>CM057339.1:441505545-442902553 GCA_030015575.1 Agapanthus africanus | reverse complement strand
GTAGATTTTGTCTCATTGCATTTGTATCCGGTCGGAATACAGATGCGGGTGTGTATGCACAGTATTGGGGTTTTCCTGTAATGTATTACGGGACCAGTTTTCTGGAGTTGCCAGTTTGCATTCCGTTCCGGCCGGTTTTCGTTTGTTCTTTCCCGGCCGGACTTTTCCGATGGAGGGGGTTATTTGCAATTGTGCAAATAACATTTGTGGAGGGGGGTTTCTTGCAAATATATTCATTATGATATGTTTAGCATCTTTAATCCATGATGGTGCTTTAAATGAGATTTGAAAGGGTATGGAGTGTGAAGTATGGTTGATATTTCCTTGCTTTTGATGTGGTCACCTCTTTGATCTCCTACACTCACCTCCCTTGTTGAAACCAACCCTTTCTTGTGTGGCCGGCCACTTGAGAAAAAATGAGGGGATTCATTTTGTAGAGTGATATCTTCATCTCATTTCATTATTCCTTTGCTAGAAAAATGATTCCACACATCTCTCCATAGTTCATTCTTTGATTCCTCCATCATGGCAACTACTTATCCCAAATGAGACAAGCATCATCTACACTACATTCTACAGCAAATCTTGGACGCGTCGGCTAGCCTACTTCGCGCCCGAGTTGCCTCGGTATTGAGGCGGGAGCCTGTAAAAGACGCAGGCGATGTGGTGCCCTTCCGGCGAGGAGGCGACGATATGGAGACAAGACTTTCCGCAGGAGATCGGGACGATGACGAGAAGACCGGAGGACTCGGATCACTCGGTATACTTCTCTTCCCATCTCTTGATTAGCTAGCATTAGGTTAATGGTTACGATCCGGGTTTTCATTGTCCGCGGTAGCGCCAGTTTCCGAGTAAGGAAAATTTTTGATTCCGCATTTTGGCCTCGGTAAGACGGCCGGGGCGCTGCCGTGGCGCAACAATCGGATGAAGAGACCGGACTGTACGGTAGTGTTACTAATTGGATTCGCAGGAGTACGAGCAGGCTTGCTTGTTGATCTTCTGATTACTCAATACCCGGGTGGCCGTTACGTTTAGCAGACCGCTTGTGGGTGTTTGATATGATCATCACCTACTGTCGGCGTATTGACGAGTCTTTAGAGTCGTATACAGAGGTTTCCTAGCTCAAGCGAAACGGAGTAGGATCACATATGTGATATGTGCGGGACCAAGATTAATACGTATATGTGATACCATATTCCATTCTCGCGATATGTGATATCGGTCGGTTATATATGATATAGCTGGGTTATCGGATCAAGTGTTGATTCGATAAGTTGATTCATATGATATTAGTCGGTTGTATATGATATAGCCGGATTATTAAATCAAGAGTTGATTTAATAATTTAATGTATAATTATATATTTGATATATTACATTACATTAACTAGTATTAGCTCACTTAAGATTTCTTTTCTCACATTTGATATATTTTACATATATGTGATATATGTATTTATTTCTTTTTGGCACAAAATATATATGTGATATATATAAGTGTGTCATGCTAGGTTACACTTGCAACATAGTAAGTATGAGACTCAAACCATGCTAGGTTAAGTTAGGGTTTTATTTGTCTTAAGTATTTTAAACATTTGGATAATGAGTCATGGTTCAAACCTTGTAGAAGCTTGTAGGTTTCATTGACTAAGTCCACTTGTTTGTCTAGCTTAAGATATTTGTTAACCCAACCCTTAACTCATAACTATGATTTATTCTCTACATGAGTTAGGCATGACACTAACTCACCATGGTTGCAATTCTAACCTCACTCTCTCATGAGTTTCTTTTCTTCTTCAACAACAACAAAAGAAAATGCTTGCTAGGTTTTTTCCAATTGAAGAATTAGTGTGAGAAAAATAAAACTAAAGTGAGCCCACTTCCTATTTCATCATCCTCTACTACTTGCCATTTAGTTTAGGGTGTTTGCTTCACTAATCTCACCATTAGTGAAGAGATAGCTTGGGTTAGTGTCTCCTCGACGTAGATCATTTTCGGCCTCGAAGACTTCGATGCAAGCTTGTTCGTTTCTTCATGGGAGCCTCTCTTGAGTCCGGGAGTTCATGATCGCAGCGAAGGGAATGCTACACAGAGCTATCGAAGTGAAGGACCGGTCTACAAAGGTTGTATTCCTTGTTCACTTTATATGCAAAGTGTTTTCATACTGTTTCGTCAGATTTTTTAGTAGCAATTCTAGTGTTAGGGTTTACTAGAACGGCAAATTTTTAAAATTGGCATAGACGATATCTCCCGAAAACTTTCTGCCGTGATAGGCAACCCAATAGTGGTATCAGAGCCATGCTAGAAAATTAGACGGATTTTGTTAGGATTACGAAACCGAAACTACTCTGAAACACCTGATACGAAAACTTGGTTTCTGTCCATTTTAAAAAGTCTTCAAAATTTTTTTTAACAACTGCAGAATGTTATATGTGATATGACATGAACACAGAAGAAATTCGAGGCAATTTGGAAACTTTTGGCCGGCCACAACCCCCCTCCCATACCGGCCAAAATCCGAGCAGAACCCTTCAAATTTTATCTGTGTTCCAGTCTCTGGGTTTTGGTGTTTCAGGCGTTGTTTATTTTTGCTAAATTTTCATGTGATGTTAAATTTCTGCAAAAGCAACAAGGAATGTTTCGTAATCATAATTCTAACATGTATTCGGGTTATTTAGACGATGTTAAAAGGTTCGAACGGATATCAATGACCCATTTTTTCCCGCTGGAAATTTTTCAAGAGTTGGATTTTTTCCGAGTTTAAAATTTTTAGAAAACCTTACAAGCGATTCTGTGGACCCTCTAGAAGAACGAAACCATAACTCGATTATGTGACTGTCAGAACCTCCATGAACCCTAAGGTTTGTGGTAGTTCAGCGGTGCCACATGTGAGGCATTAGTTGACCCTTCTACGGCTGGTTCATAGGAGCTGGGGCATGTTTCTATGTACTTTTTGAACTTCGCTCAAGTGTTGAGCTTCACGGGAAATTTTGGGTGCTTGTTAATTCGATCGAAAATTTTAACTTCTTCTAGCTATCTAAGATTGTAATACAATATTTAGAATCCACAAGTAGTTATGAGATAACTGGTTTGAATTATATAAATCTAGCAGTTTAGTCTCATTTGATCGGTTGCCACGGGATTTTGATATTGATCAAAAGTCCGTCGCAATCACGTAGTGTACTGGATACTCGCCGGGTAACCTTACCATATAGCCACGCCCCATAGCCCTGACTAAGTGACTGTAGGAGAACCCCGTCGCCAAAAGCATCCGTTCGGGTGCTCGCGGCTGTGGTGTTCCGCCTGAGTGCACTTCGTCGACGACACCGGGGGGTGCGGTCGTCTACTAAAGTTTCCGACGAGCATTCGATCAGGTTATCGAGAATCTTGTTGAATTGCCCGATAGGTTATTGGAAAGTGTTTTCAATGTCGAGACTAAAATGCGGGATTTATAATTGTTAGGCATGTGATGTCTAAGGAATTCATTTGGTTAGGCATGAAATCCAAAGTATGAGATACATTAGGTTTATGATGTCTAAGGTAGTTGCGGATTCCAACTGCTGTAGTTTTTCATTTTCTTTTCTGCGACCGTAAGTGTAAAATATATGGTGTATTACCGGTTACGGTGCTATATGTCAACGACAACTGTGATACGCATATTTACTTACGTTGATGACATGTGATGTTATGTGTTACTGTGTTATGTTATATTGGATCGTCGTGTTTTAAATAGCCGGGGGTTTTATGTGAGATGGGGGTTTTTATTTTCATTCATGTAAAATTCATTGTATGTAATATTCTTTTATTAGGGCACTTCCGGGTTGAGGATGATGTCACCATTGATGTATATTATTTACTTTTCCGTATTATCATAGATCCAAGGCGGGGAGCATAAGTAACCGGGTTCTAAGGTCCAGTGGGAGACCATCTCAAGGAGTTGAGACCGGGTCACCTAACTCTAGAATTGGTGGGGTTGCTTACCACTCTTGTAGGGGTCTAGGGATGTGAGTTTGGCTATTCATCACGATCGTAGAATCCACATTTTTACTGGCTTAAATAAAACACGGAATTCCTAGTATATCCAATATTTCATTTGTGATTCTTCTGTTGCTGATATTTTTTGATGTGATCACTTGATATGTTCTGAGACGAATGCCTATATTATATATATGAGATATAATAAATATTGCTGCTTTCGTTTCTTATGTAATGCTTAGGAAGCATAACAGATGGGACTTCATTAATGAGATTAATGAAAGAAAAAGAAACCTAAAGATGTTGTAGAAACTTGTTTAAAATCCTGGTAGCTCTAGTTCTTGCTCTGCATAGCGGTATTTCATATAGAATATCCAGCACTATATTCGATAAGGAAAGAGCCGAGATCCCTTCACCGGGAGTGACCTCTTCAGAAAAACTAGCAGATGCTACAAACTCGGTTTGTCTTTTGATTGCTTTTATAGTTTTTGCTTTGCATAGTGGTATTTATAAAATATCCTGCACCTTATTCAATAAGGAAAGAGCCGAGATCCCTTCACCGGGAGTGGCCTCTTTAGCAAAACTAGTAAAAGGCCTCAAAAACGCTCCTTTTAAAATTCACTCGATTCTATAACGATATCAAGTTCATTACGCAAAGGGTTTTCTTAAAAACCTGTCATAGCCCTCCGTCATTTCAGATAAGTATTATTTAGTATTTGTGCTGCGTTTGTTGGCCTTTATCAAGGCATAGTGTGCGGTTGCTGACTAGTGCTTATCTGCTTAAGCATATGATGCGATTGTATTAAGGTAGTCGTGCGACCTTGTTGGCCTTTGTCAAGGGTCATGCGGGTGAGTTTAATTCAATCAGGAAATGACGGGTTGAACTTGACTAGCATCCTATGGTTTGTTGGCCTTTGTCAAGGTCATAGGAGGTTAGGGGCAGAATATTATCGGGAATTTCAAGTGTTGAAATTTGCAATGAGATTGCATACCTTGTATGAGATAGTTGGATCCCGATACCCACTGCGAGTAAGAGTTACTCCTGGGAAAGTTTTACACATTACAATTAGCCGATCAAGTAGGTATTTAGAAAGATGTTAACGGGGTTACGCCCCTGGAAAAATGTGGTTTATTTTAATTAGGTCCGTGCGAAAGCACGAGGAACCTCCCTCAAAGTACCGACACTGGCCTAGCCGAAAGATTGGCGAACTTGTAGGGTGTAATTAATCCCGGCTAGTCTTACCTTTTAGGTTTTCGAAGGTAGATTTGACTAAAACAGTGGGAGCCATCCTGATTAGATAAACTAATAACCAATCTAATCCTGCAAGAGCGCACGCAGAGTGTTTTCTTCTCTCTTTCTCCTGGTAGCGACCATGTCACGCCTTAATCAAGATAATAATATGGATGCAGTGACCGAACCTGCTTATTATATTGAGCTAGGGAACGTTGGTTCCGTTCTTTCTTATAATTGTTATAAGTCCGAGCAGGAAATAGGGGAATATCCGGATTCCCATGCCACCCAAACGAAGAAAATGCATGCTGATGCATCTTCTTCGGGTGTGTTCATTACCGAGAACCGTTTCTCAGTATCCTCTACGTCCTGGGTATGTGATACCGGATCGGGATACCGCATATGTAATATGTTACATGGGCTACAGAAAGGTATAGAACTGAGAATGGGTGATATGTCTCTAAGTGTTAGAAAATGGTGCAATTGTTGCAGCCAAATCTGTTGGCAGATATCATCTTGTATTAGATACATTGATTCTGAACAAATATTATTACATACCGAACATGATATACAACATTACATCATGTTCTTTACCGAGTTAAAGAAAGATATAATTCTGTATTAGAGGATAATGTTGTGAACATTTTCCTGAATCAAGAGTTGATTCGATCAGGCACGTTATATAATAGCATATACATTCTAAATCAAACTACAGTTCAAAATATATAGAACACACACAAAAGAAGTAGTTCAGAAATGAACGGATCCTTCTTGAGGTATTATAGACTAGGTCATATCAATACGACACGACCAGCTAAGATACATAAGAATGAATATAAGAATCTGTTCAAATTTTCTTCTTATGATACTTACCAGTCTTGTCTCAAAGGTAAAATGACCAATACTCCGTTTACTGGAAACAGAGAAAGAGTTAGTGAACTCTTCGGACGCATACATGATGATGTATACGGTCCTATGTCTACAAATGCCAAGGTTGGTTCTTGGTACTTCATTACATTCATCGACTATCTCTCAAGATTCAGACATGTGTTCCTGTTGAAACACGAGTCTGAAACTTTTGAGAAATTCAAGGAATATAAGCATGAAGTTGACAACCAGACGGGTAGAAGTATTAAAGTCCTTCGATGGGATCGAGGAGGAGAATACCTGGGCATGGAGTTCCTGGATTATTTAAAGGAGAATGTGATTCTCTCTCATCTTACTCCTTTGTGTACACCACAGCACAATGGTGTACCGGGGCAGAGGTATCGCACCCTATGAGATATAGTGCATTCTATGATGAGTATTGCTGAGTTACCTGTTTCCTTTTGGTGTTATGCACTTGAGAAGCTGCATACCTATTGAATGGGGTTCCGTCCAAATCAGGTCCTACCACTACATATGAGATATGGTGTGGGAAGAGGCCATGTCTTAAACGAGTTAAGATATGGGGTTGTCCGGCCTATGTTGAAAAGCAAAATCCGGAAAAGCTCGAAGCAAGATCAGATCTGTATAATTTTGTTAGGATATCCTAAACATTTGTGAGGGAATATCTTCTACCATTCTGAGGAGCAAAAGGTGTTTTGTTTCTCAGCATGCCATCTTTTTAGAAAAGGAATTTCTTGTGAAGAAATTAGTGGACATGAGATAGAACTGGAAGAAGTTCCAGCTAGACAAACTAACAGCTGATGATTTAGTGAAACCAAACGATTCAATAGTCTCAAACGAGCCTCAGCCTCTCCGCGAATCTGGTAGGGTTCCTCACCCACTCGAGAGATACTACGGTCTTCTCGATGACAGTAAGAGTGAGGATTGCATCGTGGTAGATGATGGCCCAACTAGGTTCAGGCGGGCCATCACGACTGGCGACTCTGTGAATAGGCTGGATGCTATGCGATCGAAGATAGAATCCATATACACCGACAAAGTATGACTTTGAATGTTGCACCTAAAGGGGTAAAACCCATCGGGAGCAAATGGATCTTGAGAAGATTCTTGGTGTAAATGGAAAAGTTGAGACTTTCAAAGCTATGCTTAAGTCCATCAGGATCAATGCAAGCATCACAGAGTTGGAATATCTGTTTTGATGTGACAGACAAAGAGTTTGACTTCATCAAAATGGTAGATGAACCTTGTATATACAAGAAGGTTGTAGAGAGTAAGGTTGTCTTCCACGTATTGTACGTAGATAACATACTCTTGATAGGAAATGGTTTCCTATGCTACACTCAGTCAAGCTTCTCTTATCATGAGGATTCTCAGTAGAAGATCTGGATGATACCTACTACATCTTCTGAATTATGATCTATGGTGATAGATCTAAGTGGATGTTGGGAGTGTCCCAAATCCTGGTACATTAACACCATACTAAAAGGGTTTAGTATGAAATATTCTAAGTGTGGTGGTTCGCCCACTTACTCATAGATCACTCTCTCCAAAAAGATGTCTTCCAAGACTGATTTGGAGAGAGCTCGCGTGCAAGAGATATCCTATGCTGCAGGCAGAAGGCTCTATCAGAGTATGCGATATTATGTACCAGACAAGATATAGATGACTCACTAGGTGTAGTGATTAGGAATCAATCGGGTCTTGGGAAAATCACTGGAGAGCTGTGGAGGACATTCTTAAGTACTTGTGAAGCACTAAAAGAAAGTTCTTGGTTCCAGCTTCCAAAGTGATAAGGTCGACTGAGAGTCAGTCACAGGCATTGTATTTACCCTCAGTGCAGAGACGGTATGTTGGAAGAGTTCCAAGCTAGATACCGTGACATACTAGACGATAAAGGCTGAATACATTGCTACCATTGATGCTGCCAAAGTGGTTGTCTGGGCATTTTCTTGTTCATGAGATGAACAAGGTTCCTACTATTGAGCGTCCAGTAAATATTATTGTGACAACAATGGAGTTGTGGCTTTGGCCTAGGAACGAACGTCCCATCAGCGTTCCAGACATATTCTAAGGCAAGTATCACCTGATCAGGGAGATGGTTGATCTCCAATGATCGAGGTAAGGAGAGTAGAATTTGAGGTTAACACGGCGGATCCACTCACCAAGGCCTGCTTCCCCAAATACTATTTGAGAGATTTTAGGATGATTGAGTATGGGATACTACAACCACTGCTATATTGTTGGGTATTGGATACTACAACAGATGGCCTTAGTGCAAGTGGGAGATTGTTAGTTATATGTATGCCCTAGAGGCCATTACTGTACATGGGATGTATATTGTAATGGATGCTTGGACATATATAGAGAGGACTTTCTTGCTCGATATGATAGTATGCTATCTGGTTGCTCTTTGTCTTAACATGTTGACTTGTATATGTGATACTGCCTTGCTCTCACATGTTAACAAAGCCCTCAGGATGTGTACTTGACTGCCAGGACTATGATGCAAATCATACTAGTGGGGCTAAGGATAGTCCACAAGTACACCCTATAATTGTTCCTAGTCGTGGGAGTATTGAGACAGGGCATCATACTCCAGAGTAGACTAGCGTATACGCTTCTCGACCTATATGATGGGCGATGGATGATCCCACATCCATTGATGTTTGACATCAAGGAAGGTATACGGGTGCTCAATGGAGACTAGGTACACTGAACGGACTCACCGAGAACTCCTAGATGGTATTATACCTATCGTAGGATAATAGTTCTCTGGTGACACTGGTACAGGTTAGTCTGTAGACCCGAGATCGTCATAGAGTCTTGTGTGATTCTCACTATGCTTTGATTTCCACCAAACCACGGTCAAGAGATCGTGCAAAAAGGTGGTTTTTGGGCACAGTCCTGAGTCACATGGAGGCAATGAGCGATAGGAGGGGTTTCGTCTCTCCCGGTATTGGGAGTTGATGTTGCGCTATGCTCGATTGGCCATAACAGGAAATCCCTGGCCAGGATTGCTGAGATTTACTGGTAAGTTTTACCAGTAGTTTCTCGAACCGTTATGGACCTTGCATCGGCATGAATTATCAGGCTATTGGGGTCTGACGTTATACCAACCCCAGGCTGTGATATGCGACATATCAGACGAAGAGACCGGACTGTACGGTAGTGTTGCTGATTGGATTCACAGGAGTACGAGAAGGCTTGCTTGTTGATCTTCTGATCGCTCAATACCCGGGTGGTCGTTACGTTTAGCAGACCACTTGGGGCTTGTGGGTGTTTGATATGACCATCACCTACTTCCGGTGTATTGACGAGTCTTTAGAGTCCTACACAGGTTTTCCGGCTCAAGCGAAACGGAGTAGGAGCACATATGTGATATGTGCGGGATCGGGATTAATGTGTGTATGTGATACCGCATTCCATTCTCACGATATGTGATATCGGTCGGTTATATATGATATAGCCTGGTTATCGGATCAAGTGTTGATGTGATAAGTTGATTCATATGATATTAGTCGGTTGTATATGATATAGCCGGATTATTAAATCAAGAGTTGATTTAATAATTTAATATATAATTATATATTTGATATATTACATTACATTAACTAGTATTAGCTCACTTAAGATTTCTTTTCTCATATTTGATATACTTTACATATATGTAATAAATGTATTGTTTTCTTTTTGGCACAAAATATATATGTGATATATATAAGTGTGTCATGCTAGGTTACACTTGCAACATAGTAAGTATGAGACTCAAACCATGCTAGGTTAAGTTAGGGTTTTATTTGTCTTAAGTATTTTAAACATTTGGATAATGAGTCATGGTTCAAAGCTTGTAGAAGCTTGTAGGTTTCATTGACTAAGTCCACTTGTTTGTCTAGCTTAAGATATTTGTTAACCCAACTCTTAACTCATAGCTATGGTTTATTCTCTACATGAGTTAGGCATTACACTAACTCACCATGGTTGCAATTCTAACCTCACTCTCTCATGTGTTTCTTTTCTTCTTCTTCTTCAACATAAGAAAAAGCTTGCTAGGTTTTTTCCAAGTGAAGAATTAGTGTGAGAAAAATAAAACTAAAGTGAGCCAAGTTCCTACTTCATCATCCGCTACTACTTTCCATTTAGTTTAGGGTGTTTGCTTCACTAATCTCACAATTAGTGAAGAGATAGTTTGGGTTAGTGTCTCCTCGACGTAGATCATCTTCGGCCTCAAAGACTTCGATGCAAGCTTGTTTGTTTCTTCATGGGAGCCTCTCTTGAGTCCAGGAGTTCATGATCACAGCGAAAGGACTGCTACACGGAGCTATTGAAGTGAAGGACCGGTCTACAAAGGTTGTGTTCCTTGTTCACTTTAGATGCAAAGTGTTTGCATATTGTTTCGTCGGATTTTCTAGTAAAGATTCTATGGTTTGGGTTTACTAGAACGGCAAATTTTTAAAATTGGCATGGACGATACCTCCCGAAAACTTGCTGCTGTGATAGGCAACCCTACACATGTAACCATGATGGAATAGTAAATACAAGCACAGAACGGTACTGCAAGGTATAACCGGTGTTTTCATATAAGCATGTCATGTAACTAGGTAAGCAAGTGCAACATATAAACTAGCATGTGCGGTAATGAGTACTAAACAATAACTATAATACTACGATTTAGGGAATAATACAGTGACATAGCAGTTTCTAATATGTACGCGGCATGACAATTACCGATGATTAGTGTGTGAGCCAGTGAGTATGTGTACGTGCAACATGCGCATCATCAGTAATGGTGCATGTGTCCTAGCAGATGATGTCATGCAAGATAAGGGAATAACGTGGAATGTATACCGCAAAAATGAGAATAATACGAGCATAACAGAAAAAAGGAAATTGTAAACGCAACAATATAAACTACATAGCTACATATGAGCCATACAGTTATAGTTTTAAAATAGTACGAATCGTTGTTTTTAGAAAAATAGGGCTACGGTGTTTTTGAGAAATTTATATCATTTGAAAATCCGCAGCGTCCCTTGAGATTGTCATTTAAAAATGCATAACGTCGTTAGTTTTGAAAATAGGTATGGCACTAATTATATCCTAATATCTACTTTAGTGATTATAAAACAATAATTTTTCGAGTCAATACATTCATAAGTCCGCGATCCATCCTCATAGTATCACGTACGGTATAATCCATCGTACGACATCATCAAGTCAAGAGTGCGGATCAATCATCATGTACATCATATCACGTATGGTATAATCTATCATACGATATCATCAAATAAAGTGTGTGGCTCAATCAAAATGTACATCATATCACGTACGATATAATCCGTCGTACGATATCGTCAAATTAAGGGTATGGATCTATGGTCACGTATATCCTATCATCTCATCTAGTTACATATCGTCACATGTTATATATATCGCTCATATATTATGTTATATCATATCATGATATTTCATCTCATGGCATATAACATAGCCTTGTGACATCATGTCCAATCATATCGACTCATATCATTCTAACATGTCATATCCTCATCTCGTGATGTTATATCGAAGTTATCCTCAAACTTACATGTGTATGTGTACACACACACACATATACATATATCTCTATGTGTGTAACAACATATATACCAATGGCTCAAGGCTATGAAAATAAGAACTAAGGATATTCCTCTCCACAAGTACACCTACAGTTACTTAGTATTCTAGATCCCTATTAGCTAGGTAATCATATCTAGTATTTATATATATCTTAACTATATACCTAGTATCCTAGTACTACGGTTGCGGGAGTGTTATACACTATCCACCCGACTTTCCCCGTAGATATGCATCTACTCACCTACTATTCTCGCTCTAGCCGAAATCGATGAACGCCTTGCTCTCTTTCGTCATCCCAGAAGTCCACGCAAAGGTACCTACAATTCAATGCATATCGTAATGAAATCGAAATCAAAATCAAATCTGAAAATCGATACGGCAAGCGAAGCGTACAAAGGTTAGAACATATGGCCCATGCATGCAAGAACAACCAAACATCCCCCGACGTTGACGTACAGACGTCAAAAGACCGAGTCAAAACTCAAATATCGAAAACCTAGATTTCAAAAATCGCAAAATGAAATCAGCAACTTAGTAAAACACTCCTATATTTTACCTAAGGTGAAATTAGGATATTTTGCATATAGGATAAGCCTAGATATTGTATGTATGTGCTACAGAACAAAAACCAGACCCTAACTCAATGACCAGGCCGCAATTTGCGGCCATATTGATTAAATTGGTGGCCAAGTATGGGAGATGGGGGCTCGGGCTTCTAGGGTATCTTTTTAAGTGCCTGCACATCTTACTATATTCGCTATATAATTTTTAGAGCTCCTGGGTAAAACCAAATTCCATTAGAACACCACAATTCGACAAAAACCCGATATCAGAAAATTCTATGTTCGTGTTTTAGGACTTCTACACTCACTTAGAACAGGGATTCTATTACTAAAGGCCAGTAGTTACTCTCTAAACTCTCTACTATAACACTACTACTCATTTAAACCACTAAAGATCATCCTAGAATTTTCCAAGTTCACTAAGCATACACTTTTAAGCTCTAAATTATTTTGTGAGGTTAGGAAACATAAAAACTTAGTGAAAGGTGAGTGTTTTACCTCAAAAAGCAACTCAAGAAAATTCTAAGTTGACCAAATGAGCTCAAGAGTGGAAATTGATCCCATCATGATATTTGTAGTGAGCTTAGGAAAAAAAATTGTGAAGGGAAAATAGGGTTTTAAGGTGGTTTAGATGGTGTTTGTGGGGATGGTAGTGAAGGTGGTTGAGATTGAGGATGAAGAAGATGAGGAAGGAGATGATGATGAAGATGAAGAGAATAAGGAGATGAAGGAAGAAAGAATAGCCATGGTTCTCTCTCTTTCTCTCTCTCTCGCTCGCATGCCTCCCATACCACCTTGTCCCTCCCTTCATCTCCTTATCCCTCCCTTCATTTTTATTTCTTTTCTTTTCTCATTATTTTTTAAGAAAAACAAAAGAAACTCAAAACCATGTAATGAAACATAATACAATGTGTCATGGTATATTAAACATGGTTAACAAAATGGATTTGGCTTAATGCATGATTAGTAATCTACTAATCAAGTTTAACATAAACTTATATATAAATAATTGTATACTAATTTATAAAATGCCCAAATCCAATAAATGCCTTCATAATTAATAATTCATATTAATTTCCAAATATTTTCCAAAATATAGGTATTTAATCATACCATTTTACTAAAACTTATTTCCATACTTTCATAATATTCATAAAATTTATTATTTTATTATTTAAATTCCAAAAACAATATTTTATGTTTACCGAAATGTTACGATCTTCCCCCTTAAATAAATCTGATCCCCGAATTTAAATTTAAACCCCCCTCCCGATATTAAAATATTTCAGTAAACCAGTCAAATCAACGGGGCTTTGAAATCACGAATACTTAAGATATATCATAGCGCATCGCATGCATATGAAAACGAGTGCAAAACTCAAAAATAGAAACTCCGTCAAGCGTCTTGCAATTATGGGAGTTATGATGAATATGCAAGTTTCGAAATATACTATTAAAATCTAATATAATATAATTAAGTCTATAATATATATAGTACACCTCCTTGGGAAATTGTCTAAATAACTGAATAAAAATGTATGCAAAATCCTTTTCAAATCGCCGTGCGATGCGTATATCACGGCACAAGTAGCAGACGTTCATTTTGTAAAGAAACAGATATATTTCTATATCGTTTTATTTAAGATATACATCCCGCCTTTTGAAAATGATCTAGAAGGGTTTTCTTTGTAAAAGTTCGTGTCACTCATTGACAAGTAGGAAAATATTGAGACAATAGCTCTTTTGAAAATCCCCTCGGTAAATATCGATGCATGCAAAAATACTCAAGTACCGTCCTCAGACCAGTCATGCTTGGTTACTATATCATATAGTATATGTCATAAAAACATGATGCTCGAAAGAAATCAATCTCAATAAGCATAAACAAAAATACCATGTGCGTTTGGTACGCACGAAAATCAAAGTCAAATACAAGTGCCACAAATGTGCACAGAAGCAAAAACTAAGTGCAACGGTTGTGCACGAAAGCGTATGTCAAGTGCAACGGGTGTGCACAACAACAATATCAGGTGCATCTAATATGCATGAAGAATCTCGATTAAGTGCATCTGGTGTGCACACATCAATTGCGCCAAGTGTGCGCAAGAATCTAAATCATGTACGTTAGGTCTGCACAAAAGCATCTAGTGCAATAAGGTGCACGGAAACGAATATCGAGTGCACATGGTGCACGAAAACATAATCTAGTGCACTAGGGTGCACGAAAATAAATATCAAGGGTACTAGGTGCACGATAACATAATGTAGTGCAACAGGGTGCACGAAAACGAACATCAAATATATGAATCAAGATCAACAGTATACAACATCCATGAAATCAAAATTAAGTATACCAAGGTGTATGAAATCATAAACATGTGCAACTGCGTGCACAAAACCTATATCAATGCACTAAAAGCGCATGTGAACTACACTGAGTGCATAAGTCAAAATCAAGTACATACAACATCCACGAAATCAAAATCAAGTACATCGGAGTGCATGAAATCAAAATCGGTTGTATCGAGATATACGAAATCATAAATATGTGCAAAAAGTGCACAAAAATCGATATCAAGTGCAATGGATATGCATAAAACATAAATCAAATGTAACGGGTGTATAAAACATAAATCAAGTGCAACTATGGTGCATGAAAATATCGATCATGAAACTAAATCATCAAAACTCAAAATTCTAAAATGATATAAGCGTGATACTCGGATCACTAAACACAAATCGCAAATAAATGACATTGAGGTACACCTCCTTCAATGTCGAAAGGTGCCGGTGCACCCAAGGCTGGTAGAGCAAGAATATCTTCTTACCTCCTGCCCACGGTCTGGCGTCCTCTGTCTCTGGGTCCTTGTTTTCCTCTATGGATCACCAATCCCACGATCTCTCGGCTCGACGGCCTGGTTAGGAGTAGCGATGGAACCAATGCCGCTCTGACGCCTCTCTGAATATCTCCTAGCCAATCAACATGGCCACTGGCAACGTAGCACATCAACGATGGTGGCCTTTGGCACTCTGAATACACGCAATACAACCGATCCTGGGTCCAAATCTTTATCACTCTGGTGTCCTGGAAGGAAGCTGCTATGGTTTCTTCCGATCTCACCTCTGCCGAACTACCCGGAAACTGGCACTCTTTACTTAATCCTTTTAAGTTTCGGGATAGATGCAATCTTATCATGAATTTCCTCTGGAAATGTGTCGTATCCAACGCCTCTACGTACGTATCAATTCTCTGGCTTCAACGGAGAAGAACGACTCATTAAGAGCTCACACAAATCTCTTATCTACTTTTCTTCCTTTTCAACCAATTCGGAATCATATCTTGGTGGCTGTGTAGGCCGCAATCCAATTTGGCTATAGTCATATCCAGAGTCTCTTGAAAGGACTCGAAGTTACGAACTCGGGCATTTTTGCCACTCTGTGGAAGACATATGGCCGATTACGTCTTCGAAAACTCGTCCAAGTTATCGGAGGAATATGCTTTGCTCGTCCTCTCTTGATCGACTTACACCAGGTCTAAGCAAGAACCTTCAAACTGGAATTATCCGAACTAACTGATCCCGCATCAGGGTACTCGAACAAATGAATCATCTAAGTCACTTATCCAAGAATGACTATCGGTCTTCTATCACATCCCTGCCTGTAAAATCATGTGGCTTCAGCTTTATAAACTCTGGAGGCGACATCCGGTCAATCTCAGCAACAGCTGGTTCATCTTTCTGCACGGTAGACAACACATCTATTTCTGGAGTAAGCCATACCTTAACGGTCCTCTCAATCAGGCCGACCTCAAGGGATGGACCGATCATCCAATGCAGATCTCGAACGCTCGTATCAACGAGAAATCCTAGTAAAACAATAAATCAATATGTTCCTATGTCACCGGAATACATTCTGGTCAGTCCTCGTCCCTGAGGATCTCGCACTGACCGCATCTCTAGCCGTAGCTTTCTCTGCTCTTGTAGCCATGGTAACAGGAACCTCAAGCAAATATCGATGAGGATAGGTCATAGGACCGAATAGAATAACGGATCTCAAGAAATGCACATCCTAAGGTACCTTAAGCAGAGCAGCGTATCGTAAGTATGCCGCGGAATATACACACGGTACGTCACTCTACTTAAGTTACCTACTCCATCAACTAAAGTCAACCTACGTAACGAAAGTTCGGGTCTAATACCCCCTCGGTCAAGTCTAAGTTACGTAAGGTTAAGCCTAGGTTCCGAAATATATACGCCTTAGACTCCGTATAGTCAAACCTAGACTCAAACCAAGGTTAAACCTAACGCTCTGATACCAACTTTTTCACGACCCGGAATTGGCACGTGACCGGCACTTGAATCACGTGAAGTCTATAGGACCTCACCGTAATCCAAGTAAGCCGAAAGCCCAGAAATCTAAACCTTTTTGGGAAGATAATGGAGGTGAAGTTTTGAAATAAAGGTATAATGAAATCAAGTTTTTTCTTTAAAAGTATACGCGACGATATATGGAAATACTGTTAGTGATATATGCCCTAGAGGCCATTATTGTATAGTACTGGATTGTATATTACATTTTGGAAACTTGGGATATACACGGATATAATAACAGACTTGCACAAAATGATAGTATGCTATCTGGTTTGATTCTATCTTAATATGTGTATATGTTTCTTTTAGCATATCGCTAATATATATTGATAGAGCCCTTAGGATATTTGCTTGACTACCAGCGTTGTGATGGCAGTCACACTAATGATGGTTGGGTAGTCTATAAGCACATCCTTATACTTGTCCCTAGTCGTAGGATTATCGAAACAGGGCATCGATACTCCAGAGTAGACTGGCGTATATGCTTCTCATCCCAGTTAGGGAGATGACCTATCCCACAGCCATTGGTATGCGATACCGGAGATAGTATACAGGTGCTCATTAGGTTATGAGGTACACTGGACAAACTCGATGAGAACTACTGGTTGGTATTATACCTATCGTCGGTTAGCAGTTCCTGGGTGACATGAGTACAGGTTAGTCCATTGAGTTGACATCACTATTCATCTTGAGTGTGTTCCCACTTTACTTAAATTACTACCCTACCATGGCTCAAATGAGTCGTGCAAGCAGGTAGTGGTTGGGTGCAGTTCCGAAGCACTTAGAGGCAGTAAGGGTTAGATAGAATTCGTCTCTCCCTGTATTGGGAGTTGATACCACGCTGTGTTCGGATAGACATTACACAAAGTACCTGGCCAGGGCAAGCAAGATTTACTGGTAGGTACACCAGTAGTTTATCAGGGTGTATTGGGCTCTACACCGACACGACTTATTGCGTTATTAGAGGTCTGACGGTTACCACCCCCTAGGCCCGATATGCGATACTCTTAGGAGAATAGACCGGATTGTACAGAGATTGTCACATATAGGCTCAGTAGGAGTTTGGATGAGTTTTTCTCATCGGTCTTCTTATCAATAGATACCTCGGTAGCCGTTACATACAGCTAGTGCCACTGATGGACTTGTGGTTAAACCCACTGCCAGCGTACTGTCGAGTCTTTAGAGTCCCACACAGAGGGTTTCCCAGGTTCAGGAAAAATGATATAGAGGCCGTATGGTTTTACGGCAGGGTTCCGATCATATACGTGTACTGGCTGCATGGATGTTGTTCGGACGGATAATACTAGCGGGTTTTGGTTTAAGCCGGATTCTAGTATTATATTATTGGATTATTATTATCTCATTGTATTCTTATTTTTGCAGTACGAATACGGGTATGTATATATGGTGAGGGTGTTCTTGTAATTTTATAAGAAATGCTTCTAGAAGGGAACACCTCATTATTGGATTTATCTATTTTTGGAAATAGATTAATGAGGTGGAAAATGGAGATATTTGAGGCATGGAGTGAAGCATGGCTTATTGTTTTGTTTATTGGTTTGGCCTCACTGCATGGTTGATATTTTCAATTGGAAAATATTGCATGCTTGAGGTGAGGAATAGTACGAGTCATTCTTCACTTGAGACTTCACTTGTTCATTTGCTCTTTTCCTTTCTCTCTCCATTTTTCCTGTCCTTCTTCCTCAAGACCTTAAACCCTCACATGAGTTGTGAATCATAAGGTCACTTAAGATTAAATACTCTAATAAACATTCTACATCTTTTAAGCTACCTAGATTAGCGAACTAGGTACCTTAGTTATCTTGGTTTAGAGGTTGGAGCTTGAAGCATAGACTCTTGGGTAGATCATCTTCGACACAAGGAGACCGACGATCAAGCGCGATCCGGACCTTCGAGGAGCTCAAGAAGAGGAGAAGAAGACCAGAAAGACTAGAATCATCAAGGTATAAAATACTTACATAGTAGTTTAGAACTCTATATAGTTTAGCTAGTTAGGGTTTTTGAATGATCCTGGAGTTTAGGTTGGTGTTGCAAAGTTAAGAAAATCGTTTTTTGTAAATTCCGCCTCCCCACAAGTGCGTGGGGTGTGCAACATCGACTTACAGTGATATCAGAGCCTACTTAAATTTTAACTAGCTAGTTAGCAAGTAATTAGAACTTCGATCGACGGAAATTGCCCGAAATCACATTTCCAAATATGCTTGCTGTCAGATTTTCAAAGTTGATCAAAAAAATCATTTCGGTGATCTTAAAAATACATGCAGGCTTTTCTTAGACCAAGGAGAAATTTTGAGCACCTAACCCACTAACTAGACCGCGGAACCGCGGTCAAATAGGTCATTCGGCTGCGGATCCGCGACCGAGCTGCGGCCAATGTGCTTCTAATTTTTTCTGGGGTTTAAGTACTTAGAAATATGTTTTTGGGTATGTTTGGTTTCTACCCAGATTTGTTTGTGTACTGGTTTGTGGATCGGGTAGACACGGAAAGTTATTATTGATCGAAATTCTAAGTTCTTGATCAACTGTGTTTTATGTTTGTATATGTGTTGCTAAATATCTACTAATTGCTATATATCGATTAGTGGGGATTGCATATATCTAGTATCGTGATGATGGTTTGTGTATATGAAGTATTGGATCGTCATGAATGAATAGCCAGGGGATGTGAGAAGAGTGTTCTTTTCTTTCATTCATGTAAATTTATAAATTGATGTAATATTCTTTTACGGGGCACATCCGGGTTGAGGTTGTAGCCACCGTTGTATTATTTCATTTATTTTTTCTTGCACCTAGGATAGACCCAAGGTGGGGTGCACAAACTACCGGGTTCTTGAAGTTCCGAGTGGCCTACTAATTTTATTGAGGGAGGTTCCTTCACTTCGGGAATTTGGCGGGTAGTTTGCCGCATCCATAGGGGTCTAGGGTAAGGTTTTGTTATTCATCACGACCGTGGAATCCGTTTTTCTTTCTGGACTAAAACAAAACATGGAAATCCTAGTATATCCAGTAAATTCATCTGTGTTGCTGTGATCTGGAATGCCTATTATCGCGTGAGACAAATGGCTATATATATATATATATATATATATATATATATATATATATATATATATATATATATATAAACATTGCTTATGTTTTGCACCCTGCTCTGCCGTTAATTAAGTAACGTAACGGTGCATGACGGGGCCCCGTAGCGAATGCGGATGGCATAAGTGTATGTTCTATTTTCGTTTTTTCTGCAATGATAGGGTTAAATGATGGAACCATATTAATATTGATTAATGCAAAGAAAATAAACCAAAGTTAAATCATTGGAACAATTTCAAAACCACTCGGTTTTCTTGAAAACCAACTTTTAAATGCGAAGCCTAAACCACTCCTTTTAAAGCTATCAGGGTTCCTTCGACTATATCAAGTTCATTACGTTCACGGTTTTCGCCAAAACCAGTCGTAGCCCTCCGTCATTTCAGATGGGTATTCAGTAGTATTCGAGCTATATATTTTGATCTTCGCCAAGGCATAGTGATTGGTAGCTGCTGGGTATTCATCTGTAGCGTAGATAGATGCGTTAATTTGGGACAGGCGTACAACTATTTTGGCCTTCGTCAATGGTTTGTACGAATGGGTTAAAATTAACCTGGACAATGATGGGTAGAACTTGACTTGCATATTATAATATGTTGTCCTTCATCAAGGTCATAAGCGCCTGGGACAAAAATCCACATCGGGAGTTTCAAAAGAAAAGAAAACTTGCTAGTTTTGCATACCATCCAGAGTGTGATGATTTTGGTAGGATTCCTTCAAAGTTGTCACACGATAATATTTGGATCTCGATCCCACCGTGAGTTTTATTACTCTTCGGGAGGGGTTTTCGCGTAAAAAATCAATGCTATAAACCAAGTAGGTGTCTAGAACGGTGTTAGCGGAGCTACACCTCCAGGGAAAAGAGATTATATAATTAGGAAATTCGCGAAAGCGTTAGAAAACCTCCCTCGAAGTACCGACACTAGCCTGGCCGAAAGGTTAAGCAAGAATTGTAAGGTGAGATTAATCCTGATTAATTCTTCTTTTATAATTTGAAGGAGGATTTGAGAAACAGTGGGAGCCACCCTGTTTAGATAAACTAATAACCAATTTAAACTTGCAAGAGCATCATGCTGAGTGTTTCTTCTCTCTCTCCTAATTGCAACGACCAAAATGACGGGCTTAAGTTACTGCTAGATAAAAATAAATTAACGGGGCCAAACTATAAAGATTGGCTAAGAAATGTCCAGATGACCATTACCTATGAAAACCCGGGCTACCTCTTTACTACCAAAGCCCCCGCCGTTCTAGGTCCAGATTCCACCGTCGCGGATGTTGAGATCCGTAAGATATGGGCAATAGACTGTGCAAGTGCCAAGTGCCTCGTGCTGGCCTCAATGGATAATGAATACCAGAGGCGGCACGAGAAGATGGACTTAGCTTCCATCTTCCTCCATACCAAGGATTTATATGGAGAGCAATCTCGTATCGCAAGATATGAGACCTCGAAGAAATTGTTTCAGACAAGGTTTGCTATTGGGTCATCTGTAGAGGACCGGTCCTTAAGATGATTAGCTATATTGAAGAGCTCGCGGACCTTGGGACCACGTTGGAGAATGGGTTGTATACGGACTTGATTCCACAGTCTCTCCCCTCTAACTACACCCAGTTTATCTTAAATTTCAATATACAAGAGAAGAAAGTTACACTTCTAGAACTCCTCAACATGTTGAGGAGTGCAGAGGGCACCCTACAGAAAACCAGGGAGACACCCGCTCTGCTTATTGGGAAATCTTCCTCTTCTAGATCCAAGGAGAAAGCCAAGGGGAAGAAGAAGAAGGCCCCTACCAAGACGAAAGACGGTGTCAGTAAGGTAGAGGGAAAGGGTAAGGCAAAAGTTTCAGGACCGACAATAGGGAAAGATGAATGCTTATATTGTCACAGAAAAGGCCATTGGAAGAAGAACTGCAGGGCTTGGAGAGCCAGAAACCAGGATTCGAAGCAAGTTATGGCTTCGGCTTCATGTGTGTTTATGATTGAAAACTGTCAGTCAATTAACTCTACTTCCTGGGTACTGGATACCGGATCAGGATCTCTTAACTGTAATTCATTGCAGGCTCTGAGAAATCGTAGAATTATCAAGGCAGGTGATATGACCCTCATGGTTACTAACGGAGCGAGCGTGGATGATGTGTCCGTAGGGGAATATCATCTAGGATTGACAAGTGGACACATTTTGGTTTTACGTAACTGTTTTTGTGTACTTACTTTGACATGTAATATCATCTCTGTATCTTTACTATCTAAAGAAGGTTATGATTTTATAATTTTAAGCGATGTTGTAAACATCCACCTTAATCATGGTTTGATTTGGTCAGGTACACTAGACAACGGTATATATTTATTAAATCAACACCAAATTTTCAATGTCCAGAACACACTTAAAAGAAAGTCTCCAGAATTAAATCAAGCTTTCTTATGGCATTGTAGACAGGGTCACATCAATGAAACACAGTTGAGTTAGTTGCATAAAGGGGGATATTTGGATCTGTTTGAATATATGTCTTATGCAACTTGTCAATCATGTCTCAAAAGAAAGATGACAAAGACTCCGTTCACTGGATACGGGGTAAGAGCCAGCGAGCTCTTAGGACTCATACACAGTGACGTGTGTGGTCAATTTTCTACACATGCAAGAAGTGGTTATTCCTACTTCATTACTTTTATGGATGACTTCTCAAGGTATGGACATGTATTCTTGATGAAATATAGATCCGAGGCCTTTGAGAAATTCCAATAATACAAGAATGAAGTGGAAAAACAAACAGGCAAAAGTATCAAGACATTTAGATCTAATCGAGGTGCTGAATACTTAAGTGCCGAGTTCCTCCATACACACCTCGACACAACGATGTATCGGAAAGGCGGAACCACGCCTTATTGGATATGGTACATTTCATGATGAGTAATGCTGAGTTACCGTTATCCTTCTGGGGTTATACACTAGAATCAGCTGCATATCTTTTGAACAAGGTTCCTACTAAGTTAGTGCCTACCACACCATATGAAATGTGGAGTGGGAAGAAGCCCAATCTTAAGTATCTTAAGATATGGGGATGTCCAGCTTTTGTCAAAAAGAAGCATGCAGACAAGCTCGAGGCACGCTCGGTACTGTGTAAATTTGTGGGATACCCAAGGAACTCCAACGGGTATCTTTTCTATTACGCAGAGGGAAAAAAAGGTTTTTGTTTCTCGGCATACCTACTTTCTGGAGACTCGATTTCTTGAAAAATAAATAAGAGGGGGCACAATAGAACTGGAAGAAATTCCAGAACCACAAGCTATTACTGAAAGCATGGAGGAACCAGAAGTTTCAAAGGAACCGGACATCCCTGCGCCACTCCGCAGATCTAGTAGGAAGTCTCATCCGCCCGAGAGATACTATGATTTTCTCATAGACGGGGATAGAGAGGATTGCATCATCGACGATGATGAGCCAACTAGTATCCATCAAGCTATTAGGAGCAGAGACTCGGTAAAATGGCTGGATGCAATGCGGACCGAAATGGAATCCATGTACACCAACAAAGTATGGACTTTGGACATTGCACCTCAAGGGGTAAAACCCGTAGGCTGCAAATGGATCTTCAGAAAGAAGATTGGTGCAGATGGACAGTTTGAAACCTATAATTCTAGACTTGTTGCAAAAGGTTTTCGTCAAAGACCTGGTTTGGACTATGATGAAACATTTCCTCCAGTGGCTGCTTAAATCCATTCGGATCCTACTTGCTATTCCTGCCTTCCAAGATTATGAAATTTGGCAGATGGACGTAAAGACCGATTTTCTGAATGGAAATTTGGAAGAGTGTGTTTATATGGATCAGCCATAGGGTTTCATAGAGAGTGGGAGCAGCGGAAGAGTGTACAAGTTGCTTAAATCCATTTATGGATTAAAGTATGCATCACGGAGTTGGAACATTTGTTTTGATGAGACTGTCAAAGAATTCGACTTTATCAAAAATTTAGATGAACTATGCATTTATAGTAAGATTGTAACGAGAACTGTAGTATTCCTTGTCTTGTACGTGGATGACATTCTCCTGATAAGAAATGACATTCCTATGCTATAATCAGTCAAAGGGTTCTTGTCACAGAAATTCTCCATGAAAGAACTGGGTAATGCCACCTACATTCTGGGAATCCAGATCTATCGTGATAGGTCTAATAGGATGTTGGGACTTTCACAGTTCAGGTACATCGATACCATACTGAAAAGATTTAGTATGAAAGATTCCAAGCGCGGTAATCTACTGGCTTGTCACGAGATCACCCTCTCCAAAGAGATGTCTCCCAAGACTTATTTGGAAAGGGATCGCATGAGTATTATATCCTACGCTTCTACGGTAGGCTCTATAATATATGTGATGTTGTGTACCAGACCAGATGTTGCTTACGCACTAAGCGTGGTAAGCAGGTATCAATCAAACCCTGGGGAGAAGTACTGGATAGCAGTTAAGAACATTCTCAAGTACCTGAGAAGGACTAAGGATATGTTCTTGGTGTACGGCAGTAAAGACCTCCAGATCGAGGCCTTCGCTGACTCCAGCTTTCGAATGACAAGGATGACTCCAATTCCATATCGGGTTATGTCTTTACCCTCAATGGAGGGGCGGTCTGTTGGAAGAGCTCCAAGCAGGACACCGTTACTGACTCGACGATGGAAGCGGAGTATATTGCTGCATGTGACGCCGCGAAAGAAGCAGTCTAGATGAGGAAGTTCATAACAGAACTTTAGGTGGTTCCGTCCATTTTTGATCCAATACCTTTGTATTGTGACAACAACAGGGCTATAGCTTTAGCGAAGGAACCCAGGTCCCATCAGAAGTCCAAACATATCTTGAGGTGGTATCATATAATCAGGGAGATCGTGGATCGCCGGGAGATCGAGGTGCGGAGAGTAGACAGGGAGAACGACACTGCAGATCCACTCACAAGGGCCATCCCTCAGACGCAATACGATGGGCTACTCGAGATGATAGGTCTGCGATATGCTAATACATGGCCTTAGTGCAAGTGGGAGATTGTTAGTGATATATGCCCTAGAGGTCATTATTGTATAATACTGAATTGTATATTACATTTTAGAAGCTTGGGATATACACGGATATAATAACAGTCTTGAACAAAATGATAGTATGATATCTGGTTTGATTCTATCTTAATATATGTATATATTTCTTTTAGCATATCGCTAATACATATTGATAGAGCCCTTAGGATCTTTACTTGACTACCAGCGTTGTGATGGAAGTCACACTAGTGAGGGCTGGGTAGTCTATAAGCACATCCTTATACTTGTCCCTAGTCATAGGATTATCGAGACAGGGCATCGATACTCCAGAGTAGACTGGAGTATACGCTTCTCATCCCAGTTAGGAAGATGGCCTGTCCCGCAGCCATTGGTATGCGATACCGGAGATAGTATACAGGTACTCATTGGGTTATGAGTTACACTGGACGAACTTGATGGGAACTGCTGTTTGGTATTATACCTATTGTCAATTAGCAGTTCCCAGGTGACATGAGTACAGGTTAGTCCGTTGACTTGACATCACTATTCGTCTCGAGTGTGTTCCCACTGTACATAGATTACTACCCTACCATGGCTCAAATGAGTCGTGCAAACAGGTAATGGCTGGGTGCATTCCCAAAGCACTTAGAGGAGGTAGAGGTTAGATAGGATTCGTCTTTCCCGGTATAGGGAGTTGATATCGCGCTATGTTCGGATAGCCATTACACAAAGTTCCTAGCCAGGGCAAGCGAGATTTACTGGTAGGTACACCATTAGTTTCTCAGGGTGTATTGGGCTCTACATCGACATGACTTATTACGCTATTAGGGGTATGACGGTTACCACCCCCTAGGCCTGATATGCGATACTCTTAGACGAACAGACCGGACTGTACGGAGATTATCACAGATAGGCTTAGTAGGAGTTCGGATGATTTTTGCTCATCGGCCTTCTTATCGATAGATACCTGGGTAGCCGTTATGTACATCTAGTGCTACTGACGGACTTGTGGTTAAATCCATTGCCAGCGTACTGTTAAGTCTTTAGAGTCCCACACAAAGGGTTTCCCTGGTTCAGGCAAAACGATGTAGAGGCTGTATGGTTTTACGGTAAGGTTCCAATCATATACATGTACTGGCAGCACGGATGTTGTTCGGACGGATAATACTAGTGGGCTTTGGTTTAAGCCAGTCTAGTATTATATTATTGGATTATTATTATCTCATTGTATTCTTATTTTTGTAGTATGAATACGGGTATGTATATACAGTGAGGGCATTCTTGTAATTTTGTAAAAGATACTTCTAGAAGGGGATGCCTCATTATTGGATTTATCTATTTTTGGAAATAGATTAATGAGGTGGAAAATGGAGATATTTGAGGCATGGAGTGAAGCATGGCTTATTGTTTTGTTTATTGGTTTGACCTCACTATTCAAGCATAGTTGATATTTTCAATTGGAAAATATTGCATGCTTGAGGTGAGAAAGAGTATGAGTCATTCTTCACTTGAGACTTCACTTGTTCATTTGCTCTTTTCCTTTCTCTCTCCATTTTTCCTCTCCTTCTTCCTCAAGACCTTAAACCCTCATATGAGTTGTGAATCATAAGGTCACATGAGATTAAACACTCCAATAAACACTCTATATCTTCTAAGCTACCTAGATAAGCGAACTAGGTATCTTAGTTATCTCGGTTTATAGACTCTCGGATGGATCATCTTCGACACGAGGAGACCGACGATCAAGCATGATCTGGACCTTCGAGGAGCTCAAGGAGAGGAGGAGAAGACCCGAAGGACTAGAATCATCAAGGTATAAAATACATACACTGTAGTTTAGAACTCTATGTAGTTTAGCTAGTTAGGGTTTCTGAAAGATCCTAGAGTTTAGGTCGGTGTTGCAAAGTCAAGAAAATCGTTTTTTGTAAATTCCGCCTCACCACAAGTTCGTGGGATGTGCGATATCGACTTACAAATACAAGTGAGTTGTATATTATAATTGAAAACATTTTCGTTATTTGAAATTTGGGCAGCACCTCCTTCATAAATTTTGATCCAAAATAAATACATAACAACAATAAAATAGGCATCCCCAAGCGGGAGCTAGCTCTTCGCCAATTGGTGGAATCACAAACACACAATAAAACGCACCAAGGCTAAGATCAATCACAGAAAAGAAGATAAAGAAAACCAAAGTATCATCAAACCTAAAAATAAAGAATAAATACATATTTGTTACTCTAAGTACGAAAGAATATACAAGTTTGTGGTTTCTAAGTCTACCAAATATACATAGTCTGGTTGATAGAGCTTTTAACTAGATACAACTGAATAAATATATAAAAATGGTGGTCACGATCCAAAGTGTACCCCACCTACCAATGCAAATCACCCAGAAGAAAGCTGTGTCTAGCAAGCTGCTACTGAATCTCTGCGGTTAAACCTGCAAGAAAACTATGGCACAACAGGGGTGAGTTGCCAACTCATTAGTAGAAGACGTCACCAGGTAGAAATCGAATGTATGATGATCTCCTAGGTCATACAGTAATATAATAATATAATAATATCGAGTGGTAATAAGGGTGATAGTGTAAACATATGTATAATAATACTAATATAATCGTGCCCGTATCATAATCCGGTAGCATGTCATCTGTATCATATAGGTGTGTACAGGTGTATCATCCAACGCGTGTCTATCAACGACACATCAAATCATCATAAAAACCTGAGTGCCCAGCATCGACACTCGAAAACATCATAAAACCCGTGTCCAGCATCGACACGTAAACTCTTCTCATCAGATCGGTCCTTATATCCATCTGTCTCAATCGCTCCGGTCGGTATCCTCCAGATATCCGCCGAGTCCAGTACTGTCACCGACAGGTAGTGTTCCGCTGCCGGGATCAACGCCTTTCTATACGATCTTCTTGCCTCAGGTACCGTACCAGGTCCACCATGTACCCGCAGATGGTGCTTCCTCTCTTCTCGAATCGGGTATACACATAACTCAGAACTGAGAAAACTTATGGTAGGCGTCGAAATATCATGTCACGCCCCGCTTCCCAAATTACGTAAACACAGCACATGACAGAGCCAACCATGCTACTTGTGGTTAGGAATCATCCCTCCACATTCACATTACGGGTGTCAATCGGATATCAAGAACAGTAAGAAAATAAAATCTAGCTAACACATGTCCATCTGCCATAATAAAATCAAGAAATGCATATAGCGGAAACGAATCAAGATTCAAATAAAACAATAACATCCGAATCACTTCCCAATATGGGCTCACATCAATAGAAATAAAACTTCTGAAATAAATAAACTAAGAGTCTCTAAAATAAATAGCTGGCTCCTCATTGCTCGGCTTGATTGCTAAAGTACTCTTGATCTGCCTGCGATAAAGGTAGAGGAACTGGGCCATGCAAAATCCAGATATCAGTGCGTCATAATATCAAAATAATAATGATAACCAGGATATGATGCTATGATTAAACAAGAATATAAATGATAAGCATATGTATAAATGGTGAGCTATATGTTTGTGATGTGTATCCTAAAGTTTGTGCTTCTAGGTTATCAATTCTAGAAGTCTTTAAAATAAATTAATGTAATTCTCATCGTAACTCGACAGTATATATCACATTCATGTCCCACGGGACCATGGTATAATATATCTCGTTCATTCCCCATGGGACCATGGTACAATAAACAATGATTTATTCCGTAACGTCCGGAATCACGGCAAACAATAATAATATCCTCCTGAGTTACATTTCGGTCACATTCTTGATTTCCCCTTTTCCCCCAGGTTTTGTGTTCAAGTCAGGTATTGATGATATAAATCTACCACCAACACAGGGTCAAGCAGGTACAGGTCTTGTCTATATAGACAACAAGTCACGTCCGTCAGGACAACAATCAGGATTGTTGGCATTAGCAATAAAATTCAAGTAATAAGTCTAGTAGCATGTCGTGAACATGCCATGTACTGTATATTAACCAAAACAGATATCAATGTAAAACTGTAATCAATATCGAAACACAATTAATGCCAGGATGCATATATATCTATCTCTAATAACCTCTATACATCCATTACCCTGTATGATACTATCGTGATGATCCGGCATGCAACTAGATAACCCATTATCGGTATGGATACAGACTGATCCTATAAAACTGTAACTTGGTACTACTTTCTGAATATTAAAATGTATACAATATAGTCACGCATATAAATATCGATATATTCAAAATAGCATGTTGCAAGTTTAGAACTTGCCTGATCGAATCTCATGTCGAGATACGGATGTCACGTTCCAACGTTGAAATACAGTCACGACGCAAACTTATATATGCAGGACTGGACCTGGCTGAGAAGCTATGTGACATGGTGACCGGGCTAGAAGACGACGATGGCTGGGTCTTCTGGATCGTCGGCGACGTGCGTAACTCCGGCGATACGGCCGGAAATCAAGAAAGAAAAGAACAAGAAAATAAAAGAAGAAGAATAGAGGAAAAGACTGTTGTTGGTGGTGGTTATGAGGTTGGCGAGGACAAAGAAGGGGTAGACGACGAGGTGACGTCGACGAGACGAAGTCGTTGGCGGCGAGGTCGTCTGGGTGAGGGGTCATGAGCATTGAGGGTGATCGGGGATGTGAAGAGTTGGTAGTGGTGGTATAAGGTGATCTTGGATGCTGAGGAAACGAGGAGGGTGATGGAGGTGATCGGCATTGGTGGGTTTCCGGTGACGAAGGGCAGCTGGAGAGGGAGGGTTTCTTGGCGTCAGGGAAGTTCTGGGTTTGTGGCTTGGGTCGTCGGGGAGAAGGAAGGGGATGTGGAGGTGATGGCGGCGAGGTAGGGGGTGACGGTAATGGGGACGGCGACGGTGAGAGGGAGGCGGTGACGGGGGCGTGGGTTAGGGTTATGGGTGTTAGTTGTATGTATGCCCTAGAGGCCAGTATTATACAGATGATGTATATTATATTGGATGCTTGGACATATATAGAGATGACTTTCTTGCTCGATATGATAGTATGCTATCTGGTTACTCTTTATCTTAACATGTACACTTGTCTCTTTATACTGTCTTAAAGTTACATGTTGGTAAAGCCCTTAGGATGTGTACTTGACTACCTGGACTATGATACAGATCATACTAGTGGGGACATGGTAGTCCATAAGTACATCCTTCAAGGTCCCTAGTCGTGGGTGTATCGAGACGGGGCATCGATATACCAGAGTAGACTAGCGTATACGCTTCTCGACCCATGTGATGGGCGATGGATGATCCCATATCCATTGGTGTTTGACATCAGAGATGGTGTACGGGTGCTCAGTGGAGACTGGGTACACTGGACGGACTCGCCGAGAACTCCCAGATGGTATTATACCTCACGTCAGATGGCAGTTCTCAGGTGACACTTGTACAGGTTAGTCTGTAGACCCGAGATCGTCATAGAGTCTTGTGTGATTCCTACTGTGCTTTGATCTCCACCTTACCACGTCTATAAGGGCGTGCAAAACGGTGGTCTTTGGGCACAGTCCCGAGTCACATGGAGGCAATGAGCGATAGGAGGGGTTTCGTCTCTCCCGGTATTGGGGGTTGATGTTGCGCAGTGCTCGATTGGCCGTAGCAGGGAAGTCCCTGGCCAGGGCTGATCAGAGATTTGCTGGTAAGTGTTACCAGTAGTTTCTCGACCCGTTATGAGCCTCACATCGGCACGACTTATCGGGTTATTGGGGTCTGACGTTTACCACCCCTAGACTTGATATGCGACATATCAGACGAAGAGACCGGACTGTATGGTAAGTGTTACTGGTCGGATTCGCAGGAGTGTGAGCGGGCTAGCTCGTCGATCTTCTGATCGCTCAATACCCGGGTGGCCGTTATGTTTAGCAGACCGCTTGCGGCTTGTGGGTGCTTGATATGATCATCATCTGCTACCGGCGTATTGACGAGTCTTTAGAGTCCTACACAGAGGTTTCCTGGTTCAAGTGAAACGAAATAGGAGCGCATATGAGATGTGTGCAGGACCGAGAATAATGCGTGTATGTGATACCGCATTTCATTTTCACGATATATGTTTTCGATTGGTTATATTCGATATGACCTAGTTATCGAATCATTGATTCGATAAATCGATACATTGAATACTAGTCGGTTATGTGCGACATGACCGGATCATTGAATCGAATGTTGATTTAACGATTTAATGTATAATTATATATTTGATATATTACTTTACATTAACTAGTATTGGTTCACTTTAAACGGATTTTTCTCACTTGGTGTGCACATTGTATATGTGATATGTTTTGTGTACACTTGTTTGTATCATGATTGATGATGCATAATAACTTGGCTTTGTGTGAAGAATTGGACCATGGTTATGATAAGGGTTAGGGTTTTTGATTATTCACTTAATTATTTATCCATTATTTATTCTTTTAATTAGGTGAAAGAAAACAAAAAGGGTTTCTTTTCTTCATGAAGCTTATTGAAGCTTCATGAAACTTTGACCAAAGTCATCCCTTTTGTCTTCATCCTGAACCCTAACCACTAATCTAACCTTGGTCAATTCTCTACACATAACCATGGTTTACTTTATGATAAGTATTGATTTTCCTTTTTATTTCAATAACTTATCATAACATTATCATCATCTTCTTCATCTTCTTCTTCTTCTTCAAGCTTGCTACTCCAATGGCAACTTGAGTTCTAGTGAGAGAATTCCAAATCTAAAGTGAACCCATCTCCTATTTCTTCACCCTCTACCTCTTGCCAAGTTGTTTTGGGTGTTCTCTTCACAAGTTTCACAACTTTGTGAAGTCGGAGCTTGAACTAGTGCAACCTCGACGTAGATCGTCTTTGACACAAAGCCGACGACCTATTCCGCACATTATTCCGATGAAGCCGACGAATGAGTCGAGGATTCATGATGGACTGCGAGGGCAAGACCACGTGGAGCTAAGGAGGTGGAAATCCGGATCTACAAAGGTTGTAGCTTCCGACCTTTAGTTAATTTGTTAACTAGCTTTATCATTTCGCTTAAACATCTAGTTTAAGATCCGTAGTCTAGGGTTTCTCGGCACCAAATTTTTTAAATTGGCATGTTCGATACCTTGTGAGACCTTACTAGAGTGCCTAGGAACCTTTCACGGGTATCAGAGCCTACCTAGAGCCTTAGGCGAAGTCCCGACGGAGTTAGTCCGAACGAACCCGAAACTATAATTCCAAGGTGCTCTCTGGAAAATTTCTGAAATTTTGGATTTTTGTCAATTAAAAATGTCCAGAAAATCATGCAGGGTCTTATATGAAATACAGTGAAATTCGAGGGCCTGATTCAACTTTTCCACCACGGAACCGCGGCACGAGCTATGCATGCGCGGCGGTTCCGCGGCCGTACTGTCCCATTGTCTGGTTATTTTTCCACAGTAATTCATGAATTCAGATATTATGTTTTCTGGGTATTTTTATTGTGACTCTACAGAAGAGTATTTTGGGGTTGCTTTGGGGATTCAATTATTCGTTCGGGTTATTAAATTTCGTCTTTGTGTATTTCCGGATAATTTCCAGAATATGTTAAAAAGTTCGACCGGATATAAATACCCAATTTTTCCCCTGTCGGGAAATTTCCAAGTGTTGGATTTTTCCGTAGTTTAACGACGTTCTAAGTAGTGCAAGTAACGCGATGGACCCTCTAGAAGACAACAAACCTTAACTCGATTATGTGACCGTCTTGAACTGCCCTTTGAACCTTCGGGTTTGGGGCAGTACGGCGTGCCACATGTGAGGCGTTGGCTTGACCCTTCTACGGCTGGACCGTTGGTACTGAGGCACAAACTGAATGTTGCTAGACTTATTTCATGTGTTGGACTGTATTGGGAAAACTTGGGTATTCGACTGTTCGATCGGAAAGTTTAACATTATCTGTTTATCTGGAATTTGATACAATAATTGGAATTCATAAACAGTTATGAGATAATTGGATTTATATCTGTTAGGCATGCGATGTCTAAAGGAGTTGCGGATTCCAACTGTTGTAGTTTTACACTTTCTTTTCTGTGACCGTAAGTGTAGTATGTACATATCGCCGGTTTCGTTGCTATACGTCAAAGACAATTGGGGTATGCATACTTACTTACGTTGATGACATGTGATGTTATGTGTTGCTGGATATGTTATATTGGATCGTCGTATTCGAATAGCCGGGGGTTTTTATGTGAGATGAGTGTTTTTCATTTTCATTCATGTAAAAACTTGTATGTAATATTCTTTTATTTGGGGCACTTCCAGGTAGCGGAAGATGTCACTTTTTGTATATTATTTACTTTTCCGCATTAGGATAGACCCAAGGAGGGGAGCACAAGTAACCGGGTTCTGGGGTCCAGTGGGAGACCAACTCGAGGAGTCGAGTCCGGGTCTCCTAACCCTAGAATTGGCAGGGTTGCTTGCCGCTCTCGTAGGGGTCTAGGGGTGTGGGATTGGCTATTCGTTACGACCGTGGAATCCGTGTTTTATACTGGCTCGTATTGAAAACACGGACGTCCTAGTATATCCAATATTTCATATGATTATTCTGCTGCGATATCTGTGATGCGATTCTGTGATGGATTTAGTATATGATATATATGATATATTATATAGACGTTACTTATGTTTTACACCCGCGCTAGCCCTGCCCTGCTCTGTCGTTAGTTACCTAACCTAACGGTGCACGAGGGGACATCGAGGCGAATGCGGATGGCATAAGTGTACGTCATATCTATCTGTGATGTTTAGGTATTTAAATGATGGGACTTCATTAATGTGATTAATGAAAGATAAGAAACCTAAGATGTTGTAGAATCAGATTTTAAATAAAACAGGTAGCTACAGTTCTTGCTTTGCATAGCGGTATATATGATATACCCTGCACCTTATTCGATGAGGAAAGGACCGAGATCCCTTCACCGGGAGTGACTCCTTTAGCAATAAACTGGAAGATGCTACACACTCGGTTTGCTTTTGACTGCTTTTGGGTTTTTGTTTTGCACAGCGATATATATGATATATCCCGCACCTCATTCGACGAGGAAAGGACCGAGATCCCTTCACCGGGAGTGACTCCTTTAGCAAAACTAGAAAAGCCTCAAAATCACTCCATTTCAAAACTTCATTTGATTCTACAACGATATCAAGTTCATTACGCTCATGGTTTTCAGAAAAACCTGGCGTAGCCCTCCGTCATTTCAGATGAGTAGTAGTTAGTATTCGTGCTACGTTTGTTGGCCTGCGTCAAGGCGTAGTGTGCGGTAGCTAACTAGTATTTAACTGTTTATGCATATGATGCAGATTGGATTAGGGTAGTCGTGCGACTTTGTTGGCCTGCGTCAAGGGTCGTGCGGGTGGGTTTAATTCAATCAGGAAATGACGGGTTGAACTTGACTAGCGCACTATGGTTTGTTGGCCTGCGTCAAGGTCATAGCACGCTAGGGGCAAAATATTATCGGGAATTTCAAGTGTTGAAATTTGCAATGAGATTGCATACCTTCTATGAGATAGTTGGATCCCGATACCCACTGCGAGTAAGAGTTACTCCTGGGAGAGTTTTACACATTGCAATTAGCTGATCAAGTAGGTGTCTAGAAAGGTGTCAACGGGGTTACGCCTCTGGGAAAACGAGGTTTACATTAATTAGGTTCGTGCGAAAGCACGGGGGACCTCCTTCAAAGTACCGACACTGGCCTGGCTGAAAGATTAGCGAACTTGTAGTGTGTAATTAATCCCGGCTAGTCTTTCCTTTTAGGGTTTGGAGGAAGATTTGATAAAAAGCAGTGGGAGCCATCCTGATTAGATAAGATAATAACCAATCTGATCTTGCACGAGCATACGCTAAAGTGTTTTCTTCTCTCTCTCTCCAGGTAGCGACCAGTTCATGCCTTAATCAAGATAATAATATGGATGTATTGACCGAACCAGCATGTTATACTGTGCTGGGGAACGTTGGTTCCGTTCTTTCTTATAAGAGTTATAGGAATGAACAGGATATAGGGGAATACCAGGATTCCCATGCCACCCGATTGAAGAAAGTACATGTTGATGCATTTTCTTCGGGTGTGTTCGTTACTGAGAATTGTTTCTCTATTTGCTCTACGTCCTGGGTATTAGATACCGGGTCAGGATCCCATATATGTAATCAGTTACATGGGCTTAGGAAAGGTAGAGAACTTGGAGAAGGTGATAAAGACATTAGAGTTGGAAATGGTGCAATTGTTGCAGCTAAGACTGTCGGGGAATATCACCTTGTATTATCAACTGGTAATACATTGGTTCTGAACGAAAGCTATTACATGCCGAACCTGATATGCAACATTATATCGGTTTCTTTATTAAGTAAAGATGGATATAATTTTGTATTACAGGACAATGTTATGAACATTTTCCGTAACCAAAAGTTGGTTGGATCAGGCACGTTATGCAATGGCATTTATGTTCTAAATCAATCAACAGTTCTGAGCATAACAAACACACACAAGAGGAAGAGTTCTGAACTCAACGAATCCTTCTTGTGGCATTGTAGACTGGGTCACATCAATGCGACACGACTAGCTAAGTTGCATAAAGATGGATATTTAAATCCGTTTGAATTTTCATCTTATGACATTTGCCAGTCATGTCTCAAAGGCAAGATGACCAAGACTCCGTTTACGGGACACGGAGAAAGAGTTACTGAACTCTTGGGACTTATACATAGTGATATATGCGGTCCCATGTCTACACATGCCAGGGATGGTTCTTCGTACTTCATTACATTCACTAACGATCTCTCTAGGTTCGGGTATGTGTTCCTAATGAAACACAAATCAGAAGCTTTTGAGAAATTTAGGGTATATAAACAAGAAGTTGAGAACCAAACCGGAAAAAGTATTAAAATCCTACGATCTGATCGAGGAGGAGAATACTTAAGCAATGAATTCCTGGACTTCCTAAAAGAGAATGGGATTCTCTCTCAGCTGACTCCTCCATATACACCACAGCACAACGGTGTATCAGAACGGAGGAACCGCACCCTATTAGATATGGTGCGCTCTATGATGAGCACAGCTGAGTTACCTATTTCCTTCTGGGGATATGCACTGGAAACAGCTGCAGACCTATTGAATATGGTTCCCACCAAAACCGTGCCGACCACTCCATATGAGATATGGAAAGGAAAGAGACCATATCTTAATTATGTTAAGATATGGGGTTGTCCGGCCTATGTAAAAACGCAAAATCCGGACAAACTCGCGGCAAGGTCCATTCTGTGTAAGTTTATTGGATATCCCAAACATTCGCGAGGGTATATCTTCTACCACCCTGAGGAACAAAGAGTGTTTGTTTCTCGGCATGCCACCTTTTTAGAAAAGGAATTTCTTGAAAAAGAGATTAGTGGTCATGAGGTAGAACTGGAAGAAGTTCCAGCTGCACAAGCTACAACAGAAGATCTGGTGGAACCAGAGGATTCCGTAGTTCCCGATGAACCCCAGCCACTCCGCCGATCTAGTAGGGTTCCTCGCCAACCTGAGAGATACTACGGTTTTCTCATAGATGGTGGAAGCGAGGATTGCATCATGGAGGATGATGACCCAACTAGCTTCGAGCAGGCCATCACGAGTGGAGACTCAGTGAAATGGCTGGATGCTATGCGGTCTGAGATGGATTCCATGTACACCAACAAAGTATGGACTTTGGAAGTTGCTCCTGAAGGGGTAAAACCCATTGGGAGCAAGTGAATCTTCAAGAAGAAACTTGGTGTAGATGGGAAAGTGGAGACTTTCAAAGCTAGACTTGTAGCAAAGGGTTTTCGTCAAAGACCAGGTGTGGACTATGACGAGACCTTTTCTCCAGTGGCTATGCTTAAATCCATCCGGATCATGCTTGCCATCGCTGCATATCATGATTACGAAATCTGGCAAATGGATGTTAAGACCGCCTTTCTAAACGGTGATTTAGAAGAGTGCGTGTACATGACTCAGCCAGAGGGCTTCGTAGACAGTGGGAGCAGCGGGAAGGTGTGCAAGCTGCTTAAATCCATTTATGGATTAAAGCAAGCATCGCGGAGTTGGAACATCTGCTTTGACGTCGTTATCAAAGAGTTTGATTTCGTCAAAAATCCAGATGAACCTTGTATCTACAAGAAGGTGGCAGAGAGTAAGGTTGTCTTCCTCGTATTGTACGTGGACGACATACTCTTGATAGGAAATGATATTCCTATGCTGCAATCGGTCAAGCTCTTCTTATCACAAAGATTCTCAATGAAAGATCTTGGTGATGCCTCTTGCATATTGGGAATAAGGATCTATAGAGATAGATCCAAACGGATTTTGGGATTGTCCCAATCCAGGTACATTGACACCATACTAAAGAGGTTTAGTATGGAAGAGTCCAAACGTGGGAACTTACCCACGATCTCTGGAGTCACTCTCTCCAAAGAGATGTCTCCCAAGACTGATTTGGAGAGAGCTCGCATGCAAGGGATACCCTATGCTTCGGCAGTAGGCTCTATCATGTATGCGATGCTATGTACCAGACCCGATGTTGCATACTCACTAAGTATAGTGAGCAGGTATCAAGCTGATCCTGGAGAAAGTCACTGGACAGCTGTGAAGAGCATTCTCAAGTACTTGCGAAGGACTAGAGATATGTTCTTGGTGTATGGTAACGGAGAACTCCAAGTGGAGTCCTTTACCGATTCGAGCTTCCAGAGTGATAAGGACGACTCTAAGTCGCAGTCGGGTTTTGTCTTTACCCTTTACGGAGGGGCGGTTAGCTGGAAGAGTTCCAAGCAGGAAACCGTGGCAGACTCGACGATGGAGGCTGAATACATCGCTGCCAACGATGCTGCCAAAGAGGCTGTTTGGATCAAGAAGTTCATTACTGAACTTGGAGTGGTTCCATCCATTGAGCATCCAATACCTTTGTATTGCGATAACAATGGAGCGGTGGCTTTGGCCAAGGAACCCAGGTCCCATCAGCGATCCAGGCATATTCTGAGGCGGTATCACCTGATCCGGGAGATAGTTGATCGCCGGGAGATCGAGGTCAGGAGAGTTGACACGAAGAACAACACGGCGGATCCACTCACGAAGTCCATTCCCCAGATACAGTTTGAGAGACTCTTCGGGATGCTCGGTATGCGATACTACAGCAGCTGGCCCGAGTGCAAGTGGGAGATTGTTAGTTGTATGTATGCCCTAGAGGCCAGTATTGTACAGATGATGTATATTATATTGGATTCTTGGACATATATAGAGATGACTTTCTTGCTCGATATGATAGTATGCTATCTGGTTACTCTTTATCTTAACATGTACACTTGTCTCTTTATACTGTCTTAAAGTTACATGTTGGTAAAGCCCTTAGGATGTGTACTTGACTACCTGGACTATGATACAGATCATACTAGTGGGGACATGGTAGTCCATAAGTACATCCTTCAAGGTCCCTAGTCGTGGGTGTATCGAGACGGGGCATCGATATACCAGAGTAGACTAGCGTATACGCTTCTCGACCCATGTGATGGGCGATGGATGATCCCATATCCATTGGTGTTTGACATCAGAGATGGTGTACGGGTGCTCAGTGGAGACTGGGTACACTGGACGGACTCGCCGAGAACTCCCAGATGGTATTATACCTCACGTCAGATGGCAGTTCTCAGGTGACACTTGTACAGGTTAGTCTGTAGACCCGAGATCGTCATAGAGTCTTGTGTGATTCCCACTGTGCTTTGATCTCCACCTTACCACGTCCATAAGGGCGTGCAAAACGGTGGTCTTTGGGCACAGTCCCGAGTCACATGGAGGCAATGAGCGATAGGAGGGGTTTCGTCTCTCCCGGTATTGGGGGTTGATGTTGCGCAGTGCTCGATTGGCCGTAGCAGGGAAGTCCCTGGCCAGGGCTGATCAGAGATTTGCTGGTAAGTGTTACCAGTAGTTTCTCGACCCGTTATGAGCCTCACATCGGCACGACTTATCGGGTTATTGGGGTCTGACGTTTACCACCCCTAGACTTGATATGCGACATATCAGACGAAGAGACCGGACTGTATGGCAAGTGTTACTGGTCGGATTCGCAGGAGTGTGAGCAGGCTAGCTCGTCGATCTTCTGATCGCTCAATACCCGGGTGGCCGTTACGTTTAGCAGACCGCTTGCGGCTTGTGGGTGCTTGATATGATCATCATTTGCTACCGGCGTATTGACGAGTCTTTAGAGTCCTACACAGAGGTTTCCTGGTTCAAGCGAAACGAAATAGGAGCGCATATGAGATGTGTGCAGGACCGAGAATAATGCGTGTATGTGATACCACATTTCATTCTCGCGATATATGTTTTCGATTGGTTATATTCGATATGACCCAGTTATCGAATCATTGATTCGATAAATCGATACATTGAATACTAGTCGGTTATGTGCGACATGACCGGATCATTGAATCAAATGTTGATTTAATGATTTAATGTATAATTATATATTTGATATATTACTTTACATTAACTAGTATTGGTTCACTTTAAATGGATTTTTCTCACTTGGTGTGCACATTGTATATGTGATATGTTTTGTGTACACTTGTTTGTATCATGATTGATGATGCATAATAACTTGGCTTTGTGTGAAGAATTGGACCATGGTTATGATAAGGGTTAGGGTTTTTGATTATTCACTTAATTATTTATCCATTATTTATTCATTTAATTAGGTGAAAGAAAACAAAAAGGGTTTCTTTTCTTCATGAAGCTTATTGAAGCTTCATGAAACTTTGACCAAAGTCATCCCTTTTGTCTTCATCCTGAACCCTAACCACTAATCTAACCTTGGTCAATTCTCTACACATAACCATGGTTTACTTTATGATAAGTATTGATTTTCCTTTTTATTTCAATAACTTATCATAACATTATCATCATCTTCTTCATCTTCTTCTTCTTCTTCAAGCTTGCTACTCCAATGGCAACTTGAGTTCTAGTGAGAGAATTCCAAATCTAAAGTGAACCCATCTCCTATTTCTTCACCCTCTACCTCTTGCCAAGTTGTTTTGGGTGTTCTCTTCACAAGTTTCACAACTTTGTGAAGTCGGAGCTTGAACTAGTGCAACCTCGACGTAGATCGTCTTTGACACAAAGCCGACGACCTATTCCGCACATTATTCCGATGAAGCCGACGAATGAGTCGAGGATTCATGATGGACTGCGAGGGCAAGACCACGTGGAGCTAAGGAGGTGGAAATCCGGATCTACAAAGGTTGTAGCTTCCGACCTTTAGTTAATTTGTTAACTAGCTTTATCATTTCGCCTAAACATCTAGTCTAAGATCCGTAGTCTAGGGTTTCTCGGCACCAAATTTTTTAAATTGGCATGTTCGATGCCTTGTGAGACCTTACTAGAGTGCCTAGGAACCTTTCAATGGGTTCGCGGGTGAGGACGTGAGAAAAGAAAGAGAGAGAGGGGGAGAGAGAGTAGGTTTTTATAATAAATTTATATTATAAAATATATATATATATATATATATATATATTAGAGAGAGAGAAATAGAAACGGAGAGAAGAAAGAGAAAGACAGAGAGATTAGAGAGAGAGATAGAGAGATTTTATTTGTTTCAATTATTTAATATATTATATATATATTATATATATATATATATATGTTAGTTAAAAATAATACAATATATATATATTATAGGATTTTACAGATAATACCAAATTGCTCCGAATATTACCCGTATCCATTCAAAAATCTAGTTTTTCAATATGGAGAATATACGTAAAAGTTTAAATCATAATGTGATACTCTGTAAATAAAAATGTATACCTCTAAGTACGGATCTACGAAAATATACGCAGCGATAAGAAAATGAGTCTGTTTTAACAATTAGGGTATGAACCTGATGTATGGGTGCAACCACATGATATGGGGTACAATGACATGCAAGGCTAGATATTAAGATATATTATTTGGTTTTTATTTTGTATTATTAAAAGATATGTGGAATATATTAAACATGTGTATAGAATCTAGATTTGCGTGGATACTCTGTACTAGCAAATGTAACAACCCCAAATTTCCAACACAAGTTTTTAAAAAAAAATTCAAAAAATCCATAAAGGGGTATTTTAGCCTGAGCACAAGTTATAAGTAATTATTTTGCTTTTCAATTACAAGTTAAAAGAATGTAACAACTCCATTTTTAGTGTATAAAAATTTGCTTTAAAATTAATGTATACTTGGGGTATTTACATTTACTGTTATTATTTTAAGTAATTAATTAGCTCCATAATTACAAGAAGGAGCTTGTAGCTCATTGGTAATACCTTGCACTGCTGAACCAAGCCACCAGAGTTCAAATCCCATACCCCACATTATTTTTAATATTGATTTTTTTAAAACCTTTAGAATACCAAGAGTTTACACGTGCATATCTCACAAAAACCCCACTACACCCAAAGATGTAACATTTTTAGGAGTTAGATGAACCGTCGGGGGGGAATCCCGGCGGCCTGACTCGGCCGGGAATCGGCCAAATCGGCCCCGACTCGGCCGACTCAGTCCTCCGACCGAGTCACGGCTGAATCACGGCCGAGTCGGCCGATTCCAGCGACGACCCCAACATGAAAGTTGTGTCTTTTCATATTACCTATGCACCTGCAAAATTTCAGCCTCAGACCACTTCCAGAGCTCTTTTAAAACCCCAATTACTCCACTTTTAATACATTTTTAATACATTTTATCACATTTTTCATTTTAAACTTTTCATCTACCCTAACCCTAGCCTAACCCTATAAATACCAACCCTACACACTACCCTCTCACCCCAAAATCCTGAGCCCACTCTCTCAAAAATTTTCCAAAGATCGTGTGCTTTGAAAACAAGCTCGAGGCGAAACTCCGGCGAAATCTACGGCAAACTTCCGGCGATCGTTTTAGAAACTAATGGCGACGACGCAACACATCAGTGATTCCTCTACTTCCCTCTCACTCTCTTGTATGATCTAAAACCCGTAAGTCCCAATTCCTATATATCTCTTTTATCAAAAAAATACGGTTTTACAAAACCCGACGGAATCGGAACAAATCCGATTTCCGATTCGGTTTCTTATAAAATTCAACTTCTCACTAATATAATCATACTTAAACATTCTCATGTTGACTATTAAACACTAATCAACCAAATTGATCAAGTTTCATCACATGAAATGATGGCTATTTCAATTTATCGTATTTTTCACTTAAATACCATATTGTTTCAATTCTACATTTAACCCCATTAAACATGTTATACCTTAAAAGTAGATCACGAGGTAACGATCTACCTCCTCACACACTCATATACAAACTAACACGATACCATCGAAAACTTAGAATACGAGAAAACAAACATTTTCATTTAAATACCCTTTACTTAATAAAACCATTTCTAAAGATTTAGTATTGATACACTTTTTAAATAAATACCACTTATTATGAAAATAGGATAAGTTGGGGACATCGGTCGTTTATCTAAACCTGACTTTATGGTGTCTAGGCTAGACAAGTGAGAAAAGTAATTTTAAAAGGCCCGTCTCACCGTGATTCGTGAGCGGAACCCTCCTTACTTCACTTGTACTTACCTGGCCACAATTGGCGGTGAAGAGGCGATTTGAGGCATCTCACAACTTATCGTTTTGGACCAGTTAGGAATAGTCTAGTTGACTTAGGAGACCCTAAAATATAGAATACGGAAAATTGACATCTTTACAAATAAATACCACTTACTTCATAAAGTCGTTTTCTAAAGAATTAGTATTTATACAATCTTTGCAAAGCGTCGCTACAACCCATTTTGGGGAACCCGTTCGGGATGGTGTGGATTATCGCACATCCTCGGGCTTAATAGTGCGAGATTCAGACCTCCGCAAGGAGCATTCGGTCTCGAAAAATTTAAAATACGACATCTTAAGAAAATGAGATTTTTTAGAATATAAAATATTAATTAAAATTATTTTTGTATAAATATATGTATATTTATCATTAAAATGCCTATTTTATTATGATATAAATATTCCACTTTTTTCTAAAAATCACAAGAATAAATTTTACACTAAAATACTATGAATTCCAAATAAATCAACTTTACAAATAAATACCTTTATTTTTGAAATTAGGATATTTTCACTAGAAATATCATAATATAAAATCTACCTTCATTACAGCTCTAAAGACGAATAACGAATACTTGAGGTGTATTTTGAAAAGTATATAAAAGTATTTTTACATAAAACCCTCTCAAGTTTTATAAATTTCCCTAAGGACCCTAGCAAATTATAGGTAAGAATTAATCAAGACTTCGATTTACATTTCTAATTGTCTGACTCGGGTTTGAGTCTGATTATATTTGACTTGAATATGATTCAAGTACAATCTATAATCTTCAATATTACAATTCAACATGAATCCATGAATCCAATTATCAATCTATACAACTTGACTGAACCGAACCATGGATTTACATTCCATTTACATAGTTCTCCAGTTATTCCATTTACATGATTCTACGGTTACATCCGTTTACTGATATCATGGTTTTGGTCTGTCTTTCAATTATACATTGAATACAATTTACAGTACAAAACAATACTAATAAAACACTATGGGGTTTAAGGGGTAGATTGGTACGGAAGGTGTTAAAGGTGGTACGAGACGGTAAGATTAAGACACCTATCATGAATCCAATTGTCGTTGTTCCGGGTTGTATAACGGAGCCTTGTACTTCCATTTGCCCTGGTCTCTAGCATAATGAGACCCCTCTCGTATACACTGGCATTCTTCTGTACCAAGGTACAAACAACAGCGTTAATACAACATTACAACAATATGATACAATATTAAAAGCTACTCTCTCTCTCTTTCTTCTTTTCTACTTCTCCCTTATCTTTGGGACTTACCGAGCGATCTGTTCGCTGACGACATTCTATTTCTTTCTTCTTTGAATGTCGTCAGGTGGTTTGGACCCGACAGAGATTGAGCCATCAGCAGAAGACTTGGATCAGCTTGCTGAAGAACCAGAGCTCTAGTTTCATTGTACATTTTCCATTCAGTACTTTTCATTTCCTGTCATGCCATTGTTTAGGCATCATTTTTATTTCAGTTGTATTTCCTTTTCATGCATTGTACAAAAGAATGTTAATAAATAAAAGTTGTTGTTCTTATTATACCTTGCCTCTTGTGTATTTTCTTTAAATTGCTTAGTTACGCTTAGCGTATTTGCTTCTGAGTAAATACGTAGCGGGCCAGTCGCGTCCCCATCGCCGTATACCGGGAAGCAGGGCGTGACAGGAAATATTTGACGTAATTTTGAACCATGATGGGTTTTAAACATGCGGCTCGGGTCGGATAATAACCACATTGCTAATACACCAATCAGAACCCAAAAGAAACAACAATAAAGAATTTTGCCGCAAGATTTGAAATACCCCAAATAAATATAGTATAACAGTACTATGGTGTTACATTATACCCAACTACAATAGAATTTCGTCCTCAAAATTCTTGGAACAAGAAAAGACAAGAAAACATGGATCTAAGAAAAGAGGTGTTTAAACTTCTGTCAGATCACGTCTTCACGTTCCCGAGTAGATTCTCCATGCGAACGATTTCCCCATGAAACAAGTACTAGACGGATAATTTTATTCTTGAGGACTTTTTCTCGTCGATCCACAATCGCCATTGGTCGCTCTTCATATGATAAATCTTTCCTTACTGTCGATTTCGAGTGATCTAGGGCGCGCGTCTTATCTCTAACATACTTGCGGAGTTGAGATACATGAAAGACATCATGAACACCCGAAAAGGATGGTGGTAAAGACAATCGATAAGCTACCTCTCCTACACGCTCAATAATATCGAAAGGCCTTACAAATCGAGGACTAAGCTTGCCTCTACTACCAAATCGGATTACTCTTCTAGTCTGGGATATCTTCAAGAACACAAGATCACCAACTACGAACTCCGGAGGTCTTCGTCCAGTATCAGCCCAACTTTTCTGCTGATCCTGTGCCGCCTTTATATGATTTCGGATCACGTTAACTTTCTCCACCGTTCGCATAATAAGATCCGATCCCAATAATCTTTTTTCTCCAATATCGTCCCAACAGATAGGCGAGCGACACTTACGGCCGTATAATGCTTCGAATGGAGCCATCTGTATAGTCGCCTGAAAACTGTTATTATAAGAAAACTCCATCAAGTGCAAATGATCCTCCCATGAACCCTTGAAATCTAATATGCATACTCTCAACATATCTTCAAGAGTTTAGATCGTTCTTTCAGACTGGACATTTGTCTAAGGGTGATAGGCCATGCTAAACTTCAAGCGAGTCCGTAAACTTTCCTGTAGACCCCTCTAAAAGTGTGATAGAAATCGAGTATCACGATCGGAAATGATGCTCACGGGTACTCCATGCAATCTCATAATCTCCAGCATGTACCGCTCTGCCAAAGCCTCTGTCGACTGACCAACTCGAAATGATATAAAGTGAGCTACCTTGGTTAATAGATCAACAATTACCCAAACTGTGTTATTGCCCTTTGGACTCCGTGGTAATGTTGTCACGAAATCCATGGTTATATGTTCCCACTTTCATTGAGGAATCGGAAGTAGTTGCAACAAACCAGCTACCCTTTGATATTCAGCCTTGACTTGTTGACACACCAAGCACTTCGATACGTAGCGAGCAATCTCCCTTTTCATGCCTTCCAACCAGAAATGTTGTCGCAGATCTCTGTACATCTTTGTGCCTCCCGGATGTACGGAATATGCAGAACTATAAGCCTCCTTCAGAACTTCTTCACGAACATCTCCTTTAGGCACACATAAATGACTATCATATTGTAACGAACCATCTTCATGAATTAACAAGTCTGTTCGAAGTTCCTCTTCTACTAGTTCTCGAAACTTCCACAATCTTGGATCGTGCGACTGCGCTGCTTTAATATTATCGATCAAGGATGACTGTACTTACAACTGCATCAACTGTCGTGAAGAATTCAGTAGTACAATCTCCAACTCGAACCTTTGAAGATCAGCTATAATCTTTTTCTGTGCAGTCAAAATCCGTATCGTGGGCAACCGACTTAAAGCATCCGGCACGACATTAACTTTCCCCGGATGGTATTTTAGATCAAGATCATAGTCAGCCATCAGTTCGAACCATCTATGCTGCCTCATGTTGAGCTCTTTCTGTGTGAACACATACTTTAGGCTTTTGTGATCAGTAAATACTTCAACCATTTAGCCCAATAAGTAGTGTCTCCAAATTTTCAGAGCAAAAATCACTGCTGCTAGCTCTGCATTATGAGTTGGGTAGTTCTTCTTATGAGTCTTCAATTTTCTCGACGCATAAGCTATGACCTTCCCATGTTGTATTAGAACACATCCCAATCCCTTCCTATATGCGTCGCTGTGAATAACCAACCTTCCGGAACCGTCTGGCATGGTCAGAATAGGAGCGGTGGTCAATTTTTGCTTCAACGCTTCAAAAGCTGAAGCACATTTCTCCGTCCATACGAACGGTACCTCCTTTCTAAAAGTATGTCTTAGCACCTCTACTAGGTTTCCACATGCATCAAGTGTGCAATTTTAAAAATCTAGATGTGAAAGCTATACTAACCTAGAATCGAACTGGATAATTAGGGTTTTAGAGCATGAAAGCAAGTTCTAATCTAAGTGAAGAAGGTTACAACCTTTGTAGACCAAGTCCTTCACTTTAATAGCTCCAATTAGTAGTCCCTAAGCTCCAATTAGTAGTCCCTAGAACTCTTCTTGGCTCCACTTGAAGAAAGGAATGAGCTTGCTAATGGATCCTCGATGCCGAAGATGATCCACCTTGAAGTTTCTCTAACTCAAGCTATCTCTTCACTAATCAAAGAATTAGTGATGTAAACAACTTAATCTTATAGGCTAGATGAGAGTAGGTTGATGAAGTAGGAATTTTACTCACTTAATGTAACGTTTTAGAAAATCATTATGCGATTTTTCCGTTATTAGGTAAAATAGTCGGTGTTTTCCGTAAAAACCCGGAAGTGATCAATTTTCTGTATAGACTTGACTGCACCTAGTTTAACTAGAATATTGCTAGTTTACGGATTTTAGTGGTCACTTGAAAATTTTGGTTCACTTAAAAAAAATTCCCTAATTAAAATATTATTATAAGTTGTTAATTATGCACTTAATTAGTGGTAATTACAATTTTGTTTGGGTTAATTATTACTAAAGTGAATCTATGCTAAATTAATCACTAGATTAAGCTTTAATTCTTCTCTCCAAAATATCTAGATATTTGTGAATTTAAAAGAAAATTTAAAGAAAAGATAAGAGGTGGCATGGATGGGAGAGACATTTATGAGCATTAATTGACGTTTTACACTAGAAATTTCTACACAATTCCTTAACCTCCTCCATTATCTTTCCTTGGCCGAGCCCATCCCCCCCATTGCTGCCCTCTCTTTTCTTTTGCCTCATTTTCACTTTCTCAAGCTAAAATAAATCATCAAAAATCTTAAAATAATCCCACAAACTCACAAACAAATCCCTACCCATCAATCTTCAACACTAAACAATCTTGGATCTTCTTTAAAGTCATCATTTTGGAGGCAAAATTGGAGTTTAGTTGCTAATTTGTGAATCTATTAGGGGTATTAAATCCTAACCCTAAACTTAAATTGTTGTTTAAATACATTAAGCTAGCTTATTAGATGTTTAATATAGCTTTAAATTTCATGTTTAGAAATTCATGAAAGTTTTGTGAAGATCAAGTTAGGGTTTGATTGGTTGAAATAGTAAATTGAAAGTGTAGACTTGGAAAAACTTAACCTAGTGGGAGAATGTTATTTGTTAATTTCCTAATTTGTCTAATTGAGTTTGTTAGCAAACTAACTTTTGCTAAATAATATTTGGGTGAGATTAAAATTGTAGTAAAGGTTTGGGTGACTTAGTTAAGCTACTTTGCGATATTTGTGATCGCTAGAATTTGTGTTAACTACTAGATTTGAGCTAATATGAGATAAAGTTGGTTACTAGGTTTCGGTAAAAATTGGACGTAGGTTCTAATGGAAGTTGCGAAGTTATATATTTTATCTTCCATGCGATATATTGTGTTGTGAATGCGCGATCGGTACGATCAGGGTCTAGACCTGGTGGTTGCGTAGTTTAGCGATCCTAGTTAGGGTTGTGCCGATGTCGTACGTATTTTTCTGCACTAGGTGCACAGTGTTTTTATCTTGTGGGCGTTATCCTTGCGTTTCATTATCTTTGTGTCTGCGTAGGATATTTATCCTTATGTGTTTTGTTTGTGAAATTTTAGGATCGCAAGAGGGGACTTCGGATGCTGCGAAGAAAGGGAAGCAGGTGGTCGGATTTTCTTAGCTCGAGATCATCGGTGAGTAGATTTAACATCTACGGAGAAATCGCCCGTATGGCGTTATGCGTCGGGGCTGGATATGATATTATAGTTGTATGTTATTCACATATGAGTCGATTGCACATGAGCGTCATTGCATATTATTACCTGTTGTGCCTTGACTTTGTACCTATTGGACACAACACCATTACTGACGATTAATGTTGCACGAGCACTAATTTGTATGCTACACACACACCGTCGGTAATTGTTATGACATGCTCAACCCATATACATACGTGATATTGTATTAGATAGGGATAATGGAGATAGTGACTCTTATTCCATTGTGCATATGAGATAGAGCTGACACATATACATACGTGATATTGTATTGGATAGGGATAATTGAGGTAGTGATTTTTATTCGATTTCACTTATACCTTTCTATAGTTACATGTACATCCTGCATACATACTGACATATACACCCACATACCTTGCGACAGCTACATATACATCATGCAAACATACTTACATGTATACCTACATACATTGCTATAGTTGTATATACCATTAAGTGGTATTGTAATGTCATTTGATATTGAGACGTTGATTATTGTGCTATTGCGCTTATGAAGTGCATTATACATACTTGCTTACATGTAGATACTTATATCTTGCTATAGTTACATGTACACCTCATATGATGTTGCACTTGATTTCGGAGGATTTGGGAACCGCATGATATATTTTAAAGCTGGATTCATTTAAAAGAGCGGTTTTCCATTAATATGCTCATATTATTGTTTTATGTTGCATATATCATTTTTTCATGGATTTACGCATTGAGATATAGATTTCATATGATTTATGGATTTGAGAACCGTGGGGTGTTTTCAAGAAATTATGTATTGTTTGAAAACCCGGTTTCTCTTGATATGATATTTCAGTGCGTCCACCATGAGTTTTCTCGGTTCTGAGACTTGTGTTATATACCCGATTCGAGGAGCGGATAGGCACCGTCTGCGGGTATATGGTGGACCCGGTATGGTTCCCCGGGGCAAGATATGATTTTTCGTGGTATAGACGATGAGCCTGGCTGGCAGGGCTAGTACCTACCGGTGATAGTATTTGGACTCGGCGGTTATCGTGGGGATACCGACAGGAGTGATGTACGGACATGACATCAGGGCCAGACTTGGTGACGGCGCCTGAGACATGAGGATTTACGTGTCGATGCTGGACACGGGTTTCATGATGTTTCGAGTGTCAGTGTTGGACACTCAGGTTCCATGATTTTGATGTGTCGTTGAGGGACACACACACACACACACATATATATATATACAGGCATATGTTTTCATGATGTTTCGGGAGTTGGTGTTGGACACTCAGGTTCCATGAGACTTACACGATATGGGGGCCGATATGAGGATGCGGTGCCTGAGCATTTTGGGATTTGACGTGTCAGTGAGGGACACTGGGGTTTTTCCATGCTGATGATTTTTGCATGAGGTTTTATTATATCATCCCACACTCAGGATTATTTTGATATGCATTGCTTCATGTAGTTATAGTACCTTGATGATGTACCTTTATATGATTGTTGCATATTCATATTTCCATACTTATGCTATCAGATCAAGTGTGATAGATTATCGTTGTTCGTGCATACTTGCGATTACAGTATGATGTTATTTACTATTCACGAGTTGGCAACTCACCCCGCTGTGCCACAGTGTTTTGCAGGACTTACCCTCAGAGTATTCGCGGCAGGACTTCTTGTTTTCTCTACTTTTGCGGATACTTCTACGGTTGGCTGTGAGGCCTTTGCTATTAGGTAGGTTTGCGGTTATCCGTTTTGTACATTGTATATCTTTTGTTGGATCTAGTACTCTCCATCTACCACTTCATATATTTGATTTAGAGACGAGTTGTGAGGATCGGTGTTGTATTATTTTATGACTTTGGGTACCGTGCTCGTGGGAGCCGGCCTTGTTATAAGTTTTACCTTCTTATGCTGTTTTCATTTATATTTCTTCGCTACAGCGTCGTATATATGCTTGTGGTGGTTTTTTCCGCCGTTGGGCGTGATTTTGCTCCCGCTTGGAATGCTGTATTTATATTCTATGTTGTACCCGTTTTCGGGGCTAGTTTTTATAAAGGAGGTGCTGCCGAAATTTTTGAGAAAGTAAAACTTAAGTTTAAAGATTTTTACTTGAGATTTCCTAAGGTTTTAACTATGTTTTCTCTGCTTATCCATTTTCGGGTGGTTTAGATTTATGGGTTTTGGCTTACTAAGTTGCGTACGCCTGTTGACGTTACGTAGTTTAAGTGCCGGTTACGGGCTTAAATTTGGGCTGTGACACTTAAGAAATCTATATCTCTTTTTCTTTTCTAACTCAAGAAGAAACTAGAGAGGAAGAAGATTAACTTGGGTGAAGAAATATCTCAAGTGATAAGTAGAGAGAGTTAACCATGGGCTAAAGATAATGGTTGGGTTATAAAATATCTCGAGTAAAACAAAATTAGTGAGATGATTCATGGCTTCTACATGCTTCTACAAGCATCTTAAGCCAGGCTCATTTTCACTCATTTTATTTTACTCTTAATAAATAATTACCACAATTATCTTTAGCTTTGGTGTGAGTCTCATACACCCATGTTCTATGTATCATCTACCATGACACAATAGTAAATTATATATATATATATATATATATATATATATCATATATATATCATTATATATATACAAGAGAAGAAATTCATTGGTGAGCTAATATTAGTTAATATATATTAATATATCAAATATAAATATATATCAAATTATTAAGTCAAAACATGATTTAATGATCCGGCTATATCATATATAACCGAGTAATATCATTTATATGTATATCAATTTATCAAATCAACACTTGATTTAATAACTCGGTCATATCACATATAACCGATAACTTTCAATATACTATATTAAATCAACACTTGATTCAATAATCCGGTCATATCATATATAACCGGCCAATATCAAATATATATACATATAACATATCATTGAATCAACATTTGATTCAACAATCCGGTTATATCACATATAACCTAACCGATATCAAATATCGCCAGATTATTATACGGTATCACATACTCGTATTTAATCAAGCTTCCGCACATATCTGTAAGTCGATGCCACGCACCCCGTAGGTTCGCGGGGAGGCGGAATACGCAAAAAACGATTTTTACGGGCTTCGCAACACCGACTTGAACTCCAGGATCGATACTAAACCCTATTCGGCTAAACTACCATGAGGTTTAACTACTATGAAGAAAGTTATACCTCTTAGTGTCAAGTCCTTCGGGTCTTCTTATTCTCCTCCTCCTCGTCTTAAGCTCTTCGAAGTGTACGGATCGCGCTTGCTAGGTCGGCCTCCTCAAGTCAAAGACGATCCACCCGAGAGTCTATAGTTTGAGCTCCAACCTCAATACCGAGGTAACTAGGGTACCTAGTTCGCTAAACTAGATAGCGTAGAGGATGTAGAGAGTGATGATAAAACACCTTGGAATGCGATTAGTGTTAATTAAGCGATAATGCGAGTTTTTAACGAAAAGTTTACCAAATCGGGTTCCTCACATTTTATAACAATTAACTAATATTTTTATATTATTCGTTATGGCTTGCACACACTTGTGCGTGTTAATGTGAGGGTATATTAGCGTTAACATCATTTAGTAGCCATGACACCTTAAGTTAATCCTTGTCCAAATTAACCTTGCCTTAACCTTTTCCATGATATTTGTGTGGGGAAAATATCTTGTTTGGAGAGAGATAGAGGTGGCTAGTGAGTCATGGAAGGTTTAAAGGTGCATTAATGAGGTGAGGGGAGGAGAGTGAGTGTAAGGATAATGCTCACCCTACACCCACCTCTCATCTTTTAATCTCTCTCATTCACTCTCACTCTCAATTATTTCTTGTTCCCTCAACTCCCAAACTGAACCCTCACTTCCCTCTTCACAAATCCGTATAAAACTTCACAAAAATCCATGGAAAACACTTCAAATGTCTTGATTAGCCACTAGGTTGCCTTGGAGCTTGGAAAGCTAGGATTTTTGAGCAAGAGTTGCTAGGTAATGATCTCTAAACTATTAAATAGGTGTTTTAATGTTGCATAGCTTGTTGGTTGCTGTTTAAAACACTTGAGGTATCGTTTCGTGCAAATATCATATTTTTAGTGTCATAATAGAGTCTCTGTGATCTACTATAACCAGAGAATTTTACTGAAGAATTTATCAGTGTGGTAGTGTTGTACTAGTGACCCTTAGACTACACCTGGAGCACGAACCCCAGGGGATCGGTTTTGGCCGGCGACAAGAAGGCAAAATCCGGCGACCTGGGATTTTTAGGGGACTTGGGTTTTGGGTTTTGGTTTTTGGAGGGTAGCTGTCTGTAGTTGTGCAAAGGTGTTTGGTACTGTTTGATTTTTGAGTATTGAAAGTATACAAAATCTGGGATCACTTGTGCATAATCTAGTGTTTTGAGTACGTGTGTTACGTTATCCGACACGGTTCGTGATCTTATATAGCTGTTGCACTTGGATTAGTTTTGGTGTGTCGCCACACACGATAGCTATTAGACGAACACTTGTGGGTTGGTTTGGAGTTGGTGCGTTGGTCAAACGTAGTGTGTACATGATATTGATCGATTTTTGAGATTTGTGCACTGGCTATGTTTTGTGTTAATAGGATCACAGGTGGGGACTTCGGATGTTGCGAAGAAAGGGAAGCAGGTGATTGGATTTACCTAGCCCATGACTGTCTGTGAGTAAATTTAACATCTACGGGGAATTCGTCCGTATGGCGTTATGCGTCAGGGCAAGATATGATATGATATTAGCCGCATTTTTATATTGCACATATAGAGATTGTGCATAAAACTTCATTGCATACTATTATTTGATGTGCTTGGACACTGCACTATTATTGACGGTTCATATTGCACGAGCACTGATTGTATGCCACCCATACCGTCGATAATTGCCATGACACGTACAACACATATACATATATGATATTGGTTGGTTAGGGACATTGAGATCTCGATTCATATTCCATTATGCATATGACATATAGCGTACCTATATACCTATATGCTTACACATATGCCTTGCCATGCCTACATGTTAGCTTCCTATAGACCTATATGGTATTGTATCATTAGAGATAGATATATATACATATGAGACATAGCTACATGTACCTCTTGCTATACCGACATGGTTACGCATACCAGGCTATAGCTACATGTTCACCTTTATATGATGTTGCGTTAGATTTCGGAGAAATTAGGAACCGCATGATATATTTAATAACTTGTTGCAATTAAATAGCAGTTTTTTTCTTTATATGCTCATATTACTGTTTCATGTTGCATATATTATATTTCATGGATTTCGCATTGATATATGGATTTCATTTGATGTTTTCTGGATGTTCTACTCCTGGGTGTATATCAGTGGTATGGGATATATATATATATATATATATATATATATCAGTGGTATGGGACACTGTTATATATGTACACTTATATAATATATATCATCATAATGATCTGTGCATGTATTCTTATTCATTATGATGTGAGGGGCCGATGTGCCCTATGTGAGGGGCCGATGTGCCCAATATAAGGGCCGATGTGAGGGCTGATCTGAGGGCCGATATGGGGGCCGATTTGAGGGAATTTGGGATTTAGATTGTCTTGATGGACACTGGTCTGCCACGATGAGGATTCTGTGAGGATGGCATGTTTTATCCCATACTCCGTATTTCTTTGATATGCATTTGCTTCATGTATTAGGAGTACCTGATAGAGTACCTTTCATGACTGTTGTATATACATATTGCCATACTTATGCTATCAGATTACATGTGATAGATTATTGCTCTTAGTGCATACTTGCGATTACAGTATGATATTATTTACTATTCACGAGTTGGCAACTCACCCCTCGTTGTGCCGCAGGGTTTTTCAGGTCTGATCATCAGAGTGGTCGCGGCAGGACGCCTTATTATCTCTACTTTTGCGGATACCGCTACGGTTGGCTGTGAGGCCGTTTTCTTAGGTGGGTTGCGGTTATCCGATGATGTACATTATATATTTCTTTTATCTAGTACTCTTCATCTACCACCTTCATGTATTGACTTAGAGACGAGTTGTGAGGATCGATGTTGTATATTCTTATGACTCTGGTTGCCGTGCTCTTGTGATCCGGCCTTTTATATATGTGGGTTATCTTTTCTTCGCTACGGCGTCGTATATCTATTATGGTGGTTGTTTCCGCCGTTGGGCAAGATTTACTCCCGTTTGGGGATACTTTACTTTTATCTTATATTTGTTCCCGTTTTGGGGCTTGTTTTTACAAAGGAGGTGCTGCAAAAATTTTTATGAAAAAAAATAAACTTAAGTTTAAAGTTTTGCATCGAGCTTTAAATGTGTTCTATCTTTTTATTCTAGTAATGGTTTAGGTTGCTGAGTTTTTGGCTTACTTGAATTGTGTTACGCTTGTTGACGTTACGTAGTTTAAGTGCTGGTCATGTGCCCAAATTGGGTCGTGACAAAGTTGGTATCAGAGCACTAGGTCTTACCTTTCGGAGTGTAGCTTGACCTTGGTATGATGGAGCAGGTAGCTTAAGCAGAGGAACATAGCGTGTGTATGTTCCGTGGCATACTTACGACACAGTGCTCCGCCTAAGTGACCTTAGGACTTATTGCTTGAAATTCCTCCCGTGATTATTTATATCCTTGTGATCCGATTTCTGTGTCCTTATCGAATCATGTTTCCATTTATAGCCTTTATGCCACCGAAGACTACGAGGGCGCAGAGAGCGGACGCAAGGGCTGAGGTCAGAGTTGACTCGTCTGAGACAAGGACTGACCAGGGTGGTATGCCCGTTGTGCAGGAGCAGATTGTTCCACCTTCGACAGACCATATGGCTATGCTAGGGGCTGGTATGCAGGATTTGCGCCAGATGATGGGGTCGTTAGTTGAGGCCATTCGAGCGCAGGGGCAGGCGGTTATTCCACCTGTTGCGGGGGACGCGTTGGTGCCTACTGTTCAGGCGGTTGTACCTGCAGCTACGGAGGTGATCTCCGTATCGTTATCGGAGTTCATGAGGCTGAGGCCTCCGGTTTTCACTGGTACCAATGCAGCTGAGGATCCGCAGTCGTTTATCGACCGGATCGCCAGGATATGCCGTTCGCTTAGATGCTCCGATGCGAGATGGCTGGAGTTCGCGAGCTTTCGTCTGGAGGGTCTGGCCCAGAAGTGGTGTGAGTCCTTAAAGAAGGGCAGAGCCGCAGGTCTTTCTCCTATAACCTGGGCTGAGTTCGTAACGGTGTTTCTTGCGCGTTTTCTTCCACCGAGCATCAGGGATGCTTGAGCGTGCAGATTCGAGTCATTACGCCAGACTCAGGGTATGACGGTGGCCGAGTATGATGTGCTGTTTACCGAGCTGTTTGTGTATGCTCCTTATTTGGTAGCTACGGAAGAGATGCGGGTCAAGAGGTTTGTTCGAGACCTGCTTACCCATGTGTTTCTCGCTATCAGCGTTCAGCATTGCGACACCTATGCAGCAGCGGTGGACGCAGCCCTGTTGGTTGAGGAACGTCTTTCTGAGATATCGGTTGATCCGGAACCAAAAAGGGCTCGTACTGGTGTTTCAGCACAGAGGCAGGTGTTTAGACGTCGTGACAGTTCCCGTTCATATACTGGGGGTAGTGGAGGTCCAGGACGAAGACAACTTTTTAGCTATTATTCTCAGAGGAGTCAGCAGTTTTCATCTGGATGTTACCGGTGCGGGAGTTTGGGTCATCGGGTTCGAGATTGTACTGAGCCACGTGAGCGCGAGGCAGCTGTACCACAGGTTACCTTACCACCTTCTCCACCGTTGAGGGCGTTACTCCTTATGCCTGTTGTTGCTCCGCATCAGACTCATGTTCCGAGAGGTCGGGGACGCGGTGGTTTTGTACCGAGAGGGCGGGGTGGTAGAGGCGGAGGTCAGCCAATCGCCGGTAGAGGGCAGGTTCGGGTGTTTGCCTTGACTCATCAGGATGCGCAGACATCCAATGCAGTGGTTTCAGGTACTCTTTCTGTATGTTCTTTTGATGCACATGTTTTGTTTAATCCGGGATCTACGCATTCGTATGTTTCTACGCACTTTGTGCTGAGTTTGGGCCGAGAGTCGTGTTTACTAGATCATCTGCTTGACATGATTACACCTGTTGGCGATTCTTTCGTCACGCATTACGTGTTTCGGTCGTGTTCCGTTCAGATTGGAGATAGAGAGTTGTCCGTCGATTTGATCCTTCTAGATATGTTGGACTTCAACGTTCTCCTTGGCATGGACTGGTTGGCAGCTTGTTTTGCGTCGGTGGACTGCCGTAAGAAGACAGTCGGTTTCAGTTTTCCGGGCGAGTCTGTTCAGGTTGTGCAGGAGGACCGTGGTGCCGCCCCTCACAGTTTGATTTCTGCCCTTTGCGCTAGATGGCTTTTGAGGAGGGGATGTCGGGGATTCTTGGCTTTCGTTTGTGATACTGGAGCTACAGTAGAGTCGTTGGACCGGGTTCCTATCGTGTGAGAGTTTCCCGATGAGTTACCTTGTTTGCCGCCAGAGCGTAATATTGAGTTTTACATTGATCTGATTCCTGGCATGGGGCCTATTTCTATACCGCCTTACCAGATGGCTCCGGCGGAGCTTAGAGAGCTTAAAGATCAATTGCAAGAGTTGCTTGATAGGGGACTTGTGCGTCCGAGTGTTTCGCCGTGGGGAGCTCCTGTGCTATTCGTCAAGAAGAAGGACGGCAGTTTGAGGTTTTGTATAGATTATCGTCAATTGAACCGAGTGACGGTGCGAAATAGGTATCCTTTACCTTACATTGACGATTTGTTTGATCAGCTCTAGGGTGCGAAGCATTTTTCTAAGATTGATTTGCGTTCGGGTTATCATTAGTTGCGGGTTCAGAATGATGACATTCTGAAGACTGCTTTTCGTACACGCTACGGAAATTATGAGTTTCTAGTGATGTCGTTCGGACTCACCAATGCCCCAGCAGCGTTCATGGATCTGATGAACCGGGTTTTCAGGCTGTTCCTCGACCAGTTCATTATTATGTTTATTGATGACATTCTGGTCTACTCTAGAAGTCAAGAGGAACATGAGCAGCACTTGAAGATTTCTTTGTAGATATTGAGAGAGCACCAACTGTATGCTAAATTCTCAAAGTGCGCATTTTGGCTTGATAGAGTTGACTTCCTGGGTCATGTGGTGACGGGAGACGGTATTCTTGTGGACCCGAGGAAGATCGAGACTGTACAGCTTTAGCCCAGACATGTATCTGTGATAGAGGTTCGCGGCTTTTTGGGCTTAGCTGGTTATTACCGCCGTTTCGTATAGAATTTTTCGAGTATCGCTGCACCGCTGACCGGATTGACCCGGAAGGGGGTTCCTTTTCTTTAGAATGATGCATGCGAGCAGAGTTTTCAGCAGTTGAATACTCGGTTGACGACTGCACCCGTTCTATTTTTGCCTTCTAGATCAGGTGGCTTTGTAGTTTACTGTGATGCGTGTCGAGTGGGGCTCAGTTGTGTGCTGATGCAGCATGATAGAGTGATTGCTTATGCTTCTAGGCAGCTGAAGAAGCACGAGCAAAATTACCCCACTCATGATCTTGAGATGGCTGGGGTGGTCTTTGCGTTGAAGATTTGGAGACACTACTTGTATGGGGAGTCGTGTCAGATTTTCACGGACCACAAGAGCTTGAAGTACATCTTCCAGCAGCGGGATCTGAATCTGAGACAGCGCCGGTGGATGGAGCTTGTGAAGGATTATTATTGTGAGATCCTTTATCACCCGGGCAAGATGAATGTGGTAGCTGACGCTTTGAGTCGTAGGCCCGAGGGTAGCATGTCCCAGTTGAGCGCAGTTCAGAGGCAGTCTTCTGTAGATTGGCAGACCTTGTGCGATGGTAGAGTACAGTTTGAGTTCACTTCCATTGGGGGACAGCTTGCTCTTGTCCATGCCCGTCCACTTCTACTTGATCGTATCCGTGAGGCGCAACCCAGTGATGCCCATTTGATTGAGATTCTTGAGCTTGTTCGGCAGGGTACAGTTTCGGAGTTCTTGATTGATGATCAGGGTGTGCTATGTTGCGGGACTCGCTTGTGTGTACTAGATATTGATGGGTTGAGACGTGAGATCCTAGAGCAGGCATATCAGTCAGCCTTTAGCGTTCATCCAGGTTCCACCAAGATGTACCGTGACTTGAGAGACATTTACTGGTGGGAAGGGATAAAGCGTGATGTTTCGGACATCGTTTCGAGGTGCTTGACTTGTCAGCAAGTCAAGGCTGAGCATCAGAGAACGGCTGGAGAGTTGCAACCTTTACCCATTCCTGAGTACAAATGGGAGAAGATTTCCATGGACTTTGTTATGGGTCTACCCAGGACCAGTCGGGGGTATGACTCCATTTGGGTGATTGTTGACCGGTTGACGAAAGAGGCTCGGTTGTATATAGATGAGATTGTGCGTTTGCACGGCGTTCCCACATGCATTATATCCGACAGGGGCACCCAATTTACTAGCCGTCTTTGGCAGAAGCTTCAGGAAGCTTTGGGTGCCCGGTTGAGTTTTAGCACCGTTTTCCATCTGCAGACCGATGGTCAGTCAGAGCAGACGATACAAACTCTAGAGGATATGCTTCGGGTGTGCGTGCTTGATTTTGGTGGCAGTTGGGATCGTTACTTGCCGTTGATTGAGTTCTCCTACAACAACAGCTTTCAGGAGCCTATTCAGATGGCACCTTTCGAGGCTTTGTATGGTAGGAAGTGTCGATCACAAGTCTGTTGGACCAAACTCTGTGAGAGTAGGGTTTTGGGACCCCAGCTAGTTCAGGAGACTACAGAGATGATCCAGCTGATTCAGGACAGGATGAGAGCAACCCAGTGCAAACAGAAGTCTTATGCCGACCGTCGTCGTCGCAGAATTGAGTTCGCAATGGGGGATCATGTATTCCTGCGGATTTTCCGATGAAGGACATTATGAGATTTGGGAGAAAGGGGAAGCTTAGTCCCTAATTAGTTGGTCCCTTCGAAATCCTTGAGCGAGTTGGTACCGTTGCTTACCGTTTGGCGCTCCCGCCCAGTTTTCCGGATGTTCACCCCGTGTTCCATATGTCGATATTTCGTAGATACCTTCATGACCCTTCTCACACGATTCAGTATAAGACCGTTCAGTTTGAGCATGATCTTTCGTTCACCGAGCATCCGGTAATTATATTGGATCGACAGGTGAAGAAACTTTGATCAAAGGTCTTGCAATCTGTGAAGGTTCTTTGGCGTAGCCCGACTAGTGAGGAGATCACTTGGGAGGCCGAGAGCGAGATGCGGAAGTGTCACGACCCGAATGTTTCGACTCGTGACCGGCACTTACCATGCAACGTCTACAGGCGTAACGCGACTAAGTAAGCCGAACCCAGAAATCAAAACCATTTAAAAGTAGTGAGTGTTGAAAACATTTAATTAAAACATTTAGAAAACCTTAAATAGTTCAATAAAGTTCTTTTAAGGTTAAGTTATCATTTAAATAATTTTGGCAGCATTCCTTTATAAAAGTAACCCCAAAATCGGGTATAAAACAGGATATAAGTGAAAATGGGGTATAATGAAATAAAGCATCTCCAAACGGGAGCAATCACGCCCAACGGCGAAAACCATCACCACAAGAGTAATATACGACGCCGTAGCGAAGAATGATCAATAAGTAAACATCACAGAATAATAAACTACATAAATAAACAGTTGGCTCCCACGAGCTCGACACCAGAATACCAAAAATATACATCATCGTCCTCACACTGTCTCTAAGTCCAGTACATATATGGTAGATGGAGAATACTAGATACAAAAGGGTGTACAATAAAAGTAATCGGATACCACAACCCACCTAATAGCAAAACAGCTCTCGCACCAACTGTAGTGGTATCTGTAGCCAAAAGATGTAGAAGGCAGCCTGCCGTGACTACTCTAAGGGGCAACCTGCAAATACTGTGGCACAACGGGGGTGAGTTGCCAACTCGTGAATAGAGATAATATATAAAGGTAATAGCGAGCATGCACGTACTGCGCTACTCTATCATATGCCAGCAAGTAAAATCTATATGCGACAAGCAGTAGGTGCAATAATCATGCAAGTGCTCTGTCAGGTAAAATAACTACAGGATAAGATACATGATAATCAATGCTGAGCATGGGATAAACAACATCTGCACGGAATATCAACGTGCAAAAAAATAATCGGTGCCCAAAACTGCACCCAAATCCCAAATACACTCAGGCGCCGGCACTCTCCTCGGCCCTCAAATCCTGTAAATCTCTGAGAATCACGAGTGCCCAACATCGGCACTCAAAATATCATAAAATACTCGTGTCCAGCATCGACACGCAAATCCTCAGAAATCGGGCTCCGTAAGTCCGGATCAGCCCACGGGCTCCGTCTGCGGTATCGGCCCTCGGCCCCGGCAGTACGGATCATCCCGTATCCATCTCTCGACTCTGGTCAGTATCCTCTGAATAATCGCCAGGTCCAACCAATCACCGGTAGGTACTCGCCCACCTTCAGGCTCAATCGGCAAAGTCCATCGATCATCTTGCCGAGGGGAACCATACCGGGTCCACCACGAACCCGCAAACGGATCATCCAACTCCTCGAATCGGGTTTCAAGCACACGTCTCAGCACCGAGAAAACGCGTGGTGGACGCACCAAAATATCATATCACGAGGAACCGGGTTTTCAAATAGTGCATCTTTTCTTAAATAATCCCACGGTCCTCAAAACCAGAAATCGCATGAAAATCCAACACCAATGAGTAAATCAAATGCGATGTGCTATGTACATCAAGCCATAATATAGGTACGAGGGAGAAACCGCTTTTTAAAATAGTTTCAGTTTTCAAAGACATCATGCGGCTCCCAATTTCTATGAAAATCATATCAAATCATATATGAAATGAACTACAGCATAATGATCATGGCAATTCTACAGTGAGTGTGTCATGGCAATTACTAACGGTGTGTGTGTAACATGCAGATTAGTGCTCATGCAACATGAACCGTTAGTAATAGTGCGGTGTTCTATCAATTCTAAGTTTACATACATATAGCAGGGAATGCAGTATGCAACAACAGTATCCATGACAGTCAATGTAGGTAAATGCAATATGTAGCTATAAGGTCCTATCAGCCCTGACGCATAACGCCATGTGGGCGATATCCCCGTAGATGTTAAATCTACTCACCGAAGTCTCGCGCTAAGTGTAGCCGATGACTTGCTTCCCCTTCTTCACAGCGTCCGTCTCACTCGCCTGCGAACCTAGAATTTACACAATATATCACACATAAGCTCAAATCTACAAAAACACGATATTAAGGTCAAACTAGAAACCCGCGTCGCAAACCAAGCGCGCGTGTGCGCGATACGCTAAAACGTATGATTACGCGCCCGAAGCTACCCCGATGCGTCGCGATACGCAAAAACCCCAAACCCACACACGTATCACGCGTGTCGCGAAGGTTTAAAAATACAGAAAATAGGGTAATCGACTCCAGATTTTTCTATAGCAAGAATTAAATAAAATTGTACATACCATGAGTCTTAGAATAGCAGCAGGAACCTATAGAGTAAAACCCTAACCCCTTTCCCCCCCCATCTGGCCGCAAATTGCGGACATAATCAATTTTTCGGTGGCCAAAGTAGGGAATCTGGGGGTCGTGTTCTACCTGAGGGATCAGCACCTATCAACTATACTCCAGTTAACTCAGATTTATTCTGAACTCACTAGGTCCATAGCAGATTACAGAAAGCTAAAATTTGCTTAAAACGGTAAATTTTGCATCAAACAGAAACCTGGTGATATTTTAGTGCAATTGGGGGCTAAGCTAGGTTAACATGGCCCTAACAACACTCAATCAACTTAGTTTAACCAATATACACTTCACTTGATCAAAGTTCTCACTAATTACCACATATCGCACTAAAAACACAATTTTTATACTAATCGAAGCCAACTACACTAACTAAGCAACTAGGGGGTAAGTTCGAGAAATATACCCCACACTCGACCCTAGGAAGCTGGAGGAAAGAGAAGGAGTAGATGGAAGGAGCTGCAGCTGAAGTTGTTGCTGTTGCTGCTGCTCACTGCTGCTGCTGCTGTGCTGTGCTGCTGCTGCTGCTAATCAGGCTGCTGCTGATGATGATGAAGTGTGGGTGTGTGAGTATGAGAGTGAGAGGTTGAGAGAAAATGAGCACAAGAATGAGAGGGAAATGATAACTCCCAATGTCAACCCCTCCTTTCTCTCTCTTCATTAAATGCAAGCATGGGCTTGCCATGATGCATTCTCTCTCTCTCATCCTCTCAAGTCAACACAAGGTAAATTTAAATCCCTTTTTATTTAAAACAAAATAGCCCTAATAAAAATCATTTTACTAACTAAAGGTGGGTTAATCTACCATGGTTGTTAAACATGGTTTAACCTCATAATAACCCAAGTTAACATGCACAAATGTGTGCAAGCCTAGGAAAATTCTAGAAAAATATTTATTAAATTTGGAAAAATATTTGAAACCCAATTTGGTAAATTTTTTATTAAAAACCCTTTATATAAATATAATTAGCCACTAAACACATCCTAAGGTGTTACAATCTCCCTCCCCCTTAAAAGAAATTCGTCCCCGAATTTGAAAATATAAAGCTGCGCATACCTTCAAAGAGATGAGGGAACTTGTTCCGCATCTCACCCTCAGCCTCCCAAGTGATCTCTTCGCCATTCTGGTTGTGCCAAAGCACCTTCACTGATGGAAAGACCTTCGATCTAAGTTTCTTAACCTGTCGGTCCAATATCACGACAGGCTGCTCGGTGAACGAAAGGTCGCGCTCGAGCTGAACGGTCTGATGTTGAATCATGTGCGAAGGGTCATGTAGGTATCTACGAAGCATCGACATGTGGAACAGGGGGTGAACATCTGGGAAGTCGGGTGGAAGAGACAAACAATATGCTACTGCGCCCACACGCTCGAGGATCTCGAAAGGACCTATGAATCTGGGGCTAAGCTTCCCCTTCCGTCCAAACCTCATCACTCCCTTCATCGGAGAGACCCTCAGAAAAACGTGATCTCCAACTGCAAACTCTAATCTGCGGCGGCGCCTGTCAGCATACGATCTCTGCCTGCTCTGAGCTGTCCTCATCCTGTCTCGAATCAGCTGTATCTTCTCGGTCGTCTCCTGTACGATCTGGGGCTCCAAAATACTGCTCTCACTGAGCTCTTTCCAGCAGATGGGCAATCTACATCTCCTCCCATACAGAGCCTCGAAAGGTGCCATCTGAATAGTATCCTGGAAACTATTGTTGTAGGAGAACTCCACCAAGGGTAAATGATGATCCCAGCTACCACCAAAGTCTAAAACGCACGCTCGGAGCATGTCCTCGAGAGTCTGAATCGTCCGCTCTGACGGCCGTCGGTCTGCGGATGAAATGCTGTGCTGAAACTCAAGCGTGTGCCCAAAGCCTCCTGAAGTCTCTACCATAGTTGGCTGGTAAACTGGGTGCCTCTGTCGGACACGATACACGTCGGGACTCCATGCAGTCGTACTATCTCGTCGATGTAAATCTGGGCGTACTGAGCAAATCCGAAAGTCGTTTTCACTGGCAGGAAGTGAGCCGCTTTCGTCAAACGATCCACGATCACCCAAATGGAGTCATACCCTCGCCTAGTCCTGGGTAGACCCAGAAATCTGCTCCCATTTCCACTCCGGAATGGATAACGGCTGTAGCTCTCCCGCCGGCCTCTGGTGCTCGGCCTTGACTTGCTGACAAGTCAGGCATCTCGACACGAAATCTGCGATGTCCCTCTTCATCCCGTCCCACCAGTAAACATCCCTCATATCATGATACATCTTGGTGGAACCGGGATGGACGTTGTACACCGATCGATGTACCTCCTCAAGAATCTCACGCTGCAGCCCCTCAGCATCTGGTATGCACAGTCTAGTCCCAAATCTCAGTATCCCCTGATCATCGATCACGAACTTGGAAAATCTGCCCTGTGCAATCTGCGTCCTGATCTCTGAACATCGGTCATCACTATGCTGTACTTCATGTATACGGTCAAGCAACTGTGGGCGTGCACAAACATGCGCAATCTGTCCTTCGATCGGCGTAAACTCGAACTGTACCTGGCTGTCGCATAAGATCTGCCAATCTGCTGACGACTGCCCCTGTACTGCGCTCAAACAAGATAGACGACCCCCGGGCCTCCTGCTCAAAGCATCCGCCACTACACTATCCCTGCCCGGGTGGTATAAGATCTCGCAATCATAGTCCTTCACTAACTCCATCCATCGGCGCTGTCTAAGGTTCAGGTCTCACTGCTGAAATATATACTTTAAACTCTTGTGATCAGTGAATATCTGGCACGACTCGCCATATAGGTAATGTCGCCAGATCTTAAGTGCAAAGACCACTGCGGCCATCTCCAAATCGTGAGTGGGGTAGTTCTGTTCATGTTTCTTCAATTGCCGCGAAGCATATGCGATCACCCTGTCATGCTGCATCAATACGCACCCTAGCCCCACTCGAGAAGCATCACAATAGACCACAAATTCGCATGATCCTGAAGGCAGTGATAACACCGGCGCCGTAGTCAGTCGAGTCCGTAGCTGCTGAAAACTGTGCTCACACTCCTTCGTCCAATCGAAAAGAACTCCCTTTCGGGTCAACCCGGTCAAAGGTGTAGCAATACTGGAGAAGTCCTGCACAAATCGTCTGTAGTAACCGGCCAACCCTAAAAAGCTACGAATCTCCGTAACTGATGTGGGTCTAGGCCAACGCTGAACGGCCTCGATCGTCCTCGGGTATACACATATACCATCTCGTGAAATCACGTGACCCAAGAAGTCTACACTGTCTAGCCAGAATGCACACTTGGAGAATTTGGCGAAAAGCTGATGCTCCCTCAAGGTCTGCAGTGTAATCCATAGGTGCTGCTCGTGCTCCTCACTACTCCGAGAATACACTAGAATATCGTCAATGAATACTATGATGAACAGATCCAGATATGGCCGAAAAATACGGTTCATCAAGTCCATGAATGCTGCTGGCGCATTGGTGAGTCCGAACGACATCACCAAAAACTCGTAATGGCCGTAGCGTGTGCGGAAAGCTGTCCTAGGAATGTCCTCCTGTCGAACCCGCGGCTGATGATAGCCCGATCGTAAATCGATCCTCGAAAAATATCCTTCCCCCTGAAGCTGGTCGAACAAGTCGTCGATGCGTGGCAAAGGATATCTGTTCTGCACTGTCGCCCTGTTCAGCTGGCGGTAGTCGATATACAGACGCAAACTGTCGTCCTTCTTCTTGACGAACAGGACTGGAGCACCCCAAGGAGAAACACTAGGTCGAATAAGTCCCTTATCCAGCAAATCTTGCAACTAACCCTTCAATTCTCGAAGTTCCGCCGGGGCCATCCGATAAGGCGGTATGGAAATATGCCTCGTGCCAGGAACCAAATCAATACAGAAAGAAATATCGCGCTCGGGCGGTAGCCCAGGAAGCTCGTCAGGGAACACATCAGGAAACTCGCTAACAACTGGAACCTGATCCAACGGAACCCCTGTAGCGCTAGCATCGCAAACATAGGCGAGAAATCCCTGACATCCCTTCCTCAAAAGTTGTCCAGCGCGAAAAGAAGAAATCACACTGTGAGGGGCGGCACCACGGTCCCCCAACACAACAAAAACCGACTCACCGGGAAAACAGAATCTAACTTTCTTCTCACGGCAGTCCACAGAAGCATAGCACGTGGCTAACCAATCCATGCCCAAAAGAACATCGAAGTACAACATCTCAAGAAGGATCAAGTCGACAGGCAACTCTCTCTCGCCAATACAGACGATACAGGATCGGAACACGTGCCTAGCAACAAACGACTCTCCCACAGGAGTGGTCACAACAAGCGGCTGATCAAGAAAACCGGACTCTCTACCCAAACTCGACACAAAGTGTGTGGATACGTACGAGTGCGTGGATCCGGGATCGAACAACACGTGTGCATCAACAGAACATACTGGAAGGATACCTGAGACCACCACATTGGACGCCTATACGTCCTGATGCGTCAAAGCAAAAACCCGCGCCTGTCCTTCACCGGTGACTGACCGCCCTCTGCCTCGGTCATCCCGTCCTCTCTGAGCAACTCCTCCACGCCCACGATCTCTCTGCGTATGAGTCTGACGCGGAGCGACAATAGGTACAACAGGAAACGCCCTCTAGGGTGGTGAAGGTGGTAAGGTAACATGCGGTGCTGCTGTCTCCCTCCGGTGTATCTCAGGACAATCACTGAAGAGGTGAAGTAGACTGCCGCGTCTATAGCAACACCGTGACGACTGCTGACTCTCCCGTGGATACGAACTAAACATCTGGCCTCGTCCTGAATCTCTGCCACTCCTCGTATCTAAACGATACCTTCTGCGGCGTCTGAATGTTTGTCTCCATGCTGATATACCAGTACGAACTCTCTTCGGCTCTGGAACTACCGAAGTCTCAGCAAGGCGCTCCTCGACTAATAGGGCTGCGTCTACCGCTGCTGCATATGTCTCGTAATGCTGCGCGCTGATCGTAAGGAATAGTGGTGTAAGCAAGCCTCAAACAATTCTATTGACTCGCAACTCCTCGGTAGCCACTAAATACGGGGCATAAACTGATAGCTCTGTAAACAGCACGTCATACTCTGCCACTGACATCTCCGGAGTCTGGCGTAAGGACTCGAACCTGCGTGCTCTAGCATCTCTGACACTCGGTGGGAGAAAGCGGGCAAGGAATAGTGCCATGAACTCTGTCCAGGTCATAGGAGGAAGACCTGCTGCTCTGCCCTTCTCAACTGATTCGTACCATTTCTGCGCAAGACCTTCCAGGCGAAAGCTCGTGAACTCAACCCATCTCGCATCTGCACATCTGAGGGAACGGCATATCCGAGCAATCCTATCAATGAAAGACTGTGGGTCCTCGGCTGCATCGGTGCCTATGAAGACCGGAGGCTTCAGCATCATAAACTCCGATAGCGATACTGTAATCACCTCCGTGGCTGCAGGGGCAACTGACTGTACGGTAGGTACAATCGCGGTCTCTGTAACGAGTGGAGCTACCTCTGGTCGCTGCGCTCGAAGCGTCTCAACCAGTGATCCTATCAACTGGCGCATCTCCTGCATGCTGGATCCCACCGTCTGGCGCATCTCCTACATACCAGCCTCTAGCGTGGCGATCTGATCTGTCACATGAGGAACAGCCTGCTCGAGTACAACCGGTGTACTGCCCGGATCATTCCTCGTCTCAGACGAATCAACTCGAATCTCGGCCCTCGCGGCCGCTCTCTGCGCCCTCGTAGTCTTTGGCGGCATAATGGCTGAAAGGAAATTAGGATTCGATAAGAATACGGAAATCGAATCGCAAGAATATATATACTCGAGAAGGAATTTAAATCAATAAATCCTATGGTCGCTTTGGCGGAGTACCGTGTCGTGAGTATGCCGCAGAACATACACACGCTACGCCACTCTGCTTCAGCTACCTACTCCATCATACCAAGGTCATCCTACACTCCGAAAGGTAAAACCTACGTTCTGATACCAACTTTGTCACGACCCGAATGTTTCGATTCGTGACCGACACTTAACCAAGCAACGTCTACAGGCGTAACGCGACTAAGTAAGCCGAACCCAGAAATCAAAACTATTTAAAAGTAGTGAGTGTTGACAACATTTAATTAAAAAATTTAGAAAACCTTAAATAGTTCAATAAAGTTCTTTTAAGGTTAAGTTATCATTTAAATAATTTTGGCAGCATTTCCTTTGTAAAAGTACCCCCGAAATCGGGTATAAAAAGGGCTATAAGTGAAAATGAGGTATAATGAAATAAAGCATCCCCAAACAGGAGCAATCACGCCCAACAGCGGAAACCATCACCACAAGAGTAATATACGACGCCGTAGCGAAGAATGATCAATAAGTAAACATCACAGAATAATAAACTACATAAATAAACAGTCGGCTCCCACGAGCTCGACACCAGAATACCAAAAATATACATCATCGTCCTCACACTGTCTCTAAGTCCAGTACATATATGGTAGATGGAGAATACTAGATACAAAAGGGTGTACAACAAAAGTAATCAGATACCACAACCCACCTAATAGCAAAACAGTTCTCGCACCAACTGTAGTGGTATCTGTAGACAAAAGATGCAGAAGGCAGCCTGCCGCGACCACTCTGAGGGGAAACCTGCAAATACTGTGACACAACGGGGGTGAGTTGCCAACTCATGAATAGAGATAACATATAAAGGTAATCGCGAGCATGCACGTACTGCGCTACTCTATCATATGCCAGCAGGTAAAATCTATATGCGACAAGCAGTAGGTGCAATAATCATGCAAGTGCTCTGTCAGGTAAAATAACTACAGGATAAGATACATGATAATCAATGCTAAGCATGGGATAAACAACATCTGCACGGAATATCAACGTGCAAAAAAATAATCGGTGCCCAAAACTGCACCCAAATCCCAAATACACTCAGGCGCCGGCACTCTCCTCGGCCCTCAAATCCTGTAAATCTCTGAGAATCACGAGTGCCCAACATCGGCACTCAAAATATCATAAAATACTCGTGTCCAGCATCAACACGCAAATCCTCATATATCGGGCTCCGTAAGTCCGGATCAGCCCACGGGCTCCGTCTGCGGTATCGGCCCTCGGCCCCGGCAGTACGGATCATCCCGTATCCATCTCTCGACTCTGGTCAGTATCCTCCGGATAACCGCCAGGTTCAACCAATCACCGGTAGGTACTCGCCCACCTTCAGGCTTAATCGGCAAAGTCCATCGATCATCTTGCCGAGGGGAACCATACCGGGTCCACCACGAACCCGCAAACGGATCATCCAACTCCTCGAATCGGGTTTCAAGCACACGTCTCAGCACCGAGAAAACGCGTGGTGGACGCACCAAATTATAATATCACGAGGAACCGGGTTTTCAAATAGTGCGTCTTTTCTTAAATAATCCCACGGTCCTCAAAACCAGAAATCGCATGAAAATCCAACACCAATGAGTAAATCAAATGCGATGTGCTATGTACATCAAGCCATAATATAGGTACAAGGGAGAAACCGCTTTTTAAAATAGTTTCAGTTTTCAAAGACATCATGCGGCTCCCAATTTCTATGAAAATCATATCGAATCATATGTGAAATGAACTACAGCATAATGATCATGGAAATTCTACAGTGAGTGTGTCATGGCAATTACTAACGGTGTGTATGTAACATGCAAATTAGTGCTCGTGCAACATGAACCGTTAGTAATAGTGCGGTGTTCTATCAATTCTAAGTTTACATACATATAGCAGGGAATGCAGTATGCAACAACAGTATCCATGACAGTCAATGTAGGTAAATGCAATATGTAGCTATAAGGTCCTATCAGCCCTGACGCATAACGCCATGCGGGCGATATCCCCGTAGATGTTAAATCTACTCACCGAAGTCCCGCGCTAAGTGTAGCCGACGACTTGCTTCCCCTTCTTCACAGCGTCCGTCTCACTCGCCTGCGAACCTAGAATTTACACAATATATCATACATAAGCTCAAATCTACAAAAACGCGATATTAAGGTCAAACTAGAAACCCGCGTCGCAAACCAAGCGCGCGTGTGCATCATACGCTAAAACGTGTGATTACGCGCCTGAAGCTACCCCGACGCGTCGCGATACGCAGAAACCCCAAACCCACACACGTATCACGCGTGTCGCGAAGGTTTAAAAATATGGAAAATAGGGTAATCGACTCCAGATTTTTCTATAGCAAGAATTAAATAAAATTGTACATACCATGAGTCTTAGAATAGCAGCAGGAACCTACAGAGCAAAACCCCAACCCTATGCCCCCCCCCCCATCTGGCCGCAAATTGCGGCCAGAATCAATTTTTCGGTGGACAAAGTATGGAATCTGGGGGTCGTGTTCTACCTGAGGGATCAGCACCTAACAACTATACTCCAGTTAACTCAGATTTATTCTGGACTCACTGGGTCCATAGCAGATTACAGAAAGCTAAAATTTGCTTAAAAACGGTAAATTTTGCATCAAACAGAAACCTGGTGGTATTTTAGTGCAATTGGGGTCTAAGCTAGGTTAACATGGCCCTAACAAAACTCAATCAACTTAGTTTAACCAATACACACTTCACTTGATCAAAGTTCTCACTAATTACCATATATCGCACTAAAAACACAATTTTTATACTAATCGAAGCCAACTACACTAAGCAACTAGGGGGTAAGTTCGAGAAATATACCCCACACTCGACCCTAGGAAGCTGGAGGAAGGAGAAGGAGTAGATGGAAGGAGCTGCAGCTGAAGTTGTTGCTGTTGCTGCTTCTCACTGCTGCTGCTGCTGTGCTGTGCTGCTGCTGCTAATCAGGCTGCTGCTGATGATGATGAAGTGTGGGTGTGTGAGTATGAGAGTGAGAGGTTGAGAGAAAATGAGCATAAGAATGAGAGGGAAATGATAACTCCCAATGTCAACCCCTCCTTTCTCTCTCTTCATTAAATGCAAGCATGGGCTTGCCATGATGCATTCTCTCTCTCTCTCATCCTCTCAAGTCAACACATGGTAAATTTAAATCCCTTTTTATTTAAAACAAAATAGCCTGAATAAAAATCATTTTACTAACTAAAGGTGGGTTAATCTACCATGGTTGTTAAACATGGTTTAACCTCAAAATAACCTAAGTTAACATGCAAAAGTGTGTGCAAGCCGAGGAAAATTCTAGAAAAATATTTATTAAATTTGGAAAAATACTTGAAACCCAATTTGGTAAACTTTTTATTAAAAACCCTTTATATAAATATAATTAGCCATAAACACATCCTAAGGTGTTACAGGAAGAAATTCACTCATCTCTTTGAAGGTACGCTTATAAGAATTTTTAATTCGGTGACGAATTTTCTTTAAGGGGGGAGATTGTAACACCTTGGAATGCGATTAGTGTTAATTAAGCGATAATGCGGGTTTTTAAGGAAAAGTTTGCCAAATCGGATTCCTCACATTTTATAACAATTAACTAATATTTTTATATTATTCGTTATGGCTTGCACACACTTGTGCGTGTTAATGTGAGGGTATATTAGTGTTAACCTCGTTTAGTAGCCATGACACCTTAAGTTAATCCTTGTCCAAATTAACCTTGCCTTAACCTTTTCCATGATATTTGTGTGGGGAAAATATCTTGTTTGGAGAGAGAGAGAGGTAGCTAGTGAGTCATGGAAGCTTTAATGGTGTATTAATAAGGTGAGGGGGAGGAGAGTAAGTGTAAGGATAATGCTCACCCTACACTCACTTCTCATCTTTTAATCTCTCCCACTCTCTCATTCTCTCTCACTCTCAATTATTTTTTGTTCCCTCAACTCCCAAACTGAACCCTCACTTCCCTCTTCACAAATCCTTGTAAAACATCACAAAAATCCATGGAAAACACTTCAAATGTCTTGATTAGCCACTAGGTTTACTTGGAGCTTGGAAAGCTAGGATTTTTGAGCAAGAGTGGCTAGGTAATGATCTATAAACTGTTAAATAGGTGTTTTAATATTGCATAGCTTGTTGGTTGCTGTTTAAAACACTTAAGGTATAATTTCGTGCAAATATCGTATTTTTAGTTTCATAATAGAGTCTATGTGATCTGCTATGACCTGGGAATTTTACTGAAGAATCTAGCTGTGTGGTAGTGGTGTACTAGCGACCCTGACACTACACCTGGAGCACGAACCCCAGGGGCTCGGTTTTGGCCGGCGACAAGAAGGCAAAATCCGACGACCTCGGATTTTTAGGGGACTTGGGTTTTGGTTTTTGGAGGGTAGTTGTCTGCAGTTGTGTAGAGGTGTTTGGTACTGTTTGATTTTTGAGTATTGATAGTATGCAAAATCTGGGATCACTTGGGCATAATCTAGTGTTTTGAGTACGTGTATTACGTTATCCGACACGGTTCGTGATCTTGTGTAGCTGTTGCACTTGGGTTAGTTTTGGTGTGTCGCCACACACGATAGTCGTTAGAAAAACACTTGTAGGTTGGTTTGGAGTTGGTGCGTTGGTCAAACGTAGTGTGTACGTGATATTGATCGATTTCTGAGATTTTTGCACTGGCTATGTTTTGTGTTAATAGTATCCCAGGCGAGGACTTCGGACGCTGCGAAGAAAGGGAAGCAAGTGATTGGATTTACCTAGCCCGCGACTGTCGGTGAGTAGATTTAACATTTACAGGGAATTCGCCCGCATGGCGTTATGCGTCAGGGCTAGATATGATATGATATTAGCCGCATTTTTATATTGCATATATAGAGATTGTGCATAAAACTTCATTGCATACTATTATTTGATATGCTTGGACACTGCACTATTATTGACAGTTCATGTTGCACGAGCACTGATTGTATACCACCCACACCATCGATAATTCCCATGACACGCACAACACATATACATATATGATATTGGTTGATTAGGGACATTGAGATCTCGATTCATATTCCATTATGCATATGACATATAGCATACCTGTATACCTACATGCTTACACATATACCTTACCATGCCTACATGTTAGCTTCCTATAGACCTATATGGTATTGTATCATTAGAGATAGATATATACATATATGAGACATAGCTACATGTACCTCTTGCTATACCGACATGGTTACGCATACCTGGCTATAGCTACATGTTCACCTTTATATGGTGTTGCGTTGGATTTCGGGGAAATTAGGAACCGCATGATATATTTAATAACTTGTTGCAGTTAAATAGCGATTTTTTCTTTATATGCTCATATTACTGTTTCATATTGCATATATTATATTTCATGGATTTCGCATTGATATATGGATTTCATATGGTGTTTTCTGGATGTTTTACTCCTGGGTATATATATGAGTGGTATGGGACGTTAATATATATACATGTATATATATATATATATATCAGTGGTATGGGACGCTGTTATATATGTACACTTATATAATATATATCATCATAATAATCCGTGCATGTATTCTTATTCATTACAATGTGAGGGGCCGATGTGCCCGATGTGAGAGGCTGATGTGCCCGATGTGAGGGGCCGATGTGAGGGCCGATCTGAGGGCCGATATGGGGGCCGATTTGAGGGAATTTGGGATTTAGATTGTCTTGATGGACACTGGTCCACCACGATGAGAATTCCGTGAGGATGGTATGTTTTATCCCATACTCCACATTTATTTGATATGCATTTGCTTCATGTATTAGGAGTACCTGATAGAGTACCTTTCATGACTGTTGCATATACATATTGCCATACTTATGCTATCAGATTACATGTGATAGATTATTGCTGTTAGTGCATACTTTCGATTACAGTATGATGTTATTTACTATTCACGAGTTGGCAACTCATCCCCCGTTGTGCCGCAGGGTTTTTCAGGTCTGATCATCAAAGTGGTTGCGGCAGGACGCCTTATTATCTTTACTTTTGCGGATACCGCTACAGTTGGCTATGAGGTCGTTTGCTTTAGGTGGGTTGCTGTTATCCGATGATGTACATTGTATATTTCTTGTATCTAGTACTCTCCATCTACCACCTTCATGTATTGATTTAGAGACGAGTTGTGAGGATCGATGTTGTATATTCTTATGACTCTGGTTGCCGTGCTCATATGAGCCGGCCTTTTATATATGTGGGTTATCTTTTCTTCGCTACGGCATCGTATAACTGTTGTGGTGGTTGTTTCCGCCGTTGAGCGAGATTTGCTCCCGTTTGGGGATGCTTTACTTTTATCTTATGTTTGTACCCATTTTGGGGCTTGTTTTTACAAAGGAGGTGCTGCCAAAATTTTTATGGAAAAAAACAAACTTAAGTTTAAAGTTTTGCATCGAGCTTTAAATGTGTTATATCTTTTCCTTCTAGTAATGGTTTAGGTTGCTGGGTTTTCGGCTTACTTGAATTGCGCTACGCCTGTTGACGTTACGTAGTCTAAGTGCCGGTCATGTGCCCAAATTGGGTCGTGACAGATGATGGATTGATTTGTTTCAAAATACCCTAGGTTTCTCAACACATGAGACTTTTAGGGTTGAGGAAGAAGAAGAGAACTTGGAGGAGAAAGAGTGTACAAGATAATAATGAAATGAAGATAGCTAAGTCTTGTGATGAATGAAGCATACCAATAATTCATAACTGAAAATATCAAGCATGCGTCAATAGTCACAAGATGAGTCACCCCATGAGTTACCAAGTAGCCATGCCTTATTAAATGATAATCCACACCACATACCTTCACCTCATTAACCATTTAATCTAAATGGTTATACAAGAAATGAGGTGTCTTCTTCTAGAAGCACTCTTGAGTAAATTAAAAGAATACTCCTCACCGTATATACATACCCGTATCCGTATTCCAAAAAATACGAATACAAAAAGGCGAGAATAATCCAAAAATATAATACTAGGATCTGGCTTAAACAAAAGCCCACTAGTATTATCCGCCCGAATCATGATCCGTGCATAAGTACACGTATATGATCGAACCCTGCCATAAAACCATAAAGCCTCTACATCGTTTCGCCCAAAGCAGGGAAATCCTCTGTGTGGGACTCTAAAGACTCAACAGTACGCTGGCAGTGGGTTTAACCACAAGCACGTCAGCGGTGCTAGCTGCACGTAATGGCTACCCAGATATCTGTCGATAAGAAGGCCGATGAGATAACTCATCCGAACTCCTACTGAGCCTATTTATGACAATCTCCGTACAGTCCGGTCTGTTCATCTAAGAGTATCGCATATCGAGCCTAAGGGGTGGTAACCGTCAGTCCCCTAATAGCGTAATAAGTCGTGCCGGAGCAGAGCCCAAAACACCCTAAGAAACTACCGGAGTACCTACCTGTAAATCTCGCTCGCCCTGGCCAGGAACTTTTTTTATTGGCTTTGCAAACCCAGCGCGATATCAACCTACATACCGGGAGAGATGAATCATATCTAACCACTACTACCTCCAAGTGCTTCAGGACTGCACCTAACTACTACATGTTTGCACAACTCCTTTGAGCCGTGGTAAGGTAGTAATCTAAAAACAGTGGGAACACACTCGAGGCAAAGTAGCGATGTCAAGTCAACGGACTAAGCTGTACTCATGTCACCTGGGAACTGCTACCTGATGATAGGTATAGTACCAACCAGCAGTTCCCCACGAGCCATGTCCAGTGTACTCATAACCTAATGAGCACCTGCATAATGTCTCCAGTACGACATACTAATGACTGTGGGACAGACCATCTCCCCTGCTGGTATGAGAAGTGTATATACAAGTCTACTCTGGAGTATGATGCCCCGTCTCGATAATCCTACGACGAGAGACCTGTATAAGGATATGCTTATAGACTACCCAGCCCCCACTAGTGTGACTGCCATCACAACGCTGGTAGTCAAGAAAAGATCATAAGGGCTCTACCAATATGTATAAGCGATATGCTAAAAGAAACACATACACATATTGAGGTAGAATCAAACTAACTAGCATACTACCATATTGAGTAAGAGTGTTAATATATCTGTGTAAACCCCAAGCTTATATACAAACCAGTATGATACAATAATGGCCTCTAGGGCATATATCACTAAAAATATCATCATATGTTCTCTACTTCATTTTGCTTGAGCTAGGAAACCTCTCTGTGGGACTCTAAAGACTCCTCAATACGCCAGTAGTAAGTAATGATCACATCAGTCATCCACAAGCTATCAGCGGTACTAGCTGGACGTAACGGCTACCCAAATATTGAGCGAATAGAAGATCAACAAGCAAGGTTGTCCAAACTCCCACAAAGCCTATAAGCAACACTTACCGTACAGTCCGGTCTTTTCGTCTGATATGTCGCATATCGAGTCTAGGGGTGGAATCGTCAGACCCCGGTAACTTGATAAGTCACGCCGATGTGTGTCCTATAACCATTCGAGAAACTGCTAATAACACTTATCAGTAAATCTCATCAGCACTGGACAGGGACTTGCTATTATAGCCAATCGAGCATAGCGCAACATCAACTCCCTATACCGGGAGAGACAAAACCTCTTCTATCGCTCATTGCCTCCATGTGACTCAGGACTGTACCCAAAATCCACCTGTTTGCACGACTCCTTTGAGCCATGGTAGGAAGGAAATTAAAGCACAATGGGAACCACACAAGACTCTATGACAATTTCGGGTCTACAGACTAACCTGTACAAGTGTCACCAGAGAACTGCTATCTGACGATAGGTATGGTACCATCTAGGAGTTCTCCGCGAGTCCCGTTCGATGTACACATTCTCTAATGAGCACATGTGTACAATATTTGATGTCAAATACCAAGGGATGTAGGATCAACCATCGCCCCATACAGGGTCAAGAAACGTACACACTAGTCTACTCTGGAATATTGATGCCCTGTCTCGATCTCCATCGATTAGGAACTGTTTAAAGGATGTGCTTGTGGACTACACAAGCCCCACTAGTATGATCTGCATCATAGTCCTGGTATTCAAGTCAACATCCTAAGGGCTTTATCAACATGTATCATAGAGATAGTATAATAATACTAGTATACATGTTAAGATAAAAAGAAACCAGATAGCATACTATCATGTCGAGAAAGAAAGTCCTCTATATATATATATATATGTCCAAGTATCCACTATATCATACAATAATGGCCTCTAGGGCATATATATTCCTACCACTTTCGCGTTAGCTTGGTCAATGGTTCAGCTATTCGAGTCCATAAATCTTCTATAGTATCCGACAAGCCCAAAGAAACTTCTGATCTTCCCAACATTCTTTGGAATTGGCCAATCATGAACCGCTGCAATCTTTTTAGGGTCAACACCAATTTCATCTCCAGATACAACATGACCCAAGAACTTCACTTCCTCGAGCCAAAACTCTCACTTTCTCATCTTAGCATATAACTTTTCTTGTCTCAATGTTTGCAGTGAGATCCTCAAGTATTCCGCATGTTCATCTTTGCTCCTCGAATAGACCAAAATATTATCAATAAACACTACTACGAACTAGTCCAGGTACGGTGAAAAGATTTGGTTCATCAAGTCTATAAATATTGCCGGTGCGTTCATAACTCCGAATGGCATCACTAAGTACTCGTAATGCCTAGATCGAGTTCGGAACGCTGTCTTGCAAATGTCTTCTGATTTCAGCCGAACTTGATGATATCCCGATCACAAATCCAGCTTCGAGAATACCCTCGCGCCACTAAGTTGATAGAATAATTTTTCGATGCGAGTGATTGGGTAATTTTTCTTAATAGTCACCCGGTTTAATTCTCGATAATCAATGTACATCCTCCGCGTGCCATCCTTCTTCTTAGCTAGAAGAACTGGAGCTCCCCATGGTGAACCGTTGCTGCGACTCTAACCCTTCTCTAGCAATTCGACAACCTGTTTCTTTACCTCTTCTAGTTCCACTGGTGCCATCGGATAATAAGCCTTTGAAATTGGCGCTGCTCCTGGAATAAAATCAATCGCGAACTCCACATCTCGTTTTGGCGGTAAACCCGAAATGTCATCGAACACATCCATAAACTCCCGAACTACTGCTGGTGCTTCCTCCTTATTTACTTCCATCGACGAAAGAACGGAATTAGTCAGCCTAGCCCTAAATTTGACTGGCCCGACAAATCTGCTACCTCCCAAGAATATAAACTCCGGATGTCCGGAGATCTGGAAAATCACTTTCTTTGCCCTACAATCAATGTGAGCGTGGAAAATGCCAAGAAAATCCATTCCCAAGACAACATTATAGCTGCCAATATCAATCACCAAGAAATCCGTGAATAACTCTCGTCCACAAATAATAATCGAGCAACAATTGCACTCACTACTAGATATAATTTTCCAATTCCCAGTGTGTATGTCCCAGTAACTAGACAGAGCCGTGTGTGGAATAGAGTGTGCACTAATAAACTTGGATGAAATAAAGCAAGAAAATGCACCTGAATCGAATAATGCCAATGCAGGAAAATTATAAACAGGTAGGATACCTGAAACAACGTCATCTAATGCCTTGGCCTCTTCGGCCGTCAAGGTGAAGACCCGTGCTTGATTAGGCCTCTGAGTAATCTGCTTCTGCCGTGCTCTTGGAGCATCACCCTTCAACTGAACTCTCAATGGACAAGTATTAATTCGATGATTAGCAGCTCCGCAAATCAGACACTGCCCAAACCTCGTCCGGCACTCCTTCCAAAAATGTCCCGGTCGTTGGCAATAATCACACATCACATCCTTCTTTTGCGTTGAAACAGAGGTCCTTTTCATAGGTATTGTCCCCTGTTTATTTATCGGAATGCCTCTACGTACAGGAGCTCTATTTGGCATAAACGCCGACTTCCGCACTACAACAGCTTGCTGTTGAGTACCCTTTGCTCTCACCGATAAATTCTGCCGCTCCCTGACTGCCTTGAGAACTTGGGAGAAGGTGGTCAAACCCAGGGATATGATGTGTCTCTGAATCTCCACATCCAAGCTATGCATATATCGTCGTGCCCTATCTACATCATTGGAAACTAAAGGCCCCACAAATCGACTGAGCCGGGTCCACTCAGCCGCATATGTATTCATGGATCCGACATTCTACTTCAAACTAATGAACTTCTCTTCCATATGGAAAGAATTTCTCTAAGAAACTTCGCGAAAATGTTGCCCAACTGATTGTCTTAGTCAAACGGGTCTCCTCTATGAGCCACCACCCACGAGCGTAATCTACTAATTGGATGCGTACTACATCCACCCTTTTCTCATCTGGAATCTGTGCGGCAATGAGCAGGTTCTCTGTATTAACTAGCCACTACTCCACTGGCAATAGCTCCTCCATTCCTGTAAATGTGGACTGACCGAGCCTTATAAAGTCCGTCGCGGTGCCCTCACGCTGTATTGGCCTGGATGCTACTGCAACTACGGACTGTTGGACCATCCGCAGACCTTACTGGAGAGTCTCGGCCTGCCGCTGATTTAGCTCAGTTTGCCACTTCTGGTTTTCAAGCATACCACGTATAACTCCAAGAAATGCGGCATTATCAACACGCCTCCGATATGACCGTAAATCTCTATCCGCCATGATTCTGAAGCCAAGACACTGAAGAGGATTAGCAACGGTAAACAGGATAGCTATAGATTCAAGACTAGCAAGATAGGAATGTGGCAGGATATGTTCCTAATTCCGGGTTTCCTAATTAGTGTATTGGGTTCAATACCCAACTAAAAAAAACCCGACTAACCCTAAATCCTATGGCTATGATACCAAACAAACCATGTCATGCCCCGCTTTCCAAAATACGTAAACATGGCACGTGACAGAGCCAACCATACTACCTATGGCTAGGAATCGTCCCTTCACAGTCACATTACGGCTGTCAATCGGATATCAAGAACAGTAAAAAAATAAAATCTAGCTAACACATGTCCATCTGCCATAATAAAATCAAGAACTGCATATAGCGGAAACGAATCAAGATCTAAATAAAACAATAACATCTGAATCACATCCCAATATGGGCTCACATCAATAGAAATAAAACTGCTGAAATAAATAAACTAAGAGTCTTTAAACTAAATGGCTAGCTCCTCATTACTCGGTTTGATTGCTAAAGTACTCTTGATCTATCTGCGATAAAGGTAGAGGAACTGTGTCATGCAAAATCCAGACGTCGGTGCATCATAATATCAAAATAATAATAATAACCAGGATATAATGCTATGATTAAACAAGAATATAAATGATAAAAACATGTATAAATGGTGAGCTATATGTTTGTGATGTGTATCCTAAAGTCTGTGTTTCTAGGTTATCTATTCTAGAAGTCTTTGAAATCAATTAATGTAATCCTCATCATAACTCAATAGTATATATCTCATTCCTACCCCACAGGACCACGGTACAATATATCCCGTTCATTCCCCACGGGACCACGGTACAATAAACAATGATTTATTCCGTAACGCCCGGAATCACTGCAAACAATAATAATATCCTCCTGAATTACGTTTCGGTTACATTCTTGATTTCCCCATTTCCCCCAGGGTTTGTGTTCAAGTCAATTGATGATATAAATCTAATACCAACACAGGGTCAAGAAGGTACAGGTCTTGTCTATACAGACAACAAGTCACGTCCGTCAGGATAACAATCAGGATTGTTGGCATTAGCAATAAAATCCAAGCAACAAGTCTGGTAGCATGTCGTGAACATTCCATGTACTGTATATTAACCAAAACAGATAACAATGTAAAACCGTAATCTATATCGAAATACAATTAATGCCAGGATGCATATGTATATATCTATAATAACCGCTATACGTCCATTACCATGTATGATAATATCGTGATGATCCGGCATGCAACAGGATAACCCATTATCGGTACGGATACAGACGGATCCTATAAAACTGTAACTTTATACTACTTGCTGAATATTAAAACGTATGCAATATAGTCACGCATATAAATATTGATATATTCAAAATAACATGTTGTAAGTTTAGATCTTTCCTGATCGAATCTCACGTCGAGATATGGATGTCACATTTCGACGTCGAAATAAAGTCACGACGCAAATTTACGTGCGTAGGACTGGACCTGGCTGAGAAGCTGCGTGACGTGGTGACCAGGCTAGACGACGACGGTGGCTGGGTCATCTGGATCGTCGGCGACGTGTACAACTCCGACGAGACGGCCAAAAATCAAGAAAGAAAAGAACAAGAAAGGAAAAGAAGAAGAATAGAGGAAAGGACTGTTGCTATTGGTGGTTATTGGGTTGGCTAGGACAGAGGAGAGGTAAGCGATGAAGTGACGTCGATGAGACAAGTCGTCGATGGCGAGGTCGTATAGGCGAGGGGCCATGAGCTTTGAGGGTGATCGGGGATGTGCAGAGTCAGTGGTGGTGGTATAAGGTGTTCTTGGGTGCTGGGAAGATGAGGAGGGTGATGGAGGTGATCGGCATTGGTGGGTTTCTGGTGACTAGGGGCAGCCGACGAGGGAGGGTTTCTTGGCGTCAAGGAAGTTCTGGGTTTGTGGCTTGTGTCGTCGGGGAGAAGGAAAGGAAGGTGGAGGTGATGGCGGCGAGGCAGGGGGTGAAGGCAATGGGGACGGCGACGGTGAGAGGGCGGCGACGACGGGGGCGTAGATTAGGGTTTGGGGTTCGCAGGTGAGGACGTGAGAAAAGAAAGAGAGAGAGTAGATTTTTATAATAAATTTATATTATATAATATATATATATATATATATTGGAGAGAGAGAGAGAGAAACAGTAACGGAGAGAAGAGAGAGAAATTTTATTTGTTTAAATTATTAAATATTATATATATATATATATTATATATTATATATTATATAACACATTATATATATATGTTAGTTAAAAATAATATAATATATATTATAGGATTTTACAGATAATACCAAATTGCTACGAATATTACCCGTATCCATTCAAAAATCTAGTTTTTCAATATGGAGAATATACGTAAAAGTTTAAACCATAATATGATACTCTGTAAATAAAAATGTATACCCCAAAGTACGGATCTACATAAATATACGTAGCGATCAAAAACAAGTCTGTTTTAACAATTAGGGTATGAACATGATATATGGGTGCAACCATATGATATGAGGTACGATGACATGCAAGGCTAGATATTAAGATATATTATTTGGTTTTTATTTTATATTATTAAAAGATATGTGGAATATATTATACATATGTATAGAATATATATTTGCATGGATATTCTGTACTAGCAAATATTTGACGTAATCTTGAAGCATGATTGGTTTCAAATATGCGAGTCGGGTCGGATAATAACCACACATCTAATAGCACCAATTGGAACCCAAAAGCAACAACAATAAAGAATTTTGCCGCAAAATTTGAAATACCCTAAATAAATATAGTATAACGCTACTAGGGTGTTACATATCATATCAAGAAAAACCGCGTTTTTAAAACAAACATAAGATTTTAAAAATATATCTGCGGTTCTCAAATCCAAAAATCTCATGAAAACAGAGTCTCATAATCATGTAATCATGATGGAACAGTAGATACAAGCACAGAACAGTTGTGCAAGGTATAACCGGTGTTTTCATATAAGCATGCCATGTAACTAGGTAAAGAAGTGCAATATCTAAACTAGCATGTGCGGTAATAAGTACTAAACAATAACTATAATACTACAATTTAGGGAACAATACAGCGACATAGCAGTTTCTAATGTGTACATGGTATGGAAATTACCAATGATGAGTGTGTGAGCCGGCGAGTATGTGTACGTGCAACATGCGCATCATCGATAATAGTGCGTGTGTCCTAGCAGACGATGTCATGCAAGATAAGGGAAGAATGTGGTATGTATACCGCAAAAATGAGAATAATACGAGCATAGCAAAAAAAAGGAAATTGTAAACGTAACAGTATAAACTATATAGATACATATGAGCCATGCAGTTATAGTTTTAAAATAGTATGAATCGTTGTTTTTAGAAAAATAGGGCTACGGTGTTTTTGAGAAAAAGATACCATTTAAAAATTCGTAGCGTCCCTTGAGATTGGCATTTAAAAATGCATAACGATTCGTTAGTTTTGAAAATAGGTATGGCTCTAATTATATCCTAATATCTACTTAAGTGATTAGAAAACAACAATTTTCCGAGTCGATACATCCATAAGTCGGCGATCCATCCTCATAGTATCACGTACGGTATAATCCATCGTACGGCATCATCAAGTCAAGAGTGCGGATCAATCATGTACATCATATCATGTACGGTATAATCCATCGTACGATATCATCAAATTAAGTATGTGGCTCAATAAACATGCACATCATATCACGTGCGGTATAATCCATTGTATGATATCATCAAATTAAGGGTACGGATGTATGGTCACGTACATCCTATCATCTCATCTAGTCACATATCGTCACATGTTATATATATCGCCTAATGTTAATATATTATGTTATATCATATCATGACATTTCATCTCATGTCATATAACATAACCTCGTGACATCATGTCCGATCACATCGACTCATATCATTCTAACATGTCATATCCTCATCTCATGATGTTATATCGAAGTTATCCTCAAACTTACAGGTGTGTGTGTGTATACATATATATACATATACATATATACATATATTTATGTATGTAACAACATATATACCAATGGCTCAAGGCTAAGAAAATAAGAACTAAGGATATTCCTATCCATAAGTACACCTACGGTTACTTAGTATTCTAGATCTTTATTAGCTAGGTAAACATATCTAGTGTATTATACACACACACACACACACACACACACACACACACACACACCTAGTATCCTGGTACTACGGTTGCTGGGGTGGTATACGCCATCCACCTGACTTCCCTCGTAGATATGCATCTACTCACTACTATCCTCGCTCTAGCCAAAGTCGATGAATGCCTTGCTCTCCTTTGTCGTTCCGGAAGTCCACGTGAAGGTACCTATAATTCAATGCATATCATAATGAAATCGAAATCGAAATCAAATCCGAAAACTGATACGGCAAGCAAAGCGTACAAAGGTTAGAACCTAACCTATGGCCCATGCATGAAAGAACAACCAAACAACCCCCGATGTTGATGTACAGACGTCAAACGACCGAGTCAAAACTCAAATATCAAAAACCTAGTTTTCAAAAGTCGCAAAACGAAATTAGCAACTTAGTAAAACACTCTCAGATTTTACCTAAAGTAAAATTAGGACATTTTGCATATAGGGTAGGCCTAGATATTGTATGTGTATGCTACAGAACAAAAACCATACCCTAACTCAACGACCAGGCCGCAATTTGCGGGCATATGGATTAAATTGGCGGCCAAGTATGGGAGATGCGGGCTCGGGCTTCTAGGGTAGCTTCCTAAGTGCATGCGCATCTCACTGTACTCGCTATATAATTTTCAGAGCTCCTGGGTAAAACCAGATTCCATTAGAACACCACAATTCGACAAAAACCCGATATCGAAAAATTCTAAGTTCGTATTTCGGGACTTCTAAACTCACTTAGACCAGGAATTCTATCACTGAAGGCTAGTAGTCACTCTCTAAACTCTCTACTATAACAATACTACTCATTTAAACCACTAAAGATCCCTAGAATTTTCCAAGTTCACTAAACATACACTTTGAAGCTTTAAACTACTTTGTGAGGTTAGGAAACATAAAAACTTGGTGAAAGGTGAGTGTTTTACCTCAAAAAGCAACTCAAGAAAATTCTAAGATGGCCAAATGACCTCAAGACTAGAAATTAATCCCACCATGATACTTGTAGTGGGCTTAGGAATAATTTTTGTGAAGGGAAAATGGCATTTTAAGGTGGTTTAGATGGTGTTTGTGGGGGTGGTAGTGAGGGTGGCAGAGGTTGAGGATGAAGAAGATGAAGAAGGAGATGATGATGAAGATGAAGAGAATAAGGAGATGAAGGAAGAAAGAATAGCCGTGGTTCTCTCTCTCTCTCTCTCTCTCAAGCCCCAAATACATCCTTGTCCCCCTTTATTTTTATTTCTTTTCTTTTCTTTTCTCATATTTTTTTAAGAAAACAAAAGAAACTCAAAACCATGCAATGAAACATAATACAATGAGTCATGGTACATTAAACATGATTGACAAAATGAATTTGGTTTAATACATAATTAGTAATCTACTAATCAAGTTTAATATAAACTTCTATATAAATAATTGTATACTAATTTATAAAATGCCCAAATCCAATAAATGCCTTCATAAGTAATAATTCATATTAATTTCCAAATATTTTCCAAAATATAAGTATATAATCATACCATTTTACTAAAACTCATTTCCATACCTGCATAATATTCATAAAATTTATTATTTTATTATTTAAATTCCAAAAATAATATATTATGCTTTCCGAAATGTTACAGTTAAATTGACACCTCATCAAAAAATCGCATTAATACCCAAAATACCTTCTTCATCCTCCACAGTCCACACACTAACCCTAACCCTAACCCTAACCTTACCTTTAGGTGTCATTGCCCTCCGTTGCCGTCCTTGCCATGCCGCCTCTCCCTCGTCTAGTCTCTTCATCATCTTCATCGTCATCTTCATCAAGCAAATCCTAACCCTCACCCTAACCACTACTTGAAAGTGTATGTTAGCACCACCACTGGATTATACTAGCATCAAGCATGCCATTTTTTTAAAATTATGGGTGCTAATTAACACTAACCAAGATCTTAAATTAGTTGATTAGGGTTTAACTATGATATTATGAGATTTAGACTAAGGGAAGGAGGCAGCAACCTTTATAGACCGTATCTTTCTCTTCAAATGCTCCGGGTTGTAGTCCCTACGACTCCTCGTAGCTCCACTCAAAGTTTGAACGAGCCTCCTTCATGATCTTTATGCCGAAGTTGATCCACCCGAAGCTTCTTAAATCCAAGCTACATCTTCACTAAAATCTCATTAGTGAAGGAAACACACTAGTTTAAATTGCTAAGCTAAACTAGGATGATGAAGTAGGGTTTCTAAGCTCACTAGGATTTATACAAAACCCTATGATTCACATCACATGTGAGGATTAGGGTTTTGTGTAGGAGGTAGAAGAAGATGGAGAGAGCTCAAGAGAAAAATCAAAAAATGATCAAGTGAAGAATGGCTAAGTCTCTCTCTCACTTATTGAACCATCCAATAATTTATCAAATAAAAATAACACCATCCTTCAATAGTGAGTCAAGACCAATATAAAAATGAGCAAAGCCATGCTTCACCCATGCCCTCAAAAGTCTCCCCATTTTTCTTTTCATTTTCTATTTTCAAAAATAGAAAATCCTAGCATGCTTCATATATATATATATATATATATATATATATATATATATATATATATATATATATATATATATATATATATATATATATATTGTAAAAACTCTAATTTTAATGTACATAAAATTGTTTAAAAGTTAATGTACACTTAGGGTATTTACAGTTCCTGTGAGTATTATAAGTATTTGATTCAATTTTGAACAGCAAGAAGGAGCTTGTAGCTCATTAATAAGACCTTGCACTACTGAACCAATGTATCAGAGTTCAAATCTCATCAGCCACATATTCTTTTTAATTTTCTTTTAATCTTTTAGAATCTCAAGAGTCTACGCGTGCAACACACGTAATAGGGTAAGTTACAAAATAATCAAATAGGTGAACTGAAGAATACCAAACGACCCCGACCCAATACCCCAACACCAACCACACCCGTCGGCATTGGGCCGGCGACAAGCCCATGAAAACTGGCGACGTCGGTCTAGACTGTCCCAAATGCCTTCAAATTCCACCCCCTGCAATGTTTGGCCTACCCCACTACTCTCTTATTGCTTGTTTACTCTGAATTAAACCAGAGAGCAATAAAATGCCCATTTAACCTCATTTTAATGCATATTTTTAATGCATTTTCTTTCACCCCTAAATCCTAATTTTTCTTATAAATACCACCCTCAATTCACCCTTCCTCACTCACAATTCCCTGCCAAAACTCTCAAGAAATTTCCAAGTTCCCATATTGTGCAAGTGGAGTTAGCGAAGGGCGAAGCTCCGACGAACTTCTGACGACAACTCAAGGAGTTTACGACGACGAAACGACGCACCGGCAACCCCCACCTCTTTTTCTTTCTCTCCTCTAACCAATCATCTGATAAGTCCCCACTTCTCCTTCTTTTCTCTATTCTAAAAACATTCAAAACTAAAACCCGACGGAAGCAGAGTTAGTCCGACTTTCGATTCGGTTTTCTTTCAAAACTACACTTTTCTTTAATGAAATAAAACCATATTATTATATGTTGATTAATAAACATTTACAAACTTAATAAAACAATTTTCACATCAAACTAATCATTTTTATGACTTTTATTATATTTTTTTCAGAAAAATATCATATACTTTAGTTTCAACATAAACCATCATAATTCCTTGTTATACCTATAGATAGTTCACAAGGTAATGACCTACCTCCTCACAACACATATATCTAACATAGCACGATGGAATTTGGGACATAGATTTGGTAAAATACGACTTTACATATAACTACCTTCAACTTATAAAACATTTTTTATAAGAAGTGTATTTAACAAATCTTTGCAATTGCGGCTCTACAACCCATTTTGGGGAACGCGTTCGGGATGGTGCCGATTATCGCACATCCTCGGACTTAGTAGAGTGAGATGCAGACCTCCGCAAGAAGCATACGATCTCGAAAGATTTTTAATACATTCTTTCTTTAGAAAAATATGATTTCTATTTTAAATAAAACTTATATTTTTTATAAATAAATATATATGTAATTAATATCAAAATATCTATTTTTAATATTTATAATATTCCAAATTTCCAAAATTCAAGAAAAACATCTCATTTACAAGAAAATATTATACAATTCCAATATTTCAAATAAATACCTTATACTTTAAAAACTAGGTCATATTCACTAGAAATTTCACATTGAATAAAAGAAACATCTATAAAAACTCTAAACACGATAATTAAATACTTGAGGTATATTTTGGAAGTATAACAAAACTATTTTACATAAATCCCCTCAAGTTATACTAAATTACAATAAGGACCCTAGTAAACATAGGTTTAAGCGGAACCAGTCTCTTAAGCCTCAGAGAGCCGAAGATATAGTTGCTTGCCTATTTAAGGTAGACAATCTAAACAATAGTGTTAGCAACACGGTAATTGTCTTGGAAAAAGACACAAATCATGCCGTCCATGTGCAGCAGTTACCGATAACACTAAAACCTAATTCATGATTCAATTTCTTTTCTAAATTATCTGACTCAGACTGAGTCTCCATATAATCATTCTGACTTGAATATGATTCAAGTATGAAATTACAAAACTACAATTCAATATGAATCCATATATTCAATCTGTTCAATCTATTCAATCTATATTGACCGAACCGAACCATGGATATACATCCATCTATATGATTCTCCAGTTACATCCATTTACTGATATCATGGTTCCGGCAAGTCATCCATCTATATTCAATATACAATACAAATAATACAACAATACAATCAAGACATCGCGGAGTTTATAAGGGGTAGATTGGTACGGAAGGTGTTAGAAGTGGCACGAGACAGCAACCATAAAGACACCTAATCTGAATTCAATTGTCGTTGTACCGTGGCTGAACGGTTCCTTGTACTCCATATACCGTAGTCTCTGGTCTAGTGAGACTCCTCTCGTATACACTGGCCTCTTCTGTACCAAACTACAAACAACAGCGTTAACACTAAATACAAAATTATAACAATATAATCTCCATTCCGTCTATTCCATTATTGTCTATTTACGGGACTTACCGAGCGATTTTCTCGCTGGCTACATTCTCTTTCTTTTCTTTAGAATGTCGTCAGGTGATTCGGACCTTCAGGAGATCGATCCCACCATCGAGGACTTGGATCAGCTAGCCTTCAACCCGGAGCTCTAGTTACTTGTACATTTCATTTCAGTATTTCCATTTCTGTTATGCCACTGTTTAGGCATTGCTTTCATTGCATATATTTACTTTTCAGTTGTATTGTAAAAAGAATGTTTAATAAATAAAGTTGTTGTTCATTTACATCTTGTCTCTTGTGTACATTACATTTTATATTGCTTAGATACGCTTAGCGTGTTTACTTCTGAGTAAATACGTAGCGGCATCGTCGCGTCCTCCACCCATATAGGGAAGCGGGACGTGACATATATTATGAAGAAAATAATTAATGAGCTAATAATATTAGTTAATATATAATTATATCAAATATAAATATATATTATATTAGTAAATCAACATTTGATTTAATAATCCGGTTATATCACATATAACTGACTAATATTATTTATTTGTATATCGCATTATCAAATCAACACTTGATTCGACAATCCGGCCGGTTATAGCACATATAACCTAACTGATAATAAATAACAGCCAGATTAGAATACGGTATCACATACTAGTATTTAATCAGGCCCCCGCACATATCAACATATGTGCCCTACTTCGTTTCACTTAAAATAGGAAACTTCTGTATGGGACTCTAAAAACTCGTCAATACGCCAGCAGTAGGTAATGATCACATCAGTTACCTACAAACCGTCAGCAGTACTAGCTGGACGTAACGGCTACCCAGGTATTGAGCGAATAGAAGATCAACAAGCAATCTTGTCCAAACTCCCATGAAGCCTATAGGTAACACTTACCATACAGTCCGATCTCTTCGTCTGATATGTCGCATATCGAATGTGGGGGTGGAATCATCAAACCCCAATAACTTGATAAGTCATGCTGATGTGTGGCCTATAACGGTACGAAAAACTACTGATAACACTTACCAGTAAATCTCATCAACAGCCCTGGCCAGGGACTTCCTGTTATAGCCAATCGAGCATAGCGCAACATCAACTCCCTATACCGGGGGAGATGAAACCTCTCCTATCGCTCATTGCCTCCATGTGACTCAGGACTGTATCCAAAATCCACCTGTTTTCATGACTCCTTTGACCCATGGTAGGGAGGAAATCAAAGCACAGTAGGAACCACACAAGTCTCTATAACGATCTCGGGTCTACAGACTAACATGTACCGGTGTTACCAGAGAACTGCTATCTGACGATAGGCATAGTATCATCTAGGAGTTCTCGGCGAGTCCTGTTCAGTGTACCCATTCTCTAATGAGCACATGTGTACAATCTTTGATGTCAAATACCAATGGATATGGGATCAACCATTGCCCCATATAGGGTCAAGAAACGTACACACTAGTCTACTCTGGAATATCGATGCCCTGTCTCGATATTCTCTCGATTAGGAATAATTGAAGGATGTGCTTGTAGACTACCCAGGTCCCAGTAGTATGATCCACATCATAGTCCTAGTAGTCAAGCCTATATCCTAAGGGCTTTATCAACATGTGTATGAGAGACAATATAATAATACCAGTGAACATGTTAAGATAAAGGCAACCAGATAGTATACTATCATGTCGAGCAAGAAAGTCCTCCATATATATGTCCAAGCATCCACTATATCATACAGTAATGGCCTCTATGTCATATATTTCACTAACACTACTGCCCTCTTCCACAGCCTCGACCTCCGTCGTCACCACCTCTTTACCGTCGTCCTTACCTAGCCATCATAAATTTTCTTTATCATCGTTATTGTCATCATCTTCATCATCCAAACCCTAACCATAACTTTAACCTTCACGCTCCTCCATTGTCGCCTTGCTCGTGCTCGTGCCCTAGCCTAGACCTCGCCTAGCCTCTTGTTCATTTCATTATCATCATCATCATCATAATATTCCTAAAGATAACCCTAAGATTATCAGCAATTTTCCTTGTCCTCCTCCTCCCTCGTCCTCCTCCTCCTTCTCCTCCACCACCACCGAAGTCGTCTCATCGTCGTTGCCGCACCCTAATGGTCATTAGCTGTCTAGTTAATGATTATTGATAAAATAATTAATTAATATTTCATTTAATGAATTATATTTAGTGATTGGAGAAAATGGTCATTTAAGATACACGGCTACCACCATTAATCCTTGACCATTAGTCATGACAGTTTGTTAGTGGTTTACTAATTTTTTTTAGTTTCTTGTCCCACATCCAAATCTTTTGGGAGTTTCATGAAGATGTGCCTAAAACGGATTTTTTTTGAAAGTTTTTCACTACTGGACCAAATGCTCTAAGTGTAACGACTGTGAAATGGAAATAGGGGCATGACACTAAACCTCTATCCTCCACTATGGCCTTTTTCAACACTCTTTTAAACTTCACAGAAATCATCTTTTTAACTACTAATCTTTTCAATTACTAATGTCGCCAAATAAGGTTTAATAATTAGTTGGAAAAAATGCATTGAAATTCCACTTCCAAATCTTGCCAAACCACAAATTGAAAGAGTCAAATATGATGCAACTAATTTGCTGTGGTCGTTGTACAAAAAAGTGGAAATGGAGGAACGGATACCTGACATTTTAATAGGACCATGACCCACACTGGATCGGGTCCTGTGAACCATAGTAAATCCGACTCATTAAAATCTAAATTCACCGTCAATAAACCCTTTGTTGCGTCATGCTTTAATCATGCAAAATTAGTAAAAAAGAAATAGAAAAAAGGCAATAAATTACCGAAAATAGTTAATTTAAGAGGAAAGGAAAATGGTACTAGAATATCAAACGTAAGAAAATTTATACCAACCCCTACCGACCATGGATCTTAATCTTAGTCACCTCCTTCGATAGAAGCTCGAACCCCCTAACCCGATCCTTAGCCCTAGCCCTAACCCATCGCTCCTCAAAACCCTAACCCTAACTCCCCCATTTCCATCTAACCGTAATTTCCCTCCTCTCCCTCCAAATCTCTCCGACGAGCACCACCACCTCACCGCCTTCCTCATCTCCTTCCCTCCAACACCCCCAAACCCTAACCCTAACCTTAGCTCGAAGAAGAGGAAGCCCCAATCTCGCTCCTCCGACCTCCAGCATGTCTCCTTCATCACCCCCGACGAATCGATTCTCTAGCGCGGCCTCGTTCGCCTAGCTCGAATCGCCTTCAAATCGATCCGAACCCATCTTGACGCGACCTGGATCGCGCCAAGATGTTACCATCCGTTGATCTGCTGATGGCGGCGATGTACGGCTGATGTTTAATCTGGAGGCAGCTTCTGAAGTATGTGGATCTCAATGGGTTTAAGGCTGTTGGCGCCGAGCTACCTACAAGGAAGTCCCGGTGTGGTTGTACCACCGAGGACCCTCCGACGGTCAAGTTAGAGAGGGAATCCGAGCAGAGTAACGGCTTAGTGGAGTAAAAATGGCTTACTTGGACCATCTGAAGAAGGGGTTTATATAGCGGTGGCAGCAGGCAGGGCAGGCGCGAGAATCACGCCCGCCGTTACGCTCCCGACGTCACGCCCGCGTGATGAGCGGGATCTCCCATTAATGGCGAGACAGGCTCGTTAATGGGGGATCATGATGGCGTGGAACGTGGGATGTGGCCGACGGAAATCTCGTGCATAGCGAGATTCGCGGGATGGCGGTTGCGCCTATGAGCGGTGCTGTTGATCGGTTGATGAGACCGAGGAAGATGACCTCAGTGGGATAGCTCGCAAACGAGCGGGAGAGCCGAGGTATCTTGGTTCTACGGTAGCCCGGAGACGAGCTGTGAGGCCGTGGAGGCCAATTGTGCTGGAGGCTTGGAGGAGAGCCAGGGATTGCTTGTAGAACGGGCACAGGAGTGGTCTGGTTGGACACTGTAGGTCCTTTCTTGCATGCTCTGGGACACGCCGTCTGCCAAATGTCATGATCTGAGGGATCGCCGATATCGAGCATCATCCTTAGCCCCCCACTCTCGTCCCGACCAGCTGACAGGTCGGGTCGAGAGTAGTATGCTGGGTCACCCAAGGTGAGCTCCTTTTCGAAGATATCGTTGGGTGTGTCCTCGGGTAACCTATTGTATATTCTGGATGATGCCAGTGAATCAGAGCGAGATCTTTGCATTAAAGAGGGTGTGCCGGATCGTGTGCACGTTCACTGAAGCGACAGTCCACATGTCGGGCGCTGGTTAGCTGACGTGACGAGCCACAGACCTCTGGCGTCTGAGGGGATATGTCAATGTGCATGTGACAGGTGGAGCGATCATGGCCGCCGAGTGTACTGAACCGTTTCAGCGGGAGATGACTATCGCCGTTGGATGAGAACGCCGGTGGCAATAAGTAGAGGTGGGGTCCTCATGAGGGCCTACTCCCCTTCATAATCTCCTTGTTTTTTATCTTGTTAGCTCAACGCTCTCCTTTTTAGGTCGGATCTCCGCGTTCCCGAGGACTTCTCTTCATCAGGTTAGATGTCTTCCTTTCTTTCTTCTGCTTCTTCTCCTTCTGAGTCGGTTCTACCTCTCCCTTTGGTAGGGCAAATGGATCGATCTAGGACTCTTGGTGCTCTCGGTGCTCAGTTCCAGATGGGGGCCGGCGGTGCAGCTGTGCCTTCGGCTGACCCGAGCCCAGCACAAAATGTGCCGCCGCGGGCGGGGCCATCTGCCTCTTTACGAGCTCCCGATGATTGTCCCGGCGGCGGCCAAAGGCGTCCACGGGTTCCCGAGCCCCAGACGTGGGATGCAAGAGAGGGCGAAGACGGGGTTCCTCTTAATAGGAAGAGGACGGTCTCTCGTGCGCCACAGTTGGAGATCCCTGGGGGGATTCCCGTGCAGGAAGGGATGTCCATTTCGTTGTCACGTCTGGGCTTTCCGTTGCTGCCAGCCTGCTTGCTGGTATGGAAGAGTCGGATGGGTGCAAGGTTCCATGGGGGACCCTGAGGGCCCAAATGGCGGCTATAGCTCAGGAGGCGGTGCAGGTACGTACTCCTTCATTTGTCATTTTGAGCGCCCTCTCTTTAGTTTGAGGGTCTTTAGGTCTCTTTGATATTTTTCGTCAGGTCCTTCAGCGCTGCGCCCTCGTCACCCCGATGGAGGCCAAGAGGACCCTCCCTGCTTCAAGGCTAGCGGGAGAGTCTTCTTCGGAGGCCAAGGACCTGCGACTTGAGCGGTGTCTGGAGAGGGAGAGTGTGGCTGTCTCGGAGGCCCGATCGGTCGTCGCGGAACTTGCCGTCTCAAGGTGCCGGGAATCCTATCATCGCCTAAGTAAGTCTTACCGAGTCGTCGAGGCGAAGTTGATGGAACTGGCCGATCGCTTTGCAGCTATGAAGAAGGCGAGGGATGCCAACAGGCGGGATGCCAAGGCGGCGCTTCAGGCAGTAGAGGTTGCCAAGATTCGGGCTAGGAATGCGATGACCGATTACAAGGGGTCGCACCAATTTTACGTCGACCTCGGCGAGGCCTTCGCCATTGCGTAGAACAAAGCTCTTGATGCCATCAAGGAGCAATTTCCAGAGTTTTCCGATGGTGAGCTCCGTGCTCGAGTCCCACTTTCGATGGTCATGCCTCCGGCCGACGGTGATAAGGGAGACGTGGTCTAGGTGGGGCTTGCGACTCGAACTTTTTGGCTTTTCTTCCTTTCACTTTGTTCCAGAGTTTTCCGATGGTGAGCTCCGTGCTCGAGTCCCACTTTCAGTGGTCATGCCTCCGGCCGACGGTGATGAGGGAGGCGCGGTCTAGGCGAGGCTTGCGACTCGAACTTTTTGGCTTTTCTTCCTCTCTTTTCGTAAGCCTCCGGGTAATTTGATAAGGCTGAGGAGCCCACAATACCCTTGTAAAGACTTTTGGTTTTGTGAATAAAGAATTTTTGCAGTGGTATTCGCGCATATTTTCCTTTATCGGTAAACACTTGTAGTTGCATAGTACTGCCTTCATGTTGTGTCGGTTCTTCGTCTAGCGATTACGTGTTGAGTTGAATCTATTCATTTGTCCAGTGTGCCCAGTATGCAAAGACGGTATCTCCATGGCCCCGAAGTCGAGGCGGAGATCGCTCAGACATAGACAGATCGGATGCCTCGTGTTGAGGTCATGTTCCTTAGCGTAGGAGGCTCGGAGAGGTATGCAAAAGACGGGGACGAGCGGGGTAGCAGCTTGGTGCCCCTTGGTGAGGGCTTTGATCCTTAGCGCGGGAGGGGCCGTGAGTGGCCTACGAAGGACGGGCCGAACAGGGTAGCTTCCCGTTGCTTCATGGTGATGGTTTTGATCCCTGGCATGTTGGGGTAGGGAGCTACCAGCCAGGGATAACCGAGCAAGGACGGGCCCGGTTGCCTCTCTCGAGGGTTTCTGATCCTTAGCGCGGGAGGGGCCGTAAGTGACCTACCAAGGATAGGCCGAGCAGGGTAGCTGCCCGGTGCCTCATGGGGAGGGCTTCGATCCCTGGCGTGTTGGAGTAGGGAGCTACCAGCCAGAGATAACCAAGCAAGGGCGGGCCCGGTTGCCTCTTTCGAGAGCATTTTATCCTTAGCGCGGGAGGGGCCGTAAGAGGCCTACTAAGGATGGCCGAGCAGGGTTGCTTCCCGGTGCCTCTTGGCGAGGGTTTTGATCCTTAAGGATGGCCGAGCAGGGTTATTGCCCGGTGCCTCTTAGCGAGGGCTTTGATCCCTGGTGTGTTGGAGTAGGGAGCTACCAGCCAGGGATAATCGAGCAAGAGCGGGCCCGATTGCCTCTTCGAGGGCTTTTTATCCTTAGCGCGGGAGGGACCGTAAGAGGCCTACTAAGGATGGCCGAGCAAGGTTGTTGCCCGGTGCCTCTTGGTGAGGGCTTTGATCCTTAAGGATGGCCGAGCAGGGTTGCTGCCCGGTGCCTCTTGGCGAGGGCTTTGATCCTTAAGGATGGCCGAGCAGGGTTGCTGCCCGGTGCCTCTTGGCGAGGGCTTTGATCCCTGGTGTGTTGGGGTAGAGAGCTACCAGCCAGGGATAGCCGAGCAGGATAGCCGCTCGGCTGCCTCTTGGTGAGGGCTTAGATCACTGGTGTAGGGTGTTTTTCGTCACCCCATTGAGATGGGAATACGCGCGCGCTTGTCAGGCATACTACAGATTCCCCCTGCCTAGGGTAGGCTGGGGTTTATTGATTGTAGGGATCCGAATCTCCGGCAGCCGCGGACTAAGCTGTCGTTAATTACCCCTCACCTTTGGGGCAAAGGAACCTCCGATTAACGGGTTAAACTGGTCATGCGAACTCAATGTGCAGTGTACGTGTGTTTTGTTTTGGAGGGGGGCTTGGATATATAGAGAGCCACATAGAGTTTTTATGGGCGTCCCGCTACCCGGATAGCGGGCTGGGGGTCAAGGGGGCTAGCAGCCCCCTTGCGGGGTGCAGGACAGCGCCCCGTTAGAAATTTTTTTCTAATAGGGACAGTGTCGTGGTGTATGTGTGTATGTACATATGTATACATATGTGTGTGTATATATATATATGTATATATATAAAAGGGGGGAAAGGCATCCAAAGGATGCGTGGGGCCAGCGCCTTGAGCGCTGTGCGCTTAGGTGTTGTGCGCTTAGGCGCAAGCGCTCCACGTGTCGGCACGTGGGCACTTTGCGCTCGAGCGTAGGGCGCTGGCGAAAAAAAAGGGGCTTTTAGTCCCAGAAATAGGGTTTAGAGTGGAGTTAAACTCCTAAAATGTTTTGGTTGATGAAAGGGGTTCTTCTTCTTCCTCCTGTTGTTGGCTGGATCTTGAAGATCAAGAGATATGAGATCTAAAAATCTCTTCTTATTGAGATCTAATGACAGATCCAAGTTCTTCTTTGTGGGTTTTGTGGTGAAAAACTATTTAGTTTTGGAAAAGGGAGAGTAAAACTCTTGATTTAATTCAAAAGAAAGAAAAATGTTTGAAACCATCAGAAAGGGGAAAGAGGCACAAACCCTAGGTTTTTTGAGAGAATGAAAAGTATTACTTTATTCATCATCATTTTGCCTTTTATAGGCTTACATATTTGCATATAGCCCCTTGGGCTTTACAAAATAGCATTTTGCCTATCCCATGACTCATGTGCCATTTCATTTTTGCACATAAGCCATGGGCTTACAAAATATTGGCTTTATGCCCGTTTTTCATACATTCATGTATAAAAAATTTCATAAAAATTATTTATTACATGATTTTGTTGTTGGCATGGGGAGGCTGGTCGCGGGCTCGACTTGGGCATGGGCTCGCTTGACCTGGGCTTGGGCCCACCTATCTTGGGGGTTGACCATGACTTTGACTCGGTCAACCGGGGTGCAAATTTTTACCCCAATAAATTTCCCCCATCAATAAATGCACACAGCATACGTGGGTCGTGTGCATGAAATTGATGGATCTTCTTTTGCGTGGAGGCGACATGCTTTGGTTCCCACTTTTTGGGATGCACTGCCCTTTTTACGACATGGAAGGTCGATTCTGCCCTTTTTGCGACCTGGACGGTCGGCGCTTGACGCGTTTCCGAGACGGAATGTCCGTGGTAGACGTCTCCCTGGCCCGGAGTGATCTGGTTCCTGCTTTATAGGAAGCCTGCACTGCCCTTTTTGCGACATGGACGATCGACGCTTGACGCTTCTCCGAGACGGAGTGTCCGTGGTAGACGTTTCCCTGGCCCAGAGTGATCTGGTTCCTGCTTTGTAGGAAGCCTGCACTGCACATTTTGCGACATGGACGGTCGACGCTCTGATCCGGAGCGATTTGGTTCCTGATTTGTGGGAAGCCTGCACTGCCCTTTTTGCGACTTGGACGGTCGACGCTTGACGCGTCTCCGAGGCGGAGTGTCCGTAGTAGACGTTTCCCTGGCCCGGAGTGATCTTCTTCCTGCTTTGTAGGAAGCCTGCACTGCCCTTTTTGCGACATGGACGGTCGACGCTCTGATCCGGAACGATTTGGTTCCCAGTTTGTGGGAACCCTGCACTGCCCGTTTTGCGACATGGACGGTCGATGCTCTGATCCGGAGCGATTTGGTTCCCGATTTGTGGGAAGCCTGCACTGCCCTTTTTGCGACTTGGACGGTCGACGCTCTGATCCGAAGCGATTTGGTTCCCGATTTGTGGGAAGCCTGCACTGCCCTTTTTACGACATGGACGATCGACGCTTGACGCGTCTCCGAGACGGAGTGTCCGTGGTAGACGTTTCCCTGTCCCGGAGTGATCTGGTTCCTGCTTTGTAGGAAGCCTGCACTGCCCGTTTTGCGACATGGACGGTCAACGCTCTGATCCGGAGCGATTTGGTTCCCGATTTGTGGGAAGCCTGCACTACCTTTTTTGCGACTTGGACGGTCGACGCTTGACGCGTCTCCGAGATGGAGTGTCCGTAGTAGACGTTTCCCTGGCCCGGAGTGATCTGGTTCCTGCTTTGTAGGAAGCCTGCACTGCCCGTTTTGCGACATGGACGGTCGACGCTCTGATCCGGAGCGATTTGGTTCCCAATTTGTGGGAAGCCTGCACTGCCCTTTTTGCAACTTGGACGGTCGACACTTGACGCGTCTCCGAGGCGGAGTGTCCGTAGTAGACGTTTCCCTGGCCCGGAGTGATCTGCTTCCTGCTTTGTAGGAAGCCTGTGCGACATGGACGGTCGACGCTCTGATCCGGAGCGATTTGGGAATTGGTTTTTTTTGTTTGGCATCTGCATTGCTGCACCGGAATAATGCCAGGAGCAACTCATCATTTTCCCCAAAAGGATTTGGGAATTGGTTTTTTTTGGCATCTGCATTGCTGCACTGGAATAATGCCAGGAGCAACTCATCATTTGCCCTAGGAGGATTTGGGAATTGCTGGCTTAGGAGACAGGTTTAGATCCCTATCACCTAAGGCTTTTCAATTTTATGGGCCGTAAGGGTCCCATAAAAGCATTTTCTCCCTACGAGTCGAAATGATCTCGTAGGTATATTTTCTCCTTAGGAGTCGTGGGGACTCCTAAGGGTGTTGCTCCTTTGTGAGTCGTAAGGATCTCACACGGGAATTTTCTCCTCACAAAGTCGAGAGGACTTTGTGAGTGCGTTTCATCTCTTTTTCACGAGTTTGCGCCCTTTCAGGTTTTCACAAACTCACCGGCAGTCCTGCTGTTTTTACTCACGGAGCCCTTTCGGGTTTTCATCCGTGCCCATTTGCTTGTGGACATACCTTTTTTTTTGCGCTGGTGGGACTTTGAATGCGGTATCACCGGTAGGACTTGGAAGGGATTGGGATTGTTTTACGCCCGTGGATTATATACGGTTTTGCAGGATGTATGATTCAGACCGTAGGGCCGGAAAGATTTCGGGACTTTGTCGGCATATGCATCGCTGCACTGGAATATGGTACCAGGAGAGACTCATCATTCGCCGTCGGGGTATGGGATTTAGAATTTGGTTGGCGTCTGCATCGCTGCACTGGAATATGGCACCAGGAGCAACTCATCATTCGCCATTGGGATTTGCGTTTGGAATTTGGTTGGCGTTTGCATCGCTGCACTGGTATATGGTACCAGGAGCGACTCATCATTCGCCACTTGGGGATTGGGGAGCGATGGCTTAGGAGACAGGTTTATATCCCGATCTCCTAAGGCTTTTCAATTTTACGGGCCGTGAGGGTCCCATAAAAGCATTTTCTCCCTACGAGTCGTAAGGATTCTGCAGGTGTATTTTCTCCTTAGGAGTCGTAAGGACTCCTAAGTGTGTTTTTTCCTTTATAAGTCGTAAGGATCTCACAAAGGTTTGTTCTCCTCATGTATCGTGAGGACACATGAGTGGGTCTTCTCAATGGAGCATAATTCCAAAGGCGGAGACCAGCCGCGTAACTGGTGATTGCGGTGGGATATGGGTATGATGAGCGTTATTTGAGCCCGTGGATTGTATACGGTAGTCAATTTAGGGACTAGCCGTAGGGCTGGGAGAATTTTGGAAATTTGAATTTTTGCTTGGCGTCTGCATCGCTACACTAGAATATGGTACCAGGAGCGACTCATCATTCGCCGTTTTTTTTTTTGTTGTTTTTTTTTCGTTTTACTGCGATTGCTCTATCATTTAAGCTTTTCTTATCGCGAAGATCATGATTGCCCTATCATTTCGGCTTTTATTCGCGGTTGCCCCATCATTTCGGCTTTATTTTCATCTTTATTTTACTCGCTGATTTTTATTGCAAGTTGCCCCATCATTTCGGCTTTTCTTTATTTTTCTTTTATTTACACATTTTTTTTGTTTATTTACACATTTTTTTACATTCCCAGTTTAACGACTTAGAGGTCGACTGCCCCCAGTTTAATGACGTGGTGGTCGATTGTTATCAGAGAAAGGCAGATGTCTGAGAGAATTGGTTTCACGAAGAACTTCGATCTCCGTTTGTATGAAATTGGCGGTCGCAGCTGGACTGTTTGTTAACACGCCTTTAGACAGTTCTATCTCTCCTGCCTGGTATTGCTTTTTGACCCAATCTTTGAAGATGAAGCAGTCCTCAATGGCATGACCTATCACTCTGTGATAGGGGCAGTATTTGGGGTCGTCGGTCATATTCGCTTCCTGCGGTCTTTTTGACTCTGGCAGTTGTAGACCGTTTCTTAGGGCGTCCCTGAATATCTTATGGACTTTTTCCCTTTTGAAGGAATAGACTTTTCCCAGTTTCTCTTTCAGAGGCGATCCCCCCCCCCCCCGGCATATGTATCGGAGGGACTGGAGGCTGATTACGGCCGTTTTCCGCGAAGGCGCTCCGCTCTTAGGTTGAAGGGGGTATTAGTTGGCTGCCTCCTGGTATCAATCCCTGGCTCATGAACCAAAATTTGATTCCGCTGTAATTGCAATCGGGCGCCCTGGGTCGCGAGATCTGCCACAACGTTTGCCAATTTGTCGACCTTGGACTATACCTTGGCTAACTTCTCGTCCCTGTCCTGAAGCTGCCTCTGAAGCCATCGGAATAACGCTTGTTCTGTAGTTCCGGCTATGACAACCGGGTCATCTTTATTGCCTGAGCTCAATTCCGCAGGAACCACGGGCTCCTCTGGCTTATCGGCCTGAGCGGGCTCTTCATCACTTAGATCGAGCCGATGCTGGGTAGCGTCAATCATATCATTACCATGGCTGTGAAGAAGAGGAGGATTCGTTTTATCATGTCCGACCATGTAGACAGTGCGAACCACATACCCAGCCATCTCTTTATCTCTGGCGGCTGATTTCGCAGGGCGGTCCGGGCTCAAAAATTTTAACATGGCCAGAGCCCTAGACCTTTTGTTGGCTCGGTATCTGAGCCGCTTCTGCCTCAGCTTCTCTGCCTTGAGCGCTTGGCAGGCTTCTGCTCTTCGGGAAGCCGCTATGGGCTGAGTGATAGGAAAACTTGAGAAGACACCCAATCGAGCAGTTGTCAGAGGCGCCGCTGGAGCTTGCCAGAGATGCCTTGTTTCTTTGCTGGTGTTGATGGCTTTTCCACCAGCTGGGGCCAAGGAAAGTCGTTCAACACCGACTTGCGTTTGTGTTGGGGCGCCTTTGAGACCACCACATTTGGCCTCTTGCCTAGACCGGTTTGTCCGCCACCGGGGCTTGAGGAGCTGGGATGGCGTTAGCTGACACGAACAGGATAGAGCCGAATGGTAGTGGCGGCTCTTCCCATTGTCGTCCAAGACTGGCCGGAAGGACCGTCCTGGCGTCCATCTTCATCGTGTTGGAGATGGGAGCCGTGCTGAGAGCTGAGTTCATTATAGGACACATTGTTGAAAAGTGATTGCTTGAAACCTGCATGAAAAAGCATTATTTTAGTATAGATATAGGTATGTATATTGACTGAGTTCGCATGAATGTTTAACCCAAAATATGGGAGGAGAAATAGGTCCCACCGGGCGTGCCAGAATCTGTAGGGTGTTTTTCGTCACCCCATTGAGATGGGAATACGTGCGCGCTTTTCAGGCGTACTACAGATACCCCCTGCCTAGGGTAAGCCAGGGTTTATTGATTGTGGGGATCCGAATCTCCGGCAGCCGCGGACTAAGCTGCCGTTAATTACCCCTCGCCTTTGGGGCGAGGGAACCTCCGATTGACGGGTTAAACTGGTCATGCGAACTCAATGTGCAGTGTACGTATGTTTTTTTTTGGAGGGGGGCTTGGATATATTGGGAGCCATGCAGAGTTTTTATGGGGGCCCCGCTACCCGAATAGTGGGCTGGGGGTCAAGGGGGCTAGCAGCCCCCTTGCGGGGTGCGGGACAGCGCCCCGTTAGAAATTTTTTTCTAACAGGGACAGTGTCGTGGTGTATGTATGTGTGTACATATGTATACATATGTGTGTGTGTGTGTATATATATGTATATATATAAAAGGGGGGAAGGCATCCAAAGGATGCGTGGGGCCAGCGCCTTGAGCGCTGTGCGCTTAGGTGTTGTGCGCTTAGATGTTGTGCGCTTAGGCACAAGCGCTCCACGTGTCGACACGTGGGCGCTTTGTGCTCGAGTACTGGGAGTTTGAGCGCAAGCGCGCCACGTGTCGACACGTGGGCGCTTTGCGCTTGAGCGCTGGGCCCTTGAGCGCAAGCGCGCCACGTGTCGGCACGTGGGCGCTTTGCGCTCGAGCGCTGGGCGCTGGAGCGCAAGCGCGCCACGTGTCGGCACATAGGCGCTTTGCGTTTGAGCGCAGGGCGCTGGCGAAAAAAAAGGGCTTTTAGTCCCAGAAATAGGGTTTAGAGTGGAGTTAAACTCCTAAAATTTTTTGATTGATGAAAGGGGTTCTTCTTCTTCCTCCTGTTGTTGGCTGGATCTTGAAGATCAAGATATGTGAGATCTAAAAATCTCTTCTTTTTTAGATCTAATGACAGATCAAAGCTCTTCTTTGTGGGTTTTATGGTGAAAAACTATTTAGTTTTGGAAAAGGGAGAGTAAAACTCTTGATTTAATTCAAAAGAAAGAAGAAGGTTTGAAACCTTAAGAAAGGGGAAAGAGGCACAAACCCTAGGTTTTTTGAGAGAATGAAAAGTATTACTTTATTCATCATCATTTTGCCTTTTATAGGCTTACATATTTTCTTATAGCCCCTTGGGCTTTACAAAATGGCATTTTGCTTATCCCATGGCTCATGTGCCATTTCATTTTTGCACATAAGCCATGGGCTTACAAAATATTGGCTTTATGCCCGTTTTGCATACATTCATGTATAAAAAATTACATAAAAATTATTTATTACATGATTTTGTTGTTGGTATGGGGAGGATGGTCGCGTGCTCAACTTGGGCATGGGCCTGCTTGACCTGGGCTTGGGCCCGCCTATCTTGGGGGTTGACCTTGACTTTGACTCGGTCAACCGGGGTGCAAATTTTTAGCCCAACGCCTGGCATTGTGGGGTAGGGAGCTACCAGCCAGGGATAGCTGAGCAGGGTAGCCGCTCGGCTGCCTCTTCGTGAGGGCTTAGATTCTTGGCGCTGGAGGGGTCGTAGGAGGCCTGCTAAGGATTGATCGAGCAGTGAAGCTGCTCAGTTGCCTCTTGGAGAGGGCTTTGATCTCTGGTGTTGTGGGGTAGGGAGCTACCAGCTAGGGATAGCCGAGCAGGATAGCCGCTCGGCTGCCTCTTGGTGAGGGCTTCGATCCCTGGCGTTGTGGGGTAGGGGAGCTACCAGCCAGGGATAGCCGAGTAGGGTAACCGCTCGGCTGCCTCTTCGTGAGGGCTTAAATCCTTAGCGCTGGCGGGGTCATAGGAGGCATGCTAAGGATCGACCGAGCAGTGAAGCTGTTAGTGTATATGCCCTAGAGGCCATTACTGTATCATACTAGTTTGTATATTACTTAATGGAAGCTTGGGATATTCACCTTGTATATACAATCTTGCTCAAAATAGTAGTATGCTACTTGGTTTGTTTCTACTTCAATGTGTACATGTGTTTATTTTAGTATATCGCCTATACACATTAGTGGAGCCCTTAGGATCTTTGCTTGATTACCAGCGATGTGATGCAGTCACACTAGTGGGGCTGGGTAATCTATAAGCACATCCTTATGCAGGTCCCTGGTCGCAGGACTATTGAGACAGGGCATCGATACTCCGGAGTAGACTGGCGCATGCGCTTCTCATCCCAGTGTGGGAGACGGTCTGTCCCACAGCTGTCAGTACGTCGTACTTGAGATAGTATGCGGGTGCTCGTTAGGTTACGGGTACACTGGACAGGACTCGTCGGGAACTGACTAGTTGGTATTATGCCTATCGTCAGTTATCAGTTCCCAGGTGACATGAGTACAGCTTAGTCCGCTGACTTGACACTGTCACTTCGCCTCGAGTGTGTTCCCACTGCACTTTGATTACTACCCTACCACGGCTCAAAGGAGTCGTGCAAACAGGTAGTAGTTGGGTGCAGTCCCGAAGCACTTGGAGGCAGTGACGGTTAGACAGGATTCGTCTCTCCCGGTATTGGGGGTTGACATCGCGCTGTGTCTAGGAGAGCCATTACACGAGTAGTCCCTGGCCAGGGCAAACGAGATATACTGGTAGGCTTCCAGTGTTATCTCAGGGTGTTTTGGGCTTCACTCCGACACGACTTGTACCGCTATTGGGGGACTGACGTTTACCGCCCCCTAGGCCCGCCATGCGATGTATCAGACGAACAGACCGGACTGTACGGAGAATGTCACATTCAGGCTCAGTAGGAGTTTAGATGGGTTTCGCCTCGTCAGTCTTCTTGTCGGCACTACCTGGGGATCGTTACGCACAGCTAGTGCCGCTTGCGGTCTGTGGTTAAACCCACTGCCAGCGTAGTGTCGAGTCTTTAGAGTCCCACACAGAAAGCTTTTCGCCTTTAGGCAAAAGAGTAGAGGTCGCATGGTTTTGCGACAGGTCGCATGGTTTTGCGACAGGGTTCGGTCACATCCGTGCACTTGTGCACGTACAGTGTCCGGACAGTTTACACTAGCGGGCTTTGGTTTAAGCCAGATCCTAGTATACCTTTTGGGATTGGATTTATCCAGTTTGCATTCGTGTTCCTCGAAACGCGGATGCGGGTGTGTATGCACAGTTGACGGAGAGACAGAGGCAGAGGATTCTCATTAGGGTTGTTGACCGTTGACAGTTGACTATTGACTTTTTGCTCAACCCTAATGAGAATATGATATGTGATTAACAATTTTATTAATTAAGTATTATGGTGACATGGTTGTTGAGTTGTTGACTTTGTTGACTTGTTGACTTTTGTTGACTTGTTGACTTTGTTAACCGGTTGACTAGGCTTGACTAGTTGACCATCATGATAACCATAGCAATCATTTCATGGCAAAGACTTTTGCTTGCTTTCTCCTTTGTGCAAAATGAGTGCATGAAATGATTTGGTTATGGTTGCTTCAACCATCACATAACACTTGATTGGTATGATGAGTTATGATGGTTATGGATTATGAGAGGGTGAAAGACAAAAGAGAGGCTCATTCTTACTTGACCTTTCTCTCTCTTTGTTTTTGAGCTCTCTTGCTCTTGCTCTCACCCTCTTCCTCTTGCTCCCCCTCTTGACTCTATGGTTCACTTGTCTCATGAGTTGAGAACCAAGAACCATAGATAAAATCCCATACAAACTCTTCTCTACTCACTCTAGTTCACAAGGTTTAGCAAACCGAGTGAACTAGTTTCTTCAAAGATCGAAGAAGGAGCCAAAGGTTGAAGCTTTCAGGTGGATCTATCTTCGGCGTAAGGAGACGACGGGAAGAAGCTGATCCGGACAACCATCGAAGCTTAAAGACGAAGGAGTTCGAGAAAAAGAAAGGTATAACCCCCTAACCAAGTAGTTAGCAACTCGTAGTTAGGTTGTTAGTTAGATGTTTAACAAAGATCCGGGTTATAAGTCCATGTTACCACCTCTAAGAAAATCGTTTTTTATCAAATTCCGCATGCCCGAAAGTACCGGGAGAGGTAGCATGGACTTACAGTGGTATCAGAGCCTAGTTAAACTCTATCTAACATGTTAGCAAAGTAGCTAGAAGATCGATCAAAGAAAAGTCGCAAAATGAACCCAAAACTGTCAAGTTTCTGCGGATTTTTATTCTGTTCAAAAGTTGATAATTTTCATCTCTAAAATCGGCTCAGGCTTTTGTTTGAATAACCACCAAATTTGGTCCAACGATCGAGTCAAAGCGCCGCGGAAACGCGGCGGGAGCACGCTCCCGCCGAGGTCCAAGTTTGGTGCAGTGTTCTCCTGGGGTTGTTTTGGGATTTTTGGAATATGTGTTTTCATCCCAGATTTTCCAGAACGAAAATTTTATTTTTGGGGTCCTAAAAATCCGTATTTTTGATTGAACTTCTAAAAGACTTTAGCTGACGGGTTTTTCTGTAATGTGATATTTGTATTGAACGTCTGCTAATCGCTATATGTCGATTAGTGGGGGTTATACAAATCTGTGATCTGTAATGTTGCTGGAATGTGTATATGAATATGTTGGATTGTCGCGGGTGAATAGCCGGGGGGTTGTGAGACGAGAGTTTTTCTTTTCTTTCAATTCATGTAAATTTGTAAATTGATGTAATAATTATTTGTATGGACGCACAACCGGGTCGGGGTTGTAGCCGTCATTGTATAATTTCTTTTTACTGTTTTTGCTCCTAGGATAGACCCATGGAGGGGGTGCACAAACTACCGGGTATGCCGAAGTGCCGAGTGGCCTACTCACGGAGATGAGGGAGGTTGCTTCGCTTCGGGTACTTGGCGTGTAGTTTGCCGCGCCCGTAGGGGTCTTGTGTGGGGTATTGGCTATTCACCGCGACCGTGTAATCTACTTTTCATTACAGGCTCGTACGAATTGCAGGTTCCTAGTATATCCAATGTATTCATCTGTGATCTGAAATGGCTATCATTGCAATATATCTATATATGATATTATTTAGGCGTTGCTTATGTTTTACAGCCGCGCTAGCCCAGCCCCCGCTCTGTCGTTAGTTAAGTAACCTAACGGGTAATGACGGGGCCCAGTGGCGAATGCGAATGGCATAAGCGTACGTCATATTTTGGTTGTTTTCTGCAATGGTAGGATTAAATGATGGAACGCATTAAAAGAACTAATGCAAGAATATCACGCATTAAAAGAACTAATGCAAGATAATAAACCAAGTTAAAGTCGCTGGAACACTTTCGAAAAACCACTCGGTTCTTTTCAAAACCAACTTTTAAATGCGGAGCTTGAGCCACTCCTTTTAAAAGCTATCTCGTTCCATCGACTATATCAAGTTCACTACGTTCACGGTTTCGCCAAAACCATTCGTATCCCTCCGTCGTTTCACACGAATAGTCAATAGTATTCAAGCTGTGTTTGTTGGCCAAAGTCAAGGCATAGTGATTGGTAGCTATTGGGTATTCATGTGCAGCATAGATAGATGCGTTAGTTTGGAACAGTCGTACTTCCTTGTTGGCCAAAGTCAAGGGTAGGTGCGGGTGGATTCAAATTAACCTGGAGAACGACGGGTAGAACTTGACATGTGACTTATGATTTGTTGGCCAAAGTCAAGGTCATAAGAGCATGGGGCAAAAATCCACATCGGGAGTTTCATAAGCACTGAAACTTGCTAGCATTGCATACCATTTGGAGTGTGATGATTCTGGTAGGATTCCTTCAGTTTCGTCACGCGATGATATTTGGATCCCGATCCTACTGTGAGTATATGCTACTCCTCGGAAAATTTCTCACTAAACGATCAATGCTATAAACCTAGTAGGTGCCTAGAAAGGTGTTAGCGGGGCTACGCCCCCAGGGAAAAGAGGTTCTTGAATTAAGGAACTTCGCGAAAGCATTGGAAAACCTCCCTCGAAGTACCTATACTGGCCTGGCTGAACGGTTAAGCAAGTATTGTGCGGTGGGATTGATCCCGACTAATTCTTCCTTTATGGTTTGAGGAGGGATTCGAGAAACAGTGGGAGCCATCCTGTTTAGACAAACTAAAAACCACTCTAAACTTGCAAGAGCATCATGCTGAGTGTTTCTTCTTCTCTCTCCTAATTGCAGCGACCAATCGACATGACTGGACTTAAGTTACTTCTAGATAAAAACATACTGACAGGGCCAAACTACAAAGATTGGCTCAGGAATGTCAAAATGGCAATCACTTACGACAAGCTGGGGTATCTTCTTACCACCAAAGCTCCCCCTGTCCCTGGTCCCACTTCCAGCGTCGCGGATAAGGAAATCCGTAAGACTTGGGAGATTGATAGCGCGAAGGCCAAATGCCTCGTGCTTGCCTCTATGGACAATGAACATCAGAGGAGGCACGAGAATATGGACCTGGAATCCATATTTCTTCATACAAAAGAACTGTATGGAGAGCAGTCTCGTATCGCAAGATACGAAGCATCGAAAAAGTTATTTTCGGCAAAGATGGCCGTCGGATCATCAGTAGCAGAGCACGTGCTTAAGATGATCGGCTACATTGAGGAGCTCGCGGACCTAGGAACCACATTGGAGAGTGAGCTCTATACGGACTTAGTTCTCTAGTCCCTTCCTTCCACTTACGCCCAGTTTATACTGAACTTCAACTTGCAAGAAAAAGAAATTGAACTTTTAGAGCTCCTCAACATGCTGAGGAGCGCAGAGGGCACCCTGCAGAAAGGTAGGGAAACATCCACTTTGTTTGTAGGAGGATCATCTTCTTCTAAGTCCAAGGAGAAAGCCAAGGGAAAGAAGAAGAAAGCCCCCGCCAAACCAAGGGGCGGTGTTAGTAAAGTGGATATGAAGGGAAAAGCTAAAGCAACAAAGAAAGCGGGGAAGCTTGTGGATAAGGAAGAATGCTTCTATTGTCATAAGAAAGGTCACTGGAAGAATGATTGCAGGGCTTGGAAAGCCAGAACACAGGAATTGAAGCAGGTTGCAGCTTCAGCTTCAGGTGTGTATGTTATTGAAAACTGTCTTTCAATAAACTCTACTTCCTGGGTATTGGATACCGGATCAGGATCTCATATCTGTAATTCTTTGCAGGCGTTGAGAAACCGTAGGGTTTTGAAGGCAGGTGACATGACCCTCAGAGTTGCGAACGGAGCTAGCATGGATGCTAAAGCCGTGGGGGACTATCACCTGGGAATGTCAGATGGACATGTTTTGGTTTTGCGTAATTGCTTTTTTGTACCCAACGCAACTTGTAATATCATTTCTGTATCTTTAGTTTCTAAATAAGGTTATGAATTTGCGTTTGTAAGCAATGTTGTAAACATTCACCTTAATCAAATTCTGATTGGGTCAGGTACATTGAGTAATGGTATATACGTATTAAACCAACCACAGATTTTCAATGTCCAGAATACACACAAAAGAAAGTCTCCGGAAATAAATCAGACTTTCTTGTGGAATTGTAGACTGGGTCACATCAATGAGAGAAGGTTGACTAAGTTACATACAGAAGGATATTTGAATCCGTTCGAATATCAATCGTATGCCACTTGTCAATCCTGTCTCAAAGGAAAGATGACAAAGACTCCGTTTACTGGACACGGAGTAAGAGCGAGCGAGCTCTTGAGACTCATACACAGTGACGTGTGCGGTCCAATGTCTACACATGCGCGAAGCGGTTATTCTTACTTCATTACTTTTACGGATGACTTCTCAAGGTACGGTTATGTCTTCTTAATGAAACATAAGTCCGAAACCTCTGGAAAGTTCCAGGAATTTAAGAATGAAGTAGAAAAACAAACCGGCAAAAGTATTAAGATTCTAAGATCGGATCGAGGTGGAGAATACTTGAGTGCCGAGTTCCTGGACTATTTAAAAGAGAACGGAATTCTCTCTCAGCTTACTCCTCCATACACTCCACAACATAACGGTGTATCGGAGAGACGGAACCGGACCCTATTGGATATAGTACGGTCCATGATGAGTAACGCTGAGTTACCGCGATCATTCTGGGGGTATGCGCTAGAATCAGCTGCAAACCTTTTGAACCGAGTTCCTACTAAGACTGTGCCTACTACACCATATGAGATGTGGTGTGGGAAGAGACCCTATCTTAAGCACATTAAGACATGGGGATGTCCAGCTTTTGTCAAAAAGCAGCATGCGGACAAGCTCGAGGCACGCTCAGTACAGTGCAAGTTTGTGGGATATCCAAAGAACTCCAAGGGATATTTCTTCTACTGTGAAGAGGAACAAAAAGTTCTTGTTTCTCGTCATGCCTACTTCTTGGAAACTGAGTTTTTGGAAAACCAGATAAGTGGGAGCACAGTAGAACTGGAAGAAATTCCAGAACCACGGACAATTACTGAAAGTTTAGTGGAACCAGAGGGTTCAAAAGAACAGGACATTCCTACGCCGCTCTGCAGAAGTAGTAGGCAGTCTCATCCGCCCGAGAGATACTACGGTTTTCTCATAGACGGGGATAGAGAGGATTGCATCATAGATTATGATGAGTCTACTAGCTTCCAGCAGGCCGTTCAGAGCGTTGACTCAGTGAAATGGCTGGATGCAATGCGGACCGAAATGGAGTCCATGTACACCAACAAAGTATGGACGTTGGACATTGCTCCAAACGGGGTAAAACCCGTAGGATGCAAGTGGATCTTCAAAAGGGAGATTGGTGTAGATGGACAGGTTGAGACCTATAAAGCTAGACTTGTAGCAAAGGGTTTTCGTCAAAGACCTGGTTTGGACTATGACGAAACCTTTTCTCCAGCGGCTATGCTGAAATCCATTCGGATCCTTCTTGCCATTGTTGCCTTCCACGATTATGAAATTTGGCAGATGGACGTAAAGACAGCTTTTCTAAATGGAAATTTAGAGGACTGTGTCTATATGGACCAGCCAGAGGGTTTCATTCAGAGTGGGAGCAGCGGAAAGGTGTGCAAGTTGCTTAAGTCCATCTATGGACTAAAGCAGGCATCGCGGAGTTGGAACATTTGTTTTGATGAGACGGTCAAGGAATTTGGCTTTATCAAAAATCCAAATGAACCATGCATCTATAGTAGATTTGTAGCGAGAACTGTAGTATTCCTCGTTTTATACGTGGATGACATTCTCTTAATAGGAAATGACATTCCTATGCTACAATCTGTCAAGGGGTTCTTGTCACACAGGTTCTCCATGAAAGACCTGGGTGATGCCTCCTACATCCTGGGGATCCGGATCCATCGTGATAGATCCAAGAGGATATTAGGACTTTCACAGTCCAGGTACATCGACACCATACTGAAAAGATTCAGTATGGAAGATTCCAAGCGCGGTAACCTACCGGCTTGTCACGGGATCACCCCCTCTAAAGAGATGTCTCCCAAGACTGATTTGGAGAGGGATCGCATGTCTATTATACCCTACGCTTCTGCGGTAGGCTCTATAATGTATGCGATGTTGTGTACCAGATCGGATGTAGCTTATGCACTGAGTGTGGTAAGCCTGTATCAGTCAAACCCTGGGGAGAAACACTGGATAGCAGTAAAGAACATTCTCAAGTACCTGAGAAGAACTAAGGAGATGTTCTTGGTGTATGGCGGAAAAGACCTCCAGATCGAGGCCTTTGCTGACTCCAGCTTCCAGAGTGATAAGGATGATTCCAAGTCCATGTCGGGTTTTGTCTTTACCCTCAATGGAGGGGCGGTGTGTTGGAAGAGTTCCAAACAGGAAACCGTTGCAGACTCGACGATGGAAGCGGAATACATCGCTGCATCAAATGCCGCAAAAGAAGCTGTCTGGATGAGGAAGTTCTTAAAAGAACTTCAGGTGGTTCCGTCCATTGTTGATCCAATACCTCTGTATTGCGACAACAACGGGGCTATAGCTTTAGCGAAGGAACCCAGGTCCCATCAGAGATCCAGACACATCTTGAGGCGGTATCACCTGATCAGGGAGATCGTGGATCGCCAGGAGATCGAGGTTCGGAGAGTCGCTTCAGAAGATAACACTGCAGATCCATTCACCAAGGCCCTGCCCCAGACTCAGTTCGAGCGGCTGATCGAGATGATAGGTCTTCGATACGCCCGTACATGGCCTTAGTGCAAGTGGGAGATTGTTAGTGTATATGCCCTAGAGGCCATTACTGTATCATACTAGTTTGTATATTAATTAATGGAAGCTTGGGATATTCACCTTGTATATACAATCTTGCTAAAAATAGTAGTATGCTACTTGGTTTGTTTCTACTTCAATGTGTACATGTGTTTATTTTAGTATATCGCCTATACACATTAGTGGAGCCCTTAGGATCTTTGCTTGATTACCAGCGATGTGATGGCAGTCACACTAGTGGGGCTGGGTAATCTATAAGCACATCCTTATGCAGGTCCCTGGTCGCAGGACTATCGAGACAGGGCATCGATACTCCGGAGTAGACTGGCGCATGCGCTTCTCATCCCAGTGTGGGAGACGGTCTGTCCCACAGCCGTCAGTACGTCGTACTTGGGATAGTATGCGGGTGCTCGTTAGGTTACGGGTACACTGGACAGGACTCGTCGGGAACTGACTAGTTGGTATTATGCCTATCGTCAGTTATCAGTTCCCAGGTGACATGAGTACAGCTTAGTCCGCTGACTTGACACTGTCACTTCGCCTCGAGTGTGTTCCCACTGCACTTTGATTACTACCCTACCACGGCTCAAAGGAGTCGTGCAAACAGGTAGTAGTTGGGTGCAGTCCCGAAGCACTTGGAGGCAGTGACGGTTAGACAGGATTCGTCTCTCCCGGTATTGGGGGTTGACATCGCGCTGTGTCTAGGAGAGCCATTACACGAGTAGTCCCTGACCAGGGCAAACGAGATATACTGGTAGGCTTCCAGTGTTATCTCAGGGTGTTTTGGGCTTCACTCCGACACGACTTGTACCGCTATTGGGGGACTAATGTTTACCGCCCCCTAGGCCCGCCATGCGATGTATCAGACGAACAGACCGGACTGTACGGAGAATGTCATATTCAGGCTCAGTAGGAGTTCAGATGGGTTTCGCCTCGTCAGTCTTCTTGTCGGCACTACCTGGGGATCGTTACGCACAGCTAGTGCCGCTTGCGGTCTGTGGTTAAACCCACTGCCAGCGTAGTGTCGAGTCTTTAGAGTCCCACATAGAAAGATTTTCGCCTTTAGGCAAAAGAGTAGAGGTCGCATGGTTTTGCGACAGGTCGCATGGTTTTGCGACAGGGTTCGGTCACATCCGTGCACTTGTGCACGTACAGTGTCCGGACAGTTTACGCTAGCGGGCTTTGGTTTAAGCCAGATCCTAGTGTACCTTTTGGGATTGGATTTATCCAGTTTGCATTCGTGTTCCTCGGAACGCGGATGCGGGTGTGTATGCACAGTTGACGGAGAGACAGAGGCAGAGGATTCTCATTAGGGTTGTTGACCGTTGACAGTTGACTATTGACTTTTTGCTCAACCCTAATGAGAATATGATATGTGATTAACAATTATATTAATTAAGTATTATGGTGACATGGTTGTTGAGTTGTTGACTTTGTTGACTTGTTGACTTTTGTTGACTTGTTGACTTTGTTGACCGGTTGACTAGGCTTGACTAGTTGACCATCATGATAACCATAGCAATCATTTCATGGCAAAGACTTTTGCTTGCTTGCTCCTTTGTGCAAAATGAGTGCATGAAATGATTTGGTTATGGTTGCTTCAACCATCACATAACACTTGATTGGTATGATGAGTTGTGATGGTTATGGATTATGAGAGGGTGAAAGACAAAAGAGAGGCTCATTCTTACTTGACCTTTCTCTCTCTTTGTTTTTGAGCTCTCTTGCTCTTGCTCTCACCCTCTTCCTCTTGCTCCCCCTCTTGACTCTAAGGTTCACTTGTCTCATGAGTTGAGAACCAAGAACCATAGATAAAATCCCATACAAACTCTTCTCTACTCACTCTAGTTCACAAGGTTTAGCAAACCGAGTGAACTAGTTTCTTCAAAGATTGAAGAAGGAGCCAAAGGTTGAAGCTTTCAGGTGGATCTATCTTCGGCGTAAGGAGACGACGGGAAGAAGCCGATCCGGACAACCATCGAAGCTTGAAGACGAAGGAGTACGAGAAAAAGAAAGGTATAACCCCCTAACCGAGTAGTTAGCAACTCGTAGTTAGGTTGTTAGTTAGATGTTTAACAAAGATCCGGGTTATAAGTCCATGTTACCACCTCTAAGAAAATCGTTTTTTATCAAATTCCGCATGCCCGAAAGTACCGGGAGAGGTAGCATGGACTTACAGAAGCTGCTCAGTTACCTCTTGGTGAGGGCTTTGATCCCTGGTGTTGTATGATAGGCGAGCTACCAGCCGGGGATAGCCGAGCAGGGTAGCTGCTGGGTTGCCTCTTGGCGAGGGCTTTGATCCCTGGCGTTGTGTGGTAGGGGAGCTACCAGCCAGGGATAGCCGAGCAGGGTAGTTGCTGGGCTGCCTCTTGGCGAGAGTTTTGATCCCTGGCGTTGTGTGGTAGGGGAGCTACCAGCCAGGGATAGCCGAGCGGGGTAGCCGCTCAGCTGCCTCTTAGTGAGGGCCTAGATCCTTAGCGCTGGAGGGGCCGCGGGAGGCCAGCTAAGGAAGAACCGAGCAGTGAAGCTGCTCAGTTGCCTCTTGGCGAGGGCTTAGATCCCTGGCGTCATGGGGTAGGGAAGCTACCGGCCAGGGATAGCCGAGCGGGATAGCCACTCGGTTTCCTCTTAGTGAGAGCTTTGATCCCTGGCGTCATGGGGTAGAGAAGCTACCGGCCGGGGATAGTCGAGTAGGGTAGTTGCTCGGCTGCCTCTTCATGAGGGCTTTGATCCCTGGTGTCGTGGGGTAGGGAAGCTACCGGCCAGGGATAGCTGAGCAGGGTAGCCGCTCGGCTGCCTCTTGGCGAGGGCTTTGATCCTTAATGATGGGCCGGGTAGGGTTGCTGCCCGGTGCTTCTTGGCGAGGGCTTTGATCCCTGGTGTGTTGGGGTAGGGAGCTACCAGCCAGAGATAACCGAGCAAGGGGGGCCTGGTTGCCTCTTTCGTGGGCTTTTTATCCTTAGCGCCGGAGGGGCCGTAAGAGCCCTACTAAGGATGGCCGAGCAGGGTTTCTTCCTGGTGCCTCTTAGCGAGGGCTTTGATCCTTAAGGATGGCCGTGCAGGGTTGATTCCCGGTGCCTCTTGGCGAGGGCTTTGATCCCTAGTGTGTTGGGGTAGGGAGCTACCAGCCGGGGATAGCCGAGCAGGATAGCCGCTCGGCTGCCTCTTGGTGAGGGCTTAGATTCTTGGCGTTAGAGGGGCCGTAGGAGGCCTGCTAAAGATTGACCGAGCAGTGAAGCTGCTCAGTTGCCTCTTGGGGAGGGCTTTGCCCCTCCTCCTTGGAGCGAAGACCGGGAAGAGGGACAGTCGCTGTCGACACATGTCATGATCGCGTGGGGAATGCGAAGCGCCGGAGCGTCGTTTCGGTTTCGCATCGAGCAGCGCGATGTCTGCCGCAAGGCGGCACAGTCGCGGGTGAAATGGGTGACCGTTGAACTCCAGGGGCGTTGTATGCTATAAAATGAAGAGAGCGTTGATCGCTCCTTTCTTCAAACCCAAAACGCAAGAATAGAGGACTTCCCTTTCACCATCCAATATATCGTAAACTTCGAGGACGTGTATCTCTACGATCCGTACTGTACTGATGACACGGTGCAGTTGGTGATAGGCCGAATCGAGGATCATTTCGGCCGATTGCTCTCCCGGCGCTCCTCCCTACTTCAGCTGTTGATGTACTCCATCTGGAGGGCGTCGCCGGGGTTCTACAACCTTTTATCCGAGCAGCTGAAAGATGAAACCGATGGTAAGCTAAGGTCTCTGAGGCGTTTCGACCTGATCTCTGCGAGCCGGCTAAACCGCTCGGAGGCGCTCGTCCTTGAGTGCTACCAATTGAGGCTCGATGCCGACGCTGGTGGGGGGCATCGAAGGTAGAGGTTAGACACAGCGAGGGCTCGGCTGGCGGAAATATCCTCAGAGTACCACGAGCAGTGCTCTCTGCACCCTATTCCCCCGCTGTTGTAACAAAAAAAATTTATGTACGGCTGAAGAGCCTATAGTACCTTTTGAATGAATAAGATTCATTTTCTTTTCTGCAATGCCTTATTATATAAATAAAAGATCTCAAGAAAGATGTGCATTGCTCTGAAAAGAGAATACATGCTAGTAGATGTTCTTATTCGTGCAGCTTGAGCCCCCCGGATGTCTGTTTGTATCTATGCCCGGCATAGGGTACCGAGCTTCATGGGTACCAGACGTGTCCTCCGCCGACACTGCCATGATCTGGCCAATGGTCAGCTCGGCGGGAGGGGACGCTGCTCCTGCTCGCGGTCGGCTTGCCACTTTTCCCTCAGGTACGCTGCGAGGTGCCCCGAACGGATGAGCTCCTCGATGTAGTCTCGGAGCTGCTTACAGCTCTCTGTGGAGTGGCCTAGCGACCTGTGGAAACCGCAGTAGGGGCCCCGGGTTCGCTTTAAGGCCATTCGCGAGATCGGGGGAAGCTTGAAGAACCCTTCGCTCTTAGCCTCTTCTTGTAGCTCTGTCTGGGAGACGTTGAGCGGTGTGTACTCATGAAACTTTAGGAGATATGGCTTTTTCCACTCAGGTCCCCTTCTCTCTTCTCTTGCCCTCTTCTTTTGGTCAGTTTGCTCTTCCCGGGGGAGATTTGCGTTCACCTCGGATTCGATCTGGACCTCGCGCTCAGTCCAGGCCTTTACCTCGGCCATGGTCTTAGCTTGCGCTAATGCAAAGGAGTGTAACCACTCCTTGTGCCTAAGACCAGACCTCAGTGCCGTGATGACCGTTTCGTCCCGGTGCTCTGGGACCTCGAGAAGGGCGTTGTAGAAGCGGGTGACGTATGCTTTGAACGTCTTGTTGTCCCCGCTCTTGATCGTGAAGAGGTGGTCTACTATGCATTTTTTTCGCCTGTTCCCGACGAAGTGACCGAGGAATTGGGTGGCCAGCTCGTCGAAAGTTGAGATCGAGTGTGGCTCAAGTCCTCGGAATCAGTCTCGTCCGGAACGGATGAGAGTGGCCGGGAAAGCTCGGCACTAGGCGGCGTCGGAGTTGTCTTGGAAGCTCATCCCTGCGGTGAACGCATCCAAATGGTCCTTCGGGTCAGATTTACCGTCGAAGAGGGAGACCTTTGGGGGCTTGTTGCGGGAGGAGACGTGGACAGCGAGCAGCTCCTCGGTGAATTATTTGGTGAGCGAGTTAGCAGCGTACTTAGCCCCGTCGCTCGGACGATGACCTTCCCGATGCATACCCTCGATCTTCTTCTCGAGGGCATCGAGTTGGATGTGGTACCCCGACGACTTGGAACATTCTGATCCCAGGCCTCTGCTATTGGATGCCTGCATCAGGTCTCGGTCCCGGTTCCTCTCAATGAGGTTCCTTAGATCTCCCGATGAGGTATTCTTAAAGCCGCCGTGGCGAGTCTCTGTTGGTGAATGTTGCATGCTCCCACAACTCTTGTGAGGCGGCGGAAGCGATAAACGAAAATTTTCTTTGCATACAACACGAACTTTTCAAAAGATCTTGTCTAAACCATAACTAGAAAACCCTAACTAGAGATCTTATCTACTATGTTAGGGATTATACCTTGATGATACGGTCCTTCGGGTCTTCTCTTTGGTGCAATTCCTTCGCTCCTTGTCTTCTCTTTTGATGAACTCCTTAGCTCCTTTGGATATTGCCGATGTCCTCGATCTTCGGCCACCTTAAGACCTAGATGATCCACGCGAGAGCTATCATGCAAGCTACAAACTCTTCACAAAAGTTAAATCTAGAGATCAAGTTTGCTAGAAGAGATCACTAGGATGATGTAGAAATTAGTGTATCGGATTATCTTTGATCCTTGGCTTTTGATTCACATCTCATGTGAGTGTTAAAGCAAGGAAGAAGAAGGAGGAGAGAAGAAGGAGAGAGAAAGTTCTTTTCATCAATCAGAAAATTCAAGCATGGAAATTAGATATGGCTAAAATGAAATAATTGAAGCATGCATTATAAAATTAGCACTATGCTTCAATAGTAACTCCAAAACAATATAAAATAAAATAACCCATTCTTTCAACCATGCTTGGACTTTCTAATTTCCACCTCATTTATTCATTTTCATAAAATAAATAATGTATTATGAGGTGGCATCTTCTAGAAGGTATTCTTGTAACAATTACAAGAATACCACTCCTCCGTATACCGTATCTCGTATACCGTATACCCGTATCCGAATTCCGAAAAATACGAATACCAATAATCCAATAATATAATACCGGTATCCGGCTTAAACCAAAGCCTACCAGTATTATCGTTCATATTATTATTCCTGTAACTATTACACGAACATAGTCGAAACCCTGCTGTAACACCTTACGGCTGCCGTAACAACTTACGGCCTCTACATCTTTCGCCTGAACGAGAGAACTCTCTGTGTGGGACTCTAAAGACTCGACAGTACGCTGGAAGTGGGTGTAACCACAAGCACGTCAGCGGCACTAGCTGTGCATAACGACTACCCAGGTACATGACGAAAAGGTGGCCGACGAGCGAACTCATCACAACCCTAACGAGCCTGCAAGCAACACTTACCGTACAGTCCGGTCTCTTTGTCTGATATGTCGCATATGAAGTCTAGGGGTGGTATATGTCAGACCCTAGTAACTTTATAAGTCATGCTGATTTGAGGCTCATAACAGGTCGAGAAACTACTGATAACACTTATCAGTAGATCTCCATATCAGCCCTGGCCAGGGACTTCCAGTTATTGCCAATCGAGCATAGCGCAACATCAACCCCCAATACCGGGAGAGACGAAACCCCTTTTATCTCTCATAGCCTCCATACGACTCGGGACTGTACCCAAAATCCACCTGTTTGCACGACTCCTCTTGAGCGTGGTAGGGAGGAAATCAAAGCACAGTGGGATTCGCATAAGACTCTATGACGATCTCGGGTCTACAGACTAACCTGTACCAGTGTCACCAGAGGATTGCTATCTGACGATAGGTATACTACCACATAGAAGTCCTCGGTGAGTCATGTTCAGTGTACCCAGTTTCCACTGAGCACCCGTATACCATCTTTGATTTCAAACACTAATGGATGTGGGATCATCCATCGCCCATCATATGGGTCAAGAAGCGTATATGCTAGTCTACTCTGAAATATCGATGCCATGTCTCAATATTCCCTCGACTAGGAACAATTGAAGGATGTACTTGTGAACTACCATGGCCCCACTAGTATGATCTACATCATAGTCCTGGTAGTCAAGTACATATCCTAAGGACTTTATCAACACGTGAGAGCACGACCGTATCACAATACAAGTCTACATGTTGAGATAAAGGTAACCAGATAGCATACTATCATATCGAGCAAGAAAGTCTTCTCAATATATACATATCCAAGTATCCACTATAATATACATCGTATGTACAATAATGGCCTCTAGGGCATACACATAACTAACAATCTCCCACTTACACTAAGGCCATGTGTTGTAGTATCTCATACCCAACATCCCAAAAAGTCTCTCAAATTGCGTCTGAGGGAGGGCCTTCGTGAGTGGATCTGCTACGTTGTCCTTCATGTCAACTCTCCTGGCCTCGATCTCCCGGCGATCTACTATCTCCCGGATCAGGTGATACCTCCTCAGAATATGTCTGGATTTCTGATGGGACTGGGGTTCCTTGGCTAAAGCCACCGCTCCATTATTATCACAATACACCGGTATTGGATGCTCAATGGATGGAACCATACCAAGCTCAGCAATGAACTTCTTCATCCAGACAGCTTCTTTTGCAGCATCATTGGCAGCGATATATTCAGCCTCTATCGTCGAGTCTGCAACGGTGTCTTGCTTGGAACTCTTCCAATACACCGCCCCTCCGTTGAGGGTAAAGACAAAACCCAAGACTGACTTACTGTCGTCCTTATCACTTTGGAAGCTCGAGTCGGTAAAGGACTCCACTTGGAGTTCACCGTTACCTTACAATAAGAACATCTCCTTAGTCCTTCTCAAGTACTTGAGAATGTTCTTAACAGCTGTCCAGTGATTCTCTCCTGGATCTGCTTGATACCTACTCACTACACTAAGTGAGTATGCTGCATCGGGTCTGGTACATAACATCGCATACATGATAGAGCCTACTGCCGAAGCATAGAGTATCCCTTGCATGCGAGTTCTCTCCAAATCAGTCTTGGGAGACATCTCTTTGGAGAGAGCGAGTCCAGAGATCGTGGGTACATTCCTACGCTTGGACTCTTCCATACTAAACCTCTTTAGTACGGTGTCTATGTACCTGGATTGGGACAATCCCAGTATCCGTTTAGATCTATCTCTATAGATCTTAATCCCTAAGATGTAGAAAGCATCACCTAGATCTTTCATTGAGAATCTATGTGATAATAAGAGCTTGACCGAGTGCAGCATAGGAACATCATTTCCTATCAAGTGTATGGCATCCACATACAATATGAGGAAGACGACCTTACTCTCTGCAACCTTCTTGTATATACAAGGTTCATCTATATTTTTGATGAAGTCAAACTCTTTGACTACCTCATCAAAACAGATATTCCAACTCCGCGATGCCTGCTTTAACCCGTAGATGGATTTAAGCAGCTTGCACACCTTTCCACTGCTCCCACTGTCTACGAAGCCCTCCGGCTGAGTCATGTATACGCTCTTTTCTAAATCGCCATTTAGAAAGGCGGTCTTAACATCCATTTACCAGATTTTGTAGTCATGGTATGCAGCGATGGAAAGTAGGATCCGGATGGACTTAATCATAGCCACTGGAAAAAAGGTTTCATCATAATCCACACCTGGTCGTTGACGAAAACCTTTTGCAGCAAGTCGAGCTTTGAAAGTCTCAATTTTTTCATCTACACCAAGTTTCTTCTTAAAGATCCATTTGCTCCCAATGGGTTTTACCCCTTCAGGAGCAACTTCCAAAGTCCATATTTTGTTGGTGTACATGGATTCCATCTCAGATCTCATCGCATCCAGCCATTTCACAGAGTCCCCACTCGTGATGGCCTGCTCGAAGCTAGTTGGATCATCATCTTCCATGATGCAATCCTCGCTCCCACCATCAACGAGAAAACTGTAGTATCTCTCAGGTGGATGAGGAACCCTACTAGAACGGCGGAGTGGTGTAGGGTTCCTAGGCACGCTAAGGAGGTCTCACAAGGCATCAACCATGCCAATTTCTAAAAATCTAGGTGCCGAGAAACCCGACTACGGATCGTTGGCTAGAAATCTATGCGAAAATGAAATCTAGTTAACAACTTAACAAAAAGGGAAACGGAAATACAACCTTTGTAGATCCGGTGCTCCACCTCCATATCTCCGCAACGAAGTCCCCTCGCTGTCCTAGTGAATTCCCGGGCTCTAGCGTCGGCTTCATCGGAGAATAGGCAAGCTAGGTCGTCGATGTCCATGCCGAAGATGATCTACGTCGAGGCATCGCTAGATCAAGCTCCAACTTCACCAAATCAAGAAACTTGTGAAGAAAACACACTCTACTACTTGGCAAGAGGTAGAGGATGAAGAAATAGGAAGTGGGTAGACTTTAGAATTGGATTTCTCACTTGTTTCATCAATCCACCATTGATGAAGTCAAGCTTCTTCATGGAAGAAGAAGATGAAGAAGAAGAAGAATATTATGATAAGTATTTGAGTTGTTTTCAAAATAGAAAATAATTAGATACTTATCATAATCTCAACCATAATTAGGTGTAGAGAATATACCATGGTTAGTATGAATGGTTAGGGTTAGGCATGAAGACAAAATGGTCACTTAGTCAAAGCTTCATGAAGCTTCAACTAGAATACAAAACAAGCCACCATTTTATTTTCTTTAATCTTTTGCCAAAATAAATAAATAAATAAATAGATAAGAAAAAGAAAACCCTAACCATCACTTAACCATGGTTTAATCTAAACATACACACTAACAACTATGTATCATCAAACATGATACAATCTTGTGCACAAAAGTATATCACATATACAATGTGTACATCCGAGTGAGAAAATCCATTTAAAGTGAACCAATACTAGTTAATGCAAAGTAATATATCAAATATATAATTATACATTAAATCATTAAATCAACACTTGATTTAACGATCCGGTCATATCGCATATAACCGACTAGTATCCTATGAATCGGCTTACCGAATCAATCCTTGATTCGATAACTAGGTTATATCGCATACAACCATTCGATACATTCATCGCGAGAATGAAATACGGTATCACATACACGCAATATTCTCGGTCCCGCACATATCTTATATGCGCTCCTATTTCGTTTCGCTTGAGCCAGGAAACCTCTGTGTAGGACTCTAAAGACTCGTCAATACGCCGGCAGCAGGTGATGATCATATCAAACACCCACAAGCCGCAAGCGGTCTGCTAAACGTAACGGCCACCCGGGTATTGAGCGATCAGAAGATCGACGAGCAAGCCCGCTCACACTCCAGTGAATCCAACCAGTAACACTACCGTACAGTCCGGTCTGATCGTCTGATATGTCGCATATCTCGCCTAGGGGTGGTAAACGTCAGACCCCAATAGCTCGATAAGTCGTGTCGATATGAGGTCTATAACAATTCGAGAAACCACTGGTAACACTTACCAGTAAATCCCAGCAACCCTGGCCAGGGATTTCCTGTTATAGCCAATCGAACACAGCGCAACATCAACTCCCTATACCGGGAGAGACGAATCCCCTCCTATCGCTCATTGCCTCCATGTGACTCAGGACTGTACCCAAAAACCACCGTTTTGCACGCCCTCTTGGACGTGGTAAGATGGAAATCAAAGCACAGTGGGAACCACACAAGACTCTATGACGATCTCGGGTCAACAGACTACTCTGTACCAGTGTCACCAGAGAACTGCCATCTGACGTAAGGTATAATACCATCTGGGAGTTCTCGGCGAGTCCGTCCAGTGTACCCAGTCTCTACTGAGCACCCGTATATCATCTCTGATGTCAAACACCGATGGATATGGGATCATCCATCGCCCATCTGTATGGGTCGAGAAGGTATACGCTAGTCTACTCTGGTATATCGATGCCCCGTCTCGATATACCCACGACTAGGGACTTTCAAGGATGTACTTATGGACTACCATGTCCCCACTAGTATGATCCGCATCATAGTCCAGATAGTCAAGTATACATCCTAAGGGCTTTACCAACATGTAACAGAGAGACAATCAGTATACACGTTGAGGTAAAGAGTAACCAGATAGCATACTATCATGTCGAGCAAGAAAGTCCTCCCTATATATGTCCCAGCATCCACTACAATATACATCCAATGTACAGTAATGGCCTCTAGGGCATACATATAACTAACAAGTGGCTGGGGTTCGTTGGGAACTACTGAATCCTCTGGTTCTACTCAATCTTCAGTTGTAGTTTGTTCTGCTGGAGCTTCTTCCAGCTCTACCTCTTCTCCACTAATTTCTTTTGCAAGAAATTCCTTTTCTAAAAGGTGGCATGTTGAGAAACAAACACCTTTTGTTGTTCACTGTGGTAGAATAGATATTCATATGAATGTTTTGGATATCCAACAAACTTACAAAGAACTGATCGTGCCTCGAGTTTGTCCGGATTTTGCTTTTTGACATAGGCCGGACACCCCCATATCATAACTTGTTTAAGACATGGTCTTTTCCCACTCCATATCTCATATGGTGTGGTAGGTACAGATTTTGATGGAACTTGATTCAATAGGTATGCGGATGCTTCAAGCGCATATCCCCAAAAGGAAATAGGTAATTCAGCGGTTCTCATCATAGAGCGCACCATATCCAATAGGGTGAGATTCCTCCTCTCTGATACACCGTTGTGCTGTGGTGTATACGGAGGAGTAAGCTGAGAGAGAATCCCATTCTCTTTTAGATAGTCCAGGAACTCCATGCTCAAGTATTCACCTCCTCGATCAGATCGAAGGATTTTAATACTTTTACCCGTTTGGTTTTCGACTTCGGATTTATAGTCTTTGAATTTCTCAAAAGCTTCAGACTTGTGTTTCAACAGGAACACATGACCGAATCTTGAGAGATCGTCAGTGAATGTAATAAAGTACGAGGAACCATTACTGGCATGCGTAGACATGGGACCACATACATCACTATGTATTAGTCCCAAGAGTTCAGTAGCTCTTTCTCCGTGTCTTGTAAACGGAGTTTTGGTCATCTTGCTTTTGAGACATGACTGGCAAGTGTCATAAGATGAAAATTCGAACGGATTCAAATATCCATCTTTATGCAACTTAGCTAGTCGTGTTGCATTGATATGACCTAGTCTACAATGCCACAAGAAGGATTCGTTCATTTCTGAACTCTTCCTCTTGTGTGTGTTATGTACGTTAAGAACTGTATTTTGATTCAGAACGTACAATCTGTTACATAACGCACCAAACCCAATCAACACTTGATTTAGGTAAATATTCATAACATTATTCTCTACTACAAATTTATATCCTTCTTTATCTAATAAAGAGATTGATATTAAATTGCATATCATAGAGGGTACGTAGTAACAGCCGTTCAGGATCAATGTATTCCCTTTTGGTAATACAAGGTAATAATCACCAACTGCTTTGGCTGCAACATTCGCACAATTTCCTACTTTTAGGGAATGATAACCTTTTCCCGGTTCTCTTCCTTTCCTTAGCCCATGCAACATATTGCATATGTGGGATCCCGATCCGGTATCTAAAACCCAAGACGTAGAGTGTACTGAGAAACAGTTCTCTGTAACTAACACACCTGAAGAAGTTGCATCAACATGCTTATTCTTTGTTTGGGTGGCGTGGGAATCCGTATATGTTCCTATCTCCTGCTCGGACTTATAACACTTATAAGTTGGAGCGGGAATAACGTTCCCATGCTCAGTATAACAAGCGGGTTCGGTCAATACATCCATATTATTATCTTGATTAAGGCGTGACATTGGTTGCTGCCTGGAGAAAGATGGAAGGAAACGCGTTAGCGTGCGCTCTTTGCAAGATTAGATTCGTTATTATCTTATCTAATCAGGACGTCTCCCACTGTTTTTATCAAATCTTTCTTCAAACCGTAAAAGTTAAGATTAGCCGGGATTAATTACACCTTACAAGTTCGCCAATCTTTCAACTAGGCCAGTGTTGGTACTTTGAGAGAGGTTCCCCGTGCTTTCGCACGGACCTAATTAGAGTAAACCTCGGTTTCCCAGGGGCGTAACCCTGTTAACATCTTTCTAGACACCTACTTGATTGGCTAATTGTGATGTGCAAAAACTCTCCCAGGAGTAACTCTTACTCGCAGTGGGTATCGGGATCCAACTATCTCATAGAAGGTATGCAATCTCATTGCAAATTTCAACACTTAAAATTCCCGATAATACTTTTACCCCTAGCACACTATGACCTTGACAGAGGTCAACAAATCATAATGGAATAGTCAAGTTCAACCCGTCATTTCTGATTGAATCAAACCCACCCGCACGACCCTTGACAGAGGTCAACAAGGTCATACGACTACCCTAATCTAATCACATCACATGCTTTACAGATAAGCACTAATCAGCTACCGCACACTACGTCTTGACAGAGGTCAACAAACGCAGCACGAATACTAAATAGTACCTATCTGAAATGACGGAGGGCTACGCATGTTTTTAGAAAAACTATGAGCGTAATGAACTTGATATCGTTGTAGAATTTAGTGATTTTGAAAATGAGTGTTTTTGAGGCTTTTCTAGTTTCGCTAAAGAGGTCACTCCCGGTGAAGGGATCTCGGCTCTTTCCTTATCGAATAAGGTGATGGATATTCTACAAGGAATACCGCTATGCAAAGCAAGAACTATAGAAGCAATCAAAAAACTAAACTGAGCGATTTGTAGTATTTGCTAGTTTTGCTGAAGAGGTCACTCCCGGTGAAGGGATCTCGGCTCTTTCCTTATCGAATAAGGTGCTGGATATTCTACAAGGAATACCGCTATGCAAAGCAAAAACTAGAGCTACCCTTTTTTTTTTGAAAATTTGATTCTACAACATCTTTAGGTTTCTTTTTCTTGACATTAATCACATTAATGTTGTCCCATCATTTACGTTTCCCAAACATCACAGAAAAGAAATGAAAATAGAACGTAAGCTTATGCCATCCGCATTCGCCACGGGGTCCCGTCATTCACCGTTAGGTTACTTAACTAACGGCAGAGCGGGGGCTAGACTAGCGCGGGTGCAAAACATAAGCAACGTTTATTATATATCTCATATATAAATATAGCCATTACAGATCACAGATGAATACATTGGATATACTAGGAATTCCGCATTTCATTCAAGCCTTAATGAAAGACGGGTTCCACGGTCGTGATGAATAGCCAAAACCCCACCCTAGACCCCTACGGGTGCGGCAAACTACCCACCAAATTCCCGAAGTGGAGCAACCTCCCTCAACAAAGTGAGTAGGCCACTCGGCACTTCGAAAACCCGGTAGTTTGTGCACCCCACCTAGGGTCTATCCTAGGAGCAAAACAGTAAAAAGAAATTATACAACGGTGGCTATAACCTCATCCCGGATGTGTCCCGCAAAATAATATTACATTGCTTTTTACAAATTACATTGAATGAAAGAAAAGAAAAACGCTCTTCTCACATCCCCCGGCCATTCATCACGACGATCCAACATATTCATATACACATACCATCTCATGATATCATTACAGAAGTGTGCAACCCGGACTAATCGACTTATAGCAATTAGTCGACGTTTCAAACACACATAAGAAAAAAAAACTGAAAACCCGATTAGCCAAGCACTTTAGAATTTCAATCGACAATTTTAAACCATGACAACACTTGTCATCTTCCAGTGCACAAACAACTTTGTGAAAATTCCAGATGTCCCAGAAACACTATTTCCTCAATCTAAGCAAACTGCTGAAAAACGAGTCAACTCGGCCACGACTCGGCCGCGGATCGGCAGCCAAACACTGAGTTTGGCCGCGGATCTGCGGCGTTCCTGGCGAGTTAGAATCTCGTTTTTCTACAGTATGCTTAGAAAACCCTGCATGTATTTTTAAGGCCACTGAAATGATTTTTTGAACACTTTAAAAAATTGATAGTAGCAGGGGCAGAAAACATGTTTTTCGGGAAAAAATGCGTCGATTGAAGTTCTAACTTTTGACTAACAATCTAATTATGGTTTAGTTAGGCTCTGCTACCATGTTGGTGAATGTTGCATGCTCCCACAATTCTTGTGAGGCGGCGGTGTAGGGTTGCTAGGCACGCGCACAAGGTTCTACGAGGCATCAACCATGCCCGATTTAAAAATTAGCCGTGCCGAACAACCCGAAGCCGGATCTTTAAACTAGAGATTAGGCGAAAACTAACATGTTAAACACTTTAACACTAAGTGAGAGGGATTACAACCTTTGTAGATCCGGTCCTTCACTTCATAAGCTCCGTGTTGTAGTCTCTTCACTGCGATCATCGGGTTCCGGACTCTCGAGAGGTTCCACGAAGAGAAAGATGCAGTCTTGCTTCCGATCTTCGATACAAAGATGATCTACCTTGAAGTTTCATTAACACAAGCTAACACTCACTAAAATTGAGTGAACACTCTCATCTAAAGGGCAAGGGAAGATGAGGATGATGAAGTAGGATTTTTGCTCTCTTTATTTATCTTTTTCTCACATTTATTCATCACTTGGAAAAAAGCTAGTAAGCTTTTTCCATGAAGAAAGAAGAAGGAAGAAGATGAAGAATAATGATAGAATTCCTTTTGTGATGAATAGTAATCAAGAATATATGATTGATTATCAAACCATGGTCAAGGATGAGAGGCTAAACTTATGTAGAGAATAAACTAGAGTTAGGGTTTGGTTAGGTCAAAGCATGAGTCATAACAAAATATCTTTATCATGACAAAATAGAATCCTTCTAGAATGAACAAGAAGGGGCTAACCCTAATCAAACCCTAATCCCTTTATATCATCCTTAAACATGTTTTATAATAAATCATATCATGTCACAATAATATATATCACATATATATTATATATTTGCAACAAAACAAAATAATACAATTAACATATATCGCATATATATCAATGTATTAATCCAGTGAGAAAAAGAATCTTTTAGTGAGCTAATATTAGTTAATGCAATTTAATATATCATATATATTATTATACATTAAATTATCGAATCAACACTTGATCCGACAATCCGGCTATATCGCATATAACCGACTAATATTTATCTGTACCGATTCATCGAATCAGCACTTGATCCGATGACGCGGCTGATATCAAATATCGCAAGAATAGAATACGGTATCTCATATCGTAATATCCTCGGTCCCGCACATATCACATATGTACTCCTACTCCGTTTTGCCTGAGCCAAGAAACCTCTGTGTAGGACTCTAAAGAATCGTCAAAACGCCGGCAGTAGGTGATGATCATATCAAACACCCACAAGCTGCAAGCGGTCAGCTAAACGTAACAGCTACCCAGGTATTGAGCGCTCAGAAGATCAACAAGTAAGCCTGTACATTCTCCTGTGAATCCAAACAGTAACACTCCCGTACAGTCCGGTCTCGTCGTCTGATATGTTGCATATCTCGTCTATGGGTGGTAAACGTCAGACCCCAGTAGCTCGATAAGTCGTGTCGATATGAGGTCTATAACAGTTCGAGAAACTACTGATAACACTTACCAGTAAATCTCAGCAACCCTGGCCAGGGATTTCCGGTTATAGCCAATCGAACACAGCACAACATCAACTCACTATATCGGGAGAGACGAATCCCCTCCTATCGCTCATTGCCTCCATGTGATTCGGGACTGTACCCAAAAGCCACCTTTTGCACGCCCTCTTGGACGTGGTATGATGGAAATCAAAGCACAGTGGGAATCACATAATACTCTATGACGATCTCGGGTCAACAGACTACCCTGTACCAATGTCACCGGAGAACTGCCATCTGACGTAAGGTATAATACCATCTGGGAGTTCTCGGCGAGTCCGTCCGTGTACCCAGTCTCCACTGAGCACCCGTACACCATCCTTGATGTCAAACACCGATGGATATGGGATCATCCATCGCCCATCATATGGGTCAAGATGCGTATACGCTAGTCTACTCTGGTGTATCGATGCCCTGTCTCGATACACCCTCGACTAGGGACATATATAGGATGTACTCGTCGACTACCGTGGCCCTACTAGTATGATCTCATCATAGTCCTAGTAGTCGAGAACATATCCTAAGGGCTTTATCAACATGTAATATAGAGACAATCAGAGTACATGTTAAGATAAAGTACAACCAGATAGCATACTATCATGTCGAGCAAGAAAGTCCTCCATATATATGTCCAAGCATCCATTACAATATACATCGTATGTACAGTAATGGCCTCTAGGGCATACATATAACTAACAGGCGGAAGCGATAAACGAAAATTTTCTTTGCATACAACACGAACTTTTCAAAAGATCTTGTCTAAACCATAACTAGAAAACCCTAACTAAAGATCTTCTCTACTATGTTAGGGATTATACATTGATGATACGGTCCTTCGGGTCTTCTCTTTGGTGCAATTCCTTTGCTCCTTGTCTTCTCTTTTGATGAACTCCTTAGCACCTTTGGATGTTGCCGATATCCTCGATCTCCGGCCACCTCAAGACCTAGATGATCCACGCGAGAGCTATCATGCAAGCTACAAACTCTTCACAAGAGTTAAATCTAGAGATCAAGTTTGCTAGAAGAAATCACTAGGATGATGTAGAGATTAGTGTATTGGATTATCTTTGATCCTTGGCTTTTGATTCAAATCTCATGTGAGTGTAAAAGCAAGGAAGAAGGAGGAGGAGAGAAGAAGGAGAGAGAAAGTGTTTTTCATCAATCAGAAAATTCAAGCAAGGAAATTAGATATGGCTAAAATGAAATAATTGAAGCATGCATTATAAAATTAGCACCATGCTTCAATAGTAACTCCAAAACAATATAAAATAAAATAACCCATTCTTTCAACCATACTTGGACTTTCTAATTTCCACCTCATTTTTTCATTTTCATAAAATAAATAATGTATTATGAGGTGGCATCTTCTAGAAGGTATTCTTGTAAAAATTACAAGAATACCCCTCCTCCATATACCGTATCTCGTATAACGTATACCCGTATCCGAATTCCGAAAAATACGAATACCAATAATCCAATAATATAATACCAGTATCCGGCTTAAACGGAAGCCTACCAGTATTATCGTTCCGGTTATTATTCCTGTAACTATTACACGAACATAATCGAAACCCTGCCGTAACACCTTACGGCTGCCGTAACAACTTACGGCCTCTACATCTTTCGCCTGAACGAGGGAACCCTCTGTGTGGGACTCTAAAGACTCGACAGTACGCTGACAGTGGGTTTAACCACAAGCACGTCAGCGGCACTAGCTGTGCGTAACAACTACCCAGGTACATGACGAAAAGGTGGCCGACGAGCGAACTCATCACAACCCCAACGAGCCTGCAAGCAACACTTACCGTACAGTCCGGTCTCTTCGTCTGATACGTCGTATATGAAGTCTAGGGGTGGTATATGTCAGACCCCAGTAATTTTATAAGTCATGCTGATTTGAGACTCATAACAGGTCGAGAAACTATTGATAACACTTATCAGTAGATCTCCATATCAGCTCTGGCCAGGGACTTCCAGTTATTGCTAATCGAGCATAGCGCAACATCAACCCCAATACCGGGAGAGACGAAACCCCTCTTATCGCTCATTGCCTCCATACAACTCGGGACTGTACCCAAAATCCACATGTTTGTACGACTCCTCTTGAGCGTGGTAGGGAGGAAATCAAAGCACAGTAGGAGTCATATAAGACTCTATGACGATCTCGGGTCTACAGACTAATCTGTACCAGTGTCACCAGAGGACTGCTATCTGATGATAGGTCTACTACCACATAGAAATCCTCGGTGAGTCCTGTTCAGTGTACCCAGTTTCCACTGAGCGCCCGTATACCATCTTTGATGTCAAACACTAATGGATGTGGGATCATCCATCGCCCATCATATGGGTCAAGAACCGTATACGCTAGTCTACTCTGGAATATCGATGCCCTGTATCGATATTCTCTCGACTGGGAACAATTGAAGGATGTACTTGTAAACTACCATGGCCCCACTAGTATGATCTACATCATAGTCATGTTAGTCAAGTACATATCCTAAAGGCTTTATCAACACGTGAGAGCACGACAGTATCACAATACAAGTCTACATGTTGAGATAAAGGTAACCAGATAGCATACTATCATGTCGAGCAAGAAAGTCTTCTCAGTATATACATATCTAAGTATCCACTATAATATACATCATATATATAATAATGGCCTCTAGGGCATACACATAACTAACAGTCTCGTCCGCGTGACCCCGTCGAGGGAGGGGGTGTCGGTCAGGCCTGGTAACAGGCGAGCTGACAGACATCTCCTCGGGAGGGGCAGGTGTGCGAAAGATCTCGGGGCGAGGCGCTCTGGCGACGGACCTCGGTGTTGAACTGTAAGGCGCCATGCGGGCCTCAGAACGTATTGGTCCAAGAGATCTGCGGCCGTGGGAGGTAGCGACGCGGTGGTCGGCAGTGCCGATGCGGATGGAGTCTTCTCTCCATGTAGGGGTCCCGGTCCCGAGGCGGGGTAGCGGCGACCTGGGGATCTTGCCTTGCCATTTGGACGCGGATGAGCGCCTCCACGAAGGACGCGAGTCGGTCTATTCGTCCATCAAGGACGCTAATGGCATTCGGCGAAGGAGGTTCGTACGCGCCTTCGTTGAGAGGGAGGCGGCGGCTAGTGCTTTGATCTTCATGATGATCGCTCGCCATTGGATTGAGATCGGAAAGTGAACTTTTGCTTTTGTGGAATCAAGGAGTTTCCCACAGACGGCACCAGCTGACGCGACCTGGACGCGCCAAAATGTTACCTTCCATTGATCTGCTGATGGTGGCAATGTACGGCTGATGTTTGATCTGGAGGCAGGCTCCTAAAGCGTATGGATCTCAATGGGTTTGAGGCTGTTGGCGTCAAGCTACTTGCAAGGAAGTCCCGGTGTGGTTGTACCATCGAGGACCCTCCGACGGTCAAGTTAGAGAGGGAATCCGAGCAGAGTAACGGCTTAGTGGAGTAAAAATGGCTTACTTGGACCGTCTGAAGAAGAGATTTATATAGCGGTGGCAGCAGGCAGGGCAGGCGCGAGAATCACGTCGGCCGTTACGCTCCCGACATCACGCCCGCGTGATGAGCGGAATCTCACATTAATGGCAAGACAGGCTCCTTAATGGGAGATCGTGATGGCGTGGAATGTGGGATGTGCCCGGCGGAAATCTCGCGCATGCGAGATTCGCGGGATGGCGGTTGCGCCTGTGAGCGGTGCTGTTGATCGGTCGATGAGACCGAGGAAGATGACAGCTCGCGGACGAGCGGGAGAGCCGAGGTATCTTGGTTCTGCGGTAGCCCGGAGACGGAATGTGAGGCCAAGGAGACCAATTGTGCTGAGGGCTCGGAGGCGAGCCAGGGATTGCTTGTAGGACGGGCACAGGAGTGGTCTGGTCGGCCACTGTAGGTCCTTGCTTGCACGCCCTGGGACACATCGTCTACCACGTGTCATGATCTGGAGGATCACCAATAACGAGCATCATCACATCTGCTCCAAATCGAAGACAAATCTTCAATCCCAGCTGGGAAAAGATCGCGCTATGATCTAAATGCCGCAGCTTTGATGAAAAAATCCAATCTTTATCTCAATCGCGAGCGAATGATCGTAGGGTTCATACCTGGGATCGAAATCGGCGACATTTTCTTCTACAGGATCGAGCTTTGCCTTCTCGGTCTCCATGGCCAGGTCCAAGCCAGCATCGATTTCATCCCAGGGAGCAAGAGCCCTAACCTTGAGCCCATCGCCACGAGCGTGATCTTCTCCGGTGGCTATGAAGACAATGAGGATCATGGCGATGTTCTTGTTTATGCCGGCCACGGAGGCAGGGAACCTAGAAGGAACAATGTGAAACAAGCCGTTGATCAAAAGCTCGAAGGAAGCAATCTTGCTTTAGAAAGGAGCTGTTTTTATGGTATCGAGATTAGGGTTTTTCGAGGGTTGGATTGCGGCCAAAGTCCAACGTCTAGGGTTTATGTTTATGATGGGTTGTTTAGGGTTGTCGAATGTTGGAAAGAGATCGGGAAATCGGGGTTTGCGGTTTGTAAGTTTAAGCTCGTTAGGCTCCAAGGGCAGGAAGAAATGGGGAGTGCGGTGATGAATTTGGCTAGGGTTTTGAAGGAGGGTTCGTCTAGGGTTAGGCCGGATGGGTACTTGAGCCTCGATTTATCACAAGGAGAGGAGAAAGAGCCTGTAGCGATTTTCAATGATATCGATGATGATCAGGATCCTTTGAATTTCGAGTACTTAGCTCGACCCAAGTTTCATTCTTCGGTGAAAGTGCTCAGAGGCACTGGGTGCCAGTGTGACTCAGATTGTTCTGTTGTGTGTGAGTGCATAGATAGACATGGAGGAGATTTTGCTTATGATTCCAATGGGAGATTACTGAGAGGAAAAGATTTGGTATATGAATGTGGAAAGTATTGTGCGTGCATGCTAAGTTGTATTAACCGAGTTACCCAAAAAGGGTTGCGGCATCTATTGGAATTGTTCAAGTCAAGAGATAACGGATGGGGAGTTAGGTCACCCGATCTGATTCGAGCCGGAGAATTTGTTTGCGAGTTTAGTGGGATATTGCTTAAAAAGCAACGATCGAAGGCGGTGACGGCAATAGACGGGCTAGTTTAGTCGACCCTAATCAATTTCCAAGGAGATGGGAAGAGTGGGGAGATGTCTCGATGTTTGGATTGGATTGTGAGAAGCGAGAGTTTTCTAACTTACATGATGTAGGATATTTGATCGACGTGTCGAGAGAAAGAACTGTTGGCTGTTATTTGAGACATAGTAGGAACCCGAATGTTTTTGTGCAGTTTGTATTGTTTGATCACTATAATGCGGCGTATCCTCATATGATGATTTATGCGATGGAGAACATACCGCCGATGAGAGAGCTGACTCTCGATTATGGGTTTGAAGATGTGTGAGAAAAAGAATTTGTGTACATAAGCAAGCAATTTTTTGAAAGCATCGCCTCGCAATCTTCAACTGTAAGTTTTGGTAATCTTATGCTTCAACAATTACTTTTAGTAGGAATTTTTTGATGGCTTAGATGCCATGTTCATTGTGACTTTTTGCTTGCATCAATGGCTCTGATAGTATTTTGTATCAAATTGTACTTATATTAATATATTTGTTTTTGTTTCCTTTCTGTCAAGGAAAGAAATTCGATTTCGTTCTAACTAACAGCACAATCTTCTTGATTCATCCGACATATTTATATGCTTGTTCTGTTAATTTTCAGTACAAATGTACAATCTTATACTCATGCATTCATATAGTATTATGTTTGATAAAATGCTTTAAAAACATATAAAGGAAGAATTAAGGAAAGCATTATTCCATCATGCATGCATATGCTCTATTACGCCAATTACATGAAACTTGAAAGCACACTTGATGATGCTCAATATTGGCGACCTTTCAGATCTGGACACGTGGCAGATGACGTGTCCCAGAACTCAGAAAAGAGGGCCCACAGGGGCTGATCAGGCCCGACCTACAAGCACAAAGCTGGCTCACCTCAGGGCCCTTGCAAATTGGCCTCCTCGATCTCTCAGCTCGCCTCCGAGCTACCAAGATACCTCGGCCCTCTAGCTCGTTCCCGAGCTCTCCCGTCGAGACCATCTTCCTTGGTCCCTCCAACAGACCAACTCCACCACTCACAGGCGTAACCGTCGCTCCGCAAATCTCGCCATGCGCAGATTCTCCGCCGGCAACATCCCACGTTCCACGCCATCACGATCCCCATTAACGGGCGATCCACTCTTTACGCGGGCGTGACGTCGGGAGCGTAACTGCCGGCGAAATTTTCGCGCCTGCTGCCGCATGCCACCACCGCTATATAAACCCCAATCACAGAGGGGTCAAGTATGCCATTTTTTACACTTTTATGCCGTTACTCTGCTCGGATCTCATCACTAACTTGAGCGTCGGAGGGTCCTTGGTGGTACCAAACCATCCCGGGACTTCTTTGTAGATACTCGGCAACACCTCCCTCACCTCACCTCTTCCTCCAAAGACCTATTGAAACCCGCACGCGAAGGAAGATAATCAACTAAGTCCACCGCGAGATCAACGGAAGACAACATCTGACGGAGGCCCGAAAAGGAGCTCTATCAGTTGGCACCGTCTGTGGGAACCCAAACTCCATAAAAAAAACAAAGTTGGCCTTCTGATCTCCATCCCATGGCAAGCGATCAACCTGAAGATCCAGATACCAGCCGCCGTCATCCCCTCACCGGAGGCGCGGATGAACCTCCTCCGGCAACCGTCATCAACGCCCTCACCGGCCGAATAGACCGACACCCCCTCCCTTGACGGGGTCGCACAGAGGAGGCTCGCTACGACGGCTCGAGGGCCACCTCACCTAAGGATCTAAGCCCTCACTAAGAGGCAGCCCAGCAGCTACCCTGCTCGGCTATCCCTGACGGGTAGCTTCCCTACCGCAACGCCAGGGATCAGAAAGCCCTCCCAGAGGCAGTCGAGCCCGAGGATCCCTCGCTCGGCTATCCTTGGTGGGTAGCTTCCCTACCGCAACGCCAGGGATCAGAAAGTCCTTCCAGAGGCAGTCGAGCCCGAGGATCCCTCGCTCGGCTATCCCTGGCGGGTAGCTTCCCTACCGTAACGCCAGGGATCAGAAAGTCCTCCCAGACGCAATCGAGCCCGAGGATCCCTCGCTCGGCTATCCTTGGCGGGTAGCTTCCCCTCCGCAACGCCAGGGATCAGAAAGTCCTCCCAGAGGCAGTCGAGCCCGAGGATCCCTCGCTCGGCTATCCCTGATGGGTAGCTTCCCTACCGCAACGCCAGGGATCAGAAAGTCCTCCCAGAGGCAGTCGAGCCCGAGGATCTCTCTCTCGGCTATCCCTGGCGGGTAGCTTCCCTACCGCAACGCCAGGGATCAGAAATCCCTCCCAGAGGCAGTCGAGCCCGAGGATCCCTCGCTCAGCTATCCTTCAAAATAAAAGCCCTCGCCAAGAGGCACCGGGCAGTAATCCTGTCCGGCCAAGGGTCCTTGGTAGGCTTCTTACAGCCCTATAGCTCTTCCCGCACCAAGAACCAAAGTTCTCCCAGAGGCAGTCGGGTCCTTGCTTGGCTATCCCCTGTCACGCCCCGCTTCCCGGTGTATGGCGAAGGGGATGCGATGAGATCCACTACGTATTTACTGTGAATTAAATACGCTAAGCGTATCTAAGCAATATAAAGGTAATTCACAAGAGACAAGAGATATAAAAATAACAACAACTTTATTAATAACATTCTTTTGTACAATGCATGAAAAGTAAATACATCTGAAATAAAAGCGATGCCTAAACAATGGCATAACAGGAAATGAAAAATACTGAATAGAACAAGATACAATGTCTAGAGCACGGGATCTTCGTAGAACTGATCCAAGTCTTCACCGGTAGGCTCGATCTCTGACGGGTCCAAAACACCTGACGACATTCAAAGAAAAAAGAATGGAATGTCGTCAGCGAACAGGTCGCTCGGTAAGTCCCAAAAGATTAGAAAAAGACAGAATAAGAAGTATCTTCTTAAGTTGTATAATATTGTAGAATATTGTGTTTACGCTGTTGTTTGTAGCTTGGTACGGAAGGATGCCAGTGTATACGAGAGGGGTCTCAGTATGCTAGAGACCAGGGCAAACGGAATGTACAAGGAACCATTAAGCCACGGTACAATGGCAACGGAATATAGGTTAGGTGTCTTAATCTTATCGTCTCGTACCACTTCTAACACCTTCCACACCAATCTACCCCTTAAACCCCGCAGTGTTTTGATTGTATTGTTGTATTGTATTGTATAAGTTGGATGACTGACCAAAATCATGATATCAGTAAACAGATTGTAACTGCATAATCAGGTAAATGGAATAACGGGATAATGGATGTATATTCATGGTTTGATTCAGTCAAGTTGTATAGATTGATAACTGGATTCTGGGATCCATATGTTCATATTGAGTTGGAATATTATAGATTTATATAGTACTTGAATCATATTCAAGTCGGATTATGATCAGACTCAAACCCGAGTCGGACAGAAGAAATGTAATCGAAGTCCTATATTTACTATGGTCCTTACTGTAATTTATAAAACTTGAGGGGGTTTTATGTAAAAAAATACTTTTGTATGGTTTTCAAGATACACCCCAAGTATTTATTATTCGTCTTTATAGTTATAATGAGTGTAATTTTATTTTGTGATAGTTCTAGTGAAAATATCCTAATTACATAAATAAAGGTATTTATCTATAATATTGATTTATTTGAAATTCATGGTATTTTAATGTAAAATTTAGTCTTGTGATTTTTAGAAAAAGTGGAATATTTATATTATAACAAAATAGATATTTTAATGATAAATATACATATATTTATACAAAAATAATTTCAATAAATATTTTATATTCTAAAAATCTTATTTTCTTAAGATATCGTATTTTAAACCTTTCGAGACCGAATGCTCCTTGCGGAGGTCTGAATCTCGCACTACTAAGCCCGAGGGTGCACGATAAACCGTACTATCCCTAACGGGTTCCCCAAATGTGGGTTGTAGTGGCGCTTTGCAAAGATTTTATAATTACTAATGCTTTAGAAAACGGTTTTATTAAAGTAAAAGGTATTTATTTGCAAAAGTCGATTTTCCGTATTTCAGATTTTAGGGTTTTCTATTTCAACTAGACTATTTCTAAATGATCTAACCAACAAGTTGTTAGAAGTCTCAAATCGCCTCTTCACCGCCAATTGTGGCCAGGTAAGTACAAGTGAGGAAGGAGGGATCCGCTCACGAATCGTGAGACGGGCCTTTTAAAGTTACATTTGCTCACTTGCCTAGCCTAGACACCACAAAGTCAGGTTTAGATAAACGATCGTTGTCCACAACTTATCGTATTTTTCTATTAAAAGATATTTGTTTTAAAAGTGTATCAAACCTAAAACTTTTAGAAAAGGTTTTATTAAGAAAATGGTATTTAAATATAAAATCTTGTTTTATCGTATTCTAAGTTGTCAAGGTAACGTGTTATGTTTACATATGAGTGTGTGAAGAGGTAGGTCATTACCTCGTGATCTACTTTAAGGTATAGCAATGTTAAGGGGGTTAAATGTGAAAACGAAACGTTGTGGTATTTAAGTGAAAAAAGTATGATAAATGGAAACGTTATCATTTCATGTGATAAAACTTGTTCAAATTGTTTGTTAAATGATTAATAGTCAACATAAAAATGTTTAAGCATGATGGAATTGGTGATCAGTGAGATTTTATAGAAAACCAAATCGGAAATCGGATTTGTTCCGATTCCGTTGGGTTTGTAAATTCGTATTTTTATGAGAGAAAAGAAAGATAGAAAGGGGGACTTACGGGTTTGGACAACACTAGAGAGTGAGAGGGAAGTAGAGGGTTTGCTGGTGCGTCGAATCGCCGTTGAGAGTTCCTAGCACGATCACCGGAATTTCGCCGTCGATTTCGTCAGCACTTCGCCTTTCGCTCGTTTCCAAAGTACCAATTCTCTTGGATTTTTGAGAGAGTGGACTCAAAAATTTAGGATGAGAGGGTAGAGGGTAGGGGGTGTATTTATAGGGTTAGGTTAGGGTTAGGGTTTTTAATTTAAAAAATGTAAAAATTATATAAAAATCATTAAAATTTGGAGTAAAGGAGGTTTAATATGCTCTCTGTAACCGATCTAAAAATTTAGTGTGTGCAGGGGGGTTGACTAGTAAAAGATGCTCAACTTCTATGTTGGCGACTCGGCCAGCCGGCCGACGGCGCCAACCCGAGTCGGCCGGTTCGCCGGCCGACTCGGCCGAGTCGGGCCGAGTCGAAGGGTCGGTGGGTGGGGGGTCTCCTGGGGTGATTAATGGTGCATCTAACTTTTTATGTGTAGAAGGAAATTTGTGAGAAACGTACGTATAACGGTTGGTATTCTAAAAAATCAAAAACAAAATAATATTAAAAATAATGTGGGGCAGGGGATTTGAACTCTGGTGGCTTGGTTCAGCAGTGCAGGGTATTACCAATGAGCTACAAGCTCCTTCTTGTAATTATGGAGTGAAATAAATACTTAAAAAGATATCAGCAACAATAAATACTCCAAGTATACATTGAATTTAAATCAATTCTTTGTACATTAAAAATGGAGTTGTTACAGTCTACCCTCCTTACAAAATTTCGTCCTCGAAATTTACAACTTTTATTTGAGGACTAGTTTATAAAGAGGTGTGGATATCTAGCACGCATTTCATCCTCCCTTTCCCAAGTGGACTCTCCTGGAGTGTCTTTCCTCCACATCACTCGAACCAAGTTAACTTCCTTGTTCTGAAGTGTCTTCACTTTCCTGTCCAGAATCTCCACAGGTTGTTACTCACAAGACAAATCGAGTTGTATCGTGAGCTCGGAATGATCGAGAACATGACTGGGTCACTCACATATCTTCTGAGTTGGGATATATGGAACACGTTATGCACTCCTTCCAACGAAGGTGGAAGCACTAAGCGGTATGCCACTTCACCGACTCGTTCGAGTATGTCGAACGGTCCAATATATCTCGGACTTAGCTTACCCCGTCTTCCAAATCGTATCACTCCGCGGTTCGAAGATATTTTCAAGAACACATGATCCCCTGGCTGGAACTCCAAGTGTCGTCTCTTCGCATCAGCCCAGTGCTTCTGTCGATCTTGGGCTATGCGCATTCTTTCCTGATAGTATGAACCATATCAACAGTTGCTACTATCATCTCTGGTCCAAGAAGTTCTCTATCTCCGATGTCGTCCCAACTTAATGGCGATCGACACTTCCTTCCATATAATGCTGCAAAAGGTGCCATTCCTATACTTGCTTGGTAACTATTATTGTACGAAAACTCCACAAGATGTAGGTGATCTTCCCACGATCCTTTGAAGTCTAACATACACGCTCTGAGCATATCCTCCAAGATCTAAATAGGTCGTTCCGACTGACCATCTGTTTATGGATGATAAGCCGTGCTGAAGTTCAGACTTGTTCCCAAGCTTGCTTGCAGACTCTGCCAAAATTGCGATCGGAACCGGGTGTTACGATCGGAGACAATGCAGACCGGTACTCCATGAAATCTCACAATTTCCTGTATGAGTTCATGGGTATCAGAGATAATACATTATGAAGAGTTTAAATCTTAATTAGATTATTACCTCCATATACTTCTTTGCTAGTGTCTCAGTAGATTGGCCAACTCGAAATGGGATGAAGTGAGCCGACTTTGTGAGTCGATCTACAATGACCCATACAGCATTGTTACCCTTTGTGCTGCGAGGAAGAGCAGTCACAAAATCCATCGTGATGTGTTGCCACTTCCATTCTGAGATTGGTAACGGTTGAAGTAATCCAGCAGTCCTGTGATGTTCAGCCTTTACTTGCTGACACACCAAGCATTTTGCGACGCTTCTGGCTACTTCACGCTTCATTCCATGCCACCAATAATTCTGACATAGATCTTTGTACATTTTGGTACCTCCAGGGTGTACTGAGTAGGGAGAGCTGTGAGCTTCTTTCAATAACTCTTCCCGAACAGGACCTTTTGGTACACACAATCTGCTGCCGTATCTCAAAGATCCGTCTTCATGGATGATGAAATCTGTTCTGAGTCCATTCTCCATTTGTTCTCTGATCTTTTGCAACTTAGCATCACTTGCCTAGGCTTCTTTGATATGATTGACAATGGTTGATTGAACTTGTAAATTCATCAAACTTGAAGTATTACCTGGCATGACTACTTCAATCTCCATCTGATGCAAGTCTTGTTGAAGCTTCCACTGAGCGGTGAGATTCATCGATAATGGTTGGCGACTAAGAGCATCAGGTACTACATTCACCTTTCCTGGGTGATATTGCAAGTTGATGTCAAAGTCCGCCATAAGTTCTAACCATCTTCTCTGCCGCATATTCAACTCCTTCTGAGTAAACACGTACTTCAGGCTCTTATGATCTGTGTAGATGTTCACTCGTTCACCAAGTAGATAATGACGCCAAATCTTGAGAGCAAAGATGATGGCTGCCAACTCCAGATTATGTGTCGGATAATTGCGCTCATGAATCTTCAGCTGTCTTGAAGCATAAGCCACAACCTTACCATGCTGATGTAGAACACATCATAATCCCTTACCGGATGCATCGCAATGCACTTCGAATCCTCCAGATTGATCCGGTATGACGAGAATAGGTGCTGATGTCAACCTTGACTTGAGTTCTATGAAAGCTTGTTCACATGCTTCTGACCACAAAAAATTTTCATCTTTACGTGTAAGCTTGGTCAGGGGCGTTGCTATCTTTGAAAAGCCTTCAATAAACCTTCTGTAATATCCAGCTAAACCTAAGAAACTTTGAATATCCTTCACTGACTTTGGTGTAGGCCATTCGCTAACTGCTGAAACTTTCGCTGGATCCACAGAGATTCCTTCTCCTGATACGATATGTCCAAGAAAACCAACTTGCTTTAACCAAAACTCGCACTTGCTGTACTTGGCATAAAGCTGATGTTGTCGAAGAGTTTCTAGGACAATTCGTAGGTGCTCTGCATGTTCTTTCCGACTCTTAGAATACACCAGGATGCCGTCGATGAAGATGACAACAAACATGCCTAAGTACTCCCGGATAACTTGATTGATTAGGTTCATGAATATTGCGGGTGCGTTGGTCACTCCAAATGGCATCACTAGAAATTCGTAATTTCCATAGCGAGTTCTGAAAGCTGTTTTGTGAATATCAGCTTCCTTGACCTTCACTTGATGATAACCTGAACGAAGATCCAATTTAGAGAAAATACAAGATCCACTTAGCTGATCGAATAAATCGTTGATGCGCTGAAGTGGATACTTGTTCTTTATAGTGACTCATTCAAGGCTCTGTAATCGATGCACATTATGTATGAACCTTCCTTCTTCTTCACAAGTAGCACAGGTGATCCCCAACTTAAAGTGCTGGGACGAATCCATCCTTTCGCCAGTAATTCGTCCAACTGTGTTCGGACTTCCTTCAAACTTTCCGGACTTAAACGATAGGGTGCTTTGATCACCGGTTGTGCTCCTGGTACTAAATCAATACTGAATTCAAGAGCTCGATCGGGAGGCAAACCTGATATATAGTCAGGAAATACATCGTCGAACTCTCGAACCACATCTGGCCTTGATTCTTCCTCTGCTTGAGCTGCTGCAACTACTGCTTCTCTTGGCTTCGCTTTGTAGGTACTTGGCTCCAGTGTACGGTCTCCGCTTTTGAAATAGAAGACCGGATGGTCTGGAATCTCGAATACTACACTCATTTGACGACAGTCGATGGTAGCATAACAAGTTCCAAGCCAATCCATTCCTAGAACCACATCAAAGTTCGGTATGTCCAGCACTTTGAAGTCAGCATAAAACTCTCTGCTGCAGACGACGACTGGACACAAACGGTATCCCATGGTTGCCTTTAGAACGCCATTTCCTGAACTGACATTCCAGCTGGATACAAGCGAATCGCATGGGTTCGGACAAACCGTTGTGACATAAAGCAGTGTGATGCTCCAGTATCAAACAGTGCTAGTGCGGGAATTGAGAATACTAAGATTGTACCTAAGGTATGTGGGATATGTTTTAGGTATAGAAAATATGTAGCTAAGTGGCAGGATAGAAAAGCAAGGTTTGAAAAGAAAAGTTTACCAGTGATGACTTGGCCAGTGGCCTCAGCTTCTTCCACTGACATAGTGAAAGCCTGGCGCCTTGGTACATTCCTCCTGGCCTGAGGAGCATTCTTCGGAACGTTCCTTTGAGCCTGATGGAACTGATGAGGAGGTAGTGCAGCTTATGGTCCTCTGGGTGGTGCAGGTGGTGCAGGTAGTGCAGGTCTTGGAGCAGGTGCCTGAAGAGCTGGTCGCTGCAGATAGGTAATTGCTGGCCTGGGTGCAACAACTGGGTTTTGTTTTTGGGGACAAGACCCAATATCATGAGTAGCTGAGCCGCAGACTAAGCAAAGACGGTTGGCTCGACGGAAGTCTTTCATCATATGTACAGTTCTCTTGCAGTAGGTGCAAAAGGCTGGGCTGGGACGATGGTTCGGTACTCTGGGTCGCCTTGGCACGAAAGGTGACCTGGACGAGGCTCCACCTGCCATCTGGTTGACAGGACGCTTGACTCCTGCAGACTGGGGTCTTTCCCTTACTTTTATCACTACCTCATAACTGCGGGCAGCTTCCAGAGCATCCTCATGTGTCAGAAATTTTCCCGTGGCTAGAGCAGCCTGAATCTCCGTGTCTAAACCTTGTTGAAAACGACGGGCTCTGATCTCGTCCGTCGGTATCAAGTGTGCCGCGAATCTATTTAAGGATTGTGTTAGCTGTGTAGTATGTGAGATTTAAAAATTGAACTATTGTGACATATCTTACCGGCTTAGCACGGTGAATTCAACGTCGTACTCATCTACTGATTTGTCCCACATCGAACCCTATTGTAGATGAATGAACTGCTGCTCCATGGAAAACCGGGCAGTCACGGGGAAGTATTTCGCATCGAACTTCTCGCGAAAAGTCTTCCATTCAATAGGCTGTACCAGACGGCTTTCTTCCGCCTTCCACCAGTTGCGAGCATTGTCCGTGAGCTGTAGTTTCGCCACACGGACCAAAGCTATGTCTAACACTTGAGTTGCTGCCAGATCGTCTTCTATGCTTTGTGCCCATTCTTCAGCTTCAAGAGGGCTTCCTTTTCCGGAGAACTGCTTGAGATGTAAAGCCCTGAATTGCTTTACCCCCGATGCGTCGGTCTCAGGACGGTTCAGGAGTTGTTGATGTCCCTCAAGAAGGCTGCGGATCGCCTCAAGTAGCACTGTTTGCTCGGTGGTTGGTTGCTCATACCAGAATATTGCATTTTATACCACCCATTCTTACGCTCGTGTGTTTATAGGTAGGTGCTTTTGATCAGTGTTTGCTACATATTTGCAGAATACAGGTTCTCGGCTCTGAACAGTGAAATCCATGAAAAGTACGACAAATTCTGGATACTGCCAACAACTGATAAAACACGGGTCTCCGCTCTCTATCCGTGTGTTGCCACATACCAGTTTAAGGGACAAAATGGCAAATCGATTGTCATGTCATGCACAAAGCTCAATGTCAAGACAAGATCCAAGAAATCTACGTGGAGCTCGAGGAAATCATGGCAAAAGATCCACATCACATCACCTTTTGTTCTACTAAAATTCTGGAATAATTGTGAAGAGTTTCTGAGAAAAGTACTATACCACACTGCAGAGGACTACAAACCAGGGAAACCCACAAAAGCATCTGACCCAACTCCCCTATATGGCCGCGGAACCGCGGCCAAGTAGTGTCCTCTCTCTGTTGTATTTTGGGGGCAGTTTAGGGACTTCATATTGAGGCAAATTGTTGCCCTAGGTTTTCAGTTCACCTCCTATAAATACCCCAGAACTTGCCAAGCTTTTGGTGTTCATTCTTTGTTCCTCTTTTGTAGGTTTTAGTGTAGTTATTCTTCTTCTTCATTCTTCCTCCATGGAAATGTAGTGAGAGCAATGAGTGGGTGTTAATGAAGATGAGGGTTTTTGTATATTTCTTGTTAGTTTAACTTCCCCTTGAGATTTTTTCTTCCTCTTGATCTTTCAACCTCTTCATTGAGCTTGAAAGGTTAAGGGTTAGTTATTGATCTCAAGGGTCGTATTTTTCTTATGGAATTAGCACTTCATTTCACATGCGTTCTCTACCCTTCTCTTGATCTTGCAACCTCTTGATTGAGCTTGCAAGTTTAAGGGTTGGCTATTGATCGCATGCTTGTCTTGAGTTCTAGTTTCTAATTCTTTTTATTGCTTATTTATTACTTGCTTTTTATTACCATGTTTTACTTTCTTGCAATTTATATTCATGCACTTAATTACTTGTAATCTTTTCTTTTCTTTGTTCTTTTCTTTTGCTCTTCTTTGTTCTTTTTTGTGAATGAATGTAATTATCGTTGTTAAGAATAAATACGGTATTGTAAGTTAAGATTTTCTTTTCTCATCTCCTTTTCCCGTTATTTTCCATTGAACTCCGCCCAAACCATACGCAAGCGCTCCGTTAGGCACCCTACCTCAATAAGGTAACGGTGATTCCTAACCGCGACCGGTTGCGTTCGGTTTGGCCGGAGGCGAAAGTAAGAGACAAGAACGGAAGGACAAGGGTAAATAAGCCGGATTCCACAAATACCGCGCTTAAATCCCCTAATCCATGTTGTTGCCGATTGCTCTAGCTTCAATTGGTCAAGACTCGGCTCAAAGGTTTTGAGTATGGATATCTTTAGCTTACACTTTCGTATATTTTCTTAACAACTTTATACTTGCAAATAATACACATAGCTTAGATTGAACAAACTCATACAAATTTTTTATTGACTCGTCTAAAACAAGAACGGAAATACAACCATCTCCCTGTGGATCGACCCGTGCTCAACCGGCTAGCTGCAAAGCGACACCGTCCTGATCGCGGTAAACTTTAGAACTTTGAACATCCGACACGCCAAAAGCGTGCGATCAAATGGCGCCGTTGCCTGGGAAACGGTAGCGTATTTTCTTTCTTGTTATTCGGGTTAATATTCTTTTTGTATATATAAAAAAAAATCTTTTTGTTATTTTTGATCATTTTTGTGGGCAAGAGTGCAGATTTTTGCGGATTTGCAAACTGCGATTGTGGGGAGCAAAGTGTACGTTCAAAGCTAAGGTGATTGCAAAGTACAGTGCCAAAGATCCGGGTAGTTTGATCCGCGCAAGCAAACTTTTCAAAGCTTACCGGATTTGATTCAACGGGGGTTTCCTAACCCAAAACTTAACGGTACGTACTTTACTAACACCTTCTTCTCAAATCCGATGCATCCAATATACTATTCTTTGCAGGATTCTTTGCAAGTTCGCTAGCAAACGCTAAAAATTGACTAACCCGTATTTGTTGCAGTGCCGTGCTTGAACTAAAAAACGATTGTTTGATTCTTTATAGAATTTTTATTGAATTGCGCATTGCATACATTAATACGGACTTAAGGGTAAGCGAACCCCATAATATACGGTAAAGGATTTCATCACCTTTTCCGTGGCCCACAAATCACGAACTTGAGCATAACGTTTACCCGCACCAAACTTAAAAGAAACTAGACTTTAAGCCTTAAGGACTTCGCGCTCACTAGGAGAAGTTAACTGTGTTTAGAACCTTGCTTAACGGTATATTGTTTACGGGGTGTCTAGGAAAGTGTTAACGGCGAAACCGCTAAAAGAGAAAGGGTTATTTAATTAAGGAACTTCACGAAAGCGTTGGAAAACCCCCCCTTATCTCTGCACTTACCTGGCCTCGTGATCAGTGTATCTTGAGCCCGTTTCTCGACACAGTTTTACTTCGACAATCAAGTTCTGGAGCAGGTCTAGTTGACCTAGGTGAACCCTAGAACGATTAGGTGTGTGGTATTTTTGTGTCGTGATTGTTTTTGTCAATATTCTTTTTGTGTATATTTCATTCTTCTGTTAATATAAAAAAAATTAAAAAATTAAAAAAATATCACATTCTTTTTCCCCTCCTTTTCTCTACCTTTCTTTCTTTCTCTTTTCATATCATGGGTACTCCACCTCGCAAAACTCTTGCCGAACTTTGGTACCCACAACCAGACATTACTTCTTACGGTTCTTGCTTTGGCCGAACTTCGAACGACCCCTCCATGCCCAAAATTTCATTGAGAGATCGGATAGACGCGTCTAGGACAAACAATTTGACTCCGCAATCCACTTCGTATGAACCATTTCATACATTCACCCCTTCTTATGTTGATACCCCTTCTTCGAGTCATGTTGCAACTCTAAGACCTATGTCTATTGCAGAACGTATTGAACAATCTCGTAGCCGATCTTTCACTCCTTTCACCACTTCAAATTCTTGGGATCAACAATTCCATTCACCTTCTTATCCAAATGTTGATCCTGCTCCTGTCCAGCCATTCAATTCCTACCAATCCTACCCTACTTTTGCACCTTCCCTAGACATTGCTTCAGAACCGCCATTTGGGAGTTTTCAGTATCCAAACAACTTTGAATATTTTACTGAAACCCCTTCACAACCTATGTCTAGTCTGGAACAGTCGTTGGAAGATTTTAGGGTTGCGTCAAGCCAACAGATGATGGATTTGAATGCGTCCATGGCCGCCCCTCATGCAACCTAGTGACCCGGTAGCTAGTTTTCACCTAGCTCCAACTTTTTCAAAGTATGATGAGGCGGCAGGACAGGCTGTGAATTTGAGTGGAGAGAGTGAGATGTACCCCCTTCCAAATCAAATCTATCCATCCCAAATTGAATCCCACACCTCCTGTTTTGAAAGTCTATCGAGTATCCCACATGATTTATCAATTGAAGATAGAATGATGAATGAGTTGTGCGACTTCGTAGTGTTTGATTTACCCGATTGTGAAGGGTCTCTTCCAAGTGAAACTGATCCTAAACCTTTTAACCTCTACACCTCCACTTTAGAACCTGAATCAATTGATATCCATGCTTTTGTTGAGGTATCAGAGAATTTTGATTTTCACTTGATTAAGGATATTGACGCCGGGAATATTTCGGATGATGAACCCGTAGATTTGGCAGAGTTTGTCTCTTCAAATCATCATCCCGAGTCATTAAATGTTTTTCCCGAACCCCATATGCGTCTGGATTTTGAAGAGAAGTGCATGGATGTGCTAAATTTTGAGGAGAATATTGAGGATAGTTTTGAGGATGAACCAGTTTTAATTGATGAGTCGGATTTTCCCATTCATCCTGTCCCTGTCATTGACTGTGTACACCCTCCTGAACCTTTAACCGATACCCCTCCTCGATCACTTCCCTCCATTCTTTCCATCGTTCCGACCTTGCAAGAAACCGTCTCACTTTCATTTCGTATGTCTGGTTTACCAAGTTCGGCGTACCCATGGTTTCTTACGAATCTTGAGGGATTTGACCCAATCTCTCGCCGGGTTAATAGATTAGCACAATCACTGTTTACACATCACTCATCACAAATTATGCTAATCTATTCACTCCATTTGCACCCTCAAGTTCGTACTCCACTTCTTTTTCCCTTCCGCCATTCTTCTTCTGATATACCGAGACCGTATCCCGCTTCTATCTCCATACGGTCTCGCTTATTCTCCATTTCTTACCTCTTCACCTTCTTTCCCCAACCACTGCTTCACCATGATAAAATCTTTGAATGGTTGGTGTTAACTTTTGGCCTGTGTAAGGCCTTGTATAGCTTGATACTGTTCCTTCCCCCCTAATCCTGAACTTCAACGCTTAACAGTGGAAACACTGTTTTACTTAAGTTTGGGAGGGACACTTTTTTTGTATATATTTTTGTTTTCCTTTTTGTTTTGTATATAATTTTTTTTTAGGGAGCACCGACAATTTTGACCCTCTTGGTGTAGCCTGACAGTGAGGGCACTGTCAAGTTTAAGTTTGGGGGTGTGCTCGGTAAGCTTTCTTCCTTCGCATTCATTTGTATATTTTGCATTTGCATACCTTATTAAAAACCCACAAAAATCGAAAAATTTTCCAAAACATATAAAAACTTTGTCATCAAGTTAGCTAATAGGGTAACTTAGATCTTTATTCCGAAAGTTTAGTCGATATGTTAGAAATAACTAAATTCTAGACTTAGGAATTGAAAATCCTTAAAATAACTCTCATTCTGTCTAACTTTGGTAAGTATACGTCCTTACAATTTTTGAGTTCAGTTCTTGAGTCAAGTCAAGATGAAGGGAAAGTATTGAAGCTTTACTGGAGGATAAGTCTGAAAAATAGTTTCTTTTCTCGAGTTCAAATTTAGAAAGTATATACCCTACAACAGTACTTACACGTACCTTGAAACTTGGGATAGTAGAGGATACCTAGAAATACTCTTGCCTGAAAGCTTAGTATGAAAGAAAAAACGGTATTTAAAGCTAAACACCAAAAGAGCATGTTGAAAAATATATCCGGTCTTGAAAAAGAAAAAGAAAAAGAAAAAGAAAAAGAAAAAATAGAATAAAGTCAAGACCTGGAAACTACTATTTACGCTTTAAAGTTCACACATTCAGTAATCGGTCGTTAGTGCCTCAAGAAGCATTAATACTCGCATGAAAGGTGTGTGAGCAAATCCGTCCATCCTTAATGAAAAGAAGTAGTATTAGGTATTAGGGCAAGGGTATTATAGCTTGAATTGAATTCTTAAGTATAGGGATGCAAATATACACACACGTAGGGGTATACAATCGATGTTTGGATAAAAAATAGAAATAAAGAATAAGACTTGTGTTTTCTGTAAAGTTGATAAAAATCCCTGATTTAAGGCCGCACTTTAGAAGGAAAACTCAGGAGAACTAAGGTTAAATAGATAGGTGGTGTGAAAAATAAGGGTTGGATATTTCTAACTTAGGATGATAGAATTTCTAACGTAAATACTAAACTGTAGGAGTAGAATCGACGTTAACTTATGACACTAGCTTGACGGGATTTTGTGGGTGTAATCCGCTGAAAACCCTCAGGAGACAACACTCCTAGTACTAGGGACACCTAGAGGTTTAACGGCTTGTTGCACGTGCTCAGTGCAATCGCGTTCCCTGCGAAAGTGCGGTTAGGATTTTATTTTTGTGAATAATTGGTTTTGCTCGGGACGAGCAAAAGTTAAGTTTGGGGGTATTTGTTCATACCAGAATATTGCATTTTATACCACCCATTCTTATGCTCGTGTGTTTATAGGTAGGTGCTTTTGATCAGTGTTTGCTACATATTTGCAGAATACAGGTTCTCGGCTCTGAACAGTGAAATCCATGAAAAGTACGACAAATTCTGGATTACTGCCAACAACTGATAAGACACGGGTCTCCGCTCTCTATCCGTGTGTTGCCACATACCAGTTTAAGGGACAAAATGGCAAATCGATTGTCATGTCATGCACAAAGCTCAATGTCAACACAAGATCCAAGAAATCTACGCGGAGCTCGAGGAAATCATGGCAAAAGATCCACATCACATCACCTTTTGTTCTACTAAACTTCTGGAATAATTGTGAAGAGTTTCTGAGAAAAGTACTATACCACACTGCAGAGGACTACAAACCAGGGAAACCCACAAAAGCATCTGACCCAACTCCCCTATATGGCCGCGGAACCGCGGCCAAGTAGTGTCCTCTCTCTGTCGTATTTTGGGGGCAGTTTGGGGACTTCATATTGAGGCAGATTGTTGCCCTAGGTTTTCAGTTCACCTCCTATAAATACCCCAGAACTTGCCAAGCTTTTGGTGTTCATTCGTTGTTTCTCTTTTGTAGGTTTTAGTGTAGTTCTTCTTCTTCTTCATTCTTCCTCCATGGAAATGTAGTGAGAGCATTGAGTGGGTGTTAATGAAGATGAGGGTTTTTGTATCTTTCTTGTTAGTTTAACTTCCCCTTGAGATTTTTGCTTCCTCTTGATCTTTCAACCTCTTCATTGAGCTTGAAAGGTTAAGGGTTAATTATTGATCTCAAGGGTCGTATTTTTCTTATGGAATTAGCACTTCATTTCACATGCGTTATCTACCCTTCTCTTGATCTTGCAACATCTTGATTGAGCTTGCAAGTTTAAGGGTTGGCGATTGATCCCATGCTTGTCTTGAGTTCTAGTTTCTAATTCTTTTTATTGCTTATTTATTACTTGCTTTTTATTACCATGCTTTACTTTCTTGCAATTTATATTCATGCACTTAATTACTTGTAATCTTTTCTTTTCTTTGTTCTTTTCTTTTGCTCTTCTTTGTTCTTTTTTGTGAATGAATGTAATTATCGTTGTTAAGAATAAATACGGTATTGTAAGTTAAGATTTTCTTTTCTCATCTCCTTTTCCCGTTATTTTCCATTGAACTCCGCCCAAACCATACGCAAGCGCTCCGTTAGGCATCCTACCTCAACAAGGTAACGGTGATTCCTAACCGCGACCGGTTGCGTTCGGTTTGGCCGGAGGCGAAAGTAAGAGACAAGAACGGAAGGACAAGGGTAAATAAGCCGGATTGCACAAATACCGCGCTTAAATCCCCTAATCCACGTTGTTGCCGATTGCTCTAGCTTCAATTGGTCAAGACTCGGCTCAAAGGTTTTGAGTACGGATATCTTTAGCTTACACTTTCGTATATTTTCTTAACAACTTTATACTTGCAAATAATACACATAGGTTAGATTGAACAAACTCATACAAATTCTTTATTGACTCGTCTAAAACAAGAACGGAATACAACCATCTCCCTGTGGATCGACCCGTGCTCAACCGGCTAGCTGCAAAGCGACACCGTCCTGATCGCGGTAAACTTTAGAACTTTGAACATCCGACACGCCAAAAGCGTGCGATCAAATGGCGCCGTTGCCGGGGAGACGGTAGCGTATTTTCTTTCTTGTTATTCGGGTTAATATTCTTTTTGTATATATAAAAAAAATCTTTTTGTTATTTTTGATCATTTTTGTGGGCAAGAGTGCAGATTTTTGCGGATTTGCAAACTGCGATTGTGGGGAGCAAAGTGTACGTTCAAAGCTAAGGTGATTGCAAAGTACAGTGCCAAAGATCCGGGTAGTTTGACCCGCGCAAGCGAACTTTTCAAAGCTTACCGGATTTGATTCAACGGGGGTTTCCTAACCCAAAACTTAACGGTACGTACTTTACTAACACCTTCTTCTCAAATCCGATGCATCCAATATACTATTCTTTGCAGGATTCTTTGCAAGTTCGTTAGCAAACGCTAAAAATTGACTAACCCGTATTTGCTGCAGTGCCGCGCTTAAACTAAAAAACGATTGTTTGATTCTTTATAGAATTTTTATTGAATTGCGCATTGCATACATTAATACGGACTTAAGGGCAAGCGAACCCCACAATATACGGTAAAGGATTTCATCACCTTTTCCGTGGCCCACAAATCACGAACTTGAGCATAACGTTTACCCGCACCAAATTTAAAAGAAACTAGACTTTAAGCCTTAAGGACTTCGCGCTCACTAGGAGAAGTTAACTGTGTTTAGAACCTTGCTTAACGGTATATTGTTTATGGGGTGTCTAGGAAAGTGTTAGCGGCGAAACCGCGAAAAGAGAAAGGGTTATTTAATTAAGGAACTTCGCGAAAGCGTTGGAAAACCTTCCCTTATCTCTGCACTTACCTGGCCTCGTGATCAGTGTATCTTGAGCCCGTTTCTCGACACAGTTTTACTTCGACAATCAAGTTTTGGAGCAGGTCTAGTTGACCTAGGTGAACCCTAGAACGATTAGGTGTGTGGTATTTTTGTGTCGTGATTGTTTTTGTCAATATTCTTTTTGTGTATATTTCATTCTTCTGTTAATATAAAAAAAATTAAAAAATTAAAAAAATATCACATTCTTTTTCCCCTCCTTTTCTCTGTCTTTCTTTCTTTCTCTTTTCATATCATGGGTACTCCACCTCGCAAAACTCTTGCCGAACTTTGGTACCCACAACCAGACATTACTTCTTACGGTTCTTGCTTTGGCCGAACTTCGAACGACCCCTCCATGCCCAAAATTTCATTGAGAGATCGGATAGACGCGTCTAGGACAAACAATTTGACTCCGCAATCCACTTCGTATCAACCATTTCATACATTCACCCCTTCTTACGTTGATACCCCTTCTTCGAGTCATGTTGCAACTCCAAGACCTATGTCTATTGCAGAACGTATTGAACAATCTCGTAGCCGATCTTTCACTCCTTTCACCACTTCAAATTCTTGGGATCAACAATTCCATTCACCTTCTTATCCAAATGTTGATCCTGCTCCTGTCCAGCCATTCAATTCCTACCAATCCTACCCTACTTTTGCACCTTCCCTAGACATTGCTTCAGAACCGCCATTTGGGAGTTTTCAGTATCCAAACAACTTTGAATATTTTACTGAAACCCCTTCACAACCTATGTCAAGTCTGGAACAGTCGTTGGAAGATTTTAGGGTAGCGTCAAGCCAACAGATGATGGATTTGAATGCAACCATGGCCGCCCTCATGCAACCTAGTGACCCGGTAGCTAGTTTTCACCTAGCTCCAACTTTTTCAAAGTATGATGAGGCGGCAGGACAGGCTGTGAATTTGAGTGGAGAGAGTGAGATGTACCCCCTTCCAAATCAAATCTACCCATCCCAAATTGAATCCCACACCTCCTGTTTTGAAAGTCTATCGAGTATCCCACATGATTTATCAATTGAAGATAGAATGATGAATGAGTTGTGCGACTTCGTAGTGTTTGATTTACCCGATTGTGAAGGGTCTCTTCCAAGTGAAACTGATCCTAAACCTTTTAACCTCTACACCTCCACTTTAGAACCTGAATCAATTGATATCCATGCTTTTGTTGAGGTATCAGAGAATTTTGATTTTCACTTGATTAAGGATATTGACGCCGGGAATATTTCGGATGATGAACCCGTAGATTTGGCAGAGTTTGTCTCTTCAAATCATCATCCCGAGTCATTAAATGTTTTTCCCGAACCCCATATGCGTCTGGATTTTGAAGAGAAGTGCATGGATGTGCTAAATTTTGAGGAGAATATTGAGGATAGTTTTGAGGATGAACCAGTTTTAATTGATGAGTCGGATTTTCCCATTCATCCTGTCCCTGTCATTGACTGTGTACACCCTCCTGAACCTTTAACCGATACCCCTCCTCGATCACTTCCTTCCATTCTTTCCATCGTTCCGACCTTGCAAGAAACCGTCTCACTTACATTTCGTATGTCTGGTTTACCAAGTTCGGCGTACCCATGGTTTCTTACGAATCTTGAGGGATTTGACCCAATCTCTCGCCGGGTTAATAGATTAGAACAATCGCTGTTTACATATCACTCATCACAAATTGTGCTAATCTATTCACTCCATTTGCACCCTCAAGTTCGTACTCCACTTCTTTTTCCCTTCCGCCATTCTTCTTCTGATATACCGAGACTGTATCCCGCTACTATCTCCATACGGTCTCGCGTATTCTACATTTCTTACCTCTTCACCTTCTTTCCCCAACCACTGCTTCACCATGATAAAATCTTTGAATGGTTGGTGTTAACTTTTGGCCTGTGTAAGGCCTTGTATAGCTTGATACTGTTCCTTCCCCCCTAATCCTGAACTTCAACGCTTAACAGTGGAAACACTGTTTTACTTAAGTTGGGGGGGACACTTTTTTTGTATATATTTTTGTTTTCCTTTTTGTTTTGTATATAATTTTTTTTTAGGGAGCACCGACAATTTTGACCCTCTTGGTGTAGCCTGACAGTGAGGGCACTGTCAAGTTTAAGTTTGGGGGTGTGCTCGGTAAGCTTTCTTCCTTCGCATTCATTTGTATATTTTGCATTTGCATACCTTATTAAAAACCCACAAAAATCGAAAAATTTTCCAAAACATATAAAAACTTTGTCATCAAGTTAACTAATAGGGTAACTTAGATCTTTATTCCGAAAGTTTAGTCGATATGTTAGAAATAACTAAATTCTAGACTTAGGAATTGAAAATCCTTAAAATAACCCTCATTCTGTCTAACTTTGGTAAGTATACGTCCTTACAATTTTTGAGTTCAGTTCTTGAGTCAAGTCAAGATGAAGGGAAAGTATTGAAGCTTTACTGGAGGATAAGTCTGAAAAATAGTTTCTTTTCTCGAGTTCAAATTTAGAAAGTATATACCCTACAACAGCACTTACACGTACCTTGAAACTTGGGATAGTAGAGGATACCTAGAAATGCTCTTGCCTGAAAGCTTAGTATGAAAGAAAAAACGGTATTTAAAGCTAAACACCAAAAGAGCATGTTGAAAAATATATCCGTTCTTGAAAAAGAAAAAGAAAAAGAAAAAATAGAATAAAGTCAAGACCTGGAAACTGCTATTTACGCTTTAAAGTTCACACATTCAGTAATCGGTCGTTAGTGCCTCAAGAAGCATTAATAGTCGCATGAAAGGTGTGTGAGCAAATCCGTCCATCCTTAATGAAAAGAAGTAGTATTAGGTATTAGGGCAAGGGTATTATAGCTTGAATTGAATTCTTAAGTGTAGGGGTGCAAATATACACACACGTAGGGGTATACAATCGATGTTTGGATAAAAAATAGAAATAAAGAATAAGACTTGTGTTTTCTGTAAAGTTGATAAAAATCCCTGATTTAAGGCCGCACTTTAGAAGGAAAACTCAGGAGAACTAAGGTTAAATAGATAGGTGGTGTGAAAAATAAGGGTTGGATATTTCTAACTTAGGATGATAGAATTTCTAACGTAAATACTAAACTGTAGGAGTAGAATCGACGTTAACTTATGACACTAGCTTGACGGGATTTTGTGGGTGTAATCCGCTGAAAACCCTCAGGAGACAACACTCCTCCTACTAGGGACACCTAGAGGTTTAACGGCTTGTTGCACGTGCTCAGTGCAATCGCGTTCCCTGCGAAAGTGCGGTTAGGATTTTATTTTTGTGAATAATTGGTTTTGCTCGGGACGAGCAAAAGTTAAGTTTGGGGGTATTTGTTCATACCAGAATATTGCATTTTATACCACCCATTCTTACGCTCGTGTGTTTATAGGTAGGTGCTTTTGATCAGTGTTTGCTACATATTTGCAGAATACAGGTTCTCGGCTCTGAACAGTGAAATCCATGAAAAGTACGACAAATTCTGGATTACTGCCAACAACTGATAAGACACGGGTCTCCGCTCTCTATCCGTGTGTTGCCACATACCAGTTTAAGGGACAAAATGGCAAATCGATTGTCATGTCATGCACAAAGCTCAATGTCAACACAAGATCCAAGAAATCTACGCGGAGCTCGAGGAAATCATGGCAAAAGATCCACATCACATCACCTTTTGTTCTACTAAAATTCTGGAATAATTGTGAAGAGTTTCTGAGAAAAGTACTATACCACATTGCAGAGGACTACAAACCAGGGAAACCCACAAAAGCATCTGACCCAACTCCCCTATATGGCCGCGGAACCGCGGCCAAGTAGTGTCCTCTCTCTGTCGTATTTTGGGGGCAGTTTGGGGACTTCATATTGAGGCAGATTGTTGCCATAGGTTTTCAGTTCACCTCCTATAAATACCCCAGAACTTGCCAAGCTTTTGGTGTTCATTCTTTGTTTCTCTTTTGTAGCTTTTAGTGTAGTTCTTCTTCTTCTTCATTCTTCCTCCATGGAAATGTAGTGAGAGCATTGAGTGGGTGTTAATGAAGATGAGGGTTTTTGTATCTTTCTTGTTAGTTTAACTTCCCCTTGAGATTTTTGCTTCCTCTTGATCTTTCAACCTCTTCATTGAGCTTGAAAGGTTAAGGGTTAGTTATTGATCTCAAGGGTCGTATTTTTCTTATGGAATTAGCACTTCATTTCACATGCGTTCTCTACCCTTCTCTTGATCTTGCAACATCTTGATTGAGCTTGCAAGTTTAAGGGTTGGCTATTGATCCCATGCTTGTCTTGAGTTCTAGTTTCTAATTCTTTTTATTGCTTATTTATTACTTGCTTTTTATTACCATGCTTTACTTTCTTGCAATTTATATTCATGCACTTAATTACTTGTAATCTTTTCTTTTCTTTGTTCTTTTCTTTTGCTCTTCTTTATTCTTTTTTGTGAATGAATGTAATTATCGTTGTTAAGAATAAATACGGTATTGTAAGTTAAGATTTTCTTTTCTCATCTCCTTTTCCCGTTATTTTCCATTGAACTCCGCCCAAACCATACGCAAGCGCTCCGTTAGGCACCCTACCTCAATAAGGTAACGGTGATTCCTAACCGCGACCGGTTGCGTTCGGTTTGGCCGGAGGCGAAAGTAAGAGACAAGAACGGAAGGACAAGGGTAAATAAGCCGGATTCCACAAATACCGCTCTTAAATCCCCTAATCCACGTTGTTGCCGATTGCTCTAGCTTCAATTGGTCAAGACTCGACTCAAAGGTTTTGAGTACGGATATCTTTAGCTTACACTTTCGTATATTTTCTTAACAACTTTATACTTGCAAATAATACACATAGGTTAGATTGAACAAACTCATACAAATTCTTTATTGACTCGTCTAAAACAAGAACGGAAATACAACCATCTCCCTGTGGATCGACCCGTGCTCAACCGGCTAGCTGCAAAGCGACACCGTCCTGATCGCGGTAAACTTTAGAACTTTGAACATCCGACACACCAAAAGCGTGCGATCATTGGTGCAGGAACAGCTGGTGTGAGAGGTAGTGCTGGAGGTGTGTTGTTGACGTTGGTGCTGGTATTGTTCGGGGAATCCATAACCTTGAAGAAAAATTTGGATTAGGACAGATTCAAATACATGAAATGATAAGATTCAAGGAATAGAAATTGTAAGATTCAAGAAACATGAATTGTAAAGAATGTTTTAGTTGCTGGTTCTTGTGTTATATTGCTTAGGTTGTTCACGCAGAACAGAACTGCATAGTATGGTCCTATACAGATCTGACCAGCATGGGCCACCAACAAAACCTGTCATACCCCGCTTCCCGGTGTACGGCGAAGGGGATGCGACGAGGTCCGCTACGTATTTATTGTGAATTAAATACGCTAAGCGTATCTAAGCAATATAAAGGTAATTCACAAGAGACAAGAGATATAAAAATAACAGCAACTTTATTAATAACTTTCTTTTGTACAATGCATGAAAAGTAAATACATCTGAAATAAAACCGATGCCTAAACAATGGCATAACAGGAAATGAAAAATACTGAATAGAACAAGGTACAATGTCTAGAGCTCGGGGTCTTCGTGGAACTGATCCAAGTCTTCACCGGTGGGCTCGATCTCTGACGGGTCCAAAACACCTGACGACATTCAAAGATGAAAGAATAGAATGTCGTCAGCGAACAGGTCGCTCGGTAAGTCCCAAAAGATTAGAAAAAGACAGAATAAGAAGTATCTTCTTAAGTTGTATAATATTGTAGAATATTGTGTTTACGCTGTTGTTTGTAGCTTGGTACGGAAGGATGCCAGTGTATACAAGAGGGGTCTCAGTATGCTAGAGACCAGGGCAAACGGAATGTACAAGAAACCGTTAAGCCACGGTACAACAGCAACGGAATATTGGTTAGGTGTCTTAATCTTACCGTCTCGTGCCACTTCTAACACCTTCCGCACCAATCTACCCCTTAAACCCCGCAGTGTTTTGATTGTATTGTTGTATTGTATTGTATAAGTTGGATGACTGACCAAAACCATGATATCAGTAAACAGATTGTAACTGCATAATCAGGTAAATGGAATAACGGGATAATGGATGTATATCCATGGTTTGATTCAGTCAAGTTGTATAGATTGATAACTGGATTCTTGGATTCATGTGTTCATATTGAGTTGGAATATAATAGATTTATATAGTACTTGAATCATATTCAAGTCGGATTATGATCAGACTCAAACCCGAGTCGGACAGAAGAAATGTAATCGAAGTCCTATATTTACTATGGTCCTTATTGTAATTTATAAAACTTGCGGGGGTTTTATGTAAAAAATACTTTTGTATAGTTCTCAAGATACACCCCAAGTATTTATTATTCGTATTTATAGTTATAATTGTTGGGGTAAAAATTTACACCCCCGTTGACCGAGTCAAAGTCAAGGTCAACCCCAAGCCAGGTGGGCCCAAGCCCAGGTCAAGCGGGCCCATGCCCAAGTCGGGCCCGTGGCCAGCCTCCTTCATGCTAAAACATAAATCATGTAATAAATAATTTTTATGTAATTTTTTATGCATGAATGTATGTAAAATGGGCATAAAGCCAATATTTTGTAAGCCCATGGCTTATGTGCAAAAATAAAATGACACATGAGCCATGGGATAGGCAAAAAGCCATTTTGAAAAGCCCAAGAGGCTATATGTAAATGTGTAAGCCTATAAAAGGCAACATGATGATGAATAAAGGATAGACTTTTTTCATTCCCTCAAAAACTAGGGTTTGTTCCTCCACTCTCTCTTTTTCAAGTTCTTCCTCTTCCTTTTTATTTTCCAAATAAATCAAGAGCTTAGCTCTCTTTTTTTTTAAACTAAACAAAGTTTTACCATCAACTTCATCTCCCAAAACTCCATCAAGAGAAGAAAAAGGGTCTTTTTTTTTATCATCCAAGATCTAGATCTTGGAGTTTCAAGAGAACCCATTTTGGGTTTCTTCTCAAAGGAGCAAGGAGAAAATCTTTTGGAGTTTAACTCCACAAATAAAAATTCTTTTGGAGTTTAACTCCACAAAAAAAAAATATTTTTTTTGGGGAGTCTAACTCCACATTACATTTTTTTAGCCATTTTCCACTACACAAATTCTTTTGGAGTTTAACTCCACAGTAAGAATCTTTTGGAGTTCAACTCCACAAATAAAATTCCTTTGGAGTTTAACTCCACTACAGAAATTATTTTGGAGTTTAACTCCACAAAAAAAATACTTTTTTGGGGGGAGTTTAACTCCACATTACAATTTTTAGCCATATAAAATTCTTTTGGAGTTGAACTCCACAAAAAAAAAAGTGGCGGGTCACATGTTTAACATGTGACCCACCCCATCACATGTTTAACATGTGACTTTGCATGCCCCATCACATGTTTAACATGTGACGGGGTCACATGCAATGCATGTGACCAGGTTCATCACATGTTTAACATGTGACGGGGTCACATGCAAAGCATGTGACAGGTCACATGCTAAGCATGTGATGGCCTTCTCACATGCTAGCATGTGACCCCCCTCATATGAGGGGTCACATGCTAACATGTGACCCCACTTTAAAAAAAAAATCTCTTTTCTTCTTTCTTCCTCCTTTTTTTATTTAAAATAAAAGTAAATAAATTATAAATAATATTTAAAAATTAAAATAAAAACATAATTATTTTCTTTTCTTCTTTTCTTTATTTAATCCCTTTTTTATATATAATAAATATTAAATAAATTAAATTAAATTATAAATAATATTTTAAAATTAAAAAATAATAATAAATTAAAAAAAATCTCTCTAAATATTTATTTATTTATTTTTGTTTTTATATATAGAATATATATATATGTATATATATCTTTTTTTTTTACAAGTAGAATAAAACCAAAAAAAATACGCACACCAACGCATCGCATATTGAGTTCGCATGACCAGTTTAACCCGTCAATCGGAGGTTCCTTCGCTCCAAATGCGAGAGGTAATTAACGGCAGCTTAGTCCGCGGCTGCCGGAGATTCGGATCCCCACAATCAATAAACTCCGGCCTACCCTAGGCAGGGGGAATCTGTAATGCGCCTGACAAGCGTGCACGTATTCCCATCTCAATGGGGTGACGAAAAAAACACCCTACAGATTCTGGCACGCCCGGTGGGACCAATCTCTCCTCCCATATTTCGGGTTAAACGTTCATGCGAACTCAGTCAATATATATACCTATATTTATACTGAAATAATGCTCTTTCATGCAGATTTTCAAACAATCACCTTCTGACGATGTCTTCGATGATGAACTCAGCTCCCGTCTCCTACACGATGAAGATAGACTCCAGGACGGTCCTTCCAGCCAGTCTCGGGCGACAATGGGAGGAGCCGCTGCTACCATTCGGCTCTATTATGTTCATGCCAGTTGGCGCCATCCCAGCTCCTCAAGCCCCGGTGGCAGACAAACTAGTCTCGAAAGGCAGGAGGCCAAACGTGATGATCTCAAGGGCGCCCCAACCCAAACGCAAGTCGGTATCTGAACGACTTTCCTTGGCCGCAGCTGGGGGCAAGGCCATCAACACCAACAAAGCTACAACGCGTCTCGAGCAAGCTCCAGCGGCGCCCCTGACAAATGCTCGATCGGGTGTCTTCTCTTAGCTCCCCGCTGATCAACTCACAATGGCTTCCCGGATAGCGGATGCCCGCCAAGCCTTCAAGATCGAGAAGCTGAGGCAGAAGCGGATCAGATATAGAGCCAACAAAAGGGCTAGGGCTCTGGCCATGTTAAAACTTATGAATTTCCAAAGCCCGGACCGCTCCGCGAGACCAGCTGCTAGTGATGAAAGAATGGCTGAATGTGTTATCCACACTGTCTACATGGCCGGACATGAAGAAACGAACCCTCCTCTTCTTCACAGCCATAGTGATGATATGGTTGACGCTACCCAGCATCGGCTCGATCTAAATGATGAAGAGCCCACTCAGGCCGATAAGCCAGAGGAGCCTGTGGTTCCTACAGAATTGAGCTCAGGCAATAAAGATTATCCGGTTGTCATAGCCGGAACTACAGAACAAGCATTATTCCAATGGCTTCAAAGGCAATTTCAGGACAGGGATGAGAAGATGGCCGAGGTCTATTCCAAAGTCGACGAGCTGGCAAACGTCGTGGCAGATCTCGCGACCCAAGTCGCCCGATTGCAATTACAACAGAGTCAAATTTTGGCTCATGAGCCAGGGATTGATACCCGGGGGCAGCCAACTGATATCCCTTCCAACATAAAAGCGGAGCGCCTTCGCGAAAAACGGCCGCAATCAGCCTCCAGTCCTTCCGATACATACGCCGGGGGGGAATCGCCTCTGAAAGAGAAGCTGGAGAAGGTCTATTCCTTCAAGAGGGAAAAGGTCCACAAGATATTCAGGGACGCCCTAAGAAACGGTCTACAACTGCCAGAATCAAAGAGACCGCAAGAAGAGAATATGACCGACGACCCAAAATATTGCCCCTATCACAGGGTGATAGGTCATGCTATTGAGGACTGCTTCGTCTTCAAAGATTGGGTCGAAAGGCAATACAGGATGGGAGAGATAGAACTGTCTAAAGGCGTGTTAGCAAACAGTCAAGCTACGATCGCCGATTTCATACAAATAGAGACCGAAGCCTTTCGGGAACCTAATCCTCCCAGACATGTGCCTCGAGGACCAGCATCAGCAAAGGCACCTACTCCAATGGAGAGAAAGAAGAAGGTATACTCCTTCAGGAGGGATGAAGTCCGCAAAATATTCGTGGACGCTTTGAACAATGGCCTACAACTGCCTGTTCCAAAGAGGCCACTGGAAATGAACATGACCGGCAATCCCATATACTGCCCATATCATAGAGTGGTGGGTCATACCATCGAAGACTGCTATATTTTCAAAGATTGGGCAGAGGACCAATATAAGCTTGGAAAAACCTCACAATCCTCGGATGTATCGGCAAGCCACAGAGCTAGGTCATCAACACAGCTCCGCCAAGATCAAAGTTCAAGGAGCTGGGATAAGCAAAAAGGACTACCACGTCATTAAACTGGGAACAATCGACCTCTAAGTCGTTAAACTGGGAATGTAAAAATATATATATACATATATATATGTAAATAAACAAAAAATGTGTAAATAAAAAAAAATAGAGAAAAGCCGAAATGATGGGGCAACTCGCAATAAAAATCAGCGAGTAAAAATAAAAATGAAAATAAAGCCGAAATGATGGGGCAACCGCGAATAAATAGCCGAAATGATAGGGAAATCGCGACCTTCGCAATAAGAAAAGCTGAAATGATAGAGCAATCGCGGTAAAAAAAAATACAAAAAATACCAAAAAAAAATAAAATAAAATAAACAACGGCGAATGATGAGTCGCTCCTGGTACCATATTCCAGTGCAGCGATGCAGACGCCAACAGAAATTCAAATTTCCAAAATTCTCCCGGCCCTACGGCTAGTCCCCAAATTGACTGCCGTATACAATCCACGGGCTCAAATAATTCTCAGCATACCCATTCCCCACCGCAACCACCAGTTACGCGGCAGGTCTCCGCCTTCGGAATTATGCTCCATTAAGAAGACCCACTCATGTGTCCTTACGATGCATGAGGAGAACAAACCTTAGTGGGATCCTTACGACTCACGAAGGAAAAACACACTTAGGAGTCCCCACGACTCCTAAGGAGAACATACACCTGCGGGATCCTTACGACTCGCAGGGAGAAAATACCTTTATGGGACCCTCACGGCCCATAAAATTGAAAAGTCTTAGGTGATAGGGATCCAAACCTGTCTCCTAAGCCATCGCTCCCCATACCCCAAAAGGCGAATGATGAGTCGCTCCTGGTACCATATTCCAGTGCAGCGATGCAGACGCCAACCCAAATTCCAAATCCCATACCCCAATGGCGAATGATGAGTCGCTCCTGGTACCATATTCCAGTGCAGCGATGCAGACGCCAACCAAATTCCAAATCCCAATCCCCAAGTGGCGAATGATGAGTCGCTCCTGGTACCATATTCCAGTGCAGCGATGCAGATGCCAACCAAATTCCAAATCTCATACCAACGGCGAATGATGAGTCGCTCCTGGTACTACATTCCAGTGCAGCGATGCGGACGCCGACCAAATTCGCTCCCCAATCCCCAACGGCGAATGATGAGTCGCTCCTGGTACCATATTCCAGTGCAGCGATGCAGACGCCAACCAAATTCCAAATCCCATACCCCAACGGCGAATGATGAGTCGCTCCTGGTACCATATTCCGGTGTAGCGATGCAGACGCCAACAAAGTCCTGAAATGTTTCCGGCCCTACGGTCTGGATCATACATCCTGCAAAACCGTATACAATCCACGGACGTAAAACAATCCCGATCTCTCCAAAAAAAAAAAGAAAAAAAAAGAAGAACGGTATGTCCACAAGCAAAACGGGCACGGATGAAAACCCGAAAGGGCTCCGTGAGTAAAAACAGCAGGACTGCCGGCGAGTTTGTGAAAACCCGAAAGGGCGCAAACTCGTAAAAAAAAAAATAAAAGAAATGAAATGCACTCGCAAAGTCCTCTCGACTTTGTGAGGAGAAAATTCCCACGTGAGATCCCTACGACTCACAAAGGAGCAACACACTTAGGAGTCCCCACGGCTACTAAGGAGAAAATACACCTGCGGGATCCTTACGACCCGTAGGGAGAAAATGCTTTGTGGGACCCTCGCGGCCCATAAAATGGAAAAGCCTTAGGTGACAGGGATCTAAACCTGTCTCATAAGCCACCAATTCCCAAATCCTCCAGGGGCACATGATGAGTTGCTCCTGGCATTATTCCAGTGCAGCAATGCAGATGCCAAAACAAAACCGAAATCCTCAAATCCACTCAGCGCAAATGATGATTCGCTCCTGGTACCATATTCCAGTGTAGAGATACTGATGCCAAACAAAAACCAATTCCCAAATCCTCCCGGGGCAAATGATGAGTTGCTCCTGGCATTATTCCAGTGCAGCAATGCAAATGCTAAACCAAAACCAAAATCTCCAAACCCTCTCATGATAAATGATGATTCGCTCCTGGTACCATATTCCAGTATAGCGATGCTGATGTCGACTCAAGTCAATCAAATCAAACCAACAACCTCTACGGCGGAATCATGCTCTGTCCCAGAATCTACCCCGTATCGAAATCATGCTTCGCCTCGGGATATCTACCTTCCCTGCCGGAATTATGCTCCGCCTCGGAACCAAATCAACCAGCAAGCTCTGCGTCAGAATTATGCTTCGTCTCAGAATGCACCCTGTGTCGAAATGATGCTTCGCCTCGGTGTACCTGCCTTCCCTGTCGAAATTATGCATCGTCTCGGAATAAAGTCAACAACCCGACACTCCGCGACGGGGAAAAGTCCATCAGCGACACTCCGTGCCGGGAAAAAGTCAACAACCCGACACTCCGCGCCGGGGAAAAGTCGATCAGCGACACTCCGTGCCGGGGAAAAGTCAACCCGCGACACTCCGTGCCGGGGAAAAGTCAACCCGACACTCCGCGCCGGGGAAAAGTCCATCAGCGACACTCCATGCCGGGGAAAAGTCAACCACCGACACTCCGCGCCGGGGAAAAGTCGATCAGCGACACTCCGTGCCGGGGAAAAGTCAACCCGACACTCCGCGCCGGGGAAAAGTCGATCAGTGACACTCCGTGCCGGGGACACGTCAACCAGCGACACTCAGCATCGGGGAAACGTCCAACACAGACACTCCGCATCAGGGAAACGTCAACTAGCCGATACTCCGCCTCGGGGAAACGTCAAGCAGACACTCCGTGCCGGGGGCACATCGTCAACAGACACTCCACCTCGGGGAAACGTCGACCAGCGACACTCCGTGCCGGGGACACGTCTACCAAATCGCTCCGGATCAGAGCGTCGACCGTCTATGTCGCAAAAAGGGCAGTACAGGCTCCCGCAAATTGGGAACCCAAATCGCTCCGGATCAGAGCGTCGACCGTCTATGACGCAAAAAGGGCAGTGCAGGCTCCCGCAAATTAGGGACCCAATTCGCTCCGTAACAGAGCGCCGACCGTCTATGTCGCAAAAAGGGCAGTGCAGGCTCCCGCGAATTGGGAACCCAAATCGCTCCGGATCAGAGCGTCGACCGTCCATGTCGCAAAAAGGGCAGTGTAGGCTTCCTACAAAGCAGGAACCAGATCGCTCCGGGCCAAGGAAACATCTACCACGGACACTCCGTCTCGGAGACGCGTTAAGCGTCGACCGTCCATGTCGTAAAAAGGGCAATGCATCCCAAAAAGTGGGAACCAAAGCAAGTCGCTTCCACGTGAAAGAAGATCCATCAATTTCATGCACACGACCCATATATGCTGTGTGCATTTATTGATGGGGGGCACTTTGTTGGGGTAAAAATTTACACCCCCGTTGACCGAGTCAAAGTCAAGGTCGACCCCAAGCCAGGTGGGCCCAAGCCCAGGTCAAGCGGGCCCATGCCCAAGTCGAGCCCGCGGCCAGCCTCCTCCATGCTAAAACATAAATCATGTAATAAATAATTTTTATGTAATTTTTTATGCATGAATGTATGCAAAATGGGCATAAAGCCAATATTTTGTAAGCCCATGGCTTATGTGCAAAAATAATATGACACATGAGCCATGGGATAGGCAAAAAGCCATTTTGAAAAGCCCAAGGGGCTATATGTAAATGTGTAAGCCTATAAAAGGCAACATGATGATGAATAAAGGATAGACTTTTTTCATTCCCTCAAAAACTAGGGTTTGTTCCTCCACTCTCTCTTTTTCAAGTTCTTCCTCTTCCTTTTTATTTTCCAAATAAATCAAGAGCTTAGCTCTCTTTTTTCTTAAACTAAACAAAGTTTTACCATCAACTTCATCTCCCAAAACTCCATCAAGAGAAGAAAAAGGGTCTTTTTTTTTATCATCCAAGATCTAGATCTTGGAGTTTCAAAAGAACCCATTTTGGGTTTCTTCTCAAAGGAGCAAGGAGAAAATCTTTTGGAGTTTAACTCTACAAATAAAAATTCTTTTGGAGTTTAACTCCACAAAAAAAAATATTTTTTTTGGGGAGTCTAACTCCACATTACATTTTTTTAGCCATTTTCCACTACACAAATTCTTTTGGAGTTTAACTCCAAATAAAATTCCTTTGGAGTTTAACTCCACTACAGAAATTATTTTGGAGTTTAACTCCATAAAAAAAATACTTTTTTTTGGGGAGTTTAACTCCACATTACAATTTTTAGCCATATAAAATTCTTTTGGTGTTGAACTCCACGTTTCCAAAAACAAAAAAAAAAGTGGCGGTCACATGTTTAACATGTGACCGGGGCATGTGACTCGCCCCATCACATGTTTAACATGTGACGGGGTCACATGCAAGGCATGTGACCCGCCCCATCACATGTTTAACATGTGACGGGGTCACATGCAAAGCATGTGATGGGTCACATGCTAAGCATGTGATGGCCTTCTCACATGCTAGCATGTGATCTCCCTCATATGAGGGGTCACATGTTAGCATGTGACCCCACTTTAAAAATAAAAAAAAATTCTCTTTTCTTCTTTCTTCCTCCTTTTTTCATTTAAAATAAAAGTAAATAAATATTAAATAAATTATAAATAATATTTAAAAATTAAAATAAAAACATAATTATTTTCTTTTCTTCTTTTCTTTATTTAATCCCTTTTTTTTATATATAATAAATATTAAATAAATAAAATTAAATTATAAATAATATTTTAAAATTAAAAAAAATAATAAATTAAAAAAAATCTCCCTAAATATTTATTTATTTATTTTTGTTTTTATATATAGAATATATATATATATATGTATATATATATATTTTTTTACAAGTAGAATAAAACCAAAAAAAATACACACACCAACGCACCGCATATTGAGTTCGCATGACCAGTTTAACCCGTCAATCGGAGGTTCCTTCGCTCCAAATGCGAGGGGTAATTAACGGCAGCTTAGTCCGCGGCTGCCGGAGATTCGGATCCCCACAATCAATAAACCCCGGTCTACCCTAGGCAGGGGGAATCTGTAATGCGCCTGACAAGCGCGCACGTATTCCCATCTCAATGGGGTGACGGAAAAAACACCCTACAATGATGAGTGTAATTTTATTTTGTGATATTTCTAGTGAAAATATCCTAATTACATAAATAAAGGTATTTATCTGTAATATTGATTTATTTGAAATTCATGGTATTTTAATGTAAAATTTAGTATTGTGATTTTTAGAAAAAGTGGAATATTTATATTATAACAAAATAGATATTTTAATGATAAATATACATATATTTATACAAAAATAATTTCAATAAATATTTTATATTCTAAAAATCTCATTTTCTTAAGATATCGTATTTTAAACTTTTCGAGACCGAATGCTCCTTGCGGATGTCTGAATCTCGCACTAATAAGCCCGAGGGTGCACGATAAACCATAATATCCCTAACGGGTTCCCCAAATGTGGGTTGTAGTGGCGCTTTGCAAAGATTTTATAATTACTAATCCTTTAGAAAACGGTTTTATTAAAGTAAAAGGTATTTATTTGCAAAAGTCGATTTTCCGTATTTTAGATTTTAAGGTTTTCTATTTCAACTAGACTATTTCTAAATGATCTAAATAACAAGTTGTTAGAAGCCTCAAATCGCCTTTTCACCGCCAATTGTGGCCAGGTAAATACAAGTGAGGAAGGAGGGATCCGCTCACGAATCGTGAGACGGGCCTTTTAAAGTTACATTTGCTCACTTGCCTAGCCTAGACACCACAAAATCAGGTTTAGATAAACGATCGATGTCCACAACTTATCGTGTTTTCCTATTAAAAGATATTTTTTTTAAAAGTGTATCAAACCTAAAACTTTTAGAAAAGGTTTTATTAAGAAAATGGTATTTAAATGTAAAATCTTGTTTTATCGTATTCTAAGTTTTCAAGGTAACGTGTTATGTTTGCATATGAGTGTGTGAGGAGGTAGGTCATTACCTCGTGATCTACTTTAAGGTATATCAATGTTAAGGGGGTTAAATGTGAAAACGAAACGTTGTGGTATTTAAGTGAAAAAGTACGATAAATGGAAATGTTATCATTTCATATGATAAAACTTGTTTAAATTGTTTGTTAAATAATTAATAGTCAACATAAAGATGTTTAAGCATGATGGAATTGGTGATAAGTGAGATTTTATAGAAAACCGAATCGGAAATCGGATTTGTTCTGATTCCGTCGGGTTTGTAAATTCGTATTTTTATGAGAAAAAAGAAAGATAGAAAGGGGGATTTACGGGTTTGGACAACACTAGAGAGTGAGAGGGAAGTAGAGGGTTTGCCGGTGCATCGAATCGCCATTGAGAGTTCCTAGCACGATCACCGGAATTTCGCCGTCAATTTCGTCAGCGCTTCGCCTTTCGCTCGTTTCCAAAGTACCAAAGTTCTCTTGGATTTTTGAGAGAGTGGACTCAAAAATTTAGGATGAGAGGGTATAGGGTAGGGGATGTATTTATAGGGTTAGGCTAGGGTTAGGGATTTTAATTAAAAAAATTTAAAAATTATATAAAAATCATTAAAATTTGGAGTAAAAGAGGTTTAATGTGCTCTCTGTAACCGATCTAAAAATTTAGTGTGTGCAGGGGGGTTGACTGGTAAAAGATGCTCAACTTCTATGTTGGCGACTCGGCCGTCCGGCCGAGTCTGGCCGGCGGCGCCGACCCGAGTCGGCCGGTCCGCCGGCCGACTTGGCCGAGTCGGGCCGAGTCGAAGGGTCGGTGGGTGGGGGGTCTCCTGGGGTGATTAATGGTGCATCTAACTTTTTATGTGTAGAAGGAAATTTGTGAGAAACGCACGTATAACGGTTGGTATTCTAAAAAATCAAAAACAAAATAATATTAAAAATAATGTGGGGCAAGGGATTTGAACTCTGGTGGCTTGGTTTAGCAGTGCAAGGTATTACCAATGAGCTACAAGCCCCTTCTTGTAATTATGTAGTGAAATAAATACTTAAAGAGATATCAGCAACAATAAATACTCCAAGTATACATTGAATTTAAATCAATTCTTTGTACATTAAAAATGGAGTTGTTACATCCCCGGCTGGTAGCTTCCTACCACAACCGACAGGGATCAAAGTCCTCGCCAAGAAGCACTGGGCAGCAACCCTGCTCGGTCCCCGTCCTGAAGGATCAAAAGCCCTCGCAAGGGGCAACCGAGCAGCTTCCCTGGTCGGTCATCTCCGGATGGTAGCTCCCTACCCATGACGCCAGGGATCGAAGCCCTCGCAAGAGGCATCCGAGCTGCTACCCCACTCGGTCATCCCAGGCTGGTAGTTGCCTACCCACGATGCTAGAGATCAAAGCCCTCGCCAAGAAGCAACCGCGTAGATTCACTGCTCGGCCATCCTTAGCAGGCCTCTCACGGCCCTTCCAGCGCTAAAGGTCAAAGCCCTCGGAAAGAAGCACCGAGCAGCTACCCTGATCGGCCATCCTTAGCAGGCCTCCCACGTCCCCTTTGACGCTGATGGTCTGAAGCCCTCATCGCGAGGCCGTCGAGTTCCTTCTGCTCGGCGCATCCCCAGCGGACATCCTCCTGCCCATCAGACGTTGAGGATCTTAAGCCCTCACCGCGAGGCCGCCGAGTTCCTTCTGCTCGGCGCATCCCCAGCGGGCATCCTCCAGTCCATCAGACGCTGAGGTTCTCAAGCCCTCACCGCGAGGCCGCCGAGTTCCTTCTGCTCGGCGCATCCCCAGCGGGCATCCACCTGCCCATCAGATGTTGAGGATCTCAAGCCCTCATCGTGAAGCCGCCGAGTTCTTTCCTGCTCGACGCATCCCCAGCGGGCATCCTCCTGCCCATCAGATGTTGAGGATCTCAAGCCATCATCGTGAGGCCGCCGAGTTCCTTCCTACTCGGTGCATCCCAGCGGACATCCTCCTGCCCATCAAACGCTGATGGTCTGAAGCCCTCATCGCGAGGCCGTCGAGTTCCTTCCTGCTCGGCGCATCCCCAGCGGGCATCCTCCTGCCCAACAGACGCTGATGGTCTGAAGCCCTCATCGCGAAGCCGCCGAGTTCCTTCCTGCTCGGCGCATCCCCAGCAGGCATCCTCCTGCCCATCAGACACTGATGGTCTGAAGCCCTCATCGCGAGGCCGTCGAGTTCCTTCCTGCTCGGCGCATCCCCAGAGGGCATCCTCCTGCCCAACAGACACTGATGGTCTGAATCTCTCATCGCGAGGCCGCCGAGTTCCTTCCTGCTCGGCGCATCCCCAGCGGGCATCCTCCTGCCCATCAGACGCTGATGGTCTGAAGCCCTCATCGCGAAGCCGTCGAGTTCCTTCCTGCTCGGCGCATCCCCAGTGGGCATCCTCCTGCCCAACAGACGCTGATGGTTTGAAGCCCTCATCGCGAGGCCGACGAGTTCCTTCCTGCTCAGCGCATCCCCAGCGAGCATCCTCCTGCCCATCAGATGTTGAGAATCTCAAGCCCTCATCGTGAGGCCGCCGAGTTCCTTCCTGCTCGGCGCATCCCGGCGGGCATCCTCCTGCCCATCAGACGCTGATGGTCTGAAGCCCTCATCGCGAGGCCACCGAGTTCCTTCCTGCTCGGCGCATCCCCAGCGGTCTTGCCCATCAAACGCTGAGAATCTGAAGCCCTCTTCGCGAGGCCGCCGAGCCCCTTCCTACTCTGCGCATCCTGGCGGGTAGCTTCCTACCCAACAAAGACAATGATCAAAGTCCTTCTAAACTCGACTATCCTTGGCCGGTAGCTTCCCTACTCGCAACGCCAGGGGTCAAGACCCTCGCCAAGATCAACCGAGCAGCTTCCCTACTCGGTCGTCCCCAGCAGGCATCCTCCTGCCCAACAGACGCTGCGGGTTTGTAGCCCTCATAACAAGGCCACTGAGCCCATCACATGCAGTGGATCCGAAGCTCCAACAAGAGACATCAGGTAGGTCTATCCAAGTCCGAGTAATCCCCCCTCGACTTCGGGGCCATGGAGATGCTTCCTTCTCAGCAGCGCTTGGCACACTCGGCAAGTGATCGAAATCAACTCGACGACCGATTGCTCCACATGTCACGCCCACACTGGGCTGCGCCCCATCAGTCCACAGGTATGCACACGTCGCGTCGGCCAACCGATGCTTGACACGTGGTCCGTCACTTTAGTGGTAGGACGCTCGAACCGGCGCACCTTCCCTAAATGCAGAGATCTCGCCCTGATAAACCGGCAGAAAAGACAGCTGACAGCACGGGGACGCGTCCCGACGAAACCTTAGGAGGGAGCTTACCCCAGACGGCCCGGCAGTCCACTCTTGACCCGACCCACTAGCTAGTCGGGACAAGAGTGGGGGGCTAATGATGATGCTCAATATTGGCGACCTTTCAGATCAGGACACGTAGCAGATGACGTGTCCCAGAACTCAGAAGAGAGGGCCCACAGGAGCCGATCAGGCCTGACCTACAAGCACAAAGCTGGCTCACATCAGGGCCCTTGCAAATTGGCCTCCTCGGTCTCTTAGCTCGCCTCCGAGCTACCGCAGGACCAAGATACCTCGACCCACTCGCTCGTTCCCGAGCTCTCCCGCCGATACCATCTTCCTCGGTCCCTCCGACCGATCAACTCCACCACTCACAGGCGTAACCGCCGCTCCGCAAATCTCGTCATGCGCAGATTCTCCGCCAGCAACATCCCACGTTCCACGCCATCACGATCCCCATTAACGGGCGATCCGCTCTTTACGCGGACGTGACGTCGGGAGCGTAAATGCCGGCGAGATTCTCGCGCCTGTTGTTGCATGCCACTACCGCTATATAAACCCCAATCACAGAGGGATCAAGTAAGCCATTTTTTACACTTTTATGCCGTTACTCTGCTCGGATTCCATCACTAACTTGAGCGTCGGAGGGTCCTTGGTGGTACCAAACCATCCCGGGACTTCTTTGCAGGTACTCGGCAACACCTCCCTCCCCTCACCTCACCTCTTTCTCGAGAGACCCATTGAGACACGCACGCGAAGGAAGATAATCAACTAAGTCCACTGCAAGATCAACGGAAGACAACATCTGACGGAGGCCCGGAAAGGAGCTCCATCAACACTTATTACAATAAATGGCATCACATTATCAAATCTACTGTAACTGTAGTCTTATTTAAATGATGCTCTCTTTCATGAACAAAGATTTTTATTCAGAACTCAAAAATCTCAATAATCAGAAAATAAGAGAAGATAAATTATCCATATCCCGAGTAGCATTTCTGTTCGTTGCGGTTTGTTTTCTTTTTCTTGGTTTTTTTTTTGTTTTTTTGTTTTTTTCTGGTTGTGATGACAAGGCCACTGCCTCCTCCACCTTCATCGTTTGCGTATATGTACTACACAAATTTGAGTTTGGTGCCGTGGTGGTGGTGTTGCCGCCTTTTCTCTTCTGGATGATTATCGTTCTGCTTCGTCATATGTACCGTCACAATTGATCAGAGTAATGGTACCAATAAAGAGCAATCCATGACCACTTGCTCTGTTTCCTTGCCTGGACTTTTGGGTATTGAGCTCTTTCATATTTGCCATAGAAGGAGGATGTGGTTTAGTTTGGTGCAGTGAATATATATGTCAACTATGGTTGAATGATTTTTTTTTTATTTCCTTCTTTTTAATGCTCGGCAACAATTTTTTTTAATCGGTTTTAAATGCTGAATTTTTCCCCTTAATTTAAATGATATTTTTTCTTAATATTTCTTGGGGATCCAACTTTCTGTATGACTTCATATATTTTTGGGCTGGTGTTGCTAAGGCTATATAAAAGCATAACATGAGGGAAAAACTTAATTTAAATATAAGCTGAGGATAGACCTAAATCAAGCCTATCTGGATTTCTATAGGTCCAATTTATGAATGAGGTTTAAACAACCAGAGTTTCATATAGGCATCTACACTTAGGACCTGTTTATTTGCCACGAAGTAGCATAGAAGTACCGGAAGTAGGCCTACTTTCGATACTTCAAATGTTTGTTTTGACAAGAAGTAACAATTAAAGTTACTTCCATATGATCATATGGATCCTATGTAGAGTCACTACTTCAAGACTTCTTTTCACGGCCTCTTAGGCTTAGAAGTGGCATGGAGCACAAGGAAAGAGAAAGAAAAATGCTATTTTATTCATAACATTAATTAATTTTAAGTTTTTTCATTCTCTCTTATGCTTTTCTAGGTAAAAGTTAATATAAGATAATTGTATTTATTACTTCAATAGAACTACTTTTATAACCGAAATAAACAAAAGAAGTGCAAGAAATTACTGTTACCATGAACTTCTTTTCGAAGTAATTTCAAGATTACTTCCGATACTTCCATTCATCCAAAGCCCAAAAGGACCCTTCAACCCCAAAATTCGGATGGCACCATGGTTGGCTTTAATTTTGAAGTTTCTATATTTTAATGCATCCAAAGTTTTCTATACTTGCAAAGAACCTCTGAGAAGAGAGCACTCATTTTTGCAGTTAAGTAACTCTAATAAGAAATTTTGGAGCTTATATTACTCCAAAACCAAACTCCCCCATCAAAGTTAAAATTTGAAGTGAAGGGAAGAACTTGCGAACCAGAGATTACATCATCTCTATCATCATTTGAAATTTGAATCTGACATCTTGTCATATTCAGGCAAAGGATATTCAAATTCAAATCCGTGATAACAAAACGTGAATGATGAAATACAAAACCATTCCATAGGTAGTACGCCCGGTTAATGAAGCGAAGCGATTCGTTTCGTTTCGGAGTGATGTGGGAAAATTTGGCGAGATGATTCACCTCGTCCGCCTTGAATTCACGAAGCAGGTGGGTTTCCCAATTTCCGATGATGCTTCGTCATAGGCCGTCTCGCCTAACTCGACTCGCTTCGCCTCGGGAATCGTAACGCCTCATCTTGTTGACCGATTCGCTTCGGATTCGCTTCGAACTCGTCACCCAACGGACATAAATGGCTCGGGACCGCTTCGCCTCGCCTCGGGACCGTTTCGCCTCTTCGTGGAATTTCCATCCAACGGTTATAAATGGTCGGATCTACGTGAGGCGAGACGAATTTTGAGACGATTCTCCTCGTCTCGCCTCGTAATGACTATAAACAGGCAAAAATTTCAAACCCTCCCTCCCCCTCCCCCCCAAACCACACCACACCAAAAAAAACCTATAAGTGCCCCTTTAAACCTCATTTCTTCTCATTCCAAACTCATTTCTCTTCAAAAAAAAATTTCTCATCTCTCACAAAAGAAATTTACTCTAAATCTCTAATACTATTGTGGTAATTTCCATCGACTCCGATTTTTCAAAGTTCCGAGCCTTCGACCAACTCATTCTTCTCTATTTCTTATTTCTTGTTTTTAATTTATTATTTATAATTTAACACTCTCTTTTTTAATTAGTTAAAATATTGATACAGAGGGTCCATCCGATATGCATCAAACTCAAATTTCTCATCCCGAACAAGCGGAAGAATCCCCCCATACATCTAGAGAAGCTAAAAAACGTGCGACTACCAGTGATGTTTGGAATCACTATAAAATTGAATTTAAGGATGGTGTTAGATACGCTGTTTGAAATATTATGGCAATGCATATAAATACAAGGATAGTGCCATCACCGGTAGTTTGAATAAATATGCAAAAAAACATTTAGAAGCCACGGCCGATTTCTCCACTACACAAACACAAATTGGTTTCGCCGGTCAAGATCTTTTTCAATATAATCATGATTTAAATGTTTCAGAAATGGCAAAATATATTATAGCAGATGAACAGATTCTCGGATTCGAAGAAAGCGCGGTTTTTAAGCGGTACGTTCAAACAGTGTTGCAACCGACATTCAAAATGGTTCCGAGGACTACGCTTAAAAGTCGTAGTCTCTACAACGACGGTAAACAAGTATTAATTACTACTCTTATTTTTTTAGATACCTGTATTTCATGAATTTCTGATATTTGGATGAATAGAAGGAAACTTTCCGAGATCTGTGTTATTGCATATTGGATAGATTCTGACTGGTTTTTGCAAAAAAGAATTATTGTTTTTAGACAATTTCCATACTCGTATGGTGATTTTAATATAACTTCTGAAATTAGATTTATTTTAAAAGAATATCATTGTGTAAATAAAAAAAATCTATTTCTTTCGATAATACTAGCAACAATAATTCTGCTATTGCTGAACTTATTAGGCTATGCAAATCAATTTGCGGTGGTCGTTTTTTTCATATTCGTTATGCATGTCATGTACTTTATCTTACTGTATAGGATGCATATACCGTATGTAATAAAAATATTCTAACAATTAAAAATTGATATAGGTTTATTAAAAGTTTTGGAAAAAAAAACTGAATACAAAACTAGATGCCTAACGTCACGTGTAAAGCCCTCTCTTAAAAAAGATGTGGCCATTAGGTGGAATAGTACATATGACATGTTTCATACTGCATTAAAGACCGCCGGAATTATTAATAATACATGGAATGAACAAATGCCTATAGAAAACCACTTAACACTCGATCATTGAGCAGTTGCAGATCTTTTTGAAGATTTTCTTATGACATTTAAAATAGCAACCGAACGATTTTTTGCTGCTTATACCCCACTTCTTATATTTTTGTCTCTGAATTGTATAATATAGCTAATTATTTTGCTAGTCACGTCGAAAATCCAGTTACTCACCATCCGATACTTACTATGCTAGCTAAGATTTCTAAATTTTTTTCTGAAGTTCCAATTATTTACTGTTTATGTTTGGTAGTAGACCCTAAAATTAAATTAGAAGGTTTGGAGGCACTTTTAAACGGGTTCCACACGGCTATGGGACATGGTGTAGATTTTAATGCTTATGTTAGTATCGTTAGAAGTAATTTAGATACAGTGTTTGATTTGTATATTGCACAATTTTCTTCTGCTAGAACTAGTATACCATCGGCCTCAACCAGTTCGTGTGCTTCAACTCTAGCTTTAGCACTTACTCAACAGAAGAAAAGGGCAAAAGGCCCGGTAGCCTCATCATCGTCATCATAAAATGAGTTATTAATATTTTTACAAACTAAATCAGATGTAGATTTAACTATAAATGATTTTGATATTTTAGCCTGATGGAAAAGCCACGGACATTTGTATTTGGTGCTTTCTACTATGGCCTGTGATTTACTAATCGTTCCAGTGTTCACAGTAGCATCGGAAAATACTTTTAGTATAGATGGTAGGATATTAAGAGAGGAGAGATGCAGTTTAGCGCACGACACAATGGAGTGCGTGATTTGCTCGCAAGACTGGGAAGCAGGAGCCATCAGGAAACAAAATGCAATCATTTTGGACTTGGATTATGTACTTGAGGAGTTTACAGGATCGGACAAGACCAACACCGAAGGAGAAATCATAACCGGTGTCGACGAGTAGTAAGTATGACCTGTAATGGTAGAAAAAGAACTACGTAGATCTGATTCTCTCTCATTGAGATTAATATTTGGGAGGGATACGTAAGCTGCCCAAATGGATTCGGTTTTTAATGTAAAAAAACAACAAATTGTATTATGAAATTGTAATTTGATTAAGATTTATTTTAATAAAAAAATTTGTTTAATTTTCAACTATTTTGGCCTAATTTTATTTTTTAAATTTTAAGAAAAATGGCAACTCGAGTCAGGCGAAAAATTTTCCACTCTTCGTCTCGCGAAACGGCGAGGCGTGCGGGTTTTGGCTCCGCTACTTTAGCCATCGCCTCGTCTAGCAGGCGAGACGAGCAAAATTCGCTTCGCCGACTAAGCGAAGCAAACGAATTTCAAAGCAAACTGCTTTAGTTCGCTTGATTATCCACACTTAATAGGCAGTGACCTTGAGTTCGATTTTGAGGAATTACTCCACGGAGGCGCCGTGGTCGGTGTACCACATGAGGAATTACTCCACGGAAGCGTCGGAGAGGAACGCCACCGTCCATCAGGGCCAGCGGGGGGCCCACCCCCAGCACCTTCAGCGTCGTCGGGATCGACATGATCCCTGCCCCGATGATCGACGTCGATCGACAGGTGGAACACCGCCGAAGACACGGCCGCTCCGATGATCTTGTCTTGTCTTGTCTTGGGTTATAAATCGATTGTTGATGGGGGTGTGGGGTTTTGTTTTGAATTTACGGAAATGACCTCCTGTTTTGGGAGAGATTGCAAAGGTAGTTTCGGGAGATTGCTAGATAAGCTAGGGTGTGGAAATGATGATGGGTTTAATTATGAACATGGACGGATTATGAGGTACGTTAGTTATTTCAGAAGTTTGTTACGTTTGAGTTACTATAATCGATTTCTTTATATATATATATATATATATATATATATATATATATATGAGATTAATAGAGGAAAGAGGTCTTAGAAGGCTTTTTCGTCAGGTAACGTCTAAAATATATATACTTTGCGGGTTTTTTTCGACGATCGGCATCCATCATTATCATCTTTATCATGTAAGATGTGAATACACCTAATTTCATGCGATTCCATCACTTTTTCTGCGTTGAATTAGAAATGTAAAAATTTTATTGTCGATAAACCGTTAATTTTGCACCCACTAAATCAACAGTGAAAAGATGTTGGAATTAAATGAAATTTGGTGTATCAACATCTTAGATGATAAACATGAAAATGATGGATGCCGATCGTCGAATAAAATCGTGGAGGGTGTATTTTTTCGACGCCATAGAAGGAAATTCCCTCCCATGGCATCTTTCCTCCATTGTTATATATAGATATATATCAAATACTTAGTGTGGAATGATAAAGATCAGATACTCTCTCTGTTTTTACCTGCTGATTTTTTGTTTCAACGTATCTGTCCATTTAGAATTTTTAGTGTAGCGATGTTAAACGAGTCAAGCAACCTGAGCTTTAGATTGTTCAACTTGGTAAACGAGCGCAAAAAATTATCACTCGGCTCGTTTATTCATCAAGCCCGAGCCGAGTCTTGAGTTTTGTCCAGCCTAATTAAAATCTTGAAAATAGCAGGGAATAATCACGAAAATATGTGAAAAAATATATAAATGCTCAATATTATTTTGGACAACCTGAATGGTTAGAAATAGGATTGTCATTAAGTACTAAATGAGCAGGCTAGTGTTTACCCCAATCAGAGCAAAGCTCTGTTCAAATTCTGAGGCGGGAGATGAAGCAACGCTTCATCTTCCCCCAATCAGAGCAAAACTCTGCTTGGAAAATTTAAACTTTAATAAATGAAGCAACGCTTCTGATTCTTTGCTCTGCGCGCAACGCGCCACGTGTCTGGCGCAGACGCATCAGCGCAACGCCCGAGGCAGCGCAACCAATCAGAGCAAAGCTCTGTTTAAAACAAAAAAGTAAAGAGAGCAACGTTTCAGTTGCGCAAACGCTGCACTGTGTGACACGTGTCTGCGCAGTTGCGCAAGCACAGCTGCGCAAGCGCTGCGTTGCGCGACACGTGTCGGCGCAGGTGTGCAAACACAGCTGCGCAAGCGCAGTCACGCAAGCACTGCGCTGCACGACACGTGTCTGCGGAGTTGCGCAAGCACAGCTGCGCAAGCGCTGCCTGCACGACACGTGTCTGCGCAGTTGCGCAAGCACAGCTGCGCAAGCGCTGCGCTGCGCGACACGTGTCACACGCTGGGGCGTTACGCAAAACAGAATTGAAATTTTAAAGAAATCTTTTCTGTTCTTGTTAAAACAAGAAGATTTTCTTCTGTAAAACAGGAGCCCTTGGATCAAAGATCCAACGGTGGGAAAAATCCCTAAATCACTTAGAGAAAGATCTCTTTAAAAAAATTTAACTAATTTATGGGCACTATAAAAGGATCCTAGACCTCAATTCAAAGGAGGAACATTTTTTGTGAAAAATTAAACAGAGAAGACTCTGAAGAATTGGAGAGAAATCCTCAAGAACAAAGAAAAAGGTAAAAACCTTTAGAAAAAGAGAAAATTCTCTTATGAACAGATCATTGATCTGAGAACAAGATCTAGGATCTCTAATGAAAAGAAAAGAAAATAATAAATAATAAACAGTGCCTTGCACTTCTTTTTATGAACCATTGGTTCTGAATCTAAAAGATTCTCAAGATAACAGTGCCTTGCACCTTATATGAACCACTGGTTCTTTAGAAAACAAGAAAAAACTTGTTTTCTCTGATCTGAAATTGATCCAAAAGAATAAGAACAGTGCCCAGCACTTGCCAAAACTGAGTTATTGCGCAAGCCGCCAGGAAGCGCCACGTGTCAGCAGTGCAGCAGCGCAGCGCACTAACGCAGCGCACTGCGCTGTTGCGCTTGCGCTCACCAAAACGTGACACGTGTCACCTCCACGAGCGCTTGCGCTCATTAATTGCGCAAAGTACCTGACAAGCCATGTGGGACACTGTCAGGGTATCTAATGCAATGCATTATTAAAGGGCAGAGCCCAATCAAAGGTCCAAGGGACCAAATAAAAGTGCTGCACATTATTTTAAAAAGGCAGAGCCCAATTAAAAAGTCTAAACAGACCAAAAATAATGCTATGCATTATTTAAAGGGGCAGAGCCCAATTGAGAGGTCCAATGGACCAAAACAAATGCTCTGCATTATAATAAAAAGGGCAAAGCCCAGTCAAAATAGGCATGAATAGGCTGAAGTAATGCTATGCATCATTCTAAAAAGGGGAAAGCCCAAATAGTGGCCTAACAGGCCAAATGCAAACAAAATGTGAACATTTTCAACTGGACTTAGCCCAATCTTGGCCGTAAGTCCTTAAATAAAATTGACTGAGCAAAACTCTCTCTTAAATCAATTTATATCCGGTTCGAGGGTACATCTCCGAGCTCCTCTGACACTTATCGTTGTAATCCTTCAACGACATCAGAGAGGTGACGGGTCCCGACGACCACATACGTCAATATCGGACCGAAACGTCATTAAACTAATATTGGACCGAAACGTCCTTAAACTAATATTGGACCGAAACATCCTTAAACTAATATTCGTCCCAAAATGGGAATATTGGACCGAAACGTCCTTAAACTAATATTGGACCGAAACGTCCTTAAACTAATGTAGGACCGAAATGTCCTTAAACTAATAATGGACCACCACGTCCCTAAACTGGCGATGGACCACCACGTCCCTAAACTGGAATATGGACCACCACGTCCCTAAACTGGAACATGGACCACCATGTCCTTAAACTGGAATACAGACTTCCACGTCCTTAAACTGGAATATGGACCCCCATGTCACTAAACTGGAACATGGACCACTACGTCCCTAAACTGGAACAATAAAACCCTCAAATGCTCTTTTGTCGGATCTAAATGGTCCCGTTTAAGTTGATCTTAGCCTCAAATATGGCTAACGTATCCTTAAACATTCAAACAGACTTTAGTCCCAAATTGGATTATAGATCCTCCAATAAACTTTGGTTCAAGGGTACATCTCTGAACTCCTATGACACATGTCGTTGTAATCCTTCAACGACGTCAGAGAGGTGATGGGTCCCGACGGCCATACATGCAATGGACCACTATGTCCCTAAATTGGAACAATAGAGCCCAAACGCTCTTTTGTCGGATCTAAACGATCCCGTTAAGTTGATCTTAGTCTCAAACTGGACTAACGTATCCTTAACAAATGTTTAAGTTGATCTTAGCCTCAAATATGGCTAACGTATCCTTAAACCAAAACCCAAAACCCAAATCTAAGAAAATACGGATTTGGACTAATCTACGTCCTACGGGAGACGAAATAAATAGTCTCCGTATACAATCCACGGGCAACCACAAACAAAACAAACACACACGACACGAAGTAAAATTCTGGAGAAGGAGAAAGTTGTTACCGCGATGCGGTAGCGTAATTAACTGCAGGGGCTTGCGCCTGCAGGGAAGAGCGTCCCCACAATCAAAAACCCCTCAAGCGAGGGGGAATCTGACAAAGTCTGCTACATCGGCCGCATCCGTCTAAACCTCCGATATACGGTGCCATAAATCAACTTGGCATCTTCGGAGAGGTGGACGGATAAAACCTTATAGCATCTGCCCCGAATCTCAGCGTCAGGACACCGCGGTCCTGTGCGCCATCTTTCAGAGGGGAACAGATTCTGGCACGCCCGGTGGGACCTTTTCCTCTTTCCACTCCACACTTCGTGTGTCGTCTTCGCGAACGAATCGCGGTTTGTTAATGGTTGCCTTTGGATTTCAAGTTACTAAGATTTGGTCTTTTTCCTGGCGCAGAACTGAAGCATCAATGGCCTCTAACTGCACCAACTGCTCGAAATGCCACTGCAACGAACGCTCCACCTCACCGGGAGGTGTAGCATATGGGCCCCAAGCGGCTTCCTTCCTCGCTCTGCCGATAGACCAGGTGACCCAAGCCACCACTGGCCTGTTCTTCGGGACCATGATCCCACCTACAAGCTTCTCTGCGCCAATACCTGCACCGGAAGTGAACAAAAAGTCAGTCTTCGACCGGCTCACTGCTACGACGGCCCCTGTCAACGGGTCGCCCGCTACCAAACTAACAACCTCTGTTTTCACCAGGTTAAATCAGAACTCTAAACTGGTTGTCCCAAGGAAAGTAATAACTGCTGCTCCAGAAGTCGTCAAGGCGGCTTCCCCTGTCAAAGAGTCAGTCTTTTCAACACTGACGATTCCTGCTCCTGCCCCTGCTCGAGGATCCGTCTTCGACAGGTTGAATATCACCCCTCAAAAGACAACCTCAGTCTTTAAGAGGTTAACACCGGCGGCGCCTCATTCAGACAGGGGGCAAAAAGAAGATGTCTCAATCTCCGAGCCAGTCCCAACGGCTCGTCATGCTCGACGTCGCCATTGGCAACGAGTGAGGAAGACAGGGGGCAACTCCCCCTCAGGGCTAACTCCATCGGCTCCAGTGGTGGAAGTCAACGCTGCTGTTCCAACTGGGAACAGCTTTGAACTGCTGAGGAGGGTACGTAAGAACTCTCCAACCGCTACACTGAAGAGATCTCCTCCACCTGCGGAGAGAGCTCCAGAAACGAAGCAAGAACAGCCCCCTCAACGGCTATCCTCAAAAATATACAAGGTTTGGCGAAGGGTTCAAGACTCTGTGATCGACCCGGATCACTCCCGTCAACGAAAGAAGACGAAGGTGCAAAAAGGAAAAGACCGTCCTATTGAACAGCAAGGGACAACGATCGCTAGGGTACCCACTACAACGGCCCCTTCAACTTCAACGGCCCACAAAAGAAGAAGGCCAGAGAAAACCCCCACGCCGGCGATAAATATCCAAGGTGGTGGACCCAAACGTCCGAAGTCAGGGGGCATTATAGTTCATACCGTCTACGTGGCATCTGGTGAAGAGGACAGTCGCATATCTATGGGTCATCGACCGCTCACCCGATCAGTGACCAAGGCACAGGAGCAACAGCAAAAGCTCCAAGAAATGATGAATGCTATGGCTGCACTTACCGGACCAAAAGAAAGCCCTGAAACGTCCTCGGACGAACGTCAGGAGGAAGAAACCGACGCTGAATTCCTTTGTCGGATATTGGAGAAGAAGGACAAAGAGGCTGCTAAACAAGCAGCCAGCATACAGCGTATGGGCCTCCTCTTCCAAGACATGATAGGGATGATGATACAACAAGATCCTCCGGCTGAAGAGCACCCGATCGTCCTTGGAGACGATAGGGGAGAAACATCAAATCCTCCACCAGCTTTGTCGATGGCTAAGGAGGATACAATCTCCAAAGCTGATTTGGATGAGTACATCGCCCAGCAAATACGGGTTCATCATGCGACCGAAGCGGCCGGCCAGGTCGTAAAAACGGGGCGGCCATATCCAAGTTGGTACGATCAAATCAAGTACCCACCCGGTTACACAATTCCCAAGTTCCATGTCTACAAAGGGACGGGAAATCCTCATCAACATGTTGCCCAGTTCAGGGCACTCTGCGGCAACACCGGCGGTGATGACAAGCTGTTGCTTCACCAGTTTGTTGGAAGCTTATCAGATATGGCGTTCGAATGGTACTCTGAGCTCCCGAACGACTCTATTAAAACCTTCGCGGAGATGGAGTTGCTGTTTACTCAGCGTTTTGCAAGCGCCAGTGAACGTACCCTGATGAAGGCACTGATTAACGCCAGGATAAAACCCGGCGAGACGTGGGTTCAGTACGCTATACGATGGCGGAACTTATGGTCAAAGTGTGAGCAGCGCATTGAAGAAGCTCCCGCGGTGGGTATGTTTGTGGGAACCCTTGATCCGCAAGCAACCATCTCACAATTTATGATGTTTTTCAAGCCAACTACCTTCCAGGCCTTGATTAACAAACTAGCGCAAATGGATCAAATGGGCCATAAACCCCCTCTTCCAAGGCCGGACTCCCGAAATGACAAAGGGAAGGGAAAAGCGATCGTCGTCGCTAATGCTCAACAACAACCGAGCGACTCGAAGCCGGTTGCTCGTCAAAATAATATGCGCCCGTACGTACCCCTTCAGGATAGGATGGGACGTCCTTATTCCTTTCCCCGCGATAAAACGAGGAGGTTGTTCGAGCTGGCGTTGCGCAACAGACTCATAAATCTGTCGGATCCAAAACGTCCGTTGCAACCAAGTGACGTCAGCGAGCCCAACTACTGTCCTTATCATCGAGTACTAGGCCATCCGATCGAAGATTGCTACGTTTTCAAGAATTGGCTCGAAAACCAGTACCGACAGGGCAAGTTCGCGTTATCTGACAAATGGAAGGTGAATCCCTCGCAGCCCCACACCTCTAAGGGGACGAATACGCCGGGGGCAACATGCTCCGTCATTGAAGAAGCTCCTTGGGAGGTCGTATTATCAGCCAAGATAAAGAGGATGCTAAACGATCTTCAGACATGTCCAGCGATCAAGTGGAAGAACCCGTTGGAACCGCAGGTCATTGAAGGGATGTTGAAGCCACGTCCAACTCCAAAGACCGATGGTGGTGGTTCAAGCACTTGCAGCCAGCCGTCAAAATCTTCGAAAAAGAAGAAGAAAAAATCTAAGAAGCCTGTGAAGCCTGGCGACAAGCGCACGGACTTACAAAAGCAAATTGACGCGCTGGATGAATACAACCAAAAGGCACGGACTCCCATTACGCTCCAAGAGTTCCTCAATCACGTCTTTCAAGAAAAAGAAGAAGGAGAAAGTTCATCGGATGAATCCGAGGAATATGTGGCGAGCTGTCATATGATTTCCCATTCGATCACGAACGATGAGGAGACTCCTTGCACCGAAAAGCTGGGGGCAGATCCTGAACCAAAAGTTCTGGGGCCATCAGATGAAGTAATTGGCGCATTCCTTAATGAAGCTCGGTTGAAAAGTAAAGCTGATCGGGAGCGCGAGGCGGCTATATTTGAAAGGGCCAAGCGCCAGCGACTTGATAAAGGAGCTGAGACGATCCCGTTGGAGCTAAACACCTCCACTACCGACAAAAGCCAATTCAAGATGAGGAAAAAGTTTGCTAAGGCCATATCAATGGGCATGAAGCTACCATCCTCTGAAGGAAACATCGCCGGTGAAGTGGAAATGCACCCCTCTTATTGCTTATATCATCGGAAGATTTCGCACCCTACTGAAGAGTGCAAAGCTTTCGATAGATGGTGGCAAGGATATGTTGCTCATCGACAACGCTTTAAGCGGGAAAAGCGTAAAACTCGTCGAGAGCAAAGAAATACGACCGAAGGGCTTAAAAGAACTGCCGGCGATTGTTGCATGGTTAACACCGGTAGATCACAAGTGCCTACATTCGGGAGTGATTCTGATGAAGAGCTAGAACTTGCCCCTCTCTTTAAAGAGTCCGCTTCGAGAAAAGAAGAAGAACCGAAGGTTTGCAAAAATATCCGGCTACGTAATCGCATGCTGCCCGAAAAGAACCTCGGACCCTCGAACAAAAAAGATAAAGGGAAAGAAAAGGCCTCTGAAGATATCGTCTTAGATGACCAAGTGGTGGAAGAGCTAGCTGCCAAAGACCCGCCAAAGAAGAATAAGGTGGATTACAACGTTTTAGCACATCTGAGGAAGCTGCCCTCACAGCTCAGCATTCTTGACGCCCTTTTGCTATCAAAAGAGGCGAGAGATTCGTTGATTAAGGCGCTCCAAGACCCAGAACAATTCCAAGCATGCCTGGCCGAGGAAAAGATGAAGGATGAATTGGAGGAAGTGCACACGGCCGATGTTACTTTTGGCGATGAAGACCTTCTACTTGGGACGTGCGAACACAATCGCCCTCTCTATGTCTCGGGATACTGCCATGATATAAAGATAGGCAAAATCCTGATCGATAACGGGTCGTCTGTTAACCTACTCTACGTGCGGGTGTTAAAAGAAATCTGCATGAGTGTTGATCGAATTGTTTTCTTGGATGTAAAAGTATCAAATAGTAAAGAAATCACAACCAAAAATATTTGACCGCAATCAAACAACGGTGTCAGTTGAAGTTAATGAATGAGTGCGGATCGTCCTCAGGGATCTCGAGATTCGTTTTTATTTTATTTGTTCGAAATGAAATGTTAAGCAACAATAAGAGAAAACTCGATTCAAGATTGAATTGTATTCGTGTGTCGCTAATCTTTACTAAAGAATCAAGAACTATAAACAACAAGAATCGGGTTTCAATGGTATTTTCCAAACGACAATCAAGAATGATAAAGAAGCTCGTAGGAATCGATAGGATCTTTAGATGTGTTGTAGTCTACAATATTTCGTATTCTTGTCCTTCGAAGAGTTTATACTAGATCAATGGTTATCAACGCGAGTTAGGGTTTTCTTGATGAAATTAGGGTTTCATCTCTTAACCCTTGCTCTTTCGAGGATACCATTTATATTCTAGCCTCTAGCAATTTCAAGAAGCGATCGGATCACCCCAATCTCGAGCGATGTTGATCAAGAAAGCATCGCATCAAATTGGGTTGTCGATTCTTGAACTTTGCTAGGGTTTACACACTCGTGGGATTCAAGAATTGATTATAAATTTGCTACATCATCATACTAAAGATCGTTTCGACTCCTTAACGAGCGGAGTTTTACTCACGCATCACCACATAGACAATATTCAAGAACAGTAAAGATAACATGATGCGGAATTTAAAAGAAACAAGATAGAAGAAAATATCACCTTTTATTTCATCAACAATTTCAATACAATCTTTCAAGATCTACAAGAAGAAAGAAAATCGATCGTTGACTCGGCTTTGCTCGACTCCGTGGATCGTGGATCTACTTTGGATCTCTTGCCCGATGGAAGATCGGCTCGGCTCATAAAAGGGTTGAAGGAATCTTGCTTGGCTTGCACTCAAGATCTTGAATTGTGGTTGGATCTAGGGTTAGGGTTTCCTACAAGATTTCTCACTAATCTTGAGGAAGAAGAAGATGGAGAAAGAGAATGGCTAAACTAAAAATGGGTTGAATCTATCACTCTCCAAGATTGAATCAAGATTTTCCAAGATTTCCAAGATGAGAAATGAGTGAGCCTAGGGTCTTATTTATAGACCTAGGTTTAGGTTTGAATTAGACTTTCCCTCCCAAAGTTTGTTGGCCAAGTTTGTTGGCTTTAGCTTAGGGTTTAAGCAAGGGTTTGGGAAAGTTCTAGAAGTTTTAGGCTAGTTTAGGAGCTTGATGATCTGGTGGAAGTGTCTGGACTCTTCTGGACTTTTGTATGCATTTTTGAGTAGTGGGAACTGAATCAGGAGTTTTGGTGAAATCCGAGGAGCTGACTCCCTGGATCCGCCGCGCAACCGCCGCGTGAGGTAGGCTTTGGCCGCCCTTCCGCCGCACGTTGGTGGCCTTAGGATCTGTGCTTTCTTCAGTAGCTTGTTACTGCTGTATGAGTTATCCTTTGATGTTTAGAATTGCAGTTGCCCTTCTGTGTTGATACCAGATTTGCTTTCAATGAGTTTACGAGCAATTGTAATGGTCGAGCAATGTATTGATCGAGCAAGCATCTCTTTACCTGCATAGACTTCAAAATAGGGGTTGCAAGATATAGAAAATATGCTATGTAATGCAATGCAGTTAATTTCCCTAGAATTTCCGGTTTAAAGGTCGAATACATGTAATTTGATATTTTGCGACCGATTAGCTAATATGTGAATTATGAATACCGTACTCTCCTATATGTATGCAGATGTTAAGGAAATTGCCTGATAAAATATACAGTATTTTCGACTGATCAAATACCCCCAAACTTAATTTCGATCGTCTCGAGAGAATGTTTTATTAAAAAGAGAAGGAGAAAACAAAGAAAGAGAAAAACTAATTAGCACACTTTCGTAGGCAACACGATTGCACTGAGCACGTGCAACAAGCCTTTAAACCTCTAGGTGTCCCTAGTAGGAGGAGTGTTGTCTCCTGAGGGTTTTCAGCGGATTGCACCCACAAAATCCAAAAATAAAAGCAAGATCATGAATATTACATTTAAAGACAAGAATTGTAAAAGAAAGACTTTGAAAATTAGAGTTTCCAACTAAGCTAGCTTTTCGGTTGTCATGAGCCCTATCTTAATGGTCATGAAAAAATGTTAGAAATCACGTCCTCCCTCAATAAAACATCGTCTTATTCTTCATTCCTATCTTTATTCCAAACATCGATCATATAACCCTGCGTGTGTGTAAAGACATCCCTACACCCGGAGAATTCAATTCAAGCTATCATACTCTTGCCCATCAGCCTCAGTACTTCTTGGCAAACGAGATTGCTTACATACTTTCATGCGACCGTTAATACTTCTTGAGGTACTAACCGACCGATTACTAATGTGCTTGCTAACTTGGTGTATTTTCCTAGTCTTGCACCACCTCAGGCATAGCAGTGACTCCCAGACCAGTTGACCTTGGGGCACTAGGTGAAGAAACACCCTTTTGCTATATATTTTTATTGCCTTTGGTGATAACAAAACCAGTGTCCATTTTTCTCACCATTTTAAAACACATTTTTCTTTTTCATACTTTTGGCTTTTAGACAAGAGCATTTCAAGGTATCCTCTACTATCCCAGGCTTTAAGACGTGTGTAAGTGCGACTAGCAGGGTAGCAACGTTCAAAATGTTTGGCTTCCAGAATAGAAACTATCTTTCAGACTTATTTTTATCCTCAGATTAGTGACGTCCTTCATCTTACTAACCCTTGGGACAACGGCTCATAACTACTTATTACTAGTTCGTATAAGAAAACTTCTAATTTTCTTAGTTTTCTAAAATTTTTCCAATCTCATGGATGTAATTGTTCACTGTCTAAACTTTCATTATCTTATTTACATACAAAAAAGTGTAAATATTAAAATTATTTTTATATTTGAAAATTTTTAAATTTTCATGGGTTTTGAAATTTTTCAATTTTTTATAGATTTTTAAAAGAAATGTTTTGTGCTTATGCAGATGATAAGAAAATGATGCGAAAATAAGCACAAACCTCCCCCAAACTTGTTCTCAACAGTGTCCTCACTGTTGCCGACAGTTATACCTACAAAAATCTGTAAATCTGGGGAGAATTATTAGTGGGGGCAAAATATATAAGTGAAGACCCTCCCCCAAACTTATTTTTGGCTCAAAATTTTGTAAAAATTTCTTTTTAAGAGCCAGAAAAACATACCCCCCAAACTTGAGTTATGCAATGTTAATCTTTTAAAATCACAAGTGGGGGTCAAAAATCAGTGGTCGATGCCTACAAAGACCAAAAGTTAACACCAACCATTCGAAAATTTTATCAATGCAGTGCTCGGGTTGGTGGAAGAAGAAATGGGGAAAAGGTAAGTGGTGGAAGAGAATGTGTGTGCGTCTCATATTGGAGAGACGAAGCAGTGTTTGTGATGGATTACTCGCATTCTTTTTACATTTCAGAAGAAGGGGTGGAGGTTCAATTTCATTGATTGGGAGATGATTCATCTCAACACCCGTGTTATTTAAAAATGCGAGTTCATCAGCGAAGATCTCCTCAAAAGTTTCATCTATACCCCGAAGAATAATGTCATCACAAGGTGCGGGGTGATTCTCAGACTCTAAAAGCAGTTCATAATCAGTGTTAGTTGTTGACCCGGACATCTCAGTGGAAGATTCCGTATGATACATAATTGGGTCAAACAACAACGTATGAAAAGAGTCAAGATCGGTATCAGGAGGATCATCAACTTCGCTGCTGTCGACATCCATTAAGTCGACAGAACAGATCTGAGCAGTAGGTTCAGAGGGTACACTTCCTAACTTATAAATGTTCATCTCAATTGTCCTGTTCCCGAAGGATAAGGTCATAGAACCATTACGACAATTGATGATAGCATTGGAAGTGGCCAAAAAGGGGCGACCTAAAATCACCGGAATTTGATTCCGTGAGTTTGCTACAGGCTGTGTATCAATTACAATAAAGTCTACAGGGAAAATAAATTCCCCGATTTTTATTAACACATCCTCTAGTTCACCCCTGGGTCTGGTGATTGATCGGTCAGCCATCTGTAAAGTGCATGGAGATGGTTTCAACTCTCCGATCCCTAACTGCTCATAAACTGAGAAAGGAAGCAGGTTAACACTTGCCCCAAGATCTAGTAGAGCACGGTTAATGTGTTTCTCCCCAATAGAGATGGAAATCGTAGGATATCCAGGATCCTTACGTTTCCTCGGTAATTGCTGGGGAAAAGCCGTTTCTACTGTTTTTGCTATGAATATCTTCTTGGGCATTTGTTTCTTCCTCTTTCTAGTGCAAAAATCTTTAAGAACTTTCGCATATGCAGGTACTTGTTGGATAGCATCTAGAAGAGGGATATTGATGTTAACCTGTTTAAACATCTCAGTGATCTTCTCCATCTGTGGACTTAGTGTGTTAGCCCTTAACCGATTCGGGTAAGGTGCTTTAGCAATTAGCGCTGGGTCCATGGGAGAAGGAAGTGTGTGTGGAACCGATCCCTGAATAGAAGTGGGAATCATCCGAGGAGGGGTAAAAGAGGTGGACTGTAATGGCGAGCCTTTTGGGAAATGGAGAATCGGCTCGGAAGAAAATGGTGGGGTAGAAGAACTGGGGTCAGAAGTGTGTGTGTGTGGAAAGGTCTCAGCCGGGGTGTTGATATGATTTTCAGTATCATCAACTTCTTCCCCAACATGATTGTCAAGCACTCTTCCAGATCTCAATGTGGTGATTGCATTCACATGATGTGAATAACCAGGATTTGGTAAGGATTGAGCTGGAAGTTTCCCTTTTTCCCTTGCACTTATTTCGGCTTTTAATCGTGCAATTTCTTCTTCCATCGATTTAATACTCTCGTTTTGGGACGAAGAGTTTTTCTTCATGTCATCGACGGAAGATTTCACTTCAGCCGAAACTTGCATGATATTTGTTAAGATCAAATTCATGTATTGTGCAAAAGAAGAGGATTCATCAGTTCCGGTCAACTGTAAAGGACTAGACAGTGCAGGTGTGTTGACCTGATTTTGAAAATTATGTGCTTGAAAGGGGTGCTGAGTGAGTTGAAGTTGTGGCTGCTGTTGTGGTGGAGGGACCCTTTGGAAATTGTTTTGGTTTGGAACCGTGTTTTGTGATTGTGATTGGTTCCAAGTAAAGTTAGGGTGATTCCTCCACCCCTGATTATATGTGGAAGAAAAAGGGTCGTTTCTAGGTCTTTGAAATGCGGCATTGGTATGCTCACGACCCTGAAACGGACATTCTTCCGTCAAATGAGACGGATCAGAACAGCACCCACAAACAGTTTTGGGGAGTGATACCGGGTTTAGGGAGGCTGCTGCAAATTTGTGTTCCATAGCGTCGAGCTTCTTTTGCATTGCTGCCATTTCTGCTCGAACACCTATGGACACATCTACTTGGTGTATGCCACCCCTATTCAATGGTTGGGTTCCACTCTCCCAAATTAGTGATTTTTCAGCGAACTCTTCTAAGTATCGCCAGGCTTCCCCATCGTCTTTAGTCATAAATGTACCCTGACACATATTCTCAAGGCTTTGTTTCGTGCTAGGGTTACTGCCCTCATAGATGATTCGGCAAAGCTCCCATCTCGGGATGCCGTGATGAGGACATTGAACCATTAGATCCTTGAAACGTTCAAAGTACTTTGAAAATGGTTCGGTAGGGAGCTGGGCAAATTGGTTTAATTCGCTACGGATTCGAGCCGTCTTCTGGACTGGGTAAAATTTCTTTAGGAATGCAGCGACGAATTCTTCCCAATTTGTGATGGAGTGTGCGGTGGTGTTATATAGCCACTTCTCGGCTATATCGCACAAGGTAAAAGGAAGAAGTCGTAGACGCATCGCATCCACAGAAAGTTGAGACGTACCCATCATAGCACATACGTTTTCAAATTTGGTAATGAAAACGTAAGCGTCCTCGGTCTCGAGTCCGTGATACTTAGGTAGAAGGTTGATATACTGGGGCTTGATTTCAAAATTATCCCCGTTGGCTGGTGGTGTGGATAAGCAGGTCGAAAGAGGACCTCTAAGTGGATAGCATCTTTCCTGAAGAGAAATGTGTGGAGGATTCTGCGCACCAACGGACGGTGGCAGATTGGGGTTAAAGAAGTTTGATGGATTCGGATCCATCGGTGTGGGTGTGGTAGTAGGTAAAGAAAAGGTAAATGGAGAATTATCGACTTCGGAGTCGATAAAAGGTACGCGGACTAAACGGGCACTAGAATCCCGTGTCCAGCCTATCTTGTACTAAAAAGGGTTAGCACAAGTGGCAGCGTTGGCTTATAATTAGGGGTAAAATGAATGCGGTGTTTGCTTTGAAAAGGGACGGATTTTGAAAAAAAATGATGCGACAACCAAATGCAGCACACAAACCCTAGAATCTAATGGTCACCTAGGTCCGGCTCTAGACCGCTCCTAACTGCCAAAAGACAAGTCGCAGGATCAATCCTCCACTGCCTCTTTGTCCCCCTGTGGCCGGATAAGTGCCAGGTAAGTGGGAAGGAACCACCACTACAGTGGACCTAATTAATAACCACTAGCCTTAGACACACTCGCCTTAGGCACCACAAGAAAACGCGGATAAGCAATGAATTACCCACGGCCTTCTCTTGTCCTAAATGAGCGCGACAGTCCTTAGAGTCATCTCTAGATTTCTTTTAGTTAATGGGGGTAAATGTGGATGCAAGTTTGGTGGTTTTCGGGGCCTAGGAAGGGTAATGAAATCCCCACCTAATTTTGATTTGGCCGTGCCCCTTAAACTCCGTATTTAATATGCAAAACAACCAAGAAAAGCAAAATCACGCACAATTTTAATTTGCTTTTGCGGCGCAGCTATTGTTTGCAAAGAATCCTGCAGAAAGGATTAGTTGGAGCTAAAAAGGGAGAGGGGAGAGAGCAAGAAATCACCTGCTGGAAAATTTTCCAGAGAACCCTCAATACTGCGGCGCTTCCGCCGCACAAACCATGTACTTGCCGCCCTTCCGCGGTCAAGTGTTGGGAACAGTGTACAATTTTTCTTCAGCTGCTTTCTGTTGCTTCCCTCAACTCTCTGGTATATCCCAAATAATTTTTCCACAGCACAGAATGCTCCAGATCACCTTGCAATCAATTCACAACACACGTATAAGAGTTTGTACGAATTTTGATTTCAAGAAATGAAACGTAATAATTCTTTCACTTCAAACTATAAAATGTAAACGAATTAGCGCGCGATCCCCGGCAACGGCGCCATTTTGATCGAATTGTTTTCTTGGATGTAAAAGTATCAAATAGTAAAGAAATCACAACCAAAAATATTTGACCGCAATCAAACAACGGTGTCAGTTGAAGTTAATGAATGAGTGCGGATCGTCCTCAGGGATCTCGAGATTCGTTTTTATTTTATTTGTTCGAAATGAAATGTTAAGCAACAATAAGAGAAAACTCGATTCAAGATTGAATTGTATTCGTGTGTCACTAATCTTTACTAAAGAATCAAGAACTATAAACAACAAGAATCGGGTTTCAATGGTATTTTCCAAACGACAATCAAGAATGATAAAGAAGCTCGTAGGAATCGATAGGATCTTTAGATGTGTTGTAGTCTACAATATTTCGTATTCTTGTCCTTCGAAGAGTTTATACTAGATCAATGGTTATCGACGCGAGTTAGGGTTTTCTTGATGAAATTAGGGTTTCATCTCTTAACCCTTGCTCTTTCGAGGATACCATTTATATTCTAGCCTCTAGCAATTTCAAGAAGCGATCGGATCACCCCAATCTCGAGCGATGTTGATCAAGAAAGCATCGCATCAAATTGGGTTGTCGATTCTTGAACTTTGCTAGGATTTACACACTCGTGGGATTCAAGAATTGATTATAAATTTGCTACATCATCATACTAAAGATCGTTTCGACTCCTTAACGAGCGGAGTTTTACTCACGCATCACCACATAGACAATATTCAAGAACAGTAAAGATAACATGATGCGGAATTTAAAAGAAACAAGATAGAAGAAAATATCACCTTTTATTTCATCAACAATTTCAATACAATCTTTCAAGATCTACAAGAAGAAAGAAAATCGATCGTTGACTCGGCTTTGCTCGACTCCGTGGATCGTGGATCTACTTTGGATCTCTTGCCCGATGGAAGATCGGCTCGGCTCATAAAAGGGTTGAAGGAATCTTGCTTGGCTTGCACTCAAGATCTTGAATTGTGGTTGGATCTAGGGTTAGGGTTTCCTACAAGATTTCTCACTAATCTTGAGGAAGAAGAAGATGGAGAAAGAGAATGGCTAAACTAAAAATGGGTTGAATCTATCACTCTCCAAGATTGAATCAAGATTTTCCAAGATTTCCAAGATGAGAAATGAGTGAGCCTAGGGTCTTATTTATAGACCTAGGTTTAGGTTTGAATTAGACTTTCCCTCCCAAAGTTTGTTGGCCAAGTTTGTTGGCTTTAGCTTAGGGTTTAAGCAAGGGTTTGGGAAAGTTCTAGAAGTTTTAGGCTAGTTTAGGAGCTTGATGATCTGGTGGAAGTGTCTGGACTCTTCTGGACTTTTGTATGCATTTTTGAGTAGTGGGAACTGAATCAGGAGTTTTGGTGAAATCCGAGGAGCTGACTCCCTGGATCCGCCGCGCAACCGCCGCGTGAGGTAGGCTTTGGCCGCCCTTCCGCCGCACGTTGGTGGCCTTGGGATCTGTGCTTTCTTCAGTAGCTTGTTACTGCTGTATGAGTTATCCTTTGATGTTTAGAATTGCAGTTGCCCTTCTGTGTTGATACCAGATTTGCTTTCAATGAGTTTACGAGCAATTGTAATGGTCGAGCAATGTATTGATCGAGCAAGCATCTCTTTACCTGCATAGACTTCAAAATAGGGGTTGCAAGATATAGAAAATATGCTATGTAATGCAATGCAGTTAATTTCCCTAGAATTTCCGGTTTAAAGGTCGAATACATGTAATTTGATATTTTGCGAACGATTGGCTAATATGTGAATTATGAATACCGTACTCTCCTATATGTATGCAGATGTTAAGGAAATTGCCTGCTAAAATATACAGTATTTTCGACTGATCAAGTGTCCAGCACCTTGCTCGTGACAAGATCACCATCTCCGGGTTCGACTCCCAGTCATCAAGAACTCTTGGGTCTGTGATACTGACGCTACGCTTCGGACTACTCGTCACGGACGTTAAGTTCCACGTCATAGACGCCAAGACATGCTACAACGCTTTGCTCGGCCGACCATGGTTACACGAGTACAACATCATCCCTTCTACACAACATCAGTGTATGAAGTATTTTAATGATGGTTTCGAGTATACCGTGACGGGAGAACTGAACCTGTTCTCTGTCAATGAAGTCCGCAAATACGAAGATGCCAAATACTTCTTACCGGATTTCGAAGACACAGAAAGGTGTCACAAGCCGAAGAATAAAGCTAACGCCACCATCCCTGTCTTCGGCAGTGATACTGAGGAGGAAGGGGAGATAGTGTATTCGGGTCCGCCCCAACACAACATGCCAGGACCGTCCGCTCCTACGTTAATCTTTGGTAGCGACTCGGAAGATGAAATCCATGTTGTATTCTCTGCTCGACCTTCAATACGAACGTCCACTGATGAAGAGCAAAGTCTACAAGTCATCGTAGTGCCGCTTAAACACCATAAAGAACTGGATGCACTTAATATTTACAATGTAGAAGAGCTGCAAACGTTCTATATCCCTCCCAGGAGAGAACGCGAAAAAGCAATTCTGTTCTACCACTCTGAAGAAACCAAAGTGGAGAAAGAAATCTGGCATGGCGCGGATCCTACGCTCGACAGGCTTCAGTCTATCCGTCTTCCCAGATATTATACGGAAGGTTTGAAAAAGCTGCTGGAACGCCAGGGGATATCCTTCAAACAGACCGTTCGAAAAGCCAAGTTCTATGACAAAGTCTGGAACGTTCCTGGGACTCAACGCAAACTGCCTAATGGAAGAATGGAGACAAAAGGACTTGGATATATCCGGTCAAAGAAACGAGAGCTACTAAACAGCTGCTATGTCATGTATGACATCGATGAAGAAGCGGATGCTCAATGGGATGACGCTAATCCTCAGCCAGCGAAAGTTCCAGATGTAAAAGAGCTCAGTCCGTCATTCGAAGAACAAATGGACAAGCTTATAAGGGAAGCGGGTCGAAAAGTCCGAGACGACCATAACCGCGAAATGGTCATCTATGAGAAAACCAAGATGCAACGCCTTCTCCAACAGGCCGTGAAGGATGAAAATGCCGCTCCTTGTCAACTTGTTATAAAGAAGGCGCGACGCAAAAGCAGAAATAAGTCGAAAGGCCAAAAAGGCGCTCAACAGCAACAAAGCGGGGCTAAGAAGCCACGCAAACGGGAGTCGAGCGTTATTGATCTATCCCTTATGAAGAAAATGGGTCGAGCATACTCGTTCCCGCGGGACAAGACGAAGAAGATACTTGATCTTGCTCTAAAACATCAAATGCTTACATTGCCGGAGTCTAAACATCCCGAACGAGCGGGCGAAGTCTCACACCCGGACTATTGCTCTTACCATCGAGTAATAGGGCATCCTCTTGAAGATTGCTTCACCTTCAAGAATTGGGTCGAAGACCAGTATCAGCTTGGCAAGTTCGCTCTGTCCGACAACTGAAGGGTAGCACCGCCACAAAAGCACGAGCCCAAGGCCACGAAAGAAGAACCGGTTCCACATTGGGATTGGAAGTGAATTCGCACCTGTCACATGATTACAATATTAAAAGAAGAGCCTGAGGACATAGATGAGCTCCCTTGGTGCTTCGAAAACAGCAGCGACGAGATAATCTCAGAATTTCCACCAGCGCCAAAAGAGCTGGAAGATGGAATCCATACCACTGCAGATAACCTCAAGAAAATTGAGTTGGGGACGGCAAACGATCCACGACCGACATTCATCAGCGAGTTACTATCTGAAGAAAGGGTAGCTGCGTTAAAGGACGTGCTTCTACAGCATAGAGATTGCTTCGCGTGGAACTATTCCGAAATGCCGGGACTAGATCCAGAAATTAAATTGTTGTACACAGATTGGCGATATCTCCGGACGTCAAGCCGGTCAAACAGGCGCCGAGAAGAATGCGGCTCGAGCTTGAGATGAGTATCAATGCTGAAGTAAAAAAATTGATCGACTCTGGCTTCATCCAGGAAGTTCAATACCCTGAATGGATCGCCAACATCGTCCCGGTGATGAAGAAAAATGGGACAGTGCGCATATGCGTGGACTTCCGGGATCTCAATAAAGCTTGCCCGAAAGACGATTTCCCAGTGCCAGTCACCGAACTGATGATAGACAATACGTCCACTCATGAAGTTTTCTCCTTCATGGACGGCTCGTCAGGGTATAATCAGATAAAGATGCATCCCGAAGACCAGAAGCACACCGCCTTCAGGACCCCTTTGGGAATATTTTGTTACAAGGTGATGCCCTTCGGTTTAAAGAACGTCGTGCCACCTATCAGAGGGCCATGACGAAGATCTTCGATGACCTTATACACGAAATCGTCGAATGCTATATCGACGATCTCGTGGTTAAAAGCAAATCATACGAGGAACATCTCGAGCACCTGAAGACCGTATTTCAACGCCTTCGGCAATACAACTTGAAGATGAACCCTCTTAAGTGTGCGTTCGGGGTCTCCTCGGGTAAATTCCTGGGATTCATCGTCCGACACCGAGGTATTGAAATAGATCCGTCAAAGATCAAGGCGATCATGGAAATGCCTCTGCCAAGGACTCTCAAACAGCTGCGGTCTCTCCAAGGGAAGCTCGCGTATATACGGCGATTTATAGCCAACCTTTCGGGCAAGTGTCGTCCTTACAGTCACCTGATGAAGAAGGGAACCCCGTTCGTCTGGGACCAAAAGTGCCAAAGCGCGCTAGACGAGATCAAGCAATACCTGCAGAACCCGCCGGTGTTGGCTGCTCCGGTCAAGGGAAAACCCCTCATCCTTTATACAACCGCCCTCGAAGGTTCCTTAGGCGCATTATGGGCACAAGAGAACGATCAAGGGAAGGAGAGAGCTCTTTATTACTTAAGTTGAGTTCTACTGGGGGCAGAAAGCAACTACTCCCCCATTGAAAAACACTGCCTGGCGTTAATCTTCGCGATAACAAAGCTCAGGCACTATGCGTTGGCGCATGAGATCCGTCTCATTTCAAAGGTGGACCCCCTTAAATATTTAATGTCAAAGGCCATATTGACGGGACGACTCGCTAAATGGGCCCTGCTCTTGATGGAGTTCTCGATAACCTATCAGCCTCTCAAGGCAGTAAAAGGCCAGGCCATCGCCGATTTCCTCGCTGAGCATCCGATAGCCGCCGATTCTCCTCTGAATTGCGATCTTCCAGACGAACATGCGTTTGATGCGATCGACGGTAATGATACCCGATGGGAGCTTTATTTCGATGGAGCATCTTCCGTGAAGAAACGCAAACAAAGTACCCCTATAATCAAATCGGGGGTAGGACTCATCTTTGTAACTCCACAAGGAGGGATAATGCGTTTTTCTTTCTCCCTAACGGAGCCAAGGACAAACAATGAAGCCGAATACGAAGCTCTGATTGCGGGCCTCGAGATCGCCATTGACATGGGAATTGAAAACCTCCTCATATAAGGGGATTCTCAACTGGTCGTTAGTCAAGTAAACGGCGACTACCAAACGTTCAAACCGGAATTGGTGAAATACGGTGAAAAGGTGCAACAACTGTTGACCCAAATTCCTTCCTATACTTTGGAGAACATACCGCGCGCGGAAAACAGCAAAGCGGATGCGTTGGCCAAGCTCGCCAAGGAACTGGCCGATGAGAACCTCGATGACGTAAGAATCGTGGTACAAAGCCGTCGGGTGCTTGCCCCAGCAGAAATATCTCCGGAATCACCCGAAGAGAAGGGAGCGACTGAGCAGATGACTCTGCAAATAAAAGATCGGGAAAAGGCTGAAGACTGGAGAGAAGTCTTCATAGACTACTTTAAGTCCCATCGAATGCCCGAAGATGCGTCCACAAGACATCAGCTCATGAAACGGGCTCTGTCTTTTGCCTTCGTCAACGATACTCTGTACAAGAGGTCGTTTGATTCTCTGTGGCTGAGATGCTTAGGGCCTGACGAAGCGGAAAGGGTCGTTCAGGAAGTTCATGACGGAATCTGTGGTTCTCATCAAGCAGGCCCAAAGATGAAGTTGAAGATCAAGCGGATGGGCTACTACTGGCCCACGATGATTCAGGACTGCCTCGAATATGCGAAGCAGTGCCATTCATGTCAAATTCATGGGGATTTCATCCATCAGCATCCAAATCCGCTACACCCGACGGTGGCTAGCTGGCCGTTCGAAATGTGAGGAACTGACATAGTCGGCCCCATCGAACCAGCATCGTCCAGAGGACATCGTTTCATCCTGGCGACGACCGATTACTTCTCCAAATGGGCAGAAGCAGTACCGTTGAGGGAAGTGAAGACGGAGAATATCGTCCACTTTTTCAAAACGCACGTCATATATCGGTTTGGAACTCCGCGACGGATCATCTCCGATAACGGACCAGCCTACAGAAGCCACAAGATCAGTCGCTTCGCACAGCAGCATAATATAGACTGGAGATATTCTTCAGTTTACAATCCGCGAGCTAATGGTCTAGCTGAAGCCTTCAACAAGACCCTGACGAAAATCATGAAAAAGACGGTGTCCCGAAATAAGAGAGACTGGCACGAGAGACTGCAAGAGGCTTTTTGGGCGTATCGAACTACGTTCAAGACGGCCACGAACACAACACCGTATGCGTTGGTATTTGGGACGGAAGCAGTACTCCCCCTCGAGATAGAGTTACCCTCTCTGCGAGTGGGATTCCACTACGAGTTGACGAACGAAGAAAATGCTAACCTTCGGTTTGAGGAGCTTGATGCCCTTGAAGAGACACGGCTCATAGCGCAACAAAATCTGGAAGCTTATAAAGCAAAGAGGACGCGCTCATATGAAAGATTGACCCGACCGAGGACATTCCACCAAGACGAACTTGTGTTAGTGGTCAAAAGGCCTATGATCCCCAATCGCGCCAAGCGGGGAAAATTCGAGCCAAACTATGAAGGCCCGTACATCATAGATAAGGTCTACCAGGGTGGGGCCTATCTACTCATGGACATGCACAGTGAAAGGCCTTTCAGGCCGATAAACGGTCGCTTCCTAAAGAAATACTACGCTTAATGAGCCACAGCCTAGGTCAATGATAGGTGACGACGACCATGTCGGCTCGCTATCTTCCTAAGCTCAAGTTTATAAGCAGTAGCCAACCTCTCAATGTCGGACCGAAATGTCCTTAAACTAATAGCAGACCAAAACGTCTTTAAACTAATACCGCAGCATCCTTAGGCTGACAAGATGAATAAAAAAATAATAAATAAAGAAAAAATATAATAAATAAAAACGGTATGTCCATAAGCAAAAAGGGCACGGATGAAAACCCGAAAGGGCTCCATGAGTAAAAACAGCAGGGCTACCGGCGAGTGTTCGTGAAAACCCGAAAGGGCGCGACCTCGTAAAAAAAAAGAGAGAAAAAGAAAATAAAAAGAATAAAAAAAAATGGTATGTCCATAAGCAAAATGGGCACGGATGAAAACCCGAAAGGGCTCCGTGAGTAAAAACAGCAGGACTACCGGCAAGTGTTCGTGAAAACCCGAAAGGGCACAACCTCGTTAAAAGACACTTGCAGGGTCCTCTCGACCTTGTGAGGAGAAATCACCCGCGTGAGATCCTTACGACTCACAAGGGAGCAATACACTTAGGGATCCCTACGATTCCTAAGGAGAAATTACACTTGCGAGATCCTCACGACTCGTAAGGAGAACTATCTTATGGGACCCTCACGGCTCATAAGATTTGAAAGTCTTAAGTTACAGAGACCTAAACCTGTGCTTAAGCAACCCCCCACAACCTCTAATACTGCCCTACAAGTGGTCCAGTACTGGCTCTTGTATACAATCCACGGGCGCGAATAAACATTTCCCTAACCAAGTGTCATCCGTGACTGGGGATATGTTCGCATGACCCTTGTAGGTCCTCTCGACTTACAAGAAGAAAACCCTACTGTAGGATCCTTACGACTTACAGAGGAAACAAACACTTAGGGATCCTCACGATTCCTAAGAAGAAAATACACCTATAAGATCCTCACGACTTGTAGGGAGAAATAACTTTGTGAGACCCTTACGGCTCATGAAGTCAAAGCCTTAGTCGACAGGACCCTAACCCTGTTCGCTAAGCCACCTTTGTTCGACATCTACGGAAGCAGATGATGATTCGCTCCTGGTAATATCCCAGTTGTAGCGGTGCTGATGCCGAAATCGGATTACGGCGAAAAGCAAGTAGGCCGCACATGCATACGAAATAGCCGAAATGATAGGGCAACTTGCAATAAAAAGCAGCAAGTAAAAATGTATGCATGCAAAATAGCCGAAATGATTGGGCAACTCGCAATAAAAAGCAGCGAGTGAAAACAAAATAAACTGCCAAAATGATTGGGCACCGCGAGAAATAGCCGAAATGATTGGGCAATCGCGACCTTCGCGATATAAAAGCTGAAATGATAGAGCATCGCGGAAATAAAAAAAAAAGAGAAGAAATGATAAAACTTTGGCCCTACAGTTAAGATCACATCGATCCCTGTATACAATCCAAAGGGCGTAAACAAAGAGGGAACCATACTTTCCCAACAGGCTCCGCCAGAAGACGAAGCCAAATCTCGACAGTTCAGTCCAACTCCGAAGAAACTAGCGTCTTTAGAAAATTCCTCGACTCACGGATACAAACACTCCTTGACGAGAGCCTCCTGATCCGCGTTGACTCGCAGAGCCACCAGTGCCTCCGTGGGAAATTCTCGACTCGTTTCAAACCCCAAGGAAACAAATAATCCTTGGCGCTAGGGAAACAAATAATCCTTAGCAAATTCCTCGACTCACGGATACAAACACTCCTTGACGAGAGCCTCCTGATCCGCGTCGACTCGCAGAGCAACCAGTGCCTCCGTGGGAAATTCTCGACTCGTTTCAAACCCCAAGGAAACAAATAATCCTTGGCGCTAGGGAAACAAATGATCCCTAGCAAATTCCTCGACTCACGGATACAAACACTCCTTGACGAGAGCCCCCTGATCCGCGTCGACTCGCAGAGCAACCAGTGCCTCCGTGGGAAATTCTTGACTCATTTCAAACCCCAAGGAAACAAATAATCCTTGGCGCCAGGGAAACAAATGATCTCTAGCAAATTCCTCGACTCACGGATACAAACACTCCTTGACGAGAGCCCCCTGATCCGCGTCGACTCGCAGAGCAACCAGTGCCTCCGTGTGAAATTCTCGACTCGTTTCAAACCCCAAGGAAACAAATAATCCTTGGCGCTAGGGAAACAAATAATCCTTAGCAAATTCCTCGACTCAAGGATACAAACACTCCTTGACGAGAGCCCCCTGATCCGCGTCGACTCGCAGAGCAACCAGTGCCTCCGTGGGAAATTCTCGACTCGTTTCAAACCCCAAGGAAACAAATAATCCTTGGCGCTAGGGAAACAAATGATCCCTAGCAAATTCCTCGACTCACGGATACAAACACTCCTTGACGAGAGCCCCCCTGATCCGCGTCGACTCGCAGAGCAACCAGTGCCTCCGTGGGAAATTCTCGACTCGTTTCAAACCCCAAGGAAACAAATAATCTTTGGCGCTAGGGAAACAAATAATCCCTAGCAAATTCCTCGACTCACGGATACAAACACTCCTTGACGAGAGCCTCCTGATTCGCGTCGGCTCGCAGAGAAACCAGTGTCTCCGCGGGAAAATTCCCGATTCGTCTCAACTTGTAAAATGAAGCCTCAGGCAGCAAGGACCAAAAAAAAAAACTTGCTTCCTGAACAATGGGACCCTGCAAGTCGATCTAAACGGTCTCTTGCATACTATTCACGGGTTTCACTCTCCAAAGTCGAGTTTCGACGAGGAGGGAAACAACCGCTTACGAGTCCTCTCGACTCGTAAGAGGGAAAAATTCTCTTATAGGATCCTTACGACTTATAAGAGAAAACCACACTTAGGAATCCTCACGATTCCTAAGGAGAAAACCCACCTACGAGATCCTCTCGATCCGTAAGGAGAAGAATCTCTATGAGATCCTCACGGCTTATATAGTTGAAAAGTCTTAGGCAGCAGATCTGAACCTGCGGCCTAAGCCATCGCTATCTCTTGAAGAAACCAAGATGCTTACTCTATTATCTGTCAACCATGTTTATTAAGATAGCATGCCGATAATAAGAGAAAGAAGAAAGCTACAGAAGGAGCATCCGATTTACGTTTGATCAAGCGTTTGAGACGCACTCATTTATGCATGGGCAGAAGACTCAGGACGAGAAATAAGACAAGCTAAACTAAAAAAAGGGGTTTCCATTCATATTGCTAAAAATTCTTACAATCATAAGAGCAATGAACAAGAAACATTATTCAAATTATTACAACGGTATAACCTCAGATCCGGGGCACGGATTGAGGAATTCAAAAGTAAGGTCATCCAGAGTTCTTCTGGCCTTTCTAATTATTCTTATGCGCAGCCTCTCGCGCTCCTCTGTGTCGAGATCCTCGGCAAGCCCTCCCGGCCTTCGATAAGCAGCAACTATCGTCGTCTGCTGGAAGATTTGATGTAGGATGTCAATGAGGCTATCCCGCCTTTTCTTCGAGATCAGCCCCGTCAGGTACACTGAATGCACCTTGTCTTCGGCATCATCCAGCGCATTGAGCGGTAGGGCCTCGTGAAGACCCGGAAGTGCTCTCCATATTGCTCCCAGCACGACTTTCAAAAGAGCCGAACGACGAGGTAGCAGCCAACCACCGCTTGCGTTCAGACGACCCATGACCTCTGCACATTGGGCATCTGTAAACTCTTGGTTTTGTTGACGGCCCTGTGCACGAATATCCTCGTAGGTAATGAACTCGTGCAGACTGTATAGATGCACCGCCATAATGCCTGAAGGAAGCAACATTGGAAGATTAGCAATGAGGAAAAGGTATAGGGAGTTAAAACTCCTCGAGAGCAATGCTCTATAGACAGGAGTGACACCTGTCAAAAACCAGTTATGAGAAGAATTTAAGGAAAATTCCCTAAGAACATTGAGAGCTTTGCTCTGAGAAAAAAAATGATATAACAATAATAATAGTATCAAATGCCATGAAGAACTCTTAAGAGTTCTTCTATATGATTTGGAAGGAGCAAAGCTCCGTTAATTAAAAAAATCCAAGGGAAACCTTTTGGAGAGCATAGCTCTATTAATGGAACCCTAATAGGGTTCCCTTTAGTTCTCTTTAGACCCCTTTAGAGCAAATCTCTGCTAAGTGAAACCCTAAATGGGTCTTCTTTAGATCAGGGATCTATTGAGAGCAAGGCTCTTAAAGTTGATTTAATTTAATCAAAATTAATATTTTTACCTAAAATTCTCTAAAGTTTGAACTTTTGAAAGTGTTTAAACAAAAGAGCAAGGCTCTGAGTTCTGAAAGTAAAAATCTGAAAGATGATAAGCATCTGTGGGGGACCAAAGGTCCTATTTATAGGCATCAAGTGCCTCTTCAAGTTCCAAAAGTTGCCACGGCGGTTAGAATTCCGCCACCGTTGCGCTCATGTTTGGGGCCACGTAAGCGCAACGGTGGGGGGGGGCATTTGTTTACCCCAATCAGAGCAAAGCTCTGTTCAAATTCCGAGGCGGGAGATGAAGCAACGCTTCAACTTCCCCCAATCAGAGCAAAGCTCTGCTTGGAAAATTTAAACTTTAATAAATGAAGCAACGCTTCTGATTCTTTGCGCTGCGCGCAACGCGCCACGTGTCTGGCGCAGAAGCATCAGCGCAACGCCCGAGGCAGCGCAACCAATCAGAGCAAAGCTCTGTTTAAAACAAAAAAGTAAAGAAAGCAACGTTTCAGTTGCGCAAACACTGCGCTGCGCGACACGTGTCGGCGCAGTTGCGCAAGCACAGCTGCGCAAGCGCTGCGCTGCGCGACACGTGTCTGCGCAGTTGCGCAGCGCTGCACGACACATGTCTGCGTAGTTGCGTAAGCACTACTGCGCAAATGCTGCACTGCACGACACGTGTCTGCGCAGTTGCGCAAGCACAGCTGCGCAAGCGCTGCGCTGCGCGACACGTGTCACGCGCTGGGGCGTTGCGCAAAACAGAATTGAAATTTTAAAGAAATCTTTTCTGTTCTTGTTAAAACAAGAAGATTTTCTTCTGTAAAACAGGAGCCCTTGGATCAAAGATCCAACGGTGGGGAAAATTCCCTAAATCACTCAGAGAAAGATCTCTTTAACAAATTTAACTAATTTATGGGCACAATAAAAGGACCCTAGACCTCAATTCAAAGGAGGAACATTTTTTGTGAAAAATTAAACAGAGAAGACTCTGAAGAATTGGAGAGAAATCCTCAAGAACAAAGAAAAAGGTAAAAACCTTTAGAAAAAGAGAAAATTCTCTTATGAACAGATCATTGATCTGAGAACAAGATCTAGGATCTCTAATGAAAAGAAAAGAAAAAAATAAATAATAAACAGTGTCTTGCACTTCTTTTTTTGAACCATTGGTTCTGAATCTAAAAGATTCTCAAGATAACAGTGCCTTGCACCTTATATAAACCACTGGTTCTTTAGAAAACAAGAAAAAACTTGTTTTCTCTGATCTGAAATTGATCCAAAAGAATAAGAACAGTGCCCAGCACTTTCCAAAACTGCGCTATTGCGCAAGCCGCCAGGAAGCGCCACGTGTCAGCAGTGTAGCAGCGCAGCGCACTAACGCAGCGCACTGCGCTGTTGCGCTTGCGCTCACCAGAACGTGACACGTGTCACCTCCACGAGATCTTGCGCTCATTAATTGCGCAAAGTACCTGACAAGCCAAGTGGGACACTGTCAGGGTATCTAATGCAATGCATTATTAAATAGCAGAGCCCAATCAAAGGTCCAAGGGACCAAATAAAAGTGCTGCACAATATTTTAAAAAGGCAGAGCCCAATTAAAAAGTCTAAACAGACCAAAAATAATGCTATGCATTATTTAAAGGGACAGAGCCCAATTGAGAGGTCCAATGGACCAAAACAAATGCTCTGCATTATAATAAAAAGGGCAGAGCCCAGTCAAAATAGGCATGAATAGCCTGAAGTAATGCTATGCATCATTCTAAAAAGGGGAAAGCCCAAACAGTGGCCTAACAGGCCAAATGCAAACAAAATGTGAACATTTTCAACTGGACTTAGCCCAATCTTGGCCGTAAGTCCTTAAATAAAATTGACTGAGCACAACTCTCTCTTAAATCAATTTATATCTGGTTCGAGGGTACATCTCCGAGCTCCTCTGACACTTATCGTTGTAATCCTTCAACGACGTCAGAGAGGTGACGGGTCCCGACGACCACATACGTCAATATCGGACCGAAACGTCCTTAAACTAATATTGGACCGAAACGTCCTTAAACTAATATTGGACCGAAACGTCCTTAAACTAATATTCGTCCCAAAATGGGAATATTGGACCGAAACGTCCTTAAACTAATATTGGACCGAAACGTTCTTAAACTAATGTAGGACCGAAATGTCCTTAAACTAATAATGGATCACCACGTCACTAAACTGGAACATGGACCACCACGTCCCTAAACTGGAATACGGACCACCACGTCTTTAAACTGGAATATGGACCACCACGTCCCTAAACTGGAACACAGACCACCACGTCCTTAAACTGGAATATGGACCCCCATGTCCCTAAACTGGAACATGGACCACTACGTCCCTAAACTGGAACAATAGAGCCCTCAAATGCTCTTTTGTCGGATCTAAACGGTCCCGTTTAAGTTGATCTTAGCCTCAAATATGGCTAACGTATCCTTAAACATTCAAACAGACTTTAGTCCCAAATTGGATTATAGATCCTCCAATCAACTTTGGTTCAAGGGTACATCTCTGAACTCCTCTGACACATGTCGTTGTAATCCTTCAACGACGTCAGAGAGGTGATGGGTCCCGACGGCCATACATGCAATGGACCACTATGTCCCTAAATTGGAACAATAGAGCCCAAACGCTCTTTTGTCGGATCTAAACGATCCCGTTAAGTTGATCTTAGTCTCAAACTGGACTAACGTATCCTTAACAAACGTTTAAGCTGATCTTAGCCTCAAATATGGCTAACGTATCCTTAAACCAAAACCCAAAACTCAAATCTAAGAAAATACGGATTTGGACTAATCTACGTCCTACGGGCGACGAAATAAATAGTCTCCGTATACAATTCACGGGCAACCACAAACAAAACAAACACACACGACATGAAGTGAAATTCTGGAGAAGGAGAAAGTTGTTACCGCGATGCGGTAGCGTAATTAACTGCAGGGGCTTGCGCCTGCAGGGAAGAGCGTCTCCACAATCAAAAACCCCTCAAGCAAGGGGGAATCTGACGAAGTCTGCTACATCGGCCGCATCCGTCTAAACCTCCGATATACGGTGCCATAAATCAACTTGGCATCTTCGGAGAGGTGGACGGATAAAACCATATAGCATCTGCCCCGAATCTCAGCGTCAGGACACCGCGGTCCTGTGCGCTGTCTTTCGGAGGGGAACAGCTAGTTTTTGAAACCTTGTTGGGATCTAGATTCTTTGATATTGCAGTATAGAAATACTTGACTAAATATTTATGAGGATCTGAATTTCGAGTTAGCATTGACAAGCTAATAGATATCATCTGAATTTAACAATAAGTAACTATTTTATTATTACTACTAAATACTAATTAAGCCATAACCTATCCGAGCCTACACAAGCCCTAAACGAGCCGACTCAGAACACAAGCCGAGCTCAAACAAGCTATTTTTCTGGCTTTTGGAATGTCACGGTGTCGTATATATCATTGCCCTCTCTATATCACCTTTTCATTTCTTCAGAACACCCTGTATCACTACGAAGATCCGCACTTATTAGATAATATATCGTATAGTTACATACGAACTCGAAGGAACTTGTTCCAGATTCAATAATGGATTCTGGTTCTGAAGAGATTGAATAAGATTATTCGGTTGTCTTTTCTCTTTACCCTCTCTTAGGTTGTGAGGGCTCCTAGGATTAGAAGAGGGTACACCTATTGAGTTTATTGGATAGTTTTCTTCAAAAGCTTAGGTTGGTGCCGAAGGGTAGGGAAGGAAGAAAACCAATTAGCCTAAAGGTGATATACAGAAGATAATAAGTAAAGACATATAAAGGGATTAGAATAATGATAAAGAAAATTGCGACTGCTATCATTCACGACAAAACCGTGTATACCCTTGCCACTCCCACATCCACTTTGGATTCTCCAGAACACTTCGTATCACTACGAACGTCCATAACGCTTGGACATGCCATCGTATAGTTACATACGAACTCGAAGGAATTCGTTCTAGATTCGAGAATGGTTTCCGGTTCAGAAGAAATAGAATAGGATTATTTAGATATCTTTTCCCATTACCTTCTCTCAGGTTGCGAGAGCCCCTAGCATAAGGAGTGTACACCTATTACGCTTATTGGATAGTCTTCTTCTAAATCTTAGACTAGTGCCGAAGGGTAGAGAAGGAAGAAAACCAATTAGCCTAAAGGAGGTGTACAGAAGATAATAAGTAAAGACATAATAAAGGGATTGGAGTGAGGGCATGGAAATATACGGTTACTGTCATGAATCAGGATAGTGGAAAATACATTACTAGGAATACCTGGATACCCCTTCGAAACATTTTCATGTTTCAGTTTCACTATGTGTTGTTAATTGAAAACTATTTCCTAATTAGATTCTTACTCCAGGGTATGTATTTATCAGATCAGTTTCTCACATCTGTATGTCATTACAGATGATGAGTGGGAGTAAGATATTGGGAATTAGGTGATTATATCCTCATTATATCGGAATTCGTTGTAATTGGTGATATTTGAGGAAATCACCTGGGTTTTACCGGATGGCAAATTTTTGGTTTTGAATATCCGTAGTTATGCACCAGTTTCAAACTGATATATCTGTACGTTTATTTTATAAAGTGAAATATAACTTTTTGAAATTATGTCTATGATATTTACCTATATCAGTTGATGGTTAGGTAAGGTGCCTTCAACAGCGGTGTAATTTTTCTTAACCATAGTACAGTTTTCAACCTACAACGCACAAGGTTTGAGTTATTGAACTCAGGGGACTTGTACAAAGTATTGTATGTTGTCCAGTATCCACTAGGACAAAGGGGTTGGTATTCGTACTATATTCTGTTTACTTGTGACTTCTCTAGTTTTTAGGTATGTGTTTCACTAAAATACAAGGTCTAAATTTTGAGAAGTTATAGATATATGAATAAAGTAGAGAACCACATGTTTCAAGTATCTGGATTTTTCAAGGAGATCGAAAATGTAGATATTTGTGTGGTATTCCACTGATAGTAATGGTTTTTGAGAACTTGCTTCTCTTTCAGGTTACTTATATATGGATGCGCTTCTAGATGAGTAATGTTGATTGACCTCTTTCCATTTGGTTGATATGCACTGGAGACAGCTGCATGATTTTGAATCTGGTTTCAATTAACTGAACCTTCTTAAAACACTTTGGCTTTTGGAATGTCACGGTGTCGCATATATCAATGCCCTCTCTATATCACCTTTGCGTTTCTCCAGAACACCCCGTATCACTACGAAGATCCGCACTTATTGGATAATCCATCGTATAGTTACATACGAACTCTTCCCTATATTTCTCCAGGATTGGATTAATATATGTTTATTGCAGCTAGTGCAAAAACAACATTTGGTGTGGTACTTGACATTTCATGATTAACTCAATTGCCTAAGCAAATGATATGCCAATCACGCAGATCCCTCTCCCCTTTAGTCTGTAAGACACTTTTAGAGAGGGTGACTCCATCACCTGCACGTACACCACTATGCCATGAGTCGTCAATTCTAAAACACTTTAGAATACTGTCAAGCATCCAAATTGAGACAGTTCCTAAATCTGGATCTAAAGCCAAAGATTTAGTAACCAGAAAACCTGATATTATATTCATGTCCTATGTGGAGAAACAACTGTGTGACAACCACAGTATAATTGATCGTACTATAAGAATTTCACTTCCTATAAAGTGCATGTCATCCCAAATACCAGGACATCACACCCCACTACCTTCTTACCAAATCCATCTCCTATTCTGATGAAGTCAAAACCTATGACTGTCACATCAAAATTAGATGATCTATTTCCGCTATACCTGATTTAGTCTAGAAATAGACATAAGCTACTTGCCCTCTATGCTTCCGCTGCTCCCACTGACTATAACAACCCTCTGGCAGAGTCATATACACGTGCACTTCTAAAGCTAGTTTAGAACGACGCTATACTCATTCTCCTGCCAGGTCTTATAGTCTAGAACAGCAGCATTGGCAAGTCTGGGTAAACAAGAACCTCTCTGTCACCATCTCTAAGAACACCGAAGTCCTTCTCGGATGCCTGAGGTTACCCACCAAATCTGCGGAGTGGCTAATGGAATGTCAAATCCAATTGAATTCTCAGGTTCTATTAAATCTTCAGTAATCGTTTGTAGTTCTGGAATCACTTCCAGTTCTACCATACTCCAACTTTTGTTTTCTGAAAAAAAATCTATTTTACTAAAACTGTGGCGAGTCAAGAACAATATCACTATTGATCTTCCTGATGGTAGAAAGTTAACCCTCGTCAAACCCCGGGATAACCCACAAACTGCCATTACTGAAACGTGCCTTGAGTTTATCCGGATCCTGGTTTTAAGCATCAGCCGGACAACTCCCTATATCTTAACATCGTTAAGATATAAATTTATTCTATATACCATATAGAAACAAAGGCACTAATTTAATTGAAACCAGATTCAAAATCATGCAGCTGTCTCCAGTGCATATCAACCAAATTGAAAGAGGTCAATCAACATTACTCATCTAGGAGCGCATCCATATACAAGTAACCTGAAAAATAAGCAAGTTCTCAAAAACCATTACTATCAGTAGAATACCACACACGTATCTACATCTTCGATCTCCTTGAAAAATCCTGATACTTGCAACATGTGGTTCTCTACTTTATTCATATACCTATAACTTCTCAAAATTTGGACCTTGTATTTCAGTGAAACACATACCTAAAAACTAGAGAAGTTACAAGTAAACAGAATATAGTACGAGTACCAACCCCTTTGTCCTAGTGGACACTGGACAACATACAATACTTTGTACAAGTCCCCTGAGTTCAATAACTCAAACCCTGTGCGTCGTAGGTTGAAAACTGTACTATGGTTAAGAAAAATTACACCGCTATTGAATGCACCTTACCTAACTATCAACTGATATAGGTAAATGTCACAGACATAATTTCAAAAAGTTATATCTCACTTTATAAAATAAACGTACAGATATATTAGTTTGAAACTGATGCATAACTACGGATATTCAAACCCAAAAATTTGTCATCCGGCAAAACCCAAATGATTTCCTCAAATATCACCAATTATAATGAATTCCGATATAATGAGGATATAATCACCTAATTCCCAATATCTTACCCCCACTCATCATCTGTAATGACATACAGATGTGAGAAACTGATCTGATAAATACATACCCTGGAGTAAGAATCTAATTAGGAAATAGTTTTCAATTAACAACACATAGTGAAATTGAAACATGAAAATGTTTCGAAGGGGGGTATTCCTAGTAATACCTTTTCCACTATCCTGATTCATGACAGTAACTGTATACTTCCATGCCCTCACTCCAATCCCTTTATTATGTCTTTAATTATTATCTTCTGTACACCTCCTTTAGGCTAATTGGTTTTCTTCCTTTCCTACCTTTCAACACCAGCCTAAGATTTAGAAGAACACTATCCAATAAGCGTAATAGGTGTACACTCCTTATGTCAGGGGCCCTCGCAACCTGAGAGAAGGTAATGAGAAAAGATATCTGAATAATCCTATTATATTTCTTCTGAACTGGAAACCATTCTCGAATCTGGAACGAATTCTTTCGAGTTCGTATGTAACTATACGATGGCATGTCCAAGCATTATGACGTTCGTAGTGATACGAAGTGTTCTGGAGAATCCAAAGTGGATGTGGGAGTGACTGGGGTATACACGGTTTTGTCGTGAATGATAGCAGTCGCAATTTTCTTTACCGTTATTCTAATCTCTTTATATGTCTTTACTTATTACCTTCTGTACATCACTTTTAGGCTAATTGGTTTTCTTCCTTCCCTACCCTTCGGCACCAGCCTAAGATTTGGAAGAAAACTATCCAATAAGCTCAATAAATGTACCCTCTCCTAATCCCAGGAGCCCTCACAAGCTGAGAGAGGGTAAAGAGAAAAGACAACCGAATAATCTTATTCAATCTTTTCCGAACCAGAATCCATTCTCGAATCTGGGACAAGTTCTTTCGAGTTCGTATGTAACTATACGATGGATTATCCAATAAGTGCGGATCTTCTTAGTGATACGGGGTGTTCTGGAGAAACGCAAAGGTGATATAAAGAGGGCAATGATATATACGACACCGTGACATTCCAAAAGCCAAAGTGTTTTAAGAAGCTAATAGATATCATCTGAATTTAACAATAAGTAACTATTTTATTATTACTACTAAATACTAATTAAGCCATAAGCTATCCGAGCCTACACAAGCCCTAAAGGAGCCGACTCAGAACACAAGCCGAGCTCGAACAAGTTATTTTTATGTTTGTTCGTTTATTTTATCAAACTTTAATTTATTTTCAAGTTTGACTCGTTTAACTATCAAGGCTTGAAAGAGCTTTATTTGAACGGATCCGAACTACAAGCTTTTTTAACACCCCGAGTTATAGTTAAGAAGCATGCTTAACTTCTAATTTTTTTGGGCTCCAGCTACCCCTAATTTTGCAATTCATGAAGACTATCATGACATTATATTAAAGACTTCACGTACTATTCTTTATAAGTGCGATGTGTATTATTATATTGATGCACTCTATTTTGTATATATAGCCTAATCCCGAGGCTGTTATTTTCTGCTGCTATTTGTTGGTGTCATTCTTAAAGATACAACTTCAATCAAGAAAAACGTGAACCGTGGGCTTTTCCTGTTTTATCCAATTCCCACCGTCCGATCCAATAATAGAGAATAGTACCGGATAAAAAAATAGCTGCCATCCTGAATCCAATGCGAAATCAGACAAGGTCTTAATCGGTTTTTGCAAAATCCCATGCATACAGCAGATTGTCGTGATCAGCTACATTAATTACAATAAACTGTAAGGGGAAAAAGATATTGAACTTTTCAAAACCATTCGCATAAAGCTATAAACAGACATAATCATGTCTATTTTTTTGGTACCTTTTGAATTGGAACGTTAAATGTTTGAAATGCTTGATTGTTATTATCTTATTTTAAAAAACGTTTTTTTCCTCCTTTTCTCTAGTTAGAAAGAGCTACAGTTTCTAACAAATCTTCTGAGGAATTGAAGAATTCTAGTGCACCACATGCCAAATAAATATTAAAGATACCTCACTAGATTTTAAAAGTAAACTAAATAATTCCTTTATTGTTCAAAATGCTACAGCATACCATCCAAATTTTATTTATATTTTCAAAACCAGACTTATTATATCACAGAATAGAACAATTTGCCCTTATGTCATGGAAAAAACTCATAACCATAAGGAATAAATATATCTAACACCCCGCCCCCCACCCCCAAACAACCAAAAAAAAACAAGTAAAACGAATATATCATTTTTTCAGTAAGAACTATTATAAGTGAGTGAATGGCAAACAACAATTGATGAAATTAGAAAATATCGAACAATTAAGTCAAAGAAAGAGTTAGAATGATGAAAAAAGCTAATTATGGAATGAAAAAGAAATAGATGAGGGAAGGTTGAAGAAAAACAGAAGGGAAAGTTAAATAAGACAAAGTTTGAAAAAGGAATAGATAAATTGGTTTTTCATTTGTATGTACAGATCTAGGGTCCTTTGGTCATTTCATAAAGTTTATATCTAAACATAGATGTTTCACATCTATAAAAATACAAGGGGGCATTTGTATCATAAACATGTGATACACCTCCAAAGTATAGGGGGGTTTACTAAAATTTAGTCCAAATGTTTTAGCGGCCAACCTCTTCCTTTTCCATGTACAGTACAAGAATTCATTAACAAAGATATTAGCATTAAATATCGATAAATGCTGGTATTTATGTTTCAACTCGAAAGCTCACAAAAGCCACAATCTCAAAAGAAAAGCATAGTTACAATAATTCCATCAGTTCTGAAATCTTTCATAAGCTTACATGGAGTTTATAGAAAATATTGTAAAATCCAAATATTCCCCTCTATATATATGTAATATATTTGTCACTGAAAGTACATGTGACCCTATACAGCCATTTTCATTTCTAACTTCGAGTGCGGATTATACCCCATAAGTTTGAAGTCAGATGCCTCGAAAGAATCAATATCTTTCTTCTCAGGGTTGATCTTTAAAATCTGTGTATAATTTGTCCAGAGATGGTGAAAATATTAGTCTTTCAGAAAATTTGTACCATGAATAAATCAATACTATCGATAATTTAGTAATTTAATAACTTCGCTTACCGGAAATGGTTTGGGCTGCTTCTGGAGCTGCTCCTGCAAAGGCCTAACATGAGTTTTATAGACATGAGCATCTCCTATGACATGAATAAAATCACCCGGAACAAGGTCTGCACAGAAAATATATACTTAAAAAAAATCATGTATACAGAATAACCTCAAATTGCTGCAAAAGTACATGACGGAAAGGCGGGGAGGGGAGGGGGGGGGGGGGACACTCACCAAAGTTCAGTAAGGGATGAGACAGGCAAAACAAACCAGCTCTTTTGTAAGTTATCATGGTTTAGCCTCCTTTTCTACTTAGCGAACAAAAATATAAGGCTTGGTTTTTATTAGACTTGATTTAACTTGCTAGATAATGAATATACATCACTGAATGTCATGCCCCGAGACGGGCGCAGCCAGCCAGCCGCAATCTTAAAAAAAAGGACTTCAAGACCTAATCTACCTGCAATCGTCTTAAGATCTCCAAATAGACATAGTTTTATTCCATCAAATAAACCACAATATTCCATAAAAGATATAACATCGGTTTGAAATTTCAAAACTTCATTAAGTCCATAAATTATTACAAACATATACTCAAACTAGTAAATTAAAAAATCATGCTACGGGGATTAACTACACTCCAAAAGTCGTCTCTAGCCCGAATAGAGCTCCACGCTAATATGAAATATTGTTAAATTAACAGGATAAGCCAACAACAACTCAGCAAGTACATGATTCATATAATACAAGTTATGCAATAGATGTAATAATCGAGCTAGTAATGAAACAAATAATTATTCATAAGGCGTTGGCACAGCTATCACACACTCATATATAAGCTAAAGTACCTAGGAGTACACCTTTTAGGGGAAAATATACATGGAATAAATCTCAAAAGCAAATTGATTGCACGAAGGCAACAACTCCAACGATTATAACTTGTTCACGATGTATCAATGTTAAACAAGAGTGGTATATAATTATCAAACTATCAATAATCATGTCAAATAGGCACGACGAGTATATCAAGGATGTTTCTGATAATAAGAAAATATGAACAGAATCATAAGTTGTAAAAATATGAACCTAATACTTACATTTATCGTAAGAAAACAGTTTTATTTGTAAACTTCAACTTCAATCACCTTAAGCCTCGCCCGATCCTAAAAACATATTATCGAATACTATCAAAATATAATTCTTTACAACGTCAAGGTAAACCTAGAAATTATCCCAAAAGCCCTTTTATAAAAGCTAATATTATTTTTCTATAACTAGATTAAGCACTAGGATGGTAAAACTAATTTTGCTAATTAACAGGCGACTAAATACAAAATTTTCAATATTGTAAGCTATCTATAAACATTCGGTAAGAGCTAAAACGAATTACAGTAATTTACAGGGGCCTAAATGAATTTTCCAGGATCTTAAACATTTGCAAAAACTTATGTAAATGGCTTAAACCATAATACAATACTATCAAGAGTCTTAATGCAAATTCTTTTTTTATTCATAACTCAAGTTAACGGGTCGAGTCGGATATGAATTAAAATCCAACATGCATCCATTTTAAACCCACACCTAAAGTAATCATAATATATCATTCATCTCTTTCTCTCTCTCTATCTCTCATCTATTTGTCAAGACTATGAAAGGGGAAAGGGGATTGCCATGGTCGGCCACCATGGGCGGTGGCAACGCTAACGGCCATAGGCCAACGGCGGCGGCTGCGACTCAGGCATGGGTCCGACGATCTTCGGCAAGGTTGGTCACGGTGGTAAAAGGTAAGTATTTCTCATTTTCTTTGCTAGAATTAAGATCTAAATTTTGATCTCAAGCAAAATTCTAAATGTAAAACTTGTATGTTAAATAGGGTGAAAATTTACTTACAATAGGTTTGAAATTAGAGTTTTCCCTCAAAACTTCTTCTCTTTCTTCTCTTAATCTTAACTTTTAGTACTTGAAGGAAAGTGTGGTGGGATAAGGGTTTATATAGAAACCTACACATAACAAAATCCTATTTTTTATATTATCATGTTTCCATGATAAACATATGCAGCAGATTTATTTGACTATATTGTAATGATTATTATTTTATAGATATAAAAAGGGTTTGTAAGGGATTAAATTTTTTGAAGGAAATAGACTTGTGTTTTTTCGTGTTTGCATCATATCCATCTTAATAAAAGTTGTCCTCGAAACTAAATTCAGATACCTTGATTCTCGAATAACTAAATATTTTTCCATCATCTCCTCGTGCTCCCATGTAGCTTGGTCGATCGAATGGTTTCTCCATAGGAATTTCACGAAAGGAAACGTTTCTCCTCAATACTTTCTTCTACCGATTATAATGCGTAAGGGATGCTTGATATATGAAAGGTCATCTCTGATCTAAAGTAGCTCATATTTTAACACATGCGACTGGTCTGGTACGAATTTACACAACATGAATATATGGAATACATTGTGTACGGCCGACAGTTCGAGAGGCAATACAACTTTATAAGCAACGGCGCCAACTCGTCCTAAGATTTCAAACGGGCCAACATAGCTCAAACTTAACTTTCCCTTCTTGCCAAATCTAATCATTCACTTCCACGGTGAGCCTTTGCGGAAAACGAAGTCTCCGATCTGGAATTCTAATTGTCTTCTGCTTTTATCTGCATAGTTTTTCTGCCTGCTTTGCGCTATCAATAGTCACTCTCAAATTAATCTGATCTTCTCGGTAGTTTGTTGTAAATCTCGGGACCAAGCAGTTTTCTTTTTCCAACCTCTTTCCAACAAATTGAAAATCTACATCTCCTACTATATAGCGCCTCAAACGGCATCATTCCAATGCTTGCCAGATATTTATTATTATACGCGAACTCTTCAAACGGTAAATGCTTTTTCCAACTGTCTTCAAAGTCTATAATACAAGCTCGAAGCGTGTCTTCAAGAATCCAATCGAACCTTTCGGATTGGCCATCTGTCTCGGGATGATAAGATGAAGTAAAGTCCAGTCTTGTGCCCAACGCCTTAAGCAAACTCACCCAAAATCTAGATACAAAACGACAATCTCTGTAAGAAAGAATCTTCTCAGGAACCTTATACAATCTCACAATTTCCTCAACATATAAGAAAGCCATAAGATATTGAATGCATCATCGTATAAGGAGAAAATGAGCAGATTTGGTCAAACGATCAACAATAACACATACAACATCGTTTCCTTTTCTGGACCGGGGCAGACCGACCACGAAATCCATGATGATATTAGTCCACTTCCACTCTGGAATAAGGAGCGGCTGCAATAAGCCAGCATGTTTCTGATGCTCTGCCTTAACTGACAAGTTAAGCACTGATCCACGAACCCTCTTCATGTTGTTCCACCAGAACACATCTTTAAGATCTAGATACTTCTTCGTACTACCTGGATGAATCGAATATCTGGTACAATGTGTCTCCTTCATGATCCGTTTCTTCAACTCGAGGTTATGTAGCACACATAACCCTGATCTGAATCTAAGGACACCATCTTGAACAATAAATTCTGGATTTAGTCTTTGTTCGACCTCTAATCGAATTTTCTTCAGCCGAGTATCATCAACTTGTGCACGCTTAATCTGGTCAATTAAGGTTGGTTGCAACCTAAGCTATCTAAACTGAACCATGATAGAGTCCGATGTACATCTAGCTCAAGTCGTTGCATATCCTCCCATAACTGTCTTTCCGTTGTCAATAGAGATGCTAAATTAGCACTTGATTTCATGATCAAAGCACCTGCCACGACATTCTCCTTTCCAGGATATTAATGGATGATCAAATCATAATGTTGATTGCACGAACACTTCCAATGGGTTGCTATATCCATGGCCGACACGTATCGGACACCGACACTTGCAATACGCATATCGGACGCGTTGTATATATGTCATATACGTATAGTATGTGTTCAATACGTGTCATATGCGTATAAAGATATTTTTAGTATGTTACAAGCATATTGCATGTTAGACTTGGTAATTTTTCCTTATTTAATGTTGTCATAATAGTTTGATATCTTGTTTATCTTTATAAGACAAATCGTATCTTCGTATCCTATATTTTGGGACTTTGTCGTCTCGCTATATCGCATCATGTAGTATCCGTGTCCCCGCATCCGTGTCATGCAACATTGGTCATAATCCTTCATTAACTCGAGCCACCTCCTTTGCCTTATTAACTCCAGAGTGAATATGTACTTCAAGCTCATGTGATCCGCTTTCATCATAAATATAGTGCCTCCAAATCTTCAGAGCAAAAAATAACCGCTGCCAACTCTAGATCGTGAGTAGAATAGTTCTGATCGTATAATTTGAGTTGTCTATAACTTTTCTTCCTGCATCAAGACACAACCAAGCCCCTTGCCGAAGGCATCACTATAGATTATGTATCCCCTATCCTTGATGGAAGGCTAAGAATCGGTGCTGACACTAAGCAATTCTTCAACTCCTTGAAACTCTTTGCACATTCATCGGTCCAAGTGAATTTCGTCTTCTTCCGAGTCAATTTGGTTAATGGACCAGCAATGTGAGAAAGCATCAAAAAATCTTCTATAGTAGTTAACCAATCCTAAGAAACTACAAACTTCAGTAACATTTGTGGCCCTACTCCAATTAACTACGGCTTCCACCTTCTTAGGATCTACAGAGATACCATCCTTAAATATTATGTCCCAAAAATGCCACTATCAAGCCAGAATTCGCATTTACTCAACTTGACGTAAAGTTTCTTCTCCTTTAAGATTTGCAACATGGTCCTCAAATGGACCATGTGTTCCTCGTTGCCCTTTGAATAAATGATAATGTCGTTGATGAAGACAGCAACAAACTGATCCGAATAAGGCTTGAATACCTTATTCATCATATCCATAAAAGCAGCTTGAGCATTTGTTAATCTGAAAGGCATTACCAAAAACTTGTGATGACCATATCTTATTCGAAAAGCAAACTTAGGAATATCCTCAACCTTAATCTTAAGCATCTTAAGCTGATGATAACCTGATCTTAAGTCAATCTTTGAGAACACTTGAGCACCTTGTAATTGATCGAATAAATCATCTATCCTCAGTAACGGATACTTGTTCTTGATGGTCGCTTTATTGAGTTCTCGATAATCGATACAAAGCCGCATGGATCCATCCTTCTTCTGCAAGAATAAGACGTGAGCATCCAAAGGTGATACATTCGGCCAAATAAACCCCTTGTCAAGTAGCTCATGATGCTGGGTCTTTAGCTCCTTAAGCTCCACATGGGCCATCTTATAAGGAGCTTTAGAGATCGGTGCAGTATCGAGAGCCAAATCAATTGTGAATTCGACTTCCCGATCCGGTGGTAACCCTGGAAGCTCTTTTGAGAATACCTCAGGAAACTCTCAAACGATAAGAATGTTCTTGAGTTTTATTTCTTTCCTCTCTGTATCAACCGCATAAGCTAAGAAGCTTTCACATCCTTCCCTACAAAACTGAACTCTGATTCTCCTAGTATACGAAACACGATTTTCTATAAATAGTTAAGTGATGTAAACACAAAAATAAAACACAAGCCTATTTCTTTCAAATTTTTCAAACCCCTAAAAACCCCTTCTATATGTATAAGATAATAATCATAACAATATATTCAAATAAACATGTTGCATATGTTTATCATGGAAACATAATAATATAAAAAATAAGATTTTGTCACGTGGAGGGTTCTATACAAACCCCCCATCCCACCATACTTCCATTTAAGCTCTAAATGCTAAAGATCAGGAGAAGAAGAAAGAGAAGAAATTTAAGGAAGAATCCTGATTTCAAACCAATTGTAATTAAATCTTCATCCTATTTAACATACAAGTTTTACATTTAGAATTTTATTTGAGATCGAAATTTAGACCTCAATTCTAATAAAAAATTATTTCTTTCAAAGAAAATGAGAAATACTTGCATTTTACCATCACGACCAGACTCGCCGAACCCGTGAAGGCGTCCCACCATCCATGGTGGCAGACCATGGCAGCCCCCTTTTTTCCTTTCATAGTCTTGACAAATAGATGAGCGATAGAGAAAGGGGGAGAGAGAGGAATGATATATTAGGGTTACTTTGAGTTTGGGTTTAAAATGGATGCGGTTGGATTTTAATTCATATCCAACCCGACCCGTTAACTTAAGTTATGAATTAAAAGAAGAATTTGTATTAAGACCGCTGATAGCATTGTATTATGGTTTTAGCATAAGTTTCTGAAAATGTTCAAGACCCTAAAAATTTACGTTTAGGCCCCTGTAAATTACTTTAATTCGCTTTAGCCCTTACTGAATGTTTGTAGATAGTTATAATACTGAAAATTTTGTATTTATCCTCCTGTTAATTAGAAAAATTAGTTTCCCCACCCTAGCACTTAATTTAAGCATAGAAAAATATATAAAAATAATATTAGCTTCTATAAAAGGGGTTTTGGGATAATTTTTAAGTTTACCATGACGTTATAAAAAATTATAATTTGACAGTATTCGATAATATGTTTTTAGAATCGAGCGAAGCTTAAGGTGATTGGCGTTGGAGTTTACAAATAAAACCGTTTTCTTGTTATAATTGTAAGTATTAAGTTCATCTTTTTACAACTTATAATTCTGATCTTATTTCCTTATTATCATAGACATCCTTAACATAATCTTCGTGCTTATCTGACGTGATTATTGATAGTTTGATAATTATATATCGTTGTTATTTAACATTGATACATCATGAACATGTTATAATTAAGGTTTGAGGTTTCAACCGAAACCACCGATACGTGGTGCTTTCGTATCGGTTTCGGTGGAGACCAATACGAAACCAACCATACAATATTGTTTCGGCTGCAATCTTTAAAAACTTATTTTTTTTATACCATTTTTACTGTCATTGTGATCATTGTAGGCCTTTGTTGTTAGAAAACCGCAAAAAAATGAACCCAAACCCTATACCACTACTTATCTAAATACACTTTTCAATATATTTTGCATCATTCCTGGATTTTTAAACACTAGAATCATTATCTTGTAATATAGAATCATAAATTTAATTATTTAATATATCTACACGTATGTATGTTGTATTACCGTCGAAACCGAAACTAGCTAAAACCCAGCGAAACTAATAAAATTATGAGACTGGAACCGAAACCGAATTCTTGAACCTTAGTTATAATCGTAAGAGTTGTTACCTTCGTGCAATCGATTTACTTTTGAGATTTATTCCATACATATTTTTCCCTAAAAGGTGTACATCTAGGAAACTAAATAGCTTATAATGTTATGGGTGTGTGTTAGCTGTGTCAGTGTCCCGTGGATATACCGTTGTAGGCTGCCGTTGTAGACCCTAGGGATTTTATGTTATTTTTACCGCTGTAGGCAGTCCGTTGTAGGCCGGACCCACCCATTGGTCCATAAGTCGGAGCCCGTATACTATAACACTACTTAGTCTCCTTTTTTCCTTTGACCCTTGTACCTTCCGTATACTTCTATGTACATATCATTTGTTATATCATAATCTTGTAATATGATTATTTGTTTCATTACTTGCTCGATTATTACATCTATTGCATAACTTATATTATATGAATATTGTATTTGTTGAGTTATGGTTTGCTCATCTTGTTATTTTAACAATATTTCAAATTAGCGTAGAGCTCTAGCTAAAGACGACTTTTGGAGTTTAGTTAATCCTCATAGCATGATGCTTTAATTTACTAGTTTTGGTTTATGTTTGTAATAATTTATGGACGCAATGTAATGTTGAGGTTTTAGACCGATGTTTATATCTTTTATAGAATATTGTAGTTTATTTGATAGAATAAAACTATATGTTTATTTGGAGATCTTAAGAGGATTGCAGGTAGGTTAGATCTTGCTGTCCTTTTTTTAAGGATTGCGACTGGCTCGCTGCACTTGTCTCAGGGCATGAGAGCTTTAGTGTTATCAGAGCTTAAGGGGAGTATGTTAGATTATAAATATACATCCGTAAACTTTTAACAGAACTTCTTAGCATTGATGCACTAGAAGCGACACCAGGATTGTGTAAAAGCCATGCATATTCATACCCTGTCGGGCATGCATTTTTTTATCATAGTTTCTCATATTTTTTATTTCAAATACATTCTAACCATAGAACTCCTTTATCATATTATATGAATTCTCTATCTCATTCAGCTCTTGTTATGGGTCAGCTCCTCATTAATATTAGGAAAAACAAGATGTTATATACATTTACTATTCAGCCTTAAGATCATAGCATACCAAATATTGTTGGATCAAGAGATGCTTCATGTCAAGGATCGGATTTTGATAGGAACTACCTTTTTTTGAACTGGCCCGTAAGCCTGACCCATACACTCACAACACACCCACACGCACAGCACACAACACGCACACACATCCAAGGGACCCAAGAATTTACCTTGAAAGCGTTAAATTGTGTCACTTCCCCTCCTAGGGATCGAACCCTGCACTCTCCTTAGGAGGGGGGAAGTGTCATACCAACTGAGCTATTGCTCATTGGTGATTGAAACCAACTTAATTGTGGGCATTTATATGAAAGAACAGTTGATACCCAAAACAAATCACACAGTATATTTGTGAACCAAAAGTTGTCATCCCTGCGACTAACGTGGTGCATCTTTTAAAATAAACGGCATACAAACATATCAATATCAAGTTTGAATTGTTAAAAGTGATTGGCTCTTTTATCGTATGAGAAAAGATTACCATGTTGGCATGTTATTAAGAAAGAGTACAGAGAGGTGCATACCACAAACTTGAGCGATCATGCATGTCAAAAGGGAATAAGATGCGATATTAAATGGCACTCCAAGACCCATGTCTGCAGAGCGCTGGTACATTTGGCATGACAACTCCCCATTCTCCACATAAAACTGAGGGAAAAAATAATTACAAGTCTGAAAGAGTAAAATAATATGAAACGAAAAGCAAGCTATACTCATAAATATAACAAACAGTAAATGAATTTGTTTGCCAACCAAGAATGGAATGCTTTATAGGGGGGGGGGGGGGGGAAGAGAAACTTAACAATGGCGCTAATGTATACAAGTTAATTGTCTTCATCGCCACTTAACTAACTGAATCTCTAAATGCATATACACAGAAACTATCTAAGGCTAACAATGTTATGGAATAACTCATCGCAGCTCTATTTTCCTTTTAGGAAAAAAAAATTCTAACCTGTGCAAACATGTGACAAGGAGGAAGAGCCATTTGTTTAAGATCCGCAGGGTTCCAAGCTGAAAGAATTATGCGGCGATCATCTGGATTGGTCTTTACTTTATCAATTACATCCAACAGCTGATCAAATCCTTTCCCAGAGTAATCCGCATGCATGTCGGTGTATCTGAGAAATATGTGATTACACTCGAGACTTCCATATGCGAAAAATATTGATAGCCAAAAACATTCAACAATCAACTTACTCGGCGCCAAAATGTCTCCACTGAAACCCATATATTGGCCCCAGGTCACCTTCTTCTCTACGAGTTAAACCAATGCTAGAAGCGGAAATCATAGATGAGTCGGAATTGGCAACTGACAGGCATCTAAAAGGGAAGACCGCAAGGGAAAAGCCTAAATTTCACCTAAACTACCCTTAAGCACTGCTGTTCTTAACTAAACTGCCTTAAAATTCTCTAACTACAGTTAAGCCCCTTAATCTTTGGTTTTAAAGAAGTTTTTTAGATAAATTATGGTAGAAGGGTACACATTAAACTATTAGGAAGCTTACGGTAGTAAATAGACTTTAGCTAGTTGACTTGAAAACACTGATAGATAAGGGTAGTTTAGTGAAATTTAGCACAGGAAAATTGCAGACCTGTCAAGGTACTCTCTTGATGCATTTCCATCCCATATATGTATACCCTTTTCTTGTAATACCTGTTGCCAGAACAAAAGAAAAAGAACAAATTTTGGTTGCAGAAGCCTGACGGATCAAAGAAGACGACTTGCTCTGAGCCAAAATATTCAAACAATAATAAAACAGGATATTGCTGCAATAATGTTTCGAATCTTGGCTGAACTATATCGGATTTTGAGCGGTCGGAGATGAAACAGGGAGTATGATTCAATCTGGCCTTCTTCTTTTTAAAGAAAATGTTTTTTTTTTGGTTTTTTGGTGGTGGTGGTTGGGGCGGGGGGGGGGGGGGGGGGGGTTGTATCAGATTTGCACTGATCCTAATCAATATTCAATATAACCGCGAAAAAGAAATGATATCTTCCCCAACCCCCACGCCCCAAAACACACACGCGCGCGCGCAGAGGAAGAAAAGAAAAACAAATGTCCGTGACCAACCTGTATTCTGATAAAGACAGTCGATTCTGAGAGCATGTGCAAAGCTTTTATGAAAATATATAGGTCAAACTGATAAAAGATACATATCGAGTACTTTGATATCAAACTCGGTCTGAGATCACTTTTATAAAAATATATAGGTCAAACTGATAATAGATACAGATCGAATACTTTCATATCGAACTCGGTCTGAGAGCATGTGCAAAGCTTTTATGAAAATATATAGGTCAAACTGATAAGGGATCAAAATGAAAAAATTATTGCCCTCGAGGCACTAACGTGGAAGTGATGGATAAGATATCATAAAAATTCTCGAGGGAGGTCATTCAACTGTCTGCATGGATGTAATCTCGCAACAAATAAATTAAGATTAAGAAATAGAAACAAGTGGTTTAATGGGCATGAAATTTACTCGTGTGCATATTGAAGAATTACTAAAAGACCAAATTATTTCTTATTTCCTCCGTAACAAACTCCTGTCCAAATATAGTTCAGATTATAATAACCGAGGGCGGAGCTACAATATCCAAATGTCCAGCTGTCTCTTCATTTCTTTCCTGTACAATCACTTGAGCTTACCTTAATAGTCCGGGTATGTGTCTTATTATCTAAACATCCACTAATTATATTCTAATTCTAATCGCATGCAACCCTTAACCATTCAGCCCGTATCGGAATCAAATTTAATTTCATTGCAAAAAGGAGAAGTAAAAAAAAGAGCTGTTCCACCCACAGGTGGACCCAAATAGAAAAGGGGAGGGGGCATGTGCCCCCACTCAAATTTTGGGAAAAACAAAGACACCGGTTACAAATTTTGGAATTTCTGAGTATATAGGGGTGATGGGTGGAGCTCCCAGACAGCTTAAGTGGTAGGATGGCTAGCTCCCTAGTGAAAGGACGTGGGTTCAATTCCCAGCATACACACATATAATTTTGAATTATACTTGCATGGATACAGATTCCATTGGTTTTGTCCCATTATGAAAAGTTCTTGAACAAGGAAAGTTTAGTCGTACATCAAGAAATAAGGAGAAATAGAATATGTTCTCATAGAACAATATTTGGTTCAACAAAAATCTAGACTGTATTATGTACTCCAGGATACAAAACCTTGAAGGATGTTATAATGGATACTGAATAATATATCTTATTAGATTACTTTTTGTCTGTAATTAAATTAAATTTCATTTAAATTTTAGATATCATGTAGATAGGCTTCTTGAGGAACTATTGTTATTTGCGGTGTGTGCCCCCTCTAACCCAAATTTCTAGTTCCGTCTTTGGATCCTCTTGTCGTTCACGCCTCTTTCCCTCTCTGAGTTCTTTCCCAGAGATATTCCTTCTGGAGAGGGAAAAAACAGCAAACATGAAGAGGGACAAAACTACAGAATACATATGGAAACAAAGGTACTATATTTCGATTAAAGGCTTCAACCAAAAGTATCCTTTAGCAGTAATGAAGTTATCATACCTTCGCATTTGTAGAGCCACTGATGAACCACAAGAGTTCTTCAACCACTCCACGCCAAAATACTTTCTGCGGACCAATCATAAGAGTACTCACAACATTTAAGAAAAAGTAAGAAAATCAGATTTGTTATTATCATATTGCTTGCGCATATAAAATGTTTAAACAACCAGGAAAGTCAGTGCAATATGAAATGCTAGTGTAAAACAAATTTCCTTTAATGACACTATAGGCATATCGACTCAATTTGTGATCACTAAAGATGGAGATATAATAGGTATTACCTTAGTTGTGAGCAATGGAAAAGAACTTCTCAAATTGAACCGCATCTGCAAGGAATATACATAACAGTAAGATCTCTAGTATGCCAAAGAATTTTATTGGCTTGTAATGATGAAATTTTCACCATAAGGGCACATACTTGACAACCAAACTTTGAATGTGTTCCAGTCCCAGTCCTGTCATTCTTTTCAGCACCATTTTCTATGATATCTTCAATAAGCCTTAGATACATGTATTCATCATGTCTTTCATGTATCATTTTTGGAAGAAAAGAGAAATCCTCGACTTCAAACTTATCCGTGCGTGAATTAGTATCGGTTATTTCACCATTTTGCAGGCAGTTGAGGTCAGTGGAAGAGTGTCGCACACATACATATGTCATGAACAAGAACCTAATATTGTTCTCTACCAAAGGGAATGAAGAGTACCATGGCTGAAAATTAGTCAAGTCAATTGGAGGAATGAAAGTGTCACAATCGACGCTTGTTTCTATGTCCGTGAAATGTATGGCTTCACATTCGGGTGCCTTCATAGCTTCCCTGCGTTCAAGAACCTCAAGTATTTGTTATCAAGAGGACAGGGTTAATTATACTGAAATACCATGAAGCTTCTATCGCTTTTGAGATATATATCATTAACTGTATAGATTAAATTAAAAAACCATGAACTCTCATCTTTTTGAGATAAATATACATATAATGAACCCCATAAATTACACTAAAATAGCAGGAACGTTTCCTGCCATTAGTAATCTTCTCAAATGTCAAAATTATTCCTATAGCAGTCATGTTACCACTATACCCTTACAAAGTTCCTCCTTCCCTCTCCTTCTAATTCATCTCATTTGGTTCAAAGCTCTTTATACCTGCACGCAATCAATTTGTATTTGGAAAGAGAAGAATCAGGAGAGAGAAAAATGGATACCTAAGAAGCTACAAGGGTAATATGGTGATATATTGGTTACCTAACTACCACTACAACGGATTTTAGTGCAACGAAGAAGGAAAGTTCACGGTATTTTAACATAACTTATACAGTTGATGATTATATTTCATGGTATGTTCTTATAATTTACTCTAAAGATATCGTCAATAATTCCAGCATGGACAAATCATGATTAATGGACTAACCTTAACACCTGGCCACCTCCTATAACAAACACTTTCTCAATTGAAAAACAATAAGGGGATGCAGCCAACAAATCTAAGGCAGAACTCATGCTCCCGCATATAACAACGTTCTCTGCAGTTGCAATATCAAAACTCCCAGAACGAGTAAGCACAACATTAAGACGGCCAGGCAAAGGCCTGTAATGAGAGGGAATGCTTTCCCAAGTTTTTCTACCCATTATCACGGCATTCTTTTTCGAAGGATCCGCCGTACTCATCGTAACCTCCTTGAAAAATTTGAGGTCAGATGGCAGCCTCCATGGCAGTATCCCATCTTTCCCTATACCCATTTGCCTAGTGGCAGCAACAACAACTTGAAAAGTTCTCTGAGACTCATTGAATGCATTAGTGTTACCATTTGCAGCATTCACAAGGATTTCACCTTCCATGGGTGGCACTCTTTGGCAATAATGAAAACTTGTAACCTTCCTCGATCCTAAAACAGTAGAGCACGGCTTCTTGAGACCAACAATGAATGAGCAACTTCTGCTAAAAACTGGTACAACCTGAAGTTGGTATAAAAAATGTGATGTTAATCGTAATCAATTTCCTGAAAGAATAAATCCATCAGGGCATTATAGACACACGTTAAGGGGAAAAAGAACAGTATGAGCATGCGATTAAGTCTTGGAAAGGACAAAGCACGACACGAAACATTGTGTGATTGCAAAAGCTCATGAATGTGTACTTAACGTGTGTGCTTGAGAAAATCTTGGAACAAATGCTCCCAGAGCAGAATTTCCTGAAACTCAACATCTGGACCGAAAACTGACGGGAATCAAACAATGGGCACTGAAACACTAACTATAACTACCTTAATTATAATGCATCAACTAGTGCAGAAACTGTGAAACAAAGAATGTTGTTGTGTGCTGTCAAATCTTCATGACAATTGATACTTCAACATACATTAAACATCTAGGAAACATGTATCATAATTCGAACAATTTCAACTAACAATAAACAAGGGGGAAAACAGGAGTTGTGTATTTCAAGAGATTCTATGGCATTTCAGAAAAATGCTCACGGAACTATCAAGATAAATTCAACAACGTCAAATTTGCATCCATCACTGGATAATGATGGGCACATAATAGTTGGCAGTCATTTTGTACAACTCTTGGTGAAATCCTTAGATATGCAGTTACAAGTTCTAACAAATCAAAACTTCTTGTGAAATGATGGCTGTAAATGCATTAAAGGGTGATCAGAAAACAAATATTCCTTCAAATATACGCAGACAGAGCCAAAATTCAATGGAAGTAGTGGAAAAAGTAAATTAGAGTCATGTAAATGGAAACCGAAATGCCAAGTTAAATTTCAAAATATCGGTGGTACACATATCGATACTGGAGAAGTATTTTTGGCATCGGTGTTGTCCAAATCAGTCATATCGGCTTGGAATATCAGATTGTTTGATCCCGGACGACAAAAGAATTTTAAAATTTGGGGAATATTATAAAAACCGATTGCATTGCAAGCCACAAATCTAGTATTCAGCTACCATGCATCATCTAAACAAGTAACTTCGCAGCAAATCACAAATCGATTACATTGCAAGCCAACAAATTATAAATAAATTCAACGCACATTAAGGTCAATTTAATTATATATTATCTGCGATTTGAACTTTACAATGTGAGAGAAATTGAGATCAAGGGCTCAATCATCACCATTTTGAACCAACTAATCACAATCGAAGTAGGGTGCGATTTGATGTTTGAGCTAAAACTCTCAAAAGAAAATTGATAAGAAAGTGGATTAGAGAAATACCTGAGCCTGAGACGAGCGTCAAAAAAAGGGCGTTTTAGGTCATGAGGAAAAAATGGGTGGGATTTTGGGAGAGGGGTGTGGGGGTTTAGGCGGGTGGTTTTGGGTTGACGGACCGGCTATGGCTTTGGGTCCAAGATTCGGGTTCAAAGCCCATTTTTTTTTGCATGTAATATGGTGTGCCGGCCAGAGGTGTCAACGGTGACGTATGACCTATTAGACATGTGGGTCAATATGTAAAACACTGGTCATGAGGTAAATTTTTCCTACCCATTAAAACATTACCCGCACCTGTCCCGCCTGTTTATAAGTATCACCAGGTCGACTCTTCCCGTGGGTTCGTGGATTTTACCTGACCTGCAAGTTCGAGAGTTTACCCGGCCCGTCGCCCGAGTCATTCCTTGTCATTACATTAAATATTGGGTACTCCATTGAAGTTATATTATGAATGCTGAGAGTTACTTGGAATATATATTTAAATGGTGTTATTTTCGATAATCTGATTTTTTTTTTTTAAAAAGACTAGTGGCTCGAATGTCCATAGTTCCCGTATTACAATTTAAAATACAGGATGGTTACCTTGTACAAGTGAATTCTATAGAATGGAGAAGAGAACACATAGGTTGAGAAAAAGATTGACGTCTCTTATAAATTATTATAGTTTAGTTCCTTCCTTTTGCAAATTTTGCATATAAATAATCTTACGTAGACCCGTTCATGGATGAACCGCAGACTATTCATGGGTTATCCGCACATCCATCCGTCCGTACCATGTTAGGTGATGGCATAATATTTAACACCCGTTTAAAGCCTGACATTTTTGTTGGATATGTATACCCTAGAGGCCTGTATTGTATAGCATGATAGGGATATGTATATATAGGACAATCTTGTTCAGCTGTATAGTATACTATTTGAGTTGTCTTTATCTGAACATGTGTATTTATTTTTCTTGTTGTTTTATATTGCTTATATATGTTGATAAAAACTCGTTACAATAGTATACTATTTTGGTTTGTTTTTATTTTAACATGTGCATATGTTTTACTCGATATCACATATGGCTGATACATGTTGATAAAGCTCGTAAGATTTTGCTTGACTATCAGTGTTATGATGGCGGTCATACTTGTGGAGGCTGAGTAGTCTATAAGCATATCCTTAAATGTCCCAAGTCGCAGAAGTATCGAGACCGGGTATCGATATTCCACAGTAGACTTGTGTATACATTTCTAGACCCCGGCGAGAGACGGTGGTTGGTCCCACAGCCATTGGTGTGATCACCTAAGATTGCATACAGGTGCTCACTGGGGGTGAGTACATTGGACAGACTTGCCGAGAACTTCTAGATGGTATTATACCTATCGTTAGATAGTAGTCCTCAGGTGACATGAGTACGGGTTAGTCTTTAGACCTGAGATCGTCATTTTGTCTCATGTGAGTTCCTACTGTACTTAGATCACTACCATACCACGGCTCTATTGAGTCGTGCAAACAGGTTTTGTTTGGATACAGTCTCGAGCCACATGGAGGCAGTGAATGATTGTCAGGGATTCATCTCTCCCGGTATTAGAAGTCGATACTGCACTGAGTCCGATTGGCCAGAACCATACGACTTTGGCCAAGACAGTTGAGATTTATTGATAGTTACATCAGTAGTTTCTCGGATCGGTCCTGAGCCACATCAACACAAATTATCGGGTCAGTAGGGGTCTGACGTTTACCACCTCCTAGACCCAGCATGCGATACTCTTAGATGAAGAAACCGGACTGTACGGAGATTGTCATGGATAGGATCAGTAGGAGTTCGGATGAGCTTGCTAATCGGCCTTCTTTTCGACAGGTACCTGGATAGTCATTACGTACAGCTAGTGCCGCTGACGTGCTTATGGTTAAACCCAATACCAGCGTACTGTCAAGCCTTTGGAGTCTCACACGGAGGGTTTTCTTGGTTCAGGCGAAACGATATAGAGGCCATATGTTTATACGTGCAGGGTTCCGATTAATTATGTGTACTAGATGTGCGGAATTTAATCGGACGGGCTATAATAGTAGCGGGCTTAGGATTAAGCCGGTTTGTTAAATCAGATATTGACTTAATTCTAGTATTATATTAGTAGTATTATTCTATCTCTAGAGTATTCATATTTTGGTACGAATACGGGTATGTATATACGGTAGAACATGTTAGTGTATATGCCCTAGAGGCCATTACTGTATCATACTAGTTTGTATATTACTTAATGGAAGCTTGGGATATTCACAGTTGTATAGACAATCTTGCTCAAAATGGTAGTATGCTACTTGCTTTGTTTCTACTTTAATGTGTGCATGTGTTTCTTTTAGCATATCGCCTATACACATTAGTGGAGCCCTTAGGATCTTTGCTTGATTACCAGCGTTGTGATGGCAATCATACTACTGGGGCTGGGTAATCTACAAGCACATCCTTATACAGGTCCCTAGTCGTAGGATTATCGAGACGGGGCATCGATACTCCGGAGTAGACTAACGTATGCGCTTCTCATCCCAGCAGGGGAGATGGTCTGTCCCACAGCCATCAGTACGTCGTACTTGAGATAGTATGCGGGTGCTCGTTAGGTTACGAGTACACTGGACAGGACTCGTTGGGAAATGTTGGTTGGTACTATACCTATCGTCAATTATCAGTTCCCAGGTGACATGAGTACAGCTTAGTCCGCTGACTTGACATTGTCACTTCGCCTCAAGTGTGTTCCCACTGTTCTTAGATTGCTACCCTACCACGGCTCAAATGAGTCGTGCAAACAGGTAGCAGTTGGGTGCAGTCCCGAAGCACTTGGAGGCAGTGACGGTTAGACATGATTCGTCTCTCCCGGTATTGGGGGTTGATATCACGCTGTGTCTAGTAGAGCCATTACACATAGTCGTCCCTGGCCAGGGCAAGCGAGATATACTGGTAGGTTTTCCAGTGTTGTCTCAGGGTGTTCTGGGCTACACCCCGACACGACTTGTACCGCTATTAGGGGACTGACGTTTACCGCTCCCTAAACCCGCCATGCGATATTCTCAGACGAACAGACCGGACTGTACAGAGATTGTCACATTCAGGCTCAGTAGGAATTCGGATGGGTTCACCTCATCAGTCTTCTTATCGGTATCTACCTGGGGACCGTTACGTACAACTAGTACCGCTTGCGGCCTGTGGTTAAACCCACTGCCAGCATAGTGTCGAGTCTTTAGAGTCCCATACAGAGGGCTATTCGCCTTTGGGCAAAACCGAGTAGAGGTCGCATGGTTTTGCGACAGGGTTCGTTCACATCCGCGCACTTGTGCACGTTTGGTGTCCGGGCAGTTATTACTAGCGGGCTTTGGTTTAAGCCAGATCCTAGTATACGTTTTGGAATTGGTTTTATCTCATTGTATTCATGTTCCTCGGAACGCGGGTGCGGGTGTGTATGCACAATTGACAGAGGCAGAGGCAGAGGATTCTCATTAGGGTTGTTGACCGTTGACTTTTTCTAAACCCTAATGAGAATAAGAAATATGATTAATAATATTAATTAAGGATTATTGTGCCATGGTTGAGTTGAACATTTGACTTTTGTTGACTTGTTGACTTTGTTGACCGGTTGACCATTGTGGACTTGTTGACCATCATCATTTCATTTCCATGATGCTTCTTGTTCTTTGCAAAATGCATTAAATGCATGAAATGATAATGGTCATTGAAACTAACCATCATAATTCTTAATTATTATTATTATCATCATTATTCTTACTTTTGTGAGTATGGTTGTAAATTATTATCTCATTCTCTGTCACGCCCCGCTTCCCAGAGTACGCTAGATTGGGCACGTGACATAGCCAACCATGCTACCTGTGGGTAGGAAGTATCCATCCACAGTCACATTACGGCTGTAGAGATATCAAGAACAAGATAAAACTATCTAAAACTTGTCCATAATCCAGAATAACAGGAGTCAATAATAAATAAATGCGGAAGCAAATGATCCAATACAAATAACTGAAAAGTGTGTCCCATAATGCGGGCTCACATAAGGAAATAAATGCAGGAAATAAAACTAACTACTACTGAACTCAGAGCTCAGCCTGCTGGCTGAAGTATTCCTGCTCGGACTGCAACAGCGGTACGGAATCTGGGGCATGCAAAACCCAGACGTCAGCGCGTCATGTCATCAAGTAATATAATATGAACAGTGTAACAGGCAATGCAAAATAAACATGAATAAAACGAGAGTAGCAATAATGTGAAACAAGCAGTGCAGGGTAGTGTGTAGTGGGTAACTAAACTGTTCTATCAGGTTTTCTATTCTAAAGTCTTTGAAATCAATTTGAGTAATCCTCCATGTAACTCAAAGGATATGTCCCGTTACCCCCCGGGACCACGGATCAGGAATATGTGAACCAATAGTGGTTCTGTCCCGTTACCCCCCGGGACCATGGATCAGGAAAATGTAAGAGTCACGAATGGCTCTGTCCCGTTACCCCCCGGGACCACGAATCAGGAAAATGTAAGAGTCACGAATGGCTCTGTCCCGTTACCCCCCGGGACCACGGATCAAGCAATACCCTTTTAAGTTACACTTTAGTTTACACTTTTGATTTCCACATACCCCCAAGTTGTGTATGTCAAGTCAGGTATTCAGTAATCAAGGACTAATGCCAACACAGGATCAGGTAATAGCAGGTTTTGTCTGGATAGACAACAGGAACGGTCCATGAGGACTACATGTCGGGTTTGTTGGCATTAGGCACGAGATCAGGTAACGGGTCGAGTCATGATACATCAGGTCAAGTCAACAGTACACGGTACCATATCAGGTATAGTAGGAAGTGTAACAGGTCATGTCAGGAAGCACACGATGCCATGTGAGTGCTCATAATCAAACTAACATAAGCATGTGTATAAATAAACAAGCATGAGTACTGTCAGAACAACAAACTGGAACATGTAATATGATATGCAAATAGATATAATTTCAAGGATATGGATGCACAGTTGTCGATTAGGGTTACATTTATAGTTCCAATATTAATTAGGATGCAATTTATTAAACATGGAGTGTTAATATCACATTATTATGTAGTAATGTGATCTATGTATGCAATTATATGTATCTTAAATGCGATGGATGCAAACGGGTATCCGAAAAGTTATAAAACTATAAAATGGTAATGTGGGATGTACAACTAAGCAATATATGATATAAATATTGATATAATAATATTAATATGGACAGCATATTCAAAGCGATTAATAACTAAAAAAGTGGTATTGATTAACCATGCACAAGAAAGTTCCGTTCAAAAATTCAGCGTCACCCTAATTTATAAAATAGCTTAAAAATAACAAACGTTCTCCAAAAGGGACGTGTCTTATACCAAAACAAAGATAATTCAATAAGGTTTTCATTTTTATAAGTATAAACATCTCAAGTTGTCCCTACAAAAAGTTATGAACATTCAAAGTTGAAAGTTTGCTGCTGGAATTTCCCTGGACAGCAGTTTGGAGACATTTTCATTTGCATTTTACGTTATTTAAACAATTTATTTTGCAAGTAAATATTTCATAGAGTTATAGTATTCTGAGTTAGCTTCGTAACAAACCAAAGAACGTATACTAATGATTTTTCTATGATTTATAATGAATTTTATAAGGTAAGGTGTACAGTAAATTTCAGATTTGTCATATCCGATTTTTCAACGACGTTTCATGTGTAAACTATAATATTTTAAATATATAATATCATAAAATGCAGATTATAAACTAATTAAAGATAATAATAAGAAATATTACGACGATGTATATTTTAATTGATATGGATGCAGTATAATGTAATCTAGTATGTCACAAGATAAGTTTTCATGATCTAGATTTAATATGATATAAACGGATGCAAACGGAATATCGAAACGTTATAAAATTAAACATGGGGCACTAGATTTAAACTATAGGTATGATATTTATTTAAATAGGTATAAAATGAATTATATAGCATGTAGCAAGATTAACTTGCCTCGATGGGTCGCGAATCGGGAAAACGGAACGTTAACCGTCGGCGGGGAAAACTCGCGACGGGCGCACGGTTCACGGAATGAACCCAAACGACGAACAAAGGAACCACACGGGTCGGGGTACCTCGCTGGAACATCGAGAAGCGTCACCGGCACGACGGAATTCCGGCAACAAAAGAACAGTTAAAAAAATGAGAAACGAGACATGAAGCAAGAAGAGAAAGAATGATAAAGAGAAGTACGAGAGAATATATGAGGGAGAGAGAGAGAAAAAAGTGGAGAGAGAGAGAGAGAATAGGGGGAGAGAGAAAGTGGGGCCCACGGGGTTAAAGGGGAGGTTGCGATTGGCTGAGAGAATAAATTGAGAAGGATATAAAAGATTGTAAAAATATTATATGGTTAACTTAAAGATTTAAAAGATAGGTAATGAACAGTAAGATATCAGGTTAGTTAGAAAAATATATGCGATGGTTTTAATAATATTAAAATTTGGGATTTTGGCGCCAAATAAAACATTTCCAAATCGCGCCCGGGTCGAGTCCAAAAATTTGAAATTGAAATAATAGGATTTTAAGCAGGATCCAAATTTTAAAATTAAGTGTTTTATGATTAAAAAGCATACCCCCAAAACGGACACACGTACGTGCACGTAGCCATCCAAACTCGCCCGTTTCACTGAACGGGACGAGAACACAATGCACGGACGCTACCACGAGGCTAGGGGTGTCAAGTAGGCCAAGATGAATATTTTCAATTTTATTTTAGATGCCAAAATTTGTTATATGTAGAAATGACTTTGCCGGGTAAATTTTACAGTAAGCAACAAACAAGCAAGTTAAATAAAATGAGTACCACATTATGCTCAAACAGTAACTGAAAATAGTAGCATTGGGCTCGGGTGTTACATTATACCCAACTACAAAAAGAATTTCGTCCTCGAAATTCCAAGAATACAAAGATAGATAACTACAAGAAAAGGTGAGGAAACTTCTGCCGGATTTCATCTTCTCATTCCCAAGTGGACTCTCCATGCGAGTGATTACCCCAAGAAACAAGCACAAGAGGGATTGCCTTGTTCTTAAGAATCTTTTCCTTTCGGTCCACGATTTCAATCGGTCGCTCCTAAAAAGTCAAGTCTTCTCGTACTGTTAGCTCCGAATGATCCAAAACGTGTGTTTCATCTCGAACATACTTACGGAGTTCAGATACCTGAAACACATCGTGCACATTTGCCAAGGACTGCGGTAACGCCAAACAATAAGCTACCTCACCAACACGCTCCACGATCTCAAGGGTCCAACGAATCGAGGACTAAGCTTTCCTCGACTTCCAAAACGAATCACCCCTCTAGTCGGTGATATCTTCAAGAATACCAAATCACCCACGGTGAACTCCAGAGGTCTTCTTGACGTATCTGCCCAACTCTTTTGTCGGTCCTGTGCTGCCTTCATATGATTTCTGATAGGGTTAACCTTCTCAACTGTCTGCACAACCAAATCTGGTCCCAATAATCTTCGTTCACCGACATCGTCCCAACAAACAGGTGAACGGCATTTACGACCATGCAAAGCTTCAAATGGAGCCATCTGAATAGTTTCCTGAAAACTGTTGTTGTAAGACAACTCCACCAAAAGTAGATGATCCTCCCAAGACCCCTTGAAGTCCAACCTGCATGTTCTCAACGTATCCTCAAGAGTTTGGATCGTTCTCTCCGACTGACCATCAGTTTGAGGATGATAAGCTGTCCTAAACTTCAATCGAGTCCCCAAACTTTCCTGTAAACTCCTCCAGAAGTGTAATAAGAACCGAGTGTCCCGATCGGACACGATGCTCACCGGTACTCCATGCAATCTTACGATCTCCTGCATGTACCGCTCTGCCAAAGTCTCTGTTGATTGACCAACCCGAAAAGGAATAAAGTGAGCTGCCTTGGTCAATCGGTCAACAATTACCCATACTGCATTGTTGCCCTTTGGACTCTGCGGTAAAGCCGTCACGAAATCCATGGTTATATGTTCCCACTTCCACTGAGGAATTGGAAGTGGTTGCAATAAACCAGCAACCTTTTGATGTTCAGCCTTAACTTGCTGACACACCAAGCACTTTGCCACAAAGCGAGCAATCTCCCGCTTCATGCCCTCCCACCAGAAATACTGTCGAATATCTCGGTACATCTTTGTGCCTCCTGGATGTACAGAATAAGCTGAACTGTATGCCTCCTTCATAAGCTCTTCACGAACATCACCCTTTGGCACACATAAACGGCTACCATACCTCAACGAACCATCTTCGTGGATCAATAAATCTGTTCGTAGCCCGGCTTCAACCTGCTCTCGAAACTTTTGCAGTCTAGGATCCTGCGATTGAGCTGCTTAAATATTCTCGATCAATGACGAATATACTTGCAGCTGCAACAACTGTCCCGTAGAACGCGGTAGCACAACCTCCAAGTCAAATCTGCGAAAATCTTCAACGAGCTCCTTCTGCGTAGTTAACACCTGAATTACTGGTAACCGACTAAGCGCATCCGGCACAACATTAACCTTCCCCGGATGGTACTTAAGATCAAGATCGTAGTCAGCCATCAGCTCCAACCATCTACGCTGCCTCATGTTAAACTCCTTCTGTGTGAACACATACTTCAAGCTCTTATGATCTGTAAAAACTTCGACTCTTTCGCCCAAAAGGTAGTGTCTCCAAATCTTCAAAGCGAAAATCACAGCCGCAAGCTCCAAGTCATGAGTTGGATAATTCTTCTCATGGGTCTTCAACTGTCTCGATGCATGCTACAACCTTCCCATGCTGCATCAAAACACATCCCAATCCTTTCCCAGATGCGTCGCTGTGAATCACCAATACTCCGGAATTGTCTGGCACGGTCAGAATAGGGGCGGTTATCAACTTCTGCTTCAACGTCTTGAAAGTTAACGCACACTTATCCGCCCATACAAAAGGTACCTCCTTGCGCGTAAGCTTGGTCAACGGCTCTGCCAGACGAGCAAAGTTCTTCACAAATCTCCTGTAGTATCCGGCTAATCCAAGGAAACTTCTTATCTCAGCAACATTCTTTGGAATAGGCCAATCTCGAACTGCTGCAATCTTTTCTGGATCGATGGCAATGCCATCGCCAGACACAACATGCCCCAAAAACCTTACTTCCTCCAGCCAAAACTCGCACTTACTCATCTTCGCATACAATTTCTCATATCTCAACGTCTGCAGTGCGATCTTCAAATGCTCAGCATGTTCCTCAAAACTCTTCGAATAAACCAGAATATCGTCAATAAAAAACCCACGATAAACTGGTCCAAGAACGGTGAAAAGATTCGGTTCATCAAGTCCCTGAATACTGCCGGCGCATTCGTTAATCCGAAGGGCATCACTAAGTACTCGTAATGTCCATACCGAGTTCGGAACGCCGTCTTGCAAATATCTTCTATTTTCACTCGGACCTGATGATATCCGGATCGTAAATCCAGCTTCGAGAATACCCTCGCGCCACTAAGCTGCTCAAAAAGTTCTCCAATGCGAGGGATCGGGTACTTGTTCTTGATAGCCACCCGGTTTAATTCTCGATAGTCGATGCACATCCTTCTTGTGCCATCCTTCTTCTTTACTAGAAGAAATGGAGCTCCCCAAGGCGAGTTACTGCTTCGAATCCAACCCTTTTCAAGCAATTCAGCAACCTGTTTCTTTACTTCTTCCAACTCTACTGGCGCCATTGGATAATACGCTTTAGATACTGGCGCTGCACCAGGAATAAGATCAATTGCGAACTCCACGTCTCTCCTCGGCGGTAAACCCGATATATCTTCAAACACGTCCATAGAATCACGAACAACAGCCGGCTCTTTACTTTCATCACTTCCATTGATGCAAGAATATTATTTGTCGGCCTAGCCCTAAACTCGACTGGCCCGACAGAAAAACTCCCCTCCATCCCAGATAAACTCTGCTGCTCTCGGCTGCCGCAATTACTTGTGAGAAAGTGGTCAAACCCAGGGAGACAATCTGCCTCTGGATGTCCACGTCCAGGCTGCGCATGAACCTCCGTGCCCTGTCTGCATCATTGGCAACTAAAGGTCCAGCGAAACTACTGAGTCTCGTCCATTCTGCTGCATGCACATCTACGGGTGCTCCCTTCTGCTTTAGTCCGATGAACTTCACTTCCATTTCCTCCCGTGCAGTCCGCGGGAAGAACTTCTCCAGGAGACTCTTCGAAAAATCCGCCCACTTGATCGGCTTGGGCAAACGGTTCTCCTCAACAAGCTACCATTCTCGGGCGTAGTCCACTAGCTGAATGCGTACCACAACAACCTTTTTGTCATCTGGAATCTGTGCCGCAAAAAGCAAGTTCTCTGTGTCAACTATCCACTGCTCCACTGGCAACGACTCCTTTAAACCAGTAAATGTAGACGAACCTAACCGCCTGAAATCTGCTACGGTCCCTACTCGGTCAACTGGTCTAGCTCCAACATTGTTCACAGACTGCTGAACGATCTGCAAACCTTCCCAAAATGAGTCCGCTTGCTGCTGGATCAGCTCGGTCTGTTTCTTTGATTCTCCACCATTCCTCTTATCACTCCAAGCATGGCAGCTTCGTCCACACGCTCTGGTATGTCTTCAATTTCTTACCGGCCATAATCCTGAACTCAAAATACCCAACATTAGCATGATGATAGATTCTGAATATAGATCAAGGCTAGAACTCCAAGATACTTAAATAGAGTACCGCATTGTAAATATGCCGCGGTATTATAGCCACAATTACATAACTCCGTCCAAGTCGCCTAAGTCCTAGAGATAACAAGGAATCAGGTTTTCGAATCGATATGCAAAGGAAGTTTGCATATCGTAAAAGATATAATCAGGAATAATGTGATTCAAGAATGGTAAAACGGTCAAGGTGGCAGGACATGTTTCCTAAACACGGGTATTCTGATTCGTGTATTGGGTACAATACCCAACTACAAAAGAATCAACCCGACTATCCTATGGCTCTGATACCAAAAGAACCATGTCACGCCCCGCTTCCCAGAGTACGCTAGATTGGGCACGTGACATAGCCAACCATGCTACCTGTGGGTAGGAAGTATCCATCCACAGTCACATTACGGCTGTAGAGATATCAAGAACAAGATAAAACTATCTAAAACATGTCCATAATCCAGAATAACAGGAGTCAATAATAAATAAATGCGGAAGAAAATGATCCAATACAAATAACTGAAAAGTGTGTCCCATAATGCGGGCTCACATCAGGAAATAAATGCAGGAAATAAAACTAACTACTACTGAACTCACAGCTCAGCCTGCTGGCTGAAGTATTCCTGCTCGGACTGCAACAGCGGTACGGAATCTGGGGCATGCAAAACCCAGACGTCAGCGCGTCATGTCATCAAGTAATATAATATGAACAGTGTAACAGGCAATGCAAAATAAACATGAATAAAACGAGAGTAGCAATAATGTGAAACAAGCAGTGCAGGGTAGTGTGCAGTGGGTAACTAAACTGTTCTATCAGGTTTTCTATTCTAAAGTCTTTGAAATCAATTTGAGTAATCCTCCATGTAACTCAAAGGATATGTCCCGTTACCCCCCGGGACCACGGATCAGGAATATGTGAACCAATAATGGTTCTGTCCCGTTACCCCCCGGGACCACGGATCAGGAAAATGTAAGAGTCACGAATGGCTCTGTCCCGTTACCCCCCGGGACCACGGATCAGGAAAATGTAAGAGTCACGAATGGCTCAGTCCCATTACCCCCCGGGACCACGGATCAAGCAATACCCTTTTAAGTTACACTTTAGTTTACACTTTTGATTTCCCCATACCCCCAAGTTGTGTATGTCAAGTCAGGTATTCAGTAATCAAGGACTAATGCCAACACAGGATCAGGTAACAGCAGGTTTTGTCTGGATAGACAACAGGAACGGTCCATGAGGACTACATGTCGGGTTTGTTGGCATTAGGCACGAGATCAGGTAACGGGTCGAGTCATGGTACATCAGGTCAAGTCAACAGTACACGGTACCATGTCAGGTATAGTAGGAAGTGTAACAGGTCATGTCAGGAAGCACACGATGCCATGTGAGTGCTCATAATCAAACTAACATAAGCATGTGTATAAATAAACAAGCATGAGTACTGTCAGAACAACAAACTGGAACATGTAATATGATATGCAAATAGATATAATTTCAAGGATATGGATGCACAGTTGTCGATTAGGGTTACATTTATAGTTCCAATATTAATTAGGATGCAATTTATTAAACATAGAGTGTTAATATCACATTATTATGTAGTAATGTGATCTATGTATGCAATTATATGTATCTTAAATGCGATGGATGCAAACGGGTATCCGAAAAGTTATAAAACTATAAAATGGTAATGTGGGATGTACAACTAAGCAATATGTGATATAAATATTGATATAATAATATTAATATGGATAACATACTCAAAGCGATTAATAACTAAAAAAGTGGTATTGATTAACCATGCACAAGAAAGTTCCGTTCAGAAATTCAGCGTCACCCTAATTTGTAAAATAGCTTAAAAATAACAAACGTTCTCCAAAAGGGACGTGTCTTATACCAAAACAAAGATAATTCAATAAGGTTTTCATTTTTATAAGTATAAACATTTCAAGTTGTCCTTACAAAAAGTTATGAACATTCAAAGTTGAAAGTTTGCTGCTGGAATTTCCCTGGACAGCAGTTTGGAGACATTTTCATTTGCATTTTACGTTATTTAAACAATTTATTTTGCAAGTAAATATTTCATAGAGTTATAGTATTCTGAGTTAGCTTCGTAACAAACCAAAGAACGTATACTAATGATTTTTCTATGATTTATAATGAATTTTATAAGGTAAGGTGTACAGTAAATTTCAGATTTGTCATATCCGATTTTTCAACGACGTTTCATGTGTAAACTATAATATTTTAAATATATAATATCATAAAATGCAGATTATAAACTAATTAAAGATAATAATAAGAAATATTACGACGATGTATATTTTAATTGATATGGATGCAGTATAATGTAATCTAGTATGTCACAAGATAAGTTTTCATGATCTAGATTTAATATGATATAAACGGATGCAAACGGAACATCGAAACGTTATAAAATTAAACATGGGGCACTAGATTTAAACTATAGGTATGGTATTTATTTAAATAGGTATAAAATGAATTATATAGCATGTAGCAAGATTAACTTGCCTCGATGGGTCGCGAATCGGGAAAACGGAACGTTAACCGTCGGCGGGGAAAACTCGCGACGGGCGCACGGTTCACGGAATGAACCCAAACGATGAACAAAGGAACCACACGGGTTGGGGTACCTCGCTGGAACATCGAGAAGCGTCACCGGCACGACGGAATTCCGGTAACAAAAGAACAGTTAAAAAAATGAGAAACGAGACATGAAGCAAGAAGAGAAAGAATGATAAAGAGAAGTACGAGAGAATATATGAGGGAGAGAGAGAGAAAAAAGTGGGGAGAGAGAGAAAGAGAATAGGGGAGAGAGAAAGTGGGGCCCACGGGGTTAAAGGGGAGGTTGCGATTGGCTGAGAGAATAAATTGAGAAGGATATAAAAGATTGTAAAAATATTATATGGTTCACTTAAAGATTTGAAAGATAGGTAATGAACAGTAAGATATCAGGTTAGTTAGAAAAATATATGCGATGGTTTTAATAATATTAAAATTTGGGATTTTGGCGCCAAATAAAACATTTCCAAATCGCGCCCGGGTCGAGTCCACAAATTTGAAATTGAAATAATAGGATTTTAAGCAGGATCCAAATTTTAAAATTAAGTGTTTTATGATTAAAAAGCATACCCCCAAAACGGACACACGTACGTGCACGTAGCCATCCAAACTCGCCCGTTTCACTGAACGGGACGAGAACACAATGCACGGACGCTACCACGAGGCTAGGGGTGTCAAGTAGACCAAGATGAATATTTTTAATTTTATTTTAGATGCCAAAATTTGTTATATGTAAAAATGACTTTGCCGGGTAAATTTTACAATAAGCAACAAACAAGCAAGTTATATAAAATGAGTACCACATTATGCTCAAACAGTAACTGAAAATAGTAGCATTGGGCTCGGGTGTTACATTCTCACTTGCTCATTCTCTCTCATCCAAAGCTCATTCTCTTCCTCTCTCTCAAAACTCTTATGTCTCATGTGTTGAGAACCATGAGCTATTGAGATAAAACCACTAAAACTCCACTCTACCCACTCTATAGTTCTAGGTTTAGCAAGCCAAGCACTTTAGTTGCCTCTCGGTTGAGGTAGGAGCTCAAGGTAGAGGCTTTCGGGTGGATCCTTCTTCGACAAAGAGGAGACTACGAGGTGGAGCCGTTCAAGCCACTCCAAGGAGCAAGAAGAGAAGGAGTTCAAGACCTAACTATAATCCTCTAACATAGTAGTTAAATTTGTAGTTAGTTTGCTAGGTTTTGTTTAGCAAAGATCCTCTTTTCTAGTCCATGTTGCCTTGTGTCAAAAAATCGTTTTTTACCGTTTCCGCCTCCCCGTAAGAACCGGGGTGGGCAACGTGGACTTACAGTGGTATCAGAGCCTAGCTAAACAACAACTAGCATGTTAGCAAAGTATTTAGGATTTCGATCCGAGAAAAAATCGCAAAACACGTCCGAAAACTGAACTTGCCGATTTTTAAACTGCTCTAAAAATAATTCCACATACCTTAAAAATCGGCTCAGGGTTTTCTAAGAACATGCAACAAAAACGAGCCCATGACTCGGTCAAAGCACCGCGGAACCGCGATGAGAACATGCGTCTCGCCGCGGAACCGCGGCGAGAACATGCGTCTTGCCGCGGATCCGCGGCCGAGTTGACTCGGCCGTGACTCGGGTTTGCTGCAGTGTGTTCAGTATTCTGTTTTGGGATTTTTAAAGTATTTTGTTTCTGCCCAGATTTTCCAGAGAACAAAGTTGTGTTTGGGGTAGTTACAAATCCGTATTTTTGATCGAAGTTCTGTAGACTTTAGCTAATGGGTTATATATGTGATGTGATATATGCACTGAACGTCAACTAATCGCTATACGTCGATTAGTGGGGGTTGTGCATATCTGTGATCTGTAATGTTGTTGGATTGTGTATATGAACTCGTTGGATTGTCGCGGATGAATAGCCGGGGGTTGTGAGATGAGAGTTTTCTTTATCTTTCATTTGATGTAATATGTAAATTGATGTAATATTATTTTATGGCCGCACATCCGGGATGAGCTTGTAGCCGCCATTGTATATTATTTCTTTTACTGTTTTTTGCTCCTAGAATAGACCCAAGGTGGGGTGCACAAACTACCGGGTACCTCGAAGTGCCGAGTGGCCTACTCACGTTGTTGAGGGAGGTTGCTTTACTTCGGGTACTTAGCGGGTAGCTTGTCGCACCCGTAGGGGTCTAGGGTGGGGTTTGGCTATTCATCGCGACCGTGTAATCCGTCTTTAGTTGCAGGCTCGAACGAAACGCGGATTTTTAGTATATCTAATGTGTTCATCTGTGATCTAGAATGGCTATCATTGCATCTGACGAATGTATATATCTATATATGATATCTAGTAGGCGTTGCTTATGTTTTGCATCCGCGCTAGTCCAGCCTCCGCTCTGTCGTTAGTTAAGTAACCTAATGGGTAATGATGGGGCCCCGTGGCGAATGCGCACGGCATAAGCGTACGTCATATTTTCGTTGTTTTCTGCAATGGTAGGATTAAATGATGGGACACATTAAATTAATGCAAGAAAATAAACCAAAGTAAAAGTCGTTGGAACAATTTTAAACCACTCGGTTTCCTTCCAAAACAGAAAACTTTTAAACGCGGAGTTTAAACCACTCCTTTTAAAAGCTATCAGGTTCCTTCGATTATATCAAGTTCACTGCATTCACGGTTTCGCTAAAACCATTCGTAGCCCTCCATCATTTCAGTTAAATATTCGGTAGTATTCAAGCTATGTATTTTGACCTACGCCAAGGCATAGTGATTGGTAGCTGCCGGATATTTATCTGTTGCATAGATAGATGCGTTGGTTTGAGACAGTCGTACCGCCATTTTGGCCTACGTCAAGGGTACGTACGGGTGGGTTCAAATTAACCTGGTAAATGATGGGTAGAACTTGACATGTGACTTATGATATTTTGGCCTACGTCAAGGTCATAAGAGTATGGGGCAAAAATCCACATCGGGAGTTTCTAAAGAAACTGAAACTTGCTAGTGCTGCATACCATTTGGAGTGTGATGATTCTGTTAGGATTCCTTCAGTTTTATCACACGATGATATTTGGATCCCGATCCTACTGTGAGTATATGCTACTCCTCGGGAACTTTCTCACTTAACGATCAATGCTATAAACCAAGTAGGTGTCTAGAAAGGTGTTAGCGGGGCGACGCCCATAGGGAAAAGAGGTTATTTAATTAAGGAACTTCGCGAAAGCGTTGGAAAACCTCCCTCGAAGTACCAACACTGGACTGGCTGAACGGTTAAGCAAGTATTGTACGGTGAGATTGATCCCGACTAATTCTTCTTTTTTGGTTTGAGGAAGGATTCGAGAAACAGTGGGAGCCATCCTGTTTAGACAAACTAAAAACCACTCTAAACTTGCAAGAGCATCATGCTAAAGTGTTTCTTCTCTCTCTCTTAATTGCAGCGACCAAACATCATGACCGGACTTAAGTTATTACTAGATAAAAACATACTGACAGGGCCAAACTACAAAGATTGGCTCAGGAATGTCAAAATGGCAATCACTTATGACAAGTTGGGGTATCTCCTTACCACCAAAGCTCCCCCTGTCCCAGGTCCCAAATCCAGCGTCGTGGATAAGGAAATCCGTAAGACCTGGGAGATTGACTGTCCGAAGGCCAAGTGCCTCGTGCTTGCTTCTATGGACAATGAACATCAGAGGAGGCATGAGAATATGAACCTTGAATCCATATTTCTCCATACTAAGGAACTATATGGAGAGCAATCCCGTATCACCAGATACGAAGTCTCGAAAAAGTTTTTTTCGGCGAGATTGGCCGTCGGATCATCGGTAGCGGAACACGTGCTTAAGATGATTAGCTTTATTGAAGAGCTCGCGGACCTCGGGACCACGTTAGAGAACGAGCTCTACACTGACTTGATTCTCCAGTCCCTCCCTTCCACTTACGCCCAGTTTATCCTGAACTTCAACATGCAAGGAAAAGAAGTTGATCTTCCGGAACTCCTCAACATATTGAGGAGTGTAGATGGCACCTTACAGAAAGTAAGGGAAACATCCACTTTGTCTTTTGGAGGACCTTCCTCTTCTAGGTCCAGGGCGAAAGCCAAGGGAAAGAAGAAGAAGACCCCCACCAAACCAAGGGGCGGTGTTAGTAAAGTGGAAGCCAAGGGAAAGGCAAAGGTAGCGGGACAGCTTGTGGGAAAGGAAGAGTGTTTTTATTGTCATAAGAAAGGACACTGGAAGAAAGATTGCAGGGCTTGGAAGGCCAAGAACCAGGACCCGAAGCAAGTTGTGGCTTCGGCTTCAGGTGTGTATGTTATTGAAAACTGTCTATCAGTAAACCCTGCTTCCTAGGTATTGGATACCTGATCGGGATCTCATATCTGTAATTCTTTGCAGGCACTGAGAAAGCGTAGGGTTTTGAAGGCAGGTGATATGACCCTCAGAGTTGCAAACGGAGCTGGCATGGATGCTGAGTCCGTGGGGGACTATCACTTGGGATTGTCAGATGGACATGTTTTGGTTTTGCGTGATTGTTATTTTGTACCCAGTGCGACTTGTAATATCATATCTGTATCTTTAATGTCTAAAGAAGGTTATGATTTTGCATTTGTAAGCGATGTTGTAAACATTCACCTTAATCATATTCTGATTGGGTCGGGTACATTAAGCAACGGTATATACATATTAAACCAACCACAGATTTTCAATGTCCAGAATACACACAAAAGAAAGTCTCCAGAAATAAATCATGCTTTCTTATGGCATTGTAGACTGGGTCACATCAATGAGAGAAGGTTGACGAAGTTATATAAAGAAGGATATTTGGATCCGTTCGAATATCAATCAAATGCAACTTGTCAATCATGTCTCAAAGGAAAGATGACAAAGACTCCATTTACTGGACATGGAGTAAGAGCGAGCGAGCTCTTGGGACTCGTACACAGCGATGTATGCGGTCCAATGTCTACACATGCGCGAAGTGGTACTTCATTACTTTTACGGATGATTTTTCAAGGTTCGGGCATGTCTTCTTAATGAAGCATAAATCTGAAACCTTTGAAAAATTCCAGGAATACAAGAATAAAGTAGAAAAACAAACAGGCAAAAGTATCAAGACACTGCGATCTGATCGAGGTGGTGAATACTTGAGTGCCGAGTTCCTGGGTTACATAAAAGAAAATGGAATTCTCTCTCAACATACTCCTCCATACACCCCACAACATAATGGTGTATCGGAGAGACGGAACCGAACCCTATTAGATATGGTACGTTCCATGATGAGTAACGCTGAGTTGCCGCGATCTTTCTGGGGATATGCACTAGAATCAGCTGCATATCTTTTGAACCGAGTCCCGACTAAGACTGTGCCTATCACACCATATCAGATGTGGAGTGGGAAGAAACCCTATCTTCAATATCTGAAGATTTGGGATGTCCAACTTTTGTCAAAAAGCAGTATGCGGACAAACTCGAGGCACGCTCAATACAGTGCAAGTTTGTGGGATACCCAAAGAACTCCAGGGGGTATCTTTTCTATTACGCAGAAGAACAAAAGGTTTTTGTCTCTCGTCATGCCCACTTTCTGGAACATCAGTTCTTAGAAAAAGAAATAAGTGGGAGCGCAATAGAACTGGAAGAAATTCCAGAACCACAAGCTATTACTGAAAGCTTAGTGGAACCAGAGGGTTCGAAAGAACAGGACATTCCTGCGTCACTCCGCAGGAGTAGTAGGCAGTCTCATCTGCCCGAGAGATACTACGGTTTTCTCCTAAACGGGGATAGAGAGGATTGCATCATTGATAATGATGAGCCGACTAGCTTCCAGCAGGCCATTCAGAGCGTTGACTCGGTAAAATGGCTGGATGCAGTGCGGACCGAAATGGAGTCCATGTACACCAACAAAGTATGGACTTTGGACGTTGCTCCAGAAGAGGTAAAACCCGTAGGCTGCAAATGGATCTTCAAAAGGAAGATGGGTGTAGATGGACAGGTTGAGACCTATAAGGTTAGACTTGTTGCAAAGGGTTTTCATCAAAGACCTGGTTTGGACTATGACGAAACCTTTTCTCTAGTGGCTATGCTCAAATCCATTCGGATCCTTCTTGCCATTGCTGCCTTCCACGATTATGAGATTTGACAAATGGACGTAAAGACCGCTTTTCTGAATGGAAATTTGGAGGAGTGTGTCTATATGGACCAGCCAGAGGGTTTCATTCAGAGTGGGAGCAGCGAGAAAGTGTGCAAGTTGCTTAAGTCCATTTATGGACTGAAGCAGGCATCGCGGAGTTGGAACATCTGTTTTGATGAGACGGTCAAAGAATTTGGCTTTATCAAAAATCCAGATGAACCATGCATCTATAGTAAAATTGTAGCATGAACTGTCGTATTCCTCGTTTTATACGTGGATGACATTCTCTTGATAGGAAATGATATTCCTATGCTACAATCTGTCAAAGGGTTCTTGTCACACAGGTTCTCCATGAAAGACCTGGGTGATGCCTTTTACATTCTGGGGATCCGGATCCATCGTGATAGGTCCAAGAGGATATTAGGACTTTCACAGTCTAGGTACATCGACACCATACTGAAAAGATTCAGTATGGAAGATTCCAAGCGCGGTAATTTACCAGCTTGTCACGCGATCACCCTCTCCAAAGAGATGTCTCCCAAGACTGATTTGGAAAGGGATCGCATGTCTATTATACCCTACGCTTCTGCGGTAGGCTCTATAATGTATGCGATGTTGTGTACCAGACCAGATGTAGCTTATGCACTGAGTGTGGTAAGCCGGTATCAGTCAAACCCTGGGAAGAAGTACTGGATAGCGGTAAAGAACATTCTGAAGTACCTGAGAAGGACTAAGGACATGTTTTTGGTTTACGGTGGAAAAGACCTCCAGATGGAGGCTTTTGCTGACTCCAGCTTCCAGAGTGACAAGGATGACTCCAAATCCATGTCGGGTTATGTCTTTACCCTCAATGCAGGGGCGGTGTGTTGGAAGAGTTCCAAACAGGACACCGTTGCTGACTCGACGATGGAAGCGGAATATATCGCTGCATCTGATGCCGCAAAAGAAGCCGTCTGGATGAGGAAGTTCTTGACAGAACTTCAGGTGGTTCCATCCATTGTTGATCCAATACCTCTGTATTGTGACAACAACGGGACTATAGCTTTAGCGAAGGAACCCAGGTCCCATCAGAAGTCCAAACACATCTTGAGGCGGTATCACCTGATCAGGGAGATCGTGGATCGCCGGGATATCGAGGTTCGGAGGGTTGCTACAGAAGATAACAATGCAGATCCATTCACAAAGGCCTTACCCCAGACTCAGTTCGAGCGGCTAATCGAGATGATAGGTCTTCGATACGCCAGTACATGGCCTTAGTGCAATTGGGAGATTGTTAGTGTATATGCCCTAGAGGCTATTACTGTATCATACTAGTTTGTATATTACTTAATGAAAGCTTGGGATATTCACAGTTGTATAGACAATCTTGCTCAAAATGGTAGTATGCTACTTGCTTTGTTTCTACTTTAATGTGTGCATGTGTTTCTTTTAGCATATCGCCTATACACATTAGTGGAGCCCTTAGGATCTTTGCTTGATTACCAGCATTGTGATGGCAGTCACACTAGTGGGGGCTGGGTAATCTACAAGCACATCCTTATACAGGTCCCTAGTCGTAGGATTATCGAGACAGGCATCGATACTCCAGAGTAGACTAGTGTATGCGCTTCTCATCCCAGCAGGGGAGATGGTCTGTCCCACAGCCGTCAGTATGTCGTACTTGAGATAGTATGCGGGTGCTCGTTAGGTTACGAGTACACTGGACAGGACTCGTCGGGAACTGTTGGTTGGTACTATACCTATCGTTAGTTATCAGTTCCCAGGTGACATGAGTACAGCTTAGTCCGCTGACTTGACACTGTCACTTCGCCTCGAGTGTGTTCCCACTGTTCTTAGATTGCTACCCTACCACGGCTCAAATGAGTCGTGCAAACAGGTAGCAGTTGGGTGCAGTCCCGAAGCACTTAGAGGCAGTGACGGTTGGACAGGATTCGTCTCTCCCGGTATTGGGGGTTGATATCGCGTTGTGTCTAGGAGAACCATTACACATAGTCGTCCCTGGCCAGGGCAAGCGAGATATACTGGTAGGTTTTCCAGTGTTGTCTCAGGGTGTTCTGGGCTACACTCCGACATGACTTGTACCGCTATTAGGGGACTGACGTTTACCGCCTCCCAGGCCCGCCATGCGATATTCTCAGACGAACAGACCGGACTGTACAGAGATTGTCACATTCAGGCTCAGTAGGAGTTCGGATGGGTTCACCTCATCAGTCTTCTTATCGGTATCTACCTGGGGACCGTTACGTACAACTAGTACCGCTTGCGGCCTGTGGTTAAACCCACTTCCAGCGTAGTGTCGAGTCTTTAGAGTCTCACACAGAAGGCTATTCGCCTTTGGGCAAAACAGAGTAGAGGTCGCATGGTTTTGCGACAGGGTTCGTTCACATCCACGCACTTGTGCACGTTTGGTGTCCGGGCAGTTATTACTAGCGGGCTTTGGTTTAAGCCAGATCCTAGTATATGTTTTGGGATTGGTTTTATCTCATTGTATTCGTGTTCCTCGGAACGCGGGTGCGGGTGTGTGTATGCACAGTTGACAGAGGCAGAGGCAGAGGATTCTCATTAGGGTTGTTGACCGTCGACTTTTTCTAAACCCTAATGAGAATAAGAAATATGATTAATAATATTAATTAAGGATTATTGTGCCATGGTTGAGTTGAACATTTGACTTTTGTTGACTTGTTGACTTTGTTGACCGGTTGACTATTGTGGACTTGTTGACCATCATCATTTCATTTCCATGATGCTTCTTGTTCTTTGCAAAATGCATTAAATGCATGAAATGATAATGGTCATTGAAACTAACCATCACAATTCTTAATTATTATTATCATCATCATTATTCTTACTTTTGTGAGCATGGTTGTAAATTATTATCTCATTCTCACTTGCTCATTCTCTCTCATCCAAAGCTCATCCTCTTCCTCTCTCTCAAAGCTCTCATGTCTCATGTGTTGAGAACCATGAGCTATTGAGATAAAACCACTAAAACTCCACTCTACTCACTCTAGAGTTCTAGGTTTAGCAAGCCAAGCACTTTAGTTGCCTCTCGGTTGAGGTAGGAGCTCAAGGTAGAGGCTTTCGGATGGATCCTTCTTTTACAAAGAGGAGACTACGAGGTGGAGCCGTTCAAGACACTCCATGGAGTAAGAAGAGAAGGAGTTCAAGACCTAGGTATAACCCTCTGACATAGTAGTTAAACTTGCAGTTAGTTTGCTAGGTTTTGTTTAGCAAAGATCCTCTTTTCTAGTCCATGTTTCCTTGTGTCAAAAAATCGTTTTTTACCGTTTCCGTCTCCCCGTAAGAACCGGGGTGGGCAACGTGGACTTACAGAACATATTTTATATTTATACGAAATACCTTCTAAAAGATGACGCCTCATTATGTATTTTTCTATTTATTAGAAATAGAAAAGGAGGTGGAGGGGTAAGGTGGCTTCAAGCATGATAAGAAGTATGGCTATTAGTTTTATTTATTCATTTGGGAAAACCATTCAAGCATAGTTTGTATTCTTTATTGAAAAATAGTATGCTTGATATTTTTCCTTAGCCATTTTTTCATTGATTATAACTTTATCATTCTCTCTCCTCTCTTGAGTTCATCTTCTTCCTCAAACCCTAACCCTCTCATGAGTTGATAAACATAGGGTTTTAAAGATAGAAAAACACTATTAAATATCTCTACATCATCAAAGCAAACTAGATTAGCAAACTAGTTTGTTTAGTTGCTTCTTATTGAGGTGCAAGCTTGAGCCATATTTTCTCGAGTGGATCATCTAGGATCAAGAAGGCCCTTAAGTAAGGTTGATCAAGGATCCCTGAGAGCACAAGAGGAAGGAGTTTTGAAGACCCGAAGGACACATATTTTTTAGGTATAATCCCTCTTCATAGTAGATAAACTCCTACTAGTTGCTAGTTTAGGATTATGGTTTGATCACTTGGGGTTTAGTTGGTTGTGCTTGCTCAAAATTTAATTTTTGTGCATTCCGCCTCTCTACTTTCATTGTAAAGTGAGCAAAACTAACAAACATGGTATTAGAGATACTCCATAAGCCTAACTATCTTGTTACGATACTTTAATTCCTCCGTTTTCGTCACATAAAAATTGCCGACGAAAATAGTCCCAAAATCTCAAGTTTTTAGATATTTGCACTTTCCGCGGGCTCACGGTTTGGACCGAGAAATCGCGAGGTATTGCGTGGGTATATCGGGGATTGCCCCAGGAGGATGAAGGTCGAGCCTGCCCGCCCAAGACCACCACAAGGTGGCCTTAGGGGGTGGGGATCCAAGACTATCCCAAAAGGGTAGTCTCGGGTCTGCCCTCCCTTGTAGGCCACCTCATGGTGGCCTCCAGGGGTGGTACCCCCTAGCCCCCCGGAGATAGTTAATTTTGGGTACTTCGCTATCACGAAGGTTTGGGCGAGTTTCGAGTTCGTTTCGACTTCCGGATTGGTTTTAAACGATGGAATTTTGGGACTTAGTGAACTGTTTTTTCCGGCTTTGGTAAAACTTGTTTTGTTTGCTATTTGTGTATGGAATTTTATTGTCGTGGTCTTCGTTACTTGGTTATGTGATGCGTATATGTGTTGTGAACGTCTTCTAATCGCTCTACGTCAATTGGAAGGGGTTACACGTGTCTGGTTGTTGCGATATTTATCTTTGTGATGTTTTGGGCGGACTGTCGTGATGGATAGCCTTTTGTGCAATGTCTGTTGTACAATTTTGAATTCATTTGTATATTCATTATTGCGGGGCGAGCGTCCGACATGTGGACTGCCATTTCTATCAGTATGTATATTATTTTATTGGGGCACGGCTTGGTTGAGGTCGATATCACCGTTATATATATTATTTCTTTTCTGTACTAGAATTACCCCACGGCTATAAGTCGATATCGCGCACCCTACATGGTTTGTGAGGAGGAGGAATTAGCAAACAATGATTTTTGTAGCAAGCAACATCGACCTAAACCCAGGATCGTATCAGAAACCCTAACTAGCATATCTTACGAAGATTCTAATCTACCATGAAGTGATTTATACCTTCGTGTCCAAGTCCTTCGGGTCCTCTTATCCTCTTCTTAAGCTCTTCGAGTGTACGGATCAAGCTTGATAATCGGTCTCCCGGTGTCAAAGAATATCCACCCGAGTATCTATATTTCAAGCTCCAACCTCTAAAATGAGGTAACTAAAGTACCTAGTTTGCTAATGTAGGTAGCTTAGGAGATGTAGAGAATGATTATGGACTAATTTGTCTCAATTATCCTAGGTTTCTTAACTCATGAGAGTGTTTAGGGTTAAGGAAGAAGAAGAGGGCAAAGGAGAGATGAGAGTGTTGTGATGATAATAATGTGAAGAATGGCTAAGTGTTGATGACTATGAACCATTTGATATCAATAATAATAATAACATAATACAACTATGCTTCAATAGTCATCAAATGAGAATGAGTCACCAAAGTAGCCATGCTTCAATAATGATCAATAACACCTCATATCTCCATCTCATTATCCATTTAAATAAATGGATTAAAGCACAAACGAGATGTCTTCTTCTAGAAGCACTCTTATGAAATTACAATAATATCCCTCACCGTATATACATACCCGTATTCGTACCATGAATACCAAGAGACGAAAATAATCCAATATTATAATACTAGAATGCGGCTTAATTCTAAGCCCGCTAGTATTATCCGTCCGATCAAAAATACGTATAGCTTGTACACGTATATGATCGAAACCCTGTACGTAAAACCATACGGCCTCTACATCGTTTCGTCTGAACCGGAGAAACCCTCTGCGTGGGACTCTAAAGACTCGACAGTATGCTGGCAGTAGGTTTAACCACAAGCACGTTAGTGGCACTAGCTGTACGTAACAGCTACCCAGATATCTGTCGAAAAGAAGGTCGGCGAGCAAACTCGTCCGAACTCCTACTGAGCCTATCCGTGACAATCTCCGTACAGTCCGGTCTGTTCGTCTGAGGGTATCGCATGCCGGGTCTAGGGGGTGGAAAACGTTAGACCCCTAATAACCCGACAAGTCGTGCCGATGTGGCTCAAGACCATCCGAGAATCTACTGATCTAACTATCAGTAATTCTCAATCCGCCATGACCAGGGACTTATAGTGTCGGCCAACCGAACACAGCGCGACATCGAATCCCTATACCGGGAGAGACGAATCCCCAACAATCGCTCACTGCCTCCATATGGCTCGGGACTGTACCCAACTAAAACCTGTTTTCAAGATTCAGTAAAGCCGTGGTAGGGTAGTTATCAAAGCACAGTGGGAACTCATACGAGAAAAATGACGACCTCAGGTTGACAGAGTATCTGTACTCATGTCACCTGAGAACTGCTATCTGACGATAAGTATAATACCATCTAGCCAGTTCTCGGTGAGTCCATCCAGTGTACCCACACCCAGTGAGCACTTGTATACAATCTCAGGTGCACCTCACCAATGGCCGCAGGACCAATCCATCGCCCCTCGTCAGGGTCTAGATATGTATACACTAGTCTACTCCGGAGCATCGATACCCAGTCTCGATACTCCCATGATTAGGGACATTTAAGGATGTGCTTATCGACTACCCAGCCCCCACAAGTGTAACTGCCATCACAATGCTGGTAGTCAAGCAAAGATCCTAAGGGCTCTATCAACAGTCATTAGCGATATGTTAAAAGAAACATATACACATGTTGAGGTAGAATCAAACCAGATAGCATATTATCATGTTGAGCAAGACTGTTATCATATTTGTGTATATCCTAAGCTTCCAAAATGTAATATACAATCCAGTACTATACAATAATGGCCTCTAGGGCATATATTACTAACAATCTCTCATTTACACTAAGGCCTGTTATTGGCGTATTGAGTACCCAATGTTTGCACTAGAGCCAGTTGCTGGCGTACCGCAGACCCAACATCTCGAACAGTCTCTCGAACTGGACTTAAGGGATGGCCTTGGGAATGAATCTGCCGTGTTGTCTTTTGTATGTACTCTCCGCACCACGATCTCCCGGTGATCCACGATCTCTTTGATCAGGTGATACCGCCTCAAGATATGTCTGGATTTCTGATGGGACCGTGGTTCCTTTGCCAAAGCCATGGCTCCATTGTTATCACAATAAAAAGGTATTGGATCAGTAATGGATGGAACCACCTGAAGTTCAGAAATAAACTTCCTCATCCAGACTTCCTCTTTGCAGCATCATTAGCAGCGATGTACTCAGCCTCCATCGTCGAGTCTGCTACGGTGTCCTATTTGGAGCACTTCCAACAGATCGCCCCTTCATTGAGGGCAAACACATAACCCGAGACAGATTTAGAGTCATCCTTGTCACTTTGGAAGCCAGAGTCGGTAAAAGCCTCGATCTGGAGGTCTCCATTACCGTACACCAAGAACATCTCCTTAGTCCTTCTCTGGTACTTAAGAATGTTCTTTACTGCTATCCAATATTTATCACCTGGGTTGGACTGATGCCTGCTTACCATGCTAAGTGTGTAAGTTACATCTGGTCTGGTACATAACATCGCATACATTATTGACCCTACCGTCAAAACGTAGGGTACTATGCTCATGCGAGCCCTCTCCTCATCAATCTTAGGAGACATCTCTTTGGAGAGGGTGATTCAGTGACAAGCGGGTAAATTACTGCGCTTAGAATCTTCCATACTAAACCTCTTTAGTATGGTGTCTATGTACCTTAATTGTGAAAGTCCCAACATTCTTTTAGATCTGTCACGATAGATCTTAATCCCCAGAATGTATGAGGCATCACCCAGGTCTTTCATAGAGAACTTCTGTGACAAGAACAGTTTGGCCAATTGTAGCATAGGAATATCATTTCCTATCAGGAGAATGTCATCTACGTATAAAACGAGGAATACCACAGTTCTTCCTACAATCTTCTTATAAATACAAGGTTCATCTGCATTTTTGATAAAGTCAAATTCCTTGACCGTCTCATCAAAGCAGATGTTCCAACTCCGCGATACCTGCTTTAATCCATAAATGGATTTGAGCAACTTGCACACCTTTCCGCTGCTCCCACTGTCTATGAAACCCTCTGGTTGATCCATGAAAATACACTCTTCTAAACTTCCATTTAGAAAAGCGGTTTTAACATCTATCTGCCAGATGTCATAGTCATGGAAGACAGCAATGACAAGTAGGATTTGAATGGATTTAAGCATAGCCACTGGTGAAAGGGTTTCGTCATAGTCCAATCCTGGTCTTTGACGAAAACCTTTAGTAACAAGTCTAGCTTTGTAGGTTTCTACCTTACCATCTACACCAATCTTCTTTTTGAAGATCCATTTGCATCCTACGGGTTTTACCTCAGCAGGAGCAAAATCCAAAGTCTATACTTGGTTTGGGTACATGGATTCCATCTCGGATCGTATAGCATCCAGCCACTTCACCGAGTCTCTACTCATGATGGCTTGCTGAAAACTAGTCGGCTCATCATCGTCGATGATGCAATCCTTTCGATCCCCGTCTATGAGAAAACCGTAGTATCTCTCGAGCGGATGAGACTGCCTACTAGATCTGCGGAGTGGCGTAGGTACGTCTGGTTCCATTGAAATCTCAGGTTCTACTAAGTTTTCAGCAATAGTTTGTGGTTCTGGAATTTCTTCCAGCTCTATTGTGCTCCTACTAATCTCTTTTTCAAGAAATTGAGTTTCTATAAAGCGGGCATGATGAGAAACAAAGACCTTTTGTTCCTCAGCGTAATAGAAATAATACCCCATAGAGTTCTTGGGGTATCCCACAAACTTACACAATATTGAACGTGCCCCGAGCTTGTCCGAATGAACCTTTTTGACAAAAGCAGGACAACCATAAATCTTAAGATACTTAAGACAGGGTTTCTTCTCACTCCACATTTCATATGGAGTGGTAGGCATAGACTGTAAGTCTACGGTACCGCTCCGGCCATCTTTCCGAGGCCAAAATGCGGAATAAAAACTTTTTCTTAACTTAGAAACCGACGCTATTAAATCCCGGATCGAACCATTAACCTACAACTAGCTACTAGACAGAGGGTTGGAAAGCTATACCGATTGATCCGTGTCCTTCGGTCTTTAGCCACCATCCCAAACTCCCCACGGCAACTCCGGTCTCGATCTCCTCGTCGGAAAGGGCACCACATCTACGAGTTTTTTTACGGGCTCCCGCTTCATCCGAAGCAACTCGGGCACGAAGTGTGCTAGCCGACGTGTCCAAGGTATTGTAGAGAATGTTTGTGATCACTTTGTCTCTTGCATTCATGACTTGGATGGAGGTTGAAGAGGTTGCCATTGGAGGAGATAATGAGCTATAGGAAGAAGAAGAAGAAGAGAAGGCTTTCTCTTTCCTTTTCTTTTCTTTTCTTTCTTATGATGAAAAATGAGAGAGAGTGAGAAGAAATATACAAGACCAAGCTCACCCCAAGGCAGCCCCCTTCTCTCTCTTCTCATCATATCAACATAAATCAATCCACTAATGTGACATTTTTCACAAAAAAGAGACCATGAGTCATAATATATGTCCATGTCACATTAATGCATCTCATGATGAATTATAGCTCATTATTTCCACCATCCCAACATTAATCCAAATGTTTGGCACAACAAAAAGATACGACAACATCTAAAGTAAACTTGTGACGGATCACAAGGATACCCCTCACCTGTATATACATACCTGCATCCGCATTCCGACTGAATACGAATGCGACGAGACTAAAGTAATCCAACAAATCTAATACTAGGATCCCGCTTAAACCAAAGCCCACTAGTATGATCCGTCCGATCATGATCCGTGCAATACCGTACGCATATGATCGAACCCTGCTATATATCATACGGCCTCTACAACGTTTCGCCCGAAACTTGAGAAACTGTCTGTGGGGGACTCTAAAGCCTCGTCAATACTTTGGCTGTAGATTTAACCACTAGCACGTCAGAGGTACCAGCTGTACGTAACGGGCTACCAGGTATTGACTAAAAGGGAGGTCGATGAGCGAACTCATACTGTCACCCTACCGAGCCTGTCAGTGATAATATCCGTACAGTCCGGTCCGTTCGTCTATGAGCATCGCATGGCGGGCCTAGGCGGTTGGTAAAAGTCAGACCCCCAAAAGCGGTACAAGTCGTGTCGGAGTGTAGCCCAGAACACCCTGAGATACTACTGGAATATCTACCAGTAAATCTCCTGCCTTGGCCAAGGACTTCGTGTAATGGCTCTCCTAGACACAGCGCGACCTTACCCCCAATACCGGGAGAGACGAACCCATGTCGATCCGCTCACTGCCTCCATGTGGCTCGGGACTGTATCCAACTAAAACCTGTTTGCACGACTACTTTGAACCGTGGTAGGGTAGTAATCAAAGCACAGTGGGAAATCACACGAGACAAATGATGATCTCAGGTCGATGAACTAACCTGCACACATGTCACCAGGGAACTGCTATCTGACGTCAGGTATAATACCAACTAGCATGTTCCCGGCGAGTCCTGTCCGGTGTACTCATAACCCAATGAGCACCTGTATACATCTTAGGTGAACCAACTGATACTAGTGGCTTGTGATACCGGCCACCACCCCTCGTCGGGGTCTCGATTGTATACACTAGTCTACTCTGGAGTATCGATGCCCTGTCTCGAAAACTCTCACGACTAGGGACCTTTTAAGGATGTGCTTATAGACCCCATCTCCCGCGTAAATGATCGCCATCATACTGCTGGCCGTGAAGCAAGAATCCTAAGGGCTCTATCAACGCGCAATAGTGACCTGTAAGGTCACCTAAAGCAGTACACGATGATAAAGATAAACCAGATAGCATACTATCATCTTGAGTAAGACTGTCCTACTGGCATAGGTCCTCCCTCAATCATTGCAATCACGTGCCTGTGATCCAATAATTGACTCTGAGGGCACTATATCCAACAATCTCCCACTTGCACTCAAGGCTAATTATTGCGATGTCGCATACTCACAGCCCGTGTGATACCGAACACCCAACTCCTCTACTAATCAGTTTCACAAAGTCCGTTTGCGAAACTATTGCGTTCGAGGAATAGCCTCAGTGCGTGGATCCGCCCCAATATTTCTTTCTATGTCTCTCTTTATCTCAAGTTCGCGGAGAAAGCTATCTCCCGAAATGAGAAATACCTGTCTTAGAATATGTCTGGATCTCTGATGGGAGCTAGTTCATAAATGAACTCCAAATCCAAACTTCTTAGACTGTATCGTCAACTGAACTTAATCAGTATCCTGCGCTATGCCTCCCTCGGTATCCTCTTGGACCATCTGTCCAAAATACCGCCCCTCGTCTGAGGGAAAACTATAACTCTGACAGTCACTATGTCATCCAGGTCACCTTGGAAGCCTGGAATGATAACCTCTCCCTAAGGAGACTGCCGTTATCAGATCCCTAGAACATCCACTTATGCTCTAAAACTGCTTCCGATCATTTCTCCAGTATTAGATTAATATCAATTTATTGCAGCTCGTGCAAAAACAACGTCTGGTGTGGTACTTGACATCTCATGATTGACTCAATTGCCTAAGCAAGTGATCTGCCAATCATGCACATCCCTCTCCCCTTTAGTCTGTAAGACACCTTTAGAGAGGGTGACTCCATTACTTGCAGGTACACTACCGTGCCAGGAGTCGTCCATTCTAAAACACCTTTAGAATGCTGTCTAAGTACCCAGATTGGAAAACTACCCAAATCTAGATCTAAAACCATAGATCTAGTAACCAGAATGTCAGATATTATATCTATATCCTTTATGCGGAGAAACCACTATGTGACAACCAAAATATATAACCGATCGTAGTATATGAATTTCACTTCCTACTCTGTGTATGTCATCCAAATACCAGGACATCACACCCTACTACCTTCTTAACAGATCCATCCCCTATTCTGATGAAGTCAAACCTATGACTGTCATATCAGAAATAGATGATCTATCTCCGCTATATCTGCTTTAGTCCATAAATAGACATAAGCCACTTGTCCACTATGCTTCCGCTGCTCCCACTGACTATGACAACCCTCTGGCAGAGTCATATACACGTGCACTTCTAAAGCTAGTTCAGAACGACGCTATACTCATCCTCCTGCCGGTCTCATAGTCTGGAACAACAGCAATGGCAAGTCTGGGTATACAAGAACCTCCATGTCATCGTCCTTGAGGCTACCGGAGTACCTCTTGGGTTCCTGAGGTTACCCACCATATCTGCGGAGTGGCCAATGGAATGTCAAACCGAATTGAATCTTTAGGTTCTTATCAAATTTCCAGTAATCGTTTGTGGTTCTGGAATCACTTCCAGTTCTACCATACTCCCACTGCAGTTTTCTGAAAAAAATCCATTTTTATTAAAATTGTGGTGAGTCAAGAACATATCACTATTGATCTTCCAGATGGTAGAAAGTCAACCCTCGTCATTGTTAGTTATATGTATGCCCTAGAGGCCATTACTGTACATAGGATGTATATTGTAGTGGATGCTGGGATATATATAGGTAGGACTTTCTTGCTCGACATAATAGTACGCTATCTGGTTGCTCTTTATCTTAACATGTATACTTTCAGTCTCTCTCTGTTACATGTTGATAAAGCCCTTAGGATGTGTACTTGACTTCCAGGACTATGATGTAAATCATACTAGTGGGGCCTGGGTAGTCCATGAGTACATCCTTCAATGTTCCTAGTCGTGGGAATATCGAGACGGGGCATCGATATTCCAGAGTAGACTAGCGTATATCTTCTCGACCCATGTGATGGGCGATGGATGATCCCATATCTATTGGTGTTTGACATCAGAGATGGTATGCGGGTGCTCAGTGATGACTGGGTACACTGAACGGACTCGCCGAGAACTCCCAGATGGTATTATACCTCACGTCAGATGGCAGTTCTCTGGTGACATTGGTACAGCTTAGTCTGTTGACCCGAGATCGTCATAGAGTCTTGTGTGTCTCCCACTATGCTTTGATTTCCACCCTACCACGGCTCTACTGAGTCGTGCAAACAGGTGGTTTTTGGATACAGTCCCGATTCACATGGAGGCAATGAGCGATAGGAGGGGATTCGTCTCTCCCGGTATTGGGGGTTGATGTTGCGCTATGCTCGACTGGCCATAACTGGAAATCCCTGGCCAGGGTTGCAGTGATCTAATGGTAAGTGTTATCAGTAGTTTCATGCTATGTTATGGACCTTACATCGGCATGACTTATCAAGCTACTGGGGTCTGACGTTTACCACCCATAGGCGAGATATGCGACATATCAGACGAACAGACCGGACTGTACGGTAAGTGTTACTGTAACATTTCAAAAAGATAAAGTATTAATTTTGGGAATTTTTATAATTTAATATTATTTTATTGAATATTTTAATATTTTGGTATTATTAAATACAAATAAATAGGAAAAATTTGAGAAAAATTATGGAAAAATAATGGAAAATTCTAAAATTGGGTAATTATTGGAATTATGGCATTTTTAGATTTTTATGATCATTTATATGCTAATTTAGTGCTAATCGCGATTAAAAATTTCTAATCGGACTTTTGACGTTTTTGTGAAAAACATGCACACATCCTTTTTCCTACACTTGTGCATTTTCTTGCCATGGTTTGTTTTGGGATTACTATTTGAGTGAGAAGGGTTTTAAAAGGAAAAAGAAAAGGAAAAGAATAAAGAAATTGGTAGTTGGTGAGAGAGAGAGAGAGATATGGGCTTCATTGACTAAAGACTTAGCCATTCTTCTTCCCTTCATTTCCCTCCCTCTTTTCCTCTCTCCTGCTGCTGCTCTGCACCTCCTTTCCCTCCCCTCTTCAAGCTCCAAAACACCTCTAAAACAACCCCAAAACCCAATCTCCATTTCATTAAATGTGTGCACAATCCCTAGATCTACACTTGGAGCTAAAGAAGCAAGGATTTTGGCCACTAGGGGCAACTCGAGAATTTTCTTGAGTTGCTAAATGAGGTAATTTCTGGATCATTAGATTTGTTTTTGCATTACTTATACCCCTATGTTAAAAGTGAATCGATATTGTGTGATATTGTGGACTTGAGGATAACCAAGTTAGGATTTGAGGGAATTTGGTGTGGTATTGTGAAATTGAGCTCAGTAGAGGTTTTACAAACTCCCTAGTGTATGAATTGAAACCCAAACTTGAAGCTTTAACCCAGAATACGGATTTTAGAAACCGATATCGGAGAATTTGTGAAATCTGTGTAGTGTTTATGGAATCTGCTATCACCCGAGACACCCTAAAATAAAATTGAGTGGACAGTGGGATGTGCAGGCACCCAGGAAGCAAACCCCAAGACCCCAGCTCCCATTTCTTCTTCTCGGCCGCCAATTTATTCCCATTGGCCGCGATTTGCGGCCTGGGTCCCACCATTTTGGCTCGTATTGGTTCTGTAGCTCCTACATGTTTATGTTAGACCCCTGGTATATTTAGATTTGTATAAATTGATCTAGGGTGAAATCTGGGACATATTTCCTAAGTTGCTGTTTTGGATTCGTGTTTCCGTATTCCGTATTTTTAATTCTGCATTAGTGTCTTGTGATTTATCTCGACTATTTGGCGTTTATACGACGATATAAAGGATTTATTGATGGTTTTGAAGGCGTGCCATAGGTTCTAACCTATAGGCCCCTTATCGTATCGTTTTGGATTTCGTGTGCCGTTTTAGCTTTGATTTGGTTTTAATGCGCATATACGACACTTGATGTGTAGGTACCACATGAAGACTTCGGGATGACAAGCAAACGCGTGGTGGCATCGAAAGATAAAGACGCAAGGTGAGTAGATTATATCTACAGGGGGAAGTCGGGTGGATGGCGTATAGCACCCCCGCAGTCCGTAGTATATATATGTATATGATAGCTAGGTGTACTATGGATAGTGTAGGGTTAGAAGTGACTAGTGTAGTTCATAGTCGCGAACCCTAGAGTAGATTTACACCTACACGCACATCTTTGCATATTCATTATACTTGCACTGTGTTTGATGATATTGGATGACATTGGAGATGAGTCGATGATGTTGGGCATGGTGCCGTGAGATCGGTGATTTGATGTGACTCGTATTTGAGGATACGATACGTGATCTCTAGCGGGCCTTGGGACGTGTGCTTGCACACGCTGTAGTTTGATGGTATCAGTTGTACTAGACTTAAACCAGTACCCCAGATTATATGTTATGATGATAGTGATACCTGAAATGTGATGAGATAGTGTGATTTTAACCCGTACCCAGCTATTGGGATGCCGTACGACGATTTACCGTATGAACTTTACATTGATGATAGATCCGCACTTATGACTTGAGGATGTCATATGATATACTGTATCGTACGCGATACTATTGAGGCGGAATCACCGACTATTATCTATATATATATCGACTCGGATGTTAGGCGGTTTCCTTACCTGTAGCCCAGCTGGTTAGTTCAGCCGTATAGTTTAGTGTAGTTGTTAGATTAGATTAGCCTCCTACCTATTTCAAAACTAGCGGGTCGTGGGTATTTTTAAAAGACAGGTCAAGGGATCTACGGATATTTCAAAAGGTGTATCTTTTCATAAAAACACCGTAGCCCCTATTTTCAAAACCCCATGATTCGTGTTATTTCAAAAGGCACCATTTGTAGGACTTATATTAGATTAATGCAAATTAGTTATAGTTACGTCTAGTTTCAGCTCCCACTCATTTTTGTGGTTCGCTTTGTATCGCATTCTTATATTATGTTTCATACTCCATTATTGATATCATGCTGATAGGACACCAGCACCATTACCGATGATGCGTATGTACCACGTACACTTACTTGCCGGCTCACACACATCTTCATCGGTAATTGCCATGTCACGTACACCTTAGAAAATATTATTGCTTGACATAGCCTATTAGCTAATAGTTTAGACATGATATTAGTGTACCTTCCATATATGTTAGTTAGATATTGTAGTTATTACCTGCTACTTCATGCATACTGTTATTCATTGTTATGCCGCATTCATGGATTCTCATGCATATATTCATTATTTTACGTGTTATTGAGGTTTTGGATTTGGATTTCCATGAGATTTTCTGGATTTGGAGGAAAACCGCAAAAACACAAATAAACATTTTCTCTCTTTTAAAGTATTAAGTGCGGTTTTCCCATGATGTATGAGTCGTCCACCATGAGTTTGCTGATGGATTTGGAAACCCGATTCGAGGAGACGGATGAACCGTTTCGGGTACATGGTGGACCCGGTAAGGTACCCCGGGGCAAGAAGCGCGTGATGATGACGATGTGAGCCTGGCAGGGGAGCACTACCTACCGGTGATTTTACCCGACGCGTCGGATATCCGGAGGATACCGTCGTGGTCTTGAGATGGATGGTAGGGGCCGGTCTGGACTGACGGCGCCCTAGATATTGTGGTTGAGACATTGAGATATCGAGATATTGGGATTACGTTTTGTGCCGATGCTAGGCACGGTTTTATGCTGATTTCATTATGATACCTCATTTTAAAAATATAAAGGAAATCTCACTAAATTATGAAAACAGTTTCTTCATGTACATGTATTCTGTTTTCATGCATTCATATCTCATTCATATGATATATTGCTACCTGAGGCACTGACACAGGCACATGAGATCACACTCGGGTTAGATATTTACCCTAGCCTTGTTATAGGCTGCATGTTATATATTGAGGATTTTATATACTGATCGTATTGACCTAGGATTATGTCTTGCGTTCGGTTTCTGCTTGTAGATATTTCTATTCACGAGTTGGCAACTCACCCCCGTTGTGCCACAGTTCTTGCAGGTTTTGCCGTACAGGTTCCTTTGCGGCATTTCTGGCACATTGCTTCCTTGCAGGTGAATTGCTTTTGGTAGGTGGTTTCTTTTGCATCAAGAACCACCATTGTACTTGTATTATTCTTTGTATCTAGAATTCCATCAACCAAAACTGGTATATTGTTTCAGACTTAGACATTAGTGATGTATTATTCGACCATAGAGTCGCGCTTAGTAGTATTGCGGTTTTCATGCTTATTGAGTTCTTTTGGTTTGACCCTCGTCGTTCGGCGTTGTATATTATTATTGCTTGTGAGGTTGTGACCGTCGTTTGACGAAGAGCTAGCTCCCGCTTGGGGATGCCTTTTATCATTGCATATATATATTATTCTTGTTGTACCCCGTTCGGGGCCAGTATTTACAAAAGAAACTCTGCCGAAATTTTTAGAAAAGACTTTACCTTTTAAAAATGCACATTCGGCTTAGTTATTTAAAACCCTTGACTTCAACATGTTTTCCTTCACTTCTTTAAACCAGTTTTCTTTACTTACTCTTAAAATGGTTTTAGATTTCTGGGCTTTTGGCTTACTTGGATCAGATGGAGTCCTATAGACTTCATATGATTCAAGGGCCAGTCACGTGCTCTTTCGGGTCGTGACAGTTACTGGTTGGATTCACAGGAGTGTGAGCGGGCTTGCTCGCTGATCTTCTGATCGCTCAATACCCGGGTGGCCGTTACGTTTAGCAGACCGCTTGCGGCTTGTGGGTGTTTGATATGATCATCACTTGCTGCCGGCGTATTGACGAGTCTTTAGAGTCCTACACAGAGGTTTCCTGGCTCAAGCGAAACGAAATAGGAGCGCATATGAGATATGTGCGGGACCGAGAATAATACCAGTATGTGATACTGAATTCTATTCTCGCGATTTGTATCATTGGACGATTATATAAGATATAACCGGGTTACCGAATCAAATGTTGATTCGATATATTGATACACTTGATATTAGTCGGTTATATGCAGTATGACCGGATCATTAAATCAAGTGTTGATTTAATGATTTAATGTATAATTATATATTTGATATCTTACTTTACATTAACTTGTATTGTTCACTTAAGATTATTTTTCTCACTAGATTGTGCACATTGTATATATGATATATGTTTGTGCACTAGTTTGTATCATGTTTGATGATACATGCAAACTTGGGTGTGTGTATCACTTTACCCATGTTTAGGTTAATGGTTAGGTTTTATTTATTTATTTTATTTATTTTTGCAAAAATAAAATGGTGGCTTTCTTGTTTTATGCTTGAAGCTTCATGAAGCTTTGAAAAGTCTAGCCATTTTGTTTTATGCCTTAACCTAACCATTACACCTAAACCCTAGTTTATTCTCTACATGTGTTAACTTCACCCATGGTTGCATTATGATAAGATTCACTTGAATTTTCTTTTAAGTGAATTCTTTTTCATTTCCTTCTTCTTCTTCTTCATGAAGAAACGAAAACCTTTCTTGAAAATTTCAAGTGATGAAATCAAGTGAGAAATCCAAATCCAAAAGTGAACTCACTTCCTATTTCTTCATCCTCTACCACTTGCCATGTTGGATAGGGTGTTATCTTCACAAGTTTCATGACCTAGTGAAGATGGAGCTTGAGTTTGAGTCACCTCGACGTAGATCATCTTCGGCATCGAAGTCAACGACCTAGCCCGATCATTTCTCCGATGAAACCAACGCTAGAGTTCGGGATCCGGTTGATCGCAGCGGAGGGACGTCATCACGGAGCTAAAGAAGTGGAGGACCAGATCTACAAAGGTTGTAGTCCCTTTCACTTGTAGTTAAGTTGTTAACTTGCATTGTTTCGCCCATCCTCTAGTTAACGATCTTGCATAGGGTTTCTCGGCACATGAAAAATTTGAATTTGGCATGGTTGATCAGTTGTAGAACCTCATGAGTGTGCCTAGGAACCCTACAGTGGTATCAGAGCCAGGCTAGAGGTTTAGGCGACGTGTAGACGAAGTTAGAAACCCGATTGAACCCCGAAACCCTAAAAATAACCCTTCTCTGTACATTTTTCAAAATAGTGGATTTTTTCTAATTAAAAATTGTCAAAAAATTCAGCAGGGTTTTATAGGAGTTACTGTGCAGCACGTGACCACAACTCGACTAAAGCGCCGCGGAACCGCGGCCCCACCCTGGCTTACGCGGCGGTTCCGCGGCTATAGTAGTGAATTTTGCCACGTGGTTTGCACAGTAATCTCTTTCTGTATGTGCTGTGTTTTCTGGGAATTTTTAACTTATATTCAACAGTTGAATTTTCTGGGTTGTTTTGGGGATTCGATGATTCGATCGGTTTATTTAACTTTGTTTATTTTTTCGGGTAATTTTAGAACATGTTAAAAAGTTCGACCGGATATAAATACCCAATTTTTCCCCTGCCGGGAAATTTCCAAGTGTTGGATTTTTCCGTTGTTTAAGAACGTTCTAAGTAGTGCAAGTAACGCGATGGACCCTCTAGAAGACAACAAACCTTAACTCGATTATGTTACCGTCTTGAACTGCCCTTTGAACCTTAGGGTTTGGGGCAGTACGGCGTGCTACATGTGAGGCGTTGTCTTGACCCTTCTACGGCTGGACCGTTGCTACTGTGGCATGAAGTGGATGTTTTTAAACTTATTTCAAGTGTTGAGCTGTTTCGGGAAAACTTGGGTGTTTGGTTATTCGATCGGAAAGTTTAACATTGTCTATTTATCTGGAATGTGATACAATATTTGGAATTCACAAGTAGTTATGAGATAACTGAATGAATGTTGTAAATCTAGCACTTTAGTCTCACTTGATCGGTTGCCACGGAATTTTGATGCGATCAAAAGTCCGTCGCAATCACGTAGCGTACGCGGATACTCGCCGGGTAAACTTAATAGACAGCTACACCCCATAGCCCCGACCAAGTGACTGTAGGAGAACCCCATCGCCGAAAGCATCCGTTCGGGTGCTCGCGGTAGCGGTGTTCCGCCTTGGTGCACTTCGTCGACGACATCGGGGGTGCGGCCGTCTACTAAAAGTTTGCGACGAGCTTTCGATCAAAATGTCGGGAATCTTGTTGAATTTCCCGACTTGATATTGAAAAGAGTTTTCGATAATGAGACTAAAATGCGGGGTTTATAATTGTTAGGCATGCGATGTCTAAGGAGGTTGCGGATTCCCACTGTTGTAGTTTTACACTTTCTTTTATGTGACCGTAAGTGTAGTATGTAGTTGTATCACCGGTTTTCGTTGCTATACGTCGACGATAATCGGTGTATGCATACTTACTTACGTTGATGACATGTGATGTTATGTGTTGCTGGATATGTTATATTGGAGCGTCGTGTTTGAATAGCCGGTTTTTTTATGTGAGATGAGTGTTTTTCATTTTCATTCATGTAAAAACTTTTATGTAATATTCTTTTATTGGGGCACTTCCAGGTTGCGGAAGATGTCACCGTTGATGTATATTATTTACTTTTCCGCATTAGGATAGACCCAAGGAGGGGAGCACAAGTAACCGGGTTCTAGGGTCCAGTGGGAGACCATCTCGAGGAGTCGAGTCCGGGTCTCCTAACCCTAGAATTGGTAGGGTTGCTTGCCGCTCTCGTAGAGGTCTAGGGGTGTGGGATTGGCTATTCATCACGACCGTGGAATCCGTGTTTTATACAGGCTCAAAATAAAACACGGACGTCCTAGTATATCCAATATTTCATATGATATTTTCTGCTGCGTTATCTGTGATGTGATCATGTGATATGTTCAGATAGATATTGTATATAGTATATATGATATATTATATAGACGTTGCTTATGTTTTACACCCGCGCTAGCCCTGCCTCGCTCTGGCGTTAGTTACCTAACCTAACGGTGCAGACGGGACATCGAGACGAATGCGGATGGCATAAGCGTACGTTATATTTATCTGTGATGTTTAGGTGGACTTAAATGGTGGGACTTCATTAATGTGATTAATGAAAGAAAATAAACCTAAAAGATGTTGTAGAATCGGATTTCAAAAACAGGTAGCTACAGTTCTTGCTGTAAGTCCACGTTGCCCACCCCGGTGCTTGCTGGGAGGCGGAAAACGGAATAAAAATCAAATTTTTATCAACTTAGGCAACATGGACTAGACAAAGAAGGATCTTTGCTAAACAAAAACAAGCTAAAGCTAACTAGAAACTAGCTAAGTGCTAGAAAGGTTATACCTTGTGCTTTATGTCCTTCTCTCCTTGCTCCTTGGAGTAGTGGAAGGAGGTCACCTTTGTCGTCTTCTCCCGTCAAAGAAAGATCCACCCGAAAGCCTCAACCTTTGGCTTCAACTCCAAGCTAGAAGTAACTAGGGTGCAAGAAGTGCTAATCCTTGAACCCTAAATGAGAGTAGAGATTATCAAGAAGGGGTTTTTCTCAAGCTCAAGTGTTTCTCAACACATGAGAGGGGAGAGCTTGAGGGAGAGGAAGAACAAGAGAGAGAAAGTGAATGATAGAATTGAGAGAATAATATGAAGCATTCTCTCATATATGTGAATTATTGTAATTAGATAATTAGTGAGATAATTGTCATGGCTTAATCAAGACATGACCATTATCATTTCATTTTTAATGCAAATTGCAAGGATCAAAGAGCATCTTCCAAATGAAATGATGATGGTCAAAGTGTCAACCAAGGTCAACAAGTCAAGAAGGTCAAATGGTCAACAACCATAACCATGCACAATTATTAAACTAATATCAATTAACCATAATACACACATAAGCATTAGGGTTAATAAAATGACGATAGTCATTAACCCTAATCAAGGTCCTCTCCCTCTGTCTCAAGCAGCTGTGCATACGCACCCGTATTCGTGATCCGAGGAACACGAATACAATGAGAAAAACCAATTCCAAATCATATACTAGGATCCGGCTTAAACCAAAGCCCGCTAGTATAAGCTGTCCGGACAGCAAACGTGCACAAGTGCGCGGATGTGAACGAACCCTGTCGCAAAACCATGCGACCTCTACTCATTTTGCTTAAAGGCTAATATCTCTCTGTGTGGGACTCTAAAGACTCGACACTACGCTGGCAGTGGGTTTAACCACAGACCGCAAGCGGCACTAGCTGTACGTAACGGTCCCCAGGTAGATGTCGATAAGAAGACTGATGAGGTGAACCCCATCTGAACTCCTACTGAGCCTGTATGTGACAGTCTCCGTACAGTCCGGTCTGTTCGTCTGATACATCGCATGGCGGGCCTAGGGGGGCGGTGAAACGTCAGTCCCCTAATAGCGGTACAAGTCGTGTCGGAGTGTAGCCCAGAACACCCTGAGATAACACTGGAAACCTACCAGTATATCTCGCTTGCCCTGGCCAGGGACTACTCGTGTAATGGCTCTCCTGGACACAGCGCGATGTCAACCCCCAATACCGGGAGAGACGAATCCTGTCTAACCGTCACTGCCTCCAAGTGCTTCGGGACTACACCCAAAAACTACCTGTTTGCATGACTCCTTTGAGCCGTGGTAGGGTAGTAATCAAAGTGCAGTGGGAACGCACTCGAGGCGAAGTGACAGTGTCAAGTCAACGGACTAAGCTGTACTCATGTCACCTGGGAACTGATAACTGACGATAGGTATAATACCAACCAACAGTTCCCGACGATTCCTGTCCAGTGTACTCGTAACCTAACGAGCACCCGCATACTATCTCAAGTACGACGTACTGACGGCTGTGGGACAGACCGTCTCCCACACTGGGATGAGAAGCGCATACGCTAGTCTACTCCTGAGTATCGATGCCCTGTCTCGATAGTCCAACGACTAGGGACCTGTATAAGGACGTGCTTATAGATCACCCAGCTCCCACGAGTGTGAGCGCCATCACAACGCTGGTAATCAAGCAAAGATCCCAAGGGCTCTACTAATATGTATATCAGCGATATGCTAAAAGAAACACATGCACATATTAAAGCAGAGACAAACCAAGTAGCATACTACCATTTCGAGCAAGATTGTATATACAACTGTGAATATCCTAAGCTTCTATTAAGTAATATACAAACTAGTATGATACAGTAATGGCCTCTAGGGCATATACACTAACAATCTCCCACTTGCACTAAGGCCATGTACTGGCGTATCAAAGACCTATCATCTCGATCAGCCGCTCGAACTGAGTCTGGGGCAAGGTCTTGGTGAATGGATCTGCTGTGTTATCTTCTGAAGCAACCCTCCGGACCTCGATCTCCTGGCGATCCACGATCTCCCTGATCAGGTGATACCGCCTCAAGATGTGTCTGGATTTCTGATGGGACCTGGGTTCCTTCGCTAAAGCTATAGCCCCGTTGTTGTCGCAATACAGAGGTATTGGGTCAACAATGGACGGAACCACCTGAAGTTCTCTCAAGAACTTCCTCATCCAGACAGCTTCTTTTACGGCATCTGATGCAGCGATGTATTCTGCTTCCATAGTCGAGTCAGCAACGGTTTCCTGTTTGGAGCTCTTCCAACACACCGCCCCTCCATTGAGGGTGAAGACAAAACCCGACATGGACTTGGAATCATCCTTGTCACTCTGGAAGCTGGAGTCAGCAAAGGCCTCAATCTGGAGGTCTTTTCCGCCCTACACCAAGAACATCTCCTTAGTCCTTCTCAGGTACTTGAGAATGTTCTTTACTGCTATCCAATGTTTCTCTCCAGGGTTTGACTGATACCTGCTTACCACACTCAGTGCATAAGCCACATCTGGTCTGGTACACAACATCGCATACATTATAGAACCTACCGCAGAAGCGTAGGGTATAATGGACATGCGATCCCTCTCCAAATCAGTCTTGGGAGACATCTCTTTGGAGAGGGTGATCCCGTGACAAGCCGGTAGATTACCGCGCTTGGAATCTTCCATACTGAATCTCTTCAGTATGGCGTCGATGTACCTGGACTGCGAAAGTCCTAATATCCTCTTGGATCTGTCACGGTAGATCCGGATACCCAGAATGTATGAGGCATCACCCAGGTCTTTCATGGAGAACCTGTGTGACAAGAACCCCTTGACAGATTGTAGCATAGGAATGTCATTTCCTATTAAGAGAATATCATCCACGTATAAAACTAGGAATACTACAGTTCTCGCTACAAATCTACAATAGATGCATGGTTCATCTGGATTTTTGATAAAGCCAAATTCCTTGACCGTCTCATCAAAACAGATGTTCCAACTCCGCGATGCCTGCTTTAGTCTATAAATGGACTTAAGCAACTTGCACACCTTTCCGCTGCTCCCACTCTGAATGAAACCCTCTGGCTGATCCATATAGACACACTCCTCTAAATGTCCATTTAGAAAAGCTGTCTTTACGTCCATCTGCCAAATCTCATAATCGTGGAAGGCAACAATGGCAAGAAGGATCCGAATGGATTTCAGCATAGCTACTGGAGAAAAAGTTTCGTCATAGTCCAAACCAGGTCTTTGACGAAAACCTTTTGCAACCAGTCTAGCTTTATAGGTCTCAACCTGTCCATCTACACCAATCTTTCTTTTGAAGATCCACTTGCATCCTACGGGTTTTACCCTATCTGGAGCAATGTCCAACGTCCATACTTTGTTGGTGTACATGGACTCCATTTCGGTCCGCATTGCATCCAGCCATTTTACCGAGTCGACGCTCTGAATGGCTTGCTTGAAGCTAGTAGGCTCATCACAATCTATGATGCAATCCTCTTTATCCCCGTCAATGAGAAAACCGTAGCATCTCTCGGGCGGATGAGACTGCCTGCTACTCCTGCGGAGTGGCGTGGGAATGTCCTGATCTTTCGAACCCTCTGGTTCTACTAAGCTTTCAGTAATAGCTCGTGGTTCTGGAATTTCTTCCAGTTCTATTGCGCTCCCACTTAATTCTTTTTCTATGAACTGGTGTTCTAGAAAGTGGGCATGGCGAGAAACAAAAACCTTTTGTTCCTCTTCGCAATAGAAGCAATATCCCTTGGAGTTCTTTGGATATCCCACAAACTTGCACTGTACTGAGCGTGCCTCGAGCTTGTCCGCATGCTGCTTTTTTACAAAAGCTGGACATCCCCATGTCTTAATGTGATTAAGATAGGGTCTCTTCCCACACCACATCTGATATGGTGTAGTAGGCATAGTCTTAGTTGGAACTCGGTTCAAAAGGTATGCAGCTGATTCTAGCGCATATCCACAGAACGATCGCGTCAACTCAGCGTTACTCATCATGGACCGTACCATATCCAATAGGGTTCGTGTCACGACCCGAAAGTACGGAACATGACCGGCACTTAAACTACGAAACGTCTCGAGGCGTACGTAATCTAAGTAAGCCGAAAACCCAGAAATCCAAACCAAGAAAAGTAGTAGAGTGAAGGAAAACCAATTTAAAATCAAGTAGTTTTAATAGCATAAGTCGAGTTATGCGGTTTTAAAAAACATCAAGTATTTCCTGAAAATTTCGGCAGAGTCTCCTTTGAAAATACTGGCTCCCAAACGGGATACAACATGAATAGTATACGAAATCAATAAAAAGGCATCCCCAAGCGGGAGCTAGCTCTTCATCAATCGACGGTCACAACCACACAAGCAATATAATATACAACGCCAAGGACGAGGATCAAAACTCAAAAGGAAACTCAAAACAGCAAGAAATCCGTAGAAATACAACGCGCGACTCTAAGGTCGAAAGAATAAACACCAAATACTAGCAATTACATAGCTAGAATATGTATATTTAATTTTTATAATAAGATATTTGCATTTTGACTTTTTACAGAAAACCCCTTTATTTTACCGAAACGATTTTCAAAACGTTACAATCTTCCCCCCTTAAAGAAATTCGGTCCCCGAATTTAAATTAAAACTCTCCCCAAATACGAAAACATCTAAACCAAAACCATCAAGTCGTCGGGGTTCCTAAATTGTAAATACATAAAACAAATCGTAGCGCAGCGCATGCGCATAAAAAAAATGAGCATATGACTCAAATCACAACTCCGTCAAGCATCCCGCAGTCATCGGAGTCATGGGGAAGACATCAATGCCAAATCCCAAGCAAAACCAATATGATATAACTCGAAACTATACATATAAATATCGAATCTATATATGTAAGTATCTGAAGGAAATGCATGCCAAATCCCTTTAAGTCGTTGTCCACGCGTATAACACTGCACCGTGGTGGACGTCTATCATAAGAAATAACTATATACATATATACCTTTGTTTGAAATGTACGTTCCGCCGTTTTGGAAACAATTTAGAAGGGTCTCCTTGTTTTTAAACATTTCGTGTCATATCAGACACGTAGGTAAATACTGAGGCTATAGCTCGCTTTTTTGGAAATCCCTTCAATAACTATCAATGCATGCAAAATATATTCAGGTACTGTCCTCTGACTAGTCCTGCTCAGTACGAAAACACATAGCGATGTCATAAAAACGTACTGCTCTATAAGAAAAATCAATCCCAAAATACGCGTATGAATACTACGTGCGTCTTGTGCGCACGAAAATCAAAATCCAAATATGTGCCATACATATGCACAGAAACAACATCTAAGTGCATCGGGTGTGCACGAAACATCTGTCGTAGGCAACATGTGTGCCTGACAGCAAAATCAGGTGCATCTGACATGCACGAAAAATCTCGATTTAGTGCATCTGGTGTGCACCAAAATCACACTTCAAAACATGCGCCCAACATGCGCGAAAATCCAAATCAGGTGCATCCATCATGCACGAAATCATGAAATTCAATATCAAGTGCAACACTGTGCAAAGATCGTAAATTCTCAATCATCAAAATCAAATCATGCGAACAAATCACCCAAAACATCGAAATCAATAATGGCGGAATAGTACCGCTCAAGCGCATCCTCTAAGAATCTCGGGCCAACTGTCGCGGTCACTAGAGGGACGTCTCGTCGATGATCATGAACTCTGGCCTGCTGGTGTGCGTAACAATGACCACTCCTGGGTCAAGGTCTTCCCTGTGAATTACCAATCTCTCGGTCCATCGGCTCATCGGCCCTGTCAGATGTGCTAACGGGGATGATTCCGTTCTGGCACTTCTCTGGTCATCTCTCGGTCAATCATCGCGACCACTCGTAAGACAGCATATCACTGGCGTCGGCCTCTGGCTCTCTGAATGTATGTGACACATCTGATCCTGGGTGCAAGTATCCTTGCAGCAGTGTCCTGGAAGGAATCCTGCTCACGGTCTCTTCTATGTCTCGTCTCTGCCAACTGTCCGGAAGTCATCGTCCTTCCCTATATCTGCATCTTGCTCCGGAACGGCTGCATACTCATCGCGACTCCTTCTGGAAGGTAAATCTAAGTACCATGCCTCGGCATGCGCATCGCATCTCTGATGTCGGCAGAGTGGAACGTTATCTCATCTAGATCTGGTACGAACCTCTTACTTCACTTTTCTCTAATGTCGTCTGCTTTGGACTCGTCTCGTCGCGGTTACATGGACTGAGCTCCAACGGCTATCCTCGTATCGGGAGTCTCCCAAGAAATGCATCTCACCACCTAGTATCCGAATTAAGTCGAGCCATCCGATCGAGTCGTCAAAACATCATAATCCCCCAAGAGCTCAACATCTTGGGCACAGTTTAATAGTATCGAGTACATACCACAGCATCGGTGGTCCTGCCGTAGAAGAGCAAACCCAAGCCTCACTAATGGCGCCGTAGAACTGCCGCAAACCCGAAGGTTCAAAGGCTTTCACACGGTCATTAAGTCGAGTTAGGGTTTCATTCTTCTAGAGGGACCATAGAATTGCCTGCATGTCTTTCCGACTACTTTAAACTTGGAATAATAGGTTTCTGCATTCGATCGTCTCTGTCGACTCCCAACGTCTCCGCGTGAAGTCGTCTCTAGCTGGAATCAATCTATCTGATGACCTCGCATCGGGGTAGGCGAACGATCCACATGTCCTAGTCATTCATCCTCGATGACTAGCGACCTTCTATCATCTCTTAGTACCACTCATTCTGCACTAACTCCAGCATCTGGGGCAATATCTCGTCATTCGCAGCAATAACTGGCTCGCTCGTCTGCACGCTGAACGGTGCCTCAAACATCAGGAGTAAGCAATACTTCAATGGTCATCAAAATCTGGCTGGCCTCTATCAGTTGCTCAATCCTCTAGTGTAAATCGGCACGTCCGAGTAATCTCATACAGCAATCCACCCAACGCTCGTGGCGCGAAGACATAATGAAAAGACACATCTCTGCAATCGTGTGTCGCCGGAATCATGCCCTGGTCAGTCCTCGTTCTTGACGAGCTCATGCTGACCGCAACTCTAGCCGTAGCTCTCCCTGTCCGTAATCGTGGCAGCAAAACCATAACTGGTACTGATGAGGCTAGATCGGAATGAATATAATACTGAGCAAAGAAATGTACATCCTAAGGCTCCTTAAGTGGAGTAGCGTATCGTAAATATGCCGCGGAACATACCTACGTTACGTCACTCTACTTTAGTCACCTATTCCATCAACCAAGGGTCATCCTATGCTCCGAAGGTAAAACCTAACGCTCTGATACCAACTTTGTCACGACCCGAAAGAACGGAACATGACCGGCACTTAAACTACGAAACGTCTCGAGGCGTACGTAATCTAAGTAAGCCGAAAACCCAGAAATCCAAACCAAGAAAAGTAGTAGAGTGAAGGAAAACCAATTTAAAATCAAGTAGTTTTAATAGCATAAGCCGAGTTATGCGGTTTTAAAAAACATCAAGTATTTCCTGAAAATTTCGGCAGAGTCTCCTTTGAAAATACTGGCTCCCAAACGGGATACAACATGAATAGTAGACGAAATCAATAAAAAGGCATCCCCAAGCGGGAGCTAGCTCTTCGTCAATCGACGGTCACAACCACACAAGCAATATAATATACAACGCCAAGTGCGAGGATCAAAACTCAAAAGGAAACTCAAAACAGCAAGAAATCCGTAGAAATACAACGCGCGACTCTAAGGTCGAAAGAATAAACACCAAATACTAGCAATTACATAGCTAGAATATGTATATTTAATTTTTATAATAAGATATTTGCATTTTGACTTTTTACAGAAAACCCCTTTATTTTACCGAAACGATTTTCAAAACGTTACAGTTCGGTTCCGTCTCTCCGATACACCATTATGTTGCGGAGTGTATGGAGGAGTAAGCTGAGAGAAAATTCCATTCTCTTTTAACTAACCCAGGAACTCGGCACTCAAGTATTCACCACCTCGATCAGATCTCAGTGCCTTGATACTTTTGCCTGTTTGTTTTTCTACTTCATTCTTATATTCCTGAAACTTTTCAAAAGCCTCGGATTTATGTTTCATTAAGAAGACATAACCGTACCTTGAAAAGTCATCCGTAAAAGTAATGAAGTAAGAATAACCGCTTCGCGCATGTGTAGACATTGGACCGCACACGTCGCTGTGTACGAGTCCTAAGAGCTCGCTCGCTCTTACTCCGTGTCCAGTGAACGGAGTCTTTGTCATCTTTCCTTTGAGACAGGATTGACAAGTTGCATACGATTGATATTCGAACGGATCCAAATATCCTTCTGTGTGTAACTTAGTCAACCTTCTCTCATTGATGTGACCCAGTCTACAATGCCATAAGAAAGTTTTATTGATTTCTGGAGACTTTCTTTTGTGTGTATTCTGGACATTGAAAATCTGTGGTTGGTTTAAAACGTATATACCGTTGTTCAATGTACCTGACCCAATCAAATCTTGATTAAGGTGAATGTTCACTACATTACTTACAAATGCAAATTCATAACCTTCTTTAGATAATAAAGATACAGAAATGATATTACAGGTTGCATTTAGTACATAATAACAACTACGCAAAACCAAAAAAATGTCCATCCGACAATCCCAGGTGATAGTCCCCCACGGCCTCAGCATCCATGCTAGCACCGTTTGCAACTCTGAGGGTCATGTCACCTGCCTTCAAAACTCTACGCTTTCTCAACGCCTGCAAAGAATTACAGATATGAGATCCTGATCCGGTATCCAATACCCAGGAAATAGAGTTTATTGATAGACAGTTTTCAATAACATACACACCTGAAGCTGAAGCTGCAACTCGCTTCAAATCATGTGTTCTGGCTTTCCAAGCCTTACAATCCTATTTCCAGTGACCACTTTTGTGACAATAGAAGCATTCTTCCTTCCCCACCAGCTTTCCCGCTATCTTTGTTGCTTTTCCTTTTCCCTTCGTATCCACTTTACCGACACCGCCTCTTGGTTTGGCGGGGGCTTTCTTCTTCTTACCCTTGGCTTTCGCCCTGGATCTAGAAGAGGAAGATCCTCCTACAAACAAAGTAGATGTCTCCCTACCTTTCTGTAGGGTGCCCTCAGCACTCCTCAACATGTTCAGAAGTTCGGAGAGTTCAACATCCTTTCCTTGCATGTTGAAGTTAAGGATAAACTGGGCGTAAGTGGAAGGAAGGGACTGGAGAATCAAATCGGTATAGAGTTCATTCTCCAACGTGGTCCCAAGGTCCGCGAGCTCCTCTATGTAGCCAATCATCTTAAGCACGTGTTCCGCTACCGATGATCCGACGGCCAACCTTGCCGAAAACAACTTTTTCGACACTTCGTATCTTGCGATACGAGACTGCTCTCCATACAGTTCTTTTGTATGAAGAAATATGGACTCTAGGTCCATATTCTCGTGCCTCCTCTGATGTTCGTTGTCCATCGAGGCTAGTACGAGGCATTTGGCCTTCGTGCAATCTATTTCCCAGGTCTTGTAGATTTCCCTATCTACGACACTGGTTTTGGGATCTGGGACAGGGGGAGCTTTGGTGGTAAGGACATACCCTAACTTGTCGTAAGTGATTGCCATCTTGACATTCCTGAGCCAATCTTTGTAGTTTGGCCCTGTCAATATGTTTTTATCTAGTAATAACTTAAGTCCGGTCATGTTGAATGGTCGCTGCAATTAGGAGAGAGAAAAGAAACACTTTAGCATGATGCTCTTGCAAGTTTAGAGTGGTTTTTAATTTGTCTAAACTGGATGGCTCCCACTGTCTCTCGAATCCCTTCTCAAACTGTAAAGAAAGAATTAGTCAGGATCAATCCCACCGTACAATACTTGCTTAACCGTTCAGCCAGGCCAGTGTCGGTACTTCGAGGGAGGTTTTCCAACGCTTTCGCAAAGTTCCTTAATTAAGTAACCTCTTTTCCCTGTGGGCGTAGCCCCGCTAACACCTTTCTAGACACCTACTAGGTTTATAGCATTGATCGTTAAGTGAGAGTTTTCCCGAGGAGTAGCATATAATCACAGTAGGATCGGGATCCAAATATCATCGCGTGATAAAACCGAAGGAATCCTACCAGAATTATCACACTCCAAATGGTATGCAGCGCTAGCAAGTTTCAGTACTTATGAAACTCCCGATGTGGATTTTTGCCCCATGCTCTTATGACCTTGACTTTGGCCAAAATATCATAAGCCACATGTCAAGTTCTACCCGTCATTCTCCTGGTTAATTTGGACCCACCCGTACCTACCCTTGACTTTGGCCAAAATGGCAGCACGACTGTCCCAAACCAACGCATCTATCTATGCTGCACATGAATACCCAATAGCTACCAATCACTATGCCTTGACTTTGGCCAAAATACATAGCTTGAATACTTTTTGACCATTCATGTGGAATGACGGAGGGCTACGAATGGTTTTGGCGAAACCGTGAACGTAGTGAACTTGATCTAATCGATGGAACGAGATAGCTTTTAAAAGGAGTGGTTCAAGCTCCGCGTTTAAAAGTTTAGTTTTGAAAAGAACCGAGTGGTTTTCAAAGTGTTCCAATCGACTTATACTTGGTTTATTTTCTTGCATTAGTTATTTTAATGCGTCCCATCATTTAATTCTACCATTGCAGAAAACAACCAAAATATGACGTACGCTTATGCCATTCGCATTCGCCACGGGGCCCCGTCATCACCCGTTAGGTTACTTAACTAACGACAGAGCGGGGGCTGGGCTAGCGCGGCTGTAAAACATAAGCAACGCCTAAATAGTTATCATATATAAATATATAGCAATGATAGACATTACAGATCACAGATGAATACATTGGATATACTAAGAATCCGCAATCCGTTCGAGCCTGTAACGAAAAGCGGATTACACGGTCGTGGTGAATAGCCAATACCCCACCCAAGACCCCTACGGGTGCGGCAAACTACCTGCCAAGTACCCGAAGCGAAGCAACCTCCCTCAACACCATGAGTAGGCCACTCGGCACTTCGAGATACCCGGTAGTTTGTGCACCCCCTCCATGGGTCTATCCTAGGAGTAAAAACAGTAAAAAGAATTATACAATGACGGCTACAACCCCGACCCGGTTGTGCGGCCATACAAATAATAATATTACATCAATTTACATATTACAATGAATGAAAGAAAAAGAAACACTCATCTCACATCCACCCGGGCTATTCACCCGCGACAATCCAACCCATTCATATACACATACCATCATCAAACACAGATCACAGATATGTATAACCCCGACTAATCGACATATAGCGATTAGCCGACGTTCAATACATATAAACATCACAGATATAACCTTTTAGTCAAAGTGTATTGAAGTTCGAAAAAAAATACGGATTTATAGGCCCCCAAAAACAAATTTCTATTCTGGAAAACCTGGGCATATATAAACCATCTTAAAAATCCTAAAACCAAGCCAGAAATACACTGCACCAAACTCGACCCAGAGAAGAGCCAAGATGGCCGCGGTTGCGCGGCAATAGCAGGAGTAGCGGCTCTTTGGTCAAATCTTTGGATCGTTTTTGGTGGCTTTCTTCACAAAACCCTGAGATGATTTATTTTGTTTTGAACACAAAAAATTTCAACAGAAACATAGGGTTTTGAAAACTCGGTTTTTCGATTTTTCCGATTCGAACTTTGATACACTTTACTACCTAGCTAGTTTATGTTTAGTTAGGCTCTGATACCACTGTAAGTCCACGTTGCCCACCCCGGTGCTTGCGGGGAGGCGGAAAACGGAATAAAAATCAAATTTTTATCAACTTAGGCAACATGGACTAGACAAAGAAGGATCTTTGCTAAACAAAAACAAGCTAAAGCTAACTAGAAACTAGCTAAGTGATAGAAAGGTTATACCTTGTGCTTTATGTCCTTCTCTCCTTGCTCCTTGGAGTAGTGGAAGGAGGTCACCTTTGTCGTCTTCTCCCGTCAAAGAAAGATCCACCCGAAAGCCTCAACCTTTGGCTTCAACTCCAAGCTAGAAGTAACTAGGGTGCAAGAAGTGCTAATCCTTGAACCCTAGATGAGAGTAGAGATTATCAAGAAGGGGTTTTTCTCAAGCTCAAGTGTTTCTCAACACATGAGAGGGGAGAGCTTGAGGGAGAGGAAGAACAAGAGAGAGAAAGTGAATGATAGAATTGAGAGAATAATATGAAGCATTCTCTCATATATGTGAATTATTGTAATTAGATAATTAGTGAGATAATTGTCATGGCTTAATCAAGACATGACCATTATCATTTCATTTTTAATGCAAATTGCAAGGATCAAAGAGCATCTTCCAAATGAAATGATGATGGTCAAAGTGTCAACCAAGGTCAACAAGTCAAGAAGGTCAAATGGTCAACAACCATAACCATGCACAATTATTAAACTAATATCAATTAACCATAATACACACATAAGCATTAGGGTTAATAAAATGACGATAGTCATTAACCCTAATCAAGGTCCTCTCCCTCTGTCTCAAGCAGCTGTGCATACGCACCCGTATTCGTGAACCGAGGAACACGAATACAATGAGAAAAACCAATTCCAAATCATATACTAGGATCCGGCTTAAACCAAAGCCCGCTAGTATAAGCTGTCCGGACAGCAAACGTGCACAAGTGCGCGGATGTGAACGAACCCTGTCGCAAAACCATGCGACCTCTACTCATTTTGCCTAAAGGCTAATAGCTCTCTGTGTGGGACTCTAAAGACTCGACACTACGCTGGCAGTGGGTTTAACCACAGACCGCAAACGGCACTAGCTGTACGTAACGGTCCCTAGGTAGATGTCGATAAGAAGACTGACGAGGTGAACCCCATCTGAACTCCTACTGAGCCTGTATGTGACAGTCTCCGTACAGTCCGGTCTGTTCGTCTGATACATCGCATGGCGGGCCTAGGGGGGCGGTGAAACGTCAGTCCCCTAATAGCGGTACAAGTCGTGTCGGAGTGTAGCCCAGAACACCCTGAGATAACACTGGAAACCTACCAGTATATCTCGCTTGCCCTGGCCAGGGACTACTCGTGTAATGGCTCTCCTGGACACAGCGCGATGTCAACCCCCAATACCGGGAGAGACGAATCCTGTCTAACCGTCACTGCCTCCAAGTGCTTCGGGACTGCACCCAAAAACTACCTGTTTGCACGACTCCTTTGAGCCGTGGTAGGGTAGTAATCAAAGTGCAGTGGGAACACACTCGAGGCGAAGTGACAGTGTCAAGTCAACGGACTAAGCTGTACTCATGTCACCTGGGAACTGATAACTGACGATAGGTAAAATACCAACCAACAGTTCCCGACGATTCCTGTCCAGTGTACTCGTAACCTAACGAGCACCCGCATACTATCTCAAGTATGACGTACTGACGGCTGTGGGACAGACCGTCTCCCACACTGGGATGAGAAGCGCATACGCTAGTCTACTCCTGAGTATCGATGCCCTGTCTCGATAGTCCAACGACTAGGGACCTGTATAAGGACGTGCTTATAGATCACCCAGCTCCCACGAGTGTGAGCGCCATCACAACGCTGGTAATCAAGCAAAGATCCTAAGGGCTATACTAATATGTATATCAGCGATATGCTAAAAGAAACACATGCACATATTAAAGCAGAGACAAACCAAGTAGGATACTACCATTTCGAGCAAGATTGTATATACAACTGTGAATATCCCAAGCTTCCATTAAGTAATATACAAACTAGTATGATACAGTAATGGCCTCTAGGGCATATACACTAACACTTGCTTTGCATCGCGGTGTTCCTTGTAGAACATCCTGCACCTTATTCGATGAGGAAAGGGCCGAGATCCCTTCACCGGGAGTGACCCCTTTAGCAATAACTGGCAGATGCTACAACCCTTGGTTTGTCTTTTGATTTCTTCTATAGTTTTTGCTTTGCACAGCGGTATATATGATATATCCTGTACCTTATTCGATGAGGAAAGGGCTGACGATCCCTTCACCGGAAGTGACCCCTTTAGCAAAACTGGAAAAGCTTCAAAAACACTCCATTTAAAAACCATTTGATTCCGCAACGAGATCAAGTTCAAAGCGTTAAAGGTTTTATTAAAAACCATCCGCAACCCTCCGTCATTTTAGTAAGTAGAGTACTTAGTATTCGTGCTGTGTTTGTTGACCATAGTCAAGGCACAGTGTACGGTAGCTAAGTGATGTCTTCCTACACCGCATATGATGCGATTAGTTAGGACAGTCGCGTGACTTTGTTGACTTTAGTTAAGGGTCATGTGGGTGGGTCTAATTAATCATGAAATGACGGGTAGAACTTGACTAGTGCTTATGATTTGTTGACCATAGTTAAGGTCATAAGTGCTAGGGGTAAAAACCATTATCGGGAGTTTCAAGTATTGAAATTTGCAATGAGATTGCATACCTTCTATGAGATAGTTGGATCCCGATACCCACTGCGAGTAATTGTTACTCCTGAGAGAGTTTTGCACTTTACAATTAGCCGATCAAGTAGGTGTCTAGAAAGGTGTCAACGGGGTTACGCCCCTGGGAAAACGAGGTTTATTTTAATCAGGTCCGTGCGAAAGCACGGGAAACCTCCCTCAAAGTACCGACACTAGTCTGGCTGAAAGATTGACGAACTTGTAGAGTGTAATTAATCCCGGCTAGTCTTTCCTTTTAAGCTTTGAAGGAAGATTTGATAAAAACAGTGGGAGCCATCCTGATTAGATAAAATATATAACTAATCTAATCTTGCAAGAGCGCACGCAGAGTGTTTTCTTCTCTCTCTCTCTCTCCAGGTAGCGACCATGTCATGCCTTAATCAAGATAATAACATGGATGTATTGACCGAACCCGCTTGTTATACTGAGCTGGGGAACGTTAGTCCCGCTCCAACTTATAATTGTTATAAGACCGAGCAGGAAATAGGGGAATACCAGAATTCCCATGCCGCCCAAACAAAGAAAGTGCATGAGATGCATCTCCTTCGGGTGTGTTCATTATAAAGAACCGTTTCTCAGTATCCTCTACGTCCTGGGAATTTTGATACCGGATCAGGATCCCAGATATGTAATCTGTTACATAGGTCTACAGAAAGGTAGAGAACTGAGAACGGGTGATAAGTTTCATGAGACAGAAAACGGTGCAAGTGTTGCAGCCAAGTCTGTTGGTCACTGTCACTCTGTATTACCAATACATTGATTTTGAACAAATGCTATTAGATACCGAATCTGATATACAAAATCATATCAGTCTCTTTATTAGTAAAGAAAGGATATAATTTTGTATTGTTGAATATTGTTTTGAGCATTTCAAAAGTTGATCGGTTCAGGCACGTTATCTAAAAGTATTGACGTTCTAAATCAAACTACAGTTCCTAGTATACAGAACACACACAAGAAGAAGAGTTCAGAAATGAACGATTCCTTCTTGAGGTATTGTAGTGTCACGACCCGAAGGTACGGAACGTGACTGGCACTTAGATTACGAGACGTCTAAAGGCGTACCGTAACCTAAGTCAGCTAAAGACCAAAAAATCTAAACCAAATCAAAAGAGAGTGAAGGAAAACCTTACATGAAAACGATTTGTAAATCAATTAAGTTGCATTGAAACCCTTTTTAAAAACATCAGAAATTCCCGAAAATTTCGGCAGAGTCTCCCTTGTATTTTCTATCCCCCAAAATGGGTACAACAAGATATATATAAGCTGTAATCATAAAATGGCATCCCCAAGCGGGAGCTAGCTCTTCGCCCAAGGCGGATCACAACCACATGCAATATATAAGTAATATCAAGAAAAGAGCATAAAAGAAACGCAAATATCAGAAAACACAACGCCGGCTCCAGTGAGCTCGACCCAAAAGAAACCACAAATATACAAATCTCTCAGTCTCATCACTAGGTCGCATATACAATATAAAGTAGTAGATGGAGAATACTAGATACAATGATGGAGCAAAAAGAAATAAAATGTGCTCGCAACCCACCTAAAGGCGATGTCGCGAGTCTAAGCAAAAGGAACTGATGATATGATAGCCCGCCGCTACAAAGGTGACGGGTCCAACCTGCAAGACACTGTGGCACAACGGGGGTGAGTTGCCAGCTCGTGAGTAGAATATAACATCTAGTAAGGCAATCGTAAGAATGCACGCAATGCGTCACAACATGTATGTCCATATGCGATATAATGTCTCTAGTATGCATGCACATGTATGCAATATCATTACTAAATCTTTAAGTGTTTTAAATGCTAAGGGTACTACATTCTTAACTTTAGAAAATGAATATCTGTATAATAGCTAAGTACCATCAAGAAATCATCTGAAAACTTGTGTCAAGTATCGACACCAAATATGAAATCATATCTGTCTCAATATCTCACTGTAACAATGTCTCAAATATCGGGCTCCGTCAGTCCGGATCGGCCCATATCATCAAATCTCACGACAACGGTCGGTATCCTCCGGATATCCGCCGCGCCAGACATCACCGGTAGGTAGTCTTCCCTTGCCAGGCTCATCGTCTACAACTCGATCTTCTTGCCCCGGGGTACCATACCGGGCCCACCATGTACCCGAGACGGTTCATCCACTCCTCGAATCGGGTCTCGAAATCCAACAGAAAACATGAAAATTCATGGTGGACGACACATACATCACGAGAAAACCGCAACTTTGTTTCAAAAATGATAAATATAAGCTTTTGTTAAATTCTTGCGGTTTTCCCCAAAAATCCAAAAATCTCAGCAATACTGAAATCCTCAAGAAAATCATAATGTCCACATGTTATATATGATAAATGTCTATGATATCAAGGTATGCGATGTGATTTGTGGCTAGAAATCTATGTAAGTATGATGATGATGCGAAGTATATACATGCTATGCAATTGCATATCTCATGTATGATGCAAGTGGCGATACTAAACTAAACAGGTTCTATGGTGCACGTGGCATGGAAATTACCAAAGGCGTGTGTGTCACATGAATAGTGTGCGTGCAACAGATGCCAATGGTAATGGTGTTCGTGTCCTACGAAGTGATATCGCACATGTGTATATGAATATCCATGCAATCTAGCAGACGATTAGCTATAAGGGTATACAATGTAAATGAAGGGGTAAGTTAACTAACAATGCAAATCTTGAAAGAAATAAGGTAATCCTAACTAGGGGGCGCTTCGCGCCATCCAGACGATTCCCCCATAGATGAATACATCTACTCACCTGAATGCCTCGCTAATCCGATCCGACCACTGCCTTGCCTTTACGCGCCGTGTCCGATGTTTCCCCGACCGATCCTATATTTGCACAACACCAAGCATAAGATTACATATCCTAAAACGATGCAAGTCACAACATACAAATATCGACGCTCCTGAATTAAACATAACGTGCACTCGGTGCGCGGGAAAATACACGAAAATCGCTAAATCTTAACTAGAATCGTCATTTCGGGGAAATCGACAAGACTAAAACCCGGCTAGACAAAACTCCGCATTCACACCCCCTAATAGTCGTATGAGATGCTAATTATATCGCTAATATAACGCAATTAGATCACTTCCTAAAATTCATAAAAATCTAGTAAGCGTTAGCATACCGATTTCAAAGCAAACATCGCGAATTTACGATATCGCGATCGCAACATCGCACAAATATTCGATCTAACCCACTAGATAGCCACACCACTAACTTAAATCCACCTATCCAACATTAAACCTTAATTAGGGCATCAACACCTCTCTTGAATTTTCAAAAACCAACCATTACAATGAAATTAACACTTTAAAATACTAATCTAGCTTATTTAAACTACAAATTTAACAACTAGTTTAGGATTTATACCTCCCAAGTTATGATCCTCTTGCAATTAGCCTCTAAATATGCCTCTTTTCTCCTTGTCTTAGACCAATTTGGGCTTTGGAAGGGATGGAATAGGGTTTAGGTTTGAATTATTGAAGAAAAGTGTGAATTTTTGTGGATTTCGGAGGATTTTTTTGCAAGAATTTTGAGCTAAACAAAATGGGGGAAATGGGGGCTGTTTGCTGCAGAAAATTTCGACCAGCAAGATGAAAGAAGAGATGTGAGGGAATGGTGTGGAATTTTCTACACAAAAGTCCTTCACAAGATCAATTAATGAATGTTACATCAACTTTTTACAAAAAAACCCATTTTAATGCATTTTTTACACCATAAAACCACAATTGTTGGAAAGTTTTGGTAAAATTTTTGTTACTACTATATTTTAGTTTATAATGGTTCCTAAGTATGTAATTTACCTAATTAAATTTGTATTTATCACTAATTTAATGTATTTTTAAAAGCTTAAAATAATATTAAAAATAATTAATTAAGGAATTTTTTTTTAATTAACTAGAAAATTTTAAGTAACATTTTAGTGACCAATTTATAGTAATATCTTATCTAAATTTTGTATAATTAGGACTATAATGAAAAATACCTATTTTGACTTTTTACGGAAAAGACTGCAAATTTAGCCGATTACCGAAAAACTGCCTAAACGATTTTCGAAGCGTTACAATCTTCCCTCCTTAAAAAAATTCGGTCCCCGAATTTAGAATTTAACTACGCGTACCTTCAAAAAGATGGGGATATCTCTACCTCATCTCGACCTCGGTCTCCCAGGTGACCTCCTTGCTGTTCGGGCCACGCCAAAGGACCCTGACGGACGGTATAACCTTCAACATCAATTTCTTCACCTGCCGATCCAAAATGACCCCTGGCTGCTCGGTGAATGAAAGATCACGCTCTAGCTGGATAGTCTGGTGCTGAATCGCATGGGAAGGATCATGAAGGTACTTGCGGAGCATCGAAACAAGGAACACGGGTTGAACATTGGGGAAGCTGGGCGGAAGAGCTAATCGATAAGCGACTGGACCAACATGCTCTAGGATCTCGAAAGGACCAACATATCTAGGACTCAGCTTCCCTTTCCGCCCAAATCTCATCACACCCTTCATCGGAGAGACCCTCAGGAAAACATGATCGCCAACAGCGAACTCGAGTCGGCGACGGCGCCTGTCAGCAAATGATTTCTGCCTACTCTGTGCTGCTCTCATCCTGTACCGAATCAGCAGTATCTTCTCGGACGTATCCTGTACGATCTGCGGCCCCAAAATACTGCTCTCCCTGAGCTCTGTCCAACATACAGGCGATCGACATCTCCTCCCATATAAAGCCTCGAAAAGTGCCATCTGAATCGTCTCCTGGAAGCTATTATTGTAGGAGAACTCGATCAAGGGCAAATGTCGATCCCAGCTACCACCTAAATCTAAAACACAAGCTATGAGCATGTCCTCAAGAGTCTGAATAGTACACTCTGACTGGCCGTCAGTTTGCGGATGAAAAGCTGTGCTAAAACTCAATCGGGTGCCCAAAGCTTCCTGAAGTTTCTGCCACAATCCGCTGGTAAACTAGGTGTCCCGGTCAGACACAATGCACGTCGGAACGCCATGCAGTCGTACGATCTCATCAATATAAATCTGGGCGTACTGAGAAAATCCAAAAGTGGTATGTGAATATCTGGCACGACTCGCCGTATAGGTAATGTCTCCAGATCTTGAGTGCAAACACCACTGCAGCCATCCCTAAATCATGAGCGGGATAGTTCTGTTCGTGTTTCCTCAACTGCCGAGAAGCATACGCGATAACTCTGTCGTGCTGCATCAAAACACAGCCTAGCCCCACTCGAGAAGCATCACAATATACCATGAAACCGCCTGATCTTGAAGGCAATGATAACACTGGTGCAGTAGTCAGACGAGTCTTCAACTGCTGGAAGTTATCCTCACATGCCTCGGTCCAATCAAAAGGAACCCCCTTCCGGGTCAACCCGGTCAACGGTGCAGCAATACGGGAGAAATCCTAGACAAAACGTCGATAATAGCCGGCCAGACCCAGAAAGCTGTGAACCTCTGTAACTAATACCGGTCTAGGCCAACGCTGAACTGCCTCGATATTCTTCGGGTCCACACAAATACCACACATGACCCAAGAAGTCAACACTGTCTAACCAGAGTGCGCACTTGGAAAATTTGGCGAACAGCTGATGCTCCCTCAAAGTCTGCAATGTGATACGTAAGTGCTGCTCATGCTCCTCCCGGCTCCGAGAATAAACTAAGATGTCGTCAATGAACACAATGATGAACTGATCGAGATACGGCCTGAATACATGGTTCATCAAGTCCATAAATGCTGCCGGGGCATTGGTGAGCCCGAACGGCATCACCAAGAACTCATAATGACCATATCGAGTATGGAAAGCGGTCTTCGGAATATCCTCCTTCCGAACCCGCAACTGGTGATAACCTGACCGTAAATCAACCTTCGAGAAAAACCCTGCACCCTGGAGCTGATCGAATAAGTCATCAATGCGGGGTAAGGGATATCTGTTTCGCACAGTAACCCGGTTCAGCTGACGATAATCAATGCACAAGCGCATACATCCGTCCTTCCTAACAAACAGGAAGGGATCACCCCAAGGTGACACACTCGGTCGGATAAGCCCTTTGTCCAGCTAGTCCTGTAACTGATCCTTCAGCTCTCTCAGCTCCGCCGGGGCCATCCGATAGGGCGGTATAGAAATAGGCCCCGTGCCGGGGATCAAGTCAATACAGAACTCAATCTCAAGCTCTGGTGGCAGACCAGGCAACTCGTCAGGGAATACATCAGGAAACTCTCTCACAATAGGGACCTGGTCCAACGGAACCTCTGTGGAACTAGTATCACAAACATAGGCTAAGAATCCCTGACACCCTTTTCTTAAGAGCTGACCAGCGCGAAGAGAAGAAATCAAGCTGGGAAGGGTAGCGCTACGATCTCCCTGAATAACCAGAACCGGCCCACCAGGAAAACTGAATCTGACTGCTTTTTCACGGCAGTCCACGGATGCATAACAGGTGGCTAGCCAGTCCATACCAAGAAGAACGTCAAAGTCTATCATATCGAGGAGAATCAAATCAACGGAAGAATCTCTATCCCCGATACGAACGGAACATGATCGGTACACAAAACGGGCAACAAACGACTCGCCTACCGGAGTGATAACGACAAGCGGCTGATCTAACGAAGAAGACTCTCGGCCCAACCTCGGTGCAAAGTACGTGGATACATAGGAATGTGTGGAGCCTGGATCAAATAATACTCATGCATCAAAAGAACATACTGGCAGAGTACCTGTCACGACGGCATTGGATGCCTGTGCATCCTGAGGAGTCAACGCGAACACTCGGGCCTGTCCACCACTAATAGCTGGCTGTCATCTGCCTCTACCTCTGCCTCTGTCGCCTCGTCCTTTTGAACAGGACCGCCACGCCCACGACCTCTAGGAGCATCTGGCTGGCGTGGAGCATCATCAAGGGTAGGAAGTATAGCTCTCTGAGGAGGTGGTGAAGTTGGTAAGGTCACATGCGGGACTGTCACCGCGCCCTGGCGCCCCATGCTACAGTCTCTGATATGATGGTACTGACTCCCATATCAAAAACATCCTGGCGACGACTGCTGGGTCTGCGGATAAGAACCAAATAACTGACCCCGTCTCAATCCTCTGCCGCCGCCATCTCCCGGAAATAATCTATCGCGGTGTCTACCCACCAGCCGCTGGGCTGGCGTATCAGTACGAATCCGCTTCGGCCTAGAAACGACCGGAGTCTCAGAAATGCGCTCCTCCAAAAGTAAGGCTGCGTCCATCGCGGTTGTGTATGTGTCAAAGTGCTGGGTGCCGATGGCAAGGAATAGATGTGTGTCAAGCCCTCGCACAAACCTCTTTATTCTCTTCTCTTCCGTGTCTACTAGGTACGGAGCATATCGAGACAACTGGGTAAACTGTATATCATACTCGGACACTGTCATCCCAGGAGTCTTGCGCAAAGACTCAAAACTACGGGCTCGAGCATCTCGGACACTCTCCGAAAGAAAACGGGCAAGAAATGCAGATGTAAACTCATCCCAGGTCATAGAAGGTAGACCTGCAGCTCGGCCTCTCTCTACTGAATCGTACCATGTCTGGGCAAGACCCTCCAGACGAAAACTCGCAAACTCCACCAATCTATCATCAGAACACCTCAACGAATGGCAAATCCGAGCCATCCTATCAAGAAATTCCTGTGGATCCTCTGTCGCATCCGTACCGGTAAAAGCTGGAGGTCTCAATCTCATGAACTCCTGTAGTGAAACAGGGATATTCTCCGTAGTAGCAGGAGCGACCATCTGTGCAGCAGGTACAATCGTGGTCTGTGCGGTGGAAGGAACATCCTCGGATCTCTGTGCCCGACTGGACTCAACTAAAGATCTCATCATCTGTCGCAACTCTTGCATGCCGGCCTCTAATCTGGCAATACGGTTTGGATAAGGCGGATCAATATGACCCTGAGGGGTAGGCGTATCATCCCGCTCGATTCTCGCCTCAGACGAGCCCGCTCTAATCTCGTACCTAGCGGCAGCCCGCTGAGCTCTCGTAGTCTTTGGCGGCATCGAAGCTAGAATAAGAAACAGGATCGATAAGAACATTGCAATTGAATCAAGGAATGCAAGGAATCAAGAAGGGAAATACAAGCAATTATGTCCTAAGGTCACTTGGGCGGAGTACTGTATCGTAAGTATGCCGCGGATCATACCCACGCTACGCCACTCTGCTTAAGTCACCTACTCCATCTACCAAGGTCGTCCTACACTCAGAAAGGTAAAACCTACGCTCTGATACCAACTTTGTCACGACCCGAAGGTACGGAACGTGACTGGCACTTAGATTACGAGACGTCTAAAGGCGTACCGTAACCTAAGTCAGCCAAAGCTCAAAAAATCTAAACCAAATCAAAAGAGAGTGAAGGAAAACCTTACATGAAAACGATTTGTAAATCAATTAAGTTGCATTGAAACCCTTTTTAAAAACATCAGAAATTCCCGAAAATTTCGGCAGAGTCTCCCTTGTATTTTCTATCCCCCAAAATGGGTACAATAAGATATATATAAGCTGTAATCATAAAATGGCATCCCCAAGCGGGAGCTAGCTCTTCGCCCAAGGCGGATCACAACCACATGCAATATATAAGTAATATCAAGAAAAGAGCATAAAAGAAACGCAAATATCAGAAAACACAACGCCGGCTCCAGTGAGCTCGACCCAAAAGAAACCACAAATATACAAATCTCTCAGTCTCATCACTAGGTCGCATATACAATATAAAGTGGTAGATGGAGAATACTAGATACAATGATGGAGCAAAAAGAAATAAAATGTGCTCGCAACCCACCTACGGGAGATGTCGCGAGTCTAAGCAAAAGGAACTGATGATAAGATAGCCCGCCGCTACAAGGGTGACGGGTCCAACCTGCAAGACACTGTGGCACAACGGGGGTGAGTTGCCAGCTCGTGAGTAGAATATAACATCTAGTAAGGCAATCGTAAGAATGCACGCAATGCGTCACAACATGTATGTCCATATGCGATATAATGTCTCTAGTATGCATACACATGTATGCAATATCATTACTAAATCTTTAAGTGTTTTAAATGCTAAGGGTACTACATTCTTAACTTTAGAAAATGAATATCTGTATAATAGCTAAGTACCATCAAGAAATCATCTGAAAACTCGTGTCAAGCATCGACACCAAATATGAAATCATATCTGTCTCAATATCTCACTGTAACAATGTCTCAAATATCGGGCTCCGTCAGTCCGGATCGGCCCATATCATCAAATCTCACGACAACGGTCGGTATCCTCCGGATATCCGCCGCGCTAGACATCACCGGTAGGTAGTCTTCCCCTGCCAGGCTCATCGTCTACAACTTGATCTTCTTGCCCCGGGGTACCATACCGGGCCCACCATGTACCCGAGACGGTTCATCCACTCCTCGAATCGGGTCTCGAAGTCCAACAGAAAACATGAAAACTCATGGTGGACGACACATACATCACGAGAAAACCGCAACTTTGTTTTAAAAATGATAAATATAAGCTTTTGTTAAATTCTTGCGGTTTTCCCCAAAAATCCAAAAATCGCAGCAATACTGAAATCCTCAAGAAAATCATAATGTCCACATGTTATATATGATAAATGTCTATGATATCAAGGTATGCGATGTGATTTGTGGCTAGAAATCTATGTAAGTATGATGATGATGCGAAGTATATACATGCTATGCAATTGCATATCTCATGTATGATGCAAGTGGCGATACTAAACTAAACAGGTTCTATGGTGCACGTGGCATGGCAATTACCAAAGGCGTGTGTGTCACATGAATAGTGTGCATGCAACAGATGCCAATGGTAATGGTGTTCGTGTCCTACGAAGTGATATCGCACATGTGTATATGAATATCCATGCAATCTAGCAGACGATTAGCTATAAGGGTATACAATGTAAATGAAGGGGTAAGTTAACTAACAATGCAAATCTTGCAAGAAATAAGGTAATCCTAACTAGGGGGCGCTTCGCGCCATCCAGACGATTCCCCCATAGATGAATACATCTACTCACCTGAATGCCTCGCTAATCCGATCCGACCACTGCCTTGCCTTTACGCGCCGTGTCCGATGTTTCCCCGACCGATCCTATATTTGCACAACACCAAGCATAAGATTACATATCCTAAAACGATGCAAGTCACAACACACACATATCGACGCTCCCGAATTAAACATAACGTGCACTCGGTGCGCGGGAAAATACATGAAAATCGCTAAATCTTAACTAGAATCGTCATTTCGGGGAAATCGACAAGACTAAAACCCGGCTAGACAAAACTCCGCATTCACACCCCCTAATAGTCGTATGAGATGCTAATTATATCGCTAATATAACGCAATTAGATCACTTCCTAAAATTCATAAAAATCTAGTAAGCGTTAGCATACCGATTTCAAAGCAAACATTGCGAATTTACGATATCGCGATCGCAACATCGCACAAATATTCGATCTAACCCACTAGATAGCCACACCACTAACTTAAATCCACCTATCCAACATCAAACCTTAATTAGGGCATCAGCATCTCTCTTGAATTTTCAAAAACCAACCATTACAATGAAATTAAAACTTTAAAATACTAATCTAGCTTATTTAAACTACAAATTTAACAACTAGTTTAGGATTTATACCTCCCAAGTTATGATCCTCTTGCAATTAGCCTCTAAAGATGCCTCTTTTCTCCTTGTCTTAGACCAATTTGGGCTTTGGAAGGGATGGAATAGGGTTTAGGTTTGAATTATTGAAGAAAAGTGTGAATTTTTGTGGATTTCGGAGGATTTTTTTGCAAGAATTTTGAGCTAAACAAAATGGGGGAAATGGGGGCTGTTTGCTGCAGAAAATTTCGACCAGCAAGATGAAGGAAGAGATGTGAGGGAATGGTGTGGAATTTTCTACACAAAAGTCCTTCACAAGATCAATTAATGAATGTTACATCAACTTTTTACAAAAAAACCCATTTTAATGCATTTTTTACACCATAAAACCACAATTGTTGGAAAGTTTTGGTAAAATTTTTGTTACTACTATATTTTAGTTTATAATGGTTCCTAAGTATGTAATTTACCTAATTAAATTTGTATTTATCACTAATTTAATGTATTTTTAAAAGCTTAAAATAATATTAAAAATAATTAATTAAGGAATTTTTTTTTATTTAACTAGAAAATTTTAAGTAACATTTTAGTGACCAATTTATAGTAATATCTTATCTAAATTTTGTATAATTAGGACTATAATGAAAAATACCTATTTTGACTTTTTACGGAAAAGACTGCAAATTTAGCCGATTACCGAAAAACTGCCTAAACGATTTTCGAAGCGTTACATGTAGACTATGTCATATCAATGTGACCCGACTAGCTTAAGTTACATTTAGATGCATATTTAAATCAGTTTGGATTTACATCTTATGAAACTTGCCAGTCATGTCACAAAGATAAGATGACCATAGCTCTGTTTTTTGGAAACAGAGAAAGAGTTAGTAAACTCTTGGGACTGATACATGATGATGTATGTAAGGTCCCCTGTCTACACATGCCAGGACCGGTTCTTTGTACTTCATTACATTCTCTGATAATCTCTCAAGATTCATACATATGTTCCTGTTGAAACACAAGTCCGAAATTTTTGAGATATTCACAGAATATAAGTTAGAAGTAGAGAACCAGATTACGGGTATAAGTATTATGTCCTTTGATGAGATCAAGGAGGAGAATACTTGTGCATAGAATTCCTGGACTATTCTAAAGGAGAATGAGATTCTCTCTCGGTATTACTCCTCTGAATATACCACAGCACAACGGTGTATCGGGGCAGAGCAATCGCACCATATCAGATATGGTGTGCTCTATGATGAGTATTACTGAGTTACCTGTTTCCTTTTGGGGGTTGTGCACTTGAGAAGCTGCATACCTATTGAATTCGGTTCAAATCAAATCAGTGCCTACCACTCCATATGAGATATGGTATGGAAAGAGCCTATCTCTTAAGTAAGTTAAGATTTGGGATTGTCCGGCCTATGTCAAAAGCAAAATCCGGACAAGATCGATGCAAGATCAGTTCTGTAGAATTGGAAAGGTTCCAGCTATACAAAACTGCAGCTGATGATTTGATAGAACCAAAGGATTCAATAGTCCCCAACGAACCTCAGCCTCTCCGCCAATCTAGTAGGGTTCCTCATCCGACTGAGAGATACTTTGGTTTCTCGATGACAGTGGGAGCAAGGATTGCATCATGAGATGATGACCCAACTAGTTTTGAGCTGGCCATCGAGAGTAGGGACTCTGTAAGAATGGCTGGATGCTTAGCGGTCTGAGATGGAATCCATGTACACCAACAAAGTATGGACTTTGGTTGCTATATCTGAAGGGTTAAATCCCTATCAGGAGCAAGTATATCTTGAAAAGATTACTTGGTGTAGATGGAAAAGTTGAGACTTTCAAAGCTAGACTTGTTAAAGGTTTTAGTCATCAACCAGGCGTGGATAATGATGAAACCTTTTTCCAGTGCCTATGCTTAAGTCCATTCGGATCCTATTTGCCATTGCTACATACCATGACTACGATATCTGGTGGTTGGGTGTCATGACTGCTTTTCTAAATATAGATTTAGAAGAGAACGTCTATAAGTACACAGCCAGAGGGCTTCGTAAACAGTGGAAGCAGCGGAAACATGTACAAGTTGCTTTACAGAACAAAGCAGGCATCACGGAGTTGGAACATCTGTTTTGATGTGGAAGTCAAAGAGTTTGACTTCATCAAAATGGTAGATGAACCTTGTATATACAAAAAGGTAGTAGAGAGTAAGGTGGTCATCCTCGTATTGTATGTGGACAATGTACTCTTGATAGGAAAAGAGTTTCCTATGCTACGCACGGTCAATCTCCTCTTGTCACAAGGATTCTCCAAATAGGATAAAGGTGATACCTCCTAAATCCTGGGATTTGGATCTATGAGATAGATCTAAATGGATGTTAGGCTTCTCATTAGGATTAGTGAGTTGGTATCAATCGATCCTGGGGAGAATCACTGGAAAAGTTCCAGGATGATAAGGACGACTGAATGTCAGTCGTAGGCATTGTCTTTACCCTCAGTAGAGGGACGGTATGTTGTAAGAGTTCCAAGCTAGATATCGTGGCAAACTAGACGATAAAGGCTGGTAACATCGCTATTAAAGATACTACCAAAGAGGCAGTTTGGGTGTATATTGGTTCATGAGATGAACTAGATTCCTACCATTGTGTGACAATGGAAGTATGGCTTTGGCCCAGGAACCCCGGTCCCATCAGTGACCCAGACATATTCTGAGGCAGCATCACCTGATCATGGAGATAGATGATCTCCAAGGTGATCGAGGTTAGGAGAGTAGACTCAGAGGACAACACGGCGGATCCACTCACAAAGGCTTTTTCCCAGAGAGAGACTTTTATGGGATGGTTGAGTATTAGATACTGCAACCACTGCTACAGATGGCCCTAGTGCAAGTGGGAGATTGTTAGTTATATGTATGCCCTAGAGGCCATTACTGTACATAGGATGTATATTGTAGTGGATGCTAGGACATATATAGGTAGGACTTTCTTGCTCGACATGATAGTACGCTATCTGGTTGCTCTTTATCTTAACATGTATACTTTCAGTCTATCTTTGTTACATGTTGATAAAGCCCTTAGGATGTGTACTCGACTTCCAGGACTATGATGTAGATCATACTAGTGGGGCCTGGGTAGTCCATGAGTACATCCTTCAATGTTCCTAGTCGTGGGAATATCGAGACGGGGCATCGATATTCCAGAGTAGACTAGCGTATATCTTCTCGACCCATGTGATGGGCGATGGATGATCCCATATCCATTGGTGTTTAACATCAGAGATGGTATGCGGGTGCTCAGTGATGACTGGGTACACTGAACGGATTCGCCGAGAATTCCCAGATGGTATTATACCTCACGTCAGATGGCAGTTCTCTGGTGACACTGGTACAGCTTAGTCTGTTGACCCGAGATCGTCATAGAGTCTTGTGTGTCTCCCACTGTGCTTTGATTTCCACTCTACCACGGCTCTACTGAGTCGTGCAAACAGGTGGTTTTTGGGTACAGTCCCGATTCACATGGAGGCAATGAGCGATAGGAGGGGATTCGTCTCTCTCGGTATTGGGGGTTGATATTGCGCTATGCTCGACTGGCCATAACTGGAAATCCCTGGCCAGGGTTGCAGTGATCTACTGGTAAGTGTTATCAGTAGTTTCATGCTATGTTATGGACCTTACATCGGCATGACTTATCAAGCTACTGGGGTCTGACGTTTACCACCCCCAGGCGAGATATGCGACATATCAGACGAACAGACCGGACTGTACGGTAAGTGTTACTGGTTGGATTCACAGGAGTGTGAGCAGGCTTGCTCGTTGATCTTCTGATCGCTCAATACCCGGGTAGCCGTTACGTTTAGCAGACCGCTTGCGGTTTGTGGGTGTTTGATATGATCATCACCTGTTGCCGGCGTATTGACGAGTCTTTAGAGTCCAACACAGAGGTTTCCTGGCTCAAGCGAAACGAAATAGGAGCGCATATGAGATATGTACGGGACCAAGAATAATACCAGTATGTGATACTGAATTCTATTCTCGCGATTTGTATCATCGGACGGTTATATAAGATATAGCCGGGTTGCCGAATCAAATGTTGATTCGATATATTGATACATTTGATATTAGTCGGTTATATGCAGTATGACCGGATCATTAAATCAAGTGTTGATTTAATGATTTAATGTATGATTATATATTTGATATATTACTTTACATTAACTAGTATTGTTCACTTAAGATTATTTTTCTCACTAGATTGTGCACATTGTATATATGATATATGTTTGTGCACTAGTTTGTATCATATTTGATGATACATGCAAACTTGGTGTGTGTATCGCTTTACCTATGTTTAGGTTAATGGTTAGGTTTTATTTATTTTATTTATTTATTTTTGCAAAAATAAAATGGTGGCTTTCTTGTTTTATGCTTGAAGTTTCATGAAGCTTTGAAAAGTCTAGCCATTTTGTTTTATGCCTTAACCTAACCATTACACCTAAACCTTAGTTTATTCTCTACATGTGTTAACTTCACCCATGGTTGCATTATGATAAGATTCACTTGAATTTTCTTTTAAGTGAATTCTTTTTCATTTCCTTCTTCTTCATGAAGAAAAGAAAACCTTTCTTGTAAATTTCAAGTGATGAAATCAAGTGTGAAATCCAAATCCAAAGTGAACCCACTTCCTATTTCTTCATCCTCTACCACTTGCCATGTTGTATAGGGTGTTATCTTCACAAGTTTCATGACCTAGTGAAGATGGAGCTTGAGTTTGAGTCGCCTCGACGTAGATCATCTTCGGCATCGAAGTCAACGACCTAGCCCGATCATTTCTCCGATGAAACCTACACTAGAGTCCGGGATCCGGTTGATCGCAGCGGAGGGACGTCATCACGGAGCTAAAGAAGTGGAAGACCGGATCTACAAAGGTTGTAGTCCCTTTCACTTGTAGTTAAGTTGTTAACTTGCATTGTTTCGCCTATCCTCTAGTTAACGATCTTGCATAGGGTTTCTCGGCACATGAAAAATTTGAATTTGGCATGGTTAATCAGTTGTAGAACCTCATGAGTGTGCCTAGGAACCCTACAGTCATAGCCTGGGTCAACCCACAAACAACCATTATAGAAACGTGCCTTGAGTTATCCAGATTCTGGTTTTAAGCATAAGCCGGACAACTCCCCGTACCTTAACATTGTTAAGATATGAACTATTCTATATCCAATATAGAAACAGAGGCACTGATTTAATCGGAACCAGATTCAAATCATGCAGCTGTCTCCAGTGCATGTCAACTAAATGGAGAGAGGCCGATCGACATTACTCAACTTAGGAATACATCCAGATATGAGTAACCTGAAAGAGAAGCAAGTTCTCTTAATCATTACTATCAACTGAATACCATACACAAGTATCCACATCTTCGATCACCTTGAAGAATCCTGGTACTTTCAATACCTGGTTCTCTACTTTATTCATATACCTATAACTTCTCAAAACTTGGACTTTATGTTTCTACGAAACACTTGTCTAAAAACTAGAGAAGTCATAAGTAAACCGAATATAGTACGAGGACCAACCCCTCTGTCCTAATGGACACTGGACAATATACAATACTCTGTATAAGTCCTTTGAGTCTAATAACTCATTCCCTGTGTGTCGTAGGTTGAAAACTGTACTTGGGTTAAGAAGAATTACACCGCTGTTTAATGCTCCTTACCTAACCATCCACTGATATAGGTAAATGTCATGGAAATAATTTCAAAAAGTTATATCTCACTTTATAAAAATAAACGTACAGATATATCAATTTGAAATTGGTGCACAACAACGAATATTCAAAACCAAATATCTGTCGTCCGGCAAACAGTCCAGACGATTTCCTCAAATATCACCAATTATAACGAATCCCGATATAATGAGGATGATCACCCAATTCCCAATAACTTACTCCCACTCATCATCTGTAAAACCATACAGATGTGAGAATCAAACCTGGTAAATACATACCCTGGAGTAAGGACTAATTGGGAAATCAGTTTTCTTTTAACAATACACAGTGAAACTGAAACATTTAAATGTTTCGAAGGGGTATCCGGGTATTCTTAGTAATGCCTCTTCCATTATCAGATTCACAACTGTAACCGTATATTTCTTTGCCATCTCTCCAAATCCCTTTATATGTCTTTAGTCATTACCTTATGTACACCCCTTTAGGCTAAATGGTTTTCTTCCCTCCCTACCGTTCGGCACCAGCCTATGGTTTGGAAGAAGACTATCCAATAAGCATAATGGGTGTACTGTCCTAATCCTAGGAGCACTCACAACCCGAGAGAAGGTAAAGATAAAAGACACATGAATAGCCTTATTCCTATTTCTCCTGAACCAGAATCCATCCTCGAACCGGAACAAGTTCCTTCGAGTTCGTATATAACCATACGATGGAGTATCCAAATAATTGTGAATCTTCGTAGTGATACGGAGTGTTCTAGAGAAATACAAAGGTGAAGTAGGAGTGGTAATGAAATACTTGGTTTGGTCGTGAATAGCAGTCGCAATTTGCTTTGCCCTCTTTCTAATCCCTTTATTTGTCTTTACTTAATACCTTATGTACACCATCGTTAGGCTAATTGGTTTTCTTCATTCCTTACCGTTCGGCACCTGCCTATGGTTTGGAAGAAGACTATCCCTAATCCAAGGAGCACTCTCAACCTGAGAGAAGGTAAAAGGAAAAGACAACTGAATAGTCCTATTCGTTTTCTCCAGAACCGGAAACCATCCGTGAATCTGGAACAAGTTCCTTCGAGTTTGTATATAACCATACGATGGTTTTATCCAATGGAAGTGGACGTTCGTAGTAATACGGGGTGTTCTGGAGAAAAGGGTAAAAGTAGGAGTGGCAATGAGGTATGCAACTCTGACAATCCAAAAGCCAGTGTTTAAGAAGGTTCGGTCAACTTGGTCACTGAGTCATAGTCAAGGGTCGGGCCATGGTCGCCGCCAAAGAGAGAGAGAAAAGAAACACTCAGCGTGCACTCTAACCTAGATCAGAGTGGTTATCACTTTATCCAATCAGGAAACCTCCCACTGTAACCTCAAATTCTCCTCCAAACCTGAAAGAAGAATTAGTCGGGATCACCCGAGGAGTAAACCAACTCATCAGTGGGAATCGGGATCCAACTATCATTGCATGATAACGTGATGGAATCCACTCACATTATCACACTCCAGAAGGTATGCGCATGCCTGGCAAGTTTCAGTTTCTTTAGAAACTCCCGATGTGATTTTTACCCCATGCTCTTATGACCTTGACGTAGGCTAACATATCGTAAGTCACATGTCAAGTTCTACCCGTCATTATCCAGGTTAATTTGAACCCACCCGTATATACCCTTGACGCAGGCCAAAATAGTAGTACGACTGTCCCAAACTAACGCATCTATCTATGCAACAGAAAGGTAACAAATAGCTACCATACCCTATGCCTTGACGTAGGCCAACATACATAGAATGAATACTAGGTGCTACCTTTCTGAAATGACGGAGGGCTACGATTGGTTTTTGGCGAAAAACCTTTAACGTAATGAACTTGATATCGTTGAAGGAACCGAATAGCTTTTTATAAAAATATAGTAACGAAAACCATTGCTAAAGAGGTCACTTCCGGTGAAGGGATCTCGGCTCTTTCCCCGTAGAATGAGGTGCAGGATATTCCAACTGAATACCACGATGCAAAGCAGAAGGCAATCGGCTATAGTGAAGTTATTACCCTGACGCAAACTTCTGTCCAAGGGGTCACTCCCGGTGAAGGGATCTCGGTCCTTGCCTCGTCGACTGAGGTGCTGGATATTCATAACCGAATACCACTGTGCAAAACAAAAGAAAACGTCCTTGCAATAACAGCTTTTTGAAAAATGTTCCAACAACATCAGAATATGTTTGTTTAGCTTGCATTGATCCGAATCAACGCAGTCCCATCAATTGATCACACCAATAAAGAACGAAAATATGATGTACGTATATGCCATCCGCATTCGCCACTGGGTCCCGTCATCACCCGTTAGGTTACTTAACTAACGACAGAGCGGGGACTGGACTAGCGCGGGTGTAAAACATATACAATATCTACTAGTATATATATTAATATATAATAATCGCTCAAGGCGTGATATAATGCAACATCACAGAAATGTAATAAGCATCACAGAACAATACAGATAAATTGGGATCCCCGGGTTTCATAGAGCCGCTACTGAAACCCGACGTTCCCCTGGTCGTGTGGATAGCCTATGCAATGAAATCCTAGACCCCTATGGACGCGGCAAGTTACCCGCCAAAACCTGAAGCGAGGCAGCCCCCTTCAACAACGTGAATAGACCACCCAGCACTTCACGGAATCCGGTAACTTGAGCACCCCTCCTTGGGTCAACTTGTACCCCCTACGAATGCGGCGAATAGCCCGCCAATTCTAGAGTAAAGCCCCCTCTGTCTCAAAGCCATGAGATGCAGGCTCGTTGCCCTCTAGAACCCGGCTATCCGTGCACCCCACCGCGGGGTAATCCTAGTACAGAAAGTAAAATATACAACGAGCACATCGACCTCAGCCCGATCGTGCCCCAAAAGAATAATATACAAACAGGCAGTGACGGCAGTCCACATGTCGGATGCCCGCCCCGCAATATCAAATGTACAAATACAACCAAACTGTACTAACATTTCACCCAGGCTATCCACCACGACAAATCCGCAACATCACAGCACAACACAGAACATCAACATGAATGTCGCGTTCGCAAATCCGTCTAAAAGGGCTATAGCAATTAAACAGGATTTACCGCTCGAATGACATTCACGGTCGCAGATATAATGTAAATACTGTGAACTAATATGTTTAAAATTTTCGATTGACAAAATTTCCCGAAGTGGGCCCCAACCACAATACCCAGTATAGAAAATAAATCTGGCCCAAACAGAATATACCATAAACCCCAATTCCAAGTTTAAAGAGCACTGTAGAAAAATGGTACTATGATGACTCATTACTGCGGCGGAACCACGGCCAGAACAGGGGTTTGGCCGCGGTTCCGTGGCCTTACTGTAGTATCATATTACCAGTTTTTCACAGAATTCTTAAAAAACCCTGCATGTATTTCTGCAACACTCAAAATAATTTTTCGAGCACAAATGAAAATCGACAGAAACTGCATTTTGAAATTGTGGTTTTTGGAATTTTTGTTCGATCGAAGTTCTAAACATGCTAGAGCAAGCTAGTAAAGGTTAATGGTGTGGCTCTGATACCATGTAAGTCTACGGTAGCGCCCCGGCCATCTTTCCGAGGCCAAAAAGCGGAAATAAAAACTTTTTCTTAACTTATAAATCGGCGCAATCGTATGCTTAAATCCCGGATTGAACCATTAACCTACAACTAGCTACTAGAGAGAGGGTTGGAAAGCTATACCGATCGATCCGTGTCCTTCGGTCTTTGGCCACCATCCCAAGCTCCCCGCGGCAACTCCGGTCTCGATCTCCTCGTCGGAAAGGGCACCATATCTACGCGTCTTTTTACGGGCTCCCGCTTCATCCGAAGCAACTCGGGCACGAAGTGTGCTAGCCGACGTGTCCAAGGTGTTGTGGAGAATGTTTGTGATCACTTTGTCTCTTGCATCCATGACTTGGATGGAGGTTGAAGAGGTTGCCAATGGAGGAGATAATGAGCTAGAGGAAGAAGAAGAAGAAGAGAAGGCTTTCTCTTTCCTTTTCTTTTCTTTCTTATGATGAAAAATGAGAGAGAGTGAGAAGAAATATACAAGACCAAGCTCACCCCAAGGCAGCCCCTCTCTCTCTCTTCTCATCATATCAACATAAATCAATCCACTAATGTGACATTTTTCACAAAAAGAGACCATGAGTCATAATATATGTCCATGTCACATTAATGCATCTCATGATGAATTCTAGCTCATCATTTCCACCATCCAAACATTAATCCAAATGTTTGGCACAACAAAAAGATACGACAAAATCTAAAGTAAACTCATGACGGATCACAAGGATACCCCTCACCTGTATATACATACCTGCATCTGCATCCGCATTCCGACTGAATGCGAATGCGACGAGACTAAAGTAATCCAACAAATCTAATACTAGGATCCGGCTTAAACGAAAGCCTACTAGTATGATCCGTCCGATCATGATCCGTACAATACCGCACGCATATGATCGAACCCTGCCATATATCATACGGCCTCTACAACGTTTCGCTCGAAACTTGAGAAACTGTCCGTGGGGGACTCTAAAGACTCGTTAATACTTTGGCTGTAGATTTAACCACTAGCACGTCAGAGGTACTAGCTGTACGTAACGGGCTACCAGGTATTGACTAAAAGGGAGGTCGATGAGCGAACTCATCCTGTCACCCTACCGAGCCTGTCAGTGACAATATCCGTACTGTCCGGTCCGTTCGTCTATAAGCATCGCATAGCGGGCCTAGGGGGTTGGTAAAAGTCAGACCCCCAAAAGCGGTACAAGTCGTGTCGGAGTGTAGCCCAGAACACCCTGAGATACTACTGGAATACCTACCAGTAAATCTCCTGCCTTGGCCAAGGATTTCGTGTAATGGTTCTCCTAGACACAGCGCGACCTCACCCCCAATACCGGAAGAGACAAACCCCTGTCGATCCGCTCACTGCCTTCATGTGGCTCGGGACTGTACCCAACTAAAACCTGTTTGCACGACTCCTTTGAGCCGTGGTAGGGTAGTAATCAAAGCACAATGGGAACTCACACGAGACAAATGACGATCTTAGGTCGATGAACTAACCTGCACACATGTCACCAGGGAACTGCTATCTGACGTCAGGTATAATACCAACTAGCATGTTCCCGGCGAGTCATGTCCGGTATACTCATAACCCAATGAGCACCTGTATACATCTTAGGTGAACCAACTGACACCAGTGGCTTATGAGACCGGCCACCGCCCCTCGTCGGGGTCTCGACTGTATACACTAGTTTACTCTGGAGTATCGATGCCCTGTCTCGAAAACTCTCACGACTAGGGACCTTTTAAGGATGCGCTTATAGACCCTAGCTCCCACGTATATGATCGCCATCATACTGCTGGCCGTGAAGAAAGAATCCTAAGGGCTCTATCAACGCGCAATAGTGACCTGTAAGGTCACCTAAAGCAGTACACGATGATAAAGATAAACCAGATAGCATACTATCATCTTGAGTAAGACTGTCCTACCGGCATAGGACCTCCCTCAATCATTGCAATCACGTGCCTGTGATCCAATAATTGACTCTGAGGGCACTATATCCAACACAGACTTAGTTGAAACTTTATTTAATAGGTTTGCAGCAGATTCTAATGCATAACCCCAGAAGGATGGCGCAATTCAGCATTACTCATCATGGAACACACCATATCAAGCTGGGTGCGATTCCGTCTTTCTGATACACCGTTGTGTTGTGGTGTGTATGGAGGAGTAAGCTGAGAGAGAATTCCATTCTCTTTTAGATATTCCAGGAACTTGGCACTTAAGTATTCACCACCTTGATCAGATCGGAGCATCTTGATACTTTTGCCGGTTTGTTTTTCCGCTTCATTCTTATACTCCTGGAATTTCTCAAAGACCTCGGATTTATTCTTCATTAAGAATGCATGTCCATATCTTAAGAAATCATCGGTAAAAGTAATGAAGTAGGAATAACCACTTCTTGCATGCGTAGACATTGGCCCACACACATCGCTGTGTATGAGTTCCAGGAGCTTAGTGGCTCTTTCTCCGTGTTCAGTGAACGGAGTTTTTGTCATCTTTCCTCTGATACATGATTGAAAAGCTGCATATGATTAATACTCAAACGGATCTAAGTATCATTCTTTATATAACTTAGTCGGTCGTATTTAATTGATATGACCAAGTCTACAATGCCATAAGAAAACTTGGTTTGATTCTGGAGCTTTTCTTTTTAGCGTGTTTTGGACGTTGAAAACTTGATGTTGATTGAGAACGTATATTTCGTTGTTTAGTGTACCCGACTCAATCATTTCCTGATTTAGGTGAATGTTTATGACATTGTGTTTACCGCCGAAAACAGAAGACGGATCTGGGATGGATCGTCTTGCCTGAATTTGGAGGCAGATGCTATTTGGTTTTATCCTTCCACCTCTCCGAAGATGCCAAGTTGATTTATGGTATCGTGCATCGAAGGTTTGGACGGATGCGGCCGTTGTAGCAGACTTCGTCAGATTCCCCCCTCCCCGTTGTGAGGGTTTTTTGATTATGGGGACGCTCTTTCTTGCAGGCGCAAGCCCCTATAGTTAATTACGTTACCGCATCGCGGTAACCCCTTTCTCCTGCTCTAGAAGGTCACTTCATGTCGTGTGTGTTTGTGTTTGTTTTGGTTGCCCGTAGATTGTATATGGAGACTAATTTATGTCGTCGCCCGTAGGGCGTGGATTAGTCCAAATCCGCATATTCTTATATTTGGGTTTGGGTTGGTTTAAGGATCGTTAATCTCGTTTGAGATTAAGATCAACTTAAATGTTTTTGAGGATACGTTAGTCTAATTTTAGACTATGATCTACTCAACAGGGTTGAGGATCATTCAGATCGAACAAAACAGCATTTGGGCTCTATTGTTTTAGTTTAAGGACGTTGCGGTCCGTTGTTAGTATAAGGACGTTTCAGTTCGTAGCCAGTTTAAGGACGTTACGGTCCATTGTAGTTTAAGGACGTTACGGTCCGTTGGGATGTGCTCATCGGTTTGGGAGTGCACCAAAGAGTTGTTAGTTGTCGGGACCCTTCACCTCTCTGAAGACGTTGAAGAATTACAACAACATGTATCAGAGGTGTGGAGAGATGTACTCTTGAACCAAATTCCAGATTGAGGGGAGTGATCATGGTGGATCATCTAAGAATCATTAGTCATTTTTGGGAGATTAAGATTATCTTAGGAGATGTGTAATGGACATCGTTCTGGTCAATTAGTTTGGGAAGTCATGAGTATAGGGGCTCAGTCTAATTGGAGATTCAAGATGTTTTAATCTCAAGAAGACTTAGCCAAATTGGGGCTGAAGTTGGCTTCTTATAGTGTTAAACACTGATATATGCTCAGTGCTCACGTGTTCTCACGCGAGTCTCTAAAGTAGTGTTAAAACTGAAATTTGGGGCACTCACGTGTGGCACGTGAGGCGCCTGAAAGTTGGTGCTGTGCCCTTGGGTTTAAATCCCCGTTTATATATACAAGTGTTAAACACTTAATTTTTGTGACCATCACGTGTAGGCATGTGAGGCGCCCCAGAGTTGGGCACTGCTTCTTTAGGTTTATTCCCTCTTCTTTTTATAAGTGCTAAGCACTTAGCTCATATAATGCTCACGTGCGAACACGTGAGGTGCTCAAAATGTGAGTGCTGTCTTTAGAATTTTCCTCTTTTCCATATAAGTGTTAAGCAACTATTTAGGGGTCACGTGGGAACACGCAAGGCGTCCTAAAATGGGATCTGTCTTTGGGTTTATTCTCTTTTTCATGTAATTGCCGAGCGCTCATTTTAAGGGGTCACGTGGGAACACGTGATTAGATCTCGGTCATTCCTTTTTGTTCATCAGAGGGTCTCACGTAGGAACACGTGAGCTTTCGTTACGGCGTCGAACACTAATGAATTCCCAGTCTTTTTTTATATGCACAGAGATTTTAGTCCGAGTTTTGAGAATTTTTAGGTCTCTTGTTTTATAAGAATTAAATTCTTTTACAGGGTTAAACCTTAGTTTTATCAGAGGAATTAAATTCATATATACTTTTGTAAGAATTAAATTCTTTGGACTTAGTTCTTTCCCCTAAGTTTTGAATCTGCATGACAGAATCTTCCCGATAAGAATTAAATTTTCAACTTGTGGGGAGATCTGCTTCTGCAGATCTCAACTAGAGGAAGAACTAAGTTCTTTTTTGAAGGGCTAAACCCTTAAAAAGAGATAAGATGATCTCTGTACTTTCTTCTTACCTAGGATTTTTGTTTAAGAAGGGATTTTCTTCCTCTAGAGAATTGAATTCTTTTTTTTCTTTCTCTTTTTCTTTTGTTTCTCAAAGCTTATAGGGGGTGCCTCTCTGTGTCTCTCCTCCTCTCCTCGCTCCTATTTATACGAGAAGAACAAGAATCAATTTGTTAAGAGAATCTCTCATTGAAAGATCATGATTGATTCCATGATCTTTTAGATCAATCGGTGAATTTTATTCACCGTTGGATTTTAATCCAAAGACTTTCTGTTTAACAGAGAAGATTTCTTGTTTGTTTATCAAGATTAGGAAATATTTTCCTAAGATAGAATTTTATTCTATCAGACTATCATCATTGGATCTTTGATCCAAAGGTCTTTCATTTAACAACCGAGAAGATGTTTCTGTTTTAAAGAAGATCAGGGATGTATTTCCCATATATATAGAATTTAATTCTATCAGATAGCTTAGAAAGATTTAAGGAAATATTTTCCAAATAGGGTTTTGATCCCTTTATTTAGAATTTAATTCTATCAGCTTGGAAGGTGTTTAGGACCACTCATGTGTAGCATGTGACCCCTACTGAGTTAAACTTGTTTGCTTATACACAACAGCCTAATAGGGCATCATGTGCTAACACGTAATCTTCTTTGGCCTACTATTTTTTTTAATATGGCGCCTATATACTTTGTATATAGATGCTCACGTGCTTGCACGTGAGGCTCAATTTCAGCCTGTCAATTGTTAAGCACAGCGCCTATAATCTTTGTTCATAGGCGTTTACGTGTGGGCACGTGATGCTCTATTAGTGGGAAATTTTCCCATCGCTTTTCTTTTCTCTACTTTTTTTATAAGGGAACAAATGTCCCCACAGTGTTGTTTTCACGTGGCTTGCACGTGAGTGTAACGCTTTCACCCTTACAGCCGTTGGATCTGCCTAGGGGAACGAGGAGATGAACCGCTCTCGTCACGTCTTATAAATGCAAGGGTCTTGTTTTTGGGAAGCCATTGTTCTTTAATCATCTTCTTTCCTTGTCTTCCTGTTAGTTATATGTATGCCCTAGATGCCATTATTGTACATAGTTGTATATTATAGTGGATGCTTGGACATATATAGAGAAGACTTTCTTGCTCGACATGATAGTATGCTATCTGGTTGCACTTTATCTTAACATATACGCTTATGAATCTTTATACTGTCTCTTTGTTACATGTTGATAAAGCCCTTAGGATGTGGACTTGACTACCAGGACTATGATGTAGATCATACTAGTGGGGCCAGGATAGTCCACAAGTACATCCTTTAATTGTTTCTAGTCGAGAGAGTATCGAGATAGGGGCATCGATATTCCAGTGTAGACTAGTGTGTACGATTCTTGACCCTGTATGGGGCGATGGTTGATCCCACAACCATTGATGTTTGACATCAGAGAATGTGCACAGGTGCTCATTAGAGAATGGGTACATCGAACTGGACTCGCCGAGAACTCCTAGATGGTATTATACCTAACGTCAGATAGCAGTTCTTTGGTGACACTGGTACAGGTTAGTCTGTAGACCCGAGATCGTTATAGAGTCTTGTGTGATTCTCACTGTGCTTTGATTTCCATCATACCATGTTCAAGAGAACATGCAAACCGGTGGCTTTTGGGTACAGTCCCGAATCACATGGAGGCAATGAGCGATAGGAGGGGTTTCGTCTCTCCCGGTATTGGGTGTTGATGTTGCACAGTGCTCGATTGGCTATAACAGGAAATCCCTGGCCAGGGTTGCTGAGATATACTGGTAAGTGTTATCAATAGTTTCTCGAACCGTTATGGACCTCAAATCGGCATGACTTATCAAGTTACTGGGGTCTGACGTTCACCACCCATAAACTCGATATGCGACATATCAGGCGAAGAGACCGGACTGTACGGTAGTGTTACTTGTTGGATTCACAGGAGTATGAGCATGCTTGCTTGTTGATCTTCTGATCGCTCAATACCCGGGTGGCCGTTATGTTTAGCAGATCGCTTGCGGCTTGTGAGTGACTGATATGATCACCACCTACTGCCGGCGTATTGACGAGTCTTTAGAGTCCTACACAGATGTTTTCTGGCTCAAGCGAAACGAAGTAGGTCACATACGTGATATGTGCGGGACCGAGATAAATACGTATATGATACCGTATTCTAATCCCGCGATATAGGTTATATATGATATAACCGGATTATTGGATCAAGTGTTGATTCGATGATTCGATATTAGTCGAGTATATATGATATAGCCGGATTGTTAAATCAAGTGTTGATTTAATAATTTAATATATATATATGTATTGGATATATTAATATATATTAACTAATATAAATTAGCTCACTTAAGAATTTTCTTTTCTTCATTTACATTTTATATGTATATATATGATATATATTTAAATGTATTTAGAATATTGTATCATGCTTGATGATACATGGAACTTGGGTGTATGAGACTGACATTTAAGTTAAGATAATGTATGGGTTTTTATTATTTAGAGAAAATAAAAAAGAGGTGGAAATTAGTATGGTTGTGAAGCTTGGAGAAGCTTGTAGAAACCTTGACTAAACTCCATTGACTTTTGTTTTATTCTAGATATTATTTAACCTAACCATTCTCTTAGCCTTAGTTAAGTCTCTACAAGAGTTTATATTAGATATTTTCTCACCCTTGGTTAAAGAGATGCTTCATCTTCTTCATCCTTTTTTCTTCACTTGATTTTCTTGAGTTGAAAAAGAATGAAAGGAAAAATATTCTAAAGTGAGCTAAATTCCTACTTCATCAATCTATACCATATTAGCCATATAGTGTAGGTTGTTTGCTTCACTTATTCATACATTAGTGAAGAGGTAGCTTGAGTTGAGTCTCCTCAAAGTAGATCATCTTCGGATTCGACGATCATTAAGCAAGCTCATTCATTTCGACTAGTGGAGCCTACGGAGAGTCCGGAACACCACTACTTGGAACGAAGGGACTTCTACACGAAGCATTTGAAGTGATGGACCGGTCTACAAAGGTTGTATTCCATAATCACTTAGGTTTATGCTTGCTTATTTGATGTAAAACCCTTATTCTCTAGTTCGATTCTAAGTTTGAGTTCATTAGCACACTATTTTTTTAAATTGTATACTTGATACACCATGAAACCCTAGTAGATGTGCTAAGAAACTCCAACATGGTATCATAGCCAAGCTAGAGCATTAGGCGTCGTCTAGACGAAGTTAAAGTTTCCGAATGAACACCGAAAACCCTAATTTCCCATTCTCTCTGGAAATTTTTCCAAACGTTGGAATTTTTGAGATTAAAAATATTCAAAAAATCGTGCAGGTAATTCTATGGACCCTCTTGAAGAACGAAACCCTAACTCAATCACTTGACCGTGGAACTGCGGACAAATAATGGTATTTGCGATGGTTCCGCGGCGCCAAGTGTGAGGCTTGGGTTGGTACTTCAACGGTTGGTCCATAGGTACTATGGCATGTCCTGGGTATTTTATAATTGTCCTCAAGTGTTGAGTTTTCTGGGAATTTTAGGAATTCGCTGATTCGATCGAAATGTTTAACGTCGCCTAGCTATATATGATTTGTGATACAATATTTGGAATCCACAATTATAAGTTTTGTGAAAACTGGATAATATCTTATAAATCTAGCAATTTAGTCTCGAATCCTCGGTTGCCACGAAGTTTCGATTTGGATCAAAACTTTGTCGCAATCACGTAGTGTACGCGAATACTGCCGGGTAACATTACTAGATAGCCACGCCCCATAGTCCCGACCAAGTGACTGTAGGATAACCCCGTTGCCAAAAGCATCTGTTCGAGTGCTCGTGGCCACGGTGTTCCGCCTAAGTGCACTTCGTCGACGGCATCGGGGGTGCGGCCATCTACTAATGTTTCCGACACGCATTCGATCATGTTGTCGGGAATCCTGTTGAATTACCCGACTAATTATTGAAAAGTGTTTTCAAGACGAGACTAAAATGCGGGGTTTATATTGTTATGCATGAAATTCGGAATATGTGATATTCCGGGTTTATGATGTCTAAGGGATTTGTGGTGTTAGGCATGAAATCCGAAGTATGTGATATTTCGGGTTTATGATGTCTAAGGAAGATTGCGGATTCTAATTATTGTAGTTCACATTTCTATTCTGCGACCGTAAGTGTAATATGTGGTGTATCACCGGTTTCGTTGCTATATGACAACGACAATTGGGATACGCATATTTATTTACGTTGATGACATGTGATGTTATGTGTTGCTGTGATATGATATATTTGATCGTCGTGAAAGAATGGCCAGGGATTTTATGTGAGATGAGAGTTTTTCTTTTCATTCATGTAAAATTCATTGTATGTAATATTCTTTTATTGGGGCACTTCCGGGTTGAGGATGATGTCACCATTGGTGTATATTATTTACTTTTCCGCATTAGGATAGACCCAAGGTGAGGAACACAAGTAACCGGGTTCTAGAGTCCAGTGGGAGACCATCTCGAGGAGTCGAGACCGGGTCTCCTAACTCTAGAATTGGCAGGGTTACTTGTCGCTCTCGCAGGGGTCTAAGGATGTGGGTTTGGCTATTCATCACGAATGTGGAATCCGTGTTTTTTACTGTCTTGATTTAAAACACGGAAATCCTAGTATATCCAATATTTCATATGTTGACTTCTGCTGCAATGTTCTGTTATGAGATCATATTACTGCCTGAGACGAATGTTTTATTATTATATATATGATATATAATAGACGTTGCTTATGTTTTGTATCTGCGCTAGTCCCGCCCCGCTTTGCCGTTAGTTATGTAACCTAACGGTGCATAACGGGACCCAGTGGCGAATGCGGATGGTATAAGCGTACGTTGTATTTTCGTTTCTTTATCTGTGATGCTTAGGAAGCATAAATGATGGGACTTCATTAATGAGATTAATAGAAAGAAAAGAAAACTAAAGATGTTGTGGAATCAAATTTTTAAAGGGTAGCTCTAGTTTTTGCTTTGCCTAGTGGTATTCCTTGTAGAATATCTAGCACCTTATTCGCTAAGGAAAGAGCCGAGATCTCTTTACCGGGAGTGACCTCTTTAGCAAAACCAGCAGATACTATAACCCATGCAGTTTTGTTTTTGATTGCTTTTTTAGTTTTTTTTTGCATAGTGGTATTCCTTGTAGAATATCCAGCACCTTATTCGATAAGGAAAGAGTCGAGATCTCTTCACCGGGAGTGACCTCTTTAGCGAAACTAGTAAAAGCTTAAAAACACTCATTTTCAAAATCACTAGATTCTGCAACGATATCAAGTTCATTACACAAAAGGTTTTCTAAAAAATCTGTCGTAGCCCTCTATCATTTCATTTAGCTGCTATTTAGTATTCGTGCTGCGTTTGTTAGCCTCCATCAAGGCGTAGTGTGCGGTAGCTGATTAGCACTTATTTGTTTGCATGTGATGCGATTGGATTAGGGTAGTCGTGCGACTTTGTTGGCCTTCGTCAAGGGTCGTGCGGATGGATTTAATTCAATCAAGAAATGTATGGGTTGAACTTGACTAGTGTCCTATGGTTTGTTGGCCTCCGTCAAGGTCATAGGACGTTAGGGGAAAATATTATTGGGAATTTCAAGTGTTGAAATTTGCAATGAGATTGCATACCTTCTATGAGATAGTTGGATCCCGATACCCGCTGCGAGTAAGAGTTACTCCTGGGAGAGTTTTGCACTATACAATTAGCTAACCTATTAGGTGTCTAGAAAGGTGTCAATGGGGTTATGCCTCTGGGAAAATGAGTTTATTTTAATTAGGTCCATGCGAAAGCACGGGGAATCTCCCTCAAAATATCGACACTGGCCTGGCTGACCGGTTAGCGAATTTGTAGCGTGTAATTAATCCCGGCTAATCTTACCTTTTAGGGTTTGAAAGAAGATTTGATAAAAAGCAGTGGGATCCATCCTGATTAGATAAGATAATAACCAATCTAATCTTGCAAGAGCATACGCTAAAGTGTATTTCTTCTCTCTCTCTCCAGGTAGCGACCTTGACATGCCTTAATCAAGATAATAATTTGGATGTATTGACCGAACCTGTTTATTATACTGAGCAGGGGGACGTTGGTTCCGTTCTTTCTTATAACTGTTATAAGACTAAGCAGGAAATAGGGGAATACCAGGATTCCCATGCCACCCAAACGAGGAAAGAGCATATAGATGCGTCTTCTTCAGGTGTGTTCGTTACCGAAAACTGTTTCTCAGTTCACTCTACGTCCTGGGTATTAGATATCGGATCAGGATCCCATATATGTAATCTGTTACAAGGGCTTAAAAGAGGTAGAGAACTGGGAAAATGTGAACATTCCATAAAAGTTGGGAATGGTGCAACTGTTGCAGCCAAAGCAGTTGGCGAATATCACCTTGTGTTACCAAACGGTCATACACTGATCTTGAATCACTGTTACTACGTACCATCTATGATGTGCAATTTAATATCAATTTCTTTATTAGATAAAGAAGGATATAATTTTGTAGTAGAGAAAAATGTTATGAACATTTTCCTAAATCAAGTGTTGATTGGGTTTGGTGCGCTAAGTAACGGATTATACGTTCTGAATCAGAATACAGTTCTTAATGTACAGAACATACACAAGAGAAAAAGTTCAGAAAGGAACGAATCCTTCTTGTGGCATTGTAGACTAGGTCATATCAATACGACACGGCTAGCTAAATTACATAAGTATGGATATTTAAATCCGTTTGATCTTTCATCTTATGAAACTTGCCAATCATGTCTCAAAGGCAAAATGACCAAAACTCCGTCGGAGATAGAGCTACTGAACTCTTGGGACTGATACATAGTGATGTATGCGGTCCTATGTCTACACATGCTAGGAATGGTTTCTCGTACTTCATTATATTCACCGACGATCTCTCAAGATTCGGACATGTGTTCCTGTTGAAACACAAGTCTGAAACTTTTGAGAAATTCAAGGAATATAAATGCGAAGTAGAGAACTAAATGGGAAAAAGTATTAAAATCCTTCGATTCGATCAGGGAGGAGAATACTTGAGCACGGAGTTCCTGGACTACTTAAAAGAGAATGGGATTCTCTCTCAGCTTACTCCTCTATATACACCACAGCACAACGGTGTATCGGAGCAGAGGAATCGCACCCTATTAGATATGGTGCGCTCTATGATGAGTACTGCTGAGTTACCTATCTCCTTTTGGGGTTATGCATTGGAGACAGCTGCATACTTGTTGAATAGGGTTCCGACTAAATCAGTGCCTACCACTCCATATGAGATATGGGAGGGGAAGAGACCATATCTTAATTTTATTAAGATGTGGGGTTGTCCGGCCTATGTTACAAAGCAAAATCCGGATAAACTCGAGACAAGATCAGTTCTGTGCAAGTTTGTTAGATATCCCAAATATTCGCGAGGGTATATCTTCTACCACACTGAGGAGCAAAGGGTGTTTGTTTCTCGGAATGCCACCTTTTTAGAAAAGGAATTTCTTGAAAAAGAAATTAGTGGCGATGAGTTAGAACTGGAAGAAGTTCCAGCTACACAAACTGCGAAAGATGATTTAGTAGAACCAGAGGATTCGATAGTTCCCAACAAACCTCAGCCTCTCCACCGATCTACTTGTGTTCCTCATCCACCTGAGAGATACTATGGTTTTCTCATAGACGGTAGGAGCGAGGATTGCATCATGGAAGATGATGACCCTACTAGCTTCGAGCAGGCCATCACGAGTGGTGACTCTGTGAAATGGCTGGATGCTATGCGATCTGAGATAGAATCCATGTACACCAACAAAGTATGGACTTTGGAAGATGCTCCTGAAGGGGTAAAACCCATCGGGAGCAAGTGGATCTTCAAGAAGAAATTTGGTGTAGATGGTGTTAGTGTATATGCCCTAGAGGCCATTACTGTATCATACTAGTATGTATATTACTTGATGGAAGCTTGGGATATTCACAGTTGTACATAAAATCTTGCTCGATATAGTAGTATGCTACTTGGTTTGTCTCTGCTTTAATGTGTACATGTGTGTTTCTTTATTATATCACCTATACGCATTAGTAGAGCCCTTAGGATCTTTGCTTGATTACCGGCGTTGTGATGGCGATCACACTCATGGGGGCTGGGTAATCCACAAGCACATCCTTATACACGTCCCTAGTCATGGGATTATCGAGATAGGGCATCGATACTCCGGAGTAGACTAGCGTATGCGCTTCTCATCCCAGCACGGGAGACGGTCTGTCCCACAGCCGTCAGTACGTCGTACTTGAGACAGTATGCGGGTGCTCGTTAGGTTACGAGTACACTGGACAGGACTCGTCGGGAACTGATGGTTGGTATTATACCTATCGTCAGTTATCAGTTCCCAGGTGACATGAGTACAGCTTAGTCTGCTGACTTGACACTGTCACTTCGCCTCAAGTGTGTTCCCACTGCTCTTTGATTACTACCCTACCACGGCTCTACTGAGTCGTGCAAACAGGTAGTAGTTGGGAGCAGTCCCGAAGCACTTGGAGGCAGTGACGGTTAGACAGGATTCGTGTCTCCCGGTATTGGGGGTTGACATCGCGCTGTATCTAGGAGAGCCATTACACGAGTAGTCCCTGGCCAGGGCAAGCGAGATATACTGGTAGGTTTCCAGTGTTATCTCAGGGTGTTCTGGGCTTCACTCCGACACGACTTGTACCGCTATTAGGGGACCGACGTTTACCGCCCCCCTAGGCCCGCCATGCGATGTATCAGACGAACAGACCAGACTGTACGAAGATTGTCATATACAGACTCAGTAGGAGTTCAGATGGGTTCACCTCATCAGTCTTCTTATCGGCATCTACCTGGGGACCGTTACGTACAGCTAGTGCCGCTTGCGGTCTGTGGTTAACCCCACTGCCAGCGTAGTGTCGAGTCTTTAGAGTCCAACACAGAGGGTTACTCGCCTTTGGGCAAAACAGAGTAGAGGTCGCATGGTTTTGCGACAGGGTTCGTTCACATTCGCGCACTTGTGCACGTTTGGTGTCCGGACAGTCATTACTAGCGGGCTCTGGTTTGAGCCGGATCCTAGTATATGCTTTGGGGTTAGTTTTATCTCATTGTGTTCATGTTCCTCGGAACATGAATGCGAGTGTGTATTCACAGTTGATTGAGGCGGAGGAAGAGTTTGTTCATTAAGGTTTTGGAACGGGTGTGTATGCACAGTTGACAGTCGTCTTTTTCCAAACCCTAATGATCTTGTGATTTATCAATTAATAATATTAATTAAATGAAATTGTGTCATGGTTGGGTTTGTTGACTTGTTGACCACGGTTGACTAGTTGACCAGGTTTGAAACATTGACCATCATCATTACCCTTTTTAGATGCTCTTTGATCTTTGCAAAATTCATTTATTGTGATATGATAATGGTCTCTTCAATCCATCCATCACCTTTTTCATTTTGAATTAATATTATTATTAGAAAATCACATATATGTTATGGTTGTAAAAAATACCATATCATTCTATCATTTGGTTTCTCTCTCTTCACTTCATCTTCTTCCTCCTCTAGTTCAAGGAGAGCAAATCTCATGTGTTGAGAATCATCTCCTTGAAGATATAACACCCCAAAGCACACTCTACTCACTCTAAGGTAGAAGGTCGAGCAAGCCGGTACCTTAGTTCTCTCAAGATCGAGAAAGGAGCCCAAGGATGAAGCCCTCAGGTGGATCTATCTTCGACAAAGAGGAGACGAGGAGGGGAAGCCATTCAAACTACCACAAAGAGCAAGCAAGGAGAAGAACAACAAGAAGAGAAGGAGTTCAAATTGAGGTATAACCCCTAACCGAGTAGATAAACCTCTAGTTAGGTTGCTAGTGTGTAGTTTAGCAAAGATCCGGTTTTTACGGTCCAAGTTACCAATGCTCAGAAATTTTTTTGTTTTACCGTTTCCGCAACCCCGAAAGTACCGGGAGAGGTAACGTGGACCTAACAGTGGTATCAGAGACTAACTAAACACACCCTAGCATGTTAGCAAAGTATTTAGAATTTCGACCGAACGAAAAACCGCAAAACACCCCGGAAATTTCAAGTTTCTGCCGATTTTCAGATCTGTTCCAAAATTAATAAATCATACACTAAAAATCGGCTCAGGCTTTTTATAGAATACTGAAGAAAAATGGTTACCTAACTCGGTTAAAGCGCCGCGGTTCCGCGGCATAAGCTTTCTTATGCCGCGGAACCGTGGCCGAGTTAACTCGGTTGGCGATTTTCTTTTCTGCAGTGTTCTTATATGGGTATTTTGGGATTTTTGAAATATGATTTTTCTGCCCAGATTTTCCAGAAAGCAAAATTTGTTTTTGGGACTTAAAGATCCGTATTTTTTGGTCGATGTTCTGTAGACTTTGGCTAATGGTTATATCTGTAATGTTATATGTGTATTGAACGTCTACTAATCGCTATACGTCGATTAGTGGGGGTTATACATATCTGTGATCTGTGTTATTGATGGTATGTGTATATGAACTCGTTGGATTGTCGCGGATGAATAGCCGGGGTGGATATGAGATGAGAGTTTCTTTTTTCTTTCATTCATGTAATAAATTTGTAAATTGATGTAATATTATTTGTATGACCGCACAACCGGGTCGGGGTTGTAGCCGTCATTGTATAATTCTTTTTACTGTTTTTGCTCCTAGGATAGACCCATGGAGGGGGTGCATAAACTACCGGGTATCTCGAAGTGCCGAGTGGCCTACTCACGGCGTTGAGGGAGGTTGCTTCGCTTCGGATACTTGGCGGGTAGTTTGTCGCACCCGTAGGGGTCTTGGGTGGGGTATTGGCTATTCATCGCGACCGTGTAATCCGCTTTTCGTTGCAGGCTCGAACGAATCGCGGGTTCCTAGTATATCCAAAGTGTTCATCTGTGATCTGGATTGGCTATCATTGCTATATATCTATATATAATAACTATTTAGGCGTTTCTTATGTTTTTCAGCCGCGCTAGCCCAGCCCCCGCTCTGTCGTTAGTTAAGTAACCTAACGGGTGATGACGGGCCCCGTGGCGAATGTGAATGGCATAAGCGTACGTCATATTTTGGTTGTTTTCTGCAATGGTAGGATTTAAATGATGGGACGCATTAAAAGAACTAATGCAAGAAAATAAACCTAAAAGACGTTGTTGGAACAAGTTTTTCAAAAATCTGTTATTGCAAGGACGTTCATTTTTGTTTTGCATCGCGGTATTCGGTTATGAATGCCCAACACCTCATTCGACGAGGCAAGGGCCGAGATCCCCTCATCGGGGATGACCCCTTGGACAAAAGTTTGCGTCAGGGCGATAACTTCACTATAGTCGATCATGCTTGCTTTGCATCGAGGTATTCATCTTATGAATGCCCAGCACCTCACTCGACGAGGAAAGAGCCGAGATCCCTTCACAGGGAGTGACCTCTTTAGCAAAAGTTTTCGCCACTATATTTTCAAAAAGGCAACCATGTTCCTTCAACGATATCAAGTTCATTACGTTAACGGGTTTTTCGCCAAAAACCCAGCCGTAGCCCTCCGTCATTTCCTACAAGTACTACTTAGTATTCGAGCTACGTATTTTGGCATTGTCAAGGCGTAGTGATCGGTAGCTAAGTATTGCTTGTTTGCAGCCTTATTTTTCGGATTATTTAGGACAGTCGCATAGCTATGTTGGCATTGTCAAGAGTTATGCGGGTGGGTCTAAGTTAATCAAGATAATGATGGGCTGAACTTGACTAGCGGTTCATGATATGTTGGCATTGTCAAGGTCATAAACCGTTAGGGGCAAAAACCACATCGGGAGTTTCTAAAGAAAATGAAACTTGCAGATTTAGCATACCTTCTGGAGTGTGGTGACTAGAGTGGATTCCATCTAGGTTATCACACAATGACAGTTGGATCCCGATCCCACTAATGAGTTGGATTACTCTCGGGAGATTACTTTCACTTAACGATCAATGCTATAAACCTAGTAGGAGTCTAGAAAGGTGTTAGCGGGGCTACGCCCCCAGGGAAAAGAGGTTCTTAAATTAAGGAACTTCGCGAAAGCGTTGGAAAACCTCCCTCGAAGTACCGACACTAGCCTGGCTGAAAGGTTAAGCAAGTATTGTGACGTGAATTAAATCCCGACTAGTTCTTCTTTTAAAAGGTTTTAAGAAGAATTTGAGGAAACAGTGGGAGACATCCTGGTTAGATAAACTAATAAACCAATCTAATCTTGCAAGAGCGCACGCTGAGTGTTTCTTTTCTCTCTCTCCAGGTAGCAACCATTTCACGCCCTAATCAAGATAATAATATGTATCGCTTGACCGATCCGAATTCTTATTCGGGGCTGGGGAACGTTGGTTCAGCTCTAACTTGTGACAACAATCATGAGTATGAGAATGGGAAAGGGGATTGTATGGATTTCCAGGATACCCAGTTGAAGAAGAAGCATGGTTTTGCATTTACTTCAGGTGTTCTTGTAATTGAGAACTGTTTTACGGTCAGACCTACCTCCTGGGTACTTGATACCGGATCAGGATCTCATATCTGTAATTTATTGCAGGGACTGAAAAAAAGTAGGAAAGTTGCACCGGGTGATATGTCGCTCAGAGTAGCGAACAGAGCACAGTTAATGCGGCAGCCGTCGGTGAATATCACCTAGTGTTTCCTGATTTAAAATCAGAAAAGCTTATGGAAAAAGCTTCAGAAGAGGGTCACGTGCTTACACGTGACCGGCAGTCACGTGTGGGCACGTGACACCTAAAAGTATCGGCAAGGCAAATTCAGTTTCCCAAATACATCAAAGAAAAGGGGCTTCAGAAAGGGTCACGTGTTCCCACGTGACCTGGGTCACGTGTCGGCACGTGACATTTAAAAGCAACGGAAAAGACACAACGGTTCCTTGATCAAATCAAGAAAAAGGCTTCAGAAGAGGTCATGTGCTCCCACGTGACCAGGGTCACGTGCTCCCACGTGACCAGGGTCACGTGTTGGCATGTGACACTCAAAACATCAGACTCATCCTCCGGTTAAATCGAGAAGAAGGCTCCATGCCAGGGTCACGTGCTCATACGTGACCAGTTGTCACGTGGTGGCACGTGATAGCTAAGCAGCAACCAGAAAACAGAGCGCAAAAAGAAGGAAGAAGGCTCGTTCCAAGGGGGTCACGTGCCCACACGTGACCAAGGGTCACGTGGCCACACGTGACCAATTTCAAAGCCCATTTGTCAACAGAATTAAATTCTGAGAAAAGACCTCTCAAATCTTTCCAAAAGCAATCGATTAAATTAAAGATTTAGAGGTGATTAAATATCATCTATCTATGGGAAAATCTCGAATTTGGAAAGATTTCCCCTTTAAATCTAACAGAAATGACAAAGGAGAATCCCTGGATTTGAAATCCAATGGTGAATAAAATTCACCTAATAATCCAAAGGTCCAAAACGAATGATGGATGCAAATCAAATCTCTCAATGAAGATTCGTCAAAAAACTAATTGACTCGGCTGCTTCTCCTATAAATAGGAGCCAAGAGACACAAAAAAAGGGATATACACGCAGAGGGAAGAAAAGGGAGAGAGCCTTGATACTTTGAGGAATTTGGATCTTCTGCAAAAGAAAACCTTAGGTAAGAGAGGGAAGGCTTTTTGAAAGAAAAGAGAATTTAATTCTCAACAGGGTTTAACCCTGATATAAAACAGAAGGGCATATTTCTTCTCTCTTTGATAGAGGATCTGTAAAGTGCACATCTCCCCTTGAAGTTGAGAATTTAATTCTCAATGGGTTGAGATACTGCCATGCAGATCCAAAGCATAGAGAGGGAATAGAAGCACGAGAATTTAATTCTCACAGAATTATAGGAATTTAATTCCTTTAAAATAAAATTAGGGCTTGACCCTGTGTTATGGGAATTTAATTCCTTCAGAACAAAAAGAATCAGGGTTTAACCCTAGTTAAAAACTTAGTTCTGTTAAAACAACGAGAATTTAATTCCCTTAATCTCATTTCCCAGAATAATTCTTTAACAGAGAGTGGGAGTTTAATTCCCCAAAGCTTTTATTAGGGTTCAACCCTATTCGGTTCTGCACATATATGAGGAATTTAATTCCTACAGGAAATTCAGAGTTCAACTCTTCAAAAGGAAGTAGGAATTTAATTCCTCTGAAATTATTGTCAGGGTTCAACCCTACGAGGAATTTAATTCCTAAAAAGGGATTAACAGATCTTCTAAACAACTACAAAAGAGCGGGGTCACGTGTCACCACGTGACCCCCCCCAAAGATCTACATAAAACCCTTTAAGGCAGTGCCTCACGTGACCCACGTGACCCTTGACAGAAGCTTTAACATACAAGCGCTTGAATGCCCGTCACGTGATGCTCTAAAAGATGCGAGCTTTTCAGCAGAACAAACGAAGGGAGGGCGCCCTCACGTGTTGCCACGTGACCCCTCTTGCCTCAGTGTTTAAACACTAAATTGGAACCCCTGAATCCAGTGTTAAAACATTGTTTGGCCTTAGTGTTCAACACTAGGCAAAAAACTTTACTTGCAGTGTTCAACACTGATTACCTTAGTGTTCAACACTAGTTTGGGATTTCTGTTGCCAGTGTTTAACACTGGTCTGTTTTAGTGTTCAACACTAATCTGAAAGCCTTGTTACTGGTGTTTAACACCAACTATCTTTTAGTGTCAAACACTGACCTATCAATTTCAGTCCCAGTGTTCAACACTGATTGGTCTTTAGTGTTTAACACTAGACATTAGCCCAATTGGCTAAATGGCCAGAGGCAAAGCCTCTCCTTCAATGGATCAACAGGAAGCCGATGTCCCAGACATGATTGGACTTAGCCCAAACTGGCCATAAGTCCTCAATTCGTAATTAACTGGGCCAATGGGCTCAAAACATAATTAATTGGTCTCAATCCCAAATTGGGCCAAAGACTATTTAATCCACTCCGGTTCCAGGGTACATCTCTTCACTCCTTTGATACTTGGCGTTGTAATCCCTCAACGTCTTCAAAGAGGTGACGGGTCCCGATGACCACGCATTGATACGGACTGTGGGGTCCTTAAACCCATGGACTACGACGTCCTTAACCTTGACCGAGATGTCTTAAAACTAACAACGGACTGTGGGGTCGTTAAACCCATGGACTACGATGTCCTTAACCTTGACCGAGTTGTCTTAAAACTAACAACAGACTGTGGGGTTCTTAAACCCATGGACTACGACGTCCTTAACCTTGACCGAGATGTCTTAAAACTAACAATGGACCGCAATGTCCTTAAACTACCCACGGACCGCAATGTCCTTAAACTACCCATGGACCGCAATGTCCTTAAACTACCAATGGACCACCATGTCCCTAAATTGGAACAATAGAGCCACGCATGCTCTTTTGCCGGATTCAAACGATCCTGTTTAAGTTGATCTTAGCCTCAAATATGGCTAACGTATCCTTAAACCTTCAAACAGACTGGACTATGAATCCCCCCAATTAACTCTGGTTTGAGGGTACATCTCTGAACTCCTCTGACATCTGTCGTTGTAATCCTTCAACGTCGTCAGAGAGGTGACGGGTCCCGACGGCCATACATGCAATGGACCACTATGTCCCTAAACTGGAACAATGGAGCCTAAATGCTCTCTTGTCGGATCTAAACGATCCCGTTAAGTTGATCTTAGTCTCAAGTTAGACTAACGTATCCTTAACAAACGTTTGAGTTGATCTTAGCCTCAAGCATGGCTAACGTATCCTCAAACCAAACCCCCAAACCCAAATCTAAGATATTACGGATTTGGACTAGTCCACGCCCTACGGGCGACGACATAACTCGGTCTCCGTAAACAATCCACGGGCAACAAAACATAAAATAAACACACACGACACGAAGTGATCATCTGGAGAAGGAGAAAGTTGTTACCGCGATGCTGTAGCGTAATTAACTGCAGGGGCTTGCGCCTGCAGGGAAGAGCGTCCCCACAATCAAAAACCCCTCAAACGAAGGGGAATCTGACGAAGTCTGCTACATCGGCCGCATCCGTCTAAACCTCCGATGCACGGTGCCATAAATCAACTTGGCATCTTCGGAGAGGTGGACGGATAGCACCAATTAGCATCTGCCCCGAATTTCAGGCAAGACGCCATGTCGCGCCGTCTTTCGGAGGGGAACAGATTCTGGCACGCCCGGTGGGACCTTTTCCTCTTTCCACTCCACACTTCGTGTGTCGTGATTCGCGAACCAATCACGGTTCGCTAATGGTTGCCCTTGGGTTTCAAGATACTAAGAATTGGCGTCTTGCTTATTGCAGAAAGCAAAGAATCGATGGCTTCTACTTCAGCGAAATTCTCCAACTGCTCAGACTGCAATTACGACCAACGCTCTACCTCGCCAGGAGGTATAGCCTACGGACCCCAAGCTGCTTCATTATTCACAATGCCGGTGGACCAGGTGACTTAGGCCACTACCGGATTGTTCTTCGGGACTATACTCCCACCAACAAGCTTCACGGCGCCGGTGCTGATAAAGGAAGCTCTCAAGAAGTCGGTCTTTGATCGTCTTACCCATGCTACGGCCCCTCTCAACGGGTCGCCCAACATCAGCGCCTCGGTCTTCTCTAGATTGGGCCAGAAATCCGGTGGACCCATCATGGGGCCTACAATCCCAGAGAAGGCTGCTTCTAAGAAAGTGGCCGCTCCTGCTCCCGAAATCGCCAAGGCGGCTTCTCCGGCCAAAAAGTCGATCTTTACGAGATTGACGGCTCCAGCTCCTGCTCCTGCTACCCAAAAGACGTCGGTCTTTGACAGGCTAACACCAACAGCGACCCCCCACCTACACAGGGGGCAAGACGAAACCATTCTTACCGCTGACCCAACGCCGTCCGCTTGACACGCTCGACGTCGCCATTGGCGCCGAGTAAGGAAGGCTGGGGGCAACTCCCCCTCCGGGTTAACTCCATCAGCCCCGATGGCAGAAGTTAATGCTGCTGTTCCAACTGGGAACAGCTTCGAGATACTAAATAAGGTGCGAAGGAATTCTCCCACTGCAGTGCTAAAGAGGTCTCCTCCCCCACTAAAAAAGGTTGTGGAAATAAAATCAGAACAGCCCCGATCCCCTCAACGGCTGTCTTCCAAAATCTATAAGGTTTGGCGGCAGGCCCGAGACTCGATGATCGATCCAAACTTCTCCCGCCAGCACAAGAAGCTGAAAATCCAACAGGAAGCCGGTCACCAGGCTAAACCACGAAAGCCTGTCTGGACGCCCACCTCAACGGCCCCCTCAACCTCCATGGCTCATAAAAGGAAGAAGCCAGAGAAGATCCCCCAGCCTGCAACGACAGCTAATAACACTAAGCCCAGACGCCCTAAGTCTGGGGGCATGATGGTCCACACCGTATACATGGCGTCAGGAAAAGAAGACAGCCGCGCGTCCACGGGTCATAGACCGCTTACACGGTCGGTGACCAAAGCTCAGGAGCAGCAGCAAAAGCTCTAAGAAATGATGAATGCTATGGCCGCACTTACCGGGCCAAAAGAAAGACCAGAAACGTCCTCAGACGCACGCCAGGAGGAAGAAACCGACGCTGAATTCCTTCGCCGGATACTGGAGAAAAAGGACAAAGAGGCTGCTGAACAAGCAGCCAACATACAGCGTATGGGCCTTCTCTTCCAAGATATGATAGGAATGATGATCCAGCAGGACCTACCCGCCGAGGATCCCCCAATCGTTCTTGAAGACGACCGAGGAGAAACGTCAAATCCACCACCAGCCCCCTCAACGGCCAAGGAGGAGACGATCTCTAAAGCTGACTTGGTTGACTATATAGCCCAGCAAATCCGGGTTCATCATGCGACTGAGGCAGCTGGTCAAGTCGTAAAAACGGGGCGGCCGTATCCAAGCTGGTATGACCAAATCAAATACCCGCCAGGCTATACGATACCGAAATTCCACGTGTATAAGGGGACCGGCAATCCCCATCAACATGTTGCCCAGTTCCGGGCCCTCTGCGGTAACACCGGCGGTGATGATAAACTGTTGCTTCACCAGTTCGTGGGCAGCTTATCAGAAACAGCGTTCGAATGGTATTCGGAACTCCCGAACGATTCTATCAAGACGTTCGCTGAAATGGAGCTGCTATTCACTCAGCGATTCGCAAGCGCCAGCGAACGCACTCCAATAACAGCACTGATTAACGCCAGGGTAAAACCAGGCGAAACCTGGGTCCAGTATGCTATACGCTGGCGGAATTTGTGGTCGAGATGCGAACAACGCATTGAGGAAGCACCCGCAGTGGGCATGTTCGTGGGAACCCTAGACCCTCACGCAACTATCTCCCAGTTTATGATGTTCTTTAAGCCAACCACATTCCAGGCTTTAATCGACAAGTTGGCTCAGATGGACCAGATGGGTCATAGACCACCTCCCCCGAAGTCGGAACCTCGGAATGACAAGGGTAAAGGAAGGGCAACCTTCGTCGCGAATGCCCAGCAACAACCTAACGCCCCGAAGCCGGCTGATCAATTGGAAGAAAGACGCCGGTATTATAATGAGAAGATGAAGCGTCCGTACTCGTTCCCACGAGACAAGACAAAACGGTTATTCGAGCTGGCGGTACGCAACAGACTTATAAACCTACCAAATCCAAGGCGACCGCCGCAACCCACTGAGGTGAATAACCCTAACTATTGCCCTTACCATCAAACGGTAAGTCATCCGATTGAAGATTGCTTCGTCTTCAAAGGATGGATTGAAGATCAATACCTCCAGGGGAAGTTTGTACTGTCAGAAAAGTGGAAGGTGAACCCACCACAGCCGCATACTCCTAAGAAAGCGGATACACCGGGGGCAACCTGCTCCTTTATTGAAGGAGCTCCGTGGGAGGTCGTGCTATCAACTAAAACCAAAAGAATGCTGGGATACCTTCATGCGTGCCCTGCGATCGAATGGAAGGACCCTCTTAAACCTCAAATTATTGAAGGAATGTTGAAGCCCCGCCCAACTACGAAGACTCGCGATAAGGGCCCAAATACTCACGCCCAACCGTCAAAATCTTCGAAGAAAAAGAAGAAGAAATCCAAGAAGCCCGTGAAGCTTGGAAACGAGCACACGAACTTGCAGAAGCAAATCGACGCGCTGGAAGAATACAATCAAAAGGCGCGAACTCCTGTCACACTGCAAGAGTTCCTCAACCACATCTTTCAAGAGGAAGATGATGGAGAGAGCTCGTCGGATGAATCCGAAGGATATGTGGCGAGTTGTAACGTAATCTCCCACTCGTTTACCGATGATGGGAAAACTCCTGGCACTAAGAAGCTGGAGGCAGAGCCTGAACCAGAGCGTGCATGGCCAACAAATGAAATGATCAATGCCTTTCTAGACGAGATTCGTCTAAAGAGTAAAGCGGATCAGGAGCATAGGATGGCAGCGTCAGAAGGAACCAAATGCAGGAGACTGAACGAAAGAGTTGAACTACCCCTGCCAGAGCGAAAGTCATCCGAAGTAGACAAGAGGATATTCAAGACGAGGAAAAGGTTTGCCAAAGCCATGTCAATGGGAATGAAGCTACCACCCTCGGAAGGAAACACGCTCGATGGGGTGGAGAGGCACCCTGATTATTGCGCATATCATCGGAAAATTTCATACCCCATGGAGGAGTGCGACGCCTTTAAGATATGGTGGCAAGGATATGTTGCTCATCGGCAACATTTCAAGCGCATGAAACGCAAGACTCGTCAGGAACGAAGAAGTACTGTCGATGGGCACAACAGAATTACTGGCAACTGTTACATGGTTAACACCGGGGGGTCACAAGTTCTCACCTTTGGGAGCGACTCTGATGAAGAAATGGCTCTGGGCCCTCTCTTTAAAGAATCCGTTTTAGGGAAAGAGGAGAAATCGGAGGCCTGCGAGAACATTCAGCTGCGCAATCGCACACTCCCAGAAAAGAATCTCGGGCCCGCGAGTAGAAAAGATAAGGGAAAGGAAAAGGTCACTGAAGATATCACTTTAGATGACCAAGTCATGAGAGAGCTGGCTGCCAAAGACCCTCCTAGGAAGGGTAAGGTGGACTATAACATCCTAGCGCACCTAAGGAAGCTACCTTCTCAGCTTAGCATTCTCGATGCCCTCCTATTATCAAAAGAAGCGCGAGACTCACTAATTAAGGCGTTACAAGAACCTGAGCAATTCCAAGCCTTCCTCGCCACTGAAAGGATGAAGGATGAACTGGAGGAAGTGCATACGGCCGACATCACTTTCGGTCATGAAGACCTCCTTCTCGGGAGGTGCGACCACAACCGTCCCCTATATGTCTCTGGATACTGCCATGATATCAAGATAGGCAAGATCCTGGTGGATAATGGATCCTCCGTCAATCTCCTTAATGTTCGGGTGTTGAAGGAAATCTGCATGAGTATGCAACACCTCGCTCGTGACAAAATTACTATCTCTGGTTTCGATTCACAATCGTCACGAACTCTCGGATCTGTGATACTAATGTTACGCTTTGGACTTCTCGTCACAGACATCAAATTCCATGTCATTGACGCCAAGACCTGCTACAACGCCTTGCTTGGTCGTCCTTGGCTACACGAGTACAACATCATTCCTTCTACACAACACCAGTGTATGAAGTACTTTAAGGATGGTTTCGAGTATACCGTAACAGGTGAGTTGAACCCATTTTCCGTGAACGAAGTCCGCAAATACGAAGATGCGAAGTACTTTTTGCCAGATTTCGAGGATACAGAAAGGTGTCGCAACCCGGAAAACAAAACCGCCGCCACCATCCCTGTTTTCGGGAGCGATACCGAAGAAGAGGAAGAGATAGTTTATGCAGGGCTATCTCAACGCAACAACCTGGGGACGCCCGCCCCATGTTGGTCTTCGGAAGTGATTCAGAAGATGAAGTTAATGCCGTGTTCTCCAATCGGCTGTCAATACAAGCACCCCCTGGCGATGACCATAGTTTGCAAATCACCATGGTACCGCGAGAACACTACAAGGATCTCGACACACTTCAAGCTCACAATGTGCAGGACCTGCGAACATTTTACGTCCCTCCCAGGCAAAGGGTAGAGAAGGTGATCCTATTCTACCGATCCTCAGAGTCGAAAGTAAAGAAAGAGATCTGGCATAGCGCGGATACTACACTCGACAGGCTCCAACCCATCCGTCTGCCTAGATACTATACAAATAGATTAAAGAGGCTATTGAAGCGCCAAGGAGTGCCCTTAAAATAGACTGTTCGACAGGCTCGGTTCTACAACAGGATTTAGGATGTCCCTGGGACTCAACACAAATTGCCCAACGGGAAAATGGAAACACTTGGGCTTGGATATGCGAGAACCGGAAAACGGGGACGGGCCCACAGCAGCTACGCTATATATACCTTTGATGAAGAAGAGGACGCCCTGTCAGGAGATGCCAACCCCTCATCAAAACTAGATCCCGCGATTGAAATGCCGAGTCCGTCGTTTGAAGAACGAATGGACGAGCCTATCAGGAAAATAGGTCAAAAAGCTCGGGAAGACCACAACCGCGAGATGGGCATCTACGAGAAGGCCAGGACGCAACGTCTATTTCGACAGGCTGCAAAAGACAAAGATGCTCATCCTTGTCAACCCGTTGTACGAAAGGCCCGACGCAGAGACAGAAATAAATCAAGAAGCGGAAAGAGGAGCCGACAACAACGACGCAGGATTAGAGAGTTACGTGATCGGGTATTGCGCGGCTCGGATTTGTCCCTCATGAAGAAGATGAGTCGAGCGTACTCCTTCCCCCGAGACAAGACGGAGAGGTTACTCAAGCTCGCTTTAAAACGTCAAATGATCGCGCTTCCAGGGTCTAGACACCCTGAGCAAGCTAACAAGGCTTCTCATTTGAGCTATTGCTCTTATCACCGAGCCATAGGACATCCTACCGAAGACTGCTTCACCTTCAAGAACTGGGTCGAGGACCAGTACCAACAGGGCAGATTCGCTTTATTCGACGGCTGGAGGGTAACGCCACCACAAAAGCACGAACCCAAAGCCGCAAAAGCAAAACCAGATCCACCTCAGTCCTGGAAGCGGATTCGCACCTGTTACACGATTACGATATTAAAAGAAGAGCCCGAGAATATGGATGACCTTCCCTGGTGCTTTGAGAACAGCGATGATGAGGTGGTTTCAGAATTTCCGCTAGCTCCAAAAGAACTGGAAGACGGTATACATACTACTGCAGATAACCTCAAGAAGATTGAGTTGGGATCGGCAGATGACCCGCGACCGACATTTGTCAGCTAGCTGCTATCTGAAGAAAGGGTGGCTGCGTTAAAGAACGTGCTTCTACGACATAAAGACTGCTTCGCGTGGAACTACTCCGAGATGCCAGGATTAGATCCGGAGATTGCTGTGCATAAGTTAGCAATATCCCCAGATATCAAGCCAGTCAAGCAGGCGCCAAGAAGGATGCGACTCGAGCTTGAAATGAGCATCAACGCCGAAGTCAAGAAGCTGATCGATTCTGGGTTTATCCAAGAAGTCCAATATCCCGACTGGATCGCCAATATCGTCCCGGTAATGAAGAAGAATGGGATGGTACGCATATGCGTGGATTTCAGGGATCTCAATAAAGCCTGTCCAAAGGACGATTTCCCGGTACCAGTAACCGAGCTAATGATAGATAACATGTCCGCTCATGAGGTTTTCTCCTTTATGGACGGTTCATCAGGATACAATCAGATAAAGATGCATCCCGAAGACCAGAAGCACACCGCTTTCCGGACCCCTTTGGGTATATTCTGCTACAGGGTTATGCCCTTTGGTCTAAAGAACGCCGGTGCTACCTATCAAAGGGCCATGACAAAGATCTTCGACGATCTCATACATGACATCGTCGAGTGCTATATCGATGACCTTGTAGTGAAGAGCATGTCATACGAAGAGCATTTAAAGCATATGGAGACTGTCTTTCAACGCCTTCGTTAATATAATTTGAAGATGAATCCCCTCAAATGCGCGTTTGGAGTCTCCTCGGGTAAATTCCTGGGATTCATCATCCGACATCAAGGTATCGAAATAGATCCATCTAAGATCAAGGCGATCATGGAAATGCCTCCGCCAAGAACCCTCAAACAGTTGCGGTCTCTCCAAGGGAAGCTCGCATACATCTGGCGGTTTATCGCTAATCTTTCAGGCAAATGCCGTCCTTACAGTCACCTGATGAAGAAGGGAACCCCATTCGTCTGGGATCAAAAATGCCGAAGCGCGCTAGACGAGATCAAGCAATACCTGCAGAACCCGCTGGTGTTGGCTGCTCCGGTTAAGGGGAAACCTCTCATTCTTTATACAACCGCCCTCGAAGGTTCTTTAGGCGCATTATGGGCACAAGAGGACGACCAAGGGAAAGAAAGAGCACTCTACTACTTAAGTCGAGTTCTACTGGGGGCAGAAAGCAACTACTCTCCCATTGAAAAACATTGCTTGGCGTTAATCTTCGCGATAACAAAGCTCAGGCACTATGCGTTGGCACATGAAGTCCGTCTCATCTCGAAGGTGGACCCTCTTAAATATCTGATGTCAAAGGCTATATTGACGGGTCGACTCGCTAAATGGGCTCTACTCCTGATGGAGTTCTCAATAACGTATCGACCTCTTAAGGCAGTGAAAGGCTAGGCCATTGCCGACTTCCTCGCTGAGCATCCAGTACCTGCTGGTTCTCCTCTGAACTGCGAGTTGCCAAATGAGCATGCATTTGATGCGATTGGCGGCGGTAGTACCCGATGGGAACTCTATTTCGATGGAGCATCCTCCGTAAAGAAACAGAAACATGGTATCCCAATGATCAAATCGCGGATAGGCCTCATCTTCGCAACTCCACAAGGAGGGATAATGCGCTTCGCCTTCTCCTTAACAGAGCCGAGGACAAACAATGAAGCTGAATACGAAGCTCTGATAGCAGGCCTCGAGATCGCCATCGACATGGGAATCGAAAATCTCCTTATATACGGGGATTCCCAATTGGTCGTTAGTCAAGTAAATGGTGACTACCAAACGTGCAAACCAGAATTGGTGAAGTACGGCGAAAAGGTGCAACAACTATTGACCCAAATTCCCTCCTATACTTTGGAGAACATACCGCGTGCGGAAAACAGCAAAGCAGACGCGTTGGCCAAACTTGCTAAAGAACTGGCTGACGAGAACCTTGATGACGTCAGAATCGTGGTACAAAGCCGTCGAGTGCTCGCCCCGGCAGAAATACCTCCGGAATTATATAAAGAAAAGGGGGCGACTGAGCAGACGACCCTACAAATAAAAGACCGTGAGAAGGCTGAGGACTGGAGGGAAGTCTTCATAGACTACTTTAAGTCCCACCGAACGCCCGAAGAAGCGTCCTCAAGACATCAGCTCATGAAACGAGCTCTATCTTTCGCTTTCGTCAACGATACTCTATACAAGAGATCGTTTGATTCTCTATGGCTGAGATGCTTAGGACCTGGCGAAGCAGAAAGAGTCGTTCAGGAAGTTCACGACGGACATTGCGGTTCTCACCAAGCAGGCCCAAAGATGAAGTTAAAAATTAAACGGATGGGTTACTACTGGCCCACGATGATCCAGGACTGCCTCGAGTATGCGAAGCAATGCTACTCGTGCCAGATTCATGGAGACTTTATCCACCAACATCCGAACCCACTACATCCAACGGTGGCTAGCTGGCCATTCGAAATGTGGGTGACCGACATAGTCGGCCCCATCGAGCCAGCATCATCCCGGGGACATCGTTTTATCCTGGCGACAACTGATTACTTCTCCAAATGGGCAGAAGCAGTACCGCTGAGGGAAGTGAAGACGAAGAACATCCTCCACTTCTTCAAGACGCACGTCATCTATCGGTTTGGAACCCCACGGCGGATTATCTCCGATAATGGGCCAGCCTACAGAAGCCATAAGATTGGCCGCTTCGCGCAGCAGCACAATATAGACTGGAGATATTCTTCAGTTTACAACCCACGAGCTAACGGTCTGGCCGAGGCCTTCAATAAGACCTTGACGAAGGTCATAAAAAAGACCGTTTCCCGGAATAAGAGAAACTGGCACGAGAAGCTGCAAGAAGCCCTTTGGGCTTATCGAACTACATTCAAGACGGCCACGAACACAACGCCGTATGCGTTGGTATTTGGGACGGAAGCAGTGCTCCCCCTCGAGATAGAGTTACCCTCTCTATGAGTGGCAGTCCACTACGAGCTGACGGACGAAGAAAACGCTCACCTTCGGCTTGAGGAGCTTGATGCCCTCGATGAAACCCGGCTCATAGCGCAACAACATCTAGAAGCCTACAAAGCAAAGATGACGCGCTCGTACGAAAGATTGACCAGGCCGAGGACATTCCGCCAAGGTGAACTCGTACTAGTGGTCAAAAGACCTATGATCCCCAATCGTGCCAAGCGGGGAAAATTTGAGCCAAACTATGAAGGCCCGTACATCATAGACAAGGTCTACCAGGGTGGAGCCTATCTACTCATGGACGTGCACGGTGAAAGGCCTTTTAGGCCAAAAAACGGCCGCTTCTTAAAAATGTACTATGCTTAATGAGCCACAGCTTGGGTCAATGATAGATGACGACGACTATGTCCGCTCTCTATCTTCCTAAGCTCAGAATTTACAAGCAGCAGCCGGCCTTCCCCTGAACGACGGACCGAAACGTCCTTAAACTAATGACGGACCGAAACGTCCTTAAACTAACGACGGACCGAAACGTCCTTAAACTATCGACGGACCGAAACGTCCTTAAACTATCGACGGACCAAAACGTCCTTAAACTAACGACGGACCGAAACGTCCCTAAAACTAACACCGCAGCATCCTTAGGCTGACGAGATAAAAAAAAAAAGAGAAAAAGAAAAAAAAGGTATGTCCATAAGCAAAATGGGCATGGATGAAAACCCGAAAGGGCTCCGTGAGTAAAAACAGCAGGACTACCGGCGAGTGTTTGTGAAAACCCGATAGGGCGCAACCTCGTTAAAAGACACTTATAGGGTCCTCTCGACCTTGTAAGGAGAAACCACCTGCGTGAGATCCTTACGACTCACAAAGGAGCAACACACTTAGGGATCCTCACGATTCCTAAGGAGAAAACACACTTGCGAGATCCTTACGACTCGTAAGGAGAATTCTCTTATGGGACCCTCACGGCTCATAAGACTTGAAAGTCTTAAGTTACAGAAACCTAAACCCGTTCTTAAGCAAATCCCCCACAACCTTCGATATTGCCCTACAAGGGGCTCAATACTGACCCTTGTATACAATCCACGGGCGCGAATAAACATTTCCCCAGCAAAGTCCCACCCGTGACTAGGGATATGTCCATATGATGAGCAACCCTTGTAGGTCCTCTCGACCCATAAGGAGAAAGCCCTCTTGTAGGATCCTTACGACTTGCAGAGGAACATACACTTAGGAATCCTCACGATCCCTAGGGAGAAAATACACCTACAAGATCCTCATGACTTGTAGGGAGAAATACCTTTGTGAGACCCTTACGGCTCATGAAGTTAAAAGCCTTGGTCGACAGGACCCTTAACCCTGTTTGCCAAGATACCTTTGTTTAACATCGACAAAGGCAAATGATGATTCGCTCCTGGCAAGATCCCAGTTGTAGCGGTGCTGATGCCGAAGTCGGTGTCTAAAATCCAAGCTTGCGGCGAAAAAAGCTAGCAAGCCACACATGCCTACAAAATAGCCGAAATGATGGGGCAACTTGCAATAAAAAGCAGCAAGTAAAAATGTATGCATGAAAAATAGCCGAAATGATTGGGCAACTCGCAATAAAAAAGCAGCGAGTAAAAAGAAAAATAGCCGATATGATTGGGCACCGCGAAAAATAGCCGAAATGATTGGGCAATCGCGATTTTCGCGATATAAAAAGCTGAAATGATAGAGCATCGCGGAAAGAATAAAAAAAAATGAAAGAATGAAACTTTTTGCCCTACAGGTGAGATCACATCGATCCCTGTAAACAATCCAGGGGCACAAACAAAGAGGAAACCATACCTTCCTAAGATGCTCCATCAGAAAGCTAAGCCAAATCTCGACGGTTCATTGACAACCCAAAGACAACCTCGACATTTGTCGCAGTATTGCAGACATAATGTCAATAGACGAAGCAAAGGAAGGTCCCTAGCTTCAGGGTCTCGACGTCAATATCGACAACTTAGAGATCACCAACGGCGTTTCTCCTCACTCCAACGAGATGCAAACGTGACGTTAACAATCGACCCCAGAGTCGCAACGAAAATGGAACCATGGAAAAGTCCCTAGTTCCAAATCTCAATGGCTACATCTGTAGCCTGGAGACCAACGACGGTGAGCCTCCTCATTCAAGTAGGACACAAGTGTTACACCATCAAACGGAGTGACGGCGAAGTCCCAGCTCCACCTCAGCATTCGTCTCGTTATAGCAAACGAGATGTCAATAGCAGCGTTCCTTCGCAGTCCAGCAGGACGCAGATGTAACGTCAACAAAAGAACTCATGGTCGAAACAAACGGAGTGACGGCGAAATCCCAGCTCCACCTTAGCATTCGTCTTGTTACAGCAGACGAGATGTCAACGACAGTGTTCCTCCGCAGTCCAGCAGGATGCAAATGCAACATCGACGAAAGACCCCATGGTTAGCAAAGAGGAGTGACGGCAAAATCCTCGCTCCACCTCAGCATTCGTCTCGTTACAGCAGATGCAATGTCAATAACAACATTCCTTCGCGGTCCAGCAGGATGCAGACACAGCGTCAACAAAAGACCTTACGGTCAAAACAGACGAAGCAAAGGCCAAATTCCTAGCTTCAGGGTCTTAACGGCAAGTCATATAAAACCGGAAAGACAATCGGAGATCATCTCGCACCAGTGTGGAATGGTCACCACCTCTATGTTCGTCTCGATACAGCAGACGCAACATCACCAAAAGGAACAGCGGCAACCCCCAGTTCCATGACTCGGCGATATACAGATCACCGAGAGTCAAATCTCCACTCCGTGAAATGCGGATATATTCAGCAAAATTCCTGGTCACGTGGAACGCGGATAACGTCACTCTTTGACCCCGTGGAAAACGTCCAGAGCGGATCCTGGTCCTCGCAGAGCACGGCAATGAACCCGTGTGAAGCATCCAGAGCGGAGCCTAGTCCTCGCCAAGCACGGCAGTGAACCCGTGTGAAGCATCTAGTGCAAAAATTCCTGGTTACGTGGAACGCGGCTAACGTCACTCTTTGACCCCGTGGAAAACGTCCAGAGCGGATCCTGGTCCTCGCAGAGCACGGCAGTGAACCCGTGTGAAGCATCCAGAGCGGAGCCTAGTCTTCGCCAAGCACGGCAGTGAACCCGTGTGAAGCATCTAGTGCAAAATTCCTGGTTACATGGAACGCGGATAACGTCACTCTTTGACCCCGTAGAAAACGTCCAGAGCAGATCCTGGTCCTCGCAGAGCACGGCAGTGAACCCGTGTGAAGCATCCAGAGCGGAGCCTAGTCCTCGCCAAGCACGGCAGTAAACCCGTGTGAAGCATCTAGCGCAAAATTCCTGGTTACGTGGAACGCGGATAACGTCACTCTTTGACCCCGTGGAAAACGTCCAGAGCGGATCCTGGTCCTCGCAGAGCACGGCAGTGAACCCGTGTGAAGCATCCAGAGCGGAGCCTAGTCCTCGCCAAGCACGGCAGTGAACCCGTGTGAAGCATCTAGCGCAAAATTCCTGGTTACATGGAACGCGGATAACGTCACTCTTTGACCCCGTGGAAAACGTCCAGAGCGGAGCCTAGTCCCCGCTAAGCACGGCAGTGAACCCGTGTGAAGCATCTAGCGCAAAATTCCTGGTTACGTGGAACGTGGATAACGTCACTCTTTGACCCCGTGGAAAACGTCCAGAGCGGAGCCTAGTCCTCGCTAAGCACGGCAGTGAACCCGTGTGAAGCATCTAGCGCAAAATTCCTGGTTACGTGAAACGCGGATAACGTCACTCTTTGACCCCGTGGAAAATGTCCAGAGCGGATCCTGGTCCTCGCAGAGCACGGCAGTGAACCCGTGTGAAGCATCCAGAGCGGAGCCTAGTCCTCGCCAAGCACGGCAGTGAACCCGTGTGAAGCATCTAGTGCAAAATTCCTGGTTACGTGGAACGCGGATAACGTCACTCTTTGACCCTGTGGAAAACGTCCAGAGCGGATCCTGGTCCTCGCAGAGCACGGCAGTGAACCCGTGTGAAGCATCCAGAGCAAATACCGGACTGTGGAGTCCTTAAAATCCACGGACTATGACGTCCTTAACCTCAACCGTGATGTCTTAAAACTAACGATCAACCACCCCGATTCCCTACGGATTCGGCCTTGGTTTAAGGGTACATCTCTTTACTCCTTTGATACCTGGCGTTGTAATTCCTCAACGTCTTCAAAGAGGTGACGGGTCCCTGCAACCAAACATCGGACTGTGGAGTCCCTAAATCCACGGACTATGAGGTCCTTAACCTTGACCGTGATGTATTAAAACTAACATCAGACTGTGGAGTCCCTAAATCCACGGACTATGAGGTCCTTAACCTTGACCGTGATGTCTTAAAACTAACATCGGACTGTGGAGTCCCTAAATCCACGGAATATGAGGTCCTTAACCTTGACCGCGACGTCTTTAAACTACAATACCTGGAAAAACCCCTGATTCCGTAAAACACGGACAAGGGTGACCACATCCAGCACTTACAAGTCCTCACGACCTGTAAGGAAGAAAAACTCTCTTGTGAGATCCCTACGACTCTCAAGGGAAAACCCGCTTAAGGATCCTCACGATCTTTAAGAAGAACTTACACCTATGGGATCCTCTCGACCCATAGAGAGAAAAACTCTTTATGAGACCCTCGTGGCTCATAAAATGCAAAAGCCTTAGGAAGCAGATCCTAACCCTGTATCCTAAGCCATCACTGTCCTGCAAGGAGATCAAGATAGAATATCCGCAGAATACATTCAATGAAAAGGGGACACACCATTGAGAGGAAAAATGTATCTTTTATTCATAAACCAAAATATATACAAAGTACAACTTATGAAAGAAACGAAAAAAGGAGATACTCTCATTCATGAGTATGTACAAAAAAAAAAGGAGAAAAGATACAAGTCCTCAAGCCGGTGGGCGGTGCAGTAATTTTACCAATTCATCGTTCTGTTGCTGAGCCACGGCTTCATGACGCAAGATCTCCAGAAGACGAGCCTCCGCCTGAGCTTGCTGAGCCTGATACGAAGCAAGCCGAGCTTCGAGTTCTTTCTCGGTGGCTTTATGAGCCTCGACCCTCTCACGAGTGAACGTGGCAGCTTTATCGAGAGCCACCACCTCTTTTATGGACTCCTGAAGCACCCGCCAGAGTTCGTATGCTTTGTTGGCTTTGGCTGTGAGGCTGGCATGAAGCTCGCTCAGCGCCTTAGCAGCCAGCTCCCTCTCCGAGAACTTACGGCCAAGCCTCTTCTCGCATGACGTCATGTTGGCCGCACATCGTGCTATTAGACCCCGCAACTCCGCTTTTGCAGCCACGGCTTCCGAGGAAAGGCGAGAACATTCGAGAGCATACAAACAGGCCTCCACCTTCCTACAGAACTCCACCCAGACCTGCACCACCTCCTCGCTATGATAGGTGGCGAGAAAAGGAAGAGAGCCGTTAGCTTCAGCGGCAAACGATTCGGCTGTGGTCGCGCTACCAGCACGGAGCTCCTCAATGAAAGATGATAGGGAGATAAGGCTCAATTGGGCCAAGCGATCTGAAGCCCGCAAAGCATAAAGACCGGGCGGCATCACGATGCGCGATTCCAAAGCCATGGAGACTGGCAGAGCTGCTCAAATTTGGGAAATGTTAGTAAAACTTTTAAATGCAGAACAAACGGGACTATAATAAAATGTCACTCACCGACAGTCATGCAAGTAGGAGCTGAAGGTTCCCCTGGCCCCTCAACGACCTCGACCTCATCGTCAACTTCCAAAACTATAAGAAACATCAACGTCATTTCGCGAAATAGTAATAATGCCATGGTAAAAAATGGCGAATGACACTAACCTTGCCCAGAGGAAAGGACAATACGCTGAGGGGAGATCGCCTGCGGAGCTGCCATCTCCAATAAACGCTGAAATGACTGTCGAGGCGACAGATCCGCGATCGTGGCCGCCAAACCGCGCAATTCTGAGAAAGATAAAAGAGTTCAGACTATGAAGGGGTTGCTAAATTAAAACGCAGAGGGATACCTTCAACACTCCTCCCATTCTGAGCTGAGGGGATAGCAGCTTCGACGGTCTCCGCCGCAACCTCAGGCTCCAACAAAGGAAGAGTAGTCCCGACTACCTCTCTTCCAGCCTCTGGGCCGCCCTCAGTAAGAGTCGTTGGGGCGGCGACCTCCAAAGGAGCCTCCCCCAAAGGGGCAAGCGCTCCCTGATCAAGAACCGCCGCTGGAGGTTCTACCATGAGAGGAGCAGCCTCATCAGCCCCCTCCACACCAAGCAAGGCTTCATTGAGAATTTCGGCGGGCTTTATCTTTAATGGGCCCGTAGGGAGCTCCCCCAGCGTCGAAGATTCTGCACGATTCAAATGAGAATAATGATACATATGCACGGGCATGAATAATCGGAAAGACTACAAAAGAAGCACAACGTACCTATACACAAAGAAGCCCTCAATATGGCTTCTTCAAGCCGCTGCTCCTTCTCAAGGAGGTGGGCTCGCCGGGGTTCAAGGGTAGACTCATGACCGCCGGTCCATAAAGAAAGTGCATCAGCTGCGTCTTCTGAAGCGGCCTGCTTCAAAGCCCTTTCCCCCCATTCCTCCAAAGGACCGATAAATCGCCGCCGAATCCACAAAGGATCTTCGTAAAAAATTACAGCGGGATAAGACTTCTTCGGAACCTTGGCGTTATGAGACGCGTCTTTTGAACGCCGTATGGCCTCAGCCAGCTGTGCTGCCTCCTCATCAGCCGAACTCGGGAAGAGAAGTCCAGCGTCTGACTCTTGCAGGGCCAATGGTTCGTCTTCAAGGATAGGCTCAGACTCCGCCACAGAATCAAGCAGGGTGGTGGCCGCTTTCCTCCGCCGTTTAGACCCAGAACCGGTCGCTGAGGATGACCGTTTCCTCCCTCGCGAAGCCTTAGGGCGGCGCTGGCCCACATCGCCCTCATCCCTGTTACTCTCGCTCGGTGCCATAACCAAGGACGACATCGCCGTTGTCGACGCCACAGGGGGCGGTGCCGCCACCGGCAGGGGTGCTACTACTGGTGCCCGTTTACCCCGCGATCGGGAACCCAAGGGCATACCAGCTGTTGGAGTAAGGTTTACTCCTGACTCCCCTGGAATGAGTGTGGTGCCAACCTCCTTCAAAGGGAAGCGGACCGGAACCCTCGGTCGTAGCTTAGCCCCCGAAACCTGAGGAGGGGCGTCGTGACCAAGAAGCACCCTTCTTTCTTCAAGAATAATTGGGCTGATCCGATGAAGATACCAGCCCGTAAATGCACCCACATACCGGGGTAGGTACTCAGCTTTAGGGATCATGAAACAGGAGCCGGTGTTCAGCCTCATGAAATGATGAGCGGCATCGCGAACAGCATCGAGCGAAGGGATCGGGGCGACTACAAAAGCCTCGAAAGGAACACCCTGGTCGTATCCAAGCTGCCGGGCGAATCGATGTGGGTTGTACGGCATAAAAAGAGCTGCACTGTCCTGGCGAAACACCAAGTAGCCCGGTCTAATTGTATACAAATGCGTGGCCTCCCGGGGCTTCAAAGAAGGTGCGTTGTCTTTCGACTGGTCCCAGAGTTGTTGAACGGGACCCGAAGGAGTAGACAAGACCCGATCATTAAAAAACAACCCGCCAGTGGCGGCATGAGGAGAAATCAGCACCCGAATAGCCCCGAATTGAGTCGGGTCGGCAGCAGAAGCACCCACTAGTCGCATAAGTCGCGGGAAGGGATAGGCGTCATAAAAGGCGGGCCTCTGATGCATAGCGAAAGCCCCCAGCACATGCATTTCGACCCAGGACGTGAAATAATGAAGCGAAAAGTTCACTACGTCCACGCCGGGTGTAGAGGTATTAGCTGCGGTGCCCAATCCATGATAGAGGTGCGCCAAGGCCGGGATGCCAATGGCCAACCGCGTCCCCTCAGCAATACGATAGGCCGGGTAGATGACCGAGGCTCTCATGAAGCGGCGATGCATGGAGATAACGAACCAACTGAGCCAAACACTAACAAACCCCACAAAGAACGTTTTCTCGTCCATGCCTGGGACAGCATTGGATTCAAAAGATATCGGCGATATAATAGGGATGTAGTACTGAGGTAAATCTGATTCGGTGGTCGGCAACCTCTTCGGACCGAACCCAAAGGGGTCCCCAATGTTGGCAAACTTTGGGGCTGTCTTCGATAAGGCGTCCTCACGAAGGAAACGAGCAATGAAGCTCTTGAAAGTAACACCCTGCTCTTCGGATTCGGTGAATAATCGGTCGAAGATGCCTAGCGCCTTGATTAAACTGGGGCGCTTATGACGAACGGCATTCTCAGCAGACAGGCCGTCTATCGGGGCGGGCTCGGGTTCAAAAAAGTACTCGTCAGAAGGCAATAACTCCTCATACAGACTACCCCTTATCGGCAACCCCGAGATATCATAAAATTCGGCCAGAGAGATCAAGACCTCGCGATCTCCTAGAATGAAAGTATTGGTGGGAAGATTCCATTGGTTCAAAAACGCCTTAACCCACCAGACATGCGGGGACTTATAATGGAATAGTGACGCGTATATGGCCTGATAAAGCCCGACTTTCTGCAACCGCGCACGATGGGCAGAAAGGATGTAGCGAGCCCAGAGAAGGTAGCCCGTAGGATGCCTAGGAGTGAGCCCTATCTTATAAATTTGCCCCCACGGGTGGGCCTCACCCTGGCAGATACGCCGTCCCAAGATGTCTATGGCCGGGATCGGATGGTTCGGAATACCGGTTGTCGAAAGCTCCAGCCTCCCCGTTGGAGTCCAGTTGGGCATTTCCACAGCAAAAACCGTCCTCGGAGGGTCCATCGGTAAGAATGGGAAAGTGGGCTCCGTCGGCACCGCGCAAAGAAAACTCCGGCGACCCTGAATAATCTGACTATACCAAGATCCCCATTGAAGAAGGTTGGTGCAGTTCGGGTCATGGGCCCGAATCATCGCCATCGCTTCCTCATCAGATGGTGACTGAGGAAAAGCAGCCTCCGAGCGAGAAAAGGGAAAGCGTGGAACAGAAGCCATCGCACCTGAAATCCAATCAAGTAAGACCGTTAAAAGAAAAGTCAGCAATATATATTCATGCATGAACATGAAGACTAGTTAAAGAAAACAACAACAGAGTTTTCTGGGACCATTGGCTACAAAACACATGGGCCCCACAGAATCCGGATGACGACTCATTAATAATGAGACCAAATAGTTACAATAAAACAAAGGGAATATCCTCATTAAATAAAGAATGATGACCATGCACATTCCCCCCAACAGGATCTGTCTCGAGCTCTACAATGAATCCAACAAGATCAAAGGAATTAAATTCCCACAGAAGACATCATTACAAAGCCCCTATTTCATTAATTGCAGAAGAACAACCTCGGGCCAAGAGACCCCAAGAAGCCTCCGTGTGAAGAAATCGAGTCCTTCATTGGAATTAAATTCCTTATTAAGAAAAGGGAATTAAATTCCCAGAAAGCATTTTTGGGATGGAATTAAATTCCATGAAGTTGAACCGCCATCATCATCTCCCCAAGGATCATCCGACCCTAAGAGATCTACTGATGGAGGTTAAAGAAATTGAAGAAAAAATGGGTTCTTTGTGAAATCCTTAATGTGGATTTAAAATCCAGAGAGTTCTTTTAAAACGAAGGTGCTTCAGCTGTTCAACATTAGTACCTGAGGAAAAGGGATCCTTCAACAGAGTTAAACTCTGGAAAATGTCCGAGACAGAGAACTAAGCTCTGGAAACGAGAATTAAATTCTTAAAGGAAAAAGCTCTCGAGGGAAGAAGATGAGCAAAGTGAAGGCTTTTCTGAAGAGACATGGGTATTTATAGAAGGCGATGGAAACGATTCATCTCCCCAAATCCCTAAAGGAATCCAACGGTCACAAAAGGTGACAGCGTTGCACTCACGCGCGGACACGTGAGAACAATGCTGTGGGGGCATTTGTTTCCTGATTTAAAATCAGAAAAGCTTATGGAAAAAGCTTCAGAAGAGGGTCACGTGCTTACACGTGACCGGCAGTCACGTGTGGGCACGTGACACCTAAAAGTATCGGCAAGGCAAATTCAGTTTCCCAAATACATCAAAGAAAAGGGGCTTCAGAAAGGGTCACGTGTTCCCACGTGACCTGGGTCACGTGTCGGCACGTGACATTTAAAAGCAACGGCAAAGACACAACGGTTCCTTGATCAAATCAAGAAAAAGGCTTCAGAAGAGGTCACGTGCTCCCACGTGACCAGGGTCACATGTTGGCATGTGACACTCAAAACATCAGACTCATCCTCCGGTTAAATCGAGAAGAAGGCTCCATGCCAGGGTCACGTGCTCACACGTGACCAGTTGTCACGTGGTGGCACGTGATAGCTAAGCAGCAACCAGAAAACAGAGCGCAAAAAGAAGGAAGAAGGCTCGTTCCAAGGGGGTCACGTGCCCACACGTGACCAAGGGTCACGTGCCCACACGTGACCAAGGGTCACGTGGCCACACGTGACCAATTTCAAAGCCCATTTGCCAACAGAATTAAATTCTGAGAAAAGACCTCTCAAATCTTTCCAAAAGCAATCGATTAAATTAAAGATTTAGAGGTGATTAAATATCATCTATCTATGGGAAAATCTTGAATTTGGAAAGATTTCCCCTTTAAATCTAACAGAAATGACAAAGGAGAATCCCTGGATTTGAAATCCAATGGTGAATAAAATTCACCTAATAATCCAAAGGTCCAAAACGAATGATGGATGCAAATCAATTCTCTCAATGAAGATTCGTCAAAAAACTAATTGACTCGGCTGCTTCTCCTATAAATAGGAGCCAAGAGACACAAAAAAAGGGATATACACGCAGAGGGAAGAAAAGGGAGAGAGCCTTGATACTTTGAGGAATTTGGATCTTCTGCAAAAGAAAACCTTAGGTAAGAGAGGGAAGGCTTTTTGAAAGAAAAGAGAATTTAATTCTTAACAAGGTTTAACCCTGATATAAAACAGAAGGGCATATTTCTTCTCTCTTTGATAGAGGATCTGTAAAGTGCACATCTCCCCTTGAAGTTGAGAATTTAATTCTCAATGGGTTGAGATCCTGCCATGCAGATCCAAAGCATAGAGAGGGAATAGAAGCACGAGAATTTAATTCTCACAGAACTATAGGAATTTAATTCCTTTAAAATAAAATTAGGGCTTGACCCTGTGTTATGGGAATTTAATTCCTTCAGAACAAAAAGAATCAGGGTTTAACCCTAGTTAAAAACTTAGTTCTGTTAAAACAACGAGAATTTAATTCCTTTAATCTCATTTCCCAGAATAATTCTTTAACAGAGAGTGGGAGTTTAATTCCCCAAAGCTTTTATTAGGGTTCAACCCTATTCGGTTCTGCACATATATGAGGAATTTAATTCCTACAGGAAATTCAGAGTTCAACTCTTCAAAAGGAAGTAGGAATTTAATTCCTCTGAAATTATTGTCAGGGTTCAACCCTACGAGGAATTTAATTCCTAAAAAGGGATTAACAGATCTTCTAAACAACTACAAAAGAGCGGGGTCACGTGTCACCACGTGACCCCCCCAAAGATCTACATAAAACCCTTTAAGGCAATGCCTCACGTGACCCACGTGACCCTTGACAGAAGCTTTAACATACAAGCGCTTGAATGCCCGTCACGTGATGGCACGTGATGCTCTATAAGATGCGAGCTTCTCAGCAGAACAAACGAAGGGAGGGCGCTCTCACGTGTTGCCACGTGACCCCTCTTGCCTTAGTGTTTAAACACTAAATTGGAACCCCTGAATCCAGTGTTAAAACATTGTTTGGCCTTAGTGTTCAACACTAGGCAAAAAACTTTACTTGCAGTGTTCAACACTGATTGCCTTAGTGTTCAACACTAGTTTGGGATTTCTGTTGCCAGTGTTTAACACTGGTCTGTTTTAGTGTTCAACACTAATCTGAAAGCCTTGTTACTGGTGTTTAACACCAACTATCTTTTAGTGTTAAACACTGACCTATCAATTTCAGTCCCAGTGTTCAACACTGATTGGTCTTTTGTGTTTAACACTAGACATTAGCCCAATTGGCTAAATGGCCAGAGGTAAAGCCTCTCCTTCAATGGATCAACAGGAAGCCGACGTCCCAGACATGATTAGACTTAGCCCAAACTGGCCATAAGTCCTCAATTCGTAATTAACTGGGCCAATGGGCTCAAAACATAATTAATTGGTCTCAATCCTAAATTGGGCCAAAGACTATTTAATCCACTCCGGTTCCAGGGTACATCTCTTCACTCCTTTGATACTTGGCGTTGTAATCCCTCAACGTCTTCAATGAGGTGACGGGTCCCGATGACCACGCATTGATACGGACTGTGGGGTCCTTAAACCCATGGACTACGACGTCCTTAACCTTGACCGAGATGTCTTAAAACTAACAACGGACTGTGGGGTCGTTAAACCCATGGACTACGACGTCCTTAACCTTGACCGAGATGTATTAAAACTAACAACGGACTGTGGGGTTCTTAAACCCATGGACTACGACGTCCTTAACCTTGATCGAGATGTCTTAAAACTAACAATGGACCGCAATGTCCTTAAACTACCCACAGACCGCAATGTCCTTAAACTACCCACGGACTGCAATGTCCTTAAACTACCAATGGACCACCATGTCCCTAAACTGGAACAATAGAGCCACGCATGCTCTTTTTCCGGATCTAAACGATCCTGTTTAAGTTGATCTTAGCCTCAAATATGGCTAACGTATCCTTAAACCTTCAAACAGACTGGACTATGAATCCCCCCAATTAACTCTGGTTCGAGGGTACATCTCTGAACTCCTCTGACATCTGTCGTTGTAATCCTTCAACGTCGTCAGAGAGGTGACGGGTCCCGACGGCCATACATGCAATGGACCACTATGTCCCTAAACTGGAACAATGGAGCCCAAATGCTCTCTTGTCGGATCTAAATGATCCCGTTAAGTTGATCTTAGTCTCAAGTTAGACTAACGTATCCTTAACAAACGTTTGAGTTGATCTTAGCCTCAAGCATGGCTAACGTATCCTCAAACCAAGCCCCCAAACCCAAATCTAAGATAATACGGATTTGGACTAGTCCACGCCCTACGGGCGACGACATAACTCGGTCTCCGTAAACAATCCACGGGCAACAAAACAAAAAGTAAACACACACGACACGAAGTGACCATCTGGAGAAGGTGAAAGTTGTTACCGCGATGCGGTAGCGTAATTAACTGCAGGGGCTTGCGCCTGCAGGGAAGAGCGTCCCCACAATCAAAACCCCCTCAAACGGGGGGGGGGGGGAATCTGACGAAGTCTGCTACATCGGCCGCATCCGTCTAAACCTCCGATGCACGGTGCCATAAATCAACTTGGCATCTTCGGAGAGGTGGACGGATAGCACCAATTAGCATCTGCCTCGAATTTCAGGCAAGACGCCATGTCGTGCCGTCTTTCGGAGGGGAACACCTAGTATTGCCAAATGGCAAGACTATGATTTTGAACGATTGCTACTATGTACCCTCCATGGTTTGCAACATCATATCAGTTTCTTTACTCGATAAAGATGGATATAACTTTGTTCTTGATAGAAATATCATGAACATTTACCTTCATAAGGTACTGGTTGCAGAGGATACACTGTGTAATGGTATCTACTTTCTAAATCGGAATACAGTTCTCAATATACAAAACACACGCAAGAGGAAGAATTCAGATACGAATGAATCTTACTTGTGGCATTGTTGACTTGGTCATATCGGAGAGAAAAGACTGAGTAAGTTGCATAAAGATGGACTCTTGAATGCGTTCGAGTTTTCATCTTATAAAACTTTTCAGTCTTGTCTCAAAGGGAAGATGACCAAATCTCCGTTCACCGGACATGGAGAAAGAGCAACAGAGCTCTTGGGACTCATACACAGTGATGTATGTGGTCCGATGTCTATACATGCAAGGGGTGGGTCCTCGTACTTCATCACATTCACTGACGATCTCTCTAGGTTCGGATATGTGTATCTGATGAGACACAAATCTGAAACTTTTGAGAAATTCAAGGAATTCAGAAACGAAGTAGAGAACCAGACAGGCAAAAGTATCAAGATCCTCCGGTCTGATAGGGGAGGGGAGTACTTAAGCACGGAATTCCGAGATTACTTAAAAGATAATGGTATTCTCTCTCAGCTTACTCCTCCTTATACACCACAGCACAACGGTGTATCGGAGAGAAGGAATCGTACCCTATTGGATATGGTTCGATCCATGATGAGTAATGCTGAGTTACCTCTTTCATTCTGGGGACTTGCGCTAGATACAGCGGCATACTTGCTGAATCAGGTTCCGTCTAAATCCGTGCCTAAGACTCCATATGAAATATGGAGTGGTAAGAAACCATATCTTGAACGAATTAAGATATGGGGTTGTCCGGCCTATGTAAAAGTACAAAAACCGGACAAGCTTGAGGCGCGGTCAGTTTTATGCAAGTTTGTGGGATATCCTAGAAATTCTCTGGGATATCTATTCTACCACACTGAGGAACAGAAGGTGTTCGTTGCTCGTCGCGCCACCTTTTTAGAGTGGCAATTTCTTGCAAAAGAAATAAGTGGGAGCACGGTAGAACTGGATGAAATATCTGATCCACAAACTCAAACTGAGGATTTAGCAGAACCAGAAAATTCAATGACCCCAAACGAACCTCAGCCACTCCGCAGATCTGGTAGGATTTCTCATCCGCCCGAGAGATACTACGGTTTTCTCATAGACGGGGATCGAGAGGATTGCATCTTGGAAGAAGATGACCCTACCAGTTTCAGGCAGGCCATTATCAGTAGGAACTCTGATAAGTGGCAGGAAGCAATGCAATCCGAAATGGAGTCCATGTACGCCAATAAAGTGTGGACCTTGGATATTGCTCCACCTAGGGTAAAACCCGTTGGATGCAAATGGATCTACAAAAGGAAACTTGGTGTAGATGGGCAGGTGGAAACCTATAAGGCTAGACTCGTTGCAAAAGGTTTTCGTCAAAGACCTGGTTTGGACTATGACGAAACCTTTTCTCCGGTGGCTATGCTCAAATCCATTCGGATCCTACTTGCCATTGCTGCCTTTCATGACTATGAAATCTGGCAGATGGATGTTAAAACGGCTTTCCTAAACGGTTGTTTGGAAAAGTGCGTTTACATGGATCAGCCAGAAGGTTTCGTAGACAGTGGGAGCAGCGGGAAAGTGTGCAAGTTGCTTAAATCCATTTATGGATTAAAGCAGGCATTGCGGAGCTGGAACATCTGTTTTGATGAGGCAATCAAGGAATTTGATTTCATCAAGAACGAAGATGAACCTTGTGTCTATAAGAAGATTGTAGGACGAACTGTCGTATTCCTAGTATTATACGTGGACGACATTCTTTTGATAGGAAATGACATTCCTATGCTACAATCGGTCAAGCTATTTCTGTCACAAAGGTTCTCCATGAAGGACCTGGGTGATGCCTCGTACATTCTGGGGATCAAGATCTATAGAGATAGATCCAAGAGACTACTGGGACTTTCACAGTCCAGGTACATAGAGACCGTACTAAAGAGATTTAGTATGGAGGATTCCAAGCGCGGTAACATACCCGCATTGCACGGAATTACCCTCTCCAAGAAGATGTCTCCTAAGACTGACGAGGAGAGGGTTCGCATGAGCACTATACCCTATGCTTCGGCGATAGGATCTATAATGTATGCGATGCTATGTACAAGACCAGATGTAGCTTACGCGCTGAGCGCGGTAAGCCGGTATCAGTCAGACCCAGGTGAGGACCACTGGACAGCAGTGAAGAACATTCTCAAGTACCTGAGAAGGACTAAGGTGATGTTCCTGGTTTACAGTAATGGAGACCTCAGGGTCGAGTCCTTTACCGATTCAAGCTTCCAGAGTGACAAAGATGACAGCAAGTCTGTCTCGGGTTTTGTGCTTACCCTCAACGGAGGGGCGGTATGTTGGAGGAGTTCCAAACAGGATACCGTCGCAGACTCGACGATGGAGGCTGAATACATTGCTGCAAGCGATGCCGCAAAAGAGGCGGTCTGGATGAAGAAGTTCATTAGTGAACTTCAGCCGGTTCCGTCCATTGTTGACCCAAGACCTTTGTATTGCGATAACAATGGGGCTATAGCTTTAGCGAAGGAACCAAGGTCCCATCAGAAATCCAGGCACATCTTAAGGCGGTATCACCTGATCAGGGAGATCATTGATCGCCAGGAGATCGAGGTGCGGAGAGTGGACACAAAGGACAACACAGCGGACCCATTCATGAAGGCCTTACCCCAGACTCAATTCGAGCGGCTGATCGAGATGATAGGTCTTCGATACGCCAGTACATGGCCTTAGTGCAAGTGGGAGATTGTTAGTGTATATGCCCTAGATGCCATTACTGTATCATACTAGTATGTATATTACATGATGGAAGCTTGGGATATTCACAGTTGTACAGACAATCTTGCTCGATATAGTAGTATGCTACTTGGTTTGTCTCTGCTTTAATGTGTACATGTGTGTTTCTTTATTATATCACCTATACGCATTAGTAGAGCCCTTATGATCTTTGCTTGATTACCGGCGTTGTGATGGCGATCACATTCGTGGGGGCTGGGTAATCCACAAGCACATCCTTATACACGTCCCTAGTCATGGGATTATCGAGATAGGGCATCGATACTCCAGAGTAGACTAGCGTATGCGCTTCTCATCCCAGCACGGGAGACGGTCTGTCCCACAGCCGTCAGTACGTCGTACTTGAGATAGTATGCGGGTGCTCGTTAGGTTACGAGTACACTGGACAGGACTCGTCGGGAACTGATGGTTGGTATTATACCTATCGTCAGTTATCAGTTCCCAGGTGACATGAGTACAGCTTAGTCTGCTGACTTGACACTGTCACTTCGCCTCAAGTGTGTTCCTACTGCTCTTTGATTACTACCCTACCACGGCTCTACTGAGTCGTGCAAACAGGTAGTAGTTGGGAGCAATCCCGAAGCACTTGGAGGCAGTGACGGTTAGACGGGATTCGTCTCTCCCGGTATTGGGGGTTGACATCGCGCTGTGTCTAGGAGATCCAATACACGAGTAGTCTCTGGCCAGGGCAAGCGAGATATACTGGTAGGTTTCCAGTGTTATCTCAGGGTGTTCTGGGCTTCACTCCGACATGACTTGTACCGCTATTAGGGGACTGACGTTTACCGCCCCCTAGGCCCGCCATGCGATGTATCAGACGAACAGACCGGACTGTACGAAGATTGTCACATACAGACTCAGTAGGAGTTCGGATGGGTTCACCTCATCAGTCTTCTTATCGGCATCTACCTGGGGACCGTTACGTACAGCTAGTGCCGCTTGCGGTCTGTGGTTAACCCCACTGCCAGCGTAGTGTCGAGTCTTTAGAGTCCCACACAGAGGGTTACTCTCCTTTGGGCAAAACAGAGTAGAGGTCGCATGGTTTTGCGACAGGGTTCGTTCACATCCGCGCACTTGTGCACGTTTGGTGTCCGGACAGTCATTACTAGCGGGCTCTGGTTTGAGCCGGATCCTAGTATATGCTTTGGGGTTAGTTTTATCTCATTGTGTTGATGTTCCTCAGAACATGAATGCGGGTCTGTATGCACAGTTGATTGAGGCGGAGGAAGAGTTTGTTCATTAGGGTTTTGGAACGGGTGTGTATGCACAGTTGACAGTCGTCTTTTTCCAAACCCTAATGATCTTGTGATTTATCAATTAATAATATTAATTAAATGAAATTGTGTCATGGTTGGGTTTGTTGACTTATTGACCACGGTTGACTAGTTGACTAGGTTTGAAACATTGACCATCATCATTACCCTTTTTAGATGCTCTTTGATCTTTGCAAAATTCATTTATTATGATATGATAATGGTCTCTTCAATCCATCCATCACCTTTTTCATTTTGAATTAATATTATTATTAGAAAATCACATATATGTTATGGTTGTAAAAAATACCATATCATTCTATCATTTGGTTTCTCTCTCTTCACTTCATCTTTTTCCTCCTCTAGTTCAAGGAGAGTAAATCTCATGTGTTGAGAATCATCTCCTTGAAGATATAACACCCCAAAGCACACTCTACTCACTCTAAGGTAGAAGGTCTAGCAAGCCGGTACCTTAGTTCTCTCAAGATCGAGAAAGGAGCCCAAGGATGAAGCCCTCAGGTGGATCTATCTTCGACAAAGAGGAGACGAGAAGGGGAATCCATTCAAACTACCACAAAAAGCAAGCAAGGAGAAGAACAACAAGAAGAGAAGGAGTTCAAGTTGAGGTATAACCCCTAACCGAGTAGATAAACCTCTAGTTAGGTTGCTAGTGTGTAGTTTAGCAAAGATCCGGCTTTTACGGTCTATGTTACCAATGCTCAGAAATTTTTTTGTTTTACCGTTTCCGCAACCCCGAAAGTACCGGGAGAGGTAACGTGGACCTAACAGATGGAAAAGTTGAGACTTTCAAAGCTAGACTTGTAGCAAAGGGTTTTCGTCAATGACCAGGTGTGGATTATGACGAAACTTTTTCTCCAGTGGCTATGCTTAAGTCCATCAGGATCCTACTTGCCATCACTGCTTACCATGACTACGAAATCTGGCAGATGGACGTCAAGACTGCTTTTCTAAATGGTGATTTAGAAGAGAGTGTGTATATGACTCAGCCAGAGGGCTTCGTAGATAGTTGGAGCAGCGGAAAGGTGTGCAAGCTGCTTAAATCAATTTACGGGTTAAAGCAGGTATCGCGGAGTTGGAACATCTGTTTTGATGTTGTAGTCAAAGAATTTGAATTCAGCATAAACGTAGATGAACCTTGTATATACAAGAAGGTTGCAGAGAGTAAGATTGTCTTCCTCGTATTGTACGTGGATGACATACTCTTGATAGGAAATGATGTTCCTATGCTACACTCGGTCAAGCTCTTCTTATCACACAGATTCTCCATGAAAGATTTGGGTGATACCTCCTACATTCTGGGGATTAAGATTTATAGAGATAGATCTAAACGGGTATTGGGATTGTCCCAATCCAGGTACATTGACACCATACTAAAGAGGTTTAGTATGGAAGATTCCAAGCATGGTGGTTTACCCACCATTTCTGGAATCACTTTTTCCAAAGAGATGTCTCCTAAGACTGATTTGGAGAGGGCTCGCATGCAAGGGATACTCTATGCTTCGGCAGTAGGCTCTATCATGTATGCGTTGCTATGTACCCAACCAGATGTAGCTTATTCACTAAGTGTAGTGAGCAGGTATCAATCGGATCCTAGGGAGAATCACTGGATAGCTGTGAAGAACATTCTTAAGTACTTGAGAAGGACTAAAGAAATGTTCTTGGTGTATGGTAACGGTGAAATCTAAGTGGATTCTTTTACCGATTCAAGCTTCCAGAGTGATAAGGACGACAGTAAGTCGGTCTCGGGCTTTGTCTTCACCCTCAATGGAGGGGCGGTATGTTGGAAGAGTTCCAAGCAAGATACCGTGGTAGACTCGACGATGGAGGCTGAATACATCGCTGCCAATGATGTTGCCAAGGAGGCTATCTTGATAAAGAAGTTCATAACTGAACTTGGTGTGATTCTATCCATTGAGCATCCAACACCTTTGTATTGCGATAATAATGGAGCAGTGGTTTTGGCCAAGGAACCTAGATCCCATCAGAAGCCCAGAAATATTCTTAGACGTTATCACCTGATCCGGGAGATAGTTGATCGCCGGTAGATCGAGGTCAGGAGAGTTGACACGAAGAATAACACAGCGGATCCACTCACCAAGGCCATACCCTAGATACAGTTTGAGAAACTCTTCGGGATGTTTGGTATGAGATACTACAACAGCTGGCCTTAGTGCAAGTGGGAGATTGTTAGTTATATGTATTCCTTAGAGGCCATTATTGTACATAGTTGTATATTATAGTGGATGCTTGGACATATATAGAGATGACTTTCTTGCTCGACATGATAGTATGCTATCTGGTTGCACTTTATCTTAACATGTACGCTTATGTATCTTTATACTGTCTCTATGTTATATGTTGATAAAGCCCTTAGGATGTGGACTTAACTACCCGGACTATGATGTAAATCATACTAGTGGGGCCTGGGTAGTCCATGAGTACATCCTTTAATTGTTCCTAGTCGAGGAAGTATCGACAGGGGCATCGATATTCCAGTGTAGACTAGTGCGTACGATTCTTGACCCTGTATGGGGCGATGGTTGATCCCACAACCATTGATGTTTGACATCAGAGAATGTGCACAGGTGCTCATTAGAGAATGGGTACACCGAACTGGACTCGCCGAAAACTCCTAGATGGTATTATACCTAACGTTAGATAGCAGTTCTCTGGTGACACTGGTACAGGTTAGTCTGTAGACCCGAGATCGTCATAGAGTCTTGTGTGATTCTCACTGTGCTTTAATTTCCATCATACCACGTTCAAGAGAATGTGCAAACCAGTGGCTTTTGGGTACAGTCCCGAATCGCATGGAGGCAATGAGCGATAGGAAGGGTTTCATCTCTCCCGGCATTGGAGGTTGATGTTGTGCAGTGCTCGATTGGCCATAACAGGAAATCCCTGGCCAGTGTTGCTGAGATTTACTGGTAAGTGTTATCAGTAGTTTTTCGAACCGTTATGGACCTCAAATCGGCATGACTTATCAAGTTACTGGGGTCTGACATTCACCACCCCTAGACTCGATATGCGACATATCAGGCGAAGAGACCGGACTGTACGGTAGTGTTACTTGTTGGATTCACAGGAGTATGAGCAGGCTTGCTTGTTGATCTTCTGATCGCTCAATACCCGGGTGGCCATTACGTTTAGCAGTCCGCTTGCGGCTTGTGGGTGACTGATATGATCACCACCTACTGCCGGCGTATTGACGAGTCTTTAGAGTCCTACACAGAGGTTTCCTGGCTCAAGCGAAATGAAGTAGGTCACATATGTGATATGTGCGGGACCGAGATAAATACGTATATGATACCGTATTCTAATCTCGCGATATAGGTTATATATGATATAACCGGATTATTGGATCAAGTGTTGATTCGATGATTTGATATTAGTCGGGTATATGTGATATAGCCGGATTGTTAAATCAAGTGTTGATTTAATAATTTAATATATATATATATATTTTAGATATATTAATATATATTAACTAATATAAATTAGCTCACTTGAGAATTTTCTTTTCTTCATTTACATTTTATATGTATATATATGATATATATATATATATATATATATATAAATGTATTTAGAATATTGTATCATGCTTGATGATACATGGAACTTGGGTGTATGAAACTAACACTTAAGTTAAGATAATGTATGGGTTTTTATTATTTAGAGAAAATAAAAAAGTGGTAGAAATTAGCATGGTTGTGAAGCTTAGAGAAACTTATACAAACCTTGACTAAACTCCATTGACTTTTGTTTTACTCTAGATATTATCTAACCTAACCATTCTCTTAGCCTTAGTTAAGTCTCTACAAGAGTTTATATTAGATATTTTCTCACCCTTGGTTAAAGAGATGCTTCATCTTCTTCATCCTTTTTTCTTCACTTGATTTTCTTGAGTTGAAAAAGAATGAAAGGAAAAATATTCTAAAGTGAGCTAAATTCCTACTTCATCAATCTATACCATATTAGCCATATAGTGTAGGTTGTTTGTTGGCTATAGTGCCCTCAAGGCAATTATCATAGTCGCGGACTTGTGATTATGATGATTGAGTGAGAACCTATACCGATAAAACAGTCTTACTCAAGATGATAGTATGCTATCTGGTTTGTCTTTATCATCATGTATGTGTTGATAGAGCCCATAGGATTCTTGTTTGACCGCCAGCATTATGATGGCGATCATATATGTGGGAGCTGGGGTCTATAAGCACATCCTTAAATGTCCCTAGTCGTAGGAGTATCGAGACCGGGCATCGATACTCCAGTGTAGACTAGTGTATACTAATCGTGACCCCGACGAGGGGCGGTGGCCAGGTCTCACAAGCCATTGGTGTTAGTATGTTCACCTAAGATAGTATACAGGTGCTCATTGGGTTATGAGTACACTGGACGGACTCGCCAGGAACCTGCTAGTTGGTATTATACCTATTGTCAGATAGCAGTTCCCAGGTGACATGTGTACAGGTTAGTCTGTAGACCCGAGATCGTCATTTGTCTCGTGTGAGTTCCCACTGTGCTTTGATTACTACTCTACCACGGCTCAAAGGAGTCATGCAAACATGTTTTAGTTGGGTACAGTCCCGAGCCACATGGAGGCAGTGATTGGATCATCGGGGATTCGTCTCCCCCGGTATTGGGGGTTGATGTCGCATTGTGTACGGATGGCCATCACCATAAATCCGTGGCCACGGTGGACGAGAATTATCGATCCAGGATTGATAGTTTCTCAGGTGGTGATGGGTTTCATACCGACACTAAATATCGCGTTGTTGGGGGTCTGACTTTATCCACCCCCCTAGACTCGATATACGATACTCTTAGACGAATAGACCGGACTGTACGGATATTATCACTGTCAAGCTCAGTAGGGGTTCTGCATGAGTTTGCTCGTCGGCCTCCCTTTCGCTCAATACCTGGGTAGCCGTTACGTACAGCTAGTGCCGCTGACGTGCTTGTGGTTAAACCCACTGCCAGTGTATTGACGAGTATTTGGAGTCCCACACAGAGGGTTTTCACAGTTCAAGCAATATGGTGTATATGAGATATGTTGATACATACAGGTGTCCGATTAAATATGTGCAAGTGCTGCGCAGACTTTAATCGGACGGTTGATAATGCTAGAGGCTTAGGATTAAGCCGGATTATTAAATCGGGTTTTGATTTAATAATTAATATATGTATTTATATATACGTATTCTAGTATTATTGTTCACTATTCGTTTTCTCTCTTGGCTATTCGTATTTTGGTACGAATACGCGTATATGTATTTCGATACATGTACCGGGAAGTATTCTGCATTTTATACGGAATAGCTTCTAGAAGATGCCACCTCATTATTGATTTTTAGAAAATCATTTGCTTTTAAATGAGGTGGAAAAGGTGACATAAGTCAAGGCATGGGTTAAAGCATGGTGCAAAGTATGGTTTGGATTATTTTATTTGATTAATTGGAAATGATATTTTTCTTGTGGTGGAAATGAGAGAAAGGGGATGGGCCGGCCACTTTTTGGGTGGGGTTGATTTTGATTTGAGGATAACATTTTTTTGCCTCCTCACTCTCTCATTCTCACACACACAAAAACACCTAGCCATATTAGCTCATGCTTTGGATCGTCATCTCTTCATCTTCTATGGTTGCTCCATGAGCATTTTTAGTTGAGAGAAAATTGTAGTGACACTTTCATACACCCCCACTCTCCATCGCTAGCGACTTTGGTGCGTCGGTTACCTCGTTCGACGAGGTTGGAGCCTGTGTCGTTTCCCTCGGGTGGATCATCGGAGATGGAGGAAGACCGGCAACCAAATATCGTCAAAGGATCGCTAGGAGCTTGGAATGAAGACCGAAGGACACGGATCAACTCGGTATAACAATTCTAACTCTTAGTTAGTTTGATAGTTTAGGGTTTAAGGTCGATCTGTAAATCGGGTAGCGGTAGCGGCAGTTTAGAAAATTTTTGTTCCGCATTTTGGCCGCGTTTCGATGGTCGGGACGCTGCCGTAACCTTTCATGGTATCAGAGCCACCCTTTAAACCCCTTACTAGCTTGTTTAAACGTGTTTGAAAGATCGATCAACGGAAATTTCCAAAATCACGATTTCATTTTTCTGTTTGTTGTCGATTTTCGAAAGTGGCCAAAAAATATTTTCCAGTGGCTTAAAAATCCGTGCAGGCGATTTTAAGGGTACAGAAAAAATTTGAACTCCTGAAGCCTCCAAAGCGCCGCAGAACCGCCGCACTTACCCCCTATTGGCGGCGGTTCCGCGGCGGTTTAGCGGCGACGGGCTTCCAAATTTTTCCTGTAGCCCTCTGACTTGGAATTGTGATTTTTGACATATTCTGTTTTGGCCCAGTTTTCTGTGCAGTGCTGGTTTTGCTATTGGGGCCAATTTGGAACTTAGTCGATCGATATTTTAAGTGTGCGTTTAACAGTACATACATTATAATATGCGACCGTGAATGTCATTTGATCGGTAAACCCATCTAACTGCTATATGTTCGTTTAGATGGGTTTGCGAACGTGACATTCACGTTGATGTTATATATTGTGCTGTGATGTTGGTTGGATCGTCATGGTGGATAGCAATGGTTCAATGTTAGTACAGTTTTATTTCATTTGTACATTTGATATTGCGGGGCGAGCGTCCGACATGTGAACTGCCATCACTGCCAGTTTGTATATTATTCTTTTGGGGCACGACTGGGCTGAGGTCGATGTCACCCTTGTATATTATTTTCTTTTCTGTACTAGGATTACCCCGCGGTGGGGTGCACGATAGCCGGATTCTAGAGGGAAACGGGTCCACATCTCATGACGTTGGGACGGAGGGGACCTTACTCTAGAATTGGCAGGCTATTCGCCGCACTCGTAGGGGGTATATGTTTCATTGCACATGCTATCCACACGACAGGGAACGTCGGGTCTCACTTGCGGCTCAAGTGAAACCCGGGGCTCCAGATTATCCACCATTATGTGTTGCTTCTGTGATGTTGCTTTATATCATACCTGGGACGATTGTTATATATATTTATATATACTAGTAGATGTTGTATATGTTTGCACCCGCGCTAGCCCAGCCCCGCTCTATCGTTAGTTAAGTAACCTAACGGGTGATGACGAGACCCAGTGGCGAATGCGGATGGCATATACGTACATTTTATTTTCGTTCTTTTCTGGTGTGATTATTTGATGGGACTGCATTGATTCTTATCAATGCGTGGATAAAACAAACCTATATATATATATATATATATATGATGTTGTTGGAACCAAGTTTTTTTAAAACTGACATTACAGACGTTCTCTTTTGCTTTGCATAGTGGTATTCGGTTATGAATATCCAGCAGCTCATTCGACGAGACAAGGGCCGAGATCCCTTCATCGGGAGTGACCCTTTAAGTAAAAGTTTGCGTCAACGTAATAACTTCACTATAGTCGATTACTTTTGCTTTGCATCGTGGTATTCAGTTTGGGATATCCTGCACCCCATTCGACGGGGAAAGAGCCGAGATCCCTTCACCGGGAGTGACCTCTTTAGCAAAAGTTTTCGCTACTATAATTTTTGTAAAAACCACTTGGATTCCTTCAACGATATCAAGTTCATTACGTTAACGGTTTTTCGCCAAAAACCATCCGTAGCCCTCCGTCATTTCAGAAAAGTAGCGCCTAGTATTTATGCTATGTTTGTTGGCTTCCGTCAAGGCATAGTGTGCGGTAGCTGTGTGTTACTTCTCTGTAGCATGGATATGCATTAATCTAGGACAGTCGTGCAGCCTTGTTGGCATCCGTCAAGGGCGAGTACGGGAGGGTCTAAATTAATCAGGACAATGACGGGTAGAACTTGACTTGCAACTTATGATTTGTTGGCATCCGTCAGGTCATAAGCTGCTTGGGGTAAAAATCATATCGGGAGTTTCAAACATACAGGAAACTTGCCAGGCTTGTGCATACCTTCTGGAGTGTGGTGACTTGAGTGGCTTCCATCAAGTTATAATGTGATGATAGTTGGATCCCGATTTCCATTGATGAGTAGGATTACTCCTCGGGTGACTCGGACTAATTCTCCTTTTGGGTTTGGAGGAGAATTCGAGGAAACATTGGGAGCCATCCAGATTAGATAAATTGATTAACCATTCTGATCTAGGTTAGAGTGCACGCTGAGTGTTTCTTCTCTCTCTCTCTCTGGCTGCGACTTTGACCCGACCTTTGACTAAAACTCATAAAACCAAGTTGACCGAACCTTCTTAAAACACTATGGATTTTGGAATGTCACGGTGTCGCATACATCATTGCCACTTCTATATCACATTTGCATTTCTCCAGAACACCCCGTATTACCACGAACATCCACTTCCATTGGATAAATCCATCGTATAGTTACATACGAACTCGAAGGAACTTTTTTGAGGATGGATTCTGGTTCTGGAGAGATTGAATAGTATTATTCGGTTGTCTTTTCTCTTTACCTTCTCTCAGATTGTGAGGGCTCCTAGGATTAGGAGAGGGTACACCTATTGAGCTTATTGGATAGTCTTCCTCCAGACCATAGGCAGGTGCCGAACGGTAGGGAAGGAAGAAAACCAACAAGCTTAACTATGGTGTACAGAAGGTAATAAGTAAAGACATATAAAGGGATTAGAATAATGGCAAAGAAAGTAGCGATCACCATCATTCACGACAAAGATCGTGTATACCCCTGCCACTCCTACATCCACTTTGCTTTTCTCTAGAACACTCCGTATCACTACGGATATCCACTTCTATTGGATAAATCCATCGTATAGTTACATACGAACTCGAAGGAACTTTTTCGAGGATGGATTCTGGTTCAGGAAAAAAAGAATAGGATTATTCAGATGTCTTTTCTCTTTACCCTCTCTCAGGTTGCGAGGGCTCCTAGGATTAGGAGAGTACACCTAATACGCTTATTGGATAGTCTTCTTCCAAACCTTAGGCTGGTGCCGAAGGGTAGGGAATGAAGAAAACCAATTAGTGTAAATAAGGTGTACAGAAGGTAATAAGTAAAGACGTAATAAAGGGATTGGAATGAGGGCAGGTAAGCATATGGTTACTGTCATGATTCAGGATAATAGAAGAGGCGTTACTAGGAATACCAGTTAACCCTTTTGAAACATTTTCATGTTTCATTTTTACTGTACGATGTTAATTGAAAACCGTTTTCCCAATTGGAATCTAACTCCAGGGTATGTATTTACTAGATCAGTTTCTCACATCTGTATGTTATTACGGATGGTGAGTGGGAGTAAGATATTGGGAATTGGGTGATTAGATCCTCATTATATCGGAATTTGTTGTAATTGGTGATATTTGAGGAAATTATCTGGATTTTGCCGGATGGCAAATATTTGGTTTTAAATATCCGTTGTTATGCACCAATTTCAAACTGATATATCTATACATTTATTTTATAAAGTGAGATATAACTTTTTGATATTATGTCTGTGGCATTTACTTATATCAGCTGGTGATTAGGTAAGGTGCATTCAACAACGGTGTAATTCTTCTTAACCATAGTACAGTTTTTCAACCTACGACGCACAGGGTTTGAGTTGTTGAACTCAGGGAACTTATACAAAGTATTGTATATTGTCCAGTGTCAATTAGGACAATGGGGTTGGTACTCGCACTGTATTCTGTTTACTCATAACTTCTCTGATTCTAGACATGTATTTCGTTGAAATACAAGGTTCAGATTTTGAGAAGTTATAGGTATAAGAATAAAGTAGAGAACCACTTATTAGAAGTATCGGGATTCTTCGAAGAAGTCGAAGATGTAGATACTTGTGTTTGGTATTCCATTGATAGTAATGGTTTTGAGAACTTGCTTCTCTTTCGGGTTACTCATATATGGATGCACTTCTAGATGAGTAATGCTGATTGTCCTCTTTGGTTGATATGCACTGGAGACAGCTGCATGATTTTGAATCTAGTTCTCATTAAATTAGTGCTTTTGTTTCTACATCAGATATATATATAGAATCAATTTATATCTTGACATGTTAAGGTATAGGGAGTTGTCCGGCTGATGCTTAAAACCAGAATCCAGATAAACTCAAGGCACGTTTTAGTAATGGCTGTTCGTGGGTTATCCCGGGCTTTGACGAGGGATAACTTTCTACCATCAGGAAGATCAATATTTATATTGTTCCTGACTCGCCACACTTTTTAGTAAAATGGATTTTTTCAGAAAATAGAAGTGGGAGTATGGTAGAACTGGAAGTGATTCCAGAACCACAAACGATTACTGAAGATTTAATAGAACCTGAGGATTCAATTGGTTTCGACGTTCCATTAGCCACTTCGCAGATTTGGTGGGTAACCTCAGGCACCCGAGAGGTACTTCAGTCTTCTCAGAGACGGTGACAGGGAAGTTCTTTTTTACCCAGACTTGCCATTGCTGCTGTTATAGACTACAAGACCCAGCAGGAGGATAAGTATAGCGTCATTCTAAACTAGCTTTAGAAGTGCACGTGTATATGACTCTGCCAGAGGGTTGTTGTAGTCAGTGGGAGCAGCGGAAGCATAGTAGGCAAGTAGCTTATGTCTATTTATAGACTAAAGCAGGTATAGAGGAAATAGATCATCTAATTTTGATGTGACAGTCATGGTCTTTGACCTCATCAGAATAGGAGATGGATCTGGTAAGAAGGTAGTAGAGAGTGATGTCCAAGTATTTGGGATGACATGAACTTGATAGGAGGAGATATTCCTATACTACAATTGGTTGTACTATGGTTGTTAAAAAGTTGTTTCTCCACACAGGATATGGATGTAATATTAGGGTTTCTGGTTACCGGATCAATGGTTTTGGATCTAGATTTGGGAAGTATCCTAATCTGGGTACTTTGACATTAAATGGACGACTCCTGGCATGGTGGTGAACCTGCAGGTGATGGAGTCAACCTCTCTAAAAGTGTCTTACAAACTAAAGGGGAGAGGGATCTACATGATTAATCTGCAGGTTCTACATTATCTGGATCTACATTTGCTTAGGCAATTGAGTTAATCATGAAATGTCAAGTACCACACCAGATATTGTTTTTGCACTAGCTGTAATAAACATATATCAATCCAATCTTGGAGAAACATTGGGAAGCAGTTTATGAACATAAGTGAATGTTCTTGGGATATGGTAACGACAGCTTCCTTCAGGAGACGGTTATCATTTCAGACTTCCAAGGTGACCTGGATGATAGAGTGACTATCAGAGTTACAGTTTTCCCTCTTTTGAGGGACAGTATGTTCGATAAGTGGTCCAAGCGGATACTGAGGAAAGGCATGACGCATAATACTGATTAAATTCAGTAGACGATACAGTCTAGAAAGTTTCTTGGAATTGGAGTTCTTTTTTAACTGGGTCCCATCAGATATCCAGATAAATTCTAAGACAAGTATTGCTCGTTTCGGGAGATAGTTTTCTCCGCGAATTGAGATATAGATAGATGCAGAAAGAAACACTGGAGCGGATTCACTCACTGAGGCTATTTCTCGAACGCAATCATTTTTCGCAAACGGGCTTTGCGAAACTGATTAGTAGAGAAGTTGGGTGTTCGGTATCACACGGGCTGTGAGTATGCGACATCGCAATAATTGGCCTTAAGTGCAAGTGGGAGATTGTTGGCTATAGTGCCCTCAAGGCAATTATCATAGTCGCGGACTTGTGAGTATGATGATTGAGTGAGGACCTATACCGATAAAACAGTCTTACTCAAGATGATAGTATGCTATCTGGTTTGTCTTTATCATCATGTATGTGTTGATAGAGCCCATAGGATTCTTGCTTGACTGCCAGCATTATGATTGCGATCATATATGTGGGAGCTGGGGTCTATAAGCACATCCTTAAATATCCCTAGTCGTAGGAGTATCGAGACCGGGCATCAATACTCCAGTGTAGACTAGTGTATACTGATCGAGACCCCGACGAGGGGCGGTGGCCAGGTCTCACAAGCCATTGGTGTTAGTATGTTCACCTAAGATAGTATACAGGTGCTCATTGGGTTATGAGTACACTGGACGGACTCGCCGGGAACCTGCTAGTTGGTATTATACCTATTGTCAGATAGCAGTTCCCAGGTGACATGTGTACAGGTTAGTCTGTCGACCTGAGATCGTCATTTGTCTCGTGTGAGTTCCTACTGTGCTTTGATTACTACCCTACCATGGCTCAAAGGAGTCGTGCAAACAGGTTTTAGTTGGGTACAGTCCCGAGCCACATGGAGGCAGTGATTGGATCGCCGGGGATTCGTCTCCCCGGTATTGGGGGTTAATGTCGCGTTGTGTACGGATGGCCATCAACATAAATCCATGGCCACGATGGACGAGAATTATCGATCCAGGATCGATAGTTTCTCAGGTGCTGATGGGTTTCATACCGACACTAAATATCGCGTTGTTGGGGGTCTGACTTTATCCACCCCCTTAGACTCGATATGCGATACTCTTAGACGAACAGACCGGACTGTACGGATATTGTTACTGTCAGGCTCAGTAGGAGTTCGGCATGAGTTTGCTCGTCGGCTTCCCTTTCGCTCAATATCTGGGTAGCTGTTACGTACAGCTAGTGCCGCTGACGTGCTTGTGGTTAAACCCACTGCAGCGTATTGACGAGTCTTTAGAGCCCCACACAGAGGGTTTTCACGGTTCAGGCGATATGGTGTACATGAGGTATGTTGATACATACAGGTGTCCGATTAAATATGTGCAAGTGCTGTGCAGACTTTAATCGGACGGTTGATAATGCTAGCGGCTTAGGATTAAGCCGGATTATTAAATCGGGTTTTGATTTAATAATTAATATATGTATTTGTATATACGTATCCTAGTATTATTGTTCACTATGTAGGGTTCCTAGGCACATCCATGAGGTTCTACAACTGATCAACCATGCCAAAATCAAATTTTTCATGTGCCAAAGAAACCCTAATGCCAGATCGTTAACTAGAGATAAGGCGAAACATGCAAGCAAACTACTTTGCTATAAAGTGAAAATGACTACAACCTTTGTAGATCCGGTCCTCCACCTCTCTAGCTCCGTGATGACGTCCCTCCGCTGCGATCATCGGATCCCGGACTCTAGCGATGGTTTCGTCGGAGAAATGATCGGGTTAGGTCGTCGACTTCGATGCCGAAGATGATCTACGTCGAGGCAACTCAAGATCAAGCTCCATCTTCACTTGGTCATAAAACTTGTGAAGATAACACACTCTACTACATGGCAAGTGGTAGAGGATGAAGAAATAGGTAGTGGGTTCACTTTGGAATTGGATTTCTCACTTGGATTCATCACTTGGAATTTTCAGGAAAGCTTTTTCTTCTCTTCATGAAGATGAAGAAGAAGGAAAATGAAAAGAATTAACTTGAAAATAATAAATCAAGTGAATCTTATCATAATGCAACCATGGGTGAAGTAAACACATATAGAGAATAAACTAGGGTTTAGGTGTAATGGTTAGGTTAAGGAAAAAACAAAATGGTTGAAGCTTCATGAAACTTCAAGAATAAAACAAAGAAAGCCACCACCATTTTATTTTTGCCAAAAAATAAATAAAGAAAATAAATAAAACAAATAAAACCTAACCATTAACCTAAACATGGTTTAAGTCTTACACACACCCAAGTTTGCATGTATCATCAAACATGATACAAACTAGTGCACAAAAATATATCACATATACAACTTGTGCACATCAAGTGAGAAAATCAATTTTAAGTGAACAATACTAGTTAATGTAAAGTAATATATCTAATATATAATTATACATTAAATCATTAAATCAACACTTGATTTGATGATCCGGTCATACTGCACATAACTGACTAATATCAAGTGTATCAATGTATCGAATCAACATTTGATTCGGGAACCCGGCTATATCTTATATAACCGTCCAATGATACAAATCGCGAGAATAGAATACAGTATCACATACTGGTATTATTCTCGGTCCCGCACATATCTCATATGCGCTCCTATTTCGTTTCGCTTGAGCCAGGAAACCTCCGTGTAGGACTCTAAAGACTCGTCAATACGCCGGCTGTAGGTGATGATCATATCAAACACCCACAAGCCGCAAGCGGTCTGCTAAACGTAACGGCCACCCGGGTATTGAGCGATCAGAAGATCAACGAGCAAGCCCGCTCACACTCCTGTGAATCCAACCAGTAACACTTACCGTACAGTCCGGTCTGTTCGTCTGATATGTCGCATATCTCGCCTAGGGGTGGTAAACGTCAGACCCCAGTAGCTCGATAAGTCATGCCGATATAAGGTCCATAACAAGCGTGAAACTACTGATAACTCTTACCAGTATATCCCTGCAACCCTGGCCAGGGATTTCCAGTTATGGCCAGTCGAGCATAGCGCAACATCAACCCCCAATACCGGGAGAGACGAATCCCCTCCTATCGCTCATTGCCTCCATGTGAATCGGGACTGTACCCAAAAACCACCTGTTTGCACGACTCAGTAGATCCGTGGTAGGGTGGAAATAAAACCACAGTGGGAGACACACAAGACTCTATGACGATCTCGGGTCAACAGACTAAGCTGTACCAGTGTCACCAGAAAACTGCCATCTGACGTGAGGTATAATACCATCTGGGAGTTCTCGGCGAGTCCGTTCAGTGTACCCAGTCTCCACTGAGCATCCGCATACCATCTCTGATGTCAAACACCAATGGATATGGGATCATCCATCGCCCATCACATGGGTCGAGAAGATATACGCTAGTCTACTCTGGAATATCGATGCCCCGTCTCGATATTCCCGCGACTAGGAACATTCAAGGATGTACTCATGGACTACCCAGGCCCCACTAGTATGATCTACACCATAGTCCTGGAAGTCGAGCACACATCCTAAGGGCTTTATCAACATGTAACAGAGAGACAGAAAGTATACATGTTAAGATAAAGAGCAACCAGATAGCGTACTATCATGTCGAGCAAGAAAGTCCTACCTATATATGTCCCAGCATCCACTACAATATACATCCAATGTACAGTAATGGCCTCTAGGGCATACATATAACTAACAATCTCCCACTTACACTAGGGCCATCTGTAGCAGTGGTTGTAGTATCTCATACTCAACCATCTCATATAAGTCTCTCTTTGGGAAAATGCCTTCATGGCACCCAACCACCAGATATCGTAGTCATGGTATGTAGCAATGGAAAGTAGGATCTGGATGGACTTAAGCATAGCCACTGGAAAAGGTTTCATCATTTTCCACGCCTGGTCGATGACGAAAACCTTTAACAAGTCTAGCTTTGAAAGTCTCAACTTTTCCATCTACACCAAGTAATCTTCTCAAGATATACTTGCTCCTGATGGGGATTTAACCCTTCAGATATAGCATCCAAAGTCCATACTTTGTTGGTGTACATGGATTCCATCTCAGATCGCTAAGCATCCAGCCATTCTTACAGAGTCCCTACTCATGATGGCCTGCTCGAAACTAGTTGGGTCATCATCTCATGATGCAATTCTCGCTCCCACTGTCATCGAGAAACCGAAGTATCTCTCAGGCGGATGAGGAACCCTACTAGATCGTCGCAGAGGCTGAGGTTCGTCGGGGACTATTGAATCCTTTGATTCTGTCAAATCATCAGCTGCAGTTTGTACAGCTGGAACCTTTCCAGTTCTACAGAACTGACCTTGCCTCAATCTTGTTCGGATTTTGCTTTTGACATAGGCCGGACAATCCCAAATCTTAACTTACTTAAGAGATAGGCTCTTCCCATACCATATCTTATATGGAGTGGTAGGCACTGATTTGATTCGAACCCAATTCAATAGGTATGCAACTTCTCAAGTGCATAACCCCTAAAAGAAACAGGTAACTTAGTAGTACTCATCATAGAGCACACCATATCTAATATGGTGCGATTGCTCCGCCTTGATACACTGTTGTGCTGTGGTATATTCAGAGAAGTAACACCGAGAGAGAATCTCATTCTCCTTTAGAATAGTCCAGGAATTCTATGCACAAGTATTCTCCTCCCTGATCTTATCATAGGACATAATACTTATACCCGGTTTTTGGTTCTCTATTTCTAACTTATATTCGGTGATTATCTCAAAAGTTTCGAACTTGTGTTTCAACAGGAACATATGTCTGAATCTTGAGAGATCATCAGAGAATTTAATGAAGTACAAAGAACCGGTCCTGGTATGTGTAGACATGGGACCTTACATACATCAACATGTATCATCCCAAGAGTTCACTAACTCTTTCTCTGATTCCAGTAAACAGAGCTATGGTCATCTTATCTCTGTGACATGACTGGCAAGTTTCACAAGATGTAAATTCAAACTGATTTAAATATGCATCTTAAATGTAACTTAAGCTAGTCGGGTCACATTGATATGACCTAGTCTATAATACCTCAAGAAGGATCCGTTCATTTCTGAACTCTTCCTCTTGTGTGTGTTCTGTATACTAGGAACTATAGTTTGATTTAGAATGTCAATGCTTTTAGATAACGTGCCTGAACCGATCAACTTTTGAAATAGGAAATGTTCAAAACATTATCCAACAATACAAAATTTTATCATTTCTTTACTAATAAAGAGACTGGTATGATTTTGTATATCAGGTTCGGTATCTAATAACATTCGTTCAGAATCAATGTACTGGTAATACAGGGTGACAGTGACCAACAGACTTGGCTGCAACACTTTCCCCGTTTTCTGTCTCATGAAACTTATCACCCGTACTCAGTTCTCTACCTTTCTGTAGCCCTATGTAACGAATTACATTTGCGGGATCCTGATCCGGTATCTAATACCTAGGACATAGAGGGCACTGAGAAACAGTCTTTTATAATGAACACACCCGAAGGAGATGCATCATATGCATTTTCTTCGTTTGGGCGGCATAGGAATTCTGGTATTCCCCTATTTCCTGCTCGGTCTTATAACAATTATAAGTTAGAGCAGTACCAACGTTCCCCAGCTCAGTATAACAAGCGAGTTCGGTCAATACATCCATATTATTATCTTGATTAAGGCGTGATATGGTCGCTACCTGGAGAGAGAGAGAAGAAAACACTCTGCGTGCGCTCTTGCAAGATTAGATTGGTTATTTATTTTATCTAATCAGGATGGCTCCCACTGTTTTTATCAAATCTTCCTTCAAATCTTAAAAAGAAAGACTAGCCGGGATTAATTACACTCTACAAGTTCGCTAATCTTTCAGCCATGCCAGTGTCGGTACTTTGAGGGAGGTTCCCCGTGCTTTCGCACGGACCTAATTACAGTAAACCTCGTTTTCCCAGGGGCGTAACCCCGTTGACACCTTTCTAGACACCTACTTGATCGACTAATTGTAAAGTGCAAAACTTTCCCAGGAGTAACAATTACTCGCAGTGGGTATCGGGATCCAACTATCATATAGAAAGTATGCAATCTCATTGAAAATTTCAACACTTGAAATTCCCGATAAAGGTTTTTACCCCTAGCACCTATGACCTTAACTATGGTCAACAAATCATAAGCACTAGTCAAGTTCTACCCGTCATTTCGTGATTAATTAGACCCACCTACATGACCATTAACTAAGGTCAACAAAGTCACGCGACTGTCCTAACTAATCGCATCATATGCGGTGTAGGAAGACATCACTTAGCTACCGTACGCTGTGCCTTGACTATGGTCAACAAACACAGCATGAATACTAAGTACTCTACTTTCTAAAATGACGGAGGGTTGCGAATGGTTTTTATGAAAACCTTTAACACTTTGAACTTGATCTCGTTGCGGAATCAAATGGTTTTTAAATGGAGTGTTTTTGAGGCTTTTCTAGTTTTGCTAAAGGGGTCACTCCAGGTGAAGGGATCGTCGGCCCTTTCCTCATCGAATAAGGTGCAGGATATATCATATATACCGCTGTGCAAAGCAAAAACTATAGAAGCAATCAAAAGAAAAACCGAGGGTTGTAGCATCTGCCAGTTATTGCTAAAGGGGTCACTCCCGGTGAAGGGATCTCGGCCCTTTCCTTATCGAATAAGGTGCAGGATGTTCTACAAGGAACACCGCGATGCAAAGCAAGAACTGTAACTACCTGTTTTTATGAAATTCGATTCCACAACATCTTTTAGGTTTATTTTCTTTCATTAATCTCATTAATGAATGTCCCATCATTTAAGTCCACCTAAACATCACATATAAATATAACGTACGCTTATGCCATCCGCATTCGCCTCGATGTCCCGTCTGCACCGTTAGGTTAGGTAACCAACGCCAGAACGAGGCAGGGCTAGTGCGGGTGTAAAACATAAGCAACTTCTATATAATATATCATATATACTATATACAATATCTATCTGAACCTATCACATGATCACATCACAGATAACGCAGCAGAAAATATCATATGAAATATTGGATATATTAGGACGTCCGTGTTTTATTTTGAGCCTGAATAAAACACGGATTCCACGGTCATGATGAATAGCCAATCCCACACCCCTAGACCCCTACGAGAACGGCAAGCAACCCTACCAATTCTAGGGTTAGGAGACCCGGACTCGACTCCTCGAGATGGTCTCCCACTGGACCCTAGAACCCGGTTACTTATGCTCCCCTCCTTGGGTCTATCCTAATGCGGAAAAGTAAATAATATACATCAACGGTGACATCTTCCGCAACCTGGAAGTGCCCCAATAAAAGAATATTACATACAAGTTTTTACATGAATGAAAATGAAAAACACTCATCTCACATAAAAACCCCCGGCTATTCAAACACGATGATCCAATATAGCATATCCAGCAACACATAACATCACATGTCATCAACGTAAGTAAATATGCGCATCCCAATTTTCGTTGACATATAGCAACGAAACCGGCGATATCACATATTACACTTACGGTCACAGAAAAGAAAGTGTAAAACTACAACAGTTGGAATCCGCAAACTCTTTAGACATCGCATGCCTAATCAAATGAATCCCTTAGACATCGCATGCCTAACAATTATAAACCTCGCATTTTAGTCTCAATATCGAAAACACTTTTCAATATAAAGTCGGGTAATTCAACAAGATTCCCGACATCCAGAACGAATGCTCGTCGCAAACTTTAGTGGACGGCCGCACCCCCAATACCGTCGACGAAGTGCACTAAGGCGGAAAGACCGCTGCCGCGAGCACCCGAACGGATGCTTTTTGGCGACGGGGTTCTCCTACAATCACTTGGTCGGGGCTATGGGGTGTAGCTGTCTATTAAGTTTACCGGCGAGTATCCGTGTAATCAACGCGATTGCGACGGACTTTTGATCACATCAAAATCCCATGGCAACCAATCAAGTGAGGCTAAACTGCTATGTTTATAACATCCAAATCAGTTATCTCATAACTACTTGTGGATTCCAAATATTGTATCACATTCCAGATAAATAGAAAATGTTAAACTTTCCGATCGAACAATCAAACACCCAAGTTCTCCCAAACAGCTCAACACATGAAATAAGTTTAAGAACATTCACTTCATGCCACAGTACTGACGGTCCAGCCGTAGAAGGGTCAAGCCAACGCCTCACATGTGACACGCCGTACTGCCCCGAATCCTAAGGTTCAAAGGGCAGTTCAAGACGGTCACATAATCGAGTTAAGGTTTGTTGTCTTCTAGAGGGTCCATCGCGTTACTTGCACTACTCAGAACGTTCTCAAACTACGGAAAAGTCCAACAGTTGGAAATTTCCCGGCAAGGGAAAAATTGGGTATTCATATCCGGTCGAACTTTTTAACATATTCTAAATTATCCAGAAAAACACATAGACAAAATTAGACAATCCGATCGAATCTACGAACTCCCAATACAACCCAGAAAAACTCAACTCTTGAGTAAACTTTAAAAATTCCCAGAAAACACAGGCATTGCAGAAGGGTATTACTGTGCAAAGAAAGTGCCAAGATAATCCTATATGGTCGCGGATCCGCCGCACATGCCATGCTCGTGCCGCGGTTCCGCGGCCACGTGGTCGAGTTATGCGCACGTGCTTCACAGTAATTCTTAAAAAAGCCTGCTGAATTTTTTTGGATATTTTTAATTCATAAAAATCCACGATTTCAAAAAATGTACAGAGAATGGTTTTGGATTAGGGTTTCGGGTTCGATCGGACTTCTAACATCGTCTACAATTCGCCTAAAGCTCTAACTAGGCTCTGATACCACTGTAGGGTTTCTAGGCAAACCCATGAAGTTTTACAACTGATCAACCATGCCAAAATCAAATTTTTCATATGCCAAAGAAACCCTAATGCTAGATCGTTAACTAGAGGTAAGGCGAAACATGCAAGCAAACAACTTTGCTATAAAGTGAAAATGACTACAACCTTTGTAAATCCGGTCCTCCACCTCTCTAGCTTCGTGATGACGTCCCTCCGCTGTGATCATCGGATCCCGGACTCTAGCGATGGTTTCGTCGGAGAAATGATCGGGCTAGGTCGTCGACTTCGATGCCGAAGATGATCTACGTCGAGGCAACTCAAGATCAAGCTCCATCTTCACTTGGTCATAAAACTTGTGAAGATAACACACTCTACTACATGGCAAGTGGTAGAGGATGAAGAAATATGAAGTGGGTTCACTTTGGAATTGGATTTCTCACTTGGATTCATCACTTGGAATTTTCAAGAAAGCTTTTTCTTCTCTTCATGAAGATGAAGAAGAAGGAAAATGAAAAGAATTAACTTGAAAATAATAAATCAAGTGAATCTTATCATAATGCAACCATGGGTGAAGTAAACACATGTAGAGAATAAACTAGGGTTTAGGTGTAATGGTTAGGTTAAGCAAAAAACAAAATGGTTGAAGCTTCATGAAACTTCAAGAATAAAACAAAGAAAGCCACCACCATTTTATTTTTGCCAAAAAATAAATAAATAAAACAAATAAAACAAATAAAACCTAATCATTAACCTAAACATGGTTTAAGTCTTACACACACCCAAGTTTGCATGTATCATCAAACAGGATACAAACTAGTGCACAAAAATATATCACATATACAACTTGTGCACATCAAGTGAGAAAATCAATCTTAAGTGAACAATACTAGTTAATGTAAAGTAATATATCTAATATATAATTATACATTAAATCATTAAATCAACACTTGATTTGATGATCCGGTCATACTGCACATAACCGACTAATATCAAGTGTATCAATGTATCGAATCAACATTTGATTCGGTAACCCGGCTATATCTCATATAACCGTCCAATGATACAAATCGCGAGAATAGAATACAGTATCACATACTGGTATTATTCTCGGTCCCGCACATATCTCATATGCGCTCCTATTTCGTTTCGTTTGAGCCAGGAAACCTCCGTGTAGGACTCTAAAGTCTCGTCAATACGCCGGCAGTAGGTGATGATCATATCAAACACCCACAAGCCGCAAGCGGTCTGCTAAACGTAACGACCACCCAGGTATTGAGCGATCAGAAGATCAACGAGCAAGCCCGCTCACACTCCTGTGAATCCAACCAGTAACACTTACCGTACAGTCCGGTCTGTTCGTCTGATATGTCGCATATCTCGCCTAGGGGTGGTAAACGTCAGACCCCAGTAGCTCGATAAGTCATGCCGATATAAGGTCCATAACAAGCGTGAAACTACTGATAACTCTTACCAGTATATCCCTGCAATCCTGACCAGGGATTTCCAGTTATGGCCAGTCGAGCATAGCGCAACATCAACCCCCAATACCGGGAGAGACGAATCCCCTCCTATCGCTCATTGCCTCCATGTGAATCGGGACTGTACCCAAAAACCACCTGTTTGCACGACTCAGTAGAGCCGTGGTAGGGTGGAAATCAAAGCACAGTGGGAGACACACAAGACTCTATGACGATCTCGGGTCAACAGACTAAGCTGTACCAGTGTCACCAGAGAACTGCCATCTGACGTGAGGTATAATACCATCTGGGAGTTCTCGGCGAGTCCGTTCAGTATACCCAGTCTCCACTGAGCACCCGCATACCATATCTGATGTCAAACACCAATGGATATGGGATCATCCATCGCCCATCACATGGGTCGAGAAGATATACGATAGTCTACTCTGGAATATCGATGCCCCGTCTCGATATTCCCGCGACTAGGAACATTCAAGGATGTACTCATGGACTATCCAGGCCCCACTAGTATGATCTACATCATAGTCCTGGAAGTCGAGCACACATCCTAAGGGCTTTATCAACATGTAACAGAGAGACAGAAAGTATACATGTTAAGATAAAGAGCAACCAAATAGCGCGTACTATCATGTCGAGCAAGAAAGTCCTACCTATATATGTCCCAGCATCCACTACAATATACATCCAATGTACAGTAATGGCCTCTAGGGCATACATATAACTAACACACTATTCGTTTTCTCTTGGCTATTCGTATTTTGGTACAAATACGCATATATGTATTTTGATACATGTACCGGGAAGTATTCCGCATTTTATATGAAATAGCTTCTAAAATATGCCACCTCATTATTGATTTTTAGAAAATCATTTGCTTTTAAATGAGGTGGAAAAGGTGACATAAGTCAAGGCATGGGTCAAAGCATGGTGCAAAGTATGGTTTGGATTATTTTATTTGATTAATTCGAAATAATATTTTTCTTGTGGTGGAAATGAGAGAAAGGGGATGGGCCGGCCACTTTTTGGGTGGGGTTGATTTTGATTTGAGGATAACATTTTTTTGCCTCCTCACTCTCTCATTCTCATACACACAAAAACACTTAGCCATATTAGCTCATGCTTTGGATCATCATCTCCTCATCTTCTATGGTTGCTCCATGAGCATTTTTAGTTGAGAGAAAATTGTAGTGACACTTTCATACACTCCCACTCTCCATCGCTAGCGACTTTGGAGCGTCGGTTACCTCGTTCGACGAGGTTGGAGCCTGCCCCGTTTCCCTTGGGTGGATCATCGGAGATGGAGGAAGACCGGCAACCAAACATCGTCAAAGGATCGCTAGGAGCTTGGAATGAAGACCGAAGGACACGGATCAACTCAGTATAACAATTCTAACTCTCAGTTAGTTTGCTAGTTTAGGGTTTAAGGACGATCTGTAAATCGGGTAGCGGTAGCGCCAGTTTAGAAAATTTTTGTTCCGCATTTTGGCCGCGTTTCGATAGCCAGGGCCCTGCCGTAACCCTTCATTGTTTGCTTCACTTATTCATACATTAGTGTAGAGGTAGCTTGAGTTGAGTCTCCTCAAAGTAGATCATCTTCGGCTTCGACGATCATTAAGCAAGCTCGTTCATTTCGACTAATGGAGCCTTCGGAGTGTCTAGAACACCACTATTTGGAGCGAAGAGTCTTCTATATAGAGCATTTGAAGTTATGGATCGGTTTACAAAAGTTGTATTCCATAATCACTTAGGTTTATGCTTGCTTATTTGATGTAAAACCCTAATTCTCTAGTTCGATTCTAAGTTTGAGTTCATTAGCACACTATTTTTTTAAATTGTATACTTGATACACCATGAAACCCTAGTAGACGTGCTAAGAAACTTCAACACTTCCTTGAGAATTTAATTCTCTTCTTCAGAGCTTAGTTCTCTGCCCGTTGAAATTTCAGAATTAAACTCTGTCAGAAAGAACCTTTTTAGGTAAAGATCTTGAACGATAAAGAAACCTTTTTCTTTAATTCTCTTTTTTTTCCTGGATTTTAAATCCACCATAAGGGCTTCACTCACTTCTGAAACCCATCTCTTAAAGATCCAAAAGACATAATCTTTGAGTAGTAAACCCCAATGTCTTCGAAGATTGGGCATTTCTCCTCTGATCTTTGAGGTTTCATGGTATTTTAAATCTATTTTCGTTTCCCCATCATGGGGGTTTCTGGAATTTAATTCTACTGCTTAAAAGGAATTTAATTCCTCATCAAAGAGCTTAGCTCTGAAAGATCGAGAGGGCCCTTAAGGAATTTCATTCCCTGGTGTTCTTGAGAATATTTTCATAGGGTTTTACCCTTATTTGCACAAATTTAAATTTGTTGGGTATTTTAACAGAATTCGTTTTCTCTATGAGGATGTCAAGAGTTGTTTAAACTCCAGTGTATGCTTAATGAAAATCTTTTTTGATTCTCACAATGATTGTCTCGTCTCATCATTGGTGAGCCTCCATATCGATTTTGTGGGGTCCATTAGTTTACAATCAGTGGTCCCATGGAACAAACTTCCTGTCGTTTCCTTCTGTTATTATATATATATATATATAGGTTTCATTAATGGTTTTTCTTTCCCTTATTTTAGGAACAATGGCTTCTCTTCCATACTTTCTCTTTACTCGCTTAGATGCCGCTTTTCCGCAATCGCCGTCGGATGAGGAAGCTATGGCGATGATCAGGGCACAAGACAGAGACCGTACCAGTCTACTCTTATGGGGAGTTTGGTATGGTCACATCATCCGGGGCCGCCGCAGCTTTATTTGTGAGGTGTCAACAGAGCCTCTCCGCCCAATATCGCTGATGTAGCGCCCGCAGACCGCTTATGCGGTGGAGGCAGCTAATTGGACTCCTACAAGCCGGCTTGAGCCGTCAACAACTGGGATACCCAACCATCCCTTGCCGGCTATAGATATCTTGGGGCGCCGCATCTGTCAAGGTGAAGCCCAACCCTGGGGACAAGTTTATAAGGTAGGGCTTACCCCTCGCCACCCAGTAGGCTATCTTCCCTGGGCTCGATATGTTCTTTCCGCCCACCGTGCACGGTTGCAGAAGGTTGGGCTATATCAAGCGGAACGCGTCTCTTTTTCATTACCAGGCCCCTAACGTCTAGTACGTGTTTGTGACCATGCAGGCTATGCTTGACGGCCTGACGACTGAAAATGCCGTCCGCCATAAGTACCCCAGTCTAATCAAGGCTCTGGGTATTTTTGAGAAACTATTCGCGAAGTCAGAAGGGCAGGGCGTCACCTTTGAGAGCTTCATCGCCTGCTTTATCCGTGAAGACGCTTTATCCAATGAGGCTCCAAAGTTTGCAAACATTGACAACTCTTTTGGGTTTGGGCTGAATAAACTGCCGGCCAAAGAGGAAAACTTGTCGCAGTTTTATATTCCGATCTCGTCGGCCGTGTCCTTCGATGCGATTGCGGCCCCTGGGATGAACGAAGAGACCTTCTTCGTCGGCTTCATCAGCCTTTGGCTTAGTTGGTTCACCATTCCGACGCATCGACGCTTCATGAGAGCTTCCGTCTTCTACCCCGCTCATCGTGTTAGTTATATGTATGCCCTAGAGGCCATTATTGTACATATGATGTATATTATGGTGGATTCTTGGACATATATAGAGATGAATTTCTTGCTCGACATGATAGTATGCTATCTGGTTGCTCTTTGTCTTAACATGTAGACTTGTATTGTGATACTGTCTTGCTCTCACATGTTGATAAAGCCTTTAGTATGTATACTTGACTACTAGGACTATGATGGAGATCATACTAGTGGGGCCAGGGTAGTTCACAAGTACATCCTTTAATTGTTCCTAGTCGAGGGTGTATCGAGACAGGGCATCGATATTTCAGAGTAGACTAGCGTATTCGCTTCTTGACCCATATGATGGGCGATGGATGATCCTACATCCATTGGTGTTTGACATCAAAGATGGTATATGTGTGCTCAGTGGAGACTGGGTACACTGAACGGACTCGCCGAGAACTCCTAGTTGGTGTTATACCTATCGTCAGACAGCAGTTCTCTGGTGATACTGGTACAGGTTAGTCTGTAGACCCGAGATCGTCATAGAGTCTTGTGTGATTCCCACAGTGCTTTGATTTCCACCTTACCACGTTCAAAAGAACGTGCAAAGTGGTTTTTGGGTATAGTCCCGAGTCACATGGAGGCAATAAGCAATAGGAGGGGATTTGTCTCTCCTGGTATTGGGGTTGATGCTGTGTTGTGCTCAATTGGCTATAACAGGAAGTCCCTGGCCAGGGCTGATACAGAGATTTACTGGTAAGTGTTATCAGTAGTTTCTCGACCCGTTATGAGCCTCACATCGGCACGACTTATCGGTTACTGGGGTCTGACGTTTACAACCCCTAGACTAGATATGCGACATATCAGACGAAGAGACAGGACTGTACGGTAGTGTTACTGAGAGGCTTTACAGGAGTGTGAGCAAGCTTACTTGTTGATCTTCTGATCGCTCAATACCCGGGTAGCCGTTACGTCCAGCTAGTACTGCTGACGGCTTATGGGTGACTGATATGATCATCATCTACAGCCGGCGTATTGACGAGTCTTTAGAGTCCTACATAGAGGTTTCCTGGCTCAGGCGAAACAAAGTAGGAGCACATATGCGATATGTGCGGGACCGAAATTAATACGAGTATGTGATACCGTATTCTATTCTCGCGATATTCGTATCAGTCGGTTATATATGATAAAGCCGGGTTATCGAGTCAAGTGTTGATTCGATAAGTTGATACAAATAATATTAGTCGGTTGTATGTGATATAGCCGGATTATTAAATCAAGTGTTGATTTAATAATTTAATGTATAATTATATATGTGATATATTAATTTACATTAACTAATATTAGCTCACTTAAGAATTTCTTTTTCTCACTTATGCATTTAATATATATGTGATATATATTAATTGTATTTCTTTTTGTGTCATGCTAGTTGCTACATGCTACATGGGTGTATGAGACTCACACCATTCTTATGATAATGTAGGGTTTATTTATTTAAAGTAAATCATTAATTAGTTGGAAATTAGTCACATGGTTTAAGCTTAGTGGAAGTTTGTAGAACTATTGACTTAGTCCACTAGTTTTGTTTTACATTAGATATTTATTAACCCAACCATTAACTTAAGCCATGGTTAAGTCTCTACATGAGTTATATGAGATATTTCTCACCCATGGTTGCCATAACATTATTAGCTTCATCTTCTTCATGAACAAGAGAGAGCTCTCTAGGTTTTGAGGAGGTGAGGAAAATTAGTGAGAAAAATATTTCTAAAGTGAGCAAAATTCCTACTTAATCATCCTCTACTAGATTAGCCATTTAGTTTAGGGTGTTAGCTTCACTAATCCCTAATTAGTGAAGAGGCAGCTTGGGTTGGTGTCTCATCGACGTAGAACATCTTCGGCCTCAAAGACTTCGTGCAAGCTTGTTCCTTTCATCTTGTGGAGCTATTCTAGAGTCCGGAAGATCACTACATGGAGAGAAGGGACTACTACATGGAGCAATTGAAGTGAAGGACCGGTCTACAAAGGTTGTATTCCATGTTCACTTAGATGTAAAGTTGTTTACATGTTGTAATGTCTAATTCTCTAGTTAAGATTGTAGGGTTAGGGTTGTTTAGCATGGCAAAATTTTGAAAACGGTAAGAATGATGCCTCTCGAAACCTTGCTATCGTGCTACGTAACCCTACAAATCGCGTAGCTGAAGGGGCATGATTGACCATTGGTATTGCGGGACTGTCGCACCTATATCATGGATTAAGCGTTGCGTCCAATACTTCGACCCCATGTGCGGATGTTGTGAATTTCTCCCTCCACTACTTCACGTCGTGGATCGAGATGCATGTACTGGGAGCATTTGCAGCACATCGGCGGCTATATTTCTATGACTCCTATACCTTCCCACGGGTTATGAAGTTGGTGGATGCTTTTGCTCCCGATCCGACTCAGCTAGGGGCCCTCCCTTTGTTTCTCAACCCATATTCAAACAAGGGCGGGATGGTGTTTAGTGACCGAGTCCTCTCTGCTCCCGCCGAGCCCGTTCTGTTAGTTGTATGTATGCCCTGGAGGCCATTATTGTACATATGATGTATATTATAGTGGATGCTTGGACATATATAGGGAGGACTTTCTTGCTCGACATGATAGTATGCTATCTGGTTGCTCTTTATCTTAACATGTACACTCTTTGTCTCTCTGTTACATGTTGATAAAGCCCTTAGGATGAGTACTTTACTACCGAGATTATGATGCAGATCATACTAGTGGGGCCATGGTAGTTGGTAAGTACATATTTTCAATTGTTCCTAATCATGGGAGTATCGAGACGGGGCATCGATATTCCAGAGTAGACTAGCGTATACGCTTCTTGACCCATATGATGGGCGATGGATGATCCCACATCCATTGGTGTTTGACATCAAAGATGGTATACAGGTGCTTAGTGAGATTGGGTACATTGAACAGGACTCGCCGAGAACTCCTAGATGGTATTATACTTCACGTCATATAGCAGTTCTCTGGTGACACTGGTACAGGTTAGTCTGTAGACCCGAGATCGTCATAGAGTCATGTGTGATTCGCACTGTGCTTTGATTTTCACCTTACAACGTTTAAGAGAACGTGCAAAACGGTGGTTTTTGGGTACAGTCCCGAGTCACATAGAGGCAATGAGCGATAGGAGGGGATTTCGTCTCTCTCAGTATTGGGGGTTGATGTTGCACTGTGCTCGATTGGCCATAACAAGAAATCCCTGGCCAGGGTTGCTGAGATTTACTGGAAAGAGTTATCAGTAGATTCTCGAACCGTTATGGGCCTCACATTTGCATGACTTATCAGACTATTGGGGTCTGACGTTTTACCACCCCCAGGCAGGTATGCGACATATCAGAAGAAGAGACCGGACTGTACGGTAGTGTTACTTAATGGATTCGTAGGAGTATGAGCAGGTTTACTTGTTGATCTTCTGATCGCTCAATACCCGGGTAGCCGTTACGTCCAGCTAGTATCGTTGACGGCTTGTGGGTGACTGATATGATCATCACCTACTGTCGGCATACTGACGAGTCTTTAGAGTCCTACACAGAGGTTTCCTGGTTCAGGCGAAATGAAGTAGGAGCACATATGTGATATGTGCGGGACCGAGATTGATACACGTATGTGATACCGTATTCTATTCTCGCGATATGTGATATCGGTCGGTTATATGTGATATAGCCGGGTTATCGAATCAAGTGTTGATTTGATAAGTTGATACATATGATATTAGTCGGTTATATATGATATAGCCGGATTATTAAATCAAGTGTTGATTTAATAATTTAATGTATAATTATATATTTGATATATTAATTTACATTAACTAATATTAGCTCACTTAAGGACATTTAATATATATGTGATATATATTATTGTGTCATGCCAGTTGCTACATGCTACATGGGTGTATGAGACCCATACTATAATTAAGATAATGAGGTTTTTATTATTTAAGGTAAATACAAAATTAGGTGGAAATTAGTAATGGTTGGATACCTAGTGGAAGCTTGTAGAACCATTGACTTAGTCCACTAATTTTGGTTTAACCTAGATATTTATTAACCCAACCATCATCTTAAGCCATGGTTAAGTCTCTACATGAGTTAATTTGATATATTATCTCACCCATGGTTGCTATTCTCACTCATTGAGATTCATTCCATTCTCATCTTCATCTTCTTCTTCATTCCAATTTTGCTCTCTAGCTTTTTGGAAAGTGAAGAAATATAGTGAGAAAAATTATTCTAAAGTGAGCAAAAATCCTACTTCATTAACCTATACTAGATTTGCCATTTAGTTTAGGTTGTTTTCTTCACTAATTCCCAATTAGAGAACATGTAGCTTGAGTTGGAGTTTTCTCGACGTAGATCATCTTCGGCCTCGAAGACTTCAAGCAAGCTTGTTCCTTTCGCCTTATGAACCTTTACTAGAGTTCGGAAAATCACTACTTGGAGCGAAGGGACTAGTACACGGAGCTTTAGAAGTGAAGGACCGGTCTACAAAGGTTGTATTCCTCATTCACTTAGTATAATGTTTGATTACATGCTAGCTTAACTCCTAATTTTCTAGTTAGATCCTTGGCATGGGTTGCATAGCTCTCTAGGTATTTTAAAATTGCATATTTGATGCACCATAAATCCTAGTTAGGGTGCTATGGAACCCAGCAGTGGTATCAGAGCCAAGTGAGAGCATTAGGAGTTGTTTTGACGATATTAGATGAACTGCGAAACCGAAACCAACTCCGAAACCCCGACACAACAACCCATTTCAGTTCTGGCCGAAACTGTTCATGATGGATTGGCTTCGATTTTTTTTGTTTCGGGGCTCTGGAGTTTAGTATTTTGTAGTCGTAATTTTAACATCGTCTCGGTTAACTTGGACGATGCTAAAAAGTTCGAACGAATATAAAAAACCCAATTTTTTTACCCCTCTTTGGAAAATTTTCCAAAGATTGGATTTTTCCAAGTTAAAAAAATTATTCAAATATCATGCAGGTAATTCTATGAACCCTCTAGAAGAACGATACCCAAACTCGACTCTTTGACCACGGAACCGCTGCCAAACCTTAGGGTTTGCGGCAGTTCCGCGGCGCTATAAGTGAGGCATGGGTCGGCCCTTCTACGGTTGGTCCATAGGCGTCGTGGCACGTTTTAGGTATTTTTTAAACTGTGCTCAAGTGTTGAGCTCTCTGGGAAAATTTGGGTGTTTGTTGATTCGATCGAAAAGTTTAACATTGTCCAGCTATCTGTGAATTGTGATACAATATTTGAAATCCACAATAATTAGTTTTGTGAAAACTAGTTTGAATTTTATAAATCTAACAAATTAGTCTCATTTGATCGGTTGCCACGGGGTTTTGATTCGGATCAAAACTCCGTCGCAATCACGTAGTGTACGTGAATGTTCGCCGGGTAACATTACTAGATAGGCACGTCCCATAACCCTGATCAAGTGACTGTAGGAGAATCCCGTTGCCTAAAGCATCCGTTCGGGTGCTCGTGGCCACGGTGTTCCGCTTAAGTGCACTTTGTCGACAACATCGGGGGTGCGGCCGTTTACTAAAGTTTCCGATGAGCATTCGATCAACTTGTCGGGAATCTTGTTGAATTGCCCGACTTGTTATTGAAAAGTGTTTTCAATATTGAGACTAAAATGCAGGGTTTATAATGTTAGGCATGAAATTCGGAATATGAGATATTGCGGGTTTATGATGTCTAAGGAATTCATTTGGTTAGGCATGAAATCCGAAGTATGTGATATTTCGGGTTTATGATGTCTAAGGTGGTTGCGGATTCTAATTGTTGTAGTTTTTACTTTCTTTTCTGCAACCGTAAGTGTAATATGTGGTGTATCGCCGGTTTCGTTGCTATATGGCAATAACAATTGGGATACGCATATTTACTTACGTTGATGACATGTGATGTTATGTGTTGCTGTGATATGTTATATTGGATCGTCGTGTTTGAATAGCCGGGGTTTTTTGCGTGAGATAAGAGTTTTTCATTTTCATTCATGTAAAACCTTGTATGTAATATTCTTTTATTGGGGCTTTTTCGGGTTGAGGATGATGTCACCATTGATGTATTATTTACTTTTCCACATTAGGATAGATCCAAGGCGGGGAGCATAAGTAACCGGGTTCTAGAGTCTAGTAGGAGACCATCTCGAGGAGTCGAGACCGGGTCTCCTAACTCTAGAATTGGGAGAGTTGCTTGCCGCTCTCGTAGGGGTCTAGGGATGTGGGTTTGGCTATTCATCACGACCGTGGAATCCGTGTTTTTTATTGGCTTAATTTAAAACACAGAATTCCTAGTATATCCAATATTTCATATGTGGACTTCTGCTGCTGATATTCTGTGATGTGATCACTTTATATGCTGAGACGAATGTTATTATTATATATATGATATATAATAAACGTTGCTTATGTTTTGCACCCGCGCTAGTCCTGCCCCGCTATGCAGTTAGTTAAGTAACCTAACAGTGCATAACGGGACACTGTGGTGAATGTGGATGTCATAAGCGTACGTTGTATTTTCGTTTTTTCTGTGATGCTTAGGAAGCATAAATGATGGGACTTCATTAATGAGATTAATGAAAAAGAAAGAAACCTAAAGATGTTGTAGAATCCTGGTTTAAAAACCGGTAGCTCTAGTTCTTTCTTTGCATAGCGGTATTCCTTGTAGAATATCCAGCACCTCATTCGATGAGGAAAGAGCTGAGATCCTTCACCGGGAGTGACCTCTTTAGCGAAACTAGTAGATGCTACAACCCACTCGGTTTTGTCTTTTGATTGCTTTTCTAGTTCTTGCTTTGCATAGTGATATTCCTCGATGAATATCCAGCACCTCATTCGATGAGGAAAGAGCCGAGATCCCTTCACCGGGAGTGACCTCTTTAGCAAAACGAGTAAAAGCCTCAAAAACACTCCTTTTCAAAATCACTCGACTCTACAACGATATCAAGTTCATTACGCAAAAGGTTTTCTTAAAAACCATCCGCAACCCTCCTTCATTTTAGGAAGTAGAGTACTTAGTATTCGTGTTACGTATGTTGACTATAGCCAAGGCATAGTGTACGGTAGCTAAGTGATGTCTTCTTACACCGCATATGATACGATTAATTAGGACAATCACATGATTATGTTGACCATAACCAAGGGTCATGTGGGTGGGTCTAATTAATCACGAAATGACGAGTAGAACTTGACTAGTGCTTATGATATGTTGACCATAACCAAGGTCATGAGTGCTAGGGGTAAAAACCATTATCGGGAATTTCAAGAGTTGAAATTTGCAATGAGATTGCATACCTTCTATGAGATAGTTGGATCCCGATACCCACTGTGAGTAAGAGTTACTCCTGGAAGAGTTTTGCATATTACAATTAGCCGATCAAAGTAGGTGTGTATAAAGGTGTTAACGGGGTTACGCCCCTGGAAAAACGATGTTTATTTTAATTAGGTCCATGCGAAAGCACGGGGAACCTCCCTCAAAGTACCGACACTGGCTTGGCCGAAAGATTGGCGAATTTGTAGGGTGTAATTAATCCCGGCTAGTCTTACCTTTTAGGGTTAAAGGAAGATTTGATATAAACAGTGGGAGCTATCATGATTAGATAAAATAATAACCAATCTAAATCTTGCAAGAGCATACGCAGAGTGTTTTCTTCTCTCTCTCTCCTGGTAGCGACCGTAACATGCCTTAATCAAGATAATAAAATGGATGTATTGACCGAACCTGCTTATTATGCTGAGCTGGGGAACGTTGGTTCCGCTCTACCTTATAATTGTTATAATTCTGAGCAGGAAATAGGGGAATACCAGGATTCCCATGCCGCCGAATCGAGGAAAAAGCATGTTGATGCATATTCTTCGGGTGTGTTTGTTACCGAGAACTGTTTCTCAGTATCCTTTACGTCCTAAGTATGAGATATCGAATCAGGATCCCACATATGTAATTTGTTATATGGGCTACAGAAAGGTAGAGAACTGGGATTGGATGATATGTCTCTAAGTGTACAGAATGGTGCAAGTGTTGCGGCCAAATCAGTTGGCAAATATCACCTTGTATTACCAAATGGTAAATATATTGATTCTGAACAAATGTTATTATATGCCGAACCTGATATACAACATTACATCAGTTTCTTTATTAAGTTAAAGAAGGATATAATTTTGTATTGCAGGAGAATGTTGTGAACATTTTCCTTAATCAAGAGTTGATTGGATCAGGCACGTTATGTAATGGCATATACGTTCTAAATCAAACCACAACTCAAAGTATATAGAACACACAAGAGGAAAAGTTCAGAAATGAACGAATCCTTCTTGTGGCAATGTAGACTAGGTCATATCAATACGACACGACTAGCTAAGTTACATAAGGATGAATATTTGAATCCGTTCGAATTTTCATTTTATGATACTTGTCAGTCATGTCTCAAAGGTAAAATGACCAAAACTCCGTTTACTGGAAACAGAGAAAGAGTTACTGAACTCTTGGGAATGATATATAGTGATGTATGCGGACCTATGTCTACACATGCCAGGGTTGGTTCTTTGTACTTAATTACATTCATCGATGATCTCTCAAGATTCGGACATGTGTTCCTGTTGAAACACGAGTCTAAAGCTTTTGAGAAATTCAAGGAATATAAGTACGAAGCACAGAACCAAACAGGTAGAAGTATTAAGTCCTTCGATGTGATCGGGGAGGAGAATACTTGAGCACGGAATTCCTGGATTATTTAAAAGAGAATAGGATTCTCTCTAAGCTTACTTCTCCATATATACTACAACATAACGGCGTATCGGGGCGGAGGTATCGCACCCTATTAGATATAATGCGCTCTATGATGAGTACTGCTGAGTTAACTGTTTCATTTTGGAGTTATGCGCTTGAGAAGCTGCATACCTATTGAATGGGGTTCTAACCAAATCAGTGCCTACCACTCCATATGAGATATGGAATGGGAAGAGACCATCTCTTAAACGAGTTAAGATATGGGGTTGTCCGGCCTATATTAAAAAGCAAAATCCGGACAGGCTCGAGGCAAGCTCAGTTCTATAAGTTTGTTGGATATCCTGGACATTTGCGAGGGTATATCTTCTACCACACTGAGAAGCAGAAGGTGTTTTGTTTCTCAGCATGCCACCTTTTTAGAAAAGGAATTTCTTATGGAAGAAATTAGTGGTCGTGAGGTAGAACTGGAAGGTGTTCCAACAAGACAAACTAACAGCCGATGATTTGGTGAAACCAAAGGATTCAATAGTCTCCAATGAACCTCGGCCTCTCCGCGAATCTGGTAGGGTTCCTCATCCACCTGAGAGATACTACAGTTTCCTCAGTGACGGTAGGAGCGAGGATTGCATCATGGTAGATGATGACCCAACTAGGTTCAGGAAGGCCATCACGAGTGGGGACTCTGTGAAAAGGCTGGATGCTATGCGATCGAGATGGGATCTATATACACCAACAAAGTATGACTTTGAAAGTTGCACCTAAAGGGGTAAAACCCATCGGGAGCAAGTGGATCTTGAGAAGATTCTTGGTGTAGATGGAAAAGTTGAGACTTTTGAAGCAAGACTTGTAGTAAAAGGTTTTTGTCAATAACCAGGTGTGGTTTATGATGAAATCTTTTCTCTAGTGGCTATACTTAAGTCCATCAGGATTCAAGCAGGCATCACAGAGTTGGAGCATCTATTTTTGATATGGTAGTCAAAGAGTTTGACTTCATCAAAAAGGTTGATGAAACATGTATATACAAGAAAGTTATAGAGAGTAAGGTTGTCTTCCTCGTATTGTACGTAGTGTAAGTGCACGGCGGCGCCCCGGCCGTCAATCCGACGGCCAAATGCGGAAGCGGTGATAAACTTTAATTTTGCGAACTTAGCAAACCGGCACCACCGTGCACTAAACACCCGGATCGTGCCATTAAACTAGTTCTAGCTAACTACAAGATGGGGAAGAGATATACCGAGTGATCCGAGTCCTCCGGTCTTCTTGTCGTCGTCCCGATCTCCTGTGGAAACTCCGGTCGTCGCCTCCTCGCCGGAAGGGCACCACATCGCCTGCATCTTTTACGGGCTAACACCTCAATACCGAGGCAACTCGGGCACGAAGCTGGCAAGTCAACGTGCCCAAGATTTGCTGTAGAAATTGTAGTGCTTTGTCTCTTTGGGGTTATGTTGCCTTGATGGAGGAATGAGGTTGTGAAATGAACTTTCAAGTGGAGCAAGAATTTGTGTAGTATGAAAAATGAGATGAACAAATTTTCCTTTTTCCAAATGAAATGATCCTCTCCCTTTTTCAAGTGGCCGGTGTTGGTGTATATGCCCTAGAGGCCATTACTGTATCATACTAGCATGTATATTACTTGATGGAAGCTTGGGATATTCATAGTTGTACAGACAATCTTGCTCAATATAGTAGTATGCTACTTGGTTTGCCTCTGCTTTAATGTGTACATGTGTGTTTATTTATTATATCACCTATACGCATTAGTAGAGCCCTTAGGATCTTTGCTTGATTACCGGCGTTGTGATGGCGATCACACTCGTGGGGGCTGGGTAATCTACAAGCACATCCTTATACACGTCCCTAGTCGTGGGAGTACCGAGATAGGGCATCGATACTCCGGAGTAGACTAGCGTATGCGCTTCTCATCCCAGCACGGGAGACGGTCTGTCCCACAGCCGTCGGTACGTCGTACTTGAGATAGTATGCGGGTGCTCGTTAGGTTACGAGTACACTGGACAGGACTCGTCGGGAACTGATGGTTGGTATTATACCTATCGTCAGTTATCAGTTCCCAGGTGACATGAGTACAGCTTAGTCCGCTGACTTGACACTGTCACTTCGCCTCGAGTGTGTTCCCACTGTTCTTTGATTACTACCCTACCACGGCTCTACTGAGTCGTGCAAACAGGTAGTAGTTGGGAGCAGTCCTGAAGCACTTGGAGGCAGTGACGGTTAGACAGGATTCGTCTCTCCCGGTATTGGGGGTTGACATCGCGCTGTGTCTAGGAGAGCCATTACACGAGTAGTCCCTGGCCAGGGCAAGCGAGATATACTGGTAGGTTCCAGTGTTATCTCAGGGTGTTCTGGGCTTCACTCCAACACGACTTGTGCCGCTATTAGGGGTCTGACGCTTGCCGCCCCCCTAGGCCCGACATGCGATGTATCAGACGAACAGACCGGACTGTACGGAGACTGTCACATTCAGACTCAGTAGCAGTTCAGATGGGGTTTCACCTCGTCAGCCTTCTTGTCGACATCTACCTGGGGACCGTTACGCACAGCTAGTGCCGCTTGCGGTCTGTGGTTAAACCTACTGCCAGCGTAGTGTCGAGTCTTTAGAGTCCCACACAGAGGGTATTCGCCTCTGGGCAAAACAGAGTAGAGGTCGCATGGCTTTGCGACAGGGTTCGTTCTCATCCGCGCACTTGTGCACGTTTGGAGTCCGGACGGATATTACTGGCTGGCTCTGGTTTGAGTCAGATACCGGTATATGTTTTGGGGTTGCTTTTATCTCTCAGTATTCATGTTCCTCGGAACAAGAATGCAGGTGTGTATGCACAGTTATTTGAGGAGGAGGAAGAGGACTTTCATTAGGGTTTCGGAACGGGTGCGCATGCACAGTTGACAGTCGTTTTTTTCCAAACCCTAATGAATTTGTGAGATATCTATTAATAATAGTAATTAAATGGAATTATGATATGGTTGGTTTTGTTGACTTGTTGACCATGGTTGACTTGTTGACCATGGTTGAATGTTTGACCATCATCATTATTTAGCAAGGATGCTCCTTGATTCTTGCCAACATTCATTTAATGAAGTGATGATGGTGGTCATTCCAAATACAACCATCAACTATTTCATTTTGATTTATTATTATTAATTAGATAAATCATTTTCCTTTTGTTATGGTTGCATGAGGAAAATAGCCCATTCTATCATTTAGATTCTCTCTCCTCACTTCATCTTCTTCTTCCTCAAGCTCAAGGTGATTCCTTCTCATGTGTTGAGAATCCCTCACCTTGAAAAGAAAACAACCCCTAGACACTCTCTACTCATTCTAGGTTCAAGGTTTAGCAAGCCGGAGATCCTAGTTCACTCAAAGTTCGAGGAAGAGCCCAAAGGTTGAACCCTTAGGTGGATCCATCTTCGACGGAAGAAGGCTATGAGGAAAGAACCATCAACCTCTGCAAAGTTTGAAGAAGAAGGAGTTCAAGTTTAGGTATAACCATCTTTCCGAGTAGCTAACTCTCTTTAGCAAGTATGCTAGTTTTAGTTTAGCAAAGATCCGGCTTTTACGGTCCATGTTACAAAGTTTAGAAAAATTTTGATTTACCGTTTCCGCAACCCCGAAAGCACCGGGGAGAGGTAACGTGGACCTAACAGTGGTATCAGAGCCTAACTAAACTTAAACTAGCTTGGTAGTGAAGTGTAACGAAGTTCGGAACCGAAAAAATCCAAAAACCAAACTTTTTCAAAATCCAAGTTTCTGTTAAAATTTTTTCTGGTCAAAACAAGATTTGTTATACACCTAAATTCGGCTCAGGGTTTTGTGTGAACACCCAAGAAAAACGATCCCCTAATTCGTTCAAACCGCCGCGGATCCGCGGCCTCACCTATTCATTGAGCCGCGGATCCGCCGCCGTTTAGAGTCTTCTGGTGATCGTCTTTCGTGCAGTGTGTCTCTGTATTGGTTTTGGGATTTTTAAAATATGTTATATATGCCCAGATTCTCCAGAACAGAAATTTACTTTTGGGGTCCTATAATCTCGTATTTTTTCCGAACTTCACTACATTTTGACTATGATGGTTATATCTGTGATGTTTGGATGTATTGAACGTCGGCTAATCGCTATAAGTCGATTAGTCGGGGTTATACATGATCTGTGTTTGATATTGGAATGTGTATATGAATGTGTTGGACTGTCGCGGGTGAATAGCCGGGGTGGATGTGAGATGATCTTTTGTTTTCTTTCATTCATTGTAAATGTAAATTGATGTAATAATATTATTTGTTTGGCCGCACAACCGGGTCGGGGTTGTAGCCGTCATTGTATAATTCTTTTTACTGTTTTTGCTCCTAGGATAGACCCATGGAGGGGTGCACAAACTGCCGAGTACTTGGCGGGTAGTTTGCCGCACCCGTAGGGGTCTTGGGTGGGGTATTTGGCTATTCACCGCGACCGTGTAATCCGCTTTTCGTTGCAGGCTCGAAAGGATTGCGGATTGCTAGTATATCCAATGTATTCATCTGTGATCTGTAATGTCTATCATTGCTTTCTATTTAGGCGTTGCTTATGTTTTACAGCCGCGCTAGCCCAGCCCCCGCTCTGTCGTTAGTTAAGTAACCTAACGGGTGATGACGGGGCCCCGTGGCGAATGCATATGGCATAAGCGTACGTCATATTTTGGTTGTTTTCTGCAATGGTAGGATTTAAATGATGGGACGCATTAAAAGAACTAATGCAAGAAAATAAACCTAAAAGACGTTGTTGGAACAATTTTTCAAAAAGCTGTTATTGCAAGGACGTTCATTTTTGTTTTGCATCGCGGTATTCGGTTATGAATGCCCAGCACCTCAGTCGACGAGGCAAGGGCCGAGATCCCTTCACCGGGAGTGACCCCTTGGACAAAAGTTTGCGTCAGGGTAATAACTTCACTATAGTCGATTATTCTTGCATTGCATCGAGGTATTCAGTTTGGAATATCCTGCACCTCATTCGACGAGGAAAGAGCCGAGATCCCTTCGCAGGGAGTGACCTCTTTAGCAAAATTTTTCGCCACTATATTTTCAAAAAGGGTGCAGTCATGTTCCTTCAACGATATCAAGTTCATTACGTTAACGGGTTTTTCGCCAAAAACCCAGCCGTAGCCCTCCGTCATTTCGGATTAATGTTAGTTAGTATTCGTGCTGCGTTTGTTGACCTAGTCAAGGCGTAGTGAACGGTAGCTAAATAATATTTTTCTGTGGATTGCAAATGTGATTGGTTAGGACAGTCGTGCGGCCTTGTTGACCTAGTCAAGGGCACGTACGGGTGGGTCTAATGCAATCAGGATTATGACGGGTAGAACTTGTCTAACGGTTTGTGGCTTGTTGACCTAGTCAAGGTCATGAACAGTTAGGGGCAAAAACCACATCGGGAGTTTCAAAAGAACTGAAACTTGCAGATTTAGCATACCTTCTGGAGTGTGGTGAATAGAGTGGATTCCATCTAGGTTATCACACAATGACAGTTGGATCCCGATCCCACTGATGAGTTGGTTTACTCTCGGGAGATTATTTCACTTAACGATCAATGCTATAAACCTAGTAGGTGTCTAGAAAGGTGTTAGCGGGGTTACGCCCCCAGGGAAAAGAGGTTCTTTAATTAAGGAACTTCGCGAAAGCGTTGGAAAACCTCCCTCGAAGTACCGACACTAGCCTGGCTGAAAGGTTAAGCAAGTATTGTGACGTGAATTAAACCCCGGCTAGTTCTTCTTTTAAAAAGGTTTTAAGAAGAATTTGAGGAAACAGTGGGAGACATCCTGGTTAGATAAATTAATGAACCAATCTAATCTTGCAAGAGCATACGCTGAGTGTTTCTTTTCTCTCTCTCCAGGCAGCAACCTTTTCACGCCCTAATCAAGATAATAAAATGTATCGCTTGACCGATCCGAATTCTTATTCGGGACTGGGGAAAGTTGGTTCAGCTCTAACTTGTGACAACAGTCATGAGTATGAGAATGGGAAAGAGGAAAGAATGGACTTCCAGGATACCCAGTTGAAGAAGAAGCATGGTTTTGCATCTACTTCAGGTGTTCTTGTAATTGAGAACTGTTTTACGGTCAGCCCTACCTCCTGGGTACTTGATACCGGATCAGGATCTCATATCTGTAATTTATTGCAAGGACTGAGAAAAAGTAGGAAAGTTGCACCAGGTGATATGTCGCTCAGAGTAGCGAACGGAGCACAAGTTAATGCGGCAGCCGTCAGTGAATATCACCTCGTATTGCCAAATGGCAAGACTATGATTTTGAACGATTGCTACTATGTACCCTCCATGGTTTGCAACATCATATCAGTTTCTTTACTCGATAAAGATGGATATAACTTTGTTCTTGAAAAGAATATCATGAACATTTACCTTCATAAGGTACTGGTTGCAGAGGGTACACTGTGTAATGGTATCTACGTTCTAAATCAGAATACAGTTCTCAATATACAAAACACACGCAAGAGGAAGAATTCAGATACGAATGAATCCTACTTGTGGCATTGTAGACTTGGTCATATCGGAGAGAAAAGACTGAGTAAGTTGCATAAAGATGGACTCTTGAATGCGTTCGAGTTTTCATCTTATGGAACTTGTCAGTCTTGTCTCAAAGGGAAGATGACCAAATCTCCGTTCACCGGACATGGAGAAAGAGCAACCGAGCTCTTGGGACTCGTACATAGTGATGTATGCGGTCCGATGTCTATACATGCAAGGGGTGGGTTCTCGTACTTCATCACATTCACTGACGATCTCTCTAGGTTCGGATATGTGTATCTGATGAAACACAAATCTGAAGCTTTTGAGAAATTCAAGGAATTCAGAAACGAAGTAGAGAACCAGACAGGCAAAAGTATCAAGATCCTCCGGTCTGACAGGGGAGGGGAGTACTTAAGCACGGAATTCCTAGATTACTTAAAAGAGAATGGTATTCTCTCTCAGCTTACTCCTCCTTATACACCACAGCACAACGGTGTTTCGGAGCGGAGGAATCGTACCCTACTGGATATGGTTCGCTCCATGATGAGTAATGCCGAGTTACCTCTTTCATTTTGGGGACATGCGCTATTGACAGCAGCATACCTATTGAATGATGTTCCGTCTAAATCTGTGCCTAAGACTCCGTTCGAGATATGGAATGGAAAGAGGCCATATCTTAAAAGATCTAAGATATGGGGTTGTCCGGCTTATGTTAAATCGCATAAACCGGATAAACTAGAGGCACGATCAGTTTTATGTAAGTTTGTGGGATATCCAAAGAATGGTTATGGATATCTATTCTACCACACCGAGGAACAGAAGGTGTTTGTTGCTCAGCATGCCGTTTTCTTAGAAACGGAGTTTCTTGCAAAAGAAATTAGTGGTAGTACGGTAGAATTGGAAGAAATTCAGCGACCACAAACTGAAACTGAAAATTTGACAGAACCTCAAGATTCAATAACCCCAGACGAACCTCAGCCACTCCGCAGATCTGGTAGGATTTCTCATCCGCCCGAGAGATACTACGGTTTTCTCATAGACGGGGATCGAGAGGATTGCATCTTGGAAGAAGATGACCCTACCAGTTTCAGGCAGGCCATTATCAGTAGGGACTCTGATAAGTGGCAGGAAGCAATGCAATCCGAAATGGAGTCCATGTACGCCAATAAAGTGTGGACCTTGGATATTGCTCCACCTGGGGTAAAACCCGTTGGATGCAAATGGATCTACAAAAGGAAACTTGGTGTAGATGGGCAGGTGGAAACCTATAAAGCTAGACTCGTTGCAAAAGGTTTTCGTCAAAGACCTGGTTTGGACTATGACGAGACTTTTTCTCCGGTGGCTATGCTCAAATCCATTCGGATCCTACTTGCCATTGCTGCCTTCCATGACTATGAAATCTGGCAGATGGATGTTAAGACGGCTTTCCTAAACGGTTGTTTGGAAGAGTGCGTTTACATGGATCAACCAGAAGGTTTCGTAGACAGTGGGAGCAGCGGAAGGGTGTGCAAGTTGCTTAAATCCATTTATGGATTAAAGCAGGCATCGCGGAGCTGGAACATCTGTTTTGATGAGGCAATCAAGGAATTTGATTTCATCAAGAACGAAGATGAACCCTGTGTATATAAGAAGATTGTAGGACGAACTTTCGTATTCCTAGTCTTGTACGTGGACGACATTCTTTTGATAGGAAATGATATTCCTATGCTACAATCGGTCAAGCTATTTTTGTCACAAAGGTTCTCCATGAAGGACCTGGGTGATGCCTCGTACATTCTGGGGATCAAGATCTATAGAGATAGATCCAAGAGACTATTGGGACTTTCACAGTCCAGGTACATAGAGACCGTACTAAAGAGATTTAGTATGGAGGGTTCCAAGCGTGGTAACATACCCGCATTGCACGGAATTACCCTCTCCAAGAAGATGTCTCCAAAGACTGACGAGGAGAGGGTTCGCATGAGCACTATACCCTACGCTTCGGCGGTAGGATCTATAATGTATGCGATGCTATGTACAAGACCAGATGTAGCTTACGCGTTGAGCGCGGTAAGCCGGTATCAGTCAGACCCAGGGGAGGACCACTGGACAGCAGTGAAGAACATTCTCAAGTACCTAAGAAGGACTAAGGAGATGTTCCTGGTTTACGGTAATGGAGACCTCGGGGTCGAGTCCTTTACCGATTCAAGCTTCCAGAGTGACAAAGATGACAGCAAGTCTGTCTCGGGTTTTGTGTTTACCCTCAACGGAGGGGCGGTATGTTGGAGGAGTTCCAAGCAGGATACCGTCGCAGACTCGACGATGGAGGCTGAATACATTGCTGCAAGCGATGCCGCAAAAGAAGCGGTCTGGATAAAGAAGTTCATTAGTGAACTTCAGGTAGTTCCGTCCATTGTTGACCCAATACCTTTGTATTGCGATAACAATGGGGCTATAGCTTTAGCGAAGGAACCAAGGTCCCATCAGAAATCCAGGCACATCTTAAGGCGGTATCACCTGATCAGGGAGATCATTGATCGACAGGAGATCGAGGTGCGGAGAGTGGACACAAAGGACAACATTGCGGACCCATTCACAAAGGCTTTACCCCAGACTCAGTTCGAGCGGCTGATCGAGATGATAGGTCTTCGATACGCCAGTACATGGCCTTAGTGCAAGTGGGAGATTGTTGGTGTATATGCCCTAGAGGCCATTACTGTATCATACTAGCATGTATATTACTTGATGGAAGCTTGGGATATTCACAGTTGTACAGACAATCTTGCTCAATATAGTAGTATGCTACTTGGTTTGCCTCTGCTTTAATGTGTACATGTGTGTTTATTTATTATATCACCTATACGCATTAGTAGAGCCCTTAGGATCTTTGCTTGATTACCGGCGTTGTGATGGCGATCACACTCGTGGGGGCTGGGTAATCTACAAGCACATCCTTATATACGTCCCTAGTCATGGGAGTACCGAGATAGGGCATCGATACTCCGGAGTAGACTAGCGTATGCGCTTCTCATCCCAGCACGGGAGACGGTCTGTCCCACAGCCGTCGGTACGTCGTACTTGAGATAGTATGCGGGTGCTCGTTAGGTTACGAGTACACTGGACAGGACTCATCGGGAACTGATGGTTGGTATTATACCTATCGTCAGTTATCAGTTCCCAGGTGACATGAGTACAACTTAGTCCGCTGACTTGACACTGTCACTTCGCCTCGAGTGTGTTCCCACTGTTCTTTGATTACTACCCTACCACGGCTCTACTGAGTCGTGCAAACAGGTAGTAGTTGGGAGCAGTCCCGAAGCACTTGGAGGTAGTGACGGTTAGACAGGATTCGTCTCTCCCGGTATTGGGGGTTGACATCGCGCTGTGTCTAGGAGAGCCATTACACGAGTAGTCCCTGGCCAGGGCAAGCGAGATATACTGGTAGGTTCCAGTGTTATCTCAGGGTGTTCTGGGCTTCACTCCAACACGACTTGTACCGCTATTAGGGGTCTGACGCTTGCCGCCCCCCTAGGCCCGACATGCGATGTATCAGACGAACAGACCGGACTGTACGGAGACTGTCACATTCAGACTCAGTAGGAGTTCAGATGGGGTTTCACCTCGTCAGCCTTCTTGTCGACATCTACCTGGGGACCGTTACGCACAGCTAGTGCCGCTTGCGGTCTGTGGTTAAACCCACTGCCAGCGTAGTGTCGAGTCTTTAGAGTCCCACACAGAGGGTATTCGCCTCTGGGCAAAACAGAGTAGAGGTCGCATGGCTTTGCGACAGGGTTCGTTCTCATCCACGCACTTGTGCACGTTTGGAGTCCGGACGGATATTACTGGCTGGCTCTGGTTTGAGTCAGATACCGGTATATGTTTTGGTTTTGCTTTTATCTCTCAGTATTCATGTTCCTCGGAACAAGAATGCAGGTGTGTATGCACAGTTATTTGAGGAGGAGGAAGAGGACTTTCATTAGGGTTTCGGAACGGGTGCGCATGCACAGTTGACAGTCGTTTTTTTCCAAACCCTAATGAATTTGTGAGATATCTATTAATAATAGTAATTAAATGGAATTATGTTATGGTTGGTTTTGTTGACTTGTTGACCATGGTTGACTTGTTGACCATGGTTGAATGTTTGACCATCATCATTATTTAGCAAGGATGCTCCTTGATTCTTGCCAACATTCATTTAATGAAGTGATGATGGTGGTCATTCCAAATACAACCATCAACTATTTCATTTTGATTTATTATTATTAATTAGATAAATCATTTTCCTTTTGTTATGGTTGCAAGAGGAAAATAGCTCATTCTATCATTTAGATTCTCTCTCCTCACTTCATCTTCTTCTTCCTCAAGCTCAAGGTGATTCCTTCTCATATGTTGAGAATCCCTCACCTTGAAAAGAAAACAACCCCTAGACACTCTCTACTCATTCTAGGTTCAAGGTTTAGCAAGCCGGAGATCCTAGTTCACTCAAAGTTCGAGGAAGAGCCCAAAGGTTGAACCCTCAGGTGGATCCATCTTCGACGGAAGAAGGCTACGAGGAAAGAACCATCAACCTCCGCAAAGTTTGAAGAAGAAGGAGTTCAAGTTTAGGTATAACCATCTTTCCGAGTAGCTAACTCTCTTTAGCAAGTATGCTAGTTTTAGTTTAGCAAAGATCCGGCTTTTACGGTCCATGTTACAAAGTTTAGAAAAATTTTGATTTACCGTTTCCGCAACCCCGAAAGCACCGGGGAGAGGTAACGTGGACCTAACAGCCGGCCCCCCCTTTATCAAAATGGTGGAAGAAAAATACAAACCATGAAGGGAGGTGATGGTAGGAGAAGAGAAAGGGTGACCATATCCAAACATCATCATAACAATCTCACATCAAACTCTAATCACCTTTTAGTGATGTAAAGAGAATCAAATGATGGTTGAAAAGAAAAGATGCCATCATAATCAATACATTTACAAGAAACCCCTCCATAATGTGTTATTTGCAAACTTGCAAATAACCCCCTCCATCGGAAAAGTCCGGCCGGGAAAGAACAAAGGAAAACCGGCCGGAACGGAATGCAAACTGGCAACTCCAGAAAACTGGTCCCGTAATAAATTACAGGAAATCCCCGATACTGTGCATACACACCCGCATCTGTATTCCGTCCGGATACAAATGCAAAGAAACAAAATCTACACTGTACTATACCAGGATCCGGCTTAAACCAAAGCCGGCTAGTAATATCCGTTCGATCCTGATCCGTGCAATACCGCACGTATCCGATCGAACCCTGCCATATATCCATACGGCCACTAGTACAAACCGTCCGATCCTGATCCGTGCAATACCGCACGTATCTGATCGGACCCTGCCATATCTCCATACGGCCTCTACAGCGTTTCGCCCGAAAGCTCGAGTAACTGAAAGTATGGTGGACTCTAAAAACTCGTCAATACTATGGCTGTGGATTTAACCACTAGCACGTCAGAGGTATAAGCCAATACGTGACGGGCCACCAGCTATTGACAAAAAGGGACATCGATGAGCGAACTCATCCTGACACCCTACTGAGCCTGTCAGTGACAATATCCGTACAGTCCGGTCCGTTCGTCTATGAGCATCGCATGGCGGGCCTAGGGGGTTGGTAAAAGTCAGACCCCCAAAAGCGGTACAAGTCGTGTCGGAGTGTAGCCCAGAACACCCTGAGATACTACTGGAATACCTACCAGTAAATCTCCTGCCTTGGCCAAGGACTTTCCATGTTCTGGCTCTCCTCGACACAGCGCGACCTCACCCCCAATACCGGGAGAGACGAACCCCTGCAGATCCGCTCACTGCCTCCATGTGGCTCGGGACTGTACCCAACTAAAACCTGTTTGCACGACTCCTTTGAGCCGTGGTAGGGTAGTAATCAAAGCACAGTGGGAACTCACACGAGACAAATGACGATCCCAGGTCGATGAACTAACCTGTACACATGTCACCAGGGAACTGCTATCTGACGTCTGGTATAATCCCAACTAGCAGGTTCCCGGCGAGTCCTGTCCGGTGTACTCATAACCCAATGAGCACCTGTATACATTTTAGGTGAACCAACTGACACCAGTGGCTTGTGAGACCGGCCACCGCCCCTCGTCGGGGTCTCGACTGTATACACTAGTCTACTCTAGAGAATCGATGCCCTGTCTCGAAACTCCCACGACTAGGGACCTTTTAAGGATTTGCTTATAGACCCCAGCTCCCACTTATATGATCGCCCTCATACTGCTGGAAGTCAAGCAAAAATCCTAGGGGCTCTATCAACGTGTAATAGCGACTCGTAAAGTCACCTAAAGCAGTACACGATGATAAAGATAAACCAGATAGCATACTATCATCTTGAGTAAGACTGTCCTATCGGGATAGGTCATCCCTCAATCATTGCAATCACGTGCCTGTGATCCAATAATTGACTCTGAGGGCACTATCTCCAACACGTAGAAGACATACTCTTGATAGGAAATGGGTTTCCTATGCTACACTCGGTCAAGCTCCTCTTATTACGAGGATTCTCCATGAAAGATCTAGGAGATACCTACTACATCTTGAGGATTAAGGTCTATAGAGATAGATCTAAGTGGATGTTGGGAGTGTCCCAAATCCAGGTACATTAACACCATACTAAAGAGGTTTAGTATGGAAGATTCTAAGCATGGTGGTTCCCCCACTTACTCAGGAATCACTTTCTCCAAAAAGATGTCTCCCAAGACTGATTTGGAGAGAGCTTGCATACAAGGGATACCTTATGCTTCGGCAGTAGGCTCTATCATGTATGCGATGTTATGCACCAGTCCAGATGTAGCTAAATCACTAGGTGTAGTGATAAGCAATCAATCAAATCTTGGAAGAATCACTGGAAAGCTGTGAAGGACATTCTTAAGCACTTGAGAAGCGCTGAAGAAATGTTCTCGGTATTTGGTAACAGTGAACTCCAGTGGGAGTCCTTTACCAATTCGAGCTTCCAGAGTGATAAGGACGACTGAAATTCAGTCTCAGGCTTTGTCTTTACCCTCAGAGAAAGGACGGTATGTTGGAAGGGTTCCAAGCTAGATACCGTGATAAACTAGACGATAAAGGCTGAATGCATCGCTGCCAACGATGCTGCCAAAGTGGGTGTTTGGATATTTATTGTTCATAAGATGAACATGGTTCCTACCATTGAGCGTCCAATAGCTGTTATTGTGACAAAAATGGAGTTGTGGCTTTGGCCTAGGAACCCCGGTCCCATCAGCCATCCAGACATATTCTGAGGCAGAATCACCTGATCAGGGAGATGGTTGACTCCAAGGGATCGAGGATAGGAGAGTTGACACGAAGGATAACACGGCGGTTCCACTCACAAAGGCCTTTCCGTAGAGAGATTTTTATCGGGCGTTGAGTATGAGATACTACAACAAATGACCTTAGTGCAAGTGGGAGATTGTTAGTTGTATGTATGCCCTAGAGGCCATTATTGAACATATGATGTATATTATAGTGGATGCTTGGACATATATAGGGAGGACTTTCTTGCTCGACATGATAGTATGCTATCTGGTTGCTCTTTATCTTAACATGTACACTCATTGTCTCTCTGTTACATGTTGATAAAGCCCTTAAGATGAGTACTTGAATACCAGAATTTTGATGCAGATCATACTAGTGGGGACAGGGTAGTCGGTAAGTACATATTTTCAATTGTTCCTAGTCGTGGGAGTATCGAGATGGGGCATCGATATTCCAGAGTAGACTAGCATATACGCTTCTTGACCCATATGATGGGCGATGGATGATCCCACATCCATTGGTGTTTGACATCAAAGATGGTATATGGGTGCTCAATGGAGACTGGGTACACTGAATAGGACTCACCGAGAACTCTCAGATGGTATTATACCTCACGTCAGATAGCAGTTCTCTGGTGACACTGGTACACGTTAGTCTGTAGACCCGAGATTGTCATATAGTCTTGTGTGATTCCCACTATGCTTTGATTTCCACCTTACCACGTTCAAGAGAACGTGCAAAACGGTGGTTTTTGGGTACAGTCCCAAGTCACATGGAGGCAATGAGCAATAGGAGGGGATTTCGTCTCTCCCGGTATTAGGGGTTGATGTTGTGCTGTACTCGATTGGCTATAATATGAAATCACTGGCCAGGGTTGCTGAGATTTACTGGAAAGTGTTATCAGTAGTTTCTCGAACCGTTATGGGTCTCACATCGGCATGACTTATCAGGCTATTGGGGTCTGACGTTTTACCACCCCCAGGCTGGATACACGACATATCAGACGAAGAGACTGGGCTGTACGGTAGTGTTACTTAATGGATTCGCAGGAGTATGAGCAGGCTTGCTTGTTGATCTTCTGATCGATCAATACCCGGGTAGCCATTACGTCCATCTAGTACCGCTGACGGCTTGTGGGTGACTGATATGATCATCACTTACTGCCGGCGTATTGACGAGTCTTTAGAGTCTTACACAGAGGTTTCCTGGCTTAGGCGAAACGAAGTAGGAGCACATATGTGATATGTGCGGGACCGAGATTAATACGTGTATGTGATATCGTATTCTATTCTTGTGATATGTGATATCGGTCGGTTATATGTAATATAGCCGGGTTATCGAATCAAGTGTTGATTCGATAAGTTGATACATATGATATTAGTCAGTTATATGTGATATAACCGGATTATTAAATCAAGTGTTGATTTAATAATTTAATGTATAATTATATATTTGATATATTAATTTACATTAACTAATATTAGCTCACTTAAGCATTTCTTTTTCTCACTTGTGTACACATTTAATATATATGTGATATATATTATTGTGTCATGCCAGTTGCTACATGCTACATGGGTGTATGAGACTCATACCATAATTAAGATAATGAGGGTTTTTATTATTTAAGGTAAATACAAAATTAGGTGGAAATTAGTCATGGTTGGATGCTTAGTGGAAGCTTGTAGAACTATTGACTTAGTCCACTAATTTTGTCTTAACCTAGATATTTATTAACCCAGCCATCATATTAAGCCATGGTTAAATCTCTACATGAGTTAATTTGAGATATTATCTCACCCATGATTGCTATTCTCACTCATTGAGATTCATTCCATTTTCAACTTCATCTTCTTCTTCATTTCAATTTTTCTCTCTAGGTTTTTGGAAAGTGAAGAAATATAGTGAGAAAAATTATTCTAAAGTGAGCAAAAATCCTACTTCATCAACCTATACTAGATTAGCCATTTAGTTTAGGTTGTTTGCTTCACTAATTCCTAATTATAAAAGAGGTAGCTTGAGTTGGAGTTTCCTCGACGTAGATTATCTTCGGCCTCGAAAACTTCATGCAAGCTTGTTCATTTCGTCTTGTGAACCTTTAGTAGAGTTCGGGAAATCACTACTTGGAGCGAAGGGACTACTACACGGAGCTTTAGAAGTGAAGCACCGGTCTTCAAAGGTTGTATTCCTCATTCATTTAGTGTAATGTTTGATTACATGCTAGCTTACTCCTAATTTTCTAGTTAGATCCTTGGTATGGGTTGCATAGCTCTCTAGGTTTTTTAAAATTTCATACTTGATGCCCCATAAATCCTAGTTAGGGTGCTATGGAACCCAACACGTTCAACAGCTTTTTGATCTATCAAAAGGGGGAGCGCCATCTTTAAAGCCTAAAGAGATTATGCATCTGTACTCGATTAGGCCGGGCTACTTGGTATTCTGTCAGAATAACACGGCTCTTTTTATGCGGTACAATCCGCACCGCTTTGCCCAGCAATTGGGTTATAACCAGGGTGTCCCTTTCGAGGCGTTCTTAGTTGAACCCACTCGGTCTCTGGAAGTCATTCATGACGTCATCCATCATTTTATGCGGCTGAACACCAGCTCCCGTTTCATGATCCCTTAGTCCGACTACCTTCCAAGGTGTGTAGGGTCTTTTACGGGTTGGTATCGTCATCGATTCGGTCCTGTCATTGCCGAGGAGAAGCGGGTACTCTTCGAATGTAGAGCTTCGGCTCCGACCCATGCCACTGGCGCTCCGTTGCGGCCGCGGACAGTGGTTCGCCCTCCATTGAGAGATAGCGGTGTGGTACTTATCCCCAAGGTCGCAGAAATAGAATCAACTTCTCGCACTGCTGGTATGCCAGTGCGCACCAGAGCCAAAGCAAAGGCTTCCAATGAAGCGCCAGCGGTAGTGTCACTAGTGGCGGTGTCACCAGCGGTGGTGTCACCAAAGGGGAATACCGGAAGCGAAGTTGGTCAACGTCGCGCCAAAGTGTCGAGGGGAAGGAAGCGTTCTTCGGTTAATGCTAGCATAAGTTCTAAGAGGAGGAAGAGATCAGTCACCGGCTTACTTGATACCTTGCTTGAGTCCGAGCCGTTCTGTCACGACCCGAAAAATACGGAACATGACCGGCACTTAAATTACGAAACGTCTCGAGGCGTACGTAATCTAAGTATGCCAAACACCAGAAATCAAAACCAAATAAAGCAGTAGAGTGAAGGAAAAACCAATTTTAAAGTAAGAAGTTTAACAACATAAGCCGAAGTATGCATTTTTAAAATCTCAAGTCTTTTTTGAAAATTTCGGCAGAGTTTCCTTTGTAAATACTGACCCTAAACGGGTACAAACTTGATAAAGCATATATAATGAATAAAGGCATCCCCAAGCGGGAGCTAGCTCTTCGCCAACCGGCGGACAAAACCACGCATTGCAATATAATATACAACGCCGAAGGGCGAGGATCAAAACACAGAATGAAAACCATCATCATTAAGAAACCAGAGGAAAACCATAATAATACAGCGCGCGACTCTAAGGTCGAAAGGATATACGCTGGTCTTCTAGTTCTATCAAATATACAAGTCTGGTTGATGGAGTTTACTAGATACAACTGAAATAATAAATGTACAATGGTGGTCACGATGCAAGTGAACACACCTACCAAAGCAATCACCCGAAATGAAAGCAGTGAGCCAGCAAAGCCGTCAAGAAACCTGTATGGAAAAACCTGCAAGAAACTGTGGCACAACGGGGGTGAGTTGCCAACTCGTTAGTAGAAAATATCACAGAGCAGAAATCGCATGTATGACGCTATCCTAGGTCATATCAAGTAATATCCTCAAATAAATATCATGATCCATCTACACATAAGTGCAATACCACGTGCTCGAGTCAGTGCCTCAGATAGCAACATATCAGATATATGATGTATGAATGCATTACTAATAGAAACAGAATACATCATGAATGAGACACCTGTTTTCTTTATTTAATAAGATTTCTATATATATATAAACCGAGTATCATCAATGAAATTAACAGAGAAATCAATGTCAAGCATCGACAAAAAACATAAATCTCAATATCTCAGGCTCCGGCTTTCCGGACTGGCCTGTATCATCAATCTCAATATCTCAGTGTCTCAAATCTCAATATCTCAATACCCCGGGCTCCGTCAGTCCAGATCGGCGCATATCATCAATCACACGACCACGAACGGTATCCTCCAGATATCCTCCGCGCCAAACAATCACCGGTAGGCAGTCTGCCCCTGCCGGGCTCATCGTCTACAACTCGAGCTTCTTGCCGCGGATACCATACCGGGTCCACCATGTAACCACAGACGGTTCATCCAACTCCTTGAATCGGGTCTCGAAAACTATCTTAGAACCGAGAAAATATCATGGTGGACAATACTCATCATATCAAGGAAAACCGTATCTATCTCTTTAAAACAAACATCAGTTTATAAAACTTTCACATGCGGTTTCCAAATCCAGAAATCTCAAGAAGGATCCGAAATCATCAAATCATGATATCAATAAACAGTGAATACCGGTATAAATCTCCATAATACTGCATGACCAATGAATATTTGAATGCATCTGATATCATGCAATAAATGCAATAGTTAAACTAGCATATGAAAGCTATAATATATTGCAATTATCAACTAGCAAGCTATGTCAATGAATAGTATTCTCTAAAGTGTACGTGACATGGCAATTACCGATGATGATGTGTGTGAGCCGGCAAGTAAGCGTACGTGGAACATACGTATCATCGGTAATGGTGATGGTGTCCTGACAGCAGGGTTTCATAATAATTACAGATAACATATGTACAAGCATGCAATGCGATGAAAGATCATGAATATACAGAAAGTGATGTAGTAACAGCAACACTGAAAAATATACCTACCAAATATACGAGTCATACAGTTTGGTATTTAAATTACTCACAATTCTCCACTTTTGAAAACTAGTATGACTCGAGCCCAGTCAAATGGGTAGGGAAATCCACCTAAGTCTGAGTCGATCTATATATATACCTAGTAGTCGGTGATCTCGCTTCAATAGTATCACGTACGATACAATATATATATATATATATATATATATATATAACATCCTCGAGTCAAGAGTGCGAATCTAACATCATAATTATATCTCATACGGTAAATCTATCGTACGGCATCCCAAATCTGGGTACGGGTCAAATATCATGTTTATCTCATTACTCATCTGATATCCTTATCACATATCGTGAACAAGGGGGGTACTGATCTAAGTCTAGTAAAATACTAATATCATCAACATATATGTACGCGTGTGTGTGAATACACATCGCCCATCAATCCGCTAATATCATGTCGTATCTCATAATACGAACCAAATCACATCACCGATCTCATGGCACCATGCCTAATCTTATCGACTCATCTCCAAATACTATATAATATCCTCATCATCCATGCATATGAATACGAATATATATGACATCCTCGATATGCATAAGGGAGTAAATGTATGCGAGTGCGTGTATGTACGTGTATGCAAATCTTTACTCTAGGGTTTCATGACTAAGGAATCAACTTAAGTCTTTTCTTCAATTCTCGCTAACACTAAACCCAAAATCTCCTATAGCCCTTCATTTGCTAAGGTTCATATCTCACAATAGCGTATCAATGTACATCAATATCACATCACATCATATTCTTATGAAATTGCGGGGGTGCTATACGCCATCCACCCGACTTCCCCCGTAGATATATATCTACTCACCTTGATCTTCGCTCGCCGGAGTCGATGTCGCCACACCCATCCTTGTTGCTCCGAGCCCACTCGAGGGTACCTACATGTAACAACTCCATTTTTAATATACAAAGAATTGATTTAAATTCAATGTATACTTGGAGTATTTATTGCAGCTGATATCTCTTTAAGTATTTATTTCACTCCATAATTACAAGAAGGAGCTTGTGGCTCATTGGTAATACCTTGCACTGCTGAACCAAGCCACCAGAGTTTAAATCCCATGCCCCACAATATTTTTGTATTTATTTTGTTTTATTTTTTTGGAAAGTCAACGGTCAAAAGGCCATAACTCACAAAATATGTACTGGACAACAAAAAGTAAATATACCAAATTGTACCCCCGAAGAATCCCCAGCCATTGGACCCCTGACTCGGCCCGACTCGGTGCCGCCGGCCGGCGACTCGGCCGACTCGGTCCGGCGCCGCCGGCCGGACTAGGCCGGACGGCCGAGTCACCAACAGAGAAAAGTTGGGTCTTGACCTGGTCCACCCTCCTGCATACTCTAAATGCTTGAATCGGTTATCATTTGACCAATAAATCCCTTTTAATCCTAGGTTTAATGAGTTTTAATGAATTTTTATATATTTTTAATATTTTTTTTAATTAAAACCCTAACCCTATATAAACACCCCTACCCTCTACCCTCTCATCGATTTTTCTAAGTCCACTCTCTCAAAATTCCAAGAGAACTTTGGTACGTCGGAAAACGAGCGAAAGGCGAAGCGCTGACGAAATCGACGGCGACTTTCCGGTGATCGTGCTAGGAGCTCTCGACGACGTTTCGACGCGCCGGCAAACCCTCTACCTCCCTCTCACTCTCTAGCGTTGTCCAAACCCGTAAGTCCCTCCTTTCTACCTTTCTATTCTTTCATAAAAATACGACTTTTCAAACCCGACGGAATTCGGAACAAACCGATTTCCGATTCGGTTTTCTATCAAATCTCACCTATCACCAATTCCATAATGCTTAAACATCTTCATGTTGACTACTAATCACTTAAAAATTAATTTGAACAAGTTTTCACACATGAAATGATAGCTTTTGCAATATACCGTATTTTTGCACTTAAATACCACCATGTTTAGTTTATCACATTTAACCCTTTAATGTTGCTATACCTTAAAGTAGATCACGAGGTAATGACCTACCTCCACACACACGCAAATACAACCCTAATTGATATCATCAAAACTTAGAATACGATAATACAAGATTTTACATTTAAATACCCTTTTCTTAATAAAACCTTTTCTAAAAGTTCTAAGTTTTAAACAATTTTAAAACAATATCTTTTAATAGGAAAATACGACATGTCGTGGACATCGATCGTTTATCTAAACCTGACTTTGTGGTGTCTAGGCAAGTGTGTCTAACGCGAGTGGTTACTTAATTAGGGCCACTACTTGTAGTGGAGAGCCTCCCACTCACCTGGCACTTACCTGGCCGCAATTGGCGGTGAAGAGGCGATTTGAGGCTTCTAATGACTTGTCGTTTAGACCATTTAGAAATAGGCTAGTTGGCTTAGGAAACCCTAGAATCTAAAATACGGAAATTTACACCCTTTTACAAATAAATACCTTATCTTTATAAAACCGTTTTCTAAATGATTAGTATTTATTAAATCTTTGCAAAGCGCCACTACAACCCACCTTTGGGGAACTCGTTAGGGATAGTACGGTTTATCGTGCACCCTCGGGCTTAGTAGTGCGAGATTCAGACCTCCGCAAGGAGCATTCGGTCTCGAAAGGTTTAAAATACGACATTTAAGAAAAATGAGATTTTTGGAAAATAAAATATTTATTTAAAATTATTCTTGTATAAACATATGTATATTTATCATTTGAACACCTATTTTATTATAAGATAAAGTTTTCACCTTTTCCTAAAAATTACAAGATTAAAAGTTACATTAAAATACCATGAATTTCAATAAATAAATATTACAAATTAATACCTTTATTTATGTAATCAGGATATTTTCACCAGAAATATCACAAAATAACATCACACTCATTATAACAATAAAGACGAATAATAAATACTTGAGGTGTATCTTGAAAACTATACAAAAGTATTTTTTACATAAAACCCCCTCAAGTTTTATAAATTACAATAAGGACCCTAACAATTATAGAACTCCGACTTACATTTCTTTTAGTCTGACTTGGGTTTGAGTCTGACTATTTCTGACTTGAATATGATTCAAGTCAATCTATATTCTTTAATATTCCAACTCAATATGAATACATGAATTCCAGAATCCAGTTAACAATCTATTCAACTTGACTGAATCAAACCATAGATATACATCTATTATTCCGTTATTCCATTTACCTGATTATGCAGTTACAATCTGTTTACTGATATCATGGTTTTAGGCACTCATCCAACTTACACAATGCAATACAACAATAATATCAAAACACTACGAGGTTTAAGGGGTAGATTGGTACAGAAGGTGTTAAAGGTGGCGCGAGATGGTCAGATTAAGACACCTAACCTATATTCCATTGCTGTTGTACCATGGCTTAACAGTTCCTTGTACATTCCGTTTGCCCTGGTCTCTAGCATATAGAGACCCCTCTCGTATACACTGGCATCCTTCTGTACCAAGCTACAAACAACAGCGTTAACACAATATTCTACCATATTTTACAATCTCTTTAGAAAATATCTCTTATTCTGTCTTTTCTAATTCTTCTTTATCTTTGGGACTTACCGAGCGACCTGTTCGCTGACGACATTCTATTTCTTCTTCTTTGAATGTCGTCAGGTGCTTTGGATCCAGCAGAGATTGAGCCCACCAGTGAAGACTTGGAGCAGTTTCACGAAGACCCTGAGCTCTAGACATTGTACCTTGTTCTATTCAGTATTTTCATTTCCTGTTATGCCATTGTTTAGGCATCGCTTTTCATTTCAGTTGTATTTACTTTTCATGTATTGTACAAAAGAATGTTATTAATAAAGTTGTTGTTATTTCTATATCTCTTGTCTCTTGTGATTTACTTTTATATTGCTTAGATACGCTTCGCGTATGTACTTCTAAGTATATACGTAGCGGACTTCGTCGCGTCCTCTTCGCCGTACATCGGGAAGCGGGGCGTGACAGGTTTTGTTGGTGGCCCATGCAGGTCAGAGTTGTATGAATCCCTATCATGCAATTCTGGTCTGCGTGAACAACCTAAGCAATATAACACAAGAACCAGCAACTAAAACATTCTTTACAATTCATGTTTTTTGAATCGTACAAATTTCTATTCTTTGAATCTTATCATTTCATGTATTTGAATCTGTCCTAACCCAAATTTTTCTTCAAGGTTATGGATTCCCCGAACAACACCAGCACCAACGTCAACAACACACCTCCAGCACTACCTCTTGCACCAGCTGTTCCTGCACCACCCACCGAGCAAACAGTGCTACTTGAAGCGATCCGCAGCCTTCTCGAGGGACAACAACAACTCCTGAACCGTCCTGAGACCGACGCACCAGGGGTAAAGCAATTCAGGGCTTTGCACCCCAAGCAGTTCTCTGGTAAAGGAAACCCTCTTGAAGTTGAAGAATGGGCACAAAGCATCGAAGACGATCTGGCAGCAGCTCAAGTGCCAGACATCGCTTGGGTCCGTGTGGAGAAACTACAACTCACGGATAATGCTCGCAACTGGTGGAAGGCGGAAGAAAGCCGTCTGGTACAGCCGATTGAATGGAAGACTTTTCGTGAGAAGTTCGACGCGAAATACTTCCCTATGACTGCCAGGTTTTCAATGGAGCATCAGTTCATTCATCTACAAGAGGGTTCAATGTGGGACAAATCAGTAGATGAATACGACGCTGAATTCACCATATTAAGCCGGTAAGATATGTCACAATAGTTCAATTTTTAAATATCACATACTACACAGCCAACACAATCTTTAAACAGATTCGTGGCACACTTGATACCGACGAACGAGATCAGAGCCCGTCGCTTTCAACAAGGACTGGACACGGAGATTCAGGCTGCTCTAGCCATGGGAAAATTTCTGACTCATGAGGATGCTCTGGAAGCTGCCCGCAGTTATGAGGCAGTGATAAAAGCAAGGGGCAGACCTTAGTCTGTAGGAGTCAAACGCCCTGCCAACCAGATGGCAGGTGGAGCCTCGTCCAGACCACCTTTCGTGCCAAGGCGACCCGGAGTACCAACCCATCATCCCAGCCCAGCCTTTTGCACCTACTGCAAGAGAACTGGACATATGATGAAGGACTGCCGTCGAGCCAACCACCTTTGCTTAGTCTGCGGCTCAGCTACTCACGATATTGGGTCTTGTCCCCAAAGACAGAACCCAGTTACTGCACCCAGGCCAGCAATTACTTATCCACAGCGACCAGCTCTTCAGACACCTGCTCCCAGACCTGCACTACCTGCACCACCCAGAGGACCACAAGCTGCACCACCTCCTAGTCAGTTCCATCAAGCTCAAAGGAATGTTCCAAGGAATGCTCCTCAGGCCAGGAAGAATGTACCAAGGCGCCAGGCTTTCACGATGTCCGTGGAAGAAGCTGAGGCCACTGGCCAAGTCATCACTGGTAAACTTTTCTTTTCAAACTTTGATTTTCTATCCTGCTACTTAGTTACATATTTCCTATACCTAAAACAAATCCAACATACCTTAGGTACAATCTTAATATCCTCAATCCCTGCACTTGCACTGTTTGATACTGGAGCATCACACTGCTTTATGTCACAACGGTTTGTCCGAACCCATGCGATTCCAGTCTCACCGCTTGTATATAGCTGGAATGTCAGTTCAGGAAATGGCGTTATAAAGGCAACTATGGGATACAGCTTGTGTCCAGTCGTCGTCTGCAGTCGAGAGTTTTATGCTGACTTCAAAGTACTGGACATACCGAACTTCGATGTGGTTCTAAGAATGGATTGGCTTGGAATTTTTTATGCTACCATTGACTATCGTCAAAGGAGGGTAGTATTCGAGATCCCAGACCATCCGGTCTTCTATTTTAAAAGTGGAGACCGTACACTGGAGCCAAGTACCTATAAAGTGAAGCCAAGAGAAGCGGTAGTTGCAGCAGCTCAAGCGGAGGAAGAATCAAGACCAGATGTGGTTCGAGAGTTCGACGATGTATTTACTGACGATATATCAGGTTTGCCTCCCGATCGAGCTCTTGAATTCAGTATTGATTTAGTACTAGGAGCACAACCAGTGATCAAAGCACCCAATCGTTTAAGTCCGGAAGGTTTGAAGGAAGTCCGAACACAATTGGACGAGTTACTGGCGAAAGGATGGATTCGTCCCAGCACTTCAAGTTAGGGATCACCTGTATTACTTGTGAAGAAAAAGGAAGGTTCATACAGAATGTGCATCGATTACAGAGCCCTGAACGAAGTCACTATAAAGAACAAGTATCCACTCCCGCGCATCGATGATTTATTCGATCAGCTAAGTGGATCTTGTGTTTTCTCTAAATTGGATCTTCGTTCAGGTTATCATCAAGTGAAGGTCAAGGAAGCTGATATTCACAAAACAGCTTTCAGAACTCGCTATGGACATTACGAATTTCTAGTGATGCCATTTGGAGTGACCAACGCACCCGCAATATTCATGAACCTTATGAATCAAGTTTTCCGGGAGTACTTAGACAGGTTTGTTGTCATCTTCATCGACGACATCCTGGTGTATTCTAAGAGTCGGAAAGAACATGCAGAACATCTACGAATTATCCTGGAAACTTTTCGACATCATCTGCTTTATGCCAAGTATAGCAAGTACGAGTTTTGGCTAAATCAAGTTGGTTTTCTTGGACATATCGTATCAGGAGAAGGAATCTCTGTAGATCCAGCGAAAGTTTCGGCAGTTAGCGAATGGCCTACACCTAAGTTAGTGAAGGATATTCGAAGTTTCTTGGGTTTAGCTGGATATTACAGAAGGTTTATTGAAGGTTTTTCAAAGATAGCAACGCCCCTGACCAAGCTCACACGTAAAGATGAAGAATTTGTGTGGTCAGAAGCATGTGAACAAGCTTTCGTAGAACTCAAGTCAAGGTTGACATCAACACCTATTCTTGTCATATCGGATCAATCTGGAGGATTCGAAGTGCATTGCGATGCATCCAGTAAGGGATTAGGATGTGTTCTACATCAGCACGGTAAGGTTATGGCTTATGCTTCAAGACAGCTGAAGATTCATGAGTGCAATTATCCGACGCATGATTTGGAGTTGGCAGCCGTCATCTTTGCTCTCAAGATTTGGCGTCATTATCTACTTGGTGAACGAGTGAATATCTACATAAATCATAAGAGCCTAAAGTACGTGTTTACTCAGAAGGAGTTGAATATGCGGCAGAGAAAATGGTTAGAACTCATTGCTGATTTTGACATCAAATTGCAATATCACCCAGGGAAGGTGAATGTAGTACCTGATGCTCTTAGACGCCAACCATTAGCAATGAATCTCACCGCTCAGTGGAAGCTTCAACAAGACTTGCATCAGATGAAGATTGAAGTAGTCATGCCAGGTAATGCTTCAAATTTGATGAATTTACAAGTTCAATCAACCATTGTCAATCAGATCAAAGCAGCTCAAGTAAGTGATGCTAAGTTGCAAAAGATCAGAGAACAAGTGGAGAATGGACTCAGAACAGACTTCATCATCCATGAAGACGGATCTTTGAGATATGGCAGCAGATTGTGTGTACCAAAAGGTCCTGTTCGGGAAGAGTTAATGAAAGAAGCTCACAACTCTCCCTATTCAGTACACCCTGGAGGTACCAAAATGTACAAAGATCTACGTCAGAATTATTGGTGGCATGGAATGAAGCGTGAAGTAGCCAGAAGCGTCGCAAAGTGCTTGGTGTGTCAGCAAGCAAAGGCTGAACATCACAGGACTGCTGGATTACTTCAACCGTTACCAATCCCAGAATGGAAGTGGCAACATATCACGATGGACTTTGTGACTGCTCTTCTTCGCAGCACAAAGGGTAACGATGCCATATAGGTCATTGTGGATCGACTCACAAAGTCGGCTCACTTCATCCCATTTCGAGTTGGCCAATCTACCGAGACACTAGCAAAGAAGTACATGGAGGTAATAATCTAATTTAGATTTAAAACTCTTATAATGTACTATCTCTGATACCCATGAACTCATACAGGAAATTGTGAGACTTCATGGAGTACCGGTCTGCATTGTCTCCGATCGTGACACCAGGTTCCGATCACAATTTTGGCAGAGTCTGCAAGCAAGCTTGGGAACAAGTCTGAACTTCAGTACGGCTTATCATCCACAAACAGATGGTCAGTCAGAACAAACTATTCAGATCTTGGAGGATATGCTCAGAGCGTGTATGTTAGACTTCAAAGGATCGTGGGAAGATCACCTACATCTTGTGGAGTTTTCGTACAACAACGCTACCAAGCAAGCATAGGAATGGCACCTTTTGCAGCATTGTATGGAAGGAAGTGTCGATCGCCATTAAGTTGGGACGACGTCGGAGATAGGGAACTTCTTGGACCAGAGATGATAGTAGCGACTGTTGATGTGATCCGTACTATCAGGGAAAGGATGCGCATAGCCCAAGATCGACAGAAGCACTAGGCAGATGCAAAGAGACGACACTTGGAGTTCCAGCCAGGAGATCACGTATTCTTGAAAATATCTCTGAACCGCGGAGTGATCCGATTTGGAAGACGGGGTAAGTTGAGTCCAAGATATATTGGACCGTTCGACATACTCGAACGAGTCGGTGAAGTGGCATACCGGTTAGCGCTTCCATCTTCATTGGAAGGAGTGCATAATGTGTTCCACATATCCTAACTCAGAAAGTATGTGAGTGACCCCAGCCATGTACTTGATCATTCCGAGCTTACTATACAGCCCGACTTGTCTTGTGAGCAACAGCCCATGGAGATCCTGGACAGAAAAGTGAAGACACTTCGGAACAAGGAAGTTAACTTGGTTCGAGTAATGTGGAGGAAAGACACTCCAGGAGAGTCCACTTGGGAAAGGGAGGATGAAATGCGTACTAGATATCCACACCTCTTTGTAAACTAGTCCTCAAATAAAAGTTGTAAATTTCGAGGACAAAATTTTTGTAAGGAGGGTAGACTGTAATAACTCTATTTTTAATGTACAAAGAATTGATTTAAATTCAATGTATACTTGGAGTATTTATTGCAGCTGATATCTCTTTAAGTATTTATTTCACTCCATAATTACAAGAAGGAGCTTGTGGCTCATTGGTAATACCTTGCACTGCTGAACCAAGCCACCAGAGTTCAAATCCCATGCCCCACAATATTTTTGTATTTATTTTTTTGGAAAGTCAACGGTCAAAAGGCTATAACTCACAAAATATGTACTGGAAAACAAAAAGTAAATATACCAAATTGTATCCCCGAAGAATCCCCGGCCATTAGACCCCTGATTCGGCCCGACTCAGCGCCGCCGGCCGGCGACTCGGCCGACTCGGTCCGGCACCGCCGGCCGGACTTGGCCGGACGGCCGAGTCACCAACAGAGAAAAGTTGGGTCTTGACCTGGTCCACCCTCCTGCATACTCTAAATGCTTGGATCGGTTATCATTTGGCCAATGAATCCCTTTTAATCCTAGGTTTAATGAGTTTTAATGAATTTTTATATATTTTATATATTTTTTTAATTAAAACCCTAACCCTAGCCTAACCCTATATAAACACCCCTACCCTCTACCCTCTCATCACTTTTTCTAAGTCTACTCTTTCAAAATTCCAAGAGAACTTTGGTACGTCGGAAAACAAGCGAAAGGCGAAGCGCTGACGAAATCGACGGCGACTTTCCGGTGATCGTGCTAGGAGATCTCGACGACGTTTCGACGTGCCGGCAAATCCTCTACCTCCCTCTCACCCTCTAGCGTTTTCCAAACCCGTAAATCCCCCCTTTCTATTCTTTCATAAAAATACGACTTTTCAAACCCGACGGAAATCGAAACAAACCGATTTCCGATTCGGTTTTCTATCAAATCTCACTTATCACCAATTCCATAATTCTTAAACATCTTCATGTTGACTACTAATCACTTAAAAATTAATTTGAACAAGTTTTCACACATGAAATGATAGCTTTTGCAATATACCGTATTTTTGCACTTAAATACCACCATGTTTAGTTTATCACATTTAACCCTTTAACGTTGCTATACCTTAAAGTAGGGAGCACATCAAGGGGCCCGCACCTTAGTCTAGAAGACGCTACTCCAAGGGTACTATTGGCCGACGACTCACCAAGACGCTCAAAACCTCGTCGGAAAATGCAAAAGCTATCAACTCCATGGCAGCATACCCCGTCTTCCGGCTACTGAGCTGACGGTCCTGACCTCCCCCTAGCCGTTTGCCCAGTAGGGGATGGACATGGTGGGACAACTCCCAACTGGCATGGGCAGGCACAAATACATCCTCGTCGCGGTAGACTGTTTTACGAAGTGGATCGAGGTTGTCCCAATCAGAAAACTGGACGCCACCACGACCATCAAGTTCCTGCAGAACAACATAATATCCTAATTCGGGATCCCGAGGTGTATTGTTACCGACCACGGAACGAATTTCGAAAACAACAAAGTTAAAGGACTATGCGACGAGTACCACATACTAATGAAGTTTGTCGCGTTAGCGCATCCTCAATGCAACGGACAGACCGAGGTCGCCAACAGAGACGTCATTCGAGGTCTTCGAACTCGTTTAGAAGGAAGACAGGGAAGCTGGGTCGAGGAACTACCCCGGGTTCTATGGGCCTTATGCATGTCGAAGAAGAACCCCACTGGAGAAACCCCCTCTGCTACAGCACCAAGGTGATGGTTCCAACAGAGATTGGACTGCCCAGTTATAGAGTCGAGCACTTCGACGACGAAGCAAACACCTCGGCGCTTCAAACTAATCTGGACATCTTGCTAGAAAAGCGGGACCGGGCACAGATCAAAGCCGCCGCTTACCAACTGTTCAGTCGAAATTATTGCAATTTTTAACATAAGAAATTCCTCACTTTTCTAATCATCTAAGGGTGTTTGTTATAAATATAACACTGTTCATACCATAATTTGGTATTATTATATTCCCCATTCTTATACATTTTACAAATAAACAGGTCTTTTGACCCATGTCTGCTACATAGTTGAAGGTTACAGGTTTTCGGAACAAAAACAGTAAAAAAGACAAAAGACGATACAAAAGTGAGACTACGACCAACAAATGAAAGAATCTTGATCATGCCTGCATTTTGAGGGATAATGAAGATCAATGAACCAGTTCACAAAGCACAAAGGCAGCGCAAGGTTCGATACTTCAATACGAAGCGAACAGTAAAGTCCACTACATTTATTCACTGTGGAGATCTGGAAGAGAACTAGAAGACATTCTGAAGAACCAACTGAAGAAACAAGTACCCAAATGCAACCAGACCAAGACCTAAAAAATTGAGACAACAAGCCTCTTTTTTGGCCGCGGAACCGCGACCAAACCTGGCCGATGGCCGCGGTTCCGCGGCCGTGTGTCGCCCGTATCGATGGAAAAAAGTTTGGAGGCTGGCGGCGCGTTGACTAGTCTTCCTAGGGGTATAATTGTAAAAGCAGATGTGTGTCGATTGTAAACCTAGGATTTCTATGCTCTATAAATAGAAGCCCTAAAACTTGTTTTAGGTCATGCCTCTTTTCATTTAATAAAATTCAGAATTCCTTCAAGTTTTGAGAGCATCAATTTTGTAAGTAGTTTTCTTTTATTTTGCCCTAGTTCTTAGTTTTTATTTCTGCCCTAGTTTAATTTATTCTCTGCCCTAGTTTAATTTAGATTAGAACTTTTCATTAATCTGCAGTAGTTAGATAATTAATCTATCATGTCTTTCTTAGATCCCCTAATGAGCGAGTAGTTCCTCGCTTGTTAGGGTTAGGAATAGGGAATGTTTTAGAGATGCAAATCTCTCACCCCTTTCTTGCCCATCACATATTAATAATTAGGACTCCATGCATACATACACATACCGCTCCCTACGGCACCCTACCCACGAGGTAACGGTGATACCGTAGTATAAAAGACCGGTTGTGCATGTTTTCCATGGAGGTTAGGGTAAGGATTAAGAAAGGACGGACAAGGACCTAGAGGAAGAAACATCGTTTCTTCCCGATCGTCCTAATCCCCTTTATTAATAATTACCATAACACCTAAAGAGATCTAATTTAGGGCATTGAAAGCGGTGGGAAATCTTAATTTTCCAAACTTAACCTAAACCTAAGCTTAGCAAGATTTCTAATCCTAGTCTAAGCCAACTTAGTTTTTAGTGATAAAGATCCAAACACCATTTGTAATTAACTCGGTAGAACAATTAGGAAATACACAACATCCCTGTGGACCGACCCGTATTCACCGGCTAGCTACCAAGCGATGCCGTTCTTGATTGCGGTAAAATATTTTTGATCACAAAACATCGTACAAATCAAACACATATTACAAGTTCATCTGGAAAATATCAATTATCATGTGTTATACATTATAATCAACACTTTTGAAGGAAATTGTATGTTTATTATTTCATGCATAATATTGTATATCTCTAACATTCTTCATTGAGATCTTGTACAAAAATTATCCCAGATCAGATATCGGAATCAGAAATTCGCCGTTAAAATACAGGAAGTCAAAGAGTTAAATTCTGGAAGAGATTCAGAAGAGATAAAAAGATTCCAGATATCAAGTATAAACCCAGAGACCAACATTAGAAGACTCAAGAAAACTGAAGCTAAGAGCTCACAAATCGGCCGCGGAACCGCGGCCGAGTCAGGGGATCGAAGATCGATATTTCTCCAGAAGCTTCCCTGTAACGTCTTAGCTTGCTGAGGACGCTTCATAACTACCTAGCTTATTCTAGAAGCCTCTGTGTAACAACCTGGTTTATTGGGGAAGCTTGATTAGGGGCTATAAAAAGGACCTAAGCCTACATTAAAAAGGCTGTTGATTGGTTGTTGATTTTTAGTACACAATTACAATTTAGATCCAATTTCAAGAACACCAAATCTCAAGATCAAGAATTATCGAGAATTTCATCAAGCGATTCATAAAAGATCCTTTACGCGAAGCCGATTTTCATCAACGAGCACGTGATCCTCGATAGATCCAAGACTCACGGAGATCGGGCAAAGCGAAGATCGACGGAGAAATTACCTCTTCAAGGGAGTGATCGAGAGCTGTTCTTCTTGTAATCTCGGATTGAAGAAGTTGTAATTTGAAGTTGAATAATAAAGGTGATCATTACTTTTAGTCTTGCTTTCTTTAAATTTTCACATTATGAAATCTCTATTTGTTGATTCTTCTATTTTCATAATGTGTGAGTAAATCTCCGCTTGCTAAGGATTCAAAAGAATTTGGTAGATCCAATGGTGAGAGAATTCTATATTCATCTTAAGTCTTATGGAGATTATAAACTTTAGAAAAAAGAATCATTAATGTCCAAATTGTGAGTGAGATCAATTTATTAAGAATTTCATCATATTTTGGGGATTAGATTGATGATCTTTCTTGTTGAAGGCTAGATAGGAATGGCATTCAATGAAAGGAAAAGGGGAAATGAAGGAGAAACCATAATTTCTTCAAACGATCCTTAATTCTCATGTATAGCCATCAATCTAGTAGTAATTCTATCAATAGATAAGATGAATCATCTTGAATAATCATCATGGCTACTAATTCCGTTCGAATCCTACAAGCTTTCTATAATTTTCTTGATAACTACATTTGATCTTGGATAATTTTCTTGATTTCTTTTCTTGAAAACAATTTCTTGAATTTCTTGAAACTATTAAATTCAACTAAATCTTGAACTATTTCTTGAATTTATTTACTAGTTCTTTCGACTCAACTAAAGCAAGAATTTACAAATTTCTCGAATCCCAGAGGACGACCCGTACTCACTAACGCTCGCTACAAGCGACACCGTTATTGATTGCGGTTATTATACGACTAAAACATTTCATCACTTCTTTACTATATCTTTTCTTTAAAATCAAAGAGATGAGAGAATCCGAAATAATCAAATGGCGCCGTTGCCGGGGATGCGTGCATAATTTGTTCTTTCTTGCTATTTGAGTTGAAATATTATTATCCCATCAAAATCGCATCATGTGCTTAACGATTAGTGTTTGAATTTTTGCGAGGGAATCTAGCATCACAGTAGCAGAGAGATCAAGATTTAGTGACGTTCTAAAATTTCCAGAGGAGCAAAGGAAGCTACAGTGCAAAGAACACCACCTAACTCCTCCAATCCACCGCGGAACCGCGGCGGATTCATGGTTTTTGCGGTGGATCCGCCGTTGAGTTGGTGAATCAGTGCTTCAAATTTTTCCGGTATATTCTCTATCTCCTTCTCTATCCTCTGATCTTGTTTAATAACAAATTTTCTGCAGGATTCTTTGCAAAAATTCGCCGCTTAAAAAAAATTTTGTTGCGTGTTTTGATATTGGTTGTTTTGTTGCATATTTTAATACGGAAATTAAGGGGCAAAGACCAAATTCAGATTAGGTGGGGATTTCATTACCCTTCCTAAGCCCTACAAATCACAAAACTAGCATCTGCATTACCCTTCATTAATTAAAAAATATCTAGACAAGACTCTAAGGACCGTCGCGCTCAATTAGGACAGAGGAAGGTCGTGGATAATCTACTGCTTATCCGCATTTCTTTTGTGTTGTCTAGGCAAGTATGTCTAAGGCAAGTGGTTACTTAATTAGGCCCGCTATTTACATAGCGGATACCTCCCACTTACCTGGCACTTACCTGGCCACAGGAGGGATAAAGAGATAGTAGAGGATTTATCCTGCGATTTGTCTTCTAGAAGTCTAGGAGCGGTCTAGTGACTTGACCTAGGTGACCTTAGATCTAGGGTTAATTGTGCATTTTTGTGTGATTTGTCTAAATCTGTCTTTTCAAAACAAACCATAAAACAAACATTTCTCTTAATTTACACATACGCTGCCACTTGCGCTAAATCCGCTTAGTGCATACTCGGCTGGACACGGGATTCTAGTTCCCGTCATGTCCGCATTTCTTCTATCGACTCCGAAGTCGGTATTTCTTCATCTTCTTTTTCCTTACCACAAACAACAACCACCGAGATGGATGGTTCTCTATCAAATTTCAATAACACCACTCTGCCACCACCCGCAGGTGCGCAAAATCTACCGCGTATATCTCTCCAAGAGAGATGCTACCCTATACGTGGTCATCTTTCTACTTGTCTTTTCATTCCACCATCCAATGGGGATAATTTCGAAATCAAACCACACTATATCAATCTTTTACCTAAATTTCACAGTCTAGAGTCTAAAGACGTATACGTTTTTATCACCAAATTTGAAAACGTATGTGCTATGATGGACACTTCACAACTTTCTATGGATGCTATGCGTTAACATCTTCTCCCATTTACTTTGTGTGATTTAGCCAAAAAATGGCTTTATAACACACCCGCATACTCTATTTCCAATTGGGATGAATTCGTTATAGCATTCCTTAAGAAATTTTATCCCAATCATAAGACCGCCCGTGTTAGGAGTGCAATCAACCAGTTTTCCCAGCTTCCTAATGAACCATTTTGGAAATACTTTGAACGGTTCAAGGATCTGCTTGTCCAATGTCCTCATCACGGAATCCATAGATAGGATCCGTACCGAATTATATATGAGGGCATTAATCCAACGACAAAGCAGATGCTTGAAACCATGTGTCAAGGCAATTTCATGTCTAAAGACGATGGTGACGCTTGGAAATTTTTGGAAGATTTTGCTGAAAACACTTTGCAATGGGAAAGAGTTAGTACATCATCTAGAGGAGGTATCCATCAACTTGATGTTTCTATAGCAGTAAAAGCCGAAATGGCAGCATTACAAAAAAAACTCAAAACTATGGAAAACAAATTTTTATTAGCCTCACTAAATCAGGTGACGCTCCCTAAAACCGTGTGTGGATGCTGTTCCGATCCATCACATCTGACGGAAGAATGTCCTTTGAATTCTCCATTTCAAGGTCAAGAACATACTAATGCTGCTTTTCAGTAACGACCTAGAAACGATCCTTATTCTTCCACATATAATCAAGGTTGGAGGAATCATCCTAATTTTGCTTGAAACCAACACCAAACTCAAAATATGGTTCCAAACCAAAATAACTTTCAAAGAGTTCCTCCATAGCAACAGCAACCTCCACAGAGTCAGCACCCCTGGAAAATACAAACTTTTCAAAATCCGGCCAACAATTCTGCACCTTATAATAATTCTTTCCAAACGGCCGGTATCGAAAACTCCTCTGCACCTGAACGAACCTTAGATTTGTTCATGAAACACACCATGAAAATGTTAGCTGATATAAGGTCTTCTATCGACACCATAAAGAATGACTCCGCCTCCCATGGTGAGAGTATAAAAGCGATAGAAGCACAAATTGCACATTTAAATGCCGCGATGAGTGCTAGAGAGAAAGGGAAACTTCCAGCTCAACCCCTACCTAATCTTGGCTACTCACATCATGTGAGTGCTATTACCAAGTTGAGATCTAGAAGAGTGCTGAACAACCATGTTGGTGAAGAGATTGATAATGAGGAATCAATCGATGATACCCCGGCTTCCACTTCTTACTCTATTTCGTCTACTCCACCTTCTTGCGAGTCTATTCTCCGTTTTCCCCAAGACTCGAACCCTCAGCCCACTCCTTCTAGTTAACATAAGACGATCCCTACTCCAATTCTGGGATCTGTTCTACCCCCTCGATCTTCCCAATGTTGGACCCAGCTCTTATTGATAAAGCTCATTATCCTAATAGGTTAAGGGAAAACAGACCAAGTCCACAAATGGAGAAGATTATGGAAATATTTAATAGGTTAACATCAATATCCCTCTCCTAGATGCTATACAACAAGTTCCGTCCTATGCGAAAATTCTAAAGAACTTGTGCACTAGAAAAAGGAAAACTCAAGTGCCGAAAAAGGTGTTCATGTCGAGTAATGTAAACATAGCTTTTACCCAACAATTACCTAAGAAACGTAAGGACCCCGGCTGTCTTACAATTTCTATTTCTATTGGGGGTAAAAATATCAACCGTGATCTACTCGATCTTGGCGCTAGTGTTAAATTGCTTCCATACTCTGTCTACGAGCAGTTAGGTATTGGAGAGTTGAAACCTGCTCACTGCACTCTCCAGATGGCTGATAGATCTATCACCAAACCTAGGGGAGAGCTTGAGGATGTGTTGATAAAAGTCGGGGAATTTATATTCCCTGTGGACTTTTTTGTTCTAGATACACAACCGGTAGCGAACCCACGGAACCAAATTCCGGTGATTCTCGGTCGACCCTTTTTTGCCACTTCCAACGCTGTAATCAACTGTCGAAACTGCTCTATGAATCTATCCTTCGGGAAGATGTCAATTGAGTTTAATATTTACAAGTTGGGAAGTGAACCCTCCGAACCTTCTTCTCAAATATGTTCTGTAGACATAATGGATGTCGGCAGCAGCGAATTTGAACAGCTTTACGATACTGATCTAGACTCCCTTAATACGTTGTTGTTTGACCCCGCTGTTTGTTATACACATACGGACTCATCTATCGAGCTGTCCGGGTCAACATATAACGCTGATTATGAACCTTTTATGGAGTCTGGGTATCATCCTTTTCTTTCTGATGAGATTATTCTTCGGGATATCGATGAAAGCTTTGAAGAAATTTTCGCTGATGAACTCGCATTTTTCGAAAACACGGGAGTTGTGATGAATCAACCCCAAACCAAAGAAGTTGAACCATCACCCCTACTTCTTAACAATAATGAGAATGCGAGTAATCCATCATTATCATTGTGTCGTCTCTCCAAATCAAGACGCAAACCCTTTCCATACCATCACTTATCTCTTCCCCACTTCTTCATGTCGATAGGTGACGTGTTCTTCTACCAACCAGTGCATTACATTGATAAAATCTTTGAATAGTTGGTATTAACTTTTGGTCTTTATAAACCTTTATATTGACCAATAACTTTACCCTTCTCTTACGATTAAAAAAAAGCTTAATATTGTTTAACTCAAGTTTGGGGGGGTATATTTTTGGCTCTTGAAAATAAAATTTGTACACAAAATTGTGAGCCAAAAATAAGTTTGGTGGAGATTTTCACTTTCATTTATTCTTGTCCCCGTTAATAACTTTTTCCTCCCAAATCTACAGGTTTTTGAGATTTAAAAGATAACAGTGAGGACACTGCTGTAAACAGGTTTGGGGGAGGTTTGTGGTTATTTACGCATTACTTTGCATTACACTTTGCATAAGCACAAAATTTTCAAAATTTTTCTTTATAATGAAAGATTAGAAAGTGAAAAATTACATTTAAAAGATTGGAAGAATTTAAGAAAACCAAGAAAGTTAGATGTTTTCTTAAAACGAAACTAGTAATAAGTACTTATGAGCCGTTGTCCCAAGAGTTAGTAAGATGAAAGAAGTCACTAATCTGAGGATAAAAATAAGTCTGAAAAATAGTTCCTGTTCTAGAAGCCAAACATTTGAATGTTGATACCCTATTATACGCACTTACACACATCTTGAAACTCGGGATAGTAGAGGATACCTTGAAATGCTCTTGTCTAAAAGTTAAAGTACGAAGAAAATAATAAATAAAATTGTGAAAAAATGAACACTGGTTTTTTAATCACCAAGGCAGCATAAAAAAATATAGCGATGGTGCTTCATCACCTAGTGCCTTAGACCAACTGGTTTGGGAGGTTTGGGAGTCACTGCTAAGCCTTAGGTGTTGCAAGACGAGAAAATTGCTAATTACGCCTAATAAGTGAGCACATTTTATAATCGGTCGGTTAGTACCTCAAGAAGTATCAATGGTCGCATGAAGAATGTGTGAGCAATTCCATCCAAAATATTCACCGACTAAAAAGTACTGAGGTAGATGGACAAGAGTATGATAGCTTGAATTGAATTCTCCGAGTATAGGGATATCTTTTACATACACGTAGGGGTATATGATTGGTGTTTGGAGGAAAGGTAGGGATGAAGAATAAAGGCGATGTTTTATTAAGGGGTGATGTGATTTCTAATATCTTTTCATGACTATTAAGATAGGGCACATGACAACCGAAAAGCTAGTGTAGTTGAAACCTCTGATTTTCAAGTTTTTTCTTTTATAATTTTTATCTTTATATGTAATTTTCACAGTCTTTCTTTTATTATAAGATTTTGTAGGTGTAATTCGCTGAAAACCCTCAGGAGACAACATTCCTCCTACTAGGGACACCTAGAGATTTAAAAGCTTATTGCACGTGCTCAGTGCAATCGTGTTGCCTACGAAAGTATGCTAGTTAGTTTTTCTCTTTCTTTTTATTTTATTTTCTTCTTCTTCTGAATAAAAGAAGTTTGCTCGAGACGATCAAAGTCAAGTTTGGGGGAATTTGTTCAGTCGAAATTATTGCAATTTTTAACATAACAATTTCCTCACTTTTCTAATCATCTAAGGGTGTTTGTTATAAATATATAACACATATTACAAGTTCATCTGGAAAATATCAATTACCATGTGTTATACATTATAATCAACACTTTTGAAGGAAATTGTATATTTATTATTTCATGCATAATATTGTATATCTCTAACATTCTTCATTGAGATCTTGTGCAAAAATTAGCCCAGATGAGATATCGGAATCAGAAATTCACCGATAAAATACAGGAAGTCAAAGAGTTAAATTCTGGCAAAGATTCAGAAGAGATAAAAAGATTCCAGATATCAAATATAAACCCAAATACCAACATTAGAAGACTCAAGAAAACTGAAGCTAAGAGCTCACAAATCGGCCGCGGAACCGCGGCCGAGTCAGGCCGAGTCGCCGCAAATCCGCGGCCGAGTCAGGGGATCGAAGATCGAAATTTCTCCAGAAGATTCCCTGTAACGTCTTAGCTTGCTGAGGACGCTTCATAACTACCTAACTTATTCTAGAAGCCTCTGTATAACAACCTAGTTTATTGGGGAAGCTTGATTAGGGGCTATAAAAAGGACCTAAGCCTACATTAAAAAGGTTGTTGATTGGTTGTTGATTTTTTGTACACAATTACAATTTAGATCCAATTTCAAGAATACCAAATCTCAAGATCAAGAATCATCGAGAAGTTCATCAAGCGATTCAATAAAAGATCCTTTACGAGAAGCCGATCATCATCAACGAGCACGTGATCCTCGATAGATCCAAGACTGGAGATCGAGCAAAGCGAAGATCGACGGAGAAATTACCTCTTCAAGGGAGTGATCGGGAGCTATTCTTCTTGTAATCTCGGATTGAAGAAGTTGTAATTTGAAGTTGAATAATAAAAGTGATCATTACTTTTAGTCTTGCTTTATTTAAATTTTTACATTATGAAATCTCTATTTGTTGATTCTTCTATTTTCATAATGTGTGAGTAATCTCCTCTTGCTAAGGATTCGAAGGAATTTGGTAGATCCAATGGTGAGAGAATTCTATATTCATCTTAAGTCTTATGGAGATTATAAATTTTAGCAAAAAAAAAATTATCAATGTCCAAATTGTGAGTGAGATCAATTTATTGAGAATTTCATCGCAATTTGGGGGTTAGATTGACGATCCTTCTTGTTGAAGGCTAGATAGGAATGGCATTCAATGAAAGGACAATGGGCAATGAAGGAGAAACCCTAGTTTCTTCGAAAGCTCCCTAATTCTCATGTATAGCCATCAGTCTAGTAGTAATTCTATCAATAGATAAGATGAATCATCTTGAATAATCATCATGGTTACTAATTCCGTTCGAATCCTACAAGCCTTCTACAATTTTCTTGATAACTACATTTGATCTTAGACAATTTTCTTGATTTCTTTTCTTGAAAACAATTTCTTGAATTTCTTGAAACTATTAAATTCAACTAAATCTTGAACTATTTCTTGAATTTCTTTACTAGTTCTTTCGACTCAACTAAAGTAAGAATTTACGAATTCCTCGAATCCCAGAGGACGACCCGTACTCACTAACGCTCGCTACAAGCGACACCGTTATTGATTGCGGTTATTATACGACTAAAACATTTCATCACTTCTTTACTACATCTTTTCTTTAAAATCAAAGAGGTGAGAGAATTTAAAATAATCACCAACAGCAAACTGCTCGCTGCTACAACGCATGAGTCAATCCTTAAAACAGGAGATTTGGTCCTAAGGCGGAACGAATTCACAGACCAAGGCAAGCTGCATAAGTTCTCCCCGAAGTGGGGCGGACCATTCCTCGTCTCCAAAGTATTGCCTGGAGGAGCCTATCGCCTACAAGACGCGGGAGGACGCAAGTTTCTGCGGCCTTATAACGTCGAGAAGCTCAAATTGTACAAGTGAATATATTTTCAAATTTTGTATCAATGAATATGTTTCTTCTTTTCCAAAGTGATGTAATTTTTCTTTTATGTCTTCTGAATTAGGAGAAACTTCTTCTATATGTTTCCCTCTTCCTCGGTTCAAAGGTCCCTGGTTTCGTTTATGTACATACTCAAGCACACAAAGAGGATAAAAAGGAGACAATAACACATCGCAAAATAAGAATCTTATTCATCAAGGGTATTATGAGCTCCCCAGCCTTACACAAATATATATATATATATATATATATATATATATATATATACATGAAAATATTACAACAAAGGGGGTAGGGGTGGAGAAAATACTGTTGGTGGTACTCCGAGGAGATCGCCGCCAGCTGTGCCCTTGCTTCCTTGGCCCGTTCCCTCTGGTGTTGCCTGCGGACCCGCGATGCAACGGAAGGGCCGGGCAGCCATCGGCGATCTACCTTTGCCGAAAGCACTCCAGAACAAGCGCCATCAAGCGATTCCGCCAGCTTTTCGAGATCAGGCTGTGGCGGCGGAGCGAGTGCAGCTTGTCAACTGCCTCATCCTTAAGCTCCTCAGACAGGGCATTGTGCAGCCCTGGCGACATCCTCCAGATTGCATACATGAGCAATTGAAGGAGGGATGATCGGCGGGGGAGTAGACGGCCGAAGTGCACCTCCACGCGCTGGACTACTGCCCAGTACGTCTCCTCGATGCTGGCCTGATTGTACAAGTAAACGTCGTCACGAGAGATGATCTCTTTAATGGAGTAGATGAAACCTGCCATTTTTTCAGAAACACAACACTGAAAGAGACCAACACGCCTTCGCTATTTATAGCCCCAACGGAATCCCAAAAGGCCGAAGTTCATGCGCGCGGCAACATGATTCACGGGGCCCTTTCAAAGTCCTTAATAAAAAGCTGCCGCATGGAGACCATGCCCCCAAACGGCAAAATGGAAGTTAGAATGACGTGCAATACGGAGAGTCACGCCTTCCCACGTGTCTCTTCCACGCGTTGCCTTCGACGGTCTCTCTCCCCAAATTTTACGGGTCACGGAAGACGGACCAACACCAAAGAAGCCTCGTCAAGAGGCCACCGAGCAGCTTACCTGCTCGGTCAATCTGTCACGACCCGAAAAGTACGGAACGTGACCGGCACTTAAACTACGAAATGTCTCGAGGCGTACGTAATCTAAGTAAGCCAAAACCCAGAAATCCAAACCAAGTAAAGCAGTAGAGGGAAAGAAAAACCAATTTAAATCAAGTAGTTTAGCAACAGAAGCCGAAATATGCATTTTTAAAATCACAAGTCTTTTCTAAAAATTTCGGCGGAGTTTCCTTTGTAAATACTGGCCCCGAACGGGGTACAATATGATAAATATATACATAATAAATAAAGGCATCCCCAAGCGGGAGCTAGCTCTTCGTCAATCGACGGACAAAACCACACAATACAATATAATATACAACACCGAAAGGCGAGGTTCAACACAGGATAAACATCCAACATCATCAAGAAAACCAGATGAAACCATAATAATACAGCGCACGACTCTAAGGTCGAAAGAATATACACTGGCCTTCTATGTCTATCAAATAATACAAGTCTGGTTAATGGAGTTTTACTAGATACAACTGAAGTAACAAATATACAATGGTGGTCCTGATGCAAAAGAACCCACCTACCAAAGCAATCACCCGGAAGGGACAGTGTGTCAGCAAAACCGCAACAAAACCTGTACGGCAAAAGCTGCAAGAAACTGTGGCACAACGGGGGTGAGTTGCCAACTCGTGAGTAGAAAACATCTACGAGTAGAAATCGCATGCATAACGCTATCCTAGGTCATATCAAGTAATATTCTCAAATAAAAATCCTGGTCCATCTATGTATAAGTGTAATACTACATGCTCGAGTCACTACCTCAGATAGCAATATATCAGATATATGATGTATGAATGCATTACAAATGAAACAGAATACATCATGAATGAGACAATTGTTTTCTTTATTTTATGAGATTTCTGTATGTATATAAATCGCGTATCATCAATGAAATTGACAGATAAAACAGTTTCCAACATCGACACAAAACATAAATCTCGGTATCTCAATACCTCAGGCTCCGGCTAGCCGGACTGGCCTGTATCATAAAATCTTAATATCTCAGTGTCTCAAGTCTCAATATCTCAGTAACTCGGGCTCCGTCTGTCCGGATCGGCCTATATCATCAATCACACGACCATGAACGGTATCCTCCGGATATCCGCCGCGCCAGGTAAAATCACCGGTAGGCAGTCTGCCCCTGCCAAGCTCATCGTCTACACCTCGAGCTTCTTACCCCGGGGTACCTTACCGGGTCCACCATGTACCCGCAGACGGTTCATCCAACTCCTCGAATTGGGTCTCGAAATCCATCTCATAACCGAGAAAACATCATGGTGGACGACTCATACATCACGAGAAAACCGCACTTTTCATTTTAAAAAGAGAGAGAGAGAAAGAGAAGTTTATATATATTCTTGCGGTTTTCTCCCAAATCCAGGAAATCTCATGAAAATCCAAAATCCAATCATCAATAGCAAGTAAACAGTGAATATCGGCATAAAACTCTATAATACTACATAATCAATGAATGCATGAATGCATCTGATATCATGTAATGAATGCAATAGTTAAACTAGCATCTGAAAGCTATAACATATTGCAACTGTCAACTTAGCAAGCTATGTCAAGGAATAGTAGTTTATAAAGTGTACGTGACATGGCAATTACCGATGAAGATGTGTGTGAGCCGGCAAGCAAGTGTATGTGGAGCATACGCATCATCAGTAATGGTGCTAGTGTCCTGACAGCATAATTTCATAATAATTACAGATAACATGTGTATAAGCATGCAATGCGATGAAACATCATGAATATACAGAAAGCGATATGATAACAACAACACTGAAGAAATAATCCTACCCAATGTACGAGACATACAATTTGGTATTTAAAATACTCACAATCCTCCACTTTTGAAAACTAGTGTGACTCGATCCCAGTCAAAAGGGTAAGGAAATCCACCTAAGTCTGAGTCGATCTATATATTTCTAGTAGTCGGTGATCTCGCCTCAATGGTATCACGTACGACACAACAACTAATAAGACATCCTCGAGTCAAGAGTGGGGATCTATCCTCATAACTATATCTCGTACGGTAAATCTAACGTACGGCATCCCAAATCTGGGTACGGATCAAATATCATATTTATCTCATTACTCATCTGATATCCTTATCATCACATATCGTGAACAGGGGGTATTGATCTAAGTCTAGTACACCACTAACATCATCAACAATATCATGATCTGGCTACTGATCTAAAGTCTCATGCAATCCGATGTCATCAACAGGAGTATACATCGACCAAGCGATCCATTATGAATACCATAACATATCTTATCTCATATCTCGATCACATGTCGACTATCATATATATATCATCATCCACAAGGTATCGTCATCTAACGATCCGCTATAATATCATGACATGTCTCGATCACCTATTAAATATCTCACGGCATCATGCCCGATCATATCGACTCATTCCCAAGCATCATATAACATTCTCGTCATCCAAGCATATGAATATACCAATATAAATATGTCCCCAATACGCACAAGGATATCAAAGTATGCGAGTATGTGTATGTGCATGTATGCAAAACTTTACCCTAGGGTTTCGTGACTAAGAAATCGACTAAAGTCCTTCTTCAATTCTCGCTGACACTAAACCCATGATCACCTAAAACTCCCCTTGCTAAGTGTTCAATCTCTCCATAACATATAAATGCATATCTATAACATATCACATCATTTCCTATGACTTTGCGGGGGTGCTATACGCCATCCACCCGACTTCTCCCCGTAGATATAAATGTACTCACCTGATCTTCATTTGCCGATGCCGACGTCGCCACGCGCTTACTTGTCGTCTCGAAGTCCCCAGGGGTGTACCTACATGTCACATGTATCGTATCGTATTAAAATCCAATTCGAAGCCAAAACGACGCATGAAACTCACATAGGTCAAAACCTATGGTTTGCTCTCGCAAAACAATCCAATATCACTCGATATAGACGTACAAACGTCATGTGATCGAGATAAAGCACAAATAAAAAAATCCAGAATTTAAAATACGCAAAACCATAACTCGAATCAAAACAGCAACACATGTATTCAGTCCCAGATTTTGATTAAGGTGTAAACAATGTTCCAAAACAACACTAGGGTGATATATAGGGTGTATGTGAGCTATGAAGGCAACCTGGGCACCTACCCTCACCAAGTGGCCGAGCCCTCTCCCCTGAAAACCGATCTCGCCGGCCCTGGGTTCTCCCATAGGGTTCGTCTTGCTACAGGGGGTTCCTAGAGTCAATTCAAGTCTACAGGGGTTGTCTCATCTCGCATCTGTCTCAGGTCATCCCAGATTTCCCTGCACACCCTAAAAGTTCACAAACCGACATGAAAAGTTTTGTAATTCCGTATTTTGGGTTTCAGTTGGGCTTGGTCTGGGTTTCTATCATTAAAAGGGGGGTCTAAGGTCACCAATAAGGCTCAAGTTCACCAACACAACTCAATTTAACCCTAACCCTCTCTAGGAATATCCAAAGTCCACTAAACTTCGCCAAATCGATTTTAAACTTGAATAGATGCATAAGCAAATGAAATACTACATTAATTGTGAAGGGATTGTTGGAGATAGTGCCCTCAAAGTAAATTATTGGATCGCAGGTACGTGATTGCAATGATTGAGGCAGGACCTATACCGATATGACAGTCTTGCTCGAGATGATAGTATGCTATCTGGTTTGTCTTTATCATCGTAAACATGCTTCAGTTCGCTACTGCATAATTGATAGACCCCATAAGATTCTGCTTGACAACCAGCAGTATGATGGTGATCATATACGTGGGAGCTGGGGTCTATAAGCACATCCTTAAAGTGTCCCTAGTCGTGGGAGTTTTCGAGACAGGGCATCGATACTCCAGAGTAGACTAGTGTATACAGTCGAGACCCCGACGAGGGGCGGTGGCCGGTCTCACAAGCCATTGGTGTCAGTTGGTTCACCAAAGATGTATATAGGTGCTCATTGGGTTATGAGTACACCGGACAGGACTCGCCGGGAACATGCTAGTTGGTATTATACATATCGTCAGATAGCAGTTCCCTGGTGACATGTGTACAGGTTAGTTTGTCGACCTAAGATCGTCATTTGTCTCGTGTGAGTTCCTACTGTGCTTTGATTCCTACCCTACCACGCTCAAAGGAGACGTGCAAACAGGTATTTTTTGGGTACAGTCCCGAGCCACATGGAGGCAGTGAGCAGATCGTCGGGGATTCGTCTCTCCCGGTATTGGGGGTTGATGTCGCACAGTGCACGGGTGGCCATCACTAGAAATCCTCGGCCGAGGTAGTGGAGAATTACTGATTTGGATCAGTAGTTTCTCAGGTGGTGATGGGCTTCATGCCGACACGATTTATCGCGTTATTAGGGGTCTGACTTTATCCACCCCCTAGACTCGATATGTGATACTCTTTAGACGAACGGACCGGACTGTATGTGTATTGTTCATACCAGAATATTGCATTTTATACCGCCCATTCTTACGCTCGTTTGTTTATAGGCAGGTGCTTTTGATCAGTGTTTGCCACATATTTGCAGAATACTGGTTCTTAGCTCTAAACAGTGAAATCCATGGAAGAGTACGACAAATTCCGGATTACTGCCAACAACAGATAAAACACGGGTCTCCGCTCTCTATCCGTGTGTTGCCACATACCAGTTTAAGGGACAAAATGGCAAATCGATTGTCATTTTCATGCACAAAGCTCAATATCAACACAAGATCCAAGAAATCTACGCGGAGCTCGAGGAAATCATGGCAAAAGATCCACATCACATCACCTTTTGATCTACTGAAATTCTGGAAGAATTGTGAAGAGTTTCTGAGAAAAGTCATATACCACACAGAAGAGAACCACAAAACATGGGATACGACAAAAGATGAAGGCACAAGCTCTCTAAATGACCGCGGTTCCGCGGCATAAGCTCTCTTAGGCCGCGGAACCGCGGCCGTACAGGCTCTTCAGAGGGTGATTTTTCATGGGCTGTTTGGTAATTTTATGTGGAGCCCGATTCTTGCCCTAGGTTTCCATTTCCCTGCCTATAAATACCCCAGTTCTGAGCCAAGCAAAGGAGTTCATTCTTAAGCCTCTTTTTTGTTAGTTTTTAGTCTTCTTCTTCTTCTTCATTCTTTCCTCCATGAAAATGTAGTGAAAGCATTGAGTGGATGTTAAATGAAGATGAGGGTTTTTGTATCATTCTTTTTTGCTTAGCTTCCCCCTTGAGCTCTCTACCTTAACTTGATCTTGCAACCTCTTAAGTGAGCTTGCAAGTTTAAGTTTTGGTCATTGATCTCAAGGGGTTGTATCATTTTGTTCTCTCTTTTGTGCTTCATTTCATATGAGTTCTTTACCCTTCTCTTGATCTTGCAACCTCTTGATTGAGCTTGCAAGTTTAAGGGTTGGCTATTGATCCGATGACTTGTCTTGAGTTCTATGGTTCTTAGTGTTACTTTCTTGCTTATCTCTTTCTTGCATTTTTCATTCTTGTCTTTTATTACTTGCAATTTATTACCATGCACTTTAATTACTTTCTTGTAATCTTTTCTTTTCTTTGTTTATCTTTTTGTTCTCTCTTTTTGGTTCGTTTTGTGAATGGTTGTAATTATTGTTGTTAAGAATAAATACGATATTGTAAGTTAATGTTTCTTTGCTCAATTTTTTTTCCCGTTATTTTCCATTGAACTCCGCCCAAACGTTACGCAAGTGCTCCGTTAGGCACCCTACCCTACCAAGGTAACGGTGATTCCTAACTGCGACCGGTTGCGTTCAGTTTGGCCGGAGGCGAAAGAAAGAGATAAGAACGGAAGGACAAGGGTAAATAAGCCGGATTCCACGAATACCGTGCTTAAATCCCCTAATCCACGTTGTTGCCGATTGCTCTAGCTTCAATTGGTCAAGACTCGGCTCAAAGGTTTTGAGTGTGGATTTCTTCAGCTTACACTTTCGTATCTTTTTCTTAACAACTTTATACTTGCATATATCACTTAGGATAGAACTGAACAAACATATACACATTCTTTATTGACTCGTCTAAAACTCGAACGGACATACAACCATCTTCCTGTGGATCGACCCGTGCTCAACCGGCTAGCTGCATAGCGACACCGTCCTGATCGCAGTTATAACTTTAGAACTTTGAACATCCGACACGCCAAAAGCGTGCGATCAAATGGCGCCGTTGCCGGGGAGACGGTAGCGTATTTTCTTTCTTGTTATTCGGGTTAATATTCTTTTTGTATATATTTATAAAAAAAATATAAAAAATCTTTTTGTTTTTTTGATAATTTTTGTGAGCAAGTCTGCAGATTTTTGCGGATTTGCGAACTGCGATTGTGGGGAGCAAAGTGTACGTTCAAGGCTAAGGTGATTGCAAAGTACAGTGCCAAAGATCCGGGTAGTTTGACCCGCGCAAGCGAACTTTTCATGCTTACCGGATTTGATTCAACGAGGGTTTCCTAACCCAAAAACTTAACGATACGTACTTTACTAACACCTTCTTCTCAAATCCGACGCATCCAATATACTATTCTTTGCAGGATTCTTTGCAAGTTCGCTAGCAAACGCTAAAAATTGACTAACCCGTATTTGTTGCAGTGCCGTGCTTAAACTAAAAAACGATTGTTTGATTCTTTATAGAATTTTTATTGAATTGCGCATTGCATACATTAATACGGACTTAAGGGCAAGCGAACCCCACAACATACGGTAAAGGATTTCATCACCTTTTCCGTGGCCCCCAAATCACGAACTTGAGCATAACGTTTACCCGCACAAAATTTAAAAGAAACTAGACTTTAAGCCTTAAGGACTTCGCGCTCACTAGGAGAAGTTAACTGTGTTTAGAACCTCGCTTAACGGTATATTGTTTACGGGGTGTCTAGGAAAGTGTTAACGGAGAAACCGCCAAAAGAGAAAGGGTTATTTAATTAAGGAACTTCGCGAAAGCGTTGGAAAACCTCCCCTTATCTCTGCACTTACCTAGCCTCGTGATCATTGTATCTTAAGCCCGTTTCTCGACACAGTTTTACTTCGACAATCAAGTTCTGGAGCAGGTTTAGTTAACCTAGGTGAACCCTAGAACGATTAGGTATGTGGTATTTTTGTGTCGTGATTGTTTTTGTCCAGATTCTTTTGTGTGTATATTTCATTCTTTTGTTAAAAACTAAAAAAAAAATCACATTCTTTTTCCCCTCCTTTTCTCTGCCTTTCTTTCTTTCTCTCTTCATATCATGGGTACCCCACCTCGTAAAACTCTTGCCGAACTTTGGTACCCACAACCAGACATTACTTCTTACGGTTCTTGCTTTGGCCGAACGTCGAATGATCCCTCCATGCCCAAAATCTCTTTGAAAGATCGGATAGACGCGTCTAGGACAAACACTTGCCCTCCGCAATCCACTTTGTATCAACCTTTTCAACCTCCCCCACCCTCTTATGTTGATACCCCTTTTGCAAGTCGTCCTTTGTCCGTCGCTGAACATATTGAACAATCCTGTAGCCGATCTTTCACTCCTTTCACCACTACAGATTCTTGGGATCAACAATTCCATTCACCTTCTTATCCAAATGTTGATCCTGCTCCTGTCCAGCCATTCAATTCCTACCAGTCCTACCCGACTTTTGCACCTTCCCTAGACATTGCTTCTGAACCTCCATTTGGGAGTTTTCAGTATCCAAACAACTTTGAATCTTTTACTGAAACCCCTTCACAACCCATGTCTAGTCTGGAACAGTCTTTGGAAGACTTTAGGGTAGCATCATACCAACAGATGATGGATTTGAATGCGTCCATGGCCGCCCTCATACAACCTAGTGACCCGGCAGCTAGTTTTCAACTAGCTCCAAATTTTCCAATGTATGAAGAGGCGGTAGGACAGGTTGAGAATTTGAGTGGAAAGAGTGAGATGTACCCCCTTCCGAATCAAGCCTACCCATTTCAACTTGAATCCCACAACTCCGGTTTTGAATGTCTATCTAGTGTTCCAAACGATTCATTGATTAAAGATAGAACAGATAATGAGTTGTGTGACTTTGTAGTGTTTGATTTGCCCGATTGTGAAGGGTCCTTTTCGAGTGAAACCACACCCAATCCTTTTGACCTCTACACCTCCACTCTAGAACCTGAATTGATTAATATCCATGCTTTTGTTGAGGTGTCTGAGAATATTGATTTTCACTTGATTGAGGATATAGACGCCGGGAATATTTTGGATGATGAACCTGTAGATTTGGCAGAGTTTTTCTCTCCAATTCATCATCCTAAGTCATTAACTGTTTTTCCTGAACCCCATATGCGTCTTGATTTTAATGAAATTTGCATGGATAAGCTGAATTTTGAGGAGACTTTTGAGGATATTTTTGAGGATGAACCAGTTTTAATTGATGAGTCGGATTTTCCAATTCATCCAGTTCCTTTCATTGACTATGTACACCCTCCTGAACCTTTAACCAATAACCTTCCTCAATCACCTACCTCCATCCTTTCCATCGTTCCGACCTTGCAAGAAACCGTCTCACTTTCATTTCATATGTCTGGTTTACCGAGTTCGGCGTACCCATGGTTTCTCACGAATCTTGAGGGATTTGACCCCATTTCTCGACGGGTTAATATATTAGCACAATCGCTTTTCACACATCGGTCATCACAAATTGTGCTAATCTATTCACTCCATTTCCACCCTCAAGTTCGTATTCCACTTCTTTCTCCCTTCCGCCATTCTTCTTCTCATATACCGAGACCGTATCCCGTTTCTATCTCAATACGGTCTCGCGTATTCTCTATTTCTTACCTCTCCGCATTCTTTCACCAACCAGCACATTATAACGATAAAATCTTTGAATGGTCGGTGTTAACTTTTGGTCTGTGTAAGGCCTTGTATAGATTGATACTATTCTCTTTCCCCCTGATCCTGAACTTCAACGTTTAACAGTGGGAACACTGTTTTACTTAAGTTTGGGGGGAACCTTTTTTGTATATATTTTTTGTTTTCCTTTTTGTTTTGTATATAATTTGTTTTTAGGGAGAGCTCCGACAATTTTGACTCTCTTGGTGTAGCCTGACAGTGAGGGCACTGTCAAGTTTAAGTTTGGGGGTGTGCTCGATAAGCTTTCTTCCTTTGCATTCATTTGTATATTTTGCATTTACATACCTTATTAAAAATCCCACAAAAATCGAAAATTTTCCAAAAAATATAAAAACTTTGTCGAGTTAGCTAGTGGGAGAACTCAGATTCAACATTTCGACGGTTTTGTTTGATAAGATAAGAATAACTAAATCTTATTTTTAGATTTTGAAAACCTGAAAGATAACTCTCCTTTAAAGTTTACTATAGCTGATATACGTCTTTACATCACACTACACGTGTCGTGAGTTCTGGAAATTAGATGACAAGTCTTTTATGTCTAAAAACTTTTAAATGGATAAATGATTTTCTGAGGATCAAATAGGTTTGTTCTGAAATAAGTAATATCAAGAATAGTTTATGAAGTGAAGTGAATATGAAGGGATATTATTGATACCTTAATTGGAACTAATTCTGAAAAATAACCCATCTGGAACTTGATTGGAATGATTACACACCGAACCCACTAAACACGTCTTTTATCCAAAAAAAAAATAATAATTGAACTGCCGGTTATATCTCCGTTCGTATTGAATCATCATGATTTTCACGCCAAATTGTCTTTTGTTTTTGGACCTAGGTAACTTGAGTAATTAAGTCCGCTGGGGTGTTTCTACACCTAATGCCCTAAAGCCAACTGGTTTGGGTGCATTGGCCCAAAGCTCGTTAAGAAGCCTAAAAGTCCAGTTTAAAACAAAGTCAAGCAAGTGTTCTCTCCGAGTTAAAATTCCTAACGGTTCTTTGTGTGAGAATAATCTTGACAAAAGACAGGTTTTATAAAAAATATTTCTAGCGGAGATATGAAGGTTTTATTCTATGATAAAGACTATTGCACGTTCACAGAGGTGTGTATGAAATGAAAACAAGAAAAATGTGGAGTGAAAAATAAGACCTAGTTTCCTGTTAGGGAAGATAGAAATTCTGAAGTTGAAACTTTACTGGAAAACGAAACTTGAAAAATACTTAACTCTTTATAAAACTTATGTGATCCTTTTAAAAATTTTATCTGGGCTTTATTGTGTAACATGATGACTTTAATCGATCCTTCTGGAACTAAACAACACTATTTGCACTGCACATAAAGACATATAAAATCTTAAGTTAAATAAGAAGCGAGATGTGAAAAATAAAGGTTCGATAGTCTAGACTTAGGATAATAGAATTGTTATTTTCTGAAACAAAACTTTAGGGTTTGAATCATAGTAATTTTGCAAAACTAGCTTGATCGGATTTTGTGGGTAGTATCCGCTGAAAACCCTCAGGAGACAACACTCCTCCTACTAGGGACACCTTGAGGTATAACGGCTTGTTGCACGTGCTCAGTGTAATCGCGTTCCCTGCGAAAGTGCGGTTAGGACTTTTTTGTGAATAATTGGTTTTGCTCGGGACGAGCAAAAGTTAAGTTTGGGGGTATTTGTTCATACCAGAATATAGCATTTTATACCGCCCATTCTTACGCTCGTTTGTTTATAGGCAGGTGCTTTTGATCAGTGTTTGCTACATATTTGCAGAATACTGGTTCTCAGCTCTAAACAGTGAAATTCATGGAAGAGTACGACAAATTCCGGATTACTGCCAACAACAGATAAAACACGGGTCTCCGCTCTCTATCCGTGTGTTGCCACATACCAGTTTAAGGGACAAAATGGCAAATCGATTGTCATTTTCATGCACAAAGCTCAATGTCAACACAAGATCCAAGAAATCTACGCGGAGCTCGAGGAAATCATGGCAAAAGATCCACATCACATCACCTTTTGATCTACTGAAATTTTGGAAGAATTGTGAAGAGTTTCTGAGAAAAGTCATATACCACACAGAAGAGAACCACAAAACATGGGATACGACAAAAGATGAAGGCACAAGCTCTCTAAATGGACGCGGTTCCGCGGCATAAGCTCGCTTAGGCCGCAGAACCGCGGCCGTACAGGCTCTTCCGAGGGTGATTTTTCATGGGCTGTTTGGTAATTTTATGTGGAGCCCGATTCTTGCCCTAGGTTTCCATTTCCCTGCCTATAAATACCCCAGTTCTGAGCCAAGCAAAGGAGTTCATTCTTAAGCCTCTTTTTTGTTAGTTTTTAGTCTTCTTCTTCTTCTTCTTCTTCATTCTTTCCTCCATGAAAATGTAGTGAGAGTATTGAGTGGATGTTAAATGAAGATGAGGGTTTTTGTATCATTCTTTTTTTCTTAGCTTCCCCCTTGAGCTCTCTACCTTAACTTGATCTTGCAACCTCTTAAGTGAGCTTGCAAGTTTAAGTTTTGGTCATTGATCTCAAGGGGTTGTATCATTTTGTTCTCTCTTTTGTGCTTCATTTCACATGAGTTCTTTACCCTTCTCTTGATCTTGCAACCTCTTGATTGAGCTTGCAAGTTTAAGGGTTGGCTATTGATCCGATGACTTGTCTTGAGTTCTATGGTTCTTAGTGTTACTTTCTTGCTTATCTCTTTCTTGCATTTTTCATTCTTGTCTTTTATTACTTGCAATTTATTACCATGCACTTTAATTATTTTCTTGTAATCTTTTCTTTTCTTTTTTTTATCTTTTTGTTCTCTCTTTTTGGTTCGTTTTGTGAATGGTTGTAATTATTGTTGTTAAGAATAAATACGATATTGTAAGTTAATGTTTCTTTGCTCAATTTTTTTTCCCGTTATTTTCCATTGAACTCCGCCCAAACGTTACGCAAGTGCTCCGTTAGGCACCCTACCCTACCAAGGTAACGGTGATTCCTAACTGCGACCGGTTGCGTTCAGTTTGGCCGGAGGCGAAAGCAAGAGACAAGAACGGAAGGACAAGGGTAAATAAGCCGGATTCCATGAATACCGTGCTTAAATCCCCTAATCCACGTTGTTGCCGATTGCTCTAGCTTCAATTGGTCAAGACTCGGCTCAAAGGTTTTGAGTGTGGATGTCTTTAGCTTACACTTTCGTATCTTTTTCTTAACAACTTTATACTTGCATATATCACTTAGGATAGAACTGAACAAACATATACACATTCTTTATTGACTCGTCTAAAACTCGAACGGACATACAACCATCTCCCTGTGGATCGACCCGTGCTCAACCGGCTAGCTGCATAGCGACACCGTCCTGATCGCGGTTATAACTTTAGAACTTTGAACATCCGACACGCCAAAAGCATGCGATCATATAATGTCACTGTTTGGATCAGTAGGGTTTATGGATGAGTTCGCTCGTCGGCTTCCCTTCCAATCAATACATAGGCAACCGTTACGTACAGCTTGTACCTCTGACGTGCTAGTGGTTATACCCAGTGCCAGTGTGTTGATGAGTTATTAGAGTCCCCTACAGAAAGTTTCCCAAGTTCGGGCGAAACATTGTAGAGGCGGTATGGTTTTATGGCAGGGTTCGGAAAATGCACGTGCGTTTTCGTACGTGTCGTTTTCCGGGCAGATAATACTAGCCGGCTTTGGTTTAAGCCGGATCCGAGTATTATGCTGTGTAGATATAATATCTTTGTCTCAGTTGCATTTGTATTCGGTCGTAATACAAATGCGGGTATGTTTATACTGATACGGGATTATCCTGAAATTCGTTTCAGGATCACTTTTGGAAGTTGCCAGTTTCCAGTTTTCTATCGCCCGTATTTAACATTTGGTTAAATGTGGATTTATCTTTTCTTCCATGGGTGAGTCATGAGGGTGAGTCATGAGTGAGGAAGCTTCTTGATTGATGACTAGGTTTGTGACTCACTTGATTGCATTAAATGTTTTAGTGAGGTGTTTATTATGAGTCACCCTTTGCATTAATGTGTTTTGGTAATGCTTAGGATATTATTCCTTAAGCTTGCCCCCTTTGCTCCTACACTCACCCTCCTCCTCTCCTATATATGGCCGGCCCCCCTTTGAGAAATAAGGATGGTTGTTAGAAAAAAGATATAGTTATTTGGTTCATGGAAATTAAGCATACTCATTCTTTCATTTTCATTCGATCCAAAAGGCAACTTCATTAACCGTTCGTCCATGGCTTTGGACGTAACGAGACAAAGTGTTCTACTCATTCTCTATATCATCTTGGTCGTCTCTTTTAGAAAATTTGACGACCGAGTTGCCTCGGTTCAGAGGCGGGAGCCCGTTTAAAGATCCGTCGACGTGGTGTCACCTGGACGAGAAGACTGAACATTCAGAAGATCGGAGCAGCCGCAACGAAGAGTGGGATGATGGTTGAAGACCGAAGGACTCGGATCGTTCGGTATAACAATTCTACCCACTTTGTATTTTGTTAGTTTAGCTTTAATGGCAGATCTGGGTTATAGTACGCGATAGCACCAGTTGTAAAAAGTTTTTGTTCCGCATTTGGCGTCTGTTAGACGGCCGGGACGCTACCGTGGACTTACAGTGGTATCAGAGCCTCGCCATTAAGCTTTACTAACTTGTGCTAACGCGTTTAAAAGATCGATCGAACGGAATTTCCGAAATCATAATTTTCTGCACACATGTTTCTGTCGATTTTTTAAAGGGCCTAAAAATAATTTTACATATCACAGAAAACTAAGCAGGCTTTTCTAAGCATTCTGGAAAAATTTGGGCACGTGATCCCACAAGACCACCGCGGAACCGCAGCGCGTTAGTGCTAACAGTGCACCAACTTTTTCCAGAGAGCTTCATTTTGGAAATTATGGTTTTTGGTATAGTTCTTTTGGGCCCAGATTTTGTTACTGTACAGCAGATGTACGTGGGGCCCACTTCGGGAAATTTAGTCGATCGAAATTTTAAACTTGTTAGTATGCAGTATTTACATTATATCTCCAACCGGGAATGTCATTTGAGTGGTAAACCGCGTCTAATTGCTATAGTTCTTTTAGACGGGTTTGCGAACGTGACATTCGCGTTGATGTTCTGTGTTGTGTTGTGATGTTGCAGATTTGTCGTGGTGGATAGCAGGGTGCAATGATAGTGTTGTTTGAATTTATTTGTACATTTGATATTGCGGGGCGAGCGTCCAACATGTGGACTGCCGTCTCTGCCTGTTTGTATAATATTCTTTTGGGGCACGACCGGGTTGAGGTCGATATACCCGTTGTACATATTTTTATTTCTGTACTAGGTTTATCCCGCGAAGGAGTGCACGGATAGCCGGGTTCTGGAGGGCAACGGGTCCGTATCTCATGGCTTTGAGAGGCAGAGGGACCTCACTCTAGAATTGGCAGACTATTCGCCGTACTCGTAGGGGGTACAGTTTGACCCAAGGAGGGGTGCTCAATTTACCGGATTCCGTGAAGAGCCGGGTGTTCCATTCACTATGCTGTGGGGGACTACCTCGCTTCAGGTTTTGGCGGGTAACTTGCCGCACCCGTAGGGGTCTAGGTTTCATTGCACAGGCTATCCACAAGACCAGGGGAACGTCAGGTTTCAGCAGCGGCTCTGGGAAACCCGGGGATCTCAGATTATCTGTATTGTTCTATGATGCTTATTACTTTTCTGTAATGTTTCATATTATCACGCCTGGAACAATTATTGTATATTGGTATATATACTATTAGATGTTGTATATGTTTTACACCCGCGCTAGTCCATCCCCCGCTCTGTCGTTAGTTAAGTAACCTAACGGGTGATGACGGGACCCAGTAACAAATGCGGATGGCATATACGTACATTTTATTTTCGTTCTTTTCTGGTGTGATTGATTGATGGGACTTCGTTGATTCTTATCAATGCAAGTAAAACAAACCTATATTTGATGTTGTTGGAACCAATTTAAAAAGTGTTCTTACAAAGACGTTTCCTTTTGTTTTGCATAGTGATATTCAGTTTAGAATATCCCGCACCTCATTCGACGAGGCAAGGGCCGAGATCCCTTCACCGGGAGTGACCCCTTGGGCAGAAGTTTGCGTCAGGGTAATAACTTTACTATAGTCGATTACAAGTTCCTTTGCATCGCTATATTCAGTTGGAATATCCTGCACCTCATTCCACGAGGAAAGAGCCGAGATCCCTTCACCGGGAGTGACCTCTTTAGCAAAAGGTTTTCATCACTATATTTTTATAAAAAGCTATCAGGTTCCTTCAACGAGATCAAGTTCATTACGTTAAAGGTTTTTCACCAAAAACCAGTCGTAGCCCTCTGTCGTATCTTATGGATGGTCAGTAGTATTCAAGCTATGTTTGTTGGCCTTCATCAAGGCATAGTGTTTGGTAGCTGATGGGGTATTCATTTATTGCATAGATAGATGTGTTGGTTTGGGACAGTCGTATAGCCTTGTTGGCCTTCGTCAAGGGCTTGTACGGGTGGGTTCAAATTGACCTGGACAATGACAGGTAGAACTTGATATGTGACTTATGATTTGTTGGCCTTCGTCAAGGTCATAAGAGCATGGGGCAAAAATCACATCGGGGGTTTCAAACATAAAGAAACTTACCAAGTATGCGCATACCTTCTGGAGTGTGATAACGTGAGTGGATTCCGTCACGTTATCATGCGATGAGAGTTGGATCCCGATTCCCACTGATGAGTTGGTTTACTCTTCGGGTGATCCCGACTAATTCTTCTTTCAGGTTTGGAGGAGAATTTGAGATTACAGTGGGAGGTTTCCTGATTAGATAAAGTGATAACCATTCTAATCTAGGTTAGAGTGCACGCAGTGTTTCTTTTCTCTCTCTCTCTCTTTGGCAGTGACCTTTGACCGACCCTAGACTATGACTCAGTGACCAAGTTGACCGAACCTTCTTAAAATGCTGGCTTTTGGATTGTCCGAGTTGCATAAGTCATTGTCACTCCTTCTTTCACCCTTTGCATTTCTCAGAACACCCCGTATTACTATGGATATCCACTTCCATTGGATAGATCCATCGTATGGTTATATACGAACTCGAAGGGACTTCTTCGAGGATGGATCCAGGTTCAGGAGAAATAGAATTGGTTTATTCAGTTGTCTTTTATTATCACCTTCTCTCAGGTTGCGAGGGCTCCTTAGTTTAGGAGAGTACACCTATTACGCTTATTGGATAGTCTTCTTCCAAACTATAGGCTGGTGCCGAAAGGTAGGGAATGAAGAAAACCAATTAGCCTAAGTAGGGTGTACAGAAGGTAATAGCTAAAGAAAAAATAAATGGATTAGAAAGAGGGCAAAGTAAATTGCGACTGTTATCATTCACGACCAAAACACGTACTTCATCGCCGCTCCTATTTCACCTTTGCTTTTTTTCCCCAGTTCGGAAGAAATAGAATAAGGTATTATTCAGTTGTCTTTTATCATCACCTTCTCTCAAGTTGCGAGTACTCCTAGGATTAGGAGAGTACACCTATTATGCTTACTGGATAGTCTTCTTTCAAACCATAGGCAGGTGCCGAACGGTAGGGAAGGAAGAAAACCACTTAGCCTAAGGGGTATACAGAAGGTAATGAATAAAGACAAATAAAGGGATTTGGAGAGGCGGCAAAGAAATATACGGTTAAAGTCATGAATAGGATTATGGAAGAGGCATTACTAAGAATACCAGGATACCCCTACGAAACATTTTCATGTTTCAGTGCATTGTTAAAGGAAAACCGATTTCGCGATTAGATACTTACTCCAGGGTATGTATTTACCAGGTTACATTCTCATATCTGTATAGTTTTACAGATGATGAGTGAGAGTAAATTATTAGGAATTAGGTGATCATCCTCATTATATCGGAATTCGTTGTAATTGGTGATATTTGAGGAAATTGTCCGAGTACAGTTTTCAACCTACGATGCACAGGTTTTGAGTTATTCAACTCAGCGGACTTATACAGAGTATTGTATGTTGTCCAGTGTCCGTCAGGACAGAGGGGTAGGTCCTCGTACTATGTTCTGTTTACTTGTGACTTCTCTAGTTTTTAGACAAGGGTTTCGTAGAAATACAATATCTAAGTATTGAGAAGTTGTGGGTATAAGAATAAAGTAGAGAACTAGGTGTCGCAAGTATCGGGATTCTTCAAAGAGATTGAAGATGTAGATTCTTGTGACTGGTATTCAGTTGAAAGTAATGGTTTTGAGAAACTTGTTTCTCTTTCAGCTTACTCATAATTGGATGAATTCCTAAGTTGAGTAATGTTGATTAGCCTCTCTCCATTAAGTTGATATGCTCTGGAGACAGCTGCATGATTTGAATCTGGTTCCAATTAAATTAGTGCATCTATTTCTATATTGTATATAGAATCGTTCATATCTTAACGATGTTAAGATATGGGGAGTTGTCCAGCTTATGCTTAAAACCAGACACTGGATAACTCTAGGCACGTTTCTGTAATGGCAGTTTGTGGGTTGACCCTGCCTTTGACGAGGGTTGACATTTCTACCATCTGGAAGATCAATAGTGATATTGTTCTAGACTCGCCACAGTTTTATTAAAATGGACTTTTTCAGAAAACAGTAGTGGGAGTATGGTAGAACTGGAAGTGATTCCAGAACCGCAAACGACTACGGAAAATTTAATAGGACCTATATATTCAATCAGGTTTGACATTCCAATAGCCACTCCGCAGATATGGTGGATAACCTCAGACACCCGAGAGGTACTCCGGTAGCCTCAAGGACGGTGACAGGGAGGTTCTTGTTTACCCAGACTTGACACTATTGTTGTTCCAGACTATGAGACCCGGCAAGAGGATAAGTATAACGTCGTTCTAAACTAGCTTTAGAAGTGTACTTAGATATTATTCTGCCAGAGGGTTGTCGCGGTCAGTGGGAGCAGCGGAAGCATAGTGGGCAAGTAGCTTATGTCTATTTATAGACTTGAACGGATATAGCGGAGATAGATCATCTAATTTTGATGAGAAAGTCATGGCTTTGACTTCATCAGAATAGGGGATGGATCTATTGAGAAGGTAGTAGGGTATGATGTCCTGGTATTTGGATGACATACACAGAGTAGAAAGTAAAATTCCTATACTACGATCGGTTGTACTTTGGTCGTCACACAGTTGTTTCTCCACAAAGGATATGGATTTAATATCAGACATTCTGGTTACTAGATCTATGGTTTTAGATCTAGATTTGGGTAGTTTCCCAATGTGGGTACTTTGACAGTATTCTAATAGTATTTTAGAATAGACGACTCCTGGCATAGTGGTGTACCTACAGGTGATGGAGTCACCCTCTCTAAAGGTGTCTTAGAGACTAAAGGAGAGAGGGATGTGCATGATTGGCAGATCACTTGCTTAGGCAATTGAGTCAATCATGAGATGTCAAGTACCACACCAGATGTTGTTTTTTGCACTAGTTGCGATAAGTTTATATTAATCCAATCCTGAAGAAACATAAGGAAGCTGTTTTAGAACATAAGTGCATGTTCTACGGATTTGATGACGGCAGCCTCCTTCAGGAGACAGTTATCATTCCAGGCTTCAAAGGTAACATGGATGATAGAGTGATTGTCAGAGTTATAGTTTTCCCTCTGACGAGGGACAATATTACGGACAGGTGGTCCAAGAGGATACTGTGGGAGGCATGGTGCTGGATACTGATTAGGTTCAGTTATCAATAAAGTCTAAGAAGTTTGGATTTAGAGTTCATTTATGAACTAGGTCCCATCAGATATCCAGATATATTCTAAGACACCTATTGCTCAATTCGGGAGATGCCTTTCTCCGCAAACTTGAGATTAAGAGAGAAATAGAAAGAAACATCAGGGCGGATCCACTCACTGAGGCTATTTCTCGAACACAAGAGTTTTACAAACTAGCTTTGTGAAACTGATTAGTAGAGGAGTTGGAAGTTCGGTATCACACGGGCTGTGAGTATGCGACATCGCAATAATTAGCCTTGAGTGCAAGTGGGAGATTGTTGGAGATAGTGCCCTCAAAGTAAATTATTGGATCGCAGGTACATGATTGCAATGATTGAGGCAGGACCTATACCGAAATGACAGTCTTGCTCGAGATGATAGTATGCTATCTGGTTTGTCTTTATCATCGTATACATGCTTTAGTTCGCTATTACATGATTGATAGAGCCCATAGGATTCTGCTTGCAGCCATCAGTATGATGGTGATCATATACGTGGGAGCTCTGGTCTATAAGCACATCCTTAAAGTGTCCCTAGTCATGGGAATTTTCGAGACAGGGCATCGATACTCCAGAGTAGACTAGTGTATACAGTCGAGACCCCGACGAGGGGCGGTGGCCGGTCTCACAAGCCATTGGTGTCAGTTGGTTCACCTAAGATGTATACAGGTGCTCATTGGGTTATGAGTACACCGGACAGGACTCGCCGGGAACATGCTAGTTGGTATTATACATATCGTCAGATAGCAGTTCCCTGGTGACATGTGTACAGGTTAGTTTGTCGACCTGAGATCGTCATTTGTCTCGTGTGAGTTCCCACTGTGCTTTGATTCCTACCCTACCACGCTCAAAGGAGACATGCAAACAGGTATTTTTTGGGTACAGTCCCGAGCCACAAGGAGGCAGAGAGCGGATCGTCGGGGATTCGTCTCTCCCGGTATTGGGGGTTGATGTCGCACAGTGCACGGGTGGCCATCACTAGAAATCCTCGGCCGAGGTAGTGGAGAATTACTGATATGGATCAGTAGTTTCTCAGGTGGTGATGGGCTTCATGACGATACGATTTATCGCGTTATTAGGGGTCTGACTTTATCCACCCCCTGGACTCGATATGCGATACTCTTTAGGCGAACGGACCGGACTGTATGTATATTGTCACTGTTAGGCTCAGTAGGGTTTATGGATGAGTTAGCTCGTCAACTTCCCTTTCAATCAATACATAGGCAACCGTTACGTACAGCTTGTACTTCTGACGTGCTAGTGGTTATACCCAGTGCCAGTGTGTTGATGAGTCATTAGAGTCCCCCACAGACAGTTTTCCAAGTTCGGGCGAAACGTTGTAGAGGCCGTATGGTTTTATGGCAGGGTTCGGAAAATGCATGTGCGTTTTCGCACGTGTCGTTTTTCGGGCAGATAATACTGGTCGGCTTTGGTTTAAGCCGGATCCGAGAATTATGCTGTGTAGATATAATATCTTTGTCTCAGTTGCATTTGTATTCGGTCGTAATACAAATGCGGGTATGTTTATACCGATACGGGGTTATCCTGAAATTCGTTTCAGGATCACTTTTGGAAGTTGCCAGTTTCCAGTTTTCTATCACCCGTATTTAACATTCGGTTAAATGCGGATTTATCTTTTCTTCCATGGGTGAGTCATGAGGGTGAGTCATGAGTGAGGAAGCTTCTTGATTGATGACTAGGTTTGTGACTCACTTGATTGCATTAAATGTTTTAGTGAGGTGTTTATTGTGAGTCACCCTTTGCATTAATGTGTTTTGGTAATGCTTAGGATATTATTCCTTAAGGTTACCCCCTTTGCTCCTACACTCACCCTCCTCCTCTCCTATATATGGCCGGCCCCCCTTGAGAAATAATGATGGTTGTTAGAAAAAAGAGATAGTTATTTGGTTCATGGAAATTAAGCATACTCATTCTTTCATTTTCATTCGATCGAAAAGGCAACTTCATTAACCGTTCGTCCATGGCTTTGGACGTAACGAGACAAAGTGTTCTACTCATTCTTTATATCATCTTGGTCGTCTCTTTTAGCAAACTTGACGACCGAGTTGCCTCGGTTCAGAGGCGGGAGCCCGTTTAAAGATCCGTCGACGTGGTGCCACCTGGACGAGAAGACTGGAGATTCAGAAGATCAGAGCAGCCGCAACAAAGCGTGGGATAATGGTTGAAGACCGAAGGACTCGGATCGTTCGGTATAACAGTTCTACCCACTTTGTATTTTGTTAGTTTAGCTTTAATGGCAGATCCGGGTTATAGTACGCGATAGCGCCAGTTGTAAAAAGTTTTTGTTCTGCATTTGGCGTCTGTTAGACGGCCGAGGCGCTACCGTGGACTTACAGGGATTAACTCATTTGACACTCATGAATCCTCTACAGCGCCAAAAAGCAAACTTTCTTGGTCCAAAGTGTAGCTTGAGAGCTTGTGCACATTTTTTTGTGAAGAGGAGATGGGGTTTTGGTGTTGTTTTGATGTAGTTTTGGGGTTTTGAAGTGGAGGTGGAGGAGGGTGCTTCCATGGGAGTGAGGGAGGAGAGGAAAAGATGAAGAAGATGAATGATGAATGGAAACAAATGAGAGCCATGCTTGGTTAACCCCTCACCCTCTCTTTCTCATGCCCATCCCTTTTGCAATCATTGTGTCCCCTTTGACTTTTCTTTTTCTTTTCTTCCTCTCTTTTCTATTTAAAAAGCCATGCATGATAAACATAAGGAAAAGCCATGATACAAAAAATGTAACAAGTGTGAAAAATGTGATGTGTGCATGTCATGTACACAAAACACGCTTAATGCGCGATTAGCGATATTTAATCGCGATTAGCGTTAAAAGTGCATATAAATAATCATAAAAATTCATAATTCGCCTAAATCACATAAAACACCCTCATTTCAGTAATTTCTATAATTTTCCAAATTTTTCCCAATTTATCGGTATTTAATTATACCGCCCTATTAAAATATTCATTATATTTATTATTTAATTATAAAAATTCCAAAAAATAATATTTTATTTTTCTGAAATATTACAGGTCAATCCTTAGCGGGTAACCTCCTGCCCATCTGCGCTAAGAATCGAAGCCCTCACCGAGAGTGTAAGTCGACGTTGTACACCCCACGAGTTATGGGGAGGCGGAATAGGTAAAACAATCATTTTGTTTAAAACAACATCGACAAACCGAAATGATCTTTGCTAAACACTAACACAATCATAGGAGTAGTTAGCTACTATGAAAGAAGATTATACCTAATGAACCAAGTCCTTCTTCTTCTCGTTAACCACCTCCTCGTCGGCCTCCTCTTTGTAATAGACGATCCACCTGAGAGCTTCTACTCCAAGCTTTGCCTCTAACTTGAGGAAACTAGGTTACTCAAATTGCTAATCAAAGTCACCTAGGTAATATAGAGTGTGATTAGGGATTAACAAGTCTTACTAACCTTTGATCTCAACACATGAGAGGTTAGGGTTAGGGTTTGAAGAGAGAGAGCTTGAGGAGAGAGAAGGTGAGAGTGAGAATCCTTTTGGAATAATGATCACATTTGAATATATGAAGCATGATATAATTAAAATGAATAACAAAATAAATATGTGTCATCATGCTTCATTAATTCATAGAGTGATTCATCTCATGAGTCATTTAAATCATTAATGCAACATTAACTCCATGGATGATTCACTCTCATGACTCATTAATCCAATAAATGCAAATGCCACCTTAGCCCCCAAGTCATCATCCTTCTAGAAGCTTCTCGCCAAATTACGAGAACGCCCCTCCTATCTGTGAAAACACGGAAAAACTTTAGACTGTATAAATCCAATAATTTGATACTAGAATATGGCTTAAACCAAAACCGGCTAGTAAAAACTATCCGAACATCGTACGTGCATAAATGTACGTGCATGTCCAAACCCTGTCGTAAAACCATACGACCTCTATATCGTTTCGTCCGGAGCAGGGAAACTCTCTGTGTAGGACTCTAAAGACTCGACTACTACGCTGGCAGTGGGTTTAACCACAGACCGCAAGCGGCACTAGCTGTACGTAACGGTCCCCAGGTAGATGTCGATAAGAAGGCCGATGAGGAAACCCATCCGAACTCCTACTGAGCCTGGTGTGACAATCTCCGTACAGTCCGGTCTGTTCGTCTAGGACTATCGCATATCGGGCCAGGGGGCGGCAAGCGTCAGTCCCCTAAAAGCAGTATAAGTCGTGTCGGAGTGAAGCCCATTACACCTTGAGAAACTACTGGAAAACCTACCAGTAAATCTCACTTGCCCTGGCCAGGGACTTTGCGTAATGGCTCTCCAGACACAGCGCGATATCAACTCCCAATACCGGGAGAGACGAATCCTGTCTAACCGCCACTGCCTCCAAGTGCTCGGGACTGCACCCAACTGCTACCTGTTTGCACGACTCTGATGAGCCGTGGTAGGGTAGCAATCTAAGAACAGTGGGACACACTCGAGGCGAAGTAGCAGTGTCAAGTCTGCGGACTATGCTGTACTCATGTCACCTGGGAACTGTTAACTGACAACGGGTATAATACCAACCAACAGTTCCCTGCGAGTCCTATCCGGTGTACCCGTAACCCAACGAGCACATGTATACTATCTCCAGTACGACGTACTGATGGCTGTGGGACAGACCATCTCCCCAACTGGGATGAGAAGCGTACACAGTAGTCTACTCCGGAGTATCGATGCCCTGTCTCGATAATCCTATGACTAGGGACCTGAAAAAGGATGTGCTTGTAGACTACCTAGCCCCCACTAGTGTAACTGCCATCACAACGCTAGTAGTCAAGCAAGATCCTAAGGGATCTATCAATACGTACACACATATTAAGATAGATATAACCAAGTAGCATACTACCATGTTTAGCAAGACTGTTAATATAACTGTGAATATCCCAAGCTTCCATTAAGTAATATACAAGTTAGTATGATACAATAATGGCCCCTAGGGCATATACACTAACAATCTCCCACTTGCACTAGGGCCATATACTGGCATATCGAAGACCGATCATCTTGAGTAGCCTCTCGAACTGAATCTGAGGTAAAGCCTTTGTGAATGGATCAGCAGTGTTCTCCTCTATAGCAACTCTCCGGTCCTCGATCTCCCTGATCAGGTGATACCGCCTTAAGATGTGTCTAGACTTCTGATGGGACCTGGGTTCCTTCGCTAAAGCTATAGCTCCGTTGTTGTTGCAATATAGCGGTATTGGATCAACAATGGTAGGAACCACCTGAAGTTCTGTTAGGAACTTCTTCATCCAGACCGCTTCTTTTGCGGCATCGCAAGCAGCAATATACTCCGCTTCCATCGTCGAGTCAGCAACGGTGTCCTGCTTGGAACTCTTCCAGCACACCACCCCTCCATTGAGGGTAAAGATATAACCTGAAATGGACTTGGAGTCATCCTTGTCACTCTGGAAGCCGGAATCAACAAAGGCCTCGAGCTTGAGGTCTTTTTCGCCGTAAACCAAGAACATCTCCTTAGTCCTTCTCAGGTACTTGAGAATGTTCTTTACTGCTATACAGTGCTTCTCCCCTGGGTCTGACTGATATCTGCTTACCACGCTCAGTGCGTAAGCTACATCTGGTCTGGTGCACAACATCGCATACATTATAGAGCCTACCGCAGAAGCGTAGGGTATAATAGACATGCGATCCCTTTCCAAATCAGTCTTGGGAGACATCTCTTTGGAGAGGGTGATTCCGTGACAAGCCAGTAAACTACCGCACGTAGAATCTTCCATACTGAATCTTTTCAGTATAGTGTTGATATGCCTGGACTGCGAAAGTCCCAACATCCTCTTGGATCTATCACGATAGATCCGGATCCCCAGAATGTAAGAGGCATCTGTTAGTTATATGTATTCCCTAGAGGCCATTACTGTACATAGGATGTATATTGTAGTGGATGCTGGGACATATATAGGGAGGACTTTCTTGCTCGACATGATAGTATGCTATCTGGTTGCTCTTTACCTTAACGTGTATACTGGATGTCTCTCTGTTACATGTTGGTAAAGCCCTTAGGATGTGTACTTGACTACCTGGACTATGATGCGGATCATACTAGTGGGGACATGGTAGTCCATAAGTACATCCTTCAAGGTCCTTAGTCGTGGGTGTATCGAGACGGGGAATCGATATACCAGAGTAGACTAGCGTATACCTTCTCGACCCATACAGATGGGCGATGGATGATCCCATATCCATTGGTGTTTGACATCAGAGATTATATACAGGTGCTCAGTGGAGACTGGGTACACTGGACGGACTCGCCGAGAACTCCCAGATGGTATTATACCTTACGTCAGATGGCAGTTCTCAGGTGACACTGGTACAGGTTAGTCTGTAGACCCGAGATCGTCATAGAGTCTTGTGTGATTCCCACTGTGCTTTGATTTCCACCTTACCACGTCCAAGAGGGCGTGCAAAACGGTGGCTTTTGGGTACAGTCCCGAATCACATGGAGGCAATGAGCGATAGGAGGGGATTCGTCTCTCCCAGTATAGGGAGTTGATGTTGCACTGTGTTCGATTGGCTATAACCGGAAATCCCTGGCCAGGGTTGCTGAGATTTACTGGTAAGTGTTACCAGTAGTTTCTCGAACTATTATAGACCTCATATCGACACGACTTATCGAGCTATTGGGGTCTGACGTTTACCACCCCTAGGCAAGATATGCGACATATCAGACGACGAGACCGGACTGTACGGTAAGTGTTACTGGTTGGATTCACAGGAGTGTGAGCGGGCTTGCTTGTCGATCTTCTGATCGCTCAATACCCGGGTGGCCGTTACGTTTAGCAGACCGCTTGCGGCTTGTGGGTGGATGATATGATCATCATCTGCTGCCGGCGTATTGACGAGTCTTTAGAGTCCTACACAGAGATTTCCTGGCTCAAGCAAAACGAAATAGGAGCGCATATGAGATATGTGCAGGACCGAGAATAATGCGTGTATGTGATACCGCATTCCATTCTCGCGATGGTTGTATCGAAAGGTTGTATGCGATATAACCTAGTTATCGAATCGAGGATTGATTCGATAAGCCGATACATTGGATACTAGTCGGTTATATGCGATATGACCGGATCGTTGAATCAAGTATTGATTTAATGATTTAATGTATAATTATATATTTGATATATTACTTTGCATTAACTAGTATTGGTTCACTTTAAATGGATTTTCTCACTTGTAGTACACAAGTTGTATATGTGATATACTTTTGTGCACTTGATTGTATCATGATTGATGATACATGCTTACTTGATTTTGTGTAAAGACTTATACCATGGTTATCATAATGGTTAGGGTTTTGAATTATTCATTCATGTAAAAACTTATATGTAATATTCTTTTATTGGGGCACTTCCAGGTTGCGGAAGATTGTCACCCTTTGTATATTATTTTCTTTTCCGCACTAGGATAGACCCAAGGAGGAGGGCACAAGTAACCGGGTTCTGGAGTCCAGTGGGAAACCAACTCGAGGAGTCGAGTCCGGGTCTCCTAACTCTAAAATTGGCATGGTTGATGCCTTGTGAGACCTCATTGGAGTGCCTAGGAACCCTACAGTGGTATCAGAGCCTAGCTAGAGCCTTAGGCGAAGTGTAGACGACGTTTGAAGTCCGATCGAACCGAAACCCTAAAACCCAAAATGCTCTCTGGAAATTTTCTGAAAATTGGGATTTTTTAGAATTAAAAATATGCAGAAAAACCAGCAGGAGATTCTAAGAATTACTGTGAAGCCCGTACTCCTGAATCCATCAAAGTGCGGCGGAACCGCGGCATTAGCATGGCTAATGCGGCGGTTCCGCGGCCAAATAGTGTCAACTGTTGTTCAATTTTGCACAGTAATTCCTATTTTGCAGTGTTGGTTTTCCTGGGAATTTTTAATCTGAACTCAAGAGTTGAGTTTTTTGGGTTGTATTGGGAGTTCGTAGATTCGATCGGATTATCAGACTTTGTCTATGTGGCTTTCCGGATATTTTTAGAATATGTTAAAAAGTTCGACCGAATATAAATACCCACTTTTTCCCCTGTCGGGAAATTTCCAATTGTTGGAATTTTCCGTAGTTTAACGACGTTCCAAGTAGTGCAAGTAACACGATGGTCCCTCTAGAAGACAACAAACCTTAACTCGATTATGTGACCGTCTTAAACTGCCCTTTGAACCTTAGGGTTTGGGACAGTACGGCGTGCCACATGTGAGGCGTTGGCTTGACCCTTCTACGGCTGAACCGTTGGTACTGAGGCACGAACTGAATGTTTTTAGACTTGTTTCTTGTGTTGAGCTGTATCGGGAAAACTTGGGTGTTCGATTGTTCGATCGGAAAGTTTAACATTTTCTGTTTATCTGGAATGTGATACAATAATTGGAATTCATAAGAAGTTATGAGATAACTGAATGAATTTTGTAAATCTAGCGGTTTAGTCTCACTTGATCGGTTGCCACGGAATTTTGATGTGATCAAAAGTCCGTCGCAATCACGTAGCGTACGCGGATACTCGCCGGATAAACTTAATAGACTACTACACCCCATAGCCCCGACCAAGTGACTGTAGGAGAACCCCATCGCCGAAAGCATCCGTTCGGGTGCTTGCGGTAGTGGTGTTCCGCCTTGGTGCACTTCGTCGACGGCATCGGGGGTGCAGCTGCCTACTAAAGTTTGCGACGAGCATTCGATCAGTTTTTCGGGAATCCTGTTGAATTGCCCGACTTGATATTGAAAAGTGTTTTCGATAATGAGACTAAAATGCGGGGTTTATAATTGTTAGGCATGCGATGTCTAAAGAATTCATTTGATTAGGCATGCGATGTCTATGGAGGTTGCGGATTCCAACTGTTGTAGTTTTACACTTTCTTTTCTGTGACCGTAAGTGTAATATGTGATATCGCCGGTTTCGTTGCTATACGTCAACGACAATTGGGGTATGCATACTTACTTACGTTGATGACATGTGATGTTATGTGTTGCTGGATATGTTATATTGGATCGTCGTGGTTGAATAGCCGGGGTTTTTTTTATGTGAGATGAGTGTTTTTCATTTTCATTCATGTAAAAACTTATATTTAATATTCTTTTATTGGGGCACTTCCAGGTTGCGGAAGATTGTCACCCTTTGTATATTATTTTCTTTTCCGCACTAGGATAGACCCAAGGAGGAGGGCACAAGTAACCGGGTTCTGGAGTCCAGTGGGAGACCAACTCGAGGAGTCGAGTCCGGGTCTCCTAACTCTAGAATTGGTAGGGTTGCTTGCCGCTCTCGTAGGGGTCTAGGGGTGTGGGTTTGGCTATTCATCGCGACCGTGGAATCCGTGTTTTATACTGGCTCGTATTGAAAACACGGACGTCCTAGTATATCCAATATTTCATATGTTTCTTCTGCTGCGATATCTATGATGTGATCATTTGATGTTCTGTGATAGATACAGTATATAGTATATATGATATATTATATAGGCATTACTTATGTTTTACACCCGCGCTAGCCCTGCCCTGCTCTGTCGTTAGTTACCTAACCTAACGGTGCACGAGGGGACATCGAGGCGAATGCGGATGGCATAAGTGTACGTCGTATTTATCTGTGATGTTTAGGTACTTAAATGATGGGACTTCATTAATGTGATTAATGAAAGAAAAGAAACCTAAGATGTTGTGGAATCGAATTTCAAAATAAAACAGGTAGCTACAGTTCTTGCTTTGCACAGCGGTATATGTGATATATCCTGCACCTTATTCGATAAGGAAAGGACCGAGATCCCTTCACCGGGAGTGACTCCTTTAGCAATAACTGGCAGATGCTACACACTCGGTTTGTCTTTTGATTGCTTTTAAGAGTTTTTGCTTTGCACAGTGATATATATGATATATCCCGCACCTCATTCGACGAGGAAAGGACCGACGATCCCTTCACCGGGAGTGACTCCTTTAGCAAAACTAGAAAAGCCTCAAAAGCACTCCATTTCAAAATCATTTGATTCTACAACGATATCAAGTTCATTACGCAATAGGTTTTCAGAAAAACCTGTCGTAGCCCTCCGTCATTTCAGATAAGTACTAGTTAGTATTCGTGCTGCGGTAGTTTGGCATGCATCAAGGCGTAGTGTACGGTAGCTAACTAGTGCTTATCTGCTAGCATACGATGCGATTGGATTAGGTTATTCGTACGGCGTTGTTTGGCATGCGTCAAGGGTCGTGCGGGTGGGTTTAATTCAATCAAGAAATGTACGGGTTGAACTTGACTAGCGGACTATGGGTTGTTTGGCATGCGTCAAGGTCATAGCACGCTAGGGGCAAAATATTATCGGGAATTTCAAGTGTTGAAATTTGCAATGAGATTGCATACCTTCTATGAGATAGTTGGATCCCGATACCCGCTGCGAGTAATTGTTACTCCTGGGAGAGTTTTACACATTACAATTAGCCGATCAAGTAGGTGTCTAGAAAGGTGTCAACGGGGTTACGCCTCTGGGAAAACGAGGTTTACTGTAATTAGGTTCGTGCGAAAGCACGGGGGACCTCCCTCAAAGTACCGACACTGGCCTGGCTGAAAGATTGGCGAACTTGTAGTGTGTAATTAATCCCGGTTAGTCTTTCCTTTTAGGGTTTGAAGGAAGATTTGATAAAAAGCAGTGGGAGCCATCCTGATTAGATAAAATAATAACCAATCTATTCTTGCAAGAGCGCACGCTGAGTGTTTTCTTCTCTCTCTCTCCAGGTAGCGACCATATCACGCCTTAATCAAGATAATAAAATGGATATATTGACCGAACCCGCTTGTTATACTGAGCTGGGGAACGTCGGTCCCGCTCCAACTTATAATTGTTATAAGAAAGAGCAGGAAATTGGGGATTAGCAGAATTCCCGTGCCGCCCAAACGAAGAGAGTGCATGCTGATGCATCATCTTCGGGTGTGTTCGTTACAAAGAACTGTTTCTCAGTATCCTCCGCATCCTGGGTATATGATACCGGATCAGGACCCCAGATATGTAATCCGTTACATAGGGCTACAAAAGGGTAGAAAAACTGAGAACGGGTGATAAGTTTCATGAGACAGAAAACGGGGCAAGTGTTGCAGCCAAGTCTGTCGGTCACTGTCACCCTGTATTACTAATACATTGATTCTGAACAAATGCTATTAGATACCGAACCTGATATACAAAATCATATCAGTCTCTTTATGAGTAAAGAAATGATAAAATTTTGTATTGTTGGATAATGTTTTGAACATTTCCTATATCAAAAGTTGATCGGTTCAGGCACGTTATCTAAAAGCATTGACGTTCTAAATCAAACTACAGTTCTTAGAATACCGAACACACACAAGAGGAAGAATTCAGAAATGAACGAATCCTTCTTGAGGTATTGTAGACTAGGTCATATCAATGCGACCCGACTAGCTAAGTTACATTTAGATGCATATTTAAATTAGTTTGAATTTACATCTTGTGAAACTTGCCAGTCATGTCATAGAAATAAAATGACCATAGCTCTGTTTATTGGAAATAGAGAAAGAGTTAGTGAACTCTTGGGATGATACATGTTGATGTATGTAGGTCCCCTGTCTACACATGCCAAGACTGGTTCTTTGTACTTCATTACATTCTCTGATAATCTCTCAAGATTCAGACATATGTTCCAGTTGAAACACAAGTCCGAACCTTTTGAGATATTCACAGAATATGATTTAGAAGTAGAGAACCAAAATACGGGTATAAGTATTATGTCCTATGATGAGATCAGGGAGGAGAATACTTGAGCACGGAAATCCTGGACTATTCTAAAGGAGAATGAGATTCTCTCTCAGCATTACTCCTCCGTATACACCATAGCACGATGGTATATCGGGGCGGAGCAATCACACCCTATATGATAAGGTGCGCTCTATGATGAGTATTACTGAGTTACCTTTTTCCTTTTGGGAGTTATGCACTTGAGAAGCTGCATACCTATTGAATAGGATTCAAATCAAATCAGCAGCCTACCACTTCATATGTGATATGGAAAGGGAAGAGCCCATATCTTAAGTTAGTTAAGATTTAGGGTTGTCCGGCCTATGTCTAAAAAGCAAAATCCGGACAAGCTCGAGGCAAGGTCTGTTATGTAGAACTGGAAATGTTCCAGCTATACAAAATGCAGCTGATGATTTGACAGAACCAAAGGATTCAGTAGATTCCAATGAACCTCAGCCTCTCCGCCGATCTAGTAGGGTTCCTCACCCACCTGAGAGTTACTCCGGTTTCTCGATGACAGTGGGAGCGAGGAATGCATCATAAGATGATGACCCAACTATTTTCGAGCTGGCCATCAGGAGTAAGACTCTGTAAGAATGGCTGGATGCTTAGCGATCTGAGATGGAATCCTTATACACCAGCAAAGTATGGACTTTGGTTGCTATATCTGAAGGGTTAAATCCCCATCAGGAGCAAGTATATCTTGAGAAGATTACTTGGTGTAGATGGAAAAGTTGAGACTTTCAAAGCTAGACTTGTTAAAGATTTGCATCATTGACCAGGTATGGATTATAATGAAACCTTTTCTAAGTAGCTATGCTTAAGTCCATCCAGATCCTACTTGCCACGGATACATACCATGACTACGATATCTGGCGGTTGGGTGTCATGACAGTTTTTCTAAATAATGATTTAGAAGAGAACGTCTATAAGTACACAGCCAGAGGGCTTCGTAAATAGTGGGAGCAGCGGAAATGTGTGCAAGATGTTTTATGTGATAAAGCAGGTATCGCGGAGTTGGAACGTCTGTTTCGATGAGTTAGTCAAACAGTTTGACATCATCAAAATGGTAGATGAACCTTGTAAATACAAAAAGGTAGTGGGGAGTATGGTGGTGATCCTCGTAGAGTACGTGGATAACATACTCTTGATAGGGAAGTAGTTTCCTATGCTACGCTCGATCAATCTCCGCTTATCACAATGATTCTCCATATTGGATCAAAGTGATACCTCCTAAATCCTGGGTTTTGGATCTATGAGATAGATCTAATTGGATATTAGGATACTCACTAGTTGTAGTGAGATGGTATCAATCTATCCTGGGGAGAATCACTGGAAAGGTTCCAGGGTGATAAGGTCGACTGAATGTCAGTCGCAGGCATTGTCTTTACCCTCAGCACAGGGACGGTATGTTGGAAGAGTTCCAAGCTAGATACCGTGACATACTAGACGATAAAGGCTGGATACATCACTACTTAAGATGCTACCAAAGAGGAAGTCTGGGTGCACATTAGTTCATGAGATGAACTTAGTTCCTCCCATTGTGTGTCAATGGAGTTGTGGCTTATGCCAAGGAACGTCCGTCCCATCAGTGATCCAGACATATTCTAAGGCAGTATCACCTGATCAAGGAGATGGTTGATCTCCAGGGGATCAAGGTTAGGAGAGCAGACTCAGAGGATAACGCGGCGGATCCACTCACGAAGGCCTATTCCCAGAGAGAGACATTTTGGGATAGTTGAGTATGAGATACTACAACCACTGCTACAGATGGCCCTAGTGCAAGTGGGAGATTGTTAGTTATATGTATGCCCTAGAGGCCATTACTGTACATAGGATGTATATTGTAGTGGATGCTGGGACATATATAGGGAGGACTTTCTTGCTCGACATGATAGTATGCTATCTGGTTGCTCTTTACCTTAACGTGTATACTGGATGTCTCTCTGTTACATGTTGGTAAAGCCCTTAGGATGTGTACTTGACTACCTGGACTATGATGCGGATCATACTAGTGGGGACATGGTAGTCCATAAGTACATCCTTCAAGGTCCCTAGTCGTGGGTGTATCGAGACGGGGCATCGATATACCAGAGTAGACTAGCGTATACCTTCTCGACCCATACAGATGGGCGATGGATGATCCCATATCCATTGGTGTTTGACATCAGAGATTATATACGGGTGCTCAGTGGAGACTGGGTACACTGGACGGACTCGCCGAGAACTCCCAGATGGTATTATACCTTACGTCAGATGGCAGTTCTCAGGTGACACTGGTACAGGTTAGTCTGTAGACCCGAGATCGTCATAGATTCTTGTGTGATTCCCACTGTGCTTTGATTTCCACCTTACCACGTCCAATAGGGCGTGCAAAACGGTGGCTTTTGGGTACAGTCCCGAATCACATGGAGGCAATGAGCGATAGGAGGGGATTCGTCTCTCCCGGTATAGGGAGTTGATGTTGCACTATGTTCGATTGGCTATAACCGGAAATCCCTGGCCAGGGTTGCTGAGATTTACTGGTAAGTGTTACCAGTAGTTTCTCGAACTGTTATAGACCTCATATCGACACAACTTATCGAGCTATTGGGGTCTGACGTTTACCACCCCTAGGCAAGATATGCGACATATCAGACGACGAGACCGGACTGTACGGTAAGTGTTACTGGTTGGATTCACAGGAGTGTGAGCGGGATTGCTTGTCGATCTTCTGATCGCTCAATACCCGGGTGGCCGTTACGTTTAGCAGACCGCTTGCGGCTTGTGGGTGCATGATATGATCATCATCTGCTGCCGGCGTATTGACGAGTCTTTAGAGTCCTACACAGAGGTTTCCTGGCTCAAGCGAAACGAAATAGGAGCGCATATGAGATATGTGCAGGACCGAGAATAATGCGTGTATGTGATACCGCATTCCATTCTCGCGATGGTTGTATCGAAAGGTTGTATGCGATATAACCTAGTTATCGAATTGAGGATTGATTCGATAAGCCGATACATTGGATACTAGTCGGTTATATGCGATATGACCGGATCGTTGAATCAAGTATTGATTTAATGATTTAATGTATAATTATATATTTGATATATTACTTTGCATTAACTAGTATTGGTTCACTTTAAATGGATTTTCTCACTTGTAGTACACGAGTTGTATATGTGATATAGTTTTGTGCACTTGATTGTATCATGATTGATGATACATGCTTACTTGATTTTGTGTAAAGACTTATACCATGGTTATCATAATGGTTAGGGTTTTGAATTATTCATTTATTTGTTTATCCATTTATTTTTTTGGACAAATAAAGAGAGAAGAAAACATAATGGTTGCTTGAATATCATGATGCTTGTTGAAGTTTCAAGAAGGTTTGACCATTTTGTCTTCATCTACTAAACCTAACCATTCACTAACCCTAGTAGATTCTCTACACTTAATCATAGTTAGGATATGATAAGTATTCCATCATTTTATCATTTTTGAGATAACACTTATCATATTCTTGCTTCTTCTTCTTCTTCTTCACTTCAAGAAAAAGCTTGCTATCTTCAATGGCAACTTGAGCTAATGAGTGAGAAATCCAATTCTAAAGTGAACCCACTTCCTATTTCTTCATCCTCTACCTCTTGCCAAGTAGTAGAGTGTGTTTTCTTCACAAGTTTCATGACTTGGTGAAGTGGGAGCTTGATCTTGTGATGCCTCGACGTAGATCATCTTCGGCATCGTAGTCGATGACCTAGCCCGCCAATTTCTCCGATGAAGCCGACACTAGAGTCCAAGATCCGATTTGTACAGCGAGGAGACTTCATCGCGGAGCCATGGAGGTGGAGAACCGGATCTACAAAGGTTGTATTTCCGTTTACTTTTAGTTAAGTTGTTAACTAGCTTCATGTTTCGCCTAAAATTCTAGTTAACGATCTAGTCTAGGGTTTCTCGGCACTGTAAAATTTGAAATTGGCATGGTTGATGCCTTATGAGACCTCATTGGAGTGCCTAGGAAGCATCACCCAAGTATTTTCTGGAGAACTTGTGTGACAAGAATCCTTTGACAGATTGTAGCATAGGAATGTCATTTCCTATCAATAGAATGTCATCCATGTACAAGACGAGGAATACGACAGTTCGTGCTACAATTTTACTATATATACATGGTTCATCTGGATTTTTGATAAAGTCATATTCTTTGACCGTTTCATCCAAACAGATGTTCCAACTCCGCGATGCCTGCTTTAGTCCATAAATGGACTTAAACAACTTGCACACTTTCCTGCTGCTCCCACTCTGATTGAAGCCTTCTGGCTGATCCATATAGACGCACTCTTCTAAATTACCATTTAGAAAAGCCGTCTTTACGTCCATCTGCCAGATCTCATAATCATGAAAGGCGGCAATAGCAAGAAGGACTCGAATGGATTTAAGCATAGCCACTGGAGAAAAAGTTTCGTCATAGTCCAAACGAGGTCTTTAACGAAAACCTTTTACAACAAGTCTAGCCTTATAGGTTTCCACCTGTCCATCTACACCAATCTTTTTCTTAAAGATCCATTTGCATCCTATGGGTTTTACCCCATCTGGAGCAAAGTCCAAAGTCCATACTTTGTTGGTGTACATGGACTCCATTTCGGTCCGCATTGCATCTAGCCAACGTACCGAGTCGCCGCTCTGGATGGCCTGCTGGAAGCTAGTAGGTTCATCATCATCAATGACACAATCCTCTCCATCCCCTTCTATGAGAAAACCGTAGTATCTCTCAGGCGGATGAGACGGCCTACTACTCCTACAGAGGGGTGCGGGAAAGTCCTGTTCTTCTTGAACTACTGGTTCTACCAAACTTTCAGTAGTAGTTTGTGGTTCTGGAATTTCTTCCAGTTCTATTACGCTCCCACTTGTTTCCTTTTCTAAAAACTGATGTTCTAGAAAATGGGCATTACGAGAAACAAAAACCTTTTGTTCCTCTGCGTAATAGAAATAATACCCCTTGGAGTTCTTTGGATATCCCACAAACTTACACTGTACTGATCGTGCCTCGAGTTTGTCTGCATGCTGCTTTTTAACAAAAGCTGGACATCCCCATATCTTTAGATACTGTAGATAGGGTTTCTTCCTACTCCACATCTGATATGGAGTGGTAGGCACAATCTTGGTAGGAGCTCTGTTCAAAAGATATGCCGCTGATTCTAGCGCATAACCCCAGAAAGATCGTGGTAACTCAGCATTACTCATCATGGAACGTACCATATCCAATAGGGTTCGATTCCGTCTCTCCGATACACCGTTATGCTGTAGAGTGTATGGAGGAGTAAGCTGAGAGAGAATTCTTTTCTCTTTTAGGTAACCTAGGAACTCGGCACTTAAGTATTCACCACCTCGATCAGATCTCAGTGTCTTGATACTTTTGCCGGTTTGGTTTTCTACTTCATTCTTATACTCTTGGAATTTCTCAAAAGTCTCGGATTTATGTTTCATCAAGAAAATGAATCCGTACCTAGAGTAATCATCCGTAAAAGTAATGAAATAGGAAAAACCACCTCTTGCATGTGTAGACATTGGACCACATACATCACTGTGTATGAGTCCTAAGAGCTCGCTCGCCTTTACTCCATGTCCAGTGAATGGAGTCTTTGTCATCTTTCCTTTGAGACATGATTGACAAGTGGCATAAGATTGATATTCGAACGAATCTAAATATCCTTCTCTATGTAACTTAGTTAACCTTGTCTCATTGATGTGACCTAGTCTACAATACCATAAGAAAGCTTTATTTAAATCTGGAGACTTTCTTTTTAGTGTGTTCTGGACATTGAAAATCTGTAATTGGTTTAAGACATATATACCGTTATCCAGTGTACCGGACCCAATCAAACCATGATTAAGGTGGATGTTAATAACATCGTTTACAAACGTGAAATCATAACCTTTATTTGATAACAAGGAAACTGATATGATATTACACGTTAAACTGGGTACACAAAAAACAGTTATGCAAAACCAAAATATGTACACTCGTCAATCCAAGGTGATAATCCCTTACGGACATAGCTCCCACGCTAGCTCCGTTAGCAACCTAAGGGGTCATATCACCAACCTTCAGCACTCTATGGTTTCTCAGTGCCTGCAGTGAATTGCATATATGAGATCTTGATCCGGTATCCAATACTCAAGAAGCAGAGTTGATTGACAGACAATTCTCAATTACAAACACACCTGAAGTCGAAGCCACAACTTGCTTCGGTTCCTGGTTCTTGGCATTCCAAGCCTTGCAATCTTTCTTCCAGTGCCCTTTCCTATGACAGTGGAAGCACTCATCCTTTGCCACTACTGGCACCGCAATCTTTTTCTTTCCCTTTACTCCCACCTTACTAACACCTCCTCTAGGTTTGGTGGCGGCCTTATTCTTCCTTCCTTTGGCTCTAGCCTTGGACCCGGAAGAAGAAGCACCGCGAACAAACATAGCGGGTGTATCCCTTGCCTTCTGCAAGGTGCCCTCTGCACTCCTCAACATGTTAAGGAGTTCTGGAAGTTCAACTTCTTTTCTTTGAATGTTGAAATTCAGAATAAACTGGGCGTAGGTGGAAGGAAGGGACTGGAGAATCAAGTCTGTATAGAGCTCGTTCTCCAAAGTCGTCCCAAGGTCTGCGAGCTCTTCTATATAGCCAATCATCTTTAGGACATGTTCTCCTACCGATGATCCGACGGCCAACCTCGCCTGAAACAAGTTCTTTGAGGTCTCGTATCTTGCTATACGAGATTGCTCTCCATAAAGTTCCTTTGTATGGAGAAATATGGCATCTAGATCCATATCCTCGTGCCTCCTCTGATATTCATTATTCATCGAGGCAAGCACGATGCACTTGGCCCTCGCGCAATCTAACTCCCAGGTTTTGCAGATTTCCTTATCCGCATTACTGGATTTGGGACCAGGGACAGCAGGTGCCTTAGCGGTAAGGACATACCCCAATTTGTCATAGGTCAAAGCCATTTTGACATTTCGCAGCCAATCTTTATAATTTGGCCCTGTCAATATATTTTTTTCTTGTAGTAACTTAAGGCCAGTCATGTTTTGGGTCGCTGCAATGAGAGAGAGAGGGAATACTTTAGCATGATACTCTTGCAAGTTTAGAGTGGTTTTTAGTTTATCTAAACTGGATGGCTCCCACTGTTTCTCGAATCGCTCCTCAAACCAAAAAGGAAGAACTAGCCAGGACTATTCTCACTGTACAATACTTGCTTAACCGTTCAGCCAGGCCGGTGTCGATACTTCGAGGAGGTTTTCCAACGCTTTTGTGAAGTTCCTTAATTAAATAACCTCTTTTCTCTGGGGGCGTAGCCCCGCTGACACCTTTCTCGGCACCTACTTAGTTTATAGCATTGATCGTTAAGTGACGAATCTCCTGATGAGAAGCATATACTCACAGTAGGATCGGGATCCAAATATCATCGTGTGATAATGTTGAAGGAATCCTACCAGCATTCATCAAACTCCAAATGGTATGCATCTCTTTGCAAATTTCAGTTTCTTTAGAAATTCCCGATATAAATTTCTGCCCCATGCTCTTATGACCTTGGCGTTGGTCAAAATGTCATAAGTCACATGTCAAGTTCTACCCATCATTATCTTGTTAATTTGAACCCATCCGTACATACCCTTGACGTTGGCTAAATGATAATACAACTGTCCCAAACTAACTCATCTATCTATGCAACAAATGAATACCCGGCAGCTACCAAACACTATGCCTTGGCGTTGGTCAAAATACATAGCTTGAATACTACTGAATACCCAAATGAAATGACGGAGGGCTACGAATGGTTTTGGCAAAACCGTGAACGTAGTGAACTTGATATGATCGAAGGAAGATGATAGCTTTTAAAAGGAGTGGTTAAAGCTCCGCAATTAAAAAATTTCCTCTGTTTTAAAATAACCGAGTGGTTTCTTTTAAACTGTTCCAACGATTCAACTTTGGTTTATTTTCTTTGCATTAAAATAATGCGTCCCATCAATTAACCTATCATTGCAGAGAACAACGAAAATACAACGTCCTCTTATACCATCTGCATTCGCCACTGGGTCCCGTCATCACCCGTTAGGTTACTTAACTAACGACAGAGCGGGGGCGGGGCTAGCGCGGGCGTAAAACATAAGTGACGTCTAAATAGCTATCATATATAGATATTGTACATTCGTCAGACGCAATAATAGGCATTCCAGATCACAGATGAACATTATTGGATATACAAGCAATCCGCGTTTCGTTTGAGCCTGCAACGAAAGAAGGATTACACAGTTGTGATGAATAGCCATTACCCCATCCTAGACCCCTACGAGTACGGCAAACTACCCGTCAAGTACCCGAAGTGAAGCGGTCTCCCTCAACAACGTGAGTAGGCCACTAAACACTTCAAAGTACCCGGTAGTTTGTGCACCCTACCTTGGGTCTATCCTAGGAGCAAAAACAGTAAATGAAATAATACAACGGTGGCTACAACCGCAATCTGGATGTGCCCCGCAAAAGAATATTACAACATATTACAATTTACATCGAATGAATGAATATAAAAACCCATCTCAAATCCCGACTAATCATCACAACGATCCAATCAAGTTCATAAACACAAACAGTAAAATCATTACAGAAATGTGCAACCCCCTGCCAACCGACATACTAGCAGTTAGGGGAGGTTTACGAACACATTATACAAATCAAAGATATAATCTAATTAGCCAAATATCGTAGAATTTCGATCGAGCAAACACAATTGATTCTACTCTAAAAACTTCTCTATGCACCTGAGACTTGAGCAGAAACAAAACATTCCAGAAAGAACAAAATTAACACTGAAGAGTTACTGGGGAATTTGAGTCAACCCGGCTTCAACTCGGTGGCGGATCCGCAGCGGATCAGTTGGATCGGCCGCGGTTCCGCGGCTGTTTGGCCGAGTTAGGACCCTAAATTTCTCCAGTGTTCTTAAGTTTCCCTGCTTGTAATTTTAAGGGTCCCGAAAAAATTTTAGACCCTGTTTTAAAATCGACAGAAACTTGGTGAAATTGATGTTTTTTTCCGGTTCGTTTTGCGATCGAATTTCTAACGACTTTGCTAACAAGTTAGTTATGGTTTAGTGAGGCTCTGATACCACTGTAAGTCGACGTTGTACACCCCACGAGTTGCGGGGAGGCGGAATAGGTAAAACAATCATTTTGTTTAAAACAACATCGACTAACCGAAAGGATCTTTGCTAAACACTAACTAACACAATCATAGGAGTAGTTAGCTACTATGAAAGAAGATTATACCTAATGAACCAAGTCCTTCTTCTTCTCGTTAACCACCTCCTCGTCGGCCTCCTCTTTGTAATAGGCGATCCACCCGAGAACTTCTACTCCAAGATTTGCCTCTAACTTGAGGAAACTAGGTTACTCAAATTGCTAATCAAAGTCGCCTAGGTAATATAGAGTGTGATTAGGGATTAATAAGTCTTACTAACCCTTGATCTCAACACATGAGAGGTCAGGGTTAGGGTTTGAAGAGAGAGAGCTTGAGGAGAGAGAAGGTGAGAGTGAGAATCCTTTTGGAATAATGATCTCATTTGAATATATGAAGCATGATATAATTAAAATGAATAATAAAATAAATATGTGTCATCATGCTTCATTAATTCATAGAGTGATTCATCTCATGAGTCATTTAAATCATTAATGCAACATTAACTCCATGCTCATGACTCATTAATCCAATAAATGCAAATGCAACCTTAGCCCCCAAGTCATCATCCTTCTAGAAGCTTCTCGCTAAATTACGAGAACGCCCCTCCTATTCGTGAAAACACGGAAAAACTTTAGACTGTATAAATCCAATAATCCGATACTAGAATCAGGCTTAAACCAAAGCCGGCTAGTAAAAACTGTCCGAACATCGTACGTGCATAAATGCACGTGCATGTCCGAACCCTGTCGTAAAACCATACGACCTCTATATCGTTTCGCCCGGAGCAGGGAAACTCTCTGTGTGGGACTCTAAAGACTCGACTACTACGCTGGCAGTGGGTTTAACCACAGACCGCAAGCGGCACTAGCTGTACGTAACGGTCCCCAGGTAGATGTCGATAAGAAGGCCGATGAGAAAACCCATCCGAACACCTACTGAGCCTGATGTGACAATCTCCGTACAGTCCGGTCTGTTCGTCTAGGACTATTGCATATCGGGCCTAGGGGGCGGCAAGCGTCAGTCCCCTAAAAGCAGTATAAGTCGTGTCGGAGTGAAGCCCGTTACACCTTGAGAAACTACTGGAAAACCTACCAGTAAATCTCGCTTGCCCTGGCCAGGGACTTTGCGTAATGGCTCTCCAGACACAGCGCGATATCAACTCCCAATACCGGGAGAGACGAATCCTGTCTAACCGTCACTGCCTCCAAGTGCTCGGTACTGCACCCAACTGCTACCTGTTTGCACGACTCTGATGAGCCGTGGTAGGGTAGCAATCTAAGAACAGTAGGACACACTCGAGGCAAAGTAGCAGTGTCAAGTCTGCGGACTATGCTGTACTCATGTCACCTGGGAACTATTAACTGACGACGGGTATAATACCAACCAACAGTTCCCTGCGAGTCCTGTCCGGTATACCCGTAACCCAACGAGCACCTGTATACTATTTCCAGTACGACGTACTGATGGCTGTGGGACAGACCATCCCCCCAACTGGGATGAGAATCGTACACACTAGTCTACTCCGGAGTATCGATGCCCTGTCTCGATAATCCTACGACTAGGGACCTGAAAAAGGATGTGCTTGTAGACTACCCAGCCCCCACTAGTGTGACTGCCATCACAACGCTGGTAGTCAAGCAAGATCCTAAGGGCTCTATCAATACGTACACACATATTAAGATAGATATAACCAAGTAGTATACTACCATGTTTAGCTAGACTGTTAATATAACTTTGAATATCCCAAGCTTCCATTAAGTAATATACAAGCTAGTATGATACAATAATGGCCCCTAGGGCATATACACTAACAAAGAGGTCACCGAGCAGCTTCCCCGCTCGGTTTATCCCTGGCGGGTAGCTCCTACCCATTACGCCAAGGATCGAAAGCCCTCACCAAGAGACCACCGAGCAGCTTCCCTGCTCGGTCAATCCCTGGAGGGTAGCTCCTATCCATCCATGCCAAGGATCAAAAGCCCTCCTCATGAGGCCTCTGGACAGCTTCCCTGCTCGGTCAATCCCTGGCGGGTAGCTCTTACCCATCCACGCCAAAGATCAAAACCCCTCCTCAAGAGGCCACCGGGAAGCTTCCCTGCTCGATCAATTCCTGGCGGGTAGCTCATATCCATCCACGCCAAGGATCAAAACCCCTCCTCAAGAGGCCACCGGGCAGCTTCCCTGCTCGGTCAATCCCTGGTAGGTAGCTCATATCCATCCACGCCAAGGATCAACAGCCCTCCTCAAGAGGCCACCAAGCAGCTTCCCTGCTCTGTCAATCCCTAGAGGGTAGCTCATACCCATCCACGCCAAGGATCAAAAGCCCTCCTCAAGAGGCCACCGGGCAGCTTCCTTGCTCGGTCAATCCCTGGTGGGTAGCTCTTACCCATTCATGCCAAGGATCAAAATCCCTCACCAAGAGGCCACCGAGAAGCTTCCCTGCTTGGTCAATCCCTGGCGGGTAGCTCCTACCCATCCACGCCAAGGATCAAAAGCCCTCTTCAAGAGGCCATCGGGCAGCTTCCCTGCTTGGTCAATCCCTGGCGGGTAGCTCCTACCATTATGCCAAGGATCGAAAGCCCTCACCAAGAAGCCACCGAGCAGCTTCCCTGCTCGGTCAATCCCTGGCGGGTAGCTCCTACCTATCCACACAAAGGATCAAAAGCTCTCACTAAGAGGCCGTCGAGCAGCTTCCCTGCTCGGTCAATCCTTAGCGGGTAACTTCCTACCCATCAACGCTAAGGATCCGACCATCTACGCTAAGGATTCGAAGCCCATCCAGAAGCCACCGCCGATCAATTCTAACTTGGGTATTATTTAACTTACGCTAATGGAAGTGGTCGCCAGTCTGACTCGAAGGAATGGGCAAATCTCGACCTACCTACACTGAAGGTTCTTTAGATGTATTCTAAGCGAACGATCGCCACCTCGACTCTGGGGGCGAGAGGGACCGACCTTACTGCACTTGGCGATTAACTGGCTTACACTCAACGGGTGATTGCCATCTAAAGACCGGTCATCGACCTACGGCCTGACCTCTGGGACGAGGAAAACACCAACAAGCTCAAGTGCTCGCACAAGAAAACATTGCCACGAAGAAAAATTAAAAACGGTTTTATTTACGATCTGGGAGTCTGTACAAGGTACTATGGGCTCCTCAGCCATACAAAAAGAGCCCGGAGGCTTACAAAATTTATAATAAAAAAATAAAGAAAAAGGCAGGAAGGCTCAGGCCTCGGGACCGGGGAGGTTCTCGACCGGCACAACGCCGGTGTCGGGAACCGGGGTGGCGGCTTTTGGGTCGGTGCTCCCACCAGGGGCCTTGTCTCCAGCACTCCCACCGGCAGCCTCTCCCCTGGCGGCACTCCCGACGGTCTCCCCCTGCGGCTCATCCTCGGAGAGAGGGTACTGGAGCCGAAGTTCGCCATCAGCAAACCCCGGCATCAACGCCTTGACGGCGTCGAGAGCCTGGTGCCAAATAATGGCTGATGCGTCGGCAAGGTCGGCGTAGAACTGTTTCAACATCTTGTACCTCTCCACTGACTTGGCAGCCCGGAGTCGGCGAGCTTCACTGTGTCCTTCGTCGCCTCGGTTTCCCTCTTGTAGGCTGTTAGTTATATGTATGCCCTAGAGGCCATTACTGTACATGTGATGTATATTGTAGTGGATGCTTGGACATATATAGGGAGGACTTTCTTGCTCGACATGATAGTATGCTATCTGGTTGCACTTTATCTTAACATGTGCACTTATTGTCTCTCTATTACATGTTGATAAAGCCCTTAGGATGAGTACTTGACTACCAGGATTATGATGCAGATCATACTAGTGGGGACAAGGGTAATCGGTAAGTACATCCTTCAAATGTTCCTAGTCGTAGGAGTATCGAGACAGGGCATCGATACTCCAGAGTAGACTAGCGTATACGCTTCTCGACCCATATGATGGGCGATGGATGATCCCATATCCATTGGTATTTGACATCAGAGATGGTATACGGGTGCTCAGTGGAGACTGGGTACACTGAACGGACTCGCCGAGAACTCCTATATGGTATTATACCTATCGTCGGATAGCAGTTCTCTGGTGACACTAGTACAAGTTAGTATGTCGACCCGAGATCGTCATAGAGTCTTGTGTGATTCCTACTATGCTTTGATTTCCACCATACCACGGTCAAGAGATCATGCAAAAAGGTGGTTTTGGGGTACAGTCCCGAGTCAATGAGCGATAGGAGGGGATTCATCTCTCCCGGTATTGGGGGTTGATGTTGCGCTATGCTCGATTGGACATAACAGGAAATCCCTGGCCAGGATTGCTGAGATCTACTAGTAAGTGTTATCAGTAGTTTCTTGAACCGTTATAGACCTTGCATCGGCATGACTTATCAGGCTATTGGAGTCTGACGTTATACCACCCCCAGGCTGTGATATGCGACATATCTGACGAAGAGACCGGACTGTACGGAAGTGTTACTGATTGGATTCGCAGGAGTATGAGCAGGCTTTCTTGTTGATCTTCCAATCGCTCAATACCCGGATGGCCGTTACGTTTAGCATACCTCTTGCGGCTTGTGGGTGTTTGATATGATCATCACCTACTGCCGGCGTATTGACGAGTCTTTAGAGTCCTACACAGAGATTTTCTGGTTCATGCGAAACGGAGTAGGAGGACATATGTGATATGTGCGGGACCGAGATTAATGCGCGTATGTGATACCATATTCTATTCTTGCAATTTGTGATATCGGTCGGTTATATGTGATATAGCCGGATTATTGGATCAAGTGTTGATTCGATAAGTTGTTGCATTTGATATTAGTCGGTTATATGTGATATAGCCAGATTATTAAATCAAGTGTTTATTTAATAATTTAATGTATAATTATATATTTGATATATTAAATTACATAACTAATATTAGAATTTCTTTTTCTCACTTATGATACACTTAACATATATGTGATATATGTTAATTGTATTGTTTTCTTTTTACACAAAATATATATGTGATATATATTGTTGTGTCATGTTAGGTTACACATGCAACATGGATGTATGAGACTCACACCATGGTTGATTTAATGTGGGATTAATATTTATTATTAAGTAATTCAAAATCATTTGGAATTAGTCATGATTGAGCTTGGAAGAAGCTTGTAGAATATTGACTTAGTCCACTTGTTTTTGTCTTGCTTAAGATATTTATTAACCTAACCATTAACTTTACACCATGGTTTATTTTCTACATGAATTTGTGTATGACATAAACTCACCCATGGTTGCATTTCTAACCTTATCTCATTATTCATCATCTTCTTCTTCATCTTCTTGAAGCTCTCTTGCTTTTGAGAAAGTGATGAAATATTGTGAGAAAAATAAATCAAAAGTGAGCAAAATTCCCACTTCATCATCCTCTACTATTAGCCATTTAGTTTAGGATGTTTGCTTCACTAATTCACATATTAGTGAAGAGGTAGCATGAGCTTGAGTCTCCTCGACGTAGATCATCTTCGGCCTCGAAGACATTGAGCAAGGTTGTTCATTTCTTCATGTGAGCCCTTACTAGAGTACGAGAGTTCACTACTTGGAGCGAAGGGACTACTACACGGAGCTTTAGAAGTGAAGGACCAGTCTACAAAGGTTGTATTCCTCATTCACTTTGTATGCAAAGTTGTTTGCATGTTGTTTTGTTTAAATCTCTAGTAAAGATTCTAGGGTTAGGGTTCTTTAGAACGGCAAAAATTTGAAAACGGCATGGACGATGCCTCCCGAAACCTTGCTGCCGCGATAAGTAACCCTACACAGGCGTCCCGCGACTTCTTTATCATGGAGTTAAGCACCTTAGTCTCCTCCAACTTAGCCTGGATAGCCTTGTTGGATTCACTCAGAAGTCGAATGGACTCCTTGCATTTGGAGTTCGTCACCTCCTCGGCGGCCACTCGAGTTTCGAAGGCGGTGATCCTCTCCTTCACCTGCTGCAAATCCAGGCGCAGCTCCTCCTCCTACGAGGACGACTCACCCGCCTTCCGCATCGCCGGGGCAATCTCCTCGGACTCCATGTTGACGATGAGGGTGCAGTGCTGGAGGACCTAAGGAAAGTAGAGAAAGGGGTTATAAGTGTCAGATCCGAGAAAAAAACACTTGACGAAAACCTCAACGGAAAGCAGATACTGACCTGTACAGCCTTCTGAGTGATGGCGGCCACTTAGGCCTTAAGGGTCCCCCGGGGAATTGTGCACCCGGCCGATCGTTCCATCTCTGAAACCAAGCTATCGGCAATAGAAAGCCCCGAGGGCACCTCGAAACAGACGTCCCCATCCTGCATGAGGATCGGGGAGGCCGGAGATCGAGATACCATCCTCTTGTACCTCTTGAGGGGGACCTCGGGGGGCCGGCTTCATCCTCCACCTCTTTCGCCCGAGGCTCCGGTTCCCGATCGTGATTATGGCTCTCCCCGCGACTGGTTTCCAAAGCTCAGAGCGCAACGGAAGGCTTAGCCAGTGCGGATGGCTTCGGGACCGGGCTCGAACCTGGGCGGGATGAGCTAGCGCCCCCGGTCTTCCTCCCTTTCTTTGCGGCTATGGCAGCCAAGAATTTAGATCGGTCCATTTGCTCTGCATAAAAGAAAATACACAAAGGGAGTCAGTGACGCTGAAAAGAGCAAAAGAAAAATATTCAAGTCTAGACAGATCGTCCAAGCTCCTTACCCACGAATCGAGCGGGGCTGAGCCCGGCCCAGCTAAGGGCCTGCTCGGAAAGCAAAATGTCGGCCCGCTGGATCGGCTCCCGCATGGACACCACCCTCGCCTCGGAAGAGGACAACCGCGTCACCCGCGGGCAGTCGGCCCTATGCTACTGTACAGGCACAGGCCAATCCTCACCCTCGGGTGGCCCGACAAATACGAACTTCTCTTTCCATTCGTGAATGGAAGAAGGAACAACTACTATCTCCGACCCGGCCACCCCTCCCTTGCATTTTTTGAAGGAAATGTACACCCATCTCGGCTCGTCCTTACGGGTGCCAGGATGATTTTTATAACAAAAGAAGGAAGTGAGAAGGGTCAAGCTGAAAGGGATTTCTTCAGGTCACAACTGGACCAGGAACCCGTGGAGAATTCTCCATGAGTTCGGCACTAGCTGGCCCGGGGCAAGTTTGAAGCAACGTAGTACCCCACATACTTCGAGGGGAAAGGGCATACGCATCCCAGCCTAGAATGTATCCAAGTACAAAGCAATCTCCTTGCCCTGCACTTGGTCCGCCCTTTCGTCCTCCCTAACTAAACGAAGCGAATAGCTAGGGGGAATATGGAAAAGAGCCCGAATTTCAGTGAGCTCGTCTATGTTTCTTAGGAGGGAGGGCGCATCGCCAGCGTTCCCGATGCACACTTTGGGGACCCTTACCGTCGTCTGACGACGAGCAGCACGGGTGACCCTAACTTTATGAGGGGAACCCGACTCGGATGGGGCAGAGGAAGAAGCAGGAGAAGACTCCCTAGACTCTACCCTAACTATCTCAACAGACTCCTCAGAGAAAGACATCTAACCTGATTCAAAAGAGGGAGTCCTCCGAGGAAAGAGTGCGAGGGATCCGATCTAAAAGACGGAGAGCCGAGCTATCTCTCACGGCGAAAGGAAAATGATAGCAAAAGTGTAGACCCTGGGGGGATCCCACCCCTATTTATAGTGCTTGGGCGATGCATCCAACGGCTCAGATCGCTTTCCGCCTAAACGAAGCTTTGCGCCCGCCAGCCATCGACACCCCACGTTTCAAACGACCATTGGAGACGTCCCTTCAGGCGCAGGGGACAACGACAGCCCGTCTCGTCCGCCAATCCGCGTCGGACACGTGGCATGCGCCTCAATGGTCGTACAAGATAATCGGTGCCCCCTCTTTAATGCACGATCTCCCTCTGATCCGCTGACGTCATCGAAGATACGTCTAACCGCTTCGGAGATCCGCGCTGGTACGATCTTAACTACAAGCTAAGCCCGGGAGACCGATTAGACCACTCTCGGCCCGACCCATAAATAGGTCGGGACAAGAGTGGGGCGTTAATGATGATGCTCATAAGTGGGAACTCCCCAGATCATGACACGTGGCAGATGACGAGTCCCGGGGCTCACAGAAACAGGACAAGTACCACATATTGAAGGCGTCCCCCGGGCTATCGTCCCATGGCAAGACCCGACCTCCGAGGAATCCCTAAACGTCCCTGTGTTCGCCATGTGCATAACCATTGGCTCGCCTCCGAGCCCTCCTACACGCCGAGCTTCCTCGGCCTCCCGCTCGCTTCCGAGCTATCACAGAACCGAGTTTCCTCGGCCTCCCGCTCGCCTTCGAGCCTCCCGCCGAGCTAAGCCTTCCCGGTTCTACCGAGCAACCAAGAGCGCAGAGCCCAAGCACCTCCGCCACGGTTCCGCGTATCTCGCCAGAAGCGAGATGTCCGCCGCCCCACAATCCCGCGTTTCACGCCGTCGTATCCCCCATTAACGAGCGTATCTCGTCATTACGGAGGGATCCTGTCATTCACGCAGGCATAGCGCCAAGGGCGTAACCGACGGCGAATATCTCACGCCAGCTCGCTCCAAGCGACCACTATAAAAACCCATCTCTCAGACGACTCGGGTAACGCAATTTTACTCCAATAAGCCGCTACTCTGCTCAAATATCTCGGCTAACTTGATCGTCGGAGGGTCCACGATGGTACAACCACCCGGGGACTTCTTTGCAGGTAGCTCAGCTTCACCCCAAATCAAGCCCACTGAGATCCATATGCTCAGGGAAACGACTCTCAACATCAATCCCAGCCGTTCGTTAACGCTCGCGACAGATCGACGGAGGACGGCATCTGAAGGAGATCCTGACCTCCATCAGTCCATGATATTTGTCTCTTGGATAAAAAAGGGCATGAATTCAAGATTAGATCAAGCATTAGTGGTGTTTTATTCTTTTCTATTTGATTAGTTGTTTTCTTTTCACAAGCTGCTTTTTTATTGCATTTGTTGGCATTTTATTATGCTTAAATGCCATTCATTAGCCATAATATTGGGTGGTTGGTTGGGTGGGTGGGTGCGGGAGGAGGGGGGGCAACAAGCCCCTTAAATATCTGTGGGCATCCGACCTCAACCCATTTCATGTGGGGGCACTAAAATTCCAAAATAAGAAGTACGGGAAGAAAAACGATGACGGGAAATAAAAAGTGAAATCTAAGAGTTAAGAGTTTGAAATTTTGGTTTTAAATTAAAATGAAAAGATGAAAACGGAATAAAATTAGAAGAAAACAGGTGCAGTGCATTACACGCGACCTATTTCCATTTTTCTTTTATCCGTATTTAACGGAATTCAAACCACAAGATAATTAAGAAGTAACGGAATAGAATAAAGGGTGCTATTGCGTAACGAAAAAAACATAGAGGTCTTTAATAAAATGGTCAACGACAGAGTTGATCTTACCTGGGATTGAAAATCCCAAATTTGTCCATGAAGAGCCGAGCGTTTTCCTGGCATAAGCCAAAAAATTTCTTTCCTAAACAATTCCCAAGGAACCGAAAATAAAATAAGAGTGCTTACGACGAGTATTATCTATCTCATTGGAACTCAAGCATCACTCTTAATTGTTTCTTATTGTCTATGAATTATGGCGGCGAGGGAATAGGTAGGAATTAGGCAAACACTTTTCAGGTAAACCCCAAAAAATGACAGGTTTCACTTTCACTTGTATCACTTTTAATATAAAATCCTATCCCCGTTAGCTAGCTTTCTCATCAACCTCTGCCTAAAAAACATGGGAATCTTCGAATTGATAGTACAAGAACAATTAAAGCAAGAACATTTAAAGAGACCCCCTTTAATCTGTCTCTTTTGCGTCCCCCTTTGCTTCGCTGTTTGAAGCCATCTCCAAGCTATTTGGTGCGTCTCTTAACCCCTTTAAATCACATCCTCTTCTATTTTTTTGTTGGATGTCATGATATGAGAGCTTGGGTTTCTTGGTTGCTGATGACGCAATCTTTGATTAATTTGTTTGGGTAAGCTTTTTTGCCCTTTTTTCCCATAAAATTTAGCTGAGTGATTTTAAGTTTTAACCCAATTGATTGAATTGTGACTTAGAGTATTTTTAGTTGCATGTGTGACCCATCATGAGGTTGCAAAAAATAGGGTTTTGTGTTTACAAATTGATGCTACAACATACTGTAGAAATGGCAAATGATCATGTGAGGAGGAGGGGAAATTTGAAACAGTGTGAACTATAGGGTTGAACAAAATGATAAATGCAAATGCAAGCACACTAGTTAAGCTACTGAAGGTGATTCCCTTCAAAATGCTATCCTAATTGCAGCATATATATATTTGTGGAAAATTTCGTGTCCTTTGCTATTTTCTTGCTGGCATTGGACTATTGTGCACACTTTCTCGTCGTCGAAGGCTCTGATGGATATTTTGGTATTGTTTGTTTAACCAGTTGCTAAACTGACGCTGAAACTCTCTTAATTAGTGAAAACCTCCGACCTATGAAGATTACGGTTAAGAGAGGGGGTTTTCATAATCATTTACGGCCTGCTGGTGCCCTCGAAATTCCCCTAGACTAGAAATAAGGTGTAGGAGAAGTAGAAAAATGGTAGATTTGTTATAGGAAATTATGTTCAGCATTGACATTACGTATTTATCGACATGCTTCCACATGTATAATTTTGCCTGCTTCGCTAGATTCGGCAAACATTTTGTTAATGCTTTACGGTTTCTGGTATGAGGATTTGCTTAAAATTCTACGCGTACTTAAACTTTTGAAATTTCCTTGCATAGTTTGGCTTGGTTAGGCCTTATAATGCAATTGAATGATGATTATAAATAAAATACTGAATCAAACAGGGTAAGCTATGACATATGTGTGCATGAGAGTCCCTTTCATACTTGAAGCATTCAATCCTGTCCATTTGCCTTTATTTTATCTCCAATTCCAAACATCATCATAATAGGTACCCTTATTTCTTTTAGTTTACACAATTACACTCAAATATCTCATGTTTAAAGCCTCACCTCATGCATCATCATTTTTATCATCGTCATTGTTTGGAAGTTGTTCCTATCATAAATTTTCTTCTCGCATTCTGAATTTGTGTCTCATAGTGCTTTAGGCTTCGCAAAAAGATGATATTTGAAAAGGGGGGGGGGGGGGGGGGGGCGGGGGCGCTGTATGAATTTATCTTTGTCATCTAATTTCCTTATTTTAATTGCTATTTCGACTTACACAAGGACTAATATATTTAATCGACTTTATAGGAAGACATAGATGAAGTTAAATGTTGGAGAACGGCTAAAACTATGGACATTTTACTAAACCCCAAACGTAGCATTGGATTAGTCTTCGATTATGGAAGCTATTAACAATGCCATCAATGATCAAGTTTCTCATGACATTCAAAGATCTCAAAATGGTCTTTTAAATGACCACAAGCTCAAGACCTCATACTTAAATAAATTTAAGAGATTTGGCCCTTCCCCTTCCGCCAAATTCCGAACGATAGCATCAGAAAAGGATGAGATCTCACGTTCTGTTCCTTCAACCGAACAGCATTCAATCGGACGTTTCAATCTACCCTTTGCCCGAAAAATCAACTGGGCATCTCTAATCGAAATGTGCAAGCAATGGATACGAGATCCAATGAACATGGCTCTCTTTGTTTGGATTCTTTGCGTGGCGATCTCCGGCGCCATCCTTTTCCTCGTAATGACGGGAATGCTAAATCACGTTCTCCCTCGCAAATCGCAAAGAGACACTTGGTTCGAAGTCAACAACCAAATCCTAAATGCATTATTTACTCTCATGTGTCTTTTTCAACACCCTAAGCGAATACACCATTTTGTTCTTTTATGCCGTTGGAGACCGGACGATGTTATAAAGCTCCGGAAAATTTATTGCAAGAACGGAACATACAAACCTAACGAGTGGGCACATATGATGGTCGTGGTGGTTCTTCTTAATGTAAATTGTTTCGCCCAATACGCCCTCTGTGGCCTAAATTTAGGATACCCAAGATCCAAAAGGCCAGCGATTGGCGTCGCTATTTGTATTTCTGTTGCGATCGGTGCGCCTGCTGTCGCCAGTGTGTACGGTATTCTTAGCCCATTGGGCAAAGAATACGAATCGGAAGCCGATATTGAGAATCAAGATCACCGATCACCAGATCTAAGATTGAAATCACTCGAGAAGAGATACTCTTTTATTAAAGACGACCATAGAGTACCTGAGACTCAACCAGAATGGATAGGCGGGCTGTCCGATATATGCGAGGACAAGTCCGTAGGAGTTCTTTCTTTGTTTTGTACTTGTTGTGTGTTTGGGTGGAACATGCGCAGGCTTGGGTTCGGTAACATGTACGTGCAGGTTGTAACGTTTCTGCTCTTCTGCATGGCTCCGTTCTTTATTCTCAATTTGGCAGCGGTTAATATCGACAATCAATCAATAAGAGAAGCGTTGGGGATCACTGGATTTTTTCTGTGTGTGTTTGGTTTGTTGTACGGCGGGTTTTGGAGAATTCAGATGAGGAAGAGATTTAATCTACCGGGAAATACTTTTTGTTTTGGAAATTCTTCGGTCACCGATTGCTTTAAGTGGTTGTTTTGTTGCGTGTGTTCTCTTGCTCAGGAGGTGAGAACCGCAGATTATTATGATGTTGTAGAGGATAAGCTGTGTGTGAAAGAGAAGAGTGGTGATACGAATATTGTGAAGTCTCCGTTGGCTTATGAGGATAGGTTGTCGATGGTTGAAGAAGAGGCGTTGGTGAAAAGTGAAGGGAGTGTAGTGAGAGCGCCCGTTCCTGTCGTGATAGAGAGAGATGATAATTCGGCTTCCACGCTAGGGCTGTAACTTAAATTTTTGCGTGTTACACATAAAACTTGTGTTGTGGTTTACTTTTAATGTTTGTATATATATTTGTTGTATTTCTATGTTGGCGAAATTTTAACTTTCATAATTATGAATTGATATCATGAACTTTCAAAAGCATCATAAAACCCTCTGCACGGCGTTAACGGAAAATTACAACAAAATTATCAAAATAGAAAATTTTAAATAGCTGCATGATCTTTTCGCCATGCTATAGAAACCAGCAAACATGGCAACCTTTATAATACTTCTGCTCCTTTTATTTGATTTAGATTAAAAAGAAATTGGAGATGATCATCATATCATGTATATTTTAGTGTCATTTATTAATTTATTTGTCTCCTAATGGAAGTTTCAGAGCCTGCAGTCTCTCATCATCCTCGCTTGCTTCCTCTTCTCTCACTAATGAAGCTTCCTCTCTCTATTGTGGTTACCTACAATCCCAAATCCCTCCCATTTCCCACCTATAAAACCCCACCAAAATACCTTCCCTCCCTTTAAACCATCTCCCTGCTCCCTTTTCTTTTCCCACTTTGCAAGTTTGGAAAAGTATTGAAGATCCAGATATATATATTTCAGCTGAATTTTGAAGTTTTGGTACAGTGACGTGAAAGATCAAAATCCACGTCCACTGAATAGCGCATTAACTGGGGAGGATAGGAGATACACATTCTGTTACACAAAACTATAAGTAAATTAGTGCATTATATTATTGTTTTATTATTAAGACACGTCACAACATCGGAGTTTTGATACAGATGGCACCAGAACAGGCTAACTCCCGTGCAATCCGCTTACTGTACCATGCCATATCACACAACAACACCTCCAAGATCTCTGGGCTCCTCTCTGCCTACCTCGAGTGGTGGTTCCACGGTCCCCGCCGGTGCCACCATATGATGCGGATCCTGACCGGTGAGGCCACCCCGACCCGCTTCCGGTTCGACCCGCTCCGTGTCACGGCCATTGGGCCCCGGCTGGTGGTGGCCGAGGGCGGGGATGGCGGTGGGGCCCACTACTGGGTGCATGTGTGGACTATTGAGAAAGGGTTGATTACTCAATTTAGGGAGTATTTCGACACAAGGCTTGTTGTGAGGGAGGTTGATGTTGAGGTTTCAAAGGATAATTATATGATTTGGGAGAGTAAACCAAGGGGAGATGAACGTAGGTCTTTGCCTGAGCTTGTGTTGGCGATTTGAAGATGTTAATTTTTTTTTGTGCTAGAGATTGTCCTTGGATGTTTGTTTTTGTAAAATAAGAATATATTTGAATGGATTTAAATTTACTTTGTTTTTTTAACTCTTTCGGTCTCTTTTTACTTGTCATTTTAGATGAATGCACACTGATTAAAAAAATCATCATCACTTTCTTAATATCAGCAATTAATCTACTGCCACATCACCATTACAAAAATCATACCATTTCTGTCCTTAATTATTAAGGAAAGCATTATTAATTTGTTAATACCAATAATTAATTTTCTAGCCTATTTTTGGTATTGTATCATTTATTGATCTCTTTATTATTAATGATTTTCTCGTTATTCCAAAAAAGTCAAGTAAAATATGACACTTTTCTCTATACAAAATGAAAAATAAAAAGGGACCGAGAGAGTATTTGATAAGACTTGTATGGTTATATAGTTCTCTCTTGTATTTCCCTCATGTTTTCTTTTTTGCAAGCCTGGAGAATGGACAAATATTATCCAAATTACATAAAAACTAGCAAGAGACATGCCCATATTGTGAGTACCGAAGTTCAGCCATAAATTATCTCAAGACAAATATTATGTCGTGTAATGATGATTTGTACTTGATAAGAGTATAGTGTTGAATATAGTGCCCTCAAAGTCAATTATTGGATCGCAGGCACGTGATTGCAATGATTGAGGGAGGACCTATGCCGGTAGGACAGTCTTACTCGAGATGATAGTATGCTATCTGGTTTATCTTTATCATCGTGTACAGGTTTAAGTGATATTACAGATCACTATTACGCGTTGATAGAGCCCTTAGGATTCTTGCTTGGCTATCAGCAGTATGATGGCGATCATATACGTGAAGTTGGGTAGTCTATAAGCACATCCTTAAAGTGGTCCCTAGTCGTGGGAGTTTCGAGACTGGGTATCGACACTCCATTAATAGACTAGTGTATACAGTCGAGACCCCGACGAGGGGCGGTGGCCGGTCTCACAAGCCATTGGTGTCAGTTGGATCACCTAAGATGTATACATGTGCTCATTGGGTTATGAGTACACCGGACAGGACTCGCCGGGAATATGCTTGTTGGTATTATACCTAACGTCAGATAGCAGTTCCCTGGTGACATGTGTACAGATTAGTCTATCAACCTGAGATCGTCATTTGTCTCGTGTGAGTTCCCACTGTCCTTTGATTACTACCCTACCACGGCTCAAAGGAGTCGTGCAAACAGGTTTTAGTTGGGTACAGTCCCGAGCCACATGGAGGTAGTGAGCGGATCGGCAGGGGTTTCGTCTCTCCCGGTATTGGGGGTGAGATCGCGTTGTGTCTAGGAGAGCCATTACACGAAGTCCTTGGCCAAGGCAGGAGATTTACTGGTAGGTATTCCAGTTGTATCTCAGAGTGTTCTGGGCTACACTCCGACACGACATGTACCGCTTTGGGGGTCTGACTTTTACCAACCCCCTAGGCCCGACATGCGATACTCATAGACGAACGGACCGGACTGTACGGATATTGTCACTGACAGGCTCAGTAGGGTGTCAAAATGAATTCGCTCATAGACGAACGGACCGGACTGTACGGATATTGTCACTGACAGGCTCAGTAGGGTGTCAAAATGAATTCGCTTATCGACCTCCCTTTTGGTCAATACCTGGTAGCCCGTTACGTACAACTTAGTACCAGTGACGTGGTGGTGGTTAAATCCACAGCCAAAGTATTGACGAGTCTTTAGAGTCCCCCACAGACAGTTTCTCTAGTTTCGGGCGAAACGTTGTAGAGGTCGTATGGTATTATGGCAGGGTTCGATCATATACGTGCAGTCGTGCACGGATCATGATTGGACGGATCATACTAGTAGGTTTTGGTTTAAGCCGGATCCTAGTATTAGATTTGTTAGATTACTTTATTCTCATCGCGTTTGCATTCAGTCGGAATACGGATGCGGGTATGTATATACTGGTGAGGGGTATCCTTGTGATCCGTCACGAGTTTACTTTAGATGTTGCCATATCTTTTTATTGTTGCAAACATTTGGATTAATATTTGCTTGTGGAAATTGTGAGTGGATATCATCATGAAGGGCATTAAATGTGACATGGACATGAGTAGTGACTCATGGTCTTATTTTTTTAACCATGTCATCTTTAGTGATTGATTATTGGGTGAGATTGTGATGGGAAGAGAGAGAGAGAGCAGCCACAAATGAGTGGGGTTAGCTCTTGTGTTGATTCATTCTATTTTGCTCCCTCACATTATTATCTCACACAATAACAAGCTTCTTCTTCTTCTTCCTTCTCAAGCTTACATTTTCTCCCATGGCATCATCTTTAACCTCCACTCTACCCATCTTATGTGTTGAGAATCCTAGAGTGTCAAGAGACAAAGTTATCACACACATTCTCTACTTCACCTTGGACACGTCGGCTAGCAAACTTCGTGTCCGAGTTGCTTTGGTTCGAAGCGGGAGCCCGTAAAAGGATTCATCGACGTGGTGCCCTTTCCGACGAGGAGATTGGAGATCAAGCGAGATCGGAGATACCGCAAGGAGCTAAAGATGGTGGCTAAAGACCGAAGGACACGGATCGATCGGTATAGCTTTTCTAACCCTCTTTAGATTGCTAGTTTAATGTTAATGGTTCGATCCGGATTAAAGTATGCGTTAGCGCCAGTTTCAAGTTTATGAAAAGATTTTTGTTTCCGTATTTTGGCCTCGGATTGACGGCTGGGGCGCTACCGTAGACTAACATAGTATCAGAGCCACGCCATTAACAGTTTACTAGCTTGTTTAAACAATGTTAATGTATCGAAACCGAAACAAAACCCGGACAACCCCACTGCAGTTTTAGTTTATGTTAATTTTAAAAGGTGTCCAAATTTCTTTTTAAATAAGTGCAGAAGACCACCAATGAGACCACATGACCACTTCCCAAAGACGAGCCCCTGCCATCGGAAAAAAACCGGCCACCATACATGTTTTTCCGGCGAGGCCGGCCTTTTTGATGTCTTTGGGCTTCGTATTTGGGCTGTTGTCTGGTCTCTGGGATGTTGGTGCAGTAGTATTCTTTGGTTGGCCCAATTTGGATATGGTTTTATCAGTTTGTTTGGGCTATTCGGGGGTTCTTTCGAATTCGATATTATCTAACATTGTTTAAAGTTTACAGTGCTTTACATTATATCTGAGACCGTGAATGTTATTTGATCGGTAAATCTTGTCTAATCGCTATAGCCCTTTTAGACGGATTTGCGAACGTGACATTCACGTTGATGTTCTGTGTTGTGCTGTGATGTTGCGGATTTGTCGTGGTGGATAGCCTGGATGCAATGGTAGTACAATTTGATTACATTTGTACATTTGATATTGCGGGACAGCGTCCGACACGTGGACTGCCGTCATTGCATGTTTGTATATTATTCTTTTGGGGCACGACCGGGTTGAGGTCGATGTACCCGTTGTACATATTTTATTTTCTGTACTAGGATTACCCCGCGGTGGGGTGCACAGATAGCCGGGTTCTAGAGGGCAACGGGCCCGCATCTCATGGCTTTGAGACGGAGGGGGTTTCACTCTAGAATTGGCGGGCTATTCGCCGCACTCGTAGTGGGTATAGGTTGACCCAAGGAGGGGTGCTCAAGTTACCGGATTCCGTGAAGTGCTGGGTGGTCCATTCACTTTGTTGAAGGGGGCTGCCTCGCTTCAGGTTTTGGCGGGTAACTTTCCGCGCCCGTAAGGGTCTAGGATTTCATTGCATAGACTATCCACACGACCAGGGGAACGTTGGGTTTCACTTGCGTCTCAAAGGAAACCCAGGGATCCCAGATTATCTGTATTGTTCTGTGATGCTTATTACATTTCTATGATGTTGCATTTATCACGCCATGAGCGATTATTATATATTGATATATATACTAGTAGATGTTGTATATGTTTTACATCCGCGCTAGTTCAGTCCCCACTCTGTCGTTAGTTAAGTAACCTAACGGGTGATGACGGGACCCAGTGGTGAATGCGGATGGCATATACGTACATCATATTTTCGTTCTTTATTGGTGTGATCAATTGATGGGACTGCATTGATTCGGATAAACAAACATGTTTGATGTTGTTGGAACAATTTTCAAAAAGCTGTTATTACAAGGACGTTCTCTTTTGTTTTGCACAGTGATATTCGGTTATGAATATCCAGCACCTCAGTTGACGAGGCAAGGGCCGAGATCCCTTCACCGGGAGTGACCCTTTGGGCAGAAGTTTGCATCAGGGTAATAACTTCACTATAGTTGATTACTTTTTGTTTTGCATCGTGGTATTCAGTTGGAATATCCTGCATCTCATTCTACGGGGAAAGAGCCGAGATCCCTTCACCGGGAGTGACCTCTTTAGCAAAGGTTTTCGCCACTATATTTATAAAAAGCTATCTCGTTCCTTCAACGATATCAAGTTCATTACGTTAAAGGTTTTTCGCCAAAAACCATTCGTAGCCCTCCGTCATTTCAGATGGGTATCACTTAGTATTCATGCTATGTTTGTTGGCCTTAGTCAAGGCATAGCATATGGTAGCTATTTGTTACTTTTCTGCTGCATAGATAGATGCGTTGGTTTAGGACAGTCGTACAGCCTTGTTGGCCCTAGTCAAGGGCTTGTACGGGTGGGTTCAAATTAACCTGGACAATGACGGATAGAACTTGATATGTGACTTATGATTTGTTGGCCTTAGTCAAGATCATAAGAGCATGGGGTAAAAATCACATCGGAAGTTTCTAAAAAAACTGAAACTTGCCAGATATGCGCATACCTTCTAGAGTGCGATAACATGAGTGGATTCCATCACGTTATCATGCGATGATAGTTGGATCCCGATTCCCACTGATGAGTTGGTTTACTCCTCGGGTGATCCCGACTAATTCTTCTTTCAGGTTTGGAGAAGAATTTGAGGATATAGTGGGAGGTTTCATGATTAGATAAAGTGATAACCATTCTGATCTAGGTTAGAGTGCACGCAGAGTATTTCTTTTCTCCCTCTCTTTGGCAGCGACCATGGCCCGACCCTAGACTATGACTGAGTGACCAAGATTAACCGAACCTTCTTAAAACACTGGCTTTTGGATTGTCTGAGTTGCATACCTCATTGCCACTCATACTTTTACCCTTTTTCTCCGGAACATTTCGTATCACTACGAACATCCACTTCTATTGGATAAAACCATCGTATGGTTATATACGAACTCGAAGGAACTTGTTCCGGATTCGAGGATGGTTTCCAGTTCTGGAGAAAATGAATAGGACTATCCAGTTGTCTTTTTCCTTTTACCTTCTCTCAGGTTGCAAGTGCTCCTTGGATTAGGACGGTACACCTATTACGCTAATTGGATAGTCTTCATCCAAACCATAGGCAGGTGCCGAAAGGTAGGGAATGAAGAAAGCCGATTAGCCTAAGTGAGGTGTACAGAAGGTAATATGTAAAGACAAATAAAGGGATTAGAAGGAGGGCAAAGTAAATTGCGACTGCTATTCACGACCAAACCAAGTATTTCATCGCCACTCCTATTTCACCTTTGTATTTCTCCAGAACACTCCGTATCACTATGAAGATCCACAGTTTATTGGATGATCCATCTTATGGTTATATACGAACTCGAAGGAACTTGTTCTAGTTCGGGGATGGATTCTGGTTCAGGAGAAAAAGAAATAAGGTTTATTCAGTTGTCTTTTATCATTACCTTCTTTCAGGTTGCGAGTACTCCCAGGATTAGGAGAGTACACCTATTATGCTTATTGGATAGTCTTCTTCCAAACCATAGGTTGGTGCCGAACGGTAGAGAAGGAAGAAAACCATTTGGCCTAAAGGTGGTATACAGAAGGTAATGACTAAAGACATATAAAGGGATTTGGAGAGATGGCAAAGAAATATACTGTTACAGTTGTGAATCTGATAATGGAAGAGGCATTACTAGGAATACCCGGATACCCTTTCGAATCATTTTCATGTTTCAGTTTCACTATGCGTTGTTAATAGAAAACTGATTTCCCAATTAGTCCCTTGCTCCAGGGTATGTATTTACCAGGTATGATTCTCACATCTGTATGGTTTTACAGATGATGAGTGGGAGTAAGTTATTGGGAATTAGGTGATCATCCTCATTATATCGGGATTCGTTGTAATTGGTGATATTTGAGGAAATCGCCTGAGTGTTTGCCGGACAGGAAATATTTGGTTTTGAATATCCGTTGTTATGCACCAATTTCAAATTGATATATCTGTATGTTTATTGTTATAAAGTGAGATATAACTTTTTGAAATTATGTCCATGACATTTACCTATATCAGTTGATGGTTAGGTAAGGAGCATTCAACAGCGGTGTAATTCTTCATAACCGTAGTACAGTTTTCAACCTACGACGCATAGGGTTTGAGTTATTCAACTCAGGGGACTTATACAAAACATTGTATATTGTCCAGTGTCCATTAGGACAGAGGGGTTAATCCTCGTACTATATTCTGTTTACTTGTGACTTTTCTATTTTTTAGACAAGTGTCTTGTAGAAATGCAAGGTCTAAGTTTTGAGAAGTTATAGGTATAAGAATAAAGTAGAGAACCAGGTGTTGCAAGTATCAGGATTCTTCAAGATGATCGAAGATGTAGATACTTGTATTCGGTATTCAGTTTCTCTTTCAGGTTACTCATATCTGGATGCATTCCTAAGTTGAGTAACGCTGATCGGCCTCCTTCCATTTAGTTGACATGCACTGGAGACAGCTGCATGATTTGAATCTGGTTCCAATTAAATCAGTGCCTATGTTTCTATATTGTATATAGAATAGATCATATCTTAACGATATTAAGGTATATGGAGTTGTCCGACTTATACTTAAAACCAGACTCTGGATAACTCAAGGCACATTTCTGTAATGGCTGTTTGTGGGTTGACCCGGGCTATGACGAGGGTTGACTTTCTACCATCTGGAAGATCAATAGTGATATTGTTCTTTACTCGCCACGGTTTTAATAAAAATGGATTTTTTCAAAAAAACAGTAGTAGGAGTATGGTAGAACTGGAAGTGATTCCAGAACCGCAAACGATTACTGAAAATTTAATAAGAACCTAAAAATTCAATCAGGTTTGACATTCCATTAGCAACTCCGCAGATATGGTGGGTAACCTCAGGCGCCCGAGAGATACTCCGGTAGCCTCAAGGGCGGTGACAGGGAGGTTCTTATTTTCCCAGACTTGACACTACTGTTGTTCTAGGCTATGAGACCCGGCAGGAGAATGAGTATAGCGTCGTTCTAAACTAGCTTTAGAAGTGCACGTGTATATGACTCTGCCAGAGGGTTGTCTTAGTCAGTGGGAGCAGCGGAAGCATAGTGGACAAGTAGCTTATATTTATTTATGGATTAAAGCAGATATAGCGGAGATAGATCATCTATTTTTGATGTGACAGTCATGGACTTTGACTTCGTCAGAATAGGAGATGGATCTGTTAAGAAGGTAGTAGGGTGTGATGTCCTGGTATATGGATGACATACACATAGTAGGAAGTGAAATTCCTATACTACGATCGGTTATACTTTGGTCGTCACACAGTGGTTTCTCCACATAGGGCTTGGATATTATATCTGACATTCTGGTTACTAGATCTATGGTTTTAGATCTAGATTTGGGTAGTTTCCCAATCTGGGTACTTAGACAGCATTCTATAGGTGTTCTAGAATGGACGACTCCTGGCACGGTAGTATACCTGCAGGTGATAGAGTCACCCTCTCTAAAGGTGTCTTACAGACTAAAGGGGAGAGGGATGTGCATGATTGGCATATCACTTGCTTAGGCAATTGAGTCGATCATGAGATGTCAAATACCACACCAGATGTTGTTTTTGCACTAGCTGCAATAAGTTGATATTAATCCAATTCTGGAGAAACGTTCGGAAGCAGTGTTAGAACATAAGTGGATGTTCTAGGGATATGATAATGGCATCCTCCTTCGGGAGACAGTTATTATTCCAGGCTTCCAAGGTGACCTTGATGACAGAGTGACTGTCAGAATTATAGTTTTCCCTCTGACGAGGGGCAGTATTTTGGACAGGTGGTTCAAGCGGATACTGAGGGAGGCATGGCGCAGAATACTGATTAAATTCAGTTGACGATACAGTCTAAGAAATTTGGATTTGGAGTTCATTTATGAACTAGATCCCATCAGATATCCAGACATATTCTAAGACAGGTATTGCTCATTTCGGGAGATGGCTTTCTCCGCGAACTTGAGATAAAGAGAGACGTAAAAAGAAACATCAGGGCGGATCCATTCACTGAGGCTATTCCTCAAACGCAATAGTTTCACAAACGGGCTTTGTGAGACTGATCAGTAGAGGAGTTGGGTGTTCGGTATCACACGGGCTGTGAGTATGCGACATCGCAATAATTAGCCTTGGGTGCAAGTGGGAGATTGTTGGATATAGTGCCATCAAAGTCAATTATTGGATCGCAGGCACGTGATTGCAATGATTGAGGGAGGACCTATGCCGGTAGGACAGTCTTACTCAAGATGATAGTATGCTATCTAGTTTATCTTTATCATCGTGTACAGCTTTAAGTGATATTACAGATCACTATTACGCGTTGATAGAGCCCTTAGGATTCTTGCTTGACTATCAGCAGTATGATGGCGATCATAAGAGTTGGGTAGTCTATAAGTACATCCTTAAAGTGGTCCCTGGTCATGGGAGTTTCGAGACTGGGCATCGACACTCCATTAGTAAACTAGTGTATACAGTCGAGACCCCGATGAGGGGCGGTGGCCGGTCTCACAAGCCATTGGTGTCATTTGGATCACCTAAGATGTATACAGGTGCTCATTGGGTTATGAGTACACCGGACAGGATTCGCCGGGAACATGCTAGTTGGTATTATACCTGACGTCAGATAGCAGTTCCCTGGTGACATGTGTACAGGTTAGTCTATCGACCTCAGATCGTCATTTGTCTCATGTGAGTTCCCACTGTGCTTTGATTACTACCCTACCACGGCTCAAAGGAGTCGTGCAAACAGGTTTTAGTTGGGTACAGTCCCGAGCCACATGGAGGCAGTGAGCGGATTGGCAGGGGTTTCTTCTCTCCCGGTATTGGGGGTGAGATCGCGCTGTGTCTAGAAGAGCCATTACACGAAATGCTTGGCCAAGGCAGGAGATTTACTGGTAGGTATTCCAGTAGTATCCCAGGGTGTTCTGGGCTCCGACACGACTTGTACCGCTTTTGGGGGTCTGACTTTTACCAACCCCCTAGGCCCGACATGCGATACTCATAGACGAACGGACCGTACTATACGGATATTGTCACTGACAGGCTCAGTAGGGTGTCAGGATGAGTTCGCTCATCGACCTCCCTTTTGGTCAATACCTGGTAGCCCGTTACGTACAACTAGTACCAGTGACGTGCTAGTGGTTAAATTCACAGCCAAAGTATTGACGAGTCTTTAGAGTCCCCCACAGACAGTTTCTCTAGTTTCGGGCGAAACGTTGTAGAGGTCGTATGGTATTATGGCAGGGTTCGATCATATACGTGCAGTCGTGCACGGATCATGATCGGACGGATCATACTAGTGGGCTTTGGTTTAAGCCGGATTCTAGTATTAGATTTGTTGGATTACTTTAGTCTCATCGCGTTTGCATTCAGTCGGAATGCGGATGCATGTATGTATATACAGGTGAGGGGTATACTTGTGATCCGTCACGAGTTTACTTTAGATGTTGCCATATCTTTTTATTGTTGCAAACATTTGGATTAATGTTTGCTTGTGGAAATTGTGAGTGGATATCATTATGAAGGGCATTAAATGTGACATGGACATGGGTAGTGACTCATGGTCTTATTTTTTGAGCCGTGTCATTTTTAGTGATTGATTATTGAGTGAGATTGTGATGGGAGGAGAGAGAGGGCAGCCACAAATGAGTGGAGTTAGCTCTTGTGTTGATTCATTCTATTTTGCTCCCTCACATTATTATCTCACACAATAACAAGCTTATTCTTCTTCTTCTTCTTCCTTCTCTAGCTCACATTTTCTCCCATGGCATCATCTTTAACCTCCACTCTACCCATTTCATATGTTGAGAATTCTAGAATTTCAAGAGACAAAGTTATCATACACATTCTCTACTTCACCTTGGACACGTCGGCTAGCAAACTTCGTATCCGAGTTGCTTCGGTTCGAAGCGGAATCCTGTAAAAGGATTCATCGGCGTCGTACCCTTTCCGACGAGGAGATTGGAGATCGAGCGAGATCGGAGATGCCGTAAGGAGTTAAATATGGTGGCTAAAGACCGAAGGACACGGATCGATCGGTATAACTTTTCTAACCCTCTTTAGATTGCTAGTTTAATGTTAATAGTTCGATCCGGATTAAAGTATGCGTTAGCGCCAGTTTCAAGTTTATGAAAAGTTTTTTGTTTCCGCATTTTGGCCTCGGATTGACGGCCGGGACGCTACCGTAGACTAACATATAGTGTGTAAGAAATTGTTGCATATTAATATTTAAAATTTCATGTAAGAGTATACCGAATACGCATAAATCATATTCAATTACAAACACCTGAGCGGTGGTCCAAATGAAAATTTCAATTAAAACAGAAATCTGAACTAAATTTTACCCATACTTCCAAAAATGAGCTTGATCGGTTCAAATGAAAGTTTTATAAGGAAAAGATCATGGCTTTTCACTTCTCATTCTCGATAAAAATTGCGCGAAGTAAGAAGAAGAATTATTTTTATTTATAACAATTAGTAAGTATTAAATTATATTTAGTTATCGACAATCTTAAAAGAATTGCACAAAGATACATGTAGCAATAAAATAATTTAATTGAAAACCCGAATATAGAGTTAAGCGGTATCATTACTATTGGGAGCCACATGTAATTTTCCAAACTCATGATACACTCACGTGATTAGTTAGAACTATGCAAGAATAAGAAGGGATGATTGGAAGGTTTGACAATTTTATGCATAATTGGAAATATTTCCAAATCTCCTAAAAAATTTGGAGCTAAATCTAATTTTCTAAGACGAAAATTGAGCTCAAGTATCTGAACCGGGGAACTAAATGGAATTACACAGGGGAAAACATGGGCTACTGCGAATTTTACTAATTTTACATAGATAAAGGCAGCCAAAATTTTGCTCAAATATATGAATCGAGGATCTAAATGGAAATACCAAGGGAAATTGGGTGCTAAAGCTAATTTTACATTGAAAAAAAACAAAAAAAATGCTTGATTTTGGAAAAATGTTAACTGCAATTAAATACAGAAAATTACAAAAATAAGTATTATGAAATGTATTTGAAGTGGCAAGTTTTTATTGGCACTTGCATGCATGTAATTATAGTAAGTAATTATAGTAAGCTTTGTATGGTGTATATAAAACAATAATGACGGGCCAACTTGTAAAATAGAATGACATGGCATTAGAGTATTGCATATATGCACATAAGACAATGATTTTTTTTGTTTGAGTTCTCTAAGAGAATTAGAAGCCACATCATCAATCAATTTTAAAATTAAACGACCCATTCCTTTCGTCCTATAAGGACGGAGATAGAGACAATTAAGCCGTGTATATATTAATCGGTAATAAATATTACATGTTTGAAAGGTTGATTGTTTAGTAAAAACAAAGTTGTGATGAAATACGGGCATACCATATGGAGTTTACTGCAAATTTATTTAATTCCAAAATATATATAAGTTTAGATGATGCACCTCCAAATTTAATCTATATCAATCAGAAAAGAAGATATAAGGAATTGAAATGAATTTTTAGTCTTCTAACCATGTATGGATAAGTTTAAAAAGGCCGCAAGATACGAGAAATTATTCGGTGTCGGGCGTAATACATCCGGGCAGGGATGAGAAAGAGAGGGAAGTTTCGGACAGCCTTGGGCAGCATGTGAAATCCACACTTCTATTTTTTCTCTCTCTTGACCGGGTGTATACGGTTGGCATATGGAATAATTTTTCGAAAGATACACGATGAAGGGGGGATTGGAATGAAACTTTTAGAAAAAATAAGGAGCTTTTACAACCCTTTGGTTCTTTGCAGATAAACATAGAAGGGGTGTAATGCAAAGTTTCTTAAATATAGGGAGTTGAAGTGAATTTTTCCATATCCAATCACCGTTCAGGTAAAGAAAGGGGGTCAAATGCGAATTTATCTAAAAACTAACGGGTAGAGTGTAATTATCCAAGGAAATAGACTAAATTGTGCCTTTATCTAGGGGTTGCATAAGGCTTTATTTAGTTACTAGTAAGGTGCCCGTGTCAATGCAAAGGCCCAGAGAAAATGCTGCGAACATTCTTTTTTTATTTTTACTTTTACATTTTGTTTGATCCGTGATGCATGTAAATAAGTCATATTAAACTATGTCGCATGACTAAGTCTCATATGTCAATTAAATATGGAGTAATTTATGATAGGTAATGATAGATGTTAGGCTACAATGTATATTGGAGGAATAAAGATAATAACATGAAAATGAATGTAAAATAATAAGCAAGTCATTTATTATTTATCGGTTGTAATTTATCAGTTTGAGATGTTTCAAAAATTTATGACAACTCAGTACGGACAATTATAGAGATAAGAAATATGAAATGTATCTAGAGTGCTAATCAAGCTATGTATATATTTATCACTAACAATTACACGTCTGAGATGTTTCTTTTTAACAAAACAAAATTATATTGAGATGCAGCATACCACATCGAGTTTTCTACCGTTGACTACAAAGTCATGTAACTCCAAGATATATATTAGTTTAGATGATGTCTCTAAATTTAATCAATATCAAGCAAAAAATAAGATATGAGGAATTGAAATGAACTTATAGTCTTCTAATTCTAACATGTATAGATTAGTTTAAAAAGGCCGAAATATACATGAAGAAGGGACGGGTTCAAATGAAACTTTCAGACAAAATAAGGGCTAAAATATAATTTTACAGTCCTTTATCTCTTTGTAGATAAACAGAGAATGGATATAATGCACAATTTCTTAAAATATAGGGAGCGGAAGTAAATTTTTGCTATTATAATCACCATTCAATTAAAGAAAGGGATGATATGCAAAACTACCTAAAAACTAAGGGGCAGAGAGTAATTTTCCAAGGCATTTTCTTCATGCGCCGTCAAAAAATAACACCCTCCAGCCATTATAAGATGTGGATATACCAAATTTTATGTGAGTTCAACACATTTACCGTAGATTAACAAGGTAAAAAGTTCTATTGTCAGTAAACCGTTAAATTTGCATCCATTAAATCAACGGTGAAAAAGTGATGGAGCAACGTGAAATTTGGTGTATCAACATCTTAGATGATAAAGATGATGATGCCGAATGCTGATCGTTGGAAAAAATAGTGGAGGGTGGACATTTTTGTGCCACCTGACACGAAAAAAATCCTCTCAGTGCCTCTTTCCTACATATATATAATAATAATAATAATAATAATTATTGTAGTATTTTTTTTGTTTTTGGCAAAGACATAAAAATTGTTGTTGATATGATTTAGACTAGATTATGAAAATTAATTCTTAACAATATTGATCAACTTAAAAGTGCTGTGAATGATTAAACATTTTAAGGCTTGCAAGTTCTTTCGTAATGAAGATGTCATTTTTAAAATTGCTCAGGACGTATTGTTTTGCTTCTTTTTTTAACTTCAAAGAAAGATGTCATTTTATAAACACTTATTATTCAATCGGGTACTGATACTATTAATATGTTGATTTACTCACAGTTGATCTAACCAACATTATTTTTTAATCGTTTATTCATCGACCTTACCTCTGACCCTCACATTTCATTTCTCATCATAATTTCGTACTTTGAACCCCTCAATGTTAATGTCATGTTTATACCCTCCTATAAATAAATAAATATAGAACCGCAACCCCCATCCCGAATGCATATAATTAAACTAATATGGTATCAGAGCTAGCTTGAGCCTTTGTGGAATTTCGTATTTAATAGCATCTTTGAAAGAGAGAGCGGTCTACATGTTTTGATAGACCAACCTTTTTGTGTCATGCTGCACCTTTGAGAGAACTGTCTACTTGCTTTTGAGAGACTAAGCTCTACATATGTTTTACGATCCACGTGAGATGAGATATGTGGATAACATAATCCCATATTGAGAAAACTATTAAAGGTACATGCATATAAGATATATGATGAGACAAGTCTCAATATCTGTGTATGTCGAAAGCCCGTTTATACCCTCATATAAATCAAAATACAACCGTACCCCTCTTTCGTGAACTTATATAATTAAAGAGGGGTTAGATCTGGAGATAATGGGCCCTCTTCACAAATAATTCTTATCTCACCTCTAACATCTGGAAACAACTTCTTGTTTTGGAAAGCACGTGTGTTGTAGCCAATTTTTTCTTGTACAAATACAATCAAATCAAATACAAATATATTTACAATATCAAATCATAAGCTAAATAAATTATATAATTCTCTCAATATGTATTTCCTTCTTGATATAGCTCTGTGGCGTGTGATAGAATATTTCCAAGCCAAATATGATACATTTCCTAATAGAGCGTATAATTGATAATCAATCAATCATAATATCTTGCACGATATATCCTAATAATCAATCAAATATAATTCTATCAATCAAACATATTTTGTATTTTAACATCTCCCCTCAAACTGAAAATGGGTCATCATCAGTATACTAATATAGCAAAATTGCCATTTCTTTGTCTATGATTTGGTAAAAAAATTGGATAGTTGCTCTTTTGAAGAAACGTTAGGTAGAGACTAATCCTTGCTTAAATTTTTCACGCACAAAATGACAATTGATCTTAATATATTAGGTGTGCTCATGAAACACGGGGCTGCTTGCAATTTTTGCTCCACTTTCATTGTCATATAAGAGTGGTGTTAGGGAAGGGGATTGAACTCCAAAGCCATAGAGGAGATGACAAATCCATACAACCTCACTACATGTGGATGACATAGCCCGGTACTGTGCTTCGGTAGAAGACTTGGACATGGTTGGTTGCTTTTTGGATTTTCAAGAGAGTAAAGAGCTACCCAAAAAAATACAATAACCGACTGTAGATCGACGGGTGTCTTTGTAACCAGCATAATCAGAATCAGAGAAAGCCCACAATTCCGGTGAAGAAGTCGAAAAATAAAATAATCCAAATGTTGGAGTGGAGCAAAGATAATGAATAACACGACGCACAACACAACAGTTAAGTGTAATCTACGAGGATCAGAAACAAATTGGCTCATCAAGTGTACAATATGTGGGATGTCAGGGTGCGTAACTATGAGATAAATTAAGCTATCAACATTCTTCGACAAGCAGTGGAATTCGAAATAGGATCGCCATTCGTCTTGCCATATTTAACATTTAATTCCAGTGGTGTATCGACAATCTTATCATCAGTGAGTGCAGTCAACTCAATCAAGTCTTGTGTGTATTTTTGTTGACTAAGAAAATACCCATAAGAGTTTCTTGAGATTTCTAACCCAAGAAAATAAGAAGGCCAAAATCTTTCATTTGAAAGGATTTTTGTAATACATTTTTGAGCTTTTGAATGCCTTGATGATTATCACATGTTATCAAGATATCGTCAACATATACTAAAACAAATATATTTCTATAGGATGTACGAGAGATGAATAAAGAAGACTCATTGTAGCTTTACTTATAACCAGCTTTATGAAGCACACTTTCTACTTTGCAAACCATACTCTAGGCGTTTGTTTTAAACCATATAATGGTTTTTGTAATTTGCAAACCATGTGCGGTGAGATAGGATAGCCTGGAGAAGGGTTCATGTAGACGGTTTCTGATAAATCTCCATTAAAGAGCACACTACTACAACAATTAAGGCGTTAACAGTAGTTATTTTGCGACAGGAGCAAAATTTTCATTGTAATCAATGCCATACGTTCGCTTATATCCTTAGGCCACGAGCCTCACCTTGTAACGATATAAGGATCCATCAGACTTAAATTTAATTGAGTAGACCCATTTGCAATCAACAACAGGACAGTCTGAGGACAGTCTGACGGGGCATGTACTAAGTTCCAAGTATTATTCATCCCCAAAGCATCAAGTTCTTCTTGCATCGCACCATTCTGCACTACCTGTACCATGTTTAAAAGATCTAAAAATAGATATATGTGCCGTTTTTGAAAATAAAGAAAGAAGGTCGGATGGTTAATACGAGAAGTGTGTCGAAGAATGGGAGAAGGAAAAGATGTAGGTGGTTGTGTTGGTGGTGGTGGTGGTGGAGGTGGAGATGGAGATGGTGAAGACTGAAGAGATAGATCATTATCAGAGTCCAAAGTTGGTGACGGTTGAGGTATAGAAGGGGGAACTCTAATGAGCCTTACTTCAAGAGCATCCTGCAAAGTGTTACGAAAAGAAGACAAGCGAATAGTAGATGGGATAGATAATGGAGACAAATCATTATTGGAGGAGTATGGAGTATCTTCAAAAAATATAACATTTCTAGAAACTCTCATTCTTTTTTGCTTTCCAACCATAACAACGATAGGCTTTTTGTGTCTCTGAATAACCCAGAAATATGCATCGTATAGAATTAGCATCAAGTTTTGAATATTCCGAGTCAATAGTGCATAATATGTGTATCCAAATATTATATTTGAAGTAAATTATAATTTCGAGAGTAACCAAATAGCTTCAAAGGAAACAATTACCTAATAAGGAAGTAGGTAGTCGATTAATCAGGCAAACCGCTGTTAGTCTCGATTAATCAAGCACCAGGAGAAAGCATGGAATTTAAATTTTGAGCATGAGGATGATCAAGATGACAATGCCAAAGTCTCCATAAAATTCTACATCGAAAGCCCGTTTCTACCCTCATATAAATAAATAATACAACCGCATCCCTCCGTTCGAGAACTTATATAATTAAAAATTAATAAGGCGTGGGTCCTTTAAAGAGGGGTTAGATATGGAGTTGAGCCGTTGTGAGTTATTTTTGTCATAGTAACATCGAGAAGTAGGTACACACCATTGTGGATGTTGTTCTCAGAAGAGTTCAAGTTCTAAAATCCTTCCCAAATAATCCCACTCTTATTGATAATGGCCCTCTTCATAAATAAATCGTCTTGATGGAAGCAACTTCTTGTTTTTGAATGCACGTGTGTTGTAGGAATGATTCCATGCCCACCAGAAAATTTTAAATAATTTGAAGAAGAGAAATAAGAAAAAGAATAATTATGATGGAAAGGTTGCCTATCTTTTCTTGTATTGATCAGGAGGTAAATGCTTCTGCTTATAGTACAAATACAATCAAATCAAATCAATTACAAATATATTTATAATATCTAACCATAGGCTAAATAAATTATATAATTCTCTCAATATGTATTCCCTTCTTGATATAACTCTCTGACGTGCTGATAGAATATTTTCGAGCCAAATATGATACCTTTCCTAATAGAGCCTATAATTGATAATCAATCAATCATAATATCTTGCCCGATATAACCTAATAATCAATCAAATATAATTATATCAATCAAATATATTTTGTATCTTAACATCTCTCCTCAAACTGAGGATGGGTTATCATCAGTTTGCTAATATAGTAATAATGTCATTTCTTTGACTGTGATTTCATAAAAAAATCTGCTAGTTGCTCTTTTGAAGAAACATGAGTTGGAGACTATTCCTTGTTCAAATTTTCCACGCACAAAATGACAATTGATCTTAATATGTTTGGTGTGCTCATGATACACGGAACTGCTTGCAATTTTTGCTCCACTTTCTTTGTCACAGAAGAGTGGTGTTGGAGAAGGATATTGAACTCTAAAGCCAGAGAGGAGACGACAACCCATACAACCTCGCTACATATGGAAGACATAGCCCGGTATTCTGCCTCGGTAGAAGACTTGGATACGGTTGGTTGCTTTTTGGATTTTCAAGAGAGTAAAGAGCTACCAAAAAAAATACTATAACTGGTTGTAGATCGACGGGTGTCTTTGCAACCATCATAATCAGAATCAGAGAAAGTCCGTAATTCCGGTGAAGAAGTCGAAAAATAAAACAATCCAAATGTTGGAGTGGAGCGAAGATAACAAATAATACAACGCACAACAGTTAAGTGTAATCTATGAGGATTAGAAACAAATTGGCTCATCAAGTGTACAACATGTGCGATGTCAAGGGGTGTAACTAGGAGATAAATTAAGCTACCAACATTCTTCGATAAGTAGTGGGATCCGAAATAGGATCGCTATCTGTCCTGCCATATTTAACATTTAATTCGAGAGGTGTATCAACAATCTTATCATCAGCGAGTCTTGTCAACTCAATCAAGTCTTGTGTGTATTTTTGTTGACTAAGAAAACACCCACAAGAGTTTCTTGATATTTCTAACCCAAGAAAATAAGAAGTAAGGCCAAGATCTTTCATCTGAAAGGATTGTTGTAAAACATTTTTGAACTTTTGAATGCCTTAAAGATTATCACCTGTTATTAAGATATCATCAACATATACTAAAACAAATATATTTCCATACGATATACGAGAGATGAATAAAGATAACTCATTTTAGATTTACTTATAACCAGCTTTATGAAGCACACTTTCTACTTTTGCAAACCATGCTCTAGGCGCTTTTTTAAACCATATAACGCTTTTTGTAATTTACAAACCATGTGCGGCGAGGTAGGATAGCTGGGAGGAAGGTTCATGTAGACGGTTTTTGATAAATCTCTATTAAGGAACACACTACTACAACAATTAAGGTGTGAATAATAGTTATTTTAGCGACATGAGCAAAATTTTCATCGTAATCAATGCCATACTCTTGCTTAAATCCTTGAGCCACGAGCTTCGCCTTATAATGATCTAAGGATCCATCAGACTTCAATTTAATTGAGTAGATCCATTTGCAACCAACAATAGGACGATCTAATGGAGTAGATACTAGGTTCTTAAGTATTATTCATCTCCAAAGTATCAAGTTCTTCTTGCATCGCATGACTCCATTTTGCGCTATCTGTAGCTTGTTTGTAAGATCTAGGCATATGTTCAGGTGCCATTTTTGAAAATAAAGAAAGACGGTCGGGTGGTTTAATGATATGAGAAGTGCGTTAAAGAATGGGATAAGGTAAAGATGTAGGTGGTTGTGTTGGTGGTCGTGGTGGTGGTGGAGATGGTGAAGAATGAAGAGATAGATCATTACCTGAGTCCAAAATTGGTGGCAGTTGAGGTATAGAAGGAGGAACTCTAATAGGCCTTACTTCAAGATCATCCTACGAAGTGTTAGGAAAAGAAGACAAGCGAATAGTAGATGGAATAAATAATGGAGACAAATCATTGGAGTATCTTCAAAAATATAACATTTCTAGAAATTCTCATTCTTTTTGCTTTCCAATCATAACATCGATAACCTTTTTGTGTTTCTGAATAACAAAGAAATATGCATCGTACAGATTTAGCATCAAGTTTTGAATATTCCGAGTCAATAGAGCATAATATGTGCATCCAAATATTCGAAGTAAATTATAATTAGGAGAGTAACCAAATAGCTTCTTCAAAGGGAAACAATTACCTAAAAAGGAAGTAGGCAGTTCGATTGATCAAATAAACAACCGTTAGTACACTCTCTGCCCAAAATGATTTTGGCAAATTAGCATGAAATCGTAGAGCAGCCGATGTCTCTAAAATATGCCTTTGTTTTCTCTCGACAACATCATTTTGTTGTGATTGATGAGGACAACTTTGTTGATAAATGATTACTTAGAAAGAAAACATGCCATCTCTTTTGACATGTATTCTCAACCGAAGTCACTTCGCAGAACCTTGATCTTCTTATAAAATTTTGTGAATTATCGCATGGAATTGCAGAAAAACCTGTGCAACTTCAGATTTTTGGCGCAAAAAATATATCCACGAGAAAGGCGACCGATCATCAGCAAAAAGAACATAATACCCAACACCACTAGATGATCCCCATATATCAGAATGAATAAGAACAAAAGCAGATTTGGCATGATTTTCATTATTATGGAAAGGTAAAGTATTAAATTTAAAAAGAGCACAATCTTCACAATTTTTATTGATTTCTAGTTTATGATCAAAATTTTCTAATAAAGTACCAAAAGAAAGCATGGAATTTAAAGTTTGAGCATGAGGATGACCAAGACGACAATGCCAAAGTCTCCATAATTTATTTGTAGAATTTATTTCATTAGAAGAATGAGCAAATAATCAAGTAGGCGAATGTGAAGATGATCCAAAGTCCAGCATAAAGAGTTTCCCTTTTCTTTGGCCTCTCCCAATCACCTTCCCAGTCTGTAGATTCTGTATGGAACAACAAGATGAAGAAAATGAGACAATGCAATTTTTGTTTTAACAAGTTGGCTGACTAAAATAAGATTAGCAGATATGTTAGGCACATATACCACATTAGAAAAGAATAACATTAGTGAATTTGATGGAGCGGCCGTTAGAAAACCAATTTTCTCAATAAGAAGAGTTTGTCCATTTGCGACTAAAATATATTCATTTTTATTATATGGAGTAATATGGTGGAGAGTATGTAAATTTCCCATCGGGTTTTTTTTTGAATTATTATATTTTTAAAATTATATTATAAAAATAGGAGGGAAAAAATTATAATTATCAAAATAGGGTGGTTTCATCCCACCCCGCTGGCCCACCCCCACCCCCAGTATAGGGGACGGGTTCTGGGAACCCGCCCCCTATAGAACCCGCCCCCTATACAAATGTATAGGGGGCGGGTTCCCAAAACCCGCCCTATATAGTTTTCTATAGAGGGCGGGTTCTGGGAACCCGCCCCCTATACATTTGTATAGGGGGCGGGTTCCCAGAACCCGCCCCTTTTTTTAAAAAAAATTAAATTTAATTATTAATTATAATTATTAACGATTATAATTATAATATTATTATTATTATAATTATAATTATAATTATAATTCTTAAAAATAAAATAAAATTAAATAGACAAAAAAAAATATTTAAATTAAATAATAAAATTTCACTATATCAATTTTTTTTTTACATAATGAATCCGTCAAAATTTACAATGCCAAAAAATCCTATCTATTTGTAAAATGTAAATGCTATTTTTTTCCTTTTCCTTTATGAAATCCGAGAAGGCTTGACATAAGCCTATGCCTCCTGGGATGACTGGAGGAACCACCTGTTTCTTGGATAGATGGCGGCGGTGGCGTCGGCGTCTGCTCTGCTGCTTCGGGTTCGGGTTCTGCTTCAGCTTCGTCTTCAGCAACGTCTTGGACAGGCTGTTGATCCACAAATCCTGAACCTGAATGTGGGACAGGTGTCGGATATGTGCTGCTTCCCAACAAATTTGCGTAGGACGCTAAATCCGTGTTCCAACTGGGCAGTTGTAGCGAAGAACCTGTCCCGGTTTCATGCGGCTGATTTTGCACAAAACCTTGGCCCCATGTCTGCGCAAATCCTGACCCCCAAGGGTGCTGTTGTTGCGCAAAACCTAACCCCCAAGACGGCTGTTATGCAAAACCTGATCCCCAAGACTGGTGTTGTTGCGCCTGTCCGGTATGCCAGGGTTGCTGCTGACGGTATGGTGATCCAAACCACTGATCCTGCTGCGCTGGATCTCCTTGATGCTGCGGCTCTGGTGCCGGTTCATACTGCGGCTGCGGTGCCGGTTCATACTGCGGCTCCGGTGCCGGCGATAAATGTTGAGAAATACCATATGAACCAAATACATCACCAATAAATTGGTCGACATTTGAAAATCGAGCCTGAAATGCTGGACCAGCATCAGTCGGGTATGGTTCCTGCACCATTGTTTGTACGAGATGCAACCCACGAGCCTGTCGTTACATTAGAAATAAGAAATAAGTATTGACTCATACCGCCGGATGTTAAAAAGTAATATGATATAAAGAGGGCGGCTTACCAAATCTCGTTCCATGTGGCCTCTAGGCTCGTACCGCGAGATGTTTGGGAAGTTTTTGGGAGGAGCAGAAAGATATCTTATGGTGACACGCTTATACCACTGTAGATATACTTTGGTAGCGTCGGTAGCTGTGTGGTCACCTATTTGCTGTAAGGCAATACTATGCTGCCTATCCTCCCATCTCAGCAAATACTGATGATGATGCTCCCTCCAATCACGCTCCGTATTTCCTCCTCGCATGTCTCCCTCTACTGTCATAGGCGAAGGCGGCGGGACAGGAATATGTTGCAATCTATCAAACTGCCGCAATACCCTATCCGGGAGGTGCATAACAACGACATTGATGCAGAGGAGTGGGCATCAAGCCCGCCAAACCGGCTCTCCTTCGAGACAGATGCCGGGTGAGTTTTCTAGACGATATGCTGTATAAGGCGTCCACAGAAACTGCGCAAATAACATAGTAAAAAAATTGTGATTTAGGTATTTCAAAATTGTAAAACAAATTAAATTACCTAAATTATGATTACCTGAGCCGCCTCCATACGATCCAACTCATCTCTATAGTACTTAAGCACTCGACGAGGAGCCTTATACGCTTTCTTCCCATTCCACCAGCAGCCGAGCGGCTTTCCGGGGATATCCAAGCCAGTTATTTTAATATTCTCTGGTCTTCCTATATACATATGCTCCCACGACCAGATCTACAAATAAAGTTTCAGATTATAAGAGAGAAAACCAATATTGCAAAATTCTAGCTGTGAAAAATAAAGAATTTACCTGAAGTAATGTACTGCATCCACAAATTTTATTCTTCGTAGGAGCACATGCTTTATCGAGTTCCTTATAAAGAAAGGCCAGGACCCCTGCTCCCCAAGCATATTGGCCACAGACATCAAAATCCGCTAGGAAGCCAAGGTATAACGGATGGACATGCGTTGCTGATTGGTCCGGCATCAACCAAGAACCGATCATGTACAGAATGTAGGCACGTGCATGTCTATCCAAAACTTCATCGGTGGCTTCATCAGGGATATTACTAAATGTATCTCTTAACCAGTTCAAATTGATTTTATACCCCTTACTGTGGCCTCCTGGTGCCTGATATTAGCATTTTTTTAAATATTAAAGCCAGAAATAATGTAAAATATAAAATAGGTACACTAAATAGGGAAAGCAGAATGAAATTGTTTACATGTCCGAGAGCAAACTCGGCATATGTATCCCAGTATGGGTGGTCGGTATCTGGACCAACAATTTTTCCAGCGACCAACCCAAGCCCATTGACCCGTAAACCGAGTGAGAGGCCAATATCCTGGAGTGTGATTGTGGCCTCACCCCATCTTAGATGAAATGTGTGGGTCTCTTTTCTCCAACGTTCGACCAGAGAGGTGACGAGGGCGTGGTCGATTTGGATATGCCGAATCAACGACGCTTCATAAAATCCGGCCCGTCTAACCCGATGGTTTATTCGTTGGTCGCTAACTACCCATTTGTCTGAGCTATGCGTGACGACGGTGAGATTATCTCCATCCTGCAAAATTAAATAATGTTATTTTCAACTATTAGAATTAAATGAAAGGTGTAATTAAAAAAAATTAACTAAGTTTAGAATATTTCCTCCTCGTGTAATATATTGAACGATCTGTGTTCGTGTTGATGCACAAGCAGAGATTTGTCGAGTAGTTGATTCTCCATTGAAATATACTGGAGCAGAGATTTGTCGAGAGTTTTATGAAAGTTAGAAAGTGTGAAAGAAAGTGTGGTTGATGAAAGTGTGGATGCGGCTTTTATAGAGGGTGAACGGGTTCCAGGAACCCGCTACACAACATTATTCAAATCTTCAAGCACATGGGTAAACATTTTATAAACCCATATTTAAACATTTTAGTAATACCTATATACTAATATTCAAACATTTAATAAAATGCATAAATCCAGGTTCTCCCAGTCGACTGCTGCAGTTACATGCACCCCAGAAGAACAACAAGGATTACCATACACAGCCTTCCACAGGTAAATAAATTTGAAACAAGTGATGATTTAGTTACGAAAATATTAAGGAATAATATTATAATAACAATTTATATACTAAACGCAGATTTCCCCATACCTCCGCATCATTCCAACACGATCCAAGCAGCGCATTCCAAGCATGTCCGTCCACATCTTTCCGGTCTTCTCACCCCGAACCATCCACATTACACCGACCACAACCATCATATATTGCACCTGAGCCTTATGTTGCTACGGGTGATATTGATATGTGTGGCAGTGATGATGATGAAACCGGTGAAGATCATCAGGGGGAGGATAGCGTGGAATATGCTGCTGGATTGAATGAGGTAGCATTCTTTGATGGTATGGTTGCGAATAACGATTTTGTCGAACTAGAAGATCCCGGCCTCGATCCGCTGGAAGATGATGGTTGGGTAGACTTAGCCGTTGCAGAAGTAAATACGGCACCCTATTTGGACGCGACAGCAGCAAGCGAAGATTGCATCAGCGTCGGGGATTTATTTCAGGAAAAAGGAGATCTTATTTGTAAGCTGAAGTCGTGGTCCATTCAGCAAAACGTTACATTTAAAACCGAAGAGTCAAATAAGACGTACTATACTGTGGTATGTACGAAAGCTCCTGAATGTCAGTGGAGATTGCATGCATGTTGTTCCAAAAGAGCCAAGACTTGGAAGGTCACAAAATACAACCAAGAACACACTTGCATCAATTCTATCATGTTACAGGATCACCGGAATTGCACTTCATCTCACATTTGCTCGCTAATCATGCCCCTGATCCGTACAGATGTGGTCATGACTCCCCGAGAGATACGGCTCTTGGTTAGCGGAGAGCATAAAATTCAGATTTCGTATGTGAAGGCATGGGATGCTCGTAGAAAGGCTTTGTGCAAGATATTCGGGGACTGGGAAAGCTCGTACAACTCACTAGTCCATTTTATGGAAGCCATGAAAGCATCAAATCCGGGGACCGTATACCGGTTAAAAACCACAGAAACAGACGTCGAGGGCTCTGTCAGGTTTCAAAGAATTTTCTGGTGCTTTGGTCCATGTGCGGCTGGTTTCACACACTGCCGGCCGGTATTGTGCGTTGATGGTACGTATCTATACGGTAAGTACAGAGCCTGCATGTTAATTGCTACAGGTGTTGATGCTAATAACGGTATATTTCCGTTGGGATTTGCTATTGTCGAGGGTGAAAATACATCATCCTGGTCATGGTTTTTCCGCAACCTCAAAAATATCCCATCTGTTCTTCATAGAACGGATTTATGCATCATATCTGATAGACATCTGGGAATACTAGCTGCAATGAGATCTGTATTTCCGACGACCCCACATAGGTTTTGCCTACGACACTTCAGGCAAAATTTTGATCGAAAATTTAAAAATTCGGATCTACATAAACTTATGTACAGAACCGGTGAAACGCCTGACCCTAATGTTCACGACATATACATGACGAAAATTGGGGAGATGAGTCAAGCCGCGAAAGTGTGGTTAGATGAGTATCCAGTACGCATGTGGTCACAAGCACATGATGATGGGTGCAGATATCTCCTAATGACGACTAATATGTCTGAAAGTTTCAACGGGGTCCTTAAAGGGGTTAGAGGCTTACCGATACAGGGGTTGATTGTTCAGACCTTTTTCCGGATGAATACTTATTTTCTGCACAGAAGAGAAAAGTCCTTGGCGATGGACACTCCGCTCACCGCGTATTACGAAGATATCTTTCGGAAAAGAGAGCGCAGAGCACAATACTACAGATCCGAAAGGTTTGACACGGCGGAGTTTCAGGTAACGGGCGGTAATGAGAATCAATATACCGTGAACTTTAGAGATGAAGGGCTCTCTTCGTGTACATGCGGTCTTTTCCAGCAACAACATTTACCTTGTGCCCACGCAATTGCTGCTGCGAGCAGTATGCATATCTCACATTACAATTTTGCTTCCCATTACTATACAGTTTCTAATTACCAAGGTGCATACGATCCAAAATTTCATCCTATACCGGACAGTCGCTATTGGCACTATTATACTGCCAACAGACAAACACCGACTGTATTACCACCGGAAAAAAATATAAGGCCCGGAAGACCTAAGGTACGTCGAGATCGAATGACAATGGATGCTGATCCTCAGCAAAGACAATCCAGATGTAGCCTATGCAAACAACCAGGCCATTATAGGACCAGATGTCCAGGATATGCATCAGGGGCGGGACCTTCAGGATCGTGACAAGTGTACTCAGATTTTTTTGTATTATAAATTTGACGGATTCATTTTGTTATTATAAATTTGACCGTCGATATAGCATTTACATTTTACAAATAGATAGGATTTTTTGGCATTGTAAATTTTGTCGGATTCATTCTGTAAAAAAAAATTGATATAGTGAAATTTTATTATTTAATTTAAATGTTTTTTTTGTCTATTTAATTTTATTTTATTTTTAAGAATTATAATAATAATAATAATAATAATAATAATAATAATAATAATAATAATAATATTATTAAAATTATATCAGTATAATTAAAAATTAATTTAATTTAAAAAAAAAGGGGCGGGTTCTGGGTACCCGCCCCCTATACAAATGTATAGGGGGCGGGTTCCCAGAACCCGCCCTCTATAGTTTTCTATAGAGTGCGGGTTCTGGGAACCCGCCCCCTATACTGGGAGGTGGGGGGTGGGGGGTGGGCCAGCCGGGTGGGGTGAAACCACCCTATTTTGATAAATAAAATTTCCCCCCCTATTTTTATAATATAATTTTAAAAATATAATAATTCAAAAAAAAACCCTTTCCCATCATATGATCTGTGACACACTGGCACCTGAATCTAAAATCCAAGAGGTGTATGTGAATTGATCTTATTAAACTCAGATGCATGAAGAGCTTGAATAACTTGCTAGAGTGGTTCAGGTGAAAGAGTAGAGGACTGATCAACGTTGATGGAGGATGCCCCAACTTGTGGTGCTGATGTAGATAGCAAAGAAGCAACATATGGTCCACATTGAGTTGGTGATATCATTACAACATAGGCTCTTGGAGTTGATCGTTTTGGTGGTCTCTTTTTGCGGTCTTCGATTAGATAACCCCATTCTTTGCAATATCTACAAAATAAATTTATAGTTTTATTCACTTTCTTTTTCTTACATTGATTTGCAAGGTGTCGCATCTCATGGCAATTGTAACACACTACAAGAAATGCCCTTTTATTTTGTCGGGTGATGCCCAACGAAATAAAGGGCCATCCGACGAAATAAGCTTATTTCTTCGGCTGATATCCGATGAAATAAAATACGATGAAATAAATGTTATTTCGTCGGTCGCTTAATTTATTTCGTCGGGTAATTTATTTCGTCGGATTTAACCCGACCGAATAAGATCGAGAAATCTGGAAAATTTGCACTGTTTGAAGCTTATTTCGTCGGGTACCTTCCGACCAAATAAGTTATTTCGTCGGAAATTACCCGAAGAAATAAGATGCAAACAGTGAAAAAAATAGAGCAGGTTTTGCATGATTTTCGAGCATTCGATATAATCAATTCAGTACAAACAGCCACAACTCAATTCAATACAATCAATTCAGTACAAACAACCACAAATTCTTAAAATGAATTCAATTCAATAACAATTTCCATTCAATTACAAACTCAATTCATTCATTATAATCGTAATTTTACAGTTATGTAAGTCTACGGTAGCGCCCCGGCCGTCTACAGACGCCAAATGCGGAACAAAAACTTTTTAACTGGCGCTATCGTATACTTTAACCCGGATCTGCCATTATTGCTAAACTAACAAACTGTAAAGAGTGTAGAAAGGTTATACCGAACGATCCGAGTCCTTCGTTCTTTAACCATCATCCCACGCTCCGTTGCGGCTGCTCCGATCTCGTCGATCTCCGATCTGCTCATCCAGGTGGCACCACGTCAACGATTCTTTAAACGGGCTCCCGCCTCTGACTCGAGGCAACTCGATCGTTAAGTTTGCTAAAAGAGACGACCAAGAATGATGTAGAGAATGAGTAGATGACTTTGTCTCACTTCGTCCAAATCCGTGGACGATCGGTTAATGAAGTTGCCACTCGAATCGGGTGATGGAATGAAATGAGCTGTGAAATTCCATACACCCTAAAATCTATCATAATCTTTTTACCAAATGAAACATCAAGTGAGAGAGTGTGAGAGAAGGGGAAGGGGCCGGCCACATATAGGAATGGGGGGAGGTGAGTGTAGGAGAGGGGAGAGTGACCACAAGAGAAAAGATCAACCACAAATATCCTTCATGCAAACAAAACCTCATTAATGCAAATGGTGATTCATTAACCTAGTCACCATTGCATTAATGGCTCCATTAATGCACTAATGACTCACCATGCCAAGTCACCCTTTCTAGAACCTTCTAGAATCATGACTCACCCTTATCCAAGAAAAGATAAATCCGTCTTTAACCGAATGTTAAAGGACGGCTGATAGAAAACTGGAAACTGACAACTTCCAAAAGTGATCCTGAAACGACTTTCAGGATAACCCCGTAACTGTATAAATATACCCGCATTTGTATTACGACCGAATACAAATTCAACTGAGACAAAGATATTATATCTACTCAATACAATACTCGGATCCGGCTTAAACCAAAGCCGACCAGTATCATCTGTCCGAAAACCGACACGTGCGTAAACGCACGTGCATTTTCCGAACCCTGCCATAAAACCATACGGCCTCTACAACGTTTTGCCCGAACTTGGGAAACTGTCTGTGGGGGACTCTAATGACTCGTCAGTACCCTGGCAGTGGGTTTAACCACAAACCGTCAGCGGCACTAGCTATGCGTAACGGCTGCCCATGGACTGACCTCAAGGGAGGCCGATGAGCGAACTCATCCGGAAACCCTACTGAGCCTAACAGTGACAATGTATATACAGTCCGGTCCGTTCGTCTATGAGTATCGTATATCTGCCTAGGGGTCTAGGAACGTCAGACCTCCAATAGCAGTATAAGTCGTGTCGGAGTGTAGCCCAATAACACCCTGAGATACTACTGGAGTACCTACCAGTAAATCTCCTGCCACGGCCGTGGGCTTTGTGTAATGGCTCTCCTAGACACAGCACGATCTCGCCCCCAATACCGGGAGAGACGAATCCCCTGCCGATCCGCTTACGTGCCTCCATATGGCTCGGGACTGTACCCAAAAACTACCTGTTTGCACGACTCCTTTGAGTCGTGGTAGGGTAGAAATCAAAGCACAGTGGGAACTCACACGAGACAAATGACGACCTCAGGTCGATGAACTAACCTGTACACATGTCACCAGGGAACTGCTATCTGACGATATGTATAATACCAACTAGCAGATTCCCGGCGAGTCCTGTCCGGTGTACTCATAACCCAATGAGCATCTGTATACATCTTAGGTGATCCAACTGACACCAGTGGCTTGTGAGACCGGCCACCGCCCCTCGTCGGGGTCTCGACTGTATACACTAGTCTACTCCGGAGTATCGATGCCCTGTCTCGAAACTCCCACGACTAGGGACCACAATTAAGGATATGCATATAAACTACCCAACTCTCACGTATATGATCGCCATCATACTGTTGGTAGTAAAGCAAGATCCTAAGGGCTCTATCAAAGTGTAACATGTAATCAGTCACCTGAACATGTACACGACTGATAAAGGCAAACCAGATAGCATACTATCATCTCGAGTAAGACTGTCCTACCGGTATAGATCCTCCGCAATCATTGCAATCACGTACTTGCGATCCAATAATTGACTCTGAGAGCACTATCTCCAACACTTAAAACGAAAAAACATACGAAATGGAGTGATTCGTCAATGTGCGTGTGTTTTAAACTTTCCCACTCCATCTCGAGCTCGCTGGGCACCGTCGTTGTCCAGAAATTCAGTGAAATCCATCAAGCAGTATCGTGTTATCAATGTTTATCGCCGGAAACGAGGAGACGAACTGGTGTTGAACGTGTAAACTGAATTTGGGGCAGATGCATATGTATGATCCATCCACCTCTCTGAAAACACTAAGTTGATTTATAGCGCCGTATATCGGAGGTTTGGAAGGATGCGACCGATGTAGCTAACTTTCAAAATCCCTCTCAGGGTGAGGTTTATTGATTGTGGGGACGTATCTTTCATGCAGGCGCAAGTCCCCGTAGTTAATTACGTTATCGTGAATGATAACAACTTTCTGCTCCTTCAAGCTTTGTTTCGTGTATCGTGTTTTAATTTATTTTGGGTTAACCTTGGATTGTATACGGAAACTAATTTATGTCATCATCTGTTGGACATGAATTAGTCCAAATCCGTACATGTTTTAGATTTGGGTCAAGCATTTTCCTGACAGGGTCCATGTTGGTGTTTTGATTAGCCAACAGGGGTGAACTTAGGTTGCATTTCTCAAACTTGTAAGGTCCATGGGTTCACATGCTTGCATAAACCTTATCTAAGGATCGTTAGTCTCATATGAGAACTAAGATCATACTTAGAACATTTTGAGGAGATGGGATCAACTGATCTTAAGATCAATGAAGTTTAAGCTTCAGGACTTAGCTGATTTGGGGCTAAGGATTAGGGTCTATTTGACACCAACATGTTTGGCGTATATAGGCTTGCCGCATGGATCACGGCTCGAGTATCGGCTCATGGTTCACGTGTATATCACGTGGCGCATATAAGTATGGACCATGCTTGAATATCGGCTCATAGTTCACATGCAAATCATGTGGTACATATAAGTTTGGCGTATAGTCCATGGCTCGAATATCGACTAATAGCTCGGGCGCATGCTCACATGCATGTCACGTGACGCAAGGTGGGACAAGAATCATGTTAACGCTTAGCTTGGGCACGGCTTAGTTTAGTGCTTGGTTGGTGCAAAGAGTGCATGGCTTTGGCGCATGCATACCACATAGCGCAGCTAGGGTTTTAGAGATTAATCTCTAAAGAAAGACTAGCCTTTCCTATGATCTTTTAGTCTAAGTTCATAAAAATCATATTTTTATGATTTCTAGAACTTAAGTTCTCAAATATGAGTCTTTTCTGGGGAGCAATGTCCCATGAAGTTTAACTTTAGTTATTTTATGGTGATCTTTGGGATCTTGATAATTTTTCATCTTTTGATGGAAGGATATTTAAGTTTTCCTCCAAAACTCAGATTTTGAGATCAAAAATCCCTCCATGAAAACTTAAGTTTTTGACAAGAAGAAGATTTGACTCAAGAATTTATGATCCAGAGGAAGAACATAAGTTCTTATGAAGGTTAACCTTCAATGGCGATGGGAAAGAAAGCAAAGGAAAGATTTTTATCTGTCCTTTACCTAAGGTTTCGAAGACTTAAGTCTTGGTTGAACTTTGAAATTTTTTTTGAGGAAGATGAAGATCTTGACAGAGGATTAAGTCTCTATTATCTTCACCTTATGGGGATGATTTACTATATGGAGATTAATCTCCCCCTCTCCTATTTATAGGAAAGGAGATTGTTAATCCAGTTGAGAGAATCTCTCGTTTGAGAGATCTCAATTGAATTTAAGATCAATCGGCGGTACTTAAACACCGTTGGATCATTGATTCAGAGGCTTTCTATTAACAGAGTTAATATTTTTATTTTTTTAAAGAAAATTTCTTGTTAAAAAGGGATATCTTTCTATTTTAGAAAGATAATGGGAAATTATTTCCCAAAATGAAGCAGGCGCTTCACAAAGATTGGCGCTGGTGCGGCTTGGATGGCATCGACTCGACTTGAGCCGGAGATAGTATTGGCTCTGCTTGTGCTAGGATGGCATTGGCGCTACTTGCGTTAGGATGGCATCGGCTTGGCTTGAGCCGGAGTTAAGTTTAAGCTCTTGAGCCCAAATTTGGACGGAAACAAATGCACCCACACCACTGCGCCCACGTGCATTGCACGTGGGGGCTGTGATGTCAAGATCTGGGCCGTTGTATTCACCTTGAGATCTGTGGGAATCTCAACCGACCCCATACCTCTATATATAGAGCTTAAGCTTTTAGGGGGGTTGCCCCTTTCATTTTCTTTTCTTTCTGAGAACTTAAGTTGCAGTTTCATAGAGCTTAAGCTATAGTTTTGAAGCTTAAGTTTCAGTTTTGAAAATGTCCCATCAAAGATTTGTCTTTTCAAATCTTTGGTAAGGACCCAAATTTTGAGTTTAAACTTAGTCATTTTATTTATTTTAAATACCCACTTTAGGATTTTTAGAGCTTAACCTCAGACGCTTCTAGAGCATTCCCTGTTTCGGGACTTTGGAGCTTAAGCTCTATAGGAATTTTTTTTATTCCCTATAGAGTACATACTCATGCTCCAATTATTTAATGGGTCAAACTCTAGACTTTTCCTCGGGGGGGGGGGGGGGGGCTCTAGTTCTGAAGCTAGAGCCTTCACACTTTGAACTTACAATGTCTTTTTAACCGATGTCCCTTTTTCTTCTTTCTTTTTTTTCAGATACGATGGATGATCACTGTAACGACCCTAAATTCCATGTACCGTCCCTTTTGTTTTAATTAATAAAAAAGGCTATATTTCTGTTCTGATTTCGAGTTATAAGTTATGCTAGATAACTTATGTTCAAGAAACAACTTGTAGCCCACTGGTTAAGCCTCTCTACTGCTGTTCTATAGGTTGCGTGTTCGGATCCTTACTGCCACAATTATTTTTATTATTTTTTAATTTAACGTTTTAGAAGCCCAAGAGTTTTCATGAGCAATGCATGGAGTTATGAAACGTTTTAACAGAAAAGATATATATAAATAGGCTAATTAAACCAAATGGAGCACGAGACCCGACCCCTAACTCCCCTTTCTGGCCGCCCCTAGGCCCCCGTCGGCCCCACCATGCCTAAATAGGTCCATTCCGTGCACGTGCGTCGTTTGGGCCTCCGATTCTTCGTTTTTATACTTCAAAACTCCCCAATCAATCTTGAGAACTGCCAGTCTCTTCAGATACACCATTATCACCATTTTTATTACAATTTATCTCTCTTTTTAATTCCCACACACCTATATCCTTTCACTATATATACTAGGCAATCCTAGCTATCTCCCCTCTGAATTTATTTAGAAAAAATTCCTCTCAAGTTCATCTCTCAAGACCTTCAAGCTAAGTCTCCTTTGAAGCCAACAAATTCTCAATCTCGTTCCTCCGTACATCGGCGGTCTTGCGGTTTCCTCCTTCCTCTCCTTCAAAACTCTTTAGGATTTGCAAACTCGTAAGTCCCCCTTGATCTCCCTCTTTGTGTCTCCCCTCACTATTGTCACATTACAAATATTAAAGTTTAAGAGAAAAATAATATATACTCTTCGCAACTTGATGTGTTCATTATAAATGTTAACAAGAACAATATCCATTCTCAAGTTATCATTCTTCTAATCAATATCTCATATGTTTTCATATGTAATTTTGATGGAAATTGCCATGTTAAATAAGTTTAGAACACAATATAACAAATAAATACCATGGTTAATTACTTTGTTCAAAACTTGTTTATTTATGACATGATAAAGTATATATACACGGGATAAAGACCTACCCCACACGAACACTTGGAATCATAGAACGATCATTTTTTCGTAGCATTTTTAAAAAAGATTTGGTTATTCATTAAAATGCCCTCAAGTTCAAAATACAAAAATTTAATCGATATCCCTTTCCTTGGAAATTCCGCCCCTCACAGCCCTCATTAGGGAAGCCCTGTTGAAGATGGTGCGGATTATCACACATCTTGGATCTAGTGGGTGAGATCGGAGATCTTCACGAAACGCGTTCTCGAAGGAAAAGAAAATACGAGATTTTAAAACAAAGTTAAACAAATTTAAAAATAACTTAAATGTCATATTTGTAACTAAAAGAAAATAAATATACAAATTAGACTTTAAATAGTTTACCCTAAAATGAAAAGTTTTAATTAAAATATCTCAAGTTTTCCAAAAGTTAGATTTTCCATTAAAATATCATAAACTTTTAAAAGCTTTGTTTTATCCCTAAAATACCATAAAAGCCTAAAATATATATTCATTAAAACCCTCGATATTCTAATTAACATATTTCACAAAACACTCTCGAGATTTTAAAATAAGGTATTTTACATAAAAACCCCTCGAGCTTTTAAAGGACTATTTTGCATGACTAGCTTAAAATGCAAGATGATATATTTTCACAAAATACTTAGATCTATAAAACAACTATTCTTTAAGATATTTAGGTAACAGTTAGGTTTAAGTGGCCTATTGATTGGTGTGAAAAACCGTGTCTTTGTTTTTCCTAGTTACCGCAATCAATAACGGTGTCGCAATAGCTAGCCGATAGTGAGTACATGTCATCCACATGGAAATGGTGAACTATCTTTTTTATTTTAGACGAGTTAATAAAGAAAAGTGGGATAATTATCGTTTTATACTAAAGTGATTTGAAAATTTTATAAGAGAAAGGCTTGTAGGGTTTTTCGGATTGAGTAGTTAATTGATGGAGTTTTAAAAATAATTATTTTTTATCTTTTAATTATTTAATACTAAAGAAATAACGATGAATGTGAATTAGGATTCTTGGAGTGATTAAGGTTTCCCTCTACTAACCCGTGTCTTTCCATTGACCCCTATTTATCTCAAGCCCTCGACAAAGCAAGTATTAACGAATATCTTATCATGGTCGTAACTATCATGAATTGATAGCACGTCCAATAAGAGGGTTAAAACTCCCTTTGCTAAAGTTTATAAAAATTAAAACTTAAAAAGAAATTAAGATTTTTTACATCCTTTATACTACCCTATCCTACAAACCCTAACAAGCGAGAATTTACTCGCTCATTGGGAAAAATGACGAAAGGCGGAAGAATAAAGAACCCATAAGTTAAACAAAAAAGAAAAGTGCGGAAAGTAAATGCAGAAAATAAATGCGGAAAGTATTGAGACAAGATTAAAAAAACTACCTTTTATTGAAACTTTTGCATTACAGAACTTGATTGCTGAAAAAACTAAAAGAACTAAAAAAAACCCTAAATTGCTTGATAGATTTGCTCGATCGGTAGATGATCGATGATAATAACCCTAATTGCTCTCGATCCTTTATATAGGCTCTAGAACTTGAAATCCTCGACGTCATCTTGAAGTATGTGAAAAGACGATCATGCCCATGAAAATTCATATCCAACGGCCATGAGTAGACCGCGGTTCTGCCGCCTGTTGCTACATTTAACCGCGGTTCCGCCGCCTGTTGGTGGAGTTGTGTCTCTAGATTTTTTGTGCCTTCTTCTCTCGACATTAGGAGATTTTTCTGATGATTATATTTTGAAAATATCTCTTTCTCTGTGCAGTTGCGAGATTCTTCATTTTGCTCCTAAAATTCGGTAGATTTAGTCTAAAAGAATGTTGGGACTTTCACAGTCCAGGTATATTGACACCATACTAAAGAGGTTTAGTATGGAAGATTCCAAGCGTGGTAATTTACCCGCTTATCACGGGATCACCCTCTCCAAAGAGATGCCTCCAAAGACTGATGAAGGGAGGGCTCGCATGAGCATTATACCCTACATTTCGGCAGTAGGATCTATAATGTATGCGATGTTATGTACCAGACCAGATGTAGCTTACGCACTTATTATGGTAAGCAGGTATCAGTCTAACCAGGGTGAGAAGCATTGGATAGCAGTAAAGAACATTCTCAAGTACCTGAGAAGGACTAAGGAGATGTTCTTGGTGTATGGTAATGGGGACTTCCAGATCGAGGCTTTTACCGACTCCAGCTTCCAAACTGACAAAGATGACTCTAAATCCTTCTCGGGTTATGTGTTTACCCTCAATGGGGGCGGTATGTTGGAAGAGTTCCAAACAAGACACCGTCGCAGACTCAACGATGGAGGCTGAGTATATAGCTGCTAACGATGCCGCAAAAGAGGCAGTCTGGATGAGAAAGTTCATCTCTGAACTTCAGGTGGTTCCGTCCATTGCCAATCTAATTCCCTTGTTTTGCGATAACAATGAGGCTGTAACATCAGCGAAGGAACCAAGGTCCCATCAGAAATCCAGACATATCTTGAGGCAGTATCACCTGACGAGGGAGATCGTAAATCGCCAGAAGATCGAGGTACAGAGAGTGGACACAAAAGGCACGGCGGATCCACTCACCACGGCCATCCCTCAAGTCCAGTTCGAGAGACTGTTCGAGATGTTGGGCATGCGGTACGCCAGCAACCGGATCTAGTGCAGATAGTGGGTACTTATTGCGCTAATTACAGGCCTTAGTGCAAGTGGGAGATTGTTAAATATGTATGCCCTAGAGGCTTTCATTGAATAGGATGCTAGGGATATGTATGTACAGGACAATCTTGCTTGATATGATAGTACGCTATTTGGCTTGTCTTTATCTTAACATATAATGTGTTTTACTTTGTATTTCATATATTGTATACATGTTGATAAAGCCCGTAGGATTTTTGCCTGACTACCAGCGTTGTGATGGCAATCATACTTATGGGAGATGGGTAGTAGATAGGCACATCCTTAAAGTGTACCTAGTCGTAGGAGTATCGAGACTGGGTATCGATACTCCAGAGTAGACTAGTGTATACATATCTAGACCCTGACGAAGGGTGATGGATTAGTCCTGCAACTATTGGTGAGATGCACCTAAGATTGTATGCAGATGCTCATAGGGTGTGAGTACACCGGACAAGACTCGTCGAGGACTGGCTAGATGGTATTATACCTAGCGTCGGATATTAGTTCTCTGGTAACACGTGTGCAGATAGTCTGTTGACCTGAGGTCGTCATCTGTCTCATGTGAGTTCCCATTGTGCTTTGATTACTACCCTACCACGACTCTACTGAGTCTTGCAAACAGGTTTGAGTTGGGTACAGTCCCGAGCCATATGGAGGCAGTGAGCGACTGTTGGGGATTCGTCACTCCCGGTATAGGGAGTCGATGTCATGCTGTGATCGGTTGATCAACACCATAACTCCCTGGCCATGGCGGATAAAGAATTACTGGTGATTGGACCAGTAGATTCTCGGATGGTCTTGAGCCACACCGACACGACTTGTCTGGTTATTAGGAGTCTAACGTTTACCACCCCCTAGACCTCACATGCGATACTCTCAGATGAACAGACCGGACTGCATGGAGATTTTTACGGACAGGTTCAGTAGGGGTTCGGATGAGTTCGCTCGTCGGCCTTCCTTTTCGACAAATACCTGGGCAGCCATTACGTGCAGCTAGTGCCGCTGATGTGCTTATAGTTAAACCCACTTCCAGCGTACTGTCGAGTCTTTAGGTCCCACACAGAGGGTTTCTCTGCTTCGGGCGAAACGATGTAGAGACCGTATGGTTTTACGGCAGGGTTTCGATCACATACGTGTAAGTGCACGGCGGCGTCCCGGCCTCCATCCCGAGGCCAAAATGCGGAAGCGGTGATAAACTTTAATTTTACTTAAACTGGCAAACCGCCGCGCACTAATACCCGGATCGAACCACTAACTAGTCCTAGCTATCTACAAGAAAGGGAAGAGAGATATACCGACAGATCCGAGTCCTCCGGTCTTCTCGTCATCGTCCCAATCTCCTGCGGAATGTCCCGTCTCCTCCTCGTCGCCGGAAGTGCACCACATCGCCTACTTCTTTTACGGGCTCCCACCTCAATGCCGAGGCAACTCGGGCACGAAGCTGGCTGGTCGACGTGCCCAAGATTCGCTGTAGAATATAGTGTACAAGTCTCATTTGGGGTTGTGGAGATTGCCATTTTTGGTGGAGGAATGATACAAGAACTATATGGAGGGACTTGTGGGGTTTTGGGAACATGAAATGAACAAATCCCCACTCTCCAAAATTTGGACAGCCCCTTCCCTCTTGGTGGCCGGCCATATCAATGAGGAAGAGAAGAAAGTGAAAGTGTGGTGTATCAAAAGATAATGGGAGCCTTTCTCATCTATCATGCAAGAGAGAGAGTCAAGACAAAGAGGTGGTTGAAAAGCAAGTGATGATGAGAAACAATGATCACTCCCAAAACCAATACTCAACCAACAATCATCAACAACCATGATTGTCTACAAAGTCAAGCCATCATGATAAAGCTAGAAGTCAAGGTCAAGGAAAAGCTATCATGATACAACAAAATGCAAAGACCCCCTCCACAAATGCCTATTTGCAACAATGCAAATAAGCCCTCCTCCACCAATCTTCGGCCAATGAACGATACAAAGGAAATCGGCCGAAACTGAAAGCAAACTGGCAACTCCAGAAAACTGGTCCCGTAATAAATTACAGGAAAACCCCGATACAGTGCATACACACCCGCATTTGTATTTCGACCGAAATATAAATGCAATGAGACAAAATCTACACTGTACTATACTAGGATCCGGCTTAAACCAAAGCCGGCTAGTAATAACCGTTCGATCCTGATCCGTGCAATACCGCACGTATCTGATCGAACCCTGCCATATACCCATACGGCCTGTAGTACAATCTGTCTGATCCTGATCCGTGCAATACCGCACGTATCTGATCGGACCTTGCCATATCTCCATACGGCCTCTACAACTTTTCGCCCGAAAGCTGAGTAACTGAATGTGGGGGACTCTAAAGACTCGTCAACACCTTGGTTGTGGATTTAACCACTAGCACGTCAGAGGTATAAGCCAATACGTAACGGGCTACCAGGTAATGACTAAAAGGGACGTCTGTGAGCGAACTCAGCCTGACAACCCTACTGAGCCTGTCAGTGACAATATCCGTACAGTCCGGTCCGTTCGTCTATGAGCATCGCATGGCGGGCCTAGGGGGTTGGTAAAAGTCAGACCCCCAAAAGCGGTACAAGTCGTGTCGGAGTGTAGCCCAGAACACCCTGAGATACTACTGGAATACCTACCAGTAAATCTCCTTGCCTCGGCCGAGGGCTTCGTGTAATGGCTCTCCTAGACACAGCACGACCTCACCCCCAATACCGGGAGAGACGAACCCCTGAAGATACGCTCACTGCCCCCATGTGGCTCGGGACTGTACCCAACTAAAACCTGTTTGCACGACTCCTTTGAGCCGTGGTAGGGTAGTAATCAAAGTACAGTGGGAACTCACACAAGACAAATGACGATCCCCAGGTCGATGAACTAACCTGCACACATGTCACCAGGGAACTGCCATCTGACGTCTGGTATATGACCAACTGGCATGTTCCCGGCGAGTCCTGTCCGGTGTACTCATAACCCAATGAGCACCTGTATACATCTTAGGTGATCCAACTGACACCAGTGGCTTGTGAGACCGGCCACCGCCCCTCGTCGGGGTCTCGACTGTATACACTAGTCTACTCTGGAGTATCGATGCCCTGTCTCGAAACTCACACGACTAGGGACCATTTAAGGATATGCTTATAGACTGCCAGCTCCCACGTATATGATCGCCCTCATACTGCTGGTGGTCAAGCAAGAATCCTAGGGGCTCTATCAACGTGTAATAGCAACTTGTCAGGTCACCTAAAACAGTACACGATGATAAAGGTAAACCAGATAGCATACTATCATCTCGAGTAAGACTGTCCTACTGGAACAGGTCCTCCCTCAATCATTGCAATCACGTGCCTGTGATCCAATAATTGACTCTGAGGGCACTATCTCCAACAATACGTATACTGGCTACACGGATGATGATCGGGCGGATTATACTAGTGGGCTTTGGTTTAAGTCAAATGCTAGTAGCAGATTATTGTATTGTTTTTCGTCTTTTTGTACTCGTACTTTTCGGAATACGGATACGGGTATGTATATACGGATGAGGGGTATTCTTGTAATTTTGTCAAGAGTGCTTCTAGAAGAAGACACCTCATTTGTTATTTAATATTTTTGATTAAATGGTAAGTGAGGTTGAGCTATGAGGTGTTATATTGAAATTAATGAAGCATGATAACTTGGTGACTCGTGTAATAAGCCATGAATTACTATTAAGGCAAGGTGGCATCTAGATATTTTGTGGAAAATATATTTGCTTAATAGTTATCACAATTAGCCATTCTTCATTCATTCTATCACAAACACCCTCTCTCCTCCAAGCTCTCTTCTTCTTTCTCAAACCCTAATTTGTCTCATGAGTTGAGAAGCCTAGGGTTATTAAGACTAAACAATCCATAATCACTCTCTACTTCATCTAAGATATTTAGATTAGCACACTAGGTACCCTAGTTGCCTCAATTAAGAAGTAGGAGCTCAAAGTTGACACTCTCGGGTGGACCATCTTGGGCGTAAGGAGGTCGACGATCGAGCGAGATCCGTTCACTCTTCCGGGAGCTTAAGAACAGGAGGAGGACGACAAGAAAGAAGGACTTGGTTCACGGAGATATTAACTTCTTTCATAGTAGTTAGAACCTCATAGTTGTTTTATTATTTAAGGTTTATATAAAGATCCTGTTGATTCAAGTCGTTGTTGTGAAGTTCTAAAATCATTTTTTGAAAATTCCGCCTCCCCGCAGACCCGCAGGGTGCGCGACATCGACTTACAAAGAGGTCACTACAAAGGTAAGCTAATCTAACGTCAGTTCGAGTGTGAGCGTCAACCACCACAGAAGTATTCTCAATACTCAAGGCTATCGTCCAGGGGCAAGGAAACACGGACCCGATTCAAGAGTTAGTATTGAAGGATTCATGCGTTAGTAATGGGACTCCTCAGATTCCGTTGATCGAACTCACTACTCAAACTACTCCAACACTCCGCGTATGTTAAACTATGAATAATGATACAAGTATTACAGGAATCCATGAATACAGTAAGGTTTATAAGTTCAAGTCGAGTTCATGTCAAGTTCAAGTATTCATGTATACACATATCCATGGTTCGGGAAAGGTTCATGTCAAACATATAATATCTAATCATGTCATCATATACAAGAAACAATTTAGAGATCAAGAAATATGGGTATACATGTTTGAATGGTATGAAATGAGACAAGTACAATATTCAAGTAATAATCAGGAACAATACTATAAAGAAGTGTTGTGAACTACCAATTACTCAAGTCAATTGAATTCAAAGATTAAACAAGAAACATAGCCCTAAATATTATACAAACGTGAGTTCAAGTCTCGCCTAATTATGTCTACTAGTTTGAGAGATATACCCGTTTTCATATCGTGGAGCAAAACAGATCAAAATCTATCCAGCCTGACATATATTTTTAAAACACGGTTTATGTTAAATTCCGTTGGTTTTCAGATTTCGAAAATTATTAGAAACTTATAGGTATTTCGGTCTACTTATCCAAACAACTAAGTTTCGTGCAATTTGAATTCCTGAAGCTCTAGTTACGTTCATATTAATATCATGGTTTAAAACAGAAATTTTGCTTTCTGGACAACAACTATGGGTTGTCTTACAGGGCATATAACGGGTTGTTCTATACATTTCTGAAACACCAATCTATAGGAAAATTATAGGTCTATCAATTATGCATCTATATATCTAAAGTTTTTCACAAACCAACATCGGGAGCTCGAGTTATGTCAAGTTTAAAAACATGGTGCGAATCAGGACATATTTTATCCAGATTCGTCACATAATTTTACAACGCAATTTTCTATAATTTACATCAGTTTTTAGGAAATCCTTACAACTAAGAAAATCTAAATATTTCAATCTAGATGTCCAAAACACTTGAGTTTCTCAAAATGGATCTCGATAGATGGAGTTTTGTGTCTTTGAAGGGCCGATAAAAACAGTTTTCTGATTTTAAAAACAGTGAGTAAAAATTACGTAAATCCTAAACCGTTATTTGGTTCGGTCTGAATTTTTTATAGCATTTCTAGAAATGTGTTTAAGGTCTTAATAAATTCTCTTAGGTTTTACTGGTTTCACGATTAATTTCTAAAAATTAATTCGAAAGTAAAGGTTTTGCTATGGTTGTATTTGAGAATAACAAGGCTATGGTATTTATTCGTAAATTCATTTCTTTTACAAAATTTAAATAAAAATAATTAAAATATAGAGACAAACTATGTAATCCTAATTGGGTCTCCAAAATCTTAATATGTGGATTGAGAATGGCGACATAGACTTATATAAAAAACTTATTTTCCAAAAACTCATTTGTAGATGTATTATCATTTCATATTGGTTTCCTCTAGGTTCATAGTGTTATTACTTGGTAATTCTGTATGCATGACATGGATGAATGTTATAATGCAAGGAAACAAAAAACGTAAACTTGAAAAAGAGGCAAACATAAGTCTAATCGAATTTATACAAGCTATGTGTGTGTATTCAATATTTATATATGTATTCATTTAATGGTTTTATTAGAGACTGCGATATGACGAGGGCAACAGGCTCATGGAGTCATGACAAGAGGAGGAGAGAGAGAGATATAGAGGGGGACTTACTCGCGGTGTGAGGCGATATAACAACCGGCTCACCGTTTCAATGCTAGCGATCGGGAGAGGATTTCGACGACCTTGAGGCTTCACGAATCCTTAGAAAGAAGAAGATGTCTAGAATTTGTGGAGAAAGAAAAAGGAGGAAGATGACCATATAAAGAGTGATATTATGGTCATCATAATTCTAATTGATTATGTATTCATAACTATTCTCATTGATTTTGGGAATTAAAATGAAGAGAAAATGAAAGGTCATTTGTAGATTATGAAAGAGTTTTTTAAAAAATTGATAAAAATAACTGCAAGACTCAAGGTTCGAACCTATAACTTATGAACTAGCAATGCAATAAATTAACCAATGGGATATAAGCTCACTATTGCATATTATTAAATAGAAACAAAAATATACAGAGTTTTAAAAGAGAATAATTTAAATGATAAACGGAATAAATCATTTTCAAAAACTAATTTTTTTCTTTCAAATAAAACAAATTCGTTTTTCAAAATTTTTCCTTTCAAAACAAAATTGAATAAATTCTTTATATTAAAAGAAATCAAAATAAATATTTTTTAAAAAAAATTCAAAACCTTTTCTTTTTACAAAAAGAATCATTTTGAAGCAGATATATTTTTATTTATTAAAAAGCATTACAATAAAAACAAGGTCGTTACAGACTCCATCAAGAAAAAGCAAGTCTCTTTTTTCTTCACCTTCTTCCTCAAGAAAACCTATAAAAAGAGCTCATTTCCTTTAAAAAACCTAAATAAAACTACTTCAAAACCCAAAACAAGAGAAAAGTCATTGCCTTTCTCCATCAAATCTAAGAAAAAGAGAAGAAAGAAAACTCTTGGAATGAAAGCCGAAAGCTTCTGTTAGTTATATGTATGCCCTAGAGGCCATTATTATACATGTGATATATATTATGTTAGTTATATATATGCCCTAGAGGCCATTGTTGTACATATGATGTATATTATAGTGGATGCTTGGATATATATAGAGAGGACTTTCTTGCTCGACATGATAATATGCTATTTGGTTTCACTTTGTCTTAACATGTTGACTTGTATTAGTTTACTATCTTGCTCTCACATGTTGATAAAGCCCTTAGGATATGTACTCGACTACTGGGACTATGATGAGGTCATACTAGTGGGGCAACGGTAGTCTATGAGTACATCCTATAATTGTTCCTAGTCGATGGTGTATCGAGACAGGGCATCGATACACCAGAGTAGACTAGCGTATATGCATCTTGACCCATATGATGGGCGATGGATGATCCCATATCCATCGGTGTTTGACATCAAAGATGGTGTACGGGTGCTCAGTGGAGACTGGGTACACTGAATGGACTCGCTGAAAACTCCCAGATGGTATTATACCTCACGTCAGATGGCAGTTCTCTGGTGACACTGGTACAGGGTAGTCTGTAGACCTGAGATCGTCATAGAGTCTTGTGTGATTCCCACTGTGCTTTGATTTCTACCTTACCACGTCCAAGAGGGCATGCAAAACGGTGGCTTTTGTGTACAGTCCCGAATCACATGGAGGCAATGAGCGATAGGAGGGGTTTCGTCTCTCCCGGTATAGGGAGTTGATGTTGTGCTGTGTTCGATTGGCTATAACTGGAAGTCCCTGGCTAGGGCTGATACAGAGTGCTACTGGTAAGTGTTATTAGTAGTTTCTCGACCTGTTATGAGCCTCACATCGACATGACTTATCGGTTACTGGGGTCTGACGTTTACCACCCCTAGACTAGATATGCGACATATCAGACGAAGAGACCGGATTGTACGGTAGTGTTACTGATTGGATTCACAGGAGAATGTATAGGCTTGCTTGTTGATCTTCTGATCGCTCAATACCTGGGTGGCTGTTACGTTTAGCTGACCGCTTGCAGCTTGTGGGTGTTTGATATGATCATCACCTACTGCCGGCGTATTGACGATTCTTTAGAGTCATACACAGAGATTTCTTGACTCAGGAAAAACGGAGTAGGAGCACATATGTGATATGTGCAGGACCGAGGATAATACGATATAAGATACCGTATTCTATTCTCGCGATATATGATATAGCCGGGTCATCGGATCAAGTGTTGATTCGATGAATCGGTACATGATATATTAGTCGGTTATATGCGATATAGCCGGATTGTCGGATCAAGTGTTGATTCGATAATTTAATGTATAATTATATATGTGATATATTACATTACATTATCTAATATTAGCTCACTTTATTGATTTATTTTCTCACCGGATAATACATTGATATATATGCGATATATGTTAATTGTATTATTTTCTTTTGTTATAAAAATATATTATATATGTGATATATAATATTATAACAAGTTATGATTACAAATGCAACATGATTTGTGGAGATTAAATAAGGTTAGTGTTTGATTTGGGTTAGCATTTTCATGAAGCTTCTAGAAACTTTATGTTTTGTTTTAAGCAAAGATATTTTGTGTTGATATTTTGGAGATATTATTTAACCCAACCCAAACCCTTAACCCTAGTCTATTCTCTACATGAGTTAATACTTGATATTATTAACTCAAGGTTGTTTTGTAACCATGGCAACATTTTTCATTATTCATCACAAAAGACTTCATCTTCTTCTTCCTCCTTAAAAAGCTTACTAGTTTTTGGTTTTGTGATGATTTAGTGTGAGAAATCAAAAATAGAAGAGAGTTAAATTCCTACTTCATCATCCTCATCTATTCTAGCCACTTAGATTAGGGTGTTCACTTCATTAATACTTGATTAGTGAAGTGAGAGCTTGAGTTAAAGATTCTTCAAGATAGATCATCTTCGAAAAGGAAGACTTCAAGCAAGCATGAATCATTCGGCTTGTGGAGCCTCTCTAGAGTCCGGAAGTTCATGGATCGCGGCGAAGGGATTACTACTCGGAGCTTATGAAGCGAAGGAGCAGACTACAAAGGTTGTAATCCCTTTCCTTTAGATGTAAAGTTGTTTACATGTTTCGTTAACCCTAATTATCTAGCAAAGATCCTCGCTTTAGCTTGTTCGGCACTTGTAAATTTTAAATCGGGCATGGTTGATGCCTTATAGACCCTTGTGACAGTGCCTAGTAACCCTACAGTGGTATCAGAGCCTGGCTAGAGCATTAGGCGACGTGTATACGAAGTTAAAAGTCCGATCGAACCCCTAAACGTCGATTTTGACCCCCTCTCTGGAAATTTTCTAAAAAGTTGGTTTTTTCCGCATTAAAAATACTCAGAAAATTAAGCAGGGAATTCTAAGGATTACTGTGAAATACGAACCCCTAATACCCTCAAGTAGCCGCGGAATCGCGGCAAGAACATGCTTTGCGCGGCGTTTCCGCTGCCGTACTTGGGAATTGGGAACACGTATTTGTAGGTAAAATCCGTAGCTATTACTATATGCTTCTGGGAATTTTTAATATTACTCAAGTGTTGAGTTTTCTGGAGATCTTTGGAATTCGTTGATTCGATCGGAAAGTTTAACATCGTTTAGTTTTTCGGATAATTTAGAACGTGTTAAAATGTTCGAACGGATATCAATAACTCACTTTTTCCCGACACGAAAAACTTTCAAGTGTTGAATTTTTCTTGAGTTTAAAACTTTCGAAAAAACATGCAAGCATATCTGCTGACCCTCTAGAAGAACGTAACCTTAACTCGATTATGTGACCGTCAAAACTGCCACTGAACCCTAGGGTTTGTGGTAGTTTAGCGTTGCCACATGTGAGGCGTTGGTTTGACCCTTCTACGGCTGGTTCATTGGGGCTGTGACATGTTCTGGGATTTTTGAATTCCGCTCAAGTGTTGAGCTATTTGGGAAATCTTGGGTGTTTGATTATTCGATCGGAAAGTTTAATTTTGTCTATTTATCTGGAATGCGATACAATATGTGGAATTCATATAGTTAGGCATGAAATGCGAAGTATGTGATATTTCGGATTTAAGATGTCTAAAGTGATTGTGGATTCCAAATGTTGTAGTTTTACACTTTCTTTTCTGTGACCGTAAGCGTAGTATGTGGTGTATCGCCGGCTTCGTTGCTATACATCAACGACAGTTGGGATACGCATACTTGCTTACATTGATGATATGAGATATTATGTGTTGCTGTGATATGTTATATTGGATCGTCGTATTCTGAATAGCCGGGGGTTTTATGTGAGATTAGGGTTTTTATTTTCATTCATGTAAAATTCATTGTATGTAATATTCTTTTATTGGGGCACTTTCGGGTTGAGGATGATGTCACCATTGTATATTATTTACTTTTCCGCATTAGGTAGACCCAAGGAGGGGAGCACAAGTAACCGGGTTCTAGGGTCCAGTGGGAGGCCATCTCGAGGAGTCGAGACCGGGTCTCCTAACCCTAGAATTGGTAGTGTTGCTTGCCGCTCTCGTAGGGGTCTAGGGATGTGGGTTTGGCTATTCATCGCGACCGTGGAATCCGTATTTTATACAGGCTCGATATAAAACACGGACGTCCTAGTATATCCAATATTTCATATGTTATCTTCTGCTGTAATGTTTTGTGATAAGATCATATTACTGCCTGAGACGAATGCTTATACTATATATATGATATATAAATATTACAGTTTTCGTTTCTTCTGTGATACTTAGGAAGCATAACTGATGGGATTTATTAATGAGATTAATAAAAGAAAAGAAACCTAAAAAAATGTTGTAGAATCAAAACTTTATAAATAGGGTAGCTACAGTTTTGCTTTGCAGAGCGGTATATATGATATACCCTGCACCTTATTGGATGAAGAAAGAGCCGAGATCCCTTCACCGGGAGTGACCTCTTTAGCAGAACTAGCAGATGCTACAAACTCACGGATTAGTTTTTGATTGCTTCCATAGTTCTTGCTTTGCACAGCGGTATATATGATATACCCTGCACCTTATTCGATAAGGAAAGAGCCGAGATCCCTTCACCGGGAGTGACCTCTTTAGCGAAACTAGAAAACCCTAAAAACACTCCTTTTCAAAATCACTTGTTTCTACAACGATATCAAGTTCATTACGCTTATGGTTTTCTGAAAAACCTGCGTAGCCCTCCGTCATTTCAGATAAATAATATTTAGTATTCGTACTAAGTTTGTTGACTTAGTCAAGGCGTAGTGTACGATAGCTAAATAGTGTTTATCTGCTAAAGCATGAGATGCGATTGGATTAGGGTAGTCGTACGGCTTTGTTGACTTAGTCAAGGGTCGTACGGGTGAGTTTAATTCAATCGGAAAATGTACGGGTTTAACTTGACTTGCGGTTTATGGTTTGTTGACTTAGTCAAGGTCATAGATCGCTAGGGGTAAAAAGTATTATCAGGAATTTCAAGTGTTGAAATTTGCAATGAGATTGCATACCTTCTATGAGATAGATGGATCCTGATACCCACCGCGAGTAAGAGTTACTCCTGGGAGAATTTTACACAGGACAATTAGCCGATCAAGTAAGTGACTAGAAAGGTGTTTACGGGGTTATACCTCTGGGAAAACGAGGTTTATTTTAATTAGGTCCGTGCGAAAGCACGGGGAACCTCCCTCAAAGTACCAACACTGGCCTGGCTGAATGATTGGCGAACTTGTAAGGTGTAATTAATCCCGGCTAGTCTTTCCTTTTAGGGTTTGAAGGAAGATTTGATAAAAACAGTGGGAGACATCCTGATTAGATAAGATAATAACCAATCTAAATCTTGCAACAGCATACGCTAAAGTGTTTTCCTTCTCTCTCTCTCTCTCCAGGTAGCGACCATGTCAGGCCTTAATCAAGATAATAATATGGATGTATTGACTGAACCCGCTTATTATACTGAGCAGGGGAACGTTGGTCCCGTTCTTTCTTATAAGTGTTATAAGACCGAGCAGGAAATAGGAGAATATCTGGATTCTCACACCGCCCAAATGAAGAACAAACATGCTGATGCATATTTTTCGGAAGTGTTAGTTATTGAGAACTGTTTCTCAGTTCACTCTACGTCCTGGGTATTAGATACCGGATCAGGATCCCACATATGTAATACGTTACGTGGGCTACGTAAAGGTAGAGAATTGGGAATGGGTGATCATTCCGTAAGAGTAGGGAATGGTGCAGATGTTGCAGCCAAGGCTGTTGGCGAATATCACCCTGTGTTACCAAGAGGTAATACATTGATTCTGAACGAATGCTATTACATTCCGACCCTGATATGCAATATTATATCAGTTTCTTTATTGAATAAAGAAGGATATAATTTTTTAATACAGGATAATGTTATGAACATATTCCTGAATCAAAAGTTGATAGGATCAGGATCGTTAAATAATGGCATGTACGTTCTAAATCAAACTACAATTCTTAATGTACATAACACAAACAAGAGGAAAAGTTCAGAAATGAACGAATCCTTCTTGTGGCATTGTAGACTTAGTCACATCAATGCGACACGACTAGCCAAATTGTATAAGGATAGATATTTGAATTCGTTCGAATTTTCATCTTATGACACTTGCCAGTCATGTCTCAAAGGCAAGATGACCAAAACTCCGTTTAGTGGACACGGAGTAAGAATTACAGAACTCTTGGGGCTGATACATAGTGATGTATGTGGACCCATGTCTACACATGCCAGGAACGGTTCTTCCTACTTCATTACATTCACTAACGATCTCTCAAGATACGGACATGTGTTCCTGATGAAACACAAATCTGAAGCTTTTGAGAAATTCAGGGAATATAAGCACAAAGCAGAGAACCAAACGGGCAAAAGTATTAAGATCCTACGATCTGATCGAGGATGAGAATACTTAAGCAATGAGATCCTGGACCATCTAAAAGAGAATGGGATTCTCTCTCAGCTTACTCCTCCCTATACACCACAACACAATGGTGTATCGGAGCGGAGGAATCACACCCTATTAGATATGGTACGCTCTATGATGAGTAATGCTGAGTTGCCTATTTACTTCTGGGGGTATGCGCTTGAGACAGCCATATACCTATTGAATCTAGTTCCATCTAAATCTGTACCCACCACACCATATGAGATATGGAGTGGGAAGAGACCATATTTTAAATGAGTTAAGATATGGGGTTGTCCGGCCTATGTCAAAAGGAAAAATCCGGAAAAGCTCGATGTACGATCAGTTCTTTGCAAGTTTTTGGGATATCCAAAGAATTCTCAAGGATTTTTTCTACCACGCTGAGGAACAAAAGGTGTTTGTTGCTCAACATGCCACATTTTTGGAAAGGGAATTTCTTGCAAAAGAAATTAGTGGCAAAGAGGTAGAGCTGGAAGAAGTTCCAGCACCACAAACTACAAATGATGATTTATTGGAACCAGAGGATTCAGTCGTACCCAACGAACCCCAGCCTCTCCGTCGATCTAGTAGGGTTTCTCATCCACCTGAGAGATACTACGGTTTTCTCGTTGATGGTGGGAGTGAGGATTGCATCATGGAAGATGATGACCCGACAAGCTTCGAGCAGGCCATCACGAGTGGTGACTCTGTGAAGTGGCTGGATGCAATGCGATCTGAGATGGAATCCATGTACAGCAACAAAGTATGGACTTTGGAAGTTGCTCCTGAAGGGGTAAAACCCATTGGGAGCAAATGGATCTTTAAGAAGAAACTTGGTGTAGATAGAAAAGTGGAGACTTTCAAAGCTAGACTTGTTGCAAAGGGTTTTCGTCAACGACCAGGTGTGGATTATGACGAAACCTTTTCTCCAGTGGCTATGCTTAAGTCCATCCGGATCCTACTTGCCATTGCTGCATACCATGACTACGAAATCTGGCAAATGGATGTTAAGACCGCCTTTCTAAATGGTGATTTAGAAGAGTGTGTGTACATGACTCAGCCAGAGGGCTTCGTAGACAGTGGGTGCAGCGGAAAGGTGTGCAAGCTGCTTAAATCCATCTACGGGTTAAAGCAAGCATCGCGGAGTTGGAACATCTGCTTTGATGTTGTAGTCAAAGAGTTTGACTTCATCAAAAACGTAGATGAACCTTGTATATATAAAAAGGTTGCAGAGAGTAAGGTTGTCTTCCTCGTATTGTACGTCGATGACATTCTCTTGATAGGAAATGATGTTCCTATGTTGCAAACGGTCAAGCTCTTCTTATCACAAAGATTCTCAATGAAAGATCTTGGTGATGCCTCCTGCATACTGGGAATTATGATCTATAGAGATAGATCTAAACGGATACTGGGATTGTCCCAATCAAGGTACATCGACACCATACTAAAGAGGTTTAGTATGGAAGAATCCAAGCGTGGGAACTTACCCACGATCTCTGGACTCACTCTCTCCAAAGAGATGTCTCCCAAGACAGATTTAGAGAGAGCTCGCATGCAAGGGATACCCTATGCTTCGGTAGTAGGCTCTATCATGTATGCGATGCTATGTACCAGACCCGATGTAGCATACTCACTAAGTATAGTGAGTAGGAATCAAGCAGATCCTGGAGAGAGTCACTGGATAGCTGTGAAGAACATTCTCAAGTACTTGAGAAGAACTAAGGAGATTTTCTTGGTGTATGGTAACGGAGAACTCCAGGTGGAGTCCTTTACCGATTCAAGCTTCCAAAGTGATAAGGACGACTGTTCATATCATAATATTGCAATTCATACGCCCCACTTTTATTCATTTTATAAGTAAACAGGTACTTTTGACGCACGTTTGTTGCATGATACAGGATACAGGCTCTTGGAGCGAAGACAGTGAGAAAAGACAGAAGATGATACAAAAGAGAGACTTTTGACCAACAAGAAGATGGATCCGAGTCACGAAGAACAGGTTACAATTGTATAAAGCAGTGCGGTCCGAAATGTCAAAGTGAACGGTCAAAAGCTCTTTACAAGTTTTCACTGAAGATCTGGAAAAGACCAAGAAGCCAAACAGAGAAAAATAGTGAAGAACAAACAAGCCCAAGTACCCAGCATGAAGACCAGAGAAAATGGTGAAATGAAGCCACCAAAGGGCCGCGGAACCGCGGCCCAAGGCCCATCATTGCCGCGGTTCCGCGGCCGTTTGTTGCCCGTGTCGGCACCGACTTCTTGTGTCGGTGCGACGGTGCGGGTGTTGGGATTTTTAGGGGGCAAATCTGTAATTGCACCTCTGCGAGAGTCTGTAACCCTAGCTTCACTGTTTGCTTATAAATTGTACTCACAAATCTGTAAAATGAATACTTCTTTTCAATCAATAAAATCAGAATTGTTGGGAGATTTAGAGCATCACTCTTGTAAGTTTTTCTTTTAAATTCCTGCCTTAGTTTTAATTTAATTCTTGCCCTAGTTATCTCATATCATTCTTGCAGTAGAGTAAGTTTATCACTTGCCTTAGTTAACTAGTCTAGCTCCTTTTAATCTGCAGTAAGTATAATTCAAGATTTGAACAAAACACTTTAAAACATAACAACAAAAATGTCGTTTTTAGAAAATTCCCTAATGAGCGAGTAAAATCCTCGCTTGTTAGGGTTAGGAACAAGGGAGGGAGTGAGAGATGAATATCTCTCACCTCCTTCAATGCCGATACTTTTTCTCATAACTAGAAACTTCATGCACGCATGCATGACCCGCTCCCTACGGCACCCTACCTACGAGGTAACGGTGAACCGTAGTATAAAGGGCCGGGCATACATGACGTCCATGAAGATTGTACCAATTAATAGGAAAGGACGGACAATGATCTAGAGGAAGAAACTTCGTTTCTTCCCAAATCATCCTAATCCCCTTTGCTAATAATTGTTATGATTTCTAAAAAGCTTTAATTAAACGACATTGAAAGAGGTGACAATATTGATCTTATCAACCCTACCTTAGACCTAACCCTAGCAAGTTCTTTAATATCGTATTAATTAGTTTTAAATCAATCTACAAAAACCACCATCGGAATCAACTCGTGATAACACAAAAACAGAAAGTTACACATCTCTGTGGATCGACCCGTATTCACCGGCTAGCTGCAAAGCGACGCCGTTTCTGATTACGGTAAATACAATTTTTTGGACTAATCAAATGGCGCCGTTGCCGGGGATGGCGTAATATTTGTTTTTGTGTACTTTCGGGTTGATATAAATTTTAAAAATTATAAAAAAATGAAAATAAAAAATACGAAAACATTTTTTCGATTTTTATCTGTTTGAAGGGTTTTAGGGTTTGAATCTTGCAGGAACAGCGAAGGATTGCGAATCTGGAAATTTACAGAAGGTCAAAACAGAAAAGGGAACATCAGAACAGAGTAGAATTGGTGAACATGAGCTGCACAAACTTTTTCAGAGGCTGAACCCACTGAGAAGCCGCGTTTCCGCCGCATAATAGGGTCTCCCGCCGCGGTGCCGCGCTCTGCCTGCCACGTCAGCACATCAATTTTGCAAGGTTTGCTTTCTCCTTCTCCCCTCTGCAACCTCCCATATATCTCTCTGTAAAAACTTTCTGCAGGAATTCTTTGCGCTAAAAATCTTCTCTCCCCTTCTAAATAACAGATTTTCTGCAGGTTTCTTTGTGCCGCGCTAAAAATTGCTTGCAAGTGAATTTTATTGTTTTGCATAATTTAATCGGACTTTAAGGGGCTAATTGACCAAACTCAGATTGGGTGGGGATTTCATCACCCTTCCCAGGACCCCAGAAATCACCTTAAAGCATTTTTGCATCGACCACAATTAATTAAAAAAATATTAGACTCAGACCTAAGGACATCAAGCTCAATAGGAAAAGGACTAGTATAGGCATCGACCGTTTATCCTAACTGACATTGCGGTGTCTAGGCTAGTGGTTATTAATTAGGCCCACTGTAGTGGTGGTTCCTTCCCACTTACCTGGCCGTACTTGTCCGTGAAGAGGCGGTTTGAGGTCCTATTTCTAGCCCTAGTTAGGAGCTGTCTAGCAGACCTAGGTGACCCTAGATCTAGGCCTGATTGTGCATGTGTGGTTGATTTGTGTCACGAGTCCCTTTCCGAAAACCTTTTTGCAAAACTCTCACATAAAAAAAAAAGAAAAATCTTTTCAAAACTTGCAACTTGCCGCTAAGAAAACTTGCAACTCACTTCCACCACTTTCCCCCACTGACGTTATCTTACCTCCACATTCTGTCTTTCTTTTTTCTGACTACACTACCCCTTTTAGTGTATGTCACTTTGGACTAGGGATACTAACGCCCGATTAGTCCGTGTTTCGTTGGTACCGACCGACGAACCCTTCGACACCGAAGTCGACATTCCGTCCACTTTCTTACCTATACCTTCATATTCTTCCACCGAAGGCATGTCGGGATTCAACCCCAACAATACCTTACCGACGGGAATGATTCCACCTCCGCCAGGTGCGAATAACCCGATTCAACCGCCTGTTGAAGCGCCCGCACGAGTTGCGCTCCAGGATCTCTTCTACCCCATCCGCACTTCTTTACCTACCTGTCTTTCACCCCCACCGGCAAATGGGGACAATTTTGAAATTAAACCACATTTCATCAATATGCTGCCAAAGTTTCATGGATTGGAATCTGAAGATGCATATATCTTTATCAATAAATTCCAAAATGTGTGCGCTATGATGAAAACAACCCAATTAAGTGATGACGCGATAAGGCTAAGGGTCATTCCTTTTACCTTATGTGACCTAGCCGAGAAGTGCCTATACAGCACCGCATCACATTCCATAAGAAATTGGACGAGTTTGTGAAAGCTTTTCTGAAAAAGTTCTATCCTCATCACAAAACTGCTAGAATCCGCAATGAAATAATTCAATTCTCACAACTTCCTTCCAAACCATTTTGGAAGTGCTTCGAGAGATTTAAGGACCTACTAGTTCAATGCCCTCATCATAGGATAGAAAGTTGGAAACTTTGCCAAACATTATACGAGGGATTGAACTCGGCAACGAAGCAGTTGCTGGAAACCATAAGTCAAGGTCATTTTCTCTCCAAATCTAGTGATGAAGCATGGCAGTTTCTTGAGGATCTTAGTGAGCAAACAATTCAGTGGGAGAGTACCAAGACCACATGATCTTCCTCTAGTGGTCAATCTAGGGCAGGCGTACATCAAGTAGAAATGTCGATTGCTATGAAGGCCGAGATGGCCGCTCTTACGAAAAAGCTAGAAGCGATTGAGATCAAAATCTCGTCGTCTTCTCCTGCCCCTGTTATGCCTCCGAGAACTGTTTGTGCTTGTTGTGTGGATCCATCGCACCTAACCGAAGAGTGTCCTTATAATGCATCTACTCAAGGACAGGATCAAGTCAACGCTGCATTTCAGCAACGACAAAGAAACGATCCTTACTCTTCGACATACAATCCGGGGTGGAGGAATCACCCAAATTTCGCTTGGAACCAAAATCAACAATTCCAAGGAAATAACAATTTTCAAATACCTCCTCCTCCACAACAACAACAAGCACCGTCACAAACTCAATTTCAACCGCAACAATTTCAACAGCAACCTTACCCTAATCAGGTGAACAATTTTGTGCCTAACAATGCTTACCAGCCAAACAATTATGTTCAACCTAATAACGATAAGGTTAGCTCGCTCGAAAGAAGTCTAGATGCGTTCCTTAAGCAATTTACACAGTCTACAGCAAGACTAGAGACTTCTATTCAATCTTTGGTGCAAAACAGTGCCTCACACGATCAAAGCATCAAATCTATTGAGGCACAAATTGCACAACTTAATGCAGCTTTGAGCGAGCGCGAAAAAGGAAAACTCCCATCTCAACCACTGCCCAACCCCGGTCACGCACATGCTGCAAATCAACAGCAGAATCATAACGTAAATGCGGTGACCACGTTGAGATCGGGAAAAGTGTTGCAAAACAACGTGGGTATTGATAATGACACCCCTGCCGGTGGCCCTTCTTCATCTTCTTCACCATCTTTAGAGCCTGTTCTCCACCCTTCACACGGCTCTACTTCTTCTAGCTTGAACGGACCCATTTCTCACAACACGAACACATCTACACGGGGTGCCGTTCCAACTCGACAATCTGATCCGCAAAAATTGGACTCAACCACCTTTCAAAATGTTCCTTTTCCTAATCGGTTGAGATCCAATAAACCAACTCCACAGATGGAAAAGATTGTTGAGTTGTTCAAACAGGTTAGCATAAATATCCCTCTTTTGGATGCAATCCAACAAGTTCCTGTTGTGCCACGGCAGCGCCCCGGCCGTCTATCCGAGGCCAAATTGCGGAATCAAAAATTTTCCTTACTCGGAAACTGGCGCTACCGCGGACAATAAAAACCCGGATCGTTAACCATTAACCTAATGCTAGCTAACAAGAGATGGGAAGAGAAGTATACCGAGTGATCCGAGTCCTCCGGTCTTCTCTTCATCGTCCCGATCTCCCGCGGAAAGTCTTGTCTCCATATCGTCGCCTCCTCGCCGGAAAGGGCACCACATCGCCTGCGTCTTTTACGGGCTCCCGCCTCAATACCGAGGCAACTCGGGCATGAAGCCGGCAACTCGACATGCTCAAGATATGCTGTAGAATGTGTAGTAGATCATGCTAGTCTCATTTAGGGTTTGTAGTTGCCTTGATGGAGGATTGGGGTTAAGAAAAATGGTGCTTTCATTTTTCCAAAACAAGAAGAAGAAGGAGATGAAGAATTCCTCACATAACAAAGATGAACTCTCTCATTCTTTTCTTTCTCTCAAGTGTGGCTTCTTTTTCTCTAGTGAGAATAATCATCTGGTGGAGGAAATGAGAATACCAACCATAACAAGAAGGGAGGTGAGTGTAGGATAAAGCAAGAGGTGACCATATCAAAAGCAAAGCTCACATCACTTCTAATCAAGAATCAAATCCTTTCTCATCACTTCTAATCTCAAAAAGCAAGGATAAGAAAGAAAAATGATCTCATCATGAAAAACTATCATGATGCCACCAATAAGCAAGATACCCCCTCCACAAATGTTATTTGCAAACTTGCAAATAACCCCCTCCATCGGAAAAGTCCGGCCGGGAAAGAACAAAGGAAAACCGGCCGGAACGGAATGCAAACTGGCAACTCCAGAAAACTGGTCCCGTAATAAATTACAGGAAAACCACGATACTGTGCATACACACCCGCATCTGTATTCCGACCGGATACAAATGCAATGAGACAAAATCTACACTGTACTAAACTAGGACCGGCTTAAGCCAAAGCCGGCTAGTAATATCCGTTCGATCCTGATCCGTGCAATACCGCACGTATCAGATCGAACCCTGCCATATCTCCATACGGCCTCTACAGCGTTTCGCCCGAAAGCTTGAGTAACTGAAAGTGTGGTGGACTCTAAAGACTCGTCAATACTATGGCTGTGGATTTAACCACTAGCACGTCAGAGGTATAAGCCAATACGTGACGGGCCACCAGCTATTGACCAAAAGGGACGTCGATGAGCGAACTCATCCTGACACCCTACTGAGCCTGTCAGTGACAATATCCGTACAGTCCGGTCCGTTCGTCTATGAGCATCGCATGTCGGGCCTAGGGGGTTGGTAAAAGTCAGACCCCCAAAAGCGGTACAAGTCGTGTCGGAGTGTAGCCCAGAACACCCTGAGATACTACTGGAATACCTACCAGTAAATCTCCTGCCTCGGCCGAGGGCTTTGTGTAATGGCTCTCCTAGACACAGCGCGACCTCACCCCCAATACCGGGAGAGACGAACCCCTGAAGATCCGCTCACTGCCTCCATGTGGCTCGGGACTGTACCCAACTAAAACCTGTTTGCACGACTCCTTTGAGCCGTGGTAGGGTAGTAATCAAAGTACAGTGGGAACTCACACGAGACAAATGACGATCCCCAGGTCGATGAACTAACCTGTACACATGTCACCAGGGAACTGCTATCTGACGTCAGGTATAAGACCAACTAGCATGTTCCCGGCGAGTCCTGTCCGGTGTACTCATAACCCAATGAGCACCTGTATACATCTTAGGTGAACCAACTGACACCAGTGGCTTGTGAGACCGGCCACCGCCCCTCGTCGGGGTCTCGACTGTATACACTAGTCTACTCTGGAGAATCGATGCCCTGTCTCGAAACTCCCACGACTAGGGACCTTTTAAGGATGTGCTTGTAGACCACCAGCTCTCACGTATATGATCGCCATCATACTGCCGGCAGTCAAGCAAGAATCCCAGGGGCTCTATCAGCGTGTAATAGCGACCTGTAAGGTCACCTGAAGCAGTACACGATGATAAAGGTAAACCAGATAGCATACTATCATCTCGAGTAAGACTGTCCTGCCGGGATAGGTCCTCCCTCAATCATTGCAATCACGTGCCTGTGATCCAATAATTGACTCTGAGGGCACTATCTCCAACAATCTCCCACTTGCACTCAAGGCTAATTATTACGATGTCGCATACTCACAGCCCGTGTGATACCGAACACCCAACTCCTCTACTAGTCAGTCTCACAAAGCTCGTTTGCGAAACTATTGCGTTTGAGGAATAGCCTCAGTGAGTGGATCCGCTGTGATGTTTCCTTTTATGTCTCTCTATATCTCAAGCTCGCAGAGAAAGCCATCTCCCGAAATGAGCAATACCTGTCTTAGAGTATGTCTGGATATCTGATGGGACCTAGCTCATATATGAACTCCAAATCCAAACTTCTTAGACTGTATCGATGACTGAACTTAATCAGTACCCAGCGCTATGCCTCCCTCAGTATTTCCTTGGACCACCTGTCCAAAATACTGCCCCTCGTCAGAAGGAGAAACTATAACTCTGACAGCCACTCTGCCATCCATGTCACATTGGAAGCCTGGAATGATAACCGTCTCCTAAAAGAGGCTGCCGTTATCAAATCCCTAGAACACGCACTTATGTCCTAAAACTGCTTCCGATTGTTTCTCCAGGATTGGATCAATATCAACTTATTGCATCTACTGCAAGAACAACATCTGGTGTGGTACTTGACATCTCATGATTGACTCAATTGCCTAAGCAAGTGATCTGTCAATCATGCGCATCCCTCTCCCCTTTAGTCTGTAAGACACCTTCAGAGAGGGTGACTCCATTACCTGCAGGTACACTACCATGCCAGGAGTCTTCCATTCTAAATACTCTTAGAATGCTGTCTAAGTACCCAGATTGGGAAACCACCCAAATCTAGATCTAAAACCATAGATCTAGTAACCAGTATGTCAGATATAATGTCCAAGTCCCATGTGGAGAAACCACTGTGTGACGACCAAAGTATAACCGATCGTAGTATAGGAGTTTCCTTTCCTACTCTGTGTATGTCATCCAAATACCAGGATATCGCACCCTACTACCTTCTCAACAGATCCATCCCCTATTCTGATGAAGTCAAACCTATGACTGTCACATCAGAAATAGATGATCTATCTCTGCTACATCTGCTTTAGTCTATAAATAGACATAAGCCTGATGTCCACCAATGCTTCCGCTGCTCCCACTGACTACGACAACCCTCTGCCAGAGTCATATAGACGTGCACTTCTAAAACTAGTTTAGAACGACGCTATACTCATCCTCCTGTCGGGTCTCGCAGCCTGGAACAACAACAATGCCAAGTGTGGGTAAACAAGAACTTCCCTGTCACCGTCCTTGAAGCTACCGGAGTACCTCTCGGGTGCCTGAAGTTACCCACCGTATCTGCGGAGTAGCCAATGGAATGTCAAACCAGATTGAATCTTTAGGTTCCTTATCAAATCTTCAGTAATCGTTTGCGGTTCTGGAATCACTTCCAGTTCTACCATACTCCCACTACTGTTTTTGAAAAAATCCATTTTAATAAAACTGTGGCGAGTCTAGAACAATATTTCTATTGATCTGCCAGATGGTAGAAAGTCAACCCTCGTCATAGCCTGGGTCAACCCACAAACAGCCATTACAGAAACGTGCCTTGAGTTGTCCAGTGTCTGGTTTTAAGCATAAGCCGGACAACTCCCCGTACCTTAACATCGTTAAGATATGAACTGTTCTATATCCAATATAGAACCAGAGGCACTGATTTAATTGAACCAGATTCAAATCATGCAGCTATCTCCAGTGCATGTAAACTAAATGGAAAGAGGCCGATCAGCGTTACTCAACTTAGGAATGCTTCCAATTATGAGTAACCTGAAAGAGAAGCAATTTCTCTTTATCATTACTATCAACTGAATACCATACACAAGTATCTACATCTTCGATCACTTTGAAGAATCCCGATACTTGCTACACCTGGTTCTCTACTCTATTCAAATACCTATAACTCCTCAAAAATTAGACCCTGTGTTTCTACGAAACACATGTCTAAGAACTAGAGAAGTTAAAAGTAAACAGAATATAGTATGAGGACCAACCCCTCTGTCCTAATGGACACTGGACAACATACAATACTCTGTATAAGTCCGCTGAGTCTAACAACTCTTTTACTGTGCGTCGTAGGTTGAAGACTGTACTTATGGTTAAGAAGAATTACACCGCTGTTTAATGCTCCTTACCTAACCATCCACTGATATAGGTAAATGTCATCGACATAATATTAAAAGGTATATCTCACTCTATGAAAAATAGACGTACAGATATATCAATTTGAAATTGGTGCACAACAGCGGATATTCAAAACCAAATATTTGCCGACCGGCAAACAGCCCAGATGATCTCCTCAAATATCACCGATTACAACGAATCCCGATATAATGAGGATGATCACCCTATTCCCAATGACTTACTCCCACTCATCATCTGTAAAACCATACAGATGTGAGAATCATACCTGGTAAATACATACCCTGGAGTAAGTGTCTAATCGGGAAATCAGTTTTCCATCAACAGTACACAGTGAAACTGAAACATTGAAATGTTTCGATGGGGTATCCTGGCGTTCCTAGTAATGCCTCTTCCATTATCCAGATTCACAACTGTAACCTTGCAATTCTTTGCCATCTCTCCAAATCCCTTTATATGTCTTTAGTCATTACCTTCTGTACACCCCTTTAGGCCAATTGGTTTTCTTCCTTCCCTACCGTTCGGCACCAGCCTATGGTTTGGAAGAAGATTATCCAAAAAGCATAAAGGGTGTACTGTCCTAATCCTAGGAACACTCGCAACGCGAGAGAAGGTGAAGATAAAAGACACCTGAATGTACTTTATTCCTATTTCTCCTGAACCAGGATCCATCCCCGAACTGGAACAAGTTCCTTTCGAGTTCGTATATAACCATACGATGGAGTATCCAATAAACTGTGGATCTTCGTAGTGATACGGAGTGTCCTGGAGAAATACAAAGGTGATTTAGGATTGGCGAAGAAATACTTGGTTTTATCGTGAATAGCAGTCACAATTTACTTTGCCCTCTTACTAATCCCTTGCTTTGTCTTAATCTTAATACCTTCTGCACACCGTTTAGGCTAATTGGTTTTCTTCATTCCCTACCGGTCGGCACCAGCCTAAGGTTTGGAAGAAGACTATCCAATTTGCGTAATAGGTGTACTATCTCCTAAACCAAGGAGTACTCGCAATGAGAGAAGGTGAAAAGAAAAGACAACTGAATAATCCTATTCGTTTTCTCCAGAACCAGAAACCATCCTCGAAGTCCTTCGAGTTCGTATATAACCATACGATGGTTTTGTCCAATGGAAGTGGACGTTCGTAGTAATACGGGGTGTCCTGGAGAAAAAGGGTAAAAGTAGGAGTGGCAATGAGGTTTGCAACTCTGACAATCCAAAAGCCAGTGTTAAGAAGGTTCGGTCAACTTGGTCACTGAGTCATAGTCTTAGGGTCGGGTCAAAGGTCGCTGCCAAAGAGAGAGAGCAAAGAAACACTCAGCGTGCACTCTAACCTAGATCAGAATGGTTACCAATTTATCTAATCTGGAAACCTCCCACTGTACCTCAAATTCTCCTCCAAACCTGAAAGAAGAATTAGTTGGGGTCACCCGAGGAGTATACTAACTCATCAGTGGGAATCGGGATCCAACTATCATCGCATGATAACTTGACGGAATCCACTCAAGTCACCACACTCCAGAAGGTATGCGCATGCCTGGCAAGTTTCAGTTCTTTTGAAACTCCCGATGAAAGTTTTACCCCTAGGACCCAAGTGACCTTGACACAGTCAACAAATCAAAGAGTCCTAGTCAAGTTCAACCCGTCATTATCCTGGATTGCATTAAACCCACCCGTACGAGCCCTTGACACAGTCAACAAGGCCGCATGACTGTCCTAACCAATCCCATTAATATGCTGCAAACAAACACTACTTAGCTACCGCACACTACGCCTTGACACAGTCAACAAACGCAGCACGAATACTAAGTAATACTTGTAAGAAATGACGGAGGGCTACGTCTAGTTTTTGGCGAAAAACTTTTAACGTAATGAACTTGATATCGTTGAAGGAACTGCATAGCCTTTTATAAAAAATATAGTGACGAAAACCTTTACTAAAGAGGTCACTCCCGGTGAAGGGATCTCGGCTCTTTCCCCGTAGAATGAGGTGCAGGATATTCCAACTGAATACCACGATGCAAAGCAAAAGTAATCGGCTATAGTGAAGTTAATGCCCTGACGCAAACTTTTGTCCAAGGGGTCACTCCCGGTGAAGGGATCTCGGCCCTTGCCTCGTCGACTGAGGAGCAGGATATTCCAAATGAATACCACGATGCAAAACAAAAGCGAACGTCCTTGCAATAACAGCTTTTTGAAAAATTGTTCCAACAACATCAGAATAGGTTTGTTTATCTTGCATTGATCCGAATCAACGCAGTCCCATCAATTGATCACACCACAAAGAACGAAAATATACTGATGTACGTATATGCCATCCGCATTCGCCACTGGGTCCCGTCATCATCCGTTAGGTTACTTAACTAACGACAGAGCGGGGACTGGACTAGCGCGGATGCAAAACATATACAACATCTACTAATATATATACCAATATATAATATTTCGCTCAAGGCGTGATAAAATGCAACATCACAGAAATGTACAGCATCACAGAACAATACAGATATCTGGGATCCCCGGGTTTCACAGAGCCGCTGCTGAAACCCGACGTTCCCCTGGTCGTGTGGATAGCCTGTGCAGTGAAAACCTAGACCCCTACGGGCGCGGCAAGTCACCCGCCAAAACCTGAAGCGAGGCAGCCCCCTTCAGCACCGTGAATGGACCACCCAGCACTTCATGGAATCCGGTAACTTGGGCACCCCTCCTGGGTCAACCTGTACCCCCTACGAGTGCGGCGAATAGCCCGCTAGTCCTAGAGTGAAGCCCCCTCCGTCTCAATACCATGAGATGCGGGCCCGTTGCCCTCTAGAACCCGGCTATCCGTGCACCCCTCCGCGGGGTAATCCTAGTACAGAAAGTAAAATATACATACACCGGGTACATCGACCGCAACCAGGTCGTGCCCCAAAAGAATAATACAATCAGGCAGTGACGGCAGTCCACATGTCGGACGCTCGCCCCGCAATATCAAATGTACATAATACAACAACACTGTACTAGCATTGCATCCAGGCTATCCCCCACGACCGATCCGCAACAACACAGCATAAACATAGAACATCAACGTGAAAGTCACGTTCGCAAATCCGTTTAACCGGGCTATAGCAGTTAGACGGGATTTACCGATCAAGTGACATTCACGGTCGCAGATATAATATAAATACTGTGAAATAATGTGTTTAAAATATCCGATCAATCAAACAATTAACAAGTGGGCTCCCAAGTGAAACTGTAGCAGTCACAGAAGATCTGGGCCCAAATTTAATATTCAAAAAGCCCCATTTTCAGCCCAGAAAGCAACTGAACAAAAACGACCAAGTGAACTTACCATAGTGCGGCGGAACCGCGGCCCAAAGGGGGTTTTGGCCGCGGTTCCGCGCTCCAACTAGGGAATCACTTTGTCGTTTTTCTACAGTAGCCTTATCTTTTTCAGCACATCATTTTTTTGCAACCTGAAAAATTTTTAGACACCAAAAAATTCCAACAGAAAACTGATGTGAACAAAAATGAGGTTTTTGGAATTTTGGTCGATCGGATAAGCAAAACGCATTAGAACAAGCTAGGCAAGGTTAATGGCGTGGCTCTGATACCATGTTGCGCCACCGCAGCGCCCCGGCCGTCTATCCGAGGCCAAATTGCGGAATCAAAAATTTTCCTTACTCGGAAACTGGCGCTACCGCGGACAATAAAAACCCGGATCGTTAACCATTAACCTAATGCTAGCTAACAAGAGATGGGAAGAGAAGTATACCGAGTGATCCGAGTCCTCCGGTCTTCTCTTCATCGTCCCGATCTCCCGCGGAAAGTCTTGTCTCCATATCGTCGCCTCCTCGCCGGAAAGGGCACCACATCGCCTGCGTCTTTTACGGGCTCCCGCCTCAATACCGAGGCAACTCGGGCATGAAGCCGGCAACTCGACATGCTCAAGATATGCTGTAGAATGTGTAGTAGATCATGCTAGTCTCATTTGGGGTTTGTAGTTGCCTTGATGGAGGATTGGGGTTAAGAAAAATGGTGCTTTCATTTTTCCAAAACAAGAAGAAGAAGGAGATGAAGAATTCCTCACATAACAAAGATGAACTCTCTCATTCTTTTCTTTCTCTCAAGTGTGGCTTCTTTTTCTCTAGTGAGAATAATCATCTGGTGGAGGAAATGAGAATACCAACCATAACAAGAAGGGAGGTGAGTGTAGGATAAAGCAAGAGGTGACCATATCAAAAGCAAAGCTCACATCACTTCTAATCAAGAATCAAATCCTTTCTCATCACTTCTAATCTCAAAAAGCAAGGATAAGAAAGAAAAAGGATCTCATCATGAAAAACTATCATGATGCCACCAATAAGCAAGATACCCCCTCCACAAATGTTATTTGCAAACTTGCAAATAACCCCCTCCATCGGAAAAGTCCGGCCGGGAAAGAACAAAGGAAAACCGGCCGGAACGGAATGCAAACTGGCAACTCCAGAAAACTGGTCCCGTAATAAATTACAGGAAAACCACGATACTGTGCATACACACCCGCATCTGTATTCCGACCGGATACAAATGCAATGAGACAAAATCTACACTGTACTAAACTAGGACCGGCTTAAGCCAAAGCCGGCTAGTAATATCCGTTCGATCCTGATCCGTGCAATACCGCACGTATCAGATCGAACCCTGCCATATCTCCATACGGCCTCTACAGCGTTTCGCCCGAAAGCTTGAGTAACTGAAAGTGTGGTGGACTCTAAAGACTCGTCAATACTATGGCTGTGGATTTAACCACTAGCACGTCAGAGGTATAAGCCAATACGTGACGGGCCACCAGCTATTGACCAAAAGGGACGTCGATGAGCGAACTCATCCTGACACCCTACTGAGCCTGTCAGTGACAATATCCGTACAGTCCGGTCCATTCGTCTATGAGCATCGCATGTCGGGCCTAGGGGTTGGTAAAAGTCAGACCCCCAAAAGCGGTACAAGTCGTGTCGGAGTGTAGCCCAGAACACCCTGAGATACTACTGGAATACCTACTAGTAAATCTCCTGCCTCGACCGAGGGCTTTGTGTAATGGCTCTCCTAGACACAGCGCGACCTCACCCCCAATACCGAGAGAGACGAACCCCTGAAGATCCGCTCACTGCCTCCATGTGGCTCGGGACTGTACCCAACTAAAACCTGTTTGCACGACTCCTTTGAGCCGTGGTAGGGTAGTAATCAAAGTACAGTGGGAACTCACACGAGACAAATGACGATCCCCAGGTCGATGAACTAACCTGTACACATGTCACCAGGGAACTGCTATCTGACGTCAGGTATAAGACCAACTAGCATGTTCCCGGCGAGTCCTGTCCGGTGTACTCATAACCCAATGAGCACCTGTATACATCTTAGGTGAACCAACTGACACCAGTGGCTTGTGAGACCGGCCACCGCCCCTCGTCGGGGTCTCGACTGTATACACTAGTCTACTCTGGAGAATCGATGCCCTGTCTCGAAACTCCCACGGCTAGGGACCTTTTAAGGATGTGCTTGTAGACCACCAGCTCTCACGTATATGATCGCCATCATACTGCCGGCAGTCAAGCAAGAATCCCAGGGGCTCTATCAGCGTGTAATAGCGACCTGTAAGGTCACCTGAAGCAGTACATGATGATAAAGGTAAACCAGATAGCATACTATCATCTCGAGTAAGACTGTCCTGCCGGGATAGGTCCTCCCTCAATCATTGCAATCACGTGCCTGTGATCCAGTAATTGACTCTGAGGGCACTATCTCCAACAGTTCCTTCATATGCAAAAATTTTAAAGGACTTATGCACCAAAAAGAGGAAGTCGCAAGTGCCAAAGAAAGTTTTTGTGGCTAGTGTTATTAGTGATGCTCTTGTAAATTCCTTACCCCCAAAACAAAAGGACCCCGGGTGTCTTACCATTTCGATAACAATTGGGGACAAGAACATCAATAGAGCATTATTAGATCTTGGCGCGAGTGTGAATTTGCTACCCTATTCTGTGTATGAGCAATTGGGCGTTGGAGAGCTTAAGCCCACTCACTGTACTCTCCAAATGGCCGACCGGTCAATCACCCACCCTAGGGGAGAGCTGGAGGATGTGTTGATTAGAGTAGGGGATTTTATTTTCCCCGTTGACTTTATCGTGATGGATACACAACCTGTCGCTAACCCCCGGAACCAAATTCCGGTAATACTTGGTCGACCATTTCTGGCAACTTCCAACGCAGTGATCAATTGTTGTAATGGTTCAATGAACCTATCTTTCGGCAATATGACAATTGAGCTCAATATTTTCAAGTTGGGAAGTCAGCCTGCTGAGCCTAATGCTAGCGTACTCGATGTTTGCTCGATCAATGAGATCGCGGAGGAGGACTGTGAGTTCGAGAATTTTTTGTTCGATCACAGCAATGTTAACGCCACTAGTGCGTTCCTCCTAGAATCCGACACATCTTTCACGGCGGATAACGATTTTGAGTGCTTTACCTTTGTTGACGACTTTGAAGACTCATCACCTGAATTGGAGTCTTTTGCCTTTTCGGATGAGTTAGTTGAACCATCCGACACTGTTGCGTACACTCGGTTCGAACCTTTGATGGAATCCTTCGAGTTTGAAACAGTTACGCCATTGTTACCATCTATTGTTTCACCTCCTAAACTCGAATTGAAGCTTTTGCCGTCGCACCTAAAATATGCTTATCTAAGTGATAATGAGACCTTACCCGTCATTATATCGGCCTCTCTAGCTCTTGAGCAAGAGAAGGCTCTTTTGATGGTCTTACATAATAATCGGCAAGCTTTCGGCCGGTCTATGGCGGACATTAAGGGGATTAGTCCCCTCATAGTCGAACATCATATACACTTAATGGATGATGCCAAGCCAGCCCGGGATCCACAAAGACGCCTCAACCCCATCATGAAAGAGGCTGTTAAGAAGGAGATTGTCAAGTGTCTGGATAGTGGTATCATTTACCCTATCTCGGATAGCCAATGGGTTAGCCCAATCCACGTCGTGCCAAAGAAATCGGGCATTACGGTCATTACCAATGAGGCAAATGAGTTGATTCCCACTCGCACCCAAACTGGGTGGCGAGTCTGCATAGACTATAGGAAACTCAATGCCCCAACAAGGAAAGACCGCTTTCCTTTACCTTTCATTGACCAAATGCTCGAGCGATTGGCAGGGCATGAGTTCTATTGCTTTCTCGATGGCTATTCTGGTTACAACCAAGTCCCCATCGCCAAAGAGGATCAAAACAAGACAACATTCACTTGTCCCTTTGGCACTTTTGCTTATCGTCGCATGCCCTTTGGGTTATGCAATGCACCCGCGACATTTCAGCGGTGTATGATGGGGATCTTTTCAGACATGGTTGAAAAGTTCTTGGAGATTTTTATGGATGATTTCTCCATCTTTGGCGACTCCTTCGACGAGTGTTTACGGCATCTTGACGCTGTTCTTACCCGCTGCAGGGATAAGAACCTCACATTGAATTGGGAGAAGTGCCATTTCATGGTACGAGAGGGCATTGTCTTAGGACATGTCATCTCGCAAAACGGCATCGAGGTAGATAGAGCAAAAATCGAAGTGATTTCTAACCTCCCTCCCCCAAAATGCGTCAAAGATATTAGAGCCTTCCTTGGCCACGCCGGTTTCTACAGACGGTTCATCAAGGACTTTAGCAAGATCGCTAGACCCTTGACTCTCTTACTGGCCAAGGACACAACTTTTGCTTTCGACTCCACTTGCATTGAAGCATTCGAGTCCTTGAAACATTCACTCATCACCGCGCCCATCCTCTCATCTCCCGACTGGACGCACCCTTTTGAAATCATGTGCGACGCATCAGACTTTGCTATTGGCGCTGTTCTTGGACAGCACATTAATAAGATGCCGCACGTGATTTATTATGCTAGCCGAACACTAGATGAGGCCCAACTCAACTACACAACAACAGAGAAAGAGTTTTTAGCTGTTGTGTTTGCACTCGAAAAATTTCGGCCTTATTTAATCGGCTCTCCAGTCGTTGTATATACAGATCATTCAGCTCTTCGCCACCTTTTTGCGAAGAAGGATGCTAAGTCAAGGCTAATACGTTGGATCCTCTTATTACAAGAGTTTGACCTTGTCATTATGGACAAAAAAGGATGTGAAAACGTAGTAGCTGATCACCTATCACGACTTCCTTCTTCGCCCACGCTCGATCTTCCAATCACTGATGTTTTTCCCGACGAGCAACTCTTGACCGTTTCTTGCGAACCATGGTTCGCCGATATTGTGAATTACTTAGCCACCGGCCTGATACCTAATGATTGGTCGAAACAGGATAAACTTCGATTTTTATCCCAAGTAAAGCAATTTTACTGGGATGAGCCCTATCTTTTTAAATACTGTTCCGATCAAATCATTTGTCGGTGTGTACCTGAAAGTGAGGTCAAGAGCGTGCTGTCTTTTTGCCACGATCAAGCATGTGGCGGGCACTTTGGCCCAAAGAAGACAGCCGAAAAAGTTTTGCAGTGTGGTTTCTATTGGCCACGACTCTTCAAGGATGCATTTGAATACTGCAAAACTTGCTCCCGGTGCCAACACTTGGGCCGGATATTGCGGAGAAACGAAATGCCGCTCCAACATATTTTGGTTGTGGACATTTTTGATGTTTGGGGTATAGATTTCATGGGACCATTTCCTAACTCTTTTGGAAATGTGTATATTCTTTTGGCGGTTGACTATATTTCAAAGTGGGTCGAGGCTGTGCCCAGCCGAACGAACGATAATAAAGTTGTCGTTCGGTTTCTTAAAGAACACATATTTTCTCGATTTGGGCACCCTCGGGCGATAATAAGTGATAATGGTTCTCACTTCTGCAATTGGACTTTCGAGTCCTTAATTCGCAAATACTCTATCACCCACAAGTTGTCAACGCCATATCACCCTCAAACATGTGGGCAAGCCGAGGTTTCAAATCGGCAAATAAAGCAAATCTTGGAGAAAACGGTTTCCAAAAACCGTAAAGATTGGTCACTTAAACTGATTGATGCACTATGGGCTTTCCGTACTGCATATAAAACCGATCTTGGTATGTCTCCATACCGGCTTGTGTACGGGAAGGCTTGCCACCTCCCAGTGGAGATTGAGCATAAAGCATTTTGGGCTATCAAAGAGCTGAATCTATCTTTAGGAGATGCGGGCAGCAATCGAAAGCTGCAATTGAATGAATTGGAGGAGCTGAGGGATGAGGCATATGATAATGCCATAATTGCTAAAAACCGAGCTAAGGTGTTCCACGATAAACACCTTTTGCGAAAAACTTTTGAACCTGGTCAACAGGTTCTACTTTATGACACTCGGTTACATTTTCATCCCGGCAAGCTCCGGTCCAGATGGAGAGGACCTTTTGTAGTCCGCACCGTTTATCCGCACGGTGCGGTTGATCTTGAGAATCCTGAAGACGGTACCTTATTCAAGGTGAATGGGCATCGACTGAAACCGTTCTTCACAGCGGACCCTTCGGAGGAGCTCCTGTTCTTGCAGGAGCCGATCTACACTGAGTGATGTTCCTCCACTTTCACCCCCAAATTTCTTTTTCCCAAAACATTATTTCAAATAAGTTTGGGGGTATGTATATCATTTGTAAATGTATAAAAAATACCATTAAAAAATAAAATAAAATAAAATTTTTTTTGGACCTAATTGCAAATTTTCAGAATTAAGAGCTGATTTTTCAAATAAAACCCTAGTTTTAGAGGGTGTTCTATACAAATATCCACCCTTTTCCTCTATTTATAAGCCCTGAGCCTCCTCCTGTTTTCTTAACCTAAATTTTTTCTCTTCATCAAACCCTAGCCGCCGCCCCCTACTTACTCCAGAAAAATCTCGCAGCAACCCCACCAAAGCGCCGCGCTTCCGCCGCATCTGCCGCCTCCCGCCGCGCAACCGCCGCCGTCTGGAGTCGTCGCCCCCTGAAATTTTCAGGGGAGGTAAATCTGAGTGTTTCCTCTCTGCTCCTGCATATTTTTTTTACTGGAAAATCGTAATGGCACATAAAATGCAGTTTGAAAGGGATTTTTCCCCGGTTTTCACACACGAAGTATACGGTACATATTTCGCACATGAAATCGAACAAAAGGGCTAGAATTTCCTGCTCTATAATCACTCATCTGCGTTTGCCCTACCTAATCTAGTTGCCCTATTTTATGAATCAATGGAGGATAACAGCCTTGACAACTTAGGTTACATTAAAATAAATTGGGGAAATCGTGAAATTCACATCGATAGGGACATGATCCACGAGGTTACACTCATACCACGCGTACCCGCACATGACCACCCATTGCACTTTGAAGGTTATATGCCCTTGATGGGGAATAATTGTGCACGAGAGCCGCGTAAGGGTATCCAAGCACGGACCCTTTTCGCGAACGTTTTAACTGTGTGCCGGTGGGCACAAAACAATATCTTTGGTAGTTCCCACAACACGACTTTTTTCACTCCTTCATTACATGTCGTACACACGCTGATGATGAAAAATCCAAGGTTCGACATGTGCACTGTTTTGCTCCAATCCATAGGTACGGGGAAACGAGGTACTGTATACCCATGTCCCATGCTTATTACCCAACTCTGCCGTTATTTCCTCCCCGTCGAGGAATTTGACTCATACATGATAGACGGTGTTCCGGTTCGACCACTCATAGAGGGCGTCACGTCGTCCTACTCTAGACTCACTGATATTTGGACACGAACGGAACCGGCAGAAAATGTACCCGCACACACCCCTAGCTCGAGCTCGACTTCGAGCGGGGAAGAACTAACTCCTCAGGAGCATGCGCGATTGATGCGGAGAACAGTGAGAAGAATCGATTCTTTGAGGGATGAGTTTCGGGCGACTGCACGAGATCATGACCGTCGGTTGACGGAAATTGAGAGGGGAATCCAAACACTTTTGGCTAGAGGGGAACGATCACGTTCACGATCATAAGCGCGACGTGGGGCCGGGCAGTGAGGGCACTGCTTTGCTCAAGTTTGGGGGAAAGGGTAATGTATATAGTTATCTTTTGCATTGCATATTGTATATATTTTTCTTTTCCTTTTGCATATTTAATTTCTGTATTGCATCTTTATATAAAAAAAAATCATAAAAATTTGAAAATTTGAAAAATAAAAAAAAAATGAGAAAACTGAAAAACCCATAAAAATTGAAAAAATTCAAAAATTATAAAAATTATTGTATTCAATTTTGGTTAATTGACTTGAGTTTGATAAAAAGGTTAACTGGCTAGGAAAAACTAGATCTTAGACTTAGCAAATTAAAAACCCTAAAAATAACCTTCCTTAGAGTTTAACGGTAGAGAATATATGTTTTTGTAGGTTATTTAGGAATAGCCAAATTTTGGGTTCACTTCTTGGGCTAAACCAAAATGAGGGAAGAGTATTAATGTTCTTATTAGAGTATAAGTTCGAAAAATAGTTCCTAGCTTAAGTTTAGATTCTGAAAACATGTACCCTACAAATGCACAATCACGCACCTCGAAACTTGGATTAGTAGAAGAGACCTTGAATTACTCATGTCTAAAGTCTTTAGCACAATGAAAATAAAAAGAAAAAAAAAGTGAATAAAAAAATGGACACTGGTTTTTGTGATTACTTAGGGCTAGAAAATTATTTAGCGAGGGTGCTTCATCACCTAGTGCCTTAACCAACTGGTTTGGGAGTCACTGCTAAAAGCCTTGGGTATTGCAAAACTAGGAAATACGCTTTAAAGTGCTAACGCATCTTGTAATCGGCTGTTGGTACCTCAAGAAATATTAATGGTCGCATGAAGGATGTGTAAGCGAAAGTTAAGAAAAAAATCATAAATTAATAAGTGCTTTGGACAATGGACGAGAGTACGATTGCTTGATTTGAATTTCCAAGCGTAGGGATGACAATTACACACACGTGGGGATATGTGATTAGAGTTTAGATAAGAGAAAGGAATGAAGAATAAAACTTGTATCTTTAATAGAGTTGATAGAAATTCCTAAGTGGAGATGAAACTCTAGAAGAAAAACTTAAGAAATGCTGAGTTCTAAGTAATTTTATAGAACATGTACAATCTTAAGTTACATAATAAGGAAATGTGAAGAATATGGGTGGATAATTTGCAGGGCGACGATAATAGAATTCCTTGTTAGAAAACCTAATTGGAGAGCAAAAGTCGAAAAACCACATTGATAGGATTTTGTGGGTGTAATCCGCTGAAAACCCTCATGAGACAACACTCCTCCTACTAGGGACACCTAGAGGTTTAACGGCTTGTTGCACGTGCTCAGTGCAATCGCGTTTCCCTGCGAAAGTGCGGCTAGGTTAGAATAAAATAATAAGTTTGCTCGAGGACGAGCAAAAGATAAGTTTGGGGGTATTTGTTCATATCATAATATTGCAATTCATACGCCCCACTTTTATTCATTTTATAAGTAAACAGGTACTTTTGACGCACGTTTGTTGCATGATACAGGATACAGGCTCTTGAAGCGAAGACAGTGAGAAAAGACAGAAGATGATACAAAAGAGAGACTTTTGACCAACAAGAAGATGGATCCGAGTCATGAAGAACAGGTTACAATTGTATAAAGCAGTGCGGTCCGAAATGTCAAAGTGAACGGTCAAAAGCTCTTTACAAGTTTTCACCGAAGATCTGGAAAAGACCAAGAAGCCAAACAGAGAAAAATAGTGAAGAACAAACAAGCCCAAGTACCTAGCATGAAGACCAGAGAAAATGGTGAAATGAAGCCACCAAAGGGCCGCGGAACCGCGGCCCAAGGCCCATCATTGCCGTTTGTTGCCCGTGTCGGCACCGACTTCTTGTGTCGGTGCGACGGTGCGGGTGTTGGGATTTTTAGGGGGAAAATCTGTAATTGTACCTCTGCGAGAGTCTGTAACCCTAGCTTCACTGTTTGCTTATAAATTGTACTCACAAATCTGTAAAATGATTGCCTCTTTTCAATCAATAAAATCAGAATTGTTGGGAGATTTAGAGCATCACTCTTGTAAGTTTTTCTTTTAAATTCCTGCCTTAGTTCTAATTTAATTCTTTCCCTAGTTATCTCATATCATTCTTGCAGTAGAGTAAGTTTATCACTTGCCTTAGTTAACTAGTCTAGCTCCTTTTAATCTGCAGTAAGTATAATTCAAGATTTGAACAAAACACTTTAAAACATAACAACAAAAATGTCGTTTTTAGAAAATTCCCTAATGAGCGAGTAAAATCCTCGCTTGTTAAGGTTAGGAACAAGGGAGGGAGTGAGAGATGAATATCTCTCACCTCCTTCAATGCCGATACTTTTTCTCATAACTAGAAACTTCATGCACGCATGCATGACCCGCTCCCTACGGCACCCTACCTACGAGGTAACGGTGAACCGTAGTATAAAGGGCCGGTCATACATGACGTCCATGAAGATTGTACCAATTAATAGGAAAGGACGGACAAGGATCTAGAGGAAGAAACTTCGTTTCTTCCCAAATCATCCTAATCCCCTTTGCTAATAATTGTTATGATTTCTAAAAAGCTTTAATTAAACGGCATTGAAAGAGGTGACAATATTGATCTTATCAACCTTACCTTAGACCTAACCCTAGCAAGTTCTTTAATATCGTATTAATTAGTTTTAAATCAATCTACAAAAACCACCATCGGAATCAACTCGTGATAACACAAAAACAGAAAGTTACACATCTCTGTGGATCGACCCGTATTCACCGGCTAGCTGCAAAGCGACGCCGTTTCTGATTACGGTAAATACAATTTTTTGGACTAATCAACGACTCTAAGTCGCACTCGGGATTTGTCTATACCCTTAATGGAGGGGCAGTGTGTTGGAAGAGTTCCAGGCAGGAAACCGTTGCAGACTCAACGATGGAGGCTGAATACATCGCTGCCAACGATGCCGCAAAAGAGGCTGTATGGATGAAGAAGTTCATTACTGAACTTGGTGTGGTTCTATCCATTGAGCATCTAATATCTTTGTATTGTGATAACAATGGAGCCGTGGCCTTGGCCAAGGAACCCAGGTCCCATCAGAAGTCCAGACATATTCTGAGGCGGTATCACCTGATCCGGGAGATAGTTGATCGCCGGGAGATCGAGGTCGGGAGAGTTGATACGAAGGACAACACTGCGGATCCACTCACGAAGGCCATTCCCCAGACACAGTTTGAGAGACTCTTCGGGATGTTGGGTATGAGATACTACAACAGCTGGCCTTAGTGCAAGTGGGAGATTGTTAGTTATATATATGCCCTAGAGGCCATTGTTGTACATATGATGTATATTATAGTGGATGCTTGGATATATATAGAGAGGACTTTCTTGCTCGACATGATAGTATGCTATTTGGTTTCACTTTGTCTTAACATGTTGACTTGTATTAGTTTACTATCTTGCTCTCACATGTTGATAAAGCCCTTAGGATATGTACTCGACTACTGGGACTATGATGAGATAATACTAGTGGGGCCACGGTAGTCTATGAGTACATCCTATAATTGTTCCTAGTCGATGGTGTATCGAGACAGGGCATCGATACACCAGAGTAGACTAGCATATACACATCTTGACCCATATGATGGGCGATGGATGATCCCATATCCATCGGTGTTTGACATCAAAGATGGTGTACGGGTGCTCAGTGGAGACTGGGTACACTGAACGGACTCACCGAGAACTTCCAGATGGTATTATACCTCACGTCAGATGGCAGTTCTCTGGTGATACTGGTACAGGGTGGTCTGTAGACCCGAGATCGTCATAGAGTCTTGTGTGATTCCCACTGTGCTTTGATTTCCACCTTACCACGTCCAAGAGGGCATGAAAAACGGTGTCTTTTGGGTACAGTCTCGAATCACATGGAGGTAATGAGCGATAGGAGGGGTTTCGTCTCTCCCGGTATAGGGAGTTGATGTTGTGCTGTGTTCGATTGTCTATAACTGGAAGTCCCTGGCCAGGAATGATATAGAGTGCTACTGGTAAGTGTTATCAGTAGTTTCTCGACCTGTTATGAGCCTCGCATCGACACGACTTATCGGTTATTGGGGTCTGACGTTTACCACCCCTAGACTAGATATGCGACATATCAGACGAAGAGACCGGACTGTACGGTAGTGTTACTGATTGGATTCACAGGAGAATGTACAGGCTTGCTTGTTGATCTTATGATCGCTCAATACCTGGGTGGCTGTTACGTTTAGCTGACCGCTTGCAGCTTGTGGGTGTTTGATATGATCATCACCTACTGCCGGCGTATTGACGATTCTTTAAAGTCTTACACAGAGGTTTCTTGACTCAGGCAAAACGGAGTAGGAGCACATATGTGATATGTGCAGGACCGAGGATAATACGATATAAGATACCGTATTCTATTCTCGCGATATATGATATAGCCGGGTCATCGGATCAAGTGTTGATTCGATGAATCGGTACATGATATATTAGTCGGTTATATGCGATATAACCGGATTGTCGGATCAAGTGTTGATTCGATAATTTAATATATAATTATATATGTGATATATTACATTACATTATCTAATATTAGCTCGCTTTTTTTTATTCATTTTCTCACCGGATAATACATTGATATATATGCGATATACGTTAATTGTATTATTTTCTTTTGTTACAAAAATATATTATATATGTCATATATAATATTGTAACAAGTTATGATTACAAATGCAACATGATTTGTGGAGATTAAATAAGGTTAGGGTTTTATTTGGGTTAGCATTTTCATGAAGCTTCTAGAAGCTTTATGTTTTGTTTTAAGTAAAGATATTTTGTGTTGATATTTTGGAGATATTATTTAACCCAACCCAAACCCTTAACCCTAGTATATTCTCTACATGAGTTAATACTTGATATTATTAACTCAAGGTTGTTTTGTAACCATGGCAACATTTTTCATTATTCATCACAAAAGACTTCATCTTCTTCTTCCTCCTTAAAAAGCTTACTAGCTTTTGGTTTTGTGATGATTTAGTGTGAGAAATCAAAAATAAAAGAGAGCTAAATTCCTATTTCATCATCCTCATCTATTCTAGCCATTTAGATTAGGGTGTTCACTTCATCAATACTTGATTAGTGAAGTGAGAGCTTGAGTTAAAGATTCTTCAAGGTAGATCATCTTCGAAAAGGAAGATTTCATGCAAGCATGGATCATTCGGCTTGTGGAGCCTCTCTAGAGTCCGGAAGTTCATGGATCGCGGCGAAGGGACTACTACTCGGAGATTATGAAGCGAAGGAGTAGACTAAAAAGGTTGTAATCCCTTTCCTTTAGATGTAAAGTTGTTTACATGTTTCGTTAACCCTAATTATCTAGCAAAGATCCTCGTTTTAGGTTGTTCGGCAGTTGTAAATTTTAAATCGGGCATGGTTGATGCCTTATAGACCCTTGTGACAGTGTCTAGTAACCCTACATATTATAGTGGATGCTTGGTCATATATAGGGAGGACTTTCTTGCTCGACATGATAGTATGCTATCTGGTTGCTCTTTATCTTAACATGTATGTTTACCGCTGAAAATAGAGACGGAACCACGTAGGTCGTCTTGTCTGAATTTGGAGGCAGATACTATTTGGTTTTATCCGTCCACCTCTCCGAAGATGCCAAGTTGATTTATGGCACCATGTATCGAAAGTTTATATGGATGCGGCCGATGTAGCAGATTTCGTCAGATTCCCCCTCATTGTGAGGGGTTTTTGATTATGGGGACGCTCTTTCCTGCAGACACAAGCCCCTACAGTTAATTATGCTACCGCATCGCGGTAACCACTTTCTCCTTCTCCAGATGGTCACTTCGTGTCGTGTATATTTGTTTTATTTTTGGTTGCCCGTGGATTATATACGGAGACTAATTTATGTTGTCGCCCGTAGGGCGTGGATTAGTCCAAATCCGTATTTTCTTAGATTTGGTTTTGGGTTGGGTTTAAAGATCGTTAATCTCATTTGAGACTAAGATCAACTTAAACGTTTGTTAAGGATACGTTAGTCTAATTTTAGACTAAAATCTACTTAACAGGATCATTTAGATCCAACAAAAGAGCATTTGGGCTTTATTGTTTTAGTTTAGGGACTTCGCGGTCTAGTTTAAAGACGTCATAGTCTGTAAAGTTTAAAGACATCATAGTCTATGAGTTTAAGGACCTCACAGTCCATGGTAGTTTAGAGACATCATATTCTGTAAAGTTTAAGGATATCATAGTCCATGAGTTTAAGGACCTCACAGTCCATAAAGTTTAAGGACATCTTAGTCCAGTTTAAAAACATCATAATCTATGAGTTTAAGGACCTCACAGTCCATGGAATGTCTGGTTGTTGGGACCCGTCACCTCTCTGAAGGCATTGAAGGATTACAACGACATATATCAGAGGTATTAAGAGATGTACCCTTGAACCAATGTTGGTTAGAAGGCTCTGGGAATCACTTTGAATCCCATATGAGATGATCAGTTTTGGAAGACAAGAGTATAATTGGGGTTCAGTTTCAAGAGATTTTTGCCTCTGAAAGACTTAGTTAATTTGGGCTAAGATTGGCTCGAATATAGTGTTCAACACCAGAGTACATTCGGCGCTCACGTGCTCCCACGTGAGGCGCTTAAAGTAGTGTTAAACACTGAAACTGAAGCGCTCACGTGGGGTCACGTGAGGCGTCTGCAGATTGGGCCTTGCTTCTTTTATTTTACTCTCAGAGTATACATATAAGTGTTAAACACTTTACCTTTATGACCATCACGCGTGAGCACGTGATGGGTATCCATGCGTTGGATATTAATCCTTCAGTTTTACCCCATTCTCTCTTTAAAATGGTGTTTGTCAGGGGTTACGTGGGGACACGTGAGGCATCTTTTAGGCGGGTATTGCCTTCGGGTAGAATCCTATTTTGTTTGGTAATTTCCAGGGGTCACGTGGGAACACGTGAGACGCCCAAAAAGTGAAACTGCCTTGGCTTTACTCCCTTTTGTTTTGAGGAGCTTTTTAAGGGTCACGTGGGAGCACGTGATACACCCTAAAAGAGAAACTGTCCTTATTGTTTTCCCTTTTCCCTTTGAAATAAGAGTTAAACACTTTGGGAAATCTTTTTTTCTGGTTCAAAGGAAGGGGGTTACGTGTTACCACGTGATCATGTTGGGTACTGATCTCTTCTACGTGCATGGAGAGAATCCCTTGTTTAAGAATTAAATTGTTTTATAGGGTTAAATCCTAATTTTATTTTAGAGGAATTAAATCCCTGTATGTTTGAAAGAATTAAATTCTTTAAACCCAATTCTCCCTCTAAGTTTTGGATCTGCATGGGAAAATCTCCCCGATGAGAATTAAATTCTCAACTTGTGGGAAGATCTGTTTCTGCAGATGTTCAACCAGAGGAAGAACTAAGTTCTTTTTTAGAAGAGTTAAACTATTGGTTTGAGAATTAAATTCTCTTTTGTTTTATGGGAGCTTATAGAATGATCTCCTTCCTTCTCTTACCTAGAGTTTTTTTCTCTGAAGAAATCTTCTTTTCTCTCTGGAGAATTAAATTCTCTTCGTTTTTTTTGTATTTTCCCTCTCTTCTTCCCTCTTCTTTTTTTTATTCTCTTCTTGGATCCTATTTATAGGAGAAAGAAAAGAATCAGTTTGTTTAGTCAATCTTTCATTGAAAGATTTTTGATTGATTTTATAACCAACATGATCTTTTAGATCACTCGGTGAATTTTATTCACCATTGGATTTTTAATCCAAAAGATATTTTATTTGTTGTTCCTAGCAAATTTTAGGAAAGTATTTCCTTCTACAGAATCTTTCTATAAATTGATGATTTTTAATCACCATTGGAATTTTAATCCAACGGTGCTACCTTTTACAGAGTGCAATCTTTTATGTTTGGAAAGATCTAGGGAAATATTTTTCCAATTAGGGTTTTGATTCCTTTTAATTAGAATTTAATTCTATTAGTTCAGAGGGTTTAAGAGTCTATCACGTGTTGGCACGCGACCTCACTGATTAATCATTTAATTAGAATTTAATTCTATTAGTTCAGAGGGCTCAGAAACCCATCACGTGTTGGCACGTGACCACACTGATTAATCATTTAATTAGAATTTAATTCTATTAGTTTAGCGGGCTCAGGAACCCATCACGTGTTGACACATGACCCCACTAATAAAGCATTTCCAATTGTTTATTTTATTCAGCGCATAGGCTTTGCCTGTAAAAGGTCACGTGTCTGCACGTGAGACCTGGTCACGTGTAGGCACGTGATACCCCCTTTGGGGGTTTTCCTTACTGCTTTATTTGTATTTTATTCAGTTCTCATGAGGGAACAAATGCTTTTAATTCTTTTTAATTAGAATTTAATTCTATTAATTCAGTGGGTTCAAAAGTCCATCACGTGTGGACACGTGACTTTATCAATTAGGCATTCAGGCGTAGATAGAATCTGCCCATAAAAAGGTCACGTGTTTGCACGTGAGGCCTGGTCACGTGTGAACATGTGATGCCTGCTTTTTGAGGATTCTCCCCCTTTTTTGTAACGGAACAAGTAGCTCTTGGCCGAAAATTTTGGCGGGAACATCTACCTTTCTGTAGCCCATGCAACAGATTACACATGTGGGATCCTAATCCGGCATCTCATACCTAGGACGTAGAGGATACTGAGAAACAGTTCTCGGTAATGAACACACCCGAAGAAGATGCATCAACATGCACTTTCTTCGATTGGATGGTGTTCCCTCATGGGAACTGAATAAAATACAAATAAAGCATCAAGAAAACCCCCCAAATGGGGCATCACGTGCTCACACGTGACCGGGCCTCACGTGCAAACACGTGACCTTTTATGGGTAGATTCTATCTACGCCTGAATGCCTAATTGATAAAGTCGCGTGCCCACACGTGATGGGCTCTTGAACCCACTGAATTAATAGAATTAAATTCTAATTAAAAGAAATTAAAAGCATTTGTTCTCTCATGGGAACTGAATAAAATATATAAATAAAGCAGTAAGGAAAACCCCCAAAGGGGGCATCACGTGCCCACACGTGACCGGGCCTCACGTGCAGACACGTGACCTTTTACAGGCAAAGCCTAAATGCGCTGAATAAAATAAACAATTGGAAATGATTAATCAGTGGGGTCACGTGTCATCACGTGATGGGTTTCTGAGCCCTCTGAACTAATAGAATTAAATTCTAATTAAATATTAATCAGTGAGGTCACGTGCCAACACGTGATAGACTCCTAAACTCTCTGAACCAATAGAATTAAATTCTAATCAGTGAGGTCACGTGCCAACACGTGATAGACTCCTAAACTCTCTGAACCAATAGAATTAAATTCTAATCAGTGAGGTCGCGTGCCAACACGTGATAGATTTTTATGCCCTCTGAACTAATAGAATTAAATTCTAATTAAAAGGAATCGAAAACCCTAATTGGAAAAATATTTCCCTAGATCTTTCCAAACAAAAAGATTGCACTATGTAAAAAGGAGCACCGTTGGATTAAAAATCCAATGGTGATTAAAAATCACCAATTTATAGAAAGATTTTGTACAAGGAAATATTTTCCTAAAATTTTCTAGGAACAACAAATAAAATATTTTTGGATTAAAAATCCAACGGTGAATAAAATTCACCGAATGATCTAAAAGATCATGTTGGTTATAAAATCAATCAAAATATCCCAATGAGAGATTGGCTGAACAAACTGATTCTTTTCTTTCTCCTATAAATAGGAGCCAAGAAGGAAGAGAAAGGAGGAATATACAGAGAGAGACAACAACAGAGAAAAAAAAGAGAAGAGAATTTAATTTTCCAGAGAGAAAAGGAGATCTCTTCAGAGAAAAAACTCTTGGTAAGAGAAGGAAGGAGATCATTTTATAAGCTCCTACAAAAAAAAGAGAATTTAATTCTCAAACCAAGAGTTTAACTCTTCTAAAAAGAACTTAGTTCTTCTGCTGGTTGAAGATCTACAGAAGCAGATCTCCCCATACGTTGAGAATTTAATTCTCATCGGGGAGATTCTGCCATGCAGATCCAAAACTTAGAGGGTGAATTGGGTTTAAAGAATTTAATTCTTCCGAACATATAGGAATTTAATTTCTCTAAATGAAATTAGGGTTTAACCCTATCAAAAGACTTTAATTCTTAAACAAGGGATTCTCTCCATGCACGTAAAAGAGATCAGTACCCAACATGATCACGTGGTAACACGTAACCCCCTTTCTCTGAACCAGAAAAAGAGATTTTCCCAAAGTGTTCAACACTTATTTAAAAGGGAAACAATAAAGTCAGTTCCTCTTTTAGGGTGTATCACGTGCTCCCACGTGACCCTTGAACAAACTTCTCAAAATAAAAAGGGAGTAAAGCCAAGGCAGAACAGATTTTGGACGTCTCACGTGACCCCTAGCAATTATCAAACAAAAGAGGATTCTACCCAAGGGCAATGCCCACCTAAAAAATGCTTCACGTGTCTCCACGTGACCCCTGACAAACACCATTTTAAAGATGGGGTAAAACTGAAGGATTAATATCCAATGCATGGGCGCTCTCACGTGTCCCCACGTGACCCCTAACAAATACTTTTGATATCCAATGCATGGGTGCCCATCACGTGACCCCACGTGAGCCCCACGTGAGCGCTTCAGTTTCAGTGTTTAACCCTACTTTAAGAGCCTCACATGGGAGCACGTGAGCGCCGAATGTACTCTGGTGTTTAGCACTATATTCGAGCCAATCTTAGCCCAAATTAGCTAAGTCTTTCAGAGGCAAAAATCTCTTGAAACTGAACCCCAATTATACTCTTGTCTTCCAAAACTGATCATCTCATATGGCATTCAAAGTGATTCCCAGAGCCTTCCAACCAACATTGGTTCAAGGGTACATCTCTTCATACCTCTGATATATGTCGTTGTAATCTTTCAACGTCTTTAGAGAGGTGATGGGTCCCAACAACTAGACATTCCATGGACTGTGAGGTCCTTAAACTCATAGACTATGATGTCTTTAAACTGTACTAAGATGTCCATAAACTTTATGGACTGTGAGGTCCTTAAACTCATGGACTATGATGTCCTTAAACTTTACAGACTATGATGTCTCTAAACTACCATGGACCGTGAGGTCCTTAAACTCATAGACTATGATGTCTTTAAACTTTACAGACTATGACGTCTTTAAACTGGACCGCAATGTCCCTAAACTAAAACAATAAAGCCCAAATGCTCTTTTGTTGTATCTTAAATGATCCTGTTAAGTTGATCTTAGTCTAAAATTAGACTAACGTGTCTTTAACAAACGTTAAGATGATCTTAGTCTAAAATTAGACTAACGTGTCTTTAACAAACGTTAAGTTGATCTTAGTCTAAAACTAGACTAATGTATCCTTAACAAACGTTTAAGTTGATCTTAGTCTCAAATAAGATTAACGATCCTTAAACCCAACCCAAACTCAAATCTAAGAAAATACGGATTTGGACTAATCCACGCCCTACGGGAGACAACATAAATTAGTCTCCGTATACAATCCACGAGCAAACAAAAATAAAACAAACACACACGACATGAAGTGACTATCTGGAGAAGGAGAAAATGGTTACCGCGATGAGGTAGCGTAATTAACTGCAGAGGCTTGCGCCTACAGGGAAGAGCGTCCCCACAATCAAAAAAACCCTCAAATGAGGGGGAATCTGACAAAGTCTGCTACAACGGCCGCATCCGTCTAAACCTCCGATATACGGTGCCATAAATCAACTTGGTATCTTCGGAGAGGTGGACGGATAAAACCAAATAGCATCTGCCCTCTGTATTCGGCGGAGAACAGATTCTGGCATGCCCGGTGGGACCTTTTCCTCTTTCCACTCTACACTTCGTGTGTCGTGTTTTTCCACGATCAAATAATCGCGGTATGTATGTTTGTGGTTAACCTTGGGTGATGGGATACTGAATCCGGTGTTTCGTCTCTATGAAGAATGGTGTTTGCTTCTACCCTAGCAACTCAGGCTCTGTCATATCTGGTGGGGTCAAGTATGGGCCACTTGCCGCTTCAAATCTCTGCAATCCGGCTATTCAAGAAATCAACGGGCTTCTCTTTGGGTTGATACTCCCACCTCCCACACTCGGTACCTCAACGCCGATGGAGGAAGCCCAAAGGAAATCTGTCTTCCACATGCTGGTTCCCCAAGCCGCTACTTTGCCGACAGAATCAGTCCTCCAACAACTGGCACCTGTCAAGGACCAAGGTCGACGCAGGGGACAGAATATTTAGGCTCTCAAAGGAAATAGGGGGCAGGCTCAGAAAAATCCTGAAGCTAATCAAATCTCTGCCGTAAGAAACGGTCGACGTCGATATCAGCGTCATACAAAATGAGCTGGGGCCAGTTCTCCGTATGGTCCTATTTCAACCCCAGTGGTAAATTTTGTTGTTCCAACTGTGAACAGCTTTAAATTGTTGTGAAGGGTCAGACAAAGTTCTCCTACCGCAATACTGAAGAAATTTATGCAGCCCATGGAGATCCCACGAGAGCAGAAACAAGTTCGCTCCCTGAAACAACTTTCCTCATCCATATATAAGGTGTGGAAGCAGGTGAAAGGGACTCATCCCAAGACGGATCCTGATACAGCGGTTCCTCCCAAAACAAAAGCAGCTTTTCATAACAAGAGGCCTAATAAAGCTTAAGTGCCCGGAGAAAACTCCAAAGGCCAAAACTCCAAACACCCCAAGCCTGGGGGTATGGTAGTTCACATAGTCTATGTGGTGAATTCAAAAGACGAAGTTCGAGCTTATACTAGTCACCGACCTCAAACTCGGTCCGTGACAAAAGTTCAACTGCAACATAAAAATTTGCAGAAGACGCTTGCTCAGGCGACACCACTCGCTAATCCATCGTCTAAGGCAAATCCCGAAGACGCGCCTGGAGAAAGAATAGAGAAGGAGTCGGATATTGATTTCCTAAAGCGCGCTCTGAAAAAGGGAGATGCAGAAGCGGCAGAAATGTCCACTAAGATGAACCAGACAGCCCTTCTGATTCAGAATATGGCTGGAATGATGGTTCAATCGGAACCACTGGCAGATGAACTGCCAGTAGTCGGTCTTAAAGATAAGGATGACATTTCAAATCCTCTACAAAGTTCATCAATGGCTGAGGAGGAAATGATTCCTAAAAGCAAAGCTGAACGAATATATCGCTCAGCAAATCGAAGCTCACTACGCTAGTGAGCCACAAATAGATCAATCAGGATTGGTCGACCGTATTCGACATGGCACAATCAAATACAGTAACCGCCAGAGTACACACTTCCAATGTGCCACATGTACAAAGGAACTGAGAATTCTTGCAGGCGCATTGCGCGATTTGAACCCATGTGCGGCAATACTGACAGTTCATCGGCTGTCTGGCGGGCATTGCCTTCGAATGGTATGCGGAACTCCCGAATGACTCCATGAATACTTTCGACGAAATGGAGATGCCCTCCTGTCAGAGATTCGCTAGTGTGAATAAACGCACTACCGTGACGGCACTGGTCAACGAAAGGGTTAGACCGAATGAGACTTGGGTTCAATGTGTTACCCGATGGCGAAATCTCTGGTCGAATACAAGCAACGCATCGATGAAGTTGCAGCCACGGGATTGCTCATCGCCACCCTTGACCCAAATTCAAAGGCGTCCTCGTAAATGGCCCTCTTCAAGCCGATAGCCTTTGATGAGCTCATGGATAAAATGACTCGATTGGATCAGCTGAGTCAAGACCCTTCATCATCTAATGAAGATGAATGAAAAGCGGAGGTAAGGTGGTATTTGTCGCCGACGCTCAACAAAAAATGAGCGACTTTGAAACAACCTGTCACCAAAATAGCGACGGCGTGGGTACTCGCCCCCCTCCCCCGAGGTATACACGGGGGGAATATTTCTCACTGGAGGAAGAATCTCTACATAAGATGGTCCTTTCTTCTCAAAGAATAGAAAGGATATCAAGGGACTTACAAACAAGTCCTACAGTTAAGTGGAATATCCCACTTGAACAAAAAAATGTCCACAAGCAAAATGGGCACGGATGAAAACCCGAAAGGGCGCCGTGAGTAAAAACAGTAGGACTACCGGCGATATTTGTGAAAACCCGAAAGGGCGCAGACTCGTAAAAAAAAAGGTACGTCCATAAGCAAAATAGGCATGGATGAAAACCCGAATGGGCTCCGTGAGTAAAAACAGCAGGGCTACCGGCGAGTCTGTGAAAACCCGAAAGGGCGCAGACTCATAAAAAATTCATGCACACCGGCAAGGTCCTCTTGACCTTGTAAGGAGAAAATACCTGCGTGAGATCCTTACGACTCACAAGGGAGCAACAAACTTAGGAATCCTTACGATTCCTAAGGAGAAAATGCACCTACGAGATCCTCACGACTCGTAGGAAGAAAACCCTTTATGAGACCCTTACGGCTCTTAAAGTCAAAAGTCTTAGTCGACAGAATCCTAACCCCGTCTACTAAGCCACCTTTGTTCAAATCAGCAAAGGCAAATGATGAGTCGCTCCTGGCAATATCCCAGTTGTAGCGATACAGATGCCTAAACAAGTGTCAAACTCCGATGGTTCATAGCTAATCTTTCCGGCAAATGCCGTCCCTACAGTCACTTGATGAAGAAAGGGACTCCGTTTTTCTGGGATCGCAAACACCAAAGCGCACTGGACGAAATCAAGCAATACTTGCAGAATCCGCCAGTACTGACCGCTCCGGTCAAAGGAAAGCCCCTCATCTTGTACACAACTGCCCTTGAAGGTTCTTTAGGCGCGCTATGGGCATAAGAAAACGACCAAGGGAAGGAGAGAGCCTTCTACTATTTGAGTCGAGTGCTCCTGGTGGCAGAAAACAATTACTCCCCCATTGAAAAACTCTGCCTGGCGTTGATCTTCGCGATAACGAAGCTCAGGCACTATGCATTAGCGCATGAGGTCCATCTTATATCAAAGGTGGATCCTCTCAAATATTTGATGTCAAGAGCCATACTAACAGGACGGCTCGCTAAATGGGCCCTGCTCTTGATGGAGTTCTCGATAACATACCGACCTCTCTAGGCAGTGAAAGGCCAGGCCATCGTCGACTTCTTTGCTGAGCATCCTATACCTGCCGATTCACCCCTAAATTGTGAATTACCAGACGAGCACGCGTTTGACACAATCGACGGGGAAAAGGGAGAGAGTAACACCCGGTGGGAACTCTACTTCGACGGGGCATCTTCCATGAAGAAGCGAAAGCACAGCTCTCCCATAATAAGTCTGGGGTAGGCCTCATCTTCGTGACTCCACAAGGAGGGATAATGAGCTTTGCCTTTTCCCTAACAGAGCTGAAGACAAATAATGAAGCAGAATATGAAGCTTTGATAGCAGGTCTTGAGATCACCGTCGACACGGGAATAAAAAATCTCCTTATATATGGAGACTCCCAGTTGGTCGCTAGTCAAGTAAACGACGACTATCAAACATGCAAACCAGAGTTGGTAAAATATGGTGAGAGAGTGCAACAATTGCTAACTCAAATCCCTGCCTACGCCTTGGAAAGCATACCACGTGCGGAAAATAGCAAGGCGGATGCAGTAGCCAAACTCGCTAAAGAACTGGCTGACGAAAACCTTGATAGCGTGAGGATCGTTGTGCAAAGTCGTCGGGTTCTTGCACCGGCAGAAATATCTCCGGAGTTGTTTGAAGAAAAGGAAGCGACCAAGCAAGTGGCCTTACAGATAAAGGACCAGGAAAATGCCAAGGATTAGAGAGAAGTCTTTATAGACTACTTCAAATCCCGTCGAACACCTGAAGATGCATCTTCAAGACATCAGCTAATAAAACGAGCTATATCATTTGCCTTCGTCAATGACACTTTATATAAGAGATCATTTGATTCTCTATGGCTAAGATGCCTGGGACCTGAAGAAGAAAGGAGAGTCGTCCAAGAAACTCACGACGGACTCTGTGGTTCTCACCAAGCCAGGCCGAAGATGAAACTGAAGATCAAAAGGATGGGCTACTATTGGCCCACAATGATCCAAGACTGCCTCGAATACGCGAAGCAGTGCCACTCGTGCCAGATTCACGGGGACTTTATCCACCAGCATCCAAATCCGCTACATACAACGGTGGCTAGCTGGCCGTTCGAAATGTGGGGAACTGACATAATCGGGCCCATTGAACCAATATCGTCCAGAGGCCATCGATTCATACTGGCGACAACTGATTACTTCTCCAAGTGGGCAGAAGCAGTACCACTAAGAGAAGTGAAGACGGAGAATATCTTCCATTTCTTCAAGACACACGTCATTTATCGGTTCGGCACTCCGCGACGGATTATCTCCGATAACGGGCCGGCCTACAAAAGTCACAAAATCAGCCACTTCGTGCAGCAACATAATATAGACTGGAGATACTCTTCGGTCTATAATCCCCGAGCTAATGGTCTGGCTGAGGCTTTCAACAAGACCTTGACGAAGATCGTGAAAAAGACGGTGTCCAAAAATAAAAAGGACTGGTACGAGAGACTGCACGAAACTCTCTGGGCGTATCGAACTACGTTCAAAATGGCCACAAACACAACGCCGTATGCATTGGTATTCGACATTGAAGCGGTACTCCCCTTGGAGATAGAGCTACCCTCCGTACGAGTGGCGGTTCATTACGAGCTAACGGATGAAGAGAATACTTATCTTCGGCTTGAAGTGCTCAACGCCCATGACGAAACCCGGCTCATGGCGCAGCAAAACTTGGAGGCTTATAAAGTGTTCATATCAGAATATTGCATTTTAATACCTCTCATTCATTATCTATTTTTTGTATTTATCGGTACTATTAACCGGTGTCTGCTCAGTATTACAGATTACAGGTATCCGTGACAAAATACTGGAAATACACTTAAAATCATGGATATTACAGTTGTGAGCTGACACTGCAACCAGAACCGCCGAACGATAATTCTTGGGTTTCTTTTTGCAACATGCTTGTGTACACACTTTTCTATCTAAATGGACCGACACAATACAAGTTGTACACAAGTGTGCACTAAGACCTAGGGGCTGCCTTGGCACACACTCATGATGGCTAGGAGCAAGTGGGCATGAGTGTGACATGCATTAAATGCTACAAGATTTGTGTTGACTTAAAGCAACATTGTTTCCCTCCAAAACCTGGGTGCAGACCAAGTCTAATTTGAGAAAACTAGCAGCACCAAAGTCATACTGGGGACAACAGAAGTGCACACAACAAATACGAGCCTAGGGGCTCAGATTTTGGCCGAGCACATGCTTGCCAAATCCGGCGTCGCCGGCCCCACCTCCTCTTGTGGGCCCCAAACTTCCACAGTGCCTCCCATACTGCCACTTGATCTTTATTTTATTATTTGTTTAATCTCCTTTTTTGCCTATAAAAGCGGACCATGGGGCAAAGTAGAAAGGGTCCAAGTTTTGTTAAACACTTCATACTCTTTTTTGTTTCTTTAGTTCTTGTACATAGCTTTCCCTTGAGTTCATGCCTTTGTCTTGATCCTGCAACCTCTTTAATGAGCTTGCAAGTTTAAGCTTAGGGTATTGATCTCAAGGTTGTATCTTGGACATAATAGAACTTTCATTTTGCACACTTGGGTTCCTAGTATTCTTGCTCTTTTTATTCTTGCTCTTTTACATTCTTGCTCTTTCCTTACTTGCTTTTACATTCATGATATTTATTAAAATGCTTTACTTTCTTGCTCTTTAATTCCATGCCTTTTAATTACTTGCTTGTAGTCTTTTCTTTTCTTTGTTCTTTTCTTTGCTCTTTTTGGTTTGTTAATATGGTGTTGTTAATATGATGGTTGTGAATATGTGTTGTTAGGAAAAAAGAAAGATATTGTAAGTTAAGGTTTCGTTTCCCATTTCCTTTTCCCGTATTTTCCATTTGAAACTCCGCCCAAACCTTACGCAAGAGCTCCGTTAGGCACCCTACCCTACCAAGGTATCGGTGATTCCTAACCGCGACCAGTTGCGTTCGGATTGGCCGGAGGAGAAAGCAAGAGACAAGAACGGACGGACAAGGGTCAATAAGCCGGATTCCACGAATACCGTGCTTAAGCACCCTAATCCACATTGTTGCCGATTGCTCTAGCTTCATTGGTTGAGTTCGGCTCAAAGGACTTGAATACGGATTTCCTTAACTTACACTATCCTATCTAATCCTAACAAACGGTTACTTTGCATATAACACTTAGGATAGATAAAGAACTTTCCACCCTCACGCATTAACTCGTAAGAACAAGAACATAAAACACTCTGTCTCCCTGTGGATCGACTCGTGCTCATCGCGGCTAGCTGCAAAGCGACACCGTCCTGATCACGGTTAAACTTTATAACTCTTAAAACTCGACATGCCAAAAGCGTGCGATCAAATGGCGCCGTTGCAGGGGAGATGGCAACGTTTTAGTTTTTGTTATTTCGGGTTAATCTCTGTACATTTCACTTATACAACTAACCCTATTTTCAAAACAACATAAAAATTTCAAAAAAAAAAAAAAAACAAAACCCAAACAAAAACTAAATAAACTAACTTTTTTATTCTTACCTGCTTGCACTCTGTAACTCAACTGAAGAAACAAACAATACCAGTGATATACCTATAGAACAGTGGGAACACAGAAAAAAATGGAACCCATCTGCCACAAGGGGGCCGGTGACATCCCTCATTCATCCGAGCTCGCCGGCCAAGTTGCTTCCTTCTGCCTCCAAACTTTTCTCTGTGCTCAAGTGTTCTGTTTTTGTCCTATTTTTATTGTTTGTTTTTTATAATTTTCAGTGTGCAGGTATTTGGGCATTCGTTTCGCTTTTCCGCACTAATATCCGTTTTTTCGACATTTATAGATTTTTACGGATTTGCGAACGGCGAGCGTGGGGAGCAAAGTGTACATTCAAGGCTAAGGTGATTACGAAGTATAGTGCCAAAGATCAGGGTAGTTTCACCCGCGCAAGCGAACATTTCAAGCTATTCGGATTTAACTTCAATGGGGGTTTCTAAACCCGAAAATTTATCGGTACGTACTTCGTTAACACCTTCTTTCTCAAATCCGATGCATCCACTATACATCTTTGCAGGATTCTTTGCAAGTTCTCTACCAAACGCCAAAAATTGACTAACCCGTATTTGTTGCAGTGACGTGCTTAATATAAAAAACGATTGTTTGATTCTTTGTAGAATTTTTATTGAATTGCGCATTGCACCCATTAATACGGACTTAAGGGCAAGCGAACCCCACAACATACGGTAAAGGATTTCATCACCTTTTCCGTGGCCCACGAACTTGAGCATAATGTTTACCCGCACAAATTTTAAAAGAAACTAGATTTTAAGGCTTAAGGACTTCGTGCTCATTAGGAGAAGTTAACTGTGTTTAGAACACCGCTTAACGGTATATCGTTTACGGGGTGTCTGGGAAAGTGTTAACGGCGAAACCGCCAAAAGAGAAAGGGTTATTTAATTATGGACCTTCGCGAAAGCGTCAGAAAACCTCCCCTTATCTCTGCACTTACCTGGCCTCGTGATCAGTATATCTTGAGCCCGTTTCTCGACACAGTTTTACTTCGACAATCAAGTTCTTGAGCTGGTCTAGTTGACCTAGGTGAACCCTAGACCGATTAGGTGTGTGGTATTTTGTGTCATGATTATTTTTGTCCAGATTCTTTTTTCTTGTGTATATTTCATTCTTTTGTTGATAACTAACTAAAAATATATATTAAAAAATCACATTCTTTTTCCTTCCTCTTCTCTTTCTTCTTCTCTTCATAGCATGGGTACCCTACCTTGGAAAACTCTTGCCGAACTTTGGTACCCACAACCAAACACTACTTCTTACAGTTCTTGCTTTGGTCGAATTTCAAACGACCCCTTCATGCCCAAAATTTCTTTGAAAGATCGGATAGACGCATTTAGGACTACCAATTGGACTCCGCAATCCACTTTGTATCAACCGTTTCAACCTTCGCCACCTTCTTACGTTGATACACCTTTTACGAGTCCTGTTGTAACTCCAAGACCCATGTCTATTGCTGAACGTATTGAACAATCTCGTAACCGATCTTTCACTCCTTTCACCACTGCGAATTCTTGGATTAACAATTCCATTCACCTTCTTATCCGTATGTTGATCCTACCCCTGTCCAACCATTCAATTACTATCCATCCTACCCAACATTTTCACCTTTCCCAGACATTGCTTATGAACAGCCTTTTGGGAGTTTCCAGTATCTAAACCACTTCGAATCTTTTACTGAAACCCCTTCACAACCTATGTCTAGTCTGGAATAGTCGTTGGAAGACTTTAGGGTAGCGTCATGCCAACAGATGATGGATTTGAATGCGTCCATAGCCGCCCTCATACAACCTAGTGACCCGGTAGCCAGTTTCCAACTAGCTCCACATTTTCCAATATATGATGAGGCGGTAGGACAGGTTGAGAATTTGAGTGGTGAGAGTGAGCTGTACCCCCTTCCAAATCAAAGCTACCCGTCCCAAATTGAATTTCACAACTCCAGTTTTAAATGTCTATCAAGTGTCCCAAATGATTTACCGATTGAAGATAGAATATTTAATGAGTTGTGCGACTTTGTAGTGTTTGATTTACACGATTTTGAAGGGACCCTTCCAAGTGAAACCAATTCCCAACCTTTTGACCTCTACACCTCCATCTTAGAACCAGAATTGATTGAAATCCATGATTTTGATGAGGTGTTTGAGAATATTGATTTTCACTTGATTGAGGATATTGACGCTGGGGATATTTTGGATGATGAACCCGCAGATTTGGATGAGTTTTTCTCTCCAATTCATCATCCCGAGTCATTAACTGTTTTTCCTGAATTTCATATGCGTCTTGATATTGATGATAAATGCATGGATGAGCTGAACATTGAGGAAAATTTTGAGGATATTTTTTAGGATGAACCAGTTTTGCATGATGAGTCGAATTTTCCAATCATCCTATCCCCTTCATTGACTGTGTATACCCTCCGGAACCTTTAACCGATAACCTTCCTCAACCACTTCCCTCCATCCTTTCTATCGTTCCGACCTTGCAAGACACCGTATCAATTTCACTTCCTGTGTCTGGTTTACCAAGTTCGGCGTACCCATTGTTAGTGTTTATGCCCTAGAGGTCATTACTGTATCATACTAGTTTGTATATTACTTAATGTAAGCTTGGGATATTCACAGTTGTATTGACAGTCTTGCTAAAAATGGTAGTATGCTACTTAGTTTGTGTCTACTTTAATATGTGCATATGTTTCTTTTAACGTATCGCTTATACATATTAGTAGAGCCCTTAGGATCTTTGCTTGATTACCAGCGTTGTGATGGCAGTCACACTAGAGGGGGCTGGGTAGTCTGTAAGCAACATCCTATACAGGTCCCTGGTCGTAGGATTATCGAGATAGGGCATCAATACTCCGGAGTAGACTGGTGTATATGTTTCTCATCCCAGTTGGGGAGATGGTCTCTCCTACAGCCATCAGTACGTCGTACTGGAGATAGTATGCAGGTGTTCGTTAGGTTACGGGTACACCGGACAGGACTCGCCGGGAACTGTAAGTTGGATTTATACCCATCGTCAGATAGCAGTTCCCAGGTGACATGAGTACAGCTTAGTCCGTCGACTTGACACTGCTACTTCGCCTCGAGTGTGTTCCCACTGTACTTAGATTACTACCCTACCACGGCTCAAAGGAGTCGTGCAAACAGGTAGTAGTTGGGTGTAGTCCCGAAGCACTTGGAAGCAGTGGCGGTTAGACAGGATTCGTCTCTCCCGCTATTGGGGGTTGATATCGCGCTGTGTATGGAGAGCCATTACGCAAAGTCTCTGGCCAGGGCAAGCGAGATTTACTGGTGGCTTCCAGTAGTTTCTCAAGGTGTAATGGGCTTCACTCCGACATGACTTATACCGCTATTAGGGGTCTGACGTTTACCGCCCCCTAGGCCTGATATGCGATAGTCTTAGACGAACAGACCGGACTGTACGGAGATTGTCACATCAGGCTCAGTAGGAGTTCGGATGGGTTTCCTCATCGGCCTTCTTATCGACGTCTGCCTGGGGACCGTTACGTACAGCTAGTGCCGCTTGCGGTCTGTGGTTAAACCCACTGCCAGCATAGTGTCGAGTCTTTAGAGTCCCACACAGAGAGTTTCCCTGCTTCGGGCGAAACGATATAGAGGTCGTATGGTTTTACGACAGGGTTCGGACGCATACGTGTTTTTACGCACGTACGATGTTCGGACAGTTTTTACAAGCTGGCTTTGGTTTAAGCCAGATTCTAGTATCGAATTATTGGATTTATACAGTCTAAAGTTTTTCCGTGTTTTCCCGGATAGGAGGGGTGTTCTCGTAATTCTTTGAGAAGCTTCTAGAAGTATGATGACTTGGAGGCTAAGGTGGCATTTGCATTTATTGGATTAATGAGTCATGAGAGTGAATCATCCATGGAGTTAATGTTGCATTAATGTTTTAAATAACTCATGAGATGAATCACTCTATCAATTAATGAAGCATGATGACACATATTTATTTGTTATTCATTTTAATTATATCATATGCTTCATATATTTAAATGATATCATCATTCCAAAAGGATTCTCATTCTCACCTTCTCTCTCCTCAAGCTCTCTCTTTCTTCAAACCCTAACCCTACCTCTCATGTGTTGAGATCAAGGGTTAGCAAGACTTGTTAATCCATAATCCTACTCTATATCCCCTAGGTTGCTTTGATTAGCACTTTTAGTAACCTAGTTACCTTAAGTTAGAGGTCAAGCTTGGAGTAGTAGCTCTCGGGTGGATCGTCTTTGACTCAAGGAGGTCGTTGAGGTGTCGACGTTCCATAGAGCCTACGAGGTATGGAGGACAGCGATGAAGACCCGAAGGACAAGTAACGTGAGGTATAACTTCGAAACCGAATAGTTAAACCTTTCGTAGTTTGCTAGTAATGGTTTAGACACGATCCGTGTGCTCAAGTCCGTGTTACGAAGCTTTGATAATTGTTTTTCATATATTCCTCCTCCCCGCAAGCTTGTGGGGTGCGTGACATGGACTTACACCCATGTTTTCTCATGAATCTTGAGGGATTTGACCCCATCTCTCGACGGGTTGATAGATTAGCACAATCGCTTTTTACACATCGGTCATTACAAATTGTGCTAATTTATTCACTCAATTTCACCCTCAAGTTCGTATTCCACTTCTTTCTCCCTTCCGCCATTCTTCTTCTCATATACCGGGACCGTATACCACTTCTATCCCCATATGGTCCCGTGTATTCTCCATTTCTTTCCTCTCCGCGTTCTTTCACCAACCAGCACATTACAGAGATAGAATTTTCGAATGGTTGGTGTTAACTTTTGGCCTGTGTAAGGCCTTGTATAGATAATATTGTTCTTTCCCCCTTAATCCTGAAATTCAATGCTTGAACAGTGGAAACACTATTTCACATAAGTTTTGGGGGGACCCTTTTGTGTATATATTTTTGTTTTTCTTTCTTTTTTTTGTATAAAATTTTCTTTTGAGGAGCACCGGCAATTTTGACCCTCTTGGTGTAGCCTGACAGTGAAGGCACTATCAAGTTTAAGTTTGGGGGTGTGCTCGGTAAGCTTCCTCCCTTCGCATTCATTTGTATATTTTGCATTTGCATACTTATTTAAAAACCCATAAAAATAAAAAAATTTACAAAAATATAAAAACTTTGTTGTCAAGTTAGCTAATAGGGTAACTTAGATTTTTATTCCGAAAGTTTAGTTGATACGTTAGGAATAACTAAATCCTAGGCTTAGGAATTGAAAACCCTAAAAATAACCCTCATTCTGTTTAACTTTGGTAATTATACGTCCTTACAGTTTTTTTGAGAAGTAGGTAATCTTGAGTTCAGTTCTTGAGTTAAGTCGAGATGAAGGGAAATTATTGAAGCTTTACTGAAGGATAAGTCTGAAAAATAGTTTCCATTCTTAAATCCAAATTCAAAAAGTATATACCCCACAAACTGCACTTACACGCACCTTGAAACTTGGGATAGTAGAGGATACCTAGAATTACGCTTGCCTGATAACCTAGTATGAAAGAAAAACGGTATTTAAAGCTAAACACCAAAAGAGCATCATTGAAAAATATATCCGGTCTTGAAAAAGAAAAATAAAGAAAAGAAAAATAAATAAATAAAGTCAAGACCTGAAAACTGCTATTTACGTTTTAAGCTCACGCATTCAGTAATCGGCTGTTAGTGCCTCAAGAAGCATTAATAGTCGCATGAAAGGTGTGTGAGCAACACCGTCCATCATTTAACGAAAAGAAGTAGTATTAGGTATTAGAGAAAGGGTAATATAGCTTGAATTGAATTCTTAAGTGTAGGGGTGAATAATTTACATACACATAGGGATATACAATCGATTTTTGGATGAAAGATAGAAATAAAGAATAAGACTTATGTTTTCTGTAAAGTTGATAAAAATCCCTGATTTAAGACCGCACTTTAGAAGAAAAACTCAGGAGATACCAACATCTTTCTAAACTTTTTTTGGAACGTATAGGATCTAAGGTTAAATAGATAGGAGGTGTGAAACATAAGGGTTGGATATTTCTAACTTAGGATAATAGAATTTCTAACTGTAGTAGTAGAATCAACGTTAACTTATGAAACTAACTTGACGGGATTTTGTGGGTAGTATCTGCTAAAAACCCTCAGGAGACAACACTCCTCCTACTAGGGACACCTAGAGGTTTAACGGCTTGTTGCACGTGCTCAGTGCAATCGCGTTCCCTGCGAAAGTGAAGCTAGGATTTTGTTTTGCTCGGGACGAGCAAAAGATAAGTTTGGGGGTATTTGTTCATACCAGAATATTGCATTTTAATACCTCTCATTCATTATCTATTTTTTGTATTTATCGGTACTATTAACCGGTGTCTGCTCAGTATTACAGATTACAGGTATCCGTGACAAAATACTAGAAATACACTTAAAATCATGGATATTACAGTTGTGAGCTGACATTGCAACCAGAACCGCAAACCGACCGATAATTCTTGGGTTTCTTTGTGCAACATGCTTGTGTACACACTTTTCTATCTATATGGACCGACACAATATAAGTTGTACACAAGTGTGCACTAAGACCTAGGGGCTGCCTTGGCACACACTCATGATGTCTAGGAGCAAGTGGGCATGATTGTGACATGCATTAAATGCTACAAGATGTGTGTTGACTTAAAGCAACATTGTTTCCCTCCAAAACCTGGGTGCAGACCAAGTCTAATTTGAGAAAACTAGCAGCACCAAAGTCATACTGGGGACAACAAAAGTGTTATAACGCTTTAGGAATCGTTTAGGCAATTTTCCATTTTTAGGTAAAATAAATTGTATTTTCCGTAAAAACCTAGAAGCGATCTTTTTGCGGTATAGAATTCACTGCACCTAGTGTAGCTGGAATATTGCTAGTTTGCGGGTTGTTGTAAGCCACTTGTAATTTTAGTGCATTTTAATATTTTCCCCTAATTAAAATATTATTTTAAGCTTTTAATTATGCACTAAATTAGTGGTAATTACTTTTTTGCTTGGGTTAATTATTGCTAATGTGGATCTATACTAAGTTAATCAGTAGATTAGCACTAATCCATCTTTGAAAATATCCATCCAAAATATCTAAATATTTGTTGATTTAATGGGAAATTTTAATTAGAAAAGAAAATGAATTTCAAGGTGGCATTTTAAATAAAGCTTTTCTTTTGTTTTCTTCTAGATTTTTTCCACAACATTCTACACATTTCCCACCTCCTCATGCCTTGGCCAAAACCTCCCCTTGCTTCCCTTCATCTTTTTCCACCCCATTTCATCTTTCCAAAACCAAATTAAATCATCAAAAATCCTAAATAAATCACACAAACTCAAATATAAATCTTTTCCCTTCATTCCTTAACCCTAATCTTGCTTGGATCTTCATAGAAGTCATCTTTTTGGAGGGTTAAGTTTGGTTTTCTTGTTGCAAGTTGCTAATTTTGTGGAGGTATAAAACCCTAACCCTAATCTTTATTTGTTGTTTAATACTTTAAATTAGCTTATTAGATATTAATTTAAGCTCTCAATTTCATGTTTTGAAATTCAAGATATGGTTTTTGATATCAAGTTAAGGTTTTGGTTAGTATAAATGGTTAATTGATAGGTTAAGCTTGAAGAAAACTTAACCTAATTGCTAGTTTGTTAAATGATATTTTCCTAATTGTATAATTAAGCTAATTAGCAAACTAAACTTTTACTAATCCTATTTGAGTGAGTTTAAAATTCTAGTAAGGGTTTGTATAGTTTAATCATGCTATATTGTGATATTTGTGATTGGTAGTTTTGGTAAAACTTGTAGTTTTGAGCTAAAATGATATAAATTGCTTACTAGATTTCCGGATAATTTAGACGTGGGTTTCTTTTGACGTTGCGACGTTATTTATATTAGATTTCATGTTTATTTTGTGATGTGAATGCGCGATCGGTATGATCAGGGTCTAGCTTGATAGTTGTGTCGTTTAGCATTCCTAGCTAGGGTTGTGTCGATGTCATTCGTGTCTTTGTATAGTTTTTGCTCTTGAGTTGGTTTCATAGTGTCGCTATGCGCGTTAGCCACTAGACGGACACTTGAGAGTATGTTGGAGTTGGTGCGTCGGTCAAACGTAGCTTGTACGTGTTACTGGTCGATTGCTAATATACACTTGTTATATTGTTATATGCTTGCAGGATCGCTGGCGGGGACTTCGGGCACTGCGAAGAAGGAAAAGAGAGTGGTTGGCTTTACTTAGCCAGGATTGTTGTGAGTAGATTTAACATCTACAGGAGAATCGCCCGCATGGCGTTATGCGTCAGGGCTAGATTAAATTATATGACTACTAGTTAGATGTATACGGATATTGATTGTGCATGTATACCTTTGTTGCATATCTCATTTTTCTATTGTGCATGGACTTAGTATTAATTAGACACAACACCATTATTGTCGGTTCATGTTTCACGAGCACTAATTGTATGCTACACACACCGTCAATAATTGCCATGACACGCACAACACCTATACATATATGATATTGTATTGTTTAGGGACATTGAGACATGATCCTTATTTTCCTTCGTGCATATGACATATAGCATACCTGTATACCTACATGCTTACACATATGCCTTTCCGTACTTACATGCTAGTTACCCATATACCTATATGGTATTGTACCATTAGTGATAGGTATATACACATATTTGACATAGCTACATGTACATCTTGCATATATGCTTACATATATACCTGGAGGGTATTATATCATTATTGATAGGTAGATACACATATCTTGCTATACCGACATGGTTACATATGGCTATAGCTACATGTTCACCTTTATTTGATATTATATGGACTTGGAGAAATTAGGAACCGCATGATATATATTAACTTGTTACAGTTAAATAGCGGCTTTTTCTTTATATGCTCACATTACAGTTTTATGGTGCATATATTATATTTCATGGATTTCGCATTGATAGATGGTTTTCATATGATGTCCTCTGATATTTTTACTCCTAAGTATATATAACAGTGTAATGGGACGCTGTTATATATATATATATATATATATATATATATATATATATATATATATATTAGTGGAATGTGACGCTAATATATATGTATACATGTCTAATTTATATATATCATCATAATGATTCATGCAAATATACTTATTTATTACTTGATATTTTTTGGATTTGAGGACCGTGGTAGTTTCATGAAATTATACATTATTTGAAAAACCTGGTTTCTCTTGATATGATATTTCAGCTTCCACCATGAGATTTCTCGGTTCTGAGCTTATATATTACCCCATGCGAGGAGTGAGTGGGCCGTGTGCGGGTACATGGTAGAACCCGGTTGGTTCTCCGGGGCAAGAAGATCGAAGGTCCATGCCGATGAGCCTGGCTGGGGGCGTTTGCCAACCGGTGATAGTATTTGGACTCGACGGATATCTGGGGGATATCGATCGAGGTTATGTACGCACATGCCTTATCGATTTCGGGAGTGCACACTCAGGTTCTATAGGATGTACGTACATGACATAGGAGGGCCAGTCCCAGGTGATGGCGCCTCAGAGATGAGTATTTATGTGTCGATGTTAGACACTTGTTTTCATGATGTTTTTGGGTGTAGATATTGGACACTCAGGTTTCATGAGACTTACTCGATATTGGATACTGGTTATATGAGATTTACTTGATATCGGACACTCAGGATATATGAGATTTACTTGATATTGGACACTCAGGATATATGAGATTTACTTGATATTGGACACTCAGGATATATGAGACTTACAGGATATGAGGGCCAATTTGGGGGATGATTTGAGGAAATTTGGGATTTAGATTGTCTTGATGGAGTTTGGTCACGCCACGAGGTCAGGATTTCGTAAGGATGACATGTTTTATCCCATACTCCGCATTTATTTTATATGCATTGCTTCATGTATTAGTAGAACCTGATAGAATACCTTTGATACTGTTGCACACATATTGCCTTTATTTGCTATCAGTTTGCATGTGTTAGATTCGCGCTGTACGTGCATACTTGCGATTACCTGCATGTGTTATTTACTATTCATGAGTTGGCAACTCACCCCCGTTGTGCCACAGGGTTTGCAGGTTTTTCCTCAGAGTAGTTGAGGTAGGGCTTCTACCTATCATATCATCTTTGGCTGCGGATACCGCTAAGGCTGACTGTGTACAGTTTTGCTATAGGTGGGTTTTGCGGTTATCTGTTTATGTACATTGTATCTTGTTGTATCTTGTACTCTCCATCTACCATTATCATGTATTGACTTAGAGACTTGATGTGAGGAAGATATTGTTTATTTTTGGTGACTTGGATATCTTTTATGCATTTTTATTTATATCATCTTTTATTTCTTCGCTACGGCGTCGTATATCTGTTGTGGTGGTTGTTTCCGCCTTTGGGCGTGGATTTTGCTCCCGTTGGGGATGCTTTACTTATATTTATGTTGTACCCATTTTTGGGGTTAGTTTTTACAAAGGAGGTGCTGCCAAAATTTTTTAAGAAAGAAAATGTGGACTTTTAAAGAAATTGGTTTGAGATTTCAAAGGTTTTAAAGAAAAATGTTATTATCACTTACTACTTTTGATGGTTTAGATTGCTGGGTTTTCGGCTTACTTAAATTGCATTACGCCTGTAGACGTTGCGTAGTTTAAGGGCCGTCACGTGCCAATTTCGGGTCGTGACAAAGTTGGTATCAGAGCGCTAGGTTTTAACTTTCGGAGTGTAGGATGACCTTGGTATGATGGAGTAGGTAGCTTAAGCAGAGTAACGTAGTGTGTGTATGTCCGCGGCATACTCACGATCACGGTACTCCGCCTAAAGTGACATAAGTACTAATTGCTTGAAATTCATTCCTTGATGATACATATCCTTGTGATTCGATTTCCGTGTTCATATCGAATCCTATTTCCATTTATAGCGTTTGTCGCCGATGACCATGAGGACTCAGAGTGATTGTTGGAGATAGTGCCCTCAGAGTCAATTATTGGATCACAGGCACGTGATTGCAATGATTGAGAAAGGACCTATACCATTAGAACAGTCTTACTCAAGATGATAGTATGCTATCTGGTTTATCTTTATCATCATGTACTGTTTTAGGTGACCTTACAGGTCATTATTGCACGTTGATAGACCCCTTAGGATTCTTGCTTGACTACCAGCAGTATGATGGCGATCATATACGTGGGAGCTGGGGTCTATAAGCACATCCTTAAAAGGTCCCTAGTCGTGGGAGTATTTGAGACAGGGCATCGATACTCTAGAGTAGACTAGTGTATACAGTCGAGACCCCGACGAGGGGCGGTGGCCGGTCTCACAAGCCTTTGGTGTCAGTTGGTTCACCTAAGATGTATACAGGTGCTCATTGGGTTATGAGTACACCGGACAGGACTCGCCGGGAACCTGCTAGTTGGGATTATACCAGACGTCAGATAGCAGTTCCCTGGTGACATGTGTACAGGTTAGTTCATCGACCTGAGATCGTCACTTGTCTCGTGTGAGTTCCCACTGTGCTTTGATTACTACCCTACCATGGCTCAAAGGAGTCATGCAAACAGGTTTTAGTTGGGTACAGTCCCGAGACACATGGAGGCAATGAGTGGATCTGCAGGTGTTCGTCTCTCCCAGTATTGGGAGTGAGATCGCGCTGTGTCTAGGAGAGCCATTACACAAAGCCCTCGGCCGAGGCAGGAGATTTACTGGTAGGTATTCTAGTAGTATCTCAGGGTGTTCTGGGCTACACTCCGACATGACTTGTACCGCTTTTGGGGGTCTGACTTTTACCAACCCCTTAGGCCCGCCATGCGATACTCATAGACGAACGGACCGGACTGTACGGATATTGCACTGACAGGCTCAGTAGAGTGTCAGGATGAGTTCGCTCATCGACCTCCCTTTTGGTCAATACTTGGTAGCCCGTTACGTACGGCTAATACCTCTGACGTGCTAGTGGTTAAATCCACAGCCAAAGTATTGACGAGTCTTTAGAGTCCCCCACAGACAGTTTCTCAAGTTTCGGGCGAAACGCTGTAGAGGCCGTATGGAGATATGGCAGGGTTCGATCAGATACGTGCGGTATTGCACGGATCATGATCGGACGGATAATACTAGCGGGCTTTGGTTTAAGCCGGATCCTAGTATTTTACAGTGTAGATTTTGTCTCTTTGCATTTGCATTCAATAGGAATACAAATGCGGGTATGTATATACAGTCGCGGGGTTTTCCTGTAATTTATTACGGGATCAGTTTTCTGAAGTTCCTAGTTTGCATTCCGTTTCGGCCAGTTTTCCTTTGTTCTTTCACGGTCGGATTTTTCCGATGGAAGGGGTTATTTGCAAGTGTGCAAATTAGATATGTGGAAGGGGTTTCTTGTAAATGAAAGATTATGATAGCATCTTTTGATTCCCTTTTATTCATCATGGTTTTCTTTATGAGATTGGATTTGTATAAGACATTGATGTGATATAATTTCATGATTATCATCACACCTTTTCTTATCCACACCTCACCTTTTCTTGTGCTCACCTTCCTTCACTCTCTCCCTCCCTAATTATGGCCGGCCACACATTTGGTGGAGAGAGGATTTTCATTTTTTTTGGGTGTGGGGAAATTCTTGTTCTCATTTTTGCTTACACAAAAATCCTAAGCTCATTTCCATTGTTCATTTTCCTCCATCACCATGGCAACTTCATAACCCCATGAGACAAACATTACTACACTTAGCCTACAACATCCTTGGGCACGTCGACTCGCCAACTTCGTGCTCGAGTTGCCTCGGTCCAGAGGTGGGAGCCCGTAAAAGAACCCGGCGATGTGGTGCCCGTTCCGACGAGGAGATGAAGATCGGAGATTCCGCGAGGAGATCGGAGTAGAAGCTGAAGACCGAAGGACACGGATCGCTCGGTATAGCATTCTATCCCTTCTCTAGTTAGCTAGGTATAGGTTAATGGTCACGATCCGGGTTTTTGTATGCGGTAGCGCCGGTTTCAAAGTCAAGAAAATTTTTCGTTTCCGCATTTTGGCCTCGGATAGACGGCCGGGGCGCTACCGTAGTCCAACAGTGATGCGGTGAGAGCCGAGGTCAGAGTTGACTCGTGTAGGACGAGGACTATCCAGGATGGCACACTCGTTGCACAGGAGCAGATGGATCTGCCTTCGATAGATCGTATCGCTAGGCTTGAGGTAGAGATGCAGGACTTGTGCCAGACGATGAGGTCTTTGGTTGAGGCCAGTCTAGCGCAGCGACAGGACGTTGCCACCCCTGTTACCTAGTTATTCCTTGCGATCAGCACACAGCATTGTGTTACGTATACAGCACCAGTGGACGCAGCCCTATTTGATGAGGAGCGTCTTTCCGAGACTTTGGGAGTTCGAGCATAAAGGAGGGCTCGTGCAGGTGTGTCAGCCCCGAGACAGTTCAGTCACCGTGACAGGTTTCATGCACGTCGCGGGAGTAGCAGAGGCTTGGGACGAGGAGGGTCGTGTTAGCTAGATCAGCCATTTGTTGTGTTAATTCTGTCAGCGATTCTTTTGTTGCGCGATACGTGTTTCGGTCGTGTGCCAATCGGATAGGAGATAGAGATTCGTCCGTCGTTTTGATCCTTCTAGAAATGTTGGATTTGACGTTCTCCTGGGCACAGACTTATTAGCTGCGTGCTATGCATCTGTGGACTACCGTGAGAAAACAGTCAGGATTTGTTTTCCCGGTGAGTCAGTTCTTGTTGTGCAGGGGGACAGTGGTGCCGCCCTCACAGCTTGAATTCAGCCTTTTTCGCTGGTCGGCTTTTGAGGAGAGGATGTCGAGGATTCTTGGCTTTCATTCATGATACCGGATCCACAGTGGGTTTGTTGGACCGGGTTCCTATCGTGCGGGAGATTCCGACTTTGTTCCAGATGAGCCGGTGGAGCTTAGGGAGCTTAAAGATCAGCTGCAAAGTTGCTAGTTAGGGGGACTTGTGCGTCCAAGTGTTTCTATTTAGGGAGGTCCTATTCTGTTCATCAGGGAGAAAGACGGCAGTTTGAGATTGTGTGTTGATTGATCGTCAATTGAACCGAGTTACGGTGCGAATAGGTGTCTTTTACCTCGCATTGACGATTTGTTCGACTTGCTCCAGAGTGCGAGACATTTTCTTAGTTTGTTGGGATCAAGTCATCATTGGTTGCGGGTTCAGAATGATGACATTCCGAAGACTGCTTTTGTGCGCGCTACGGGTAGTACGAGTTTTAGTGGTTTCGTTGGACTCGCTGATGCCCTGGCAGCGTTCGTGGATGTGATGAACCAGATTTCTTCAGGTCGTTCCTCGACCAGTTGATTGTTGTGTTATTGATGACATTCTGATCTTTTCCAAGAGTCATGAGGAATATGTGCAACATATGAGGATTTGCTTTGCAGATATTGGGAGAGCACCAGCTGTTTGCTAAATTCTCGGAGTGTTCCTTCAGGCTTGATTGTGTTGACTCCTGGGTCTTGTAGTTACGGGAGACAGTATTCGTATGGACCCGAGGAAGATCGAGGCCATACAAATTGGCCCAGACTTGCAACGGGGACAGTTGTCCGCAGTTTTGGGCTTAGCAAGTTTTTACCACCGTTTCGTGCAGGATTGTTTGTGTATCGCTGCACCGTTGACTGGACTGACCGGGAAGGAGGTTCCTTTTCTTGGACTGAGTCATGCGTGTAGAGTTTTCAGCAGTTGAAGACTCGGTTGACAACTGCACCGGTTCTTTCTTTGCTTTCTGGATCGGGCGACTTTGTTGTTTAACTGTGATGTTTCACGAGTGGGGCTCGATTTTGCATTGATGAGGCATTTTAGAGTTATCGCTTTTGCTTCCCGACAGTTGGAGGAAGTACGAGCAGGATATCCCACTCATGATCTGGAGATGGCCGCGGTGGTCGTGCGTTGATGATTTGGGACACTACTTGTGTGGAGAGTCGTGTCAGATTTTCACGGACCACCAGAGCTTAATGTACATCCTCCTACAACGGGTTTTGATTGTTGAGACAGTGCCGTTGGATGGAGCTTGTAAGGGATTGTGATTGTGAGATCCTTTATTACCCATGGCAAGGCGATTGTGGTAGCTGATGCTTGAGTCAGAGGCCCGGGGTTAGCTTGTCCCAGTTGTGCGCAGTTCTGAGACAGTCTTCTGCAGATTTACAGTTCTTGTGTGATCGTTGAGTATAGCTTAAGTTCGCCTCTACAGAGGGGACATCTTGCTCATGTCTGCGCCCATCTACTTTTACTTAATCGTTTTCGTGAGGCACAGCCCACCGATGCTCATTGTCTGTGATACTTGAGCATGTTCGTCAGGGTAATAATCTGGAGTCCTTGATTTATGACTAGGGTGTGCTGCGTTTAGGGACGCGTTGTGTGTACCTGATACTGATGGGTAGAGACGCAAAATCCTAGAGCAGGCACATCAGTCAGCTTTATGTGTTCATTCAAGTCCACCAATATGTAGCGTGACTTCTGAGATAGTTACGGGTGGGCAGGGATGGAGAGTGAAGTTTCGGATTTCGTTTCGAGGTGTCTGTCTTGTTGCGAGCTAAGGTTGAGCATTTGAGACAGGCTGGAGAGTTGCAACCTTTAACCGTTCCAGAGTGGGAATGGGAGCAGATCTTCATGATTTTTGTTGTGGTGTCTACCCAGGTCTAGACAGGGTGTGACTCCATTTGGGTGTTGTTGTCCGATTATGCTCAGTTTGCTCGGTAGTTCTTTGTTAAGTTTGTGCGTTTGCACGGAGTTCCTTCATGCGTTGTATCCAATAGAGGCATCGGTTCGCTTGCCGTCTTTGGCAGAAGCTTCAGGAAGCCTTGGGTACTGGATAAGCTTTAGCTCTGCTTTCCATCTGTATGCCGATGGTCAGTTAGAGCGGACTATACAGACTCTGGAGGATATGCTTGTGCGTGCGTACGTACTAATTGTTTGTTGGCAGTTGGGATCGTCACTTGCCATTGTTAGGATTCTCCTTCGATTGCAGTTATCAGGAGACATTCTAATTGGCAACCTTTAGGTTTTGTTTGGTAGGTCGTGTCGATCGCCAGTCTGTTTTTCTGACTCCGCGAGAGTAGGATTTTTAGACCCCAGCTAGTCATGAGACTACGGAAATGGCCCAGTTGATTCAGGTCAGGATGAGAGCAGCCCAGTGCAGACAGAAGTCTTATGCCGACCGTGGTGGTCGCAGACTTGAGTTTTCAGTGGGAGATCATGTATTCCTACAGATTTTCCGATGAATGGCGTGTTGAGTTTTGGGATGCTTAATTCCAAAATTTTAGGTCCTTTTGAGATCCTTGAAGCGAGTTAGTACCGTTGCCTATAATTTGGCACTTCCGCCCAGATTTTTGAGTATTCACCCCGTATTCCTTGTGTCGATACTTCACAAATACCTTCATGACCTTTCTCACATATTCAGCACCAGACCATTCTTTTGGACGCGATCTTTCGTTCACCAGCAGACGATAGTTATAGTGGATCGGCAGGTGGAGGTACTTCGGTCAAGGGTCTTGCTATATGTGAAGGTTCTTTGGCGTAGCCGTATAGTGAGGTGATCACTTGGGATGCTGCGAGCGAGATTTAGGAGTTTTGTACTCATCTTTTTGAAGGTACACTTAGTGAGAATTTTAAATTCGAGGACCGAATTTCTTTAAGGGGGGAAGATTGTAATGCTTTAGGAATCGTTTAGGCGATTTTCCGTTTTTAGGTAAAATAAATTGTATTTTCCGTAAAAACCTAGAAGCGATCTTTTTGCAGTATAGAATTCATTGCACCTAGTTTAGCTGGAATATTGCTAGTTTGCGGGTTGTTGTAAGCCACTTGTAATTTTCGTGCATTTTAATATTTTTTCCTAATTAAAATATTATTTTAAGCTTTTAATTATGCACTAAATTAGTGGTAATTACTTTTTTGCTTGGGTTAATTATAGCTAATGTGGATCTATGCTAAGTTAATCACTAGATTAGCACTAATCCATCTTTGAAAATATCCATCCAAAATATCTAGATATTTGTTGATTTAATTGGAAATTTTAATTAGAAAAGAAAATGAATTTCAAGGTGTCATTTGAAATAAAGCTTTTCTTTTGTTTTCTTCTAGATTTTTTCCACAACATTCTACACATTTCCAACCTCCTCATGCCTTGGCGGAAACCTCCCCTTGCTGCCCTTCATCTTTTTCCACCCATTTCATCTCTCTAAAGCCAAATTAAATCATCAAAAATCCTAAATAAATCACACAAACTCAAATATAAATCATTTCCCTTCATTCCTTAACCCTAATCTTGCTTGGATCTTCATAGAAGTCATCTTTTTGGACGGTTAAGTTTAGTTTTCTTGTTGCAAGTTGCTAATTTTGTGGAGGTATAAAACCCTAACCCTAATATCTATTTGTTGTTTAATACTTTAAATTAGCTTATTAAATGTTAATTTAAGCTCTCAATTTCATGTTTTGAAATTCAAGATATGGTTTTTGATATCAAGTTAAGGTTTTGGTTAGTAAAAAGGGTTAATTGATAGGTTAAGCTTGAAGAAAACTTAACCTAGTTTCTAGTTTGTTAAATGATATTTTCTTAATTGTATAATTAAGCTAATTAGCAAACTAAACTTTAACTAATCCTATTTGGGTGAGTTTAAAATTCTAGTAAGGGTTTGTATGGTTTAATCATGCTATATTATGATATTTGTGATTGCTAGTTTTGATAAAACCTGTAGTTTTGAGCTAAAATGATATAAGTTGCTTACTAGATTTCCGGATAATTTAGGCGTGGGTTTCTTTTGACTTTGCGACGTTATTTATATTAGATTCCACGTTTATTATTGTGTTGTGAATGCACGATCGGTACGATCAGGATCTAGGCTTGATGGTTGTGTCGTTTAGCGTTCCTAGCTAGGCTTGTGTCGATGTCATTCATGTCTTTGTGTAGTTTTTGCTCTTGAGTTAGTTTCGTAGTGTCGCTACGCGCGTTAGCCACTAGACGGACACTTGAGAGTATGTTGGAGTTGGTGCGTCGGTCAAACGTTTTGTACGTGTTATTGGTCGATTGCTAATATACACTTGTTATATTGTTATATGCTTTCAGTTTCGCAGGCGGGGACTTCGGGCGCTGCGAAGAAGGAAAAGCGAGTGGTTGATTTTACTTAGCCAGGATTGTTGTGAGTAGATTTAACATCTACAGGGGAATCGTCCGCATGGCGTTATGCATCTGGGCAAGATTAAATGATATGACTATTAGTTAGATGTATACGGATATTGATTGTGCATGTGTACCTTTGTTGCATATCTCATTTTCATATTGTGCATTGACTTAGTATTAATGAGACACAACCCCATTATTGATGGTTCATGTTTCACGAGCACTAATTGTATGCTACACACACCGTCGATAATTGCCATGACACGCACAACACCTATACATATGTGATATTGTATTGTTTAGGGATGTTGAGGCATGATCCTTATTTTCCTTCGTGCATATGACATATAGCATACCTGTATACCCACATGCTTACACATATGCCTTGACATGCTTACATGCTAGTTACCCATATACCTATATGGTATTGTACCATTAGTGATAGATATATACACATATGAAACATAGCTACATGTACATCTTGCATATATGCTTACACATATACCTGGAGGGTATTATATCATTATTGATAGGTAAGATACACATATCTTGCTATACCGACATGGTTACGTACACCTGGTTATAGCTACATATTCACCTTTATTTGATGTTATATGGACTTGGAGGAATTAGGAACCGCATGATATATATTAATTTGTTGCAGTTAAATAGCGGCTTTTCCTTTATATGCTCACATTACAGTTTTATGTTGCATATATTATATTTCATGGATTTCGCATTGATAGATGGTTTTCATATGATGTCCTCTGATATTTTTACTCCTAAGTATATATAACAGTGGAATGGGACGCTGTTATATATATATATATATATATATATATATATATATATATATATATATATATATATTAGTGGAATGGGACGCTAATATATATGCATACATGTCTAATTTATATATATCATCATAATGATTCATGCAAATATACTTATTCATTACTTGATGTTTTCTGGATTTGAGGACCTTGGTAGTTTCATGAAATTATGCATTATTTGAAAAACCCGATTTCTCTTGATATGATATTTCAGCTTCCACCATGAGATTTCTCGGTTCTGAGGTTATTTATTACCCCATGCGAGGAGTGAGTGGGCCGTGTGCGGGTACATGGTGGAACCCGGTTGGTTCTCCGGGGCAAGAAGATCGAAGGTCCATGCCGATGAGCCTGGCTGGGGGTGTTTGCCAACCGGTGATAGTATTTGGACTCAACGGATATCTGGGGGATATCGATCGAGGTTATGTACGCACATGCCTTGTCGATTTCGGGAGTGCACACTCAGGTTCTATAGGATGTACGTACATGACATAGGAGGGCCCGTCCCAGGTGATGGCGCCTCAGAGATGAGTATTTATGTGTCGATACTAGAGACTTGTTTTCATGATGTTTTTGGGTGTAGATATTGGACACTCAGGTTTCATGAGACTTACTCGATATTGGATACTGGTTTTATGAGATTTACTTGATATTGGACACTCAGGACATATGATATGTACTTGTTATTGGACACTCAGGATATATGAGACTTACAGGATATGAGGGCCAATTTGGGGGCTGATTTGAGGAAATTTGGGATTTAGATTGTCTTGATGGACTTTGGTCCTGCCACGAGGTCAGGATTCCGTGAGGATGACATGTTTTATCTCATACTCCACATTTATTTTATATGCATTGCTTCATGTATTAGTAGTACCTGATAGAGTACTTTTCATACTGTTGCACACATATTGCCTTTATTTGCTATCAGCTTGCATGTGTTAGATTCGCGTTGTACGTGCATACTTGCGATTACCTGCATGTGTTATTTACTATTCACGAGTTGGCAACTCACCCCCGTTGTGCTACAAGGTTTGCAGGTTGTTCCTCAGAGTAGTCGAGGCAGGGCTTCTACCTATCGTATCATCTTTTGCTGCGGATACCGTTAAGGCTGACTGTGTACAGTTTTTCTATAAGTGGGTTTTGCGGTTATCTGTTTATGTACATTGTATCTTGTTTTATCTTGTACTCTCCATCTACCATTCTCATGTATTGACTTAGTGACTTGATGTAAGGACGATATTGTATATTTTTGGTGACTTGAATGTCTTTTATACAGTTTTATTTATATCGTCTTTTATTTCTTCTCTACGGCGTCGTATATCTGTTATGGTGGTTGTTTCCGCCTTTGGGCGTGGATTCTGCTCCCGTTGGGGATGCTTTACTTATATTTATATTGTATCCAATTTTGGGGTTAGTTTTTACAAAGGAGGTGCTGTCAAAATTTTTTTAAGAAAGAAAATGTGGACTTTAAAGAATTTGGTTTGAGATTTCAAAGATTTTAAAGAAAAATGTTATTATCACTTACTACTTTTGATGGTTTAGATTGCTGGGTTTTCGGCTTACTTAAATTGCGTTATGCTGGTAGACGTTGCGTAGTTTAAGGGCCGTCACGTGCCAATTTCGGGTCGTGACAAGTGCACACAACAAATACGAGCCTAGGGGCTCAGATTTTGGCCGAGCACATGCTTGCCATATCCGGCGTCGCCGGCCCTACCTCCTCTTGTGGGCCCCAAGCTTCCATAGTGCCTTCCATACTGCCACTTGGTCTTTATTTTATTGTTTGTTTAATCTCCTTTTTTGCCTATAAAAGCAGACCATGGGGCAAAGGAGAAAGGGTCCAAGTTTTGTTAAACACTTCATACTCTTTTTTGTTTCTTTAGTTCTTGTACATAGCTTTTCCTTGAGTTTATGCCCTTCTCTTGATCTTGCAACCTCTTTAGTGAGCTTGCAAGTTTATGTTTAGGGTATTGATCTCAAGGTTGTATCTTGGACATAATAGAACTTTCATTTTGCACACTTAGGTTCCTAGTATTCTTGCTCTTTTACATTCTTGCTCTTTCCTTACTTGCTTTTACATTCATGCAATTTATTACAATGCTTTACTTTCTTGCTCTTTAATTCCATGCCCTTTAATTACTTGCTTGTAGTCTTTTCTTTTCTTTGTTCCTTTCTTTGCTCTTTTTGGTTTGTTTATATGGTGTTGTTAATATGATGGTTATGAATATGTGTTGTTAGGAAAAGAGAAAGATATTGTAAGTTAAGGTTTCGTTTCCCATTTCCTTTTCCCGTATTTTCCATTTGAAACTCCGCCCAAACCTTACGTAAGCGCTCCGTTAGGCACCCTACCCTACCAAGGTATCGGTGATTCCTAACCGCGACCGGTTGCGTTCGGATTGGCCGGAGGAGAAAACAAGAGACAAAAACGGACGGATTAGGGTCAATAAGCCGGATTCCACGAATACCGTGCTTAAGCACCCTAATCCACGTTGTTGCCAATTGCTCTAGCTTCATTGGTTGAGTTCGGCTCAAAGAACTTGAATACGGATTTCCTTAACTTACACTATCCTATCTAATCCTAACAAACGGTTACTTTGCATATAACACTTAGGATAGATAAAGAACTTTTCGCCCTCGCGCATCAACTCGTAAGAACAAGAACATAAAACGCTTCGTCTTCCTGTGGATCGACCCGTGCTCATTGCGGCTAGATGCAAAGCGACACCGTCCTGATCGCTGTTAAACTTTAGAACTCTTAGAACTCGACACGCCAAAAGTGTGCGATCACAAAGCAAAGATGACCCGCTCATACGAGAGATTGACTAGACCGAGAACATTTCGCCAAGGCGAACTCGTGCCAGTGGTCAAGAGACCTATGATCCCCAATCGTGCCAAACGGGGGAAATTCGAGCCAAACTATGAAGGCCCGTACATCATAGACAAAGTCTACCAGGGTGGGGCTTACTTGCTCATGGATATGCATGGCGAAAAACCCTTCAGGCCAATAAACGGCCGTTTCTTAAAGAAATAATACGCTTAACCGAGACGTCTATAAACTACTACAGACCGCAGCATCCCAAGGCTGACAAAAAAAAACGGTACGTCCATAAGCGAGATGGCCATGGATGAAAACCCGAAAGGGCTCCATGAGTAAAAACAGTAGGGATACCGGCGATCTTGTGAAAACCCGAAAGGGCGCAATCTCGCTAAAAGATACTTACAAGGTCCTCACGACCTTGCAAGGAGAAAATACCTGCGTGAGATCCTTACGACTCACAAAGGAGCAACACACTTAGGGATCCCTACGATTCCTAAGGAGAAATTACACTTACAAGATCCTCACGACTCGTATAGAGAACCCTCTTATGAGACCCTCACGGCTCATAAGATTCAAAAGCCTTAAGTTACAGGGATCTGAACCTGTTCTTAAGCCATCACAATCCCCGGATTTCCCTACAAGCGGTTCAATATTGACCCTTGTATACAATCTACGGGCACGAATAAACATTTCCCTAACAAATTCCCACTACTGACGGGGGATATCTTCATATAGCGAACGACACTTGTAAGTCCTCTCGACTTATAAGGAGAAAACACTCTTGTAAGATCCTTACAACTTATAAGAGAACACACACTTAGGAATCCTCACGATTCCTAAGGAGAAAATGCACATACGAGATCCTCACGACTCGTAGGGAGAAATACCTTTATGAGACCCTTACGGCTCGTAAAGTTAAAAAGCCTTAGTCAACAGGATCATAACCCCGTTTGCTAAGCCACCATTGTTCAACATCGACAGAGGCAAATGATGTTCGCTCCTGGTAAGGTCCCAGATGTAGCGATGCTGATACCTAAATCGGTATCAAATTCCAAGCCCTTTCACGGTAAATGATGATTCGCTCCTGGCAATATTCCAGTCGTAGCGATGCTGATGCTGAGGTTGGCACCAGATTCCAAGTTCCACACTCGCGATAAAAATCAACGAGCCAAAAATGCATATGAAATAGCCGAAATGATGGGGAAACTTGCAACAAAATCAGCAAGTTAAAATATATGCATACAAAACAGCCGAAATAGTTGGGCAACTCACAATAAAAAACAGCGAGTAAAAATAAAAAATAGCCGAAATGATTGGGCACCGCGAAAAATAGCCGAAATGATTGGGTAATCGCGACTTTCGCGATACAAAAAGATGAAATGATAGAGCATCGCGGAAAGAAAACAAAAATGAAATAAAACTTTTTTCCCTACAGGCGAGTCCATACCGACCCCTGTATACAATCCAGGGGCACAAACAAAGAGGGAACCACATTTCCCTACCAGGCTCTTTCAAAAGGGAGAGTCAAATCTTGAAGGCGACATCTACAGCCTGGAAACTCACAACGGCGTTTCTTCTCATTCCAGCAGGATACGGACATGACACTACCAATCGGAGCCATGGCAAAGTCCCTAGTTCCAAATCTCGACGGTTCACAGACAACCTAGAGACCACCTTAACATTCGTCTCGTTACAGCAGACGCAACATCAGCAAAGCGGAGCTACGACAAAGTCTCTAGTTCCAAATCTCGACGGTTCACAGACAACCTAGAGGCTACCTCGACATTCGTCTCGTTACAGCAGCCGCAACGTCAAACATGACCCCGTCGCGGAAACACGTCATCCAACATGACCCCGTCATGAAAATACGTCATCAAAATGACCCCGTCTCGGAAATACGTCATCAAAATGACCCCGTCGCGGAAACACGTCATCCACATGACCCCGTCGCGGAAATACGCCATCAAACATGACCCGTTGCGGAAATACGTCATCAAATGACCTCGTCGTAGAAATACGCCAGCAAATGACTCCGTCGCGGAAATACGTCATCAAACATGGCCCCGTTGCGGAAATACGTCATCAAATGACCCCGTCTCGGAAACACGTCATCAAACATGACCCCATCGTAGAAATACGTCATCCAAATGACCCTGTCTCAGAAATACGTCATCAAAATGACCCCGTCGCGGAAAATGTCATCCAATGACCCCGTCGCGGAAACGCGTCATTAAATGACCCAATCGCGAAAATACGTCATCCAAATGACCCCGTCGCGGAAATACGTCATCCAACATGACCCCGCCGCGGAAATGTTAGTTGTATATATGCCCTAGAGGCCATTGTTGTACATATGATGTATATTATAGTGGATGCTTGGATATATATAGAGAGGACTTTCTTGCTCGAAATGATAGTATGCTATTTGGTTTCACTTTGTCTTAACATGTTGACTTGTATTGGTTTAGTGTCTTGCTTTCACATGTTGATAAAGCCCTTAGGATATGTACTTGACTACTTGGACTATGATGAGATCATACTAGTGGGGCCAGGGTAGTCATAGAGTACATCCTATAACTGTTCCTATTCGAGGGTGTATCGAGACAGGGCATCGATACACCAGAGTAGACTAGCGTATACGCATCTTGACCCATATGATGGGCGATGGATGATCCCATATCCATCGGTGTTTGACATCAAAGATGGTGTATGTGTGCTCAGTGGAGACTGGGTACACTGAACGGACTCGCTGAGAACTCCTAGATGGTATTATACCAATCGTCAGATAGCAGTTCTCCGGTGACACTGGTACAGGTTAGTCTGTAGACCCAAGATCGTCATAGAGTCTTGTGTGATTCCTACTGTGCTTTGATTTCCACCTTACCACGTCCAAGAGGGTGTGTAAAACGGTGGCTTTTGGGTACAGTCTAGAATCACATGGAGGCAATGAGCGATAGGAGGGGTTTCATCTCTCCCGGTATAGAGAGTTGATGTTGTGCTGTGTTCGATTGGCTATAACTGGAAGTCCCTGGCCAGGGCTGATATGGAGTGCTACTGGTAAGAGTTATCAGTAGTTTCTCGACCTGTTATGATCCTCATATCGACACGACTTATCGGTTACTGGGGTCTGACGTTTACCACCCCTAGACTTGATATGCGACATATCAGACGAAAAGACCGGACTGTACGATAGTGTTACCGATTGGATTCACAGGAGAATGTACATGCTTGCTTGTTGATCTTCTGATCGCTCAATACCTGAGTAGCTGTTACGTTTAGCTGACCGCTTGCAGCTTGTGGGTGTTTGATATGATCATCACCTATTGCCGGCGTATTGAAGATTCTTTAGAGTCCTATACAAAGGTTTCCCGGCTCAGGAAAAATGGAGTAGGAACACATATGTGATATGTGCGGGGCCGAGAATAACACGATATGAGATACCGTATTCTATTCTCACGATATGTGATATCGACCGGGTATATGTGATATAGCCGGGTCATCGGATCAAGTGTTGATTCGATGAAAAGGTACATGTTATATTAGTCGGTTATATGTAATATAGCCGGGTTATCGGATCAAGTGTTGATTCGATAATTTAATGTATAATTATATATGTGATATATTGCATTATGTTAACTAATATAAACTCCCTTTAATGATTCATTTTCTCACGGGATAATACATTGATATATATGTGATATATGTTAATTGTATTATTTTCTTTTGTTACAAAATATATTGTATATGTGATAAATAATATTGTATCATGTTAGGGTTACAAATGCAACATGCTTTGTTGAGTTTAAACATGGTTAGGGTTTGGATTAGGGTTAGCTTTTGGGTTAGCTTTTCATGAAGCTTCATGAAGCTTTCCTTTTGTCTTTAGCTTTGATATTTTGTATAGATATTTGTTAACCCAATCTAAACCATTAACTCTAGTTTATTCTCTACATGAGTTAATTCCTTCATGCTTAACTCATGGTTGAATAAGTAATCATAACAATAATTCATTATTCATCACAAAAGGATTAGCATCTTCTTCTTCTTCATTCTCTTGAAAGAAAACCTTCACTAGCTTTTCATTGTGATGAATAAGTCTGAGAATTTGAAAACAAAAGAGAGCAAAATTCCTACTTCATCATCCTTATCTATTCTAGCCAATTAGATTAGGGTGTTCACTTCTCTAATAAGTTGTTTAGTGAAGTGTAAGCTTGGGTTAGAGATTCTTCAAGGTAGATCATCTTAGATTATGAAGACTACAAGCAAGGTGTCTCATTTACCTCATGGAGCCACTTGAGTGTCAGAGTTCATATTGATCGCAGCGAAGAGACTTCAACACGGAGCTTATGAAGCGAAGGAACGAACTACAAAGGTTGTAATCCCTATCTCTTTACTTCTTTGTATGTGATACAATTTTTGTTACCCTAGACATTCTAGCAAGATTCATGGTTAGTTAGCTTTTCACCTCTCTATTTTTTAAATTGGCATGAGTGATGCTACCAATCTCTAGACTAGGTGCAAGGGTAACCCAACAGTGGAATCAGAGCCAAACTAGAATTCTAGATACGGTGTTTTATCAATTACGAAAACGAAAATCACTTCGAAATACGGTATTAAGAAACCGTAATTTTGCTCTCTGTAAATTTTGTAAAAAGTCCTTTAAAAATTTTCTAAACAGGTGTAGAATGATCTTTGGGCCAAAATATGAACATGGTTGAAATACGGGGGTTAGGGCTCGGTTTTTAACTGACCACCAAAGGGGAAAATCTGGCCAGGCCGGCCCCAGGTCTTCATCTGGCCTCCGTATTCCATCTGTGGTCATTTGGGTTCATTTTGGGTTTCCTAGTATTGTTTATTTAGCCCAATTTTCATGTGATGATAAGTTTGACCTGGGGCTAATTCGTAGTGCTTCGTAATCGTATAACTTAACTCTGTATTGGTAACCTTGACTATTTTTAGCAGTTCAATCGAACTTCGCACACCACATTTTATACCCCGATGTAATTTTCCGAAGTTGATTGTATTCATAAAATCGTGCAAGTACCTCTATGGACCCCCTAGAAGACTATAATAACCTTAACTCGATTCTATGCCCACGGAACTGCGTTCGAACCTTCGGGTTTGCCGTAGTTCCGCGGTGTCATAGGTGAGGCGTTGGTTAACTCCTTCTACGGCTGGTCCATGGACACTGTGGCACGGTTTTTGAGTGTTTTGACTTTGCTCAAGTGTTGAGCTACCGGGGGTAATTTGTGAGTGTATGTTGATTCGATCGAAACGTTAAACATCGTCATGATATTCTGTGATTGTGATACAATATGTGGAATTCATATAGTTAGGCATGAAATCCGTAATATGTGATATTTCGGGTTTATGATGTCTAAGGTGATTGTGGATTCCAAATGTTGTAGTTTTACACTTTCTTTTCTGTGACCGTAAGTGTAGTATATGGGGTATTGCCGGCTTTGTTGCTATACATCAACGACAATCGGGATACGTATACTTGCTTACGTTGATGATATGAGATATTATGTGTTGCTGGGATATGTTATATTGGATCGTCATGTTCTGAATAGCCGGGTTTTTATGTGATATGAGGGTTTTTATTTTCATTCATGTAAAATTTATTGTATGTAATATTCTTTTATTGGGGCACTTCTGGGTTGAGGATGATGTCACCATTGTATATTATTTTCTTTTCCGCATTAGGATAGACCCAAGGAGGGGAGCACAAGTAACCGGGTTCTAGGGTCCGGTGGGAGGCCATCTCGAGGAGTCGAGACCGGGTCTCCTAACCCTAGAATTGGCAGCGTTACTTGCTGCTCTCGTAGGGGTCTATGGATGTGGGTTTGGCTATTCATCGCGACCGTGGAATTCGTGATTTATACAGGCTCGAAATAAAACATGAACCTCCTAGTATATCCAATATTTCATATGTTTCTTCTGCTGCTGATATACTGTGATGTGATCATATTATATGCGTGAGACGAATGCATTATTATTGTATATATGATATATAATAAATGTTTCTTATGTTTTGCACCCGCGCTAGTCCCGTCCCGGTATGCCGTTAGTTAAGTAACCTAACGGTACATAACGGAACATTGTGGCGAATGCGGATGGCATAAACGTACGTTGTATTTTCGTTTCTTCTGTGATGCTTAGGAAGCATAAATGATGGGATTTATTAATGAGATTAATAAAAGTAAAGAAACCTAAAAGATGTTGTAGAATCAAAACTTTATAAAAAGGGTAGCTACAGTTTTTGCTTTGCATAGTGGTATATGTGATATACCCTGCACCTTATTCGATGAGGAAAGAGCCGAGATCCCTTCACCGGGAGTGGCCTCTTTAGCAAAACTGGCAGATGCTACAAACCCACGGTTTAGTTTTTGATTGCATCTATAGTTCTTGCTTTGCACCGTGGTATTTATGAAATATCCTGCACCTTATTCGATAAGGAAAGAGCCGAGATCCCTTCACCGGGAGTGACCTCTTTAGCGAAACTAGAAAAGCCTCAAAAACACTCCTTTTCAAAATCACCTGCTTCTACAACGATATCAAGTTCATTACGCTCATGGTTTTCTGAAAAACCTGAGTAGCCCTCCGTCATTTCAGATAAGTACTACTTAGTATTCGTGCTACGTTTGTTGACTATGTTAAGGCGTAGTGTGCAGTAGCTAATTAGTGCTTATCTGTTAAAACATGAGATGTGATTGGATTAGGGTAGTTGTACGACTTTGTTGACTATGTTAAGGGTCGTGCAGGTGGGTTTAATTCAATCGGGGCGGGTTGAACTTGGCTAGAAATTATGATTTGTTGACTATATTAAGGTCATAAGTTGCAGGGGTAAAAGCATTATCGGGGATTTCAAGTGTTGAAATTTGCAATGAGATTGCATACCTTCTATGAGATAGATGGATCCTGATACCCACTGCGAGTAAGAGTTACTCCTGGGAGAATTTTACATAGAACAATTAGTCGATCAAGTAGGTGTCTAGAAAGGTGTTAACGGGGTTATGCCTCTGGGAAAACGAGGTTTATTTTAATTAGGTCCGTGCGAAAGTACGGGGAACCTCCCTAAAAGTACCAACACTGACCTGGCTGAAAGATTGGCGAACTTGTAAAGTGTAATTAATCCCGGCTAATCTTACCTTTTAGGGTTTGAAGGAAGATTTGATAAAAAGCAGTGGGAGCCATCCTGATTAGATAAGATAATAATCAACCTAATCTTGCAAGAGCATACGCTAAAGTGTTTTCTTCTCTCTCTCTCCAGGTAGCGACCATGTCAGACCTTAATCAAGATAATAACATGGATGTATTGACTGAACCCGTTTATTATACTGAGCAGGGGAACGTTGGTCTCGCTCCAACTTATAATTGTTATAAGTCCGAGCAGGAAATAGTAGAATATCTGGATTCTCACGCCAACCAAACGAAGAATAAGCATGTTGATGCATCTTCTTCAGGTGTGTTAGTTATCGAGAACTGTTTCTCAGTTCACTCTACGTCCTGGGTATTAAATACCGGATCGGGATCCCACATATGTAATATATTACGTGGGCTACGAAAAGGTAGGGAACTAGGAGAGGGTGATCATTCCGTAAGAGTAGGGAATGGTGCAAATGTTGCAGCCAAAGCAGTTGGCGAATATCACATTGTGTTACCAAATAGTAATACATTGGTTCTGAACGAATGCTACTACATTCCGACCCTGATATGCAATCTTATATCGGTTTCTTTATTGAGTAAGGAAGGATATAATTTTGTAGTACATGATAATTTTATGAATATATTCCTGAATCAAAAGTTGATTGGATCAAGATCGTTAAATAATGGCATATACGTTCTCAACCAAACTACAGTACTTAATGTACAAAACACACACAAGAAGAAGAGTTCAGAAATGAACGAATCCTTCTTGTGGCATTGTAGACTAGGTCATATCAATGAGACACGGCTAGCTAAGTTACATAAGGATGGATATTTGAATCCATTCGAATTTTCATCTTATGATACTTGTCAGTCTTGTCTCAAAGGAAAGATGACCAAAACTCCGTTTAGTGGACACGGAGAAAGAGTTACAAAACTCTTGGGACTAATACATAGTGATGTATGTGGTCCCATGTCTACACATGCCAGGAACGGTTCTTCCTACTTCATTACATTCACTGACGATCTCTCAATATACGGACATGTGTTCCTGTTGAAACACAAGTCTGAAGCTTTTGAGAAATTCAGAGAATATAAGAACGAAGTAGAGAACCAAACGGGAAAAAGTATTAAGATCCTACGATCTGATCGAGGAGAAGAATACTTGAGCAACGAGTTCCTAGACTATCTAAAAGAGAATGGGATTCTCTCTCAGCTCACTACTCCCTATACACCACAGCACAACGGTGTATCGGAGCGGAGGAATCCCACCCTATTAGATATGGTGTGCTCTATGATGAGCACTGCTGAGTTACCTATTTCCATCTGGGATTATGCGCTTGAGACAACGGCATACCTATTGAATCAAGTTCCGTCTAAATCTGTACCTACCACACCATATGAGATATGGAGTGGGAAGAGACCATATCTTAAACGAGTTAAGATATGGGGTTGTTCGGCCTATGTCAAAAGGCAAAATCCTGACAAACTCGAGGCACGATCAGTTCTTTGCAAGTTTGTGGGATATCCTAAGAATTCCCAAGGATATATCTTCTACCACGCTGAGGAACAAAAAGTGTTTGTTTCTCAATACGCCACCTTTTTAGAAAAGGAATTTCTTGTGAAAGAAATTAGTGGCGAAGAGGTAGAGCTGGAAGAAATTCCGGCACCACAAACCATAACTGAAGATTTAGTGGAACCAGATGATTCAGTAGTTCCCAACGAACCCCAGCCTCTCCGCCGATCTAGTAGGGTTCCTCATCTACCTGAGAGATACTGCAGTTTTCTCATAGACGGTGGGAGTAAGGATTGCTGTTAGTTATAAGTATGCCCTAGAGGCCATTACTGTACATACGATGTATATTATAGTGGATGCTTGGACATATATAGGGAGGACTTTCTTGCTCGACATGATAGTACGCTATCTGGTTGCTCTTTATCTTAACGTGTACTCTGATTGTCTCTATGTTACATGTTGATAAATCCCTTAGGATATGTACTCGACTACTGGGACTATGATGAGATCATTCTAGTGGGGCCACGGTAGTCGACGAGTACATCCTATAACTGTTCCTAGTCGAGGGTGTATCGAGATAGGGCATCGATACACCAGAGTAGACTAGCGTATACGCATCTTGACCCATATGATGGGCGATGGATGATCCCATATCCATCGGTGTTTGACATCAAGGATGGTGTACGGGTGCTCAGTAGAGACTGGGTACACTGGACAGACTCGCCGAGAACTCCCAGATGGTATTATACCTCACGTCAGATGGCAGTTCTCTGGTGACACTGGTACAGAGTAGTCTGTAGACCCGAGATCGTCATAGAGTCTAGTGTGATTCCCACTGTGCTTTGATTTTCATCATACCACGTCCAAGAGGGCGTGCAAAAAGGTGGCTTTTGGGTACAGTCCCGAATCACATGGAGGCAATGAGCGATAGGAGGGGATTCGTCTCTCCCGGTATAGGGAGTTGATGTTGTGCTGTGTTCGATTGGCTATAACTGGAAATCCTTGGCCAGGGTTGCTGAGATTTACTGGTAAGTGTTATCAGTAGTTTCTCGAACTGTTATAGACCTCATATCGACACGACTTATCAAGCTACTGGGGTCTGACGTTTACCACCCCTAGGAGAGATATGCGACATATCCGACGAAGAGACCGGACTGTACGGGAATGTTACTGATTGGATTCGCAGGAGAATGTACATGCTTGCTTGTTGATCTTCTGATCACTCAATACCTGGATGGCTGTTACGTTTAGCTGACCGCTTGCAGCTTGTGAGTGTTTGATATGATCATCACATGCTACCGGCGTATTGACGATTCTTAGAGTCCTACACAGAGGTTTCTTGACTCAGGAAAAACGGAGTAGGGGCACATATGTGATATGTGCAGGACCGGGGATAATGCGATATGAGATACCGTATTATATTCTCGTGTTATATTGATATGAGCCGGATCATCGGATCAAGTGTTGATTCGATGAATCGATACATGATATATTAGTCGGTTATATTCGATATAGCCGGATTGTCGGATCAAGTGTTGATTCGATAATTTAATGTATAATAATATATATGATATATTGAATTACATTATCTAATATTGGCTCGCTTTATTGATTCATTTTCTCACCGGGTAATACATTGATATATATGCGATATATGTTAATTGTATTATTTTATTTTGTTACAAATATACATTATATATGTGATCTATAATATTGTAACATGATATGATTACTAATGCAACATGTTTAGTGGAGATTAAACAAGGTTAGGGTTTGAATTGGGTTAGTTCTTTCATGAACCTTCTAGAAGATTTTCTTTTGTTTTGTGCTAAGATATTTTTTAGTGACTCATTCTTAACCCAACCCAAACCCTTAGCCCTAGTTAAATCTCTACATAAGTTAACCTTCTCTTAGTTGACCATGGTTGCATTTTGTAATGATATTATCATTTGCATTATTCATCACAAAAGGATTATTCATTTTTCATCTTCTTCTTCCTTCTTGCAAAGCTTTCTAGCTTTGATTCTTGTGATGAAAATGGGTGAGATTATGAAAATAAAATAGAGCTAAATTCCTATTTCATCATCCTAATCTATCCTAGCCATTTAGATTAGGGTGTTCACTTCATTTAGTGAGTGAGAGCTTGTGTTAAAGAAACTTCAAGGTAGATCATCTTTGTTATCGAAGATCGGAAGCATGCTTGCATCTTTCTCTTCGTGGAGCCTCTTTAGAGTCCGGATACTCGATGATCGCAGCGAAGGGACCTCAACACGGAGCTTTAGAAGTGAAGGACAGGACTACAAAGGTTGTAATCCCAAACTCTTAGATGTAAAGATGTTTACATGCTTTGTTTCACCTAATCTCTAGTTTAAAGATCTTGGTTAGGGTTGTTCGGCACGTCTAAATTTTAAATCGGGCATGGTTGATGCCTTATAGACCCTTGTGAGAGTGCCTAGTAACCCTGCAGTGGTATCAGAGCCAAGCTAAAGCTTTAGGCGAAGTCTAGACGAAGTTTAAAGTCCGATCGAACTCCGAATACCCGTAAAACCCTAGTTTCTGGAAATTTTTCAAAACTGTTGATATTTTCATATTAAAAATACTCTAACAAATCAGCAGGGTATTTTAGGAATTACTGTGAAAAACGAGCATTTAATACCATTAAACAGCCGCGGAACCGTGGCAATGACATGGCTTGCGCGGCGGTTCCGCGGCCGTACAGTGGCCTTATTATTTTATTTTTGCACAGTTAAATCCGTATCTACTTCCTGATTTTTCTGGGAATTTTTATTTTTACTCAAGTGTTGAGTTTTTTGGGTTGTATTAGGAGCTCGTTGATTCGATCGGAAAGTATAACTTCGTTTAGTTTGTCCGGGTAATTTTTAGAACGTGTTAAAAAGTTCGAACGGATATCAATAACTCACTTTTTCCCCTGTCGGAAAATTTTTCAAAAGTTGGATTTTTTCTCGAGTTTGAAACTACCGGAAAATCATGCAAGTAACACGGTGGACCCTCTAGAAGAACACAAACCTTAACTCGATTATGTGACCGTCTGAACCACCTCTAAACCTTAGGGTTTGTGGCAGTACGGCTTTGCCACATGTGAGGCGTTGGCTTGACCCTTCTACGGCTGGACCATTGGTACCGTGGCATATGATGGATACTTTTTGAACTCCGCTCAAGTGTTGAGCTATTTGGGAAAACTTGGGTATTTGTTTATTCGATCGAAAAGTTTAACATTATCTATTTATCTGGAATATGATACAATATTTGGAATCCACATGTAGTTATGAGATAACTAATTTGAATGTTATAAATCTAGCAGTTCAGTCTCAGATGATCGGTTGCCACGAAATTTTGATGTGATCAAAAGTCCGTCGCAATCACATAGCGTACGCGGATACTCGCCGGGTAAACTTAATAGATAGCCACGCCCCATAGCCCCGACCAAGTGACTGTAGGAGAACCCCGTCCCCAAAAGCATCCGTTCGGGTGCTCGCGGCAGCGGTGTTCCGCCTTAGTGCACTTCGTCGACGGCATCCGGGGGTGCGGCCGTCTACTAAAGTTTGCGATGAGCATTCGATCAGGATGTCGAGAATCTTGTTGAATTGCCCGACTTGATATTGAAAAGTGTTTTCGATAATGAGACTAAAATGCGAGGTTTATAATTGTTAGGCATGCGATGTCTAAGGAATTCATTTGGTTAGGCATGCGATGTCTAAGGAGGTTGCGGATTCCAACTGTTGTAGTTTTACACTTTCTTTTCTGCGACTGTAAGCGTAGTATATGGTGTATCGCCGGCTTCATTGCTATACATCAATGACAATCGGGATACGCATACTTGCTTACGTTGATAATATGAGATATTATGTGTTGCTGTGATATGTTGTATTGGATCGTCGCATTTGAATAGCCGAGGGTTTTATGTGAGATGAGAGTTTTTCTTTTTCATTCATGTAAAATTCATTTGTATGTAATATTCTTTTATTGGGGCACTTCCGGGCTGAGGATGATGTCACCATTGTATATTATTTACTTTTCCGCATTAGGTAGACCCAAGGCGGGGAGCACAAGTTACCGGGTTCTAGGGTCCAGTGGGAGACCATCTCAAGGAGTCGAGACCGGGTCTCCTAACCCTAGAATTGGCAGTGTTGCTTGCCGCTCTCGTAGGGGTCTAGGGATGTTGGTTTGGCTATTCATCGCGACCGTGGAATCCGTGTTTTATACAGGCTCGTATTAAAACACGGACATCCTAGTATATCCAATATTTCATATAGTTTCTTCTGCTGCAATGTTCTATGATGAGATCATATTACTGCCTGAGAAGAATGTTTATATTATATATATGAGATATATGTTATATTGCAGATTTCGTTTCAAAAGTGATGCTTGTGAAGCATAATAAAATGGGATTTCATTAATGAGATTAATGAAACTAAAAGAAACCTAAAGATGTTGTAGAAACTTGTTTAAAAACTGGTAGCTCTAGTTCTTGCTTTGCATAGCGGTGTTCTTTATAGAACATCCAGCACCTTATTCGATAAGGAAAGAGCCGAGATCCCTTCACCGGGAGTGACCTCTTTAGTGAAACTAGCAGATGCTACAAACTCGGTTTGTCTTTTGATTGTTTCTATAGTTTTTGCTTTGCATAGTGATATTTGTGAAATATCCTGCACCTTATTCGATAAGGAAAGAGCCGACGATCCCTTCACCGGGAGTGACCTCTTTAGCAAAACTAGAAAAGGCCTCAAAAACATTCCATTCAAAATCACTCGATTCTATAACGATATCAAGTTCATTACGCAAAGGGTTTTCTTAAAACCTGTCGTAGCCCTCCGTCATTTCAGATAAGTAATAGTTAGTATTCATGCTGCGTTTTTTGACCTTGTCAAGGCGTAGTGTGCGGTAGCGGATTACTGCTTATCTGTATAAGCATATGATGCGATTGGATTAGGGTAGTCGTGCGACTTTGTTGACCTTGTCAAGGGTCGTGCGGGTGGGTTTAATTCATATCAGGAAATGGCGGGTTGAACATGACTTGCGGTCTATGATTTGTTGACCTTGTCAAGGTCATAGATCGCTCGGGGCAAAATATTATTAGGAATTTCAAGAGTTGAAATTTGCAATGAGATTGCATACCTTCTATGAGATAGTTGGATCCCGATACCCGCTGCGAGTAAGAGTTACTCCTGGGAGAGTTTTACACATTACAATTAGCCGATCAAGTAGGTGTCTAGAAAGGTGCCAACGGGGTTACGCCCCTGGGAAAACGAGGTTAACTTTAATTAGGTACATGCGACAGCACGGGGAACCTCCCTCAAAGTGCCGGCACTGGCCTGGCTGAAAGATTGGCGAACTTGTAGGGTGTAATTAATCCCGGCTAGTCTTTCCTTTTAGGGTTTGAAGGAAGATTTGACTAAAACAGTGGGAGACATCCTGATTAGATAAATTGATAACCAATCTAATCTTGTAAAAACGCACACTGAGTGTTTTCTTCTCTCTCTCTCCTGGTTATGACTATGTCACGCCTTAATCAAGATAATAATACGGATGTATTGACCGAACCCGCTTGTTATACTGCGCTAAGGAACGTTGGTCCCGCTCCAACTTATAATTGTTATAAGACAGAGCAGGAAATAGGGGATTACCAGAATTCCCGTGCCGCCCAAACGAAGAAAGTGCATGCTGATGCATCTTCTTCGGGTGTGTTCATTATAGAGAACTGTTTCTCAATATCCTTTACGTCCTGGGTATGAGATACCGGATCAGGATCACGCAAATGTAATTTGTTACATGGGCTACAGATAGGTAGAGAACTGAGAACGGGTGATAAGTTTCATGAGATAGAAACGGTGCAAGTGTTGCAGCCAAGTCTGTTGGTAGTTATCACCCTGTATTATCAGAATACATTGATTCTGAACGAATGTTATTAGATACCGAACCTGATATACAACATCATATCAGTCTCTTTATTAGTAAAGAAAGGATATAATTTTGTATTGTTGGATAATGTTTTGAACATTTCCTATATCAAGAGTTGATCGATTCAGGCACGTTATCTAAAAGCATAGACGTTCTAAATCAAACTACAGTTCTTAATGTACAGAACACACACAAGAGGAAGAGTTCAGAAATGAACGAATCCTTCTTGAGGTATTGTAGACTAGGTCATATCAATGTGACCCGACTAGCTGAAGTTACATATAGATGCATATTTAAATTAGTTTGAATTTACATCTTGTGAAACTTGCCGGTCATGTCACGGAGATAAGATGACCACAGCTCCGTTTATTGGAAACAGAGAAAGAGTTAGTAAACTCTTGGGATTGATACATGCTGATGTATGAAGGTCCCCTGTCTACACATGCCAGGACTGGTTCTTTGTATTTCATTACATTCACTGATGATCTCTCAAGATCCAGACATATGTTCCTGTTGAAACACAAGTCTGGAAGTTTTGAGAAATTCAATGAATATAAGTTAGAAGTAGAGAACCAAAAATGGGTAAAAGTATTATGTCCTTTGATGTGATCAGGAAGGAGAATACTTGAGCACGGAATTCCTGGACTATTCTAAAGGAGAATGAGATTCTCTCTCAGTATTACTCCTCCGAATACACCACAGCACGTCGGTGTATCGGGACGGAGCAATCACACCCTATGTGATATGGTGCGCTCTATGATGAGTACTACTGAGTTTCCTATTTCCTTTTGGGAGTTATACACTTGTGAAGCTGCATACCTATTGAATAGGGTTCCAATCAAATCAGTTGCCTACCACTTCATATGTGATATGGAATGGGAAGAGCCCATATCTTAAGTAAGTTAAGATCTGGGGTTGTCCGGCCTATTTCTAAAAGCAAAATCCGGACAAGCTCGAGGCAAAGTCAGTTCTGTGGAAGTTTGTTGGATATCCCGAGCATTCGCAAGGGAATATCTTCTACCAAACCGAGGAACAAAAGATGTTTTGTTTCTCAGCATGCCACCTTTGTGAAAGGGAATTTTCATGAGGTAGAACTGGAAAGAGTTCCAGCTATACAAACTGCAGCTGATGATTTGGTAGAACCAAAGGATTCAATAGTTTCCAACGAACCTCAGCCTCTCCGCCGATCTAGTAGGGTTCCTCACCCACCTGAGAGATACTTCGGTTTCTCTATGACAGTGGGAGCGAGGATTGCATCATGAGATGATGACCCAACTAGTTTCGAGCTGGCCATCAGGAGTGGGACTCTGTAAGAATGGCTGGATGCTTAGTGATCTGAGATGGAATCCTTATACACCAACGAAGTATGGACTTTGGTTGCTTTATCTGAAGGGTTAAATCCCCATCAGGAGCAAGTATATCTTGAGAAGATTACTTGGTGTACATGGAAAAGTTGAGACTTTCAAAACTATGCTTAAGTCCATCCAGATCCTACTTGCCACTGCTACATACCATGACTACGATATCTGGTGGTTGGGTGTCATGACTGCTTTTCTAAATGATGATTTGGAAGAGAGCGTCTATAAGTACACAGCCAGAGAGCTTCATAGATAGTGGGAGCAGCGGAAGAGTGTGCAAGATATTTTATGTGATAAAGCAGGCATCGCGGAGTTGGAACATCTGTTTTGATGTGGTAGTCAAAGAGTTTGACTTCATCAAAATGGTAGATGAACCTGTAAGTCCACGTTACGACCCCCGGTGCTTACGGGGAGGCGGAAACGGTATAAAAAACAAATTTTATCGCAAGAGGCAACATGGACTAAACAAGGTCGGGATCGTGTCTAAACTAAACTAGCAAACTTGCTAAAGAGATTTAGCTACTCGGATGAAGATGGTTATACCTAGCTTGTCTTGAACTCCTTCTCTTCAAGCTCCGGTGGTGGTCCGATGGCTCCTTCTCGTCGTCTCCGTACGCCGAAGATAGATCCACTTGAAAGCTCCAACCTTTAGCTCCTTCTTCGTTCTTTGAAGAAACTAGTTCACTTGGTTTGCTAAACCTAGTGAACTAGAATGAGTAGAGAAGAAATAGAATGGGATTTTATCTATGGTTCTTGATTCTCAACACATGAGAGATATGAACCATAGAGTCAAGAGAGGGAGCAAGAGGATGAGAGTGAGAGCAAAGTGAAGAGCTCAAGAACAAGAGAGAGAATGAGCAAGAAAGAATGAGGCTCTCTTTTGTCTCTCACCCTCTCATAATCCAAAGCAATGATAACTCACCATATCAAAAAAGTCTTATGTGTGATGGTTGAAGCAACCATAACCTTATCATGTCATGCACTCATTTTACTCAAATGAACAAGCAAGTAAAAGTCTTTGGCATGAAATGATAGCCATGGTTATCATGATGGTCAACTAGTCAAGCCTAGTCAACCGGTCAACAAAGTCAACAAAAGTCAACAAGTCAACAAAGTCAACAAAAGTCAACAACCAAGTCACCATAATACTTAATTAATATAATAGTTAATCACATATCATATTCTCATTAGGGTTGAGCAAAAAGTCAAAAAATCAACGGTCAACTGTCAACAACCCTAATGAGAATCCGCTGTCTGTGCCTCCCTGTCAACTGTGCATACACACCCGCATCCGCGTTCCGAGGAACACGAAAGCAAACTGGATAAATCCAATCCCATAAGGTACACTAGGATCTGGCTTAAACCAAAGCCCGCTAGTGTAAACTGTCCGGACACTGTACGTGCACAAGTGCACGGATGTGACCGAACCCTGTCGCAAAACCATGCGACCTGTCGCAATACCATGCGACCTCTACTCTTTTGCCTAAAGGCGAAAAGCTTTCTGTGTGGGACTCTAAAGACTCGACACTACGCTGGCAGTGGGTTTAACCACAGACCGCAAGCGACACTAGCTGTGCGTAACGGTCCCCAGGTAATGCCGACAAGAAGACCGACGAGGCGAAACCCATCTGAACTCCTACTGAGCCTGAGTGTGACATTCTCCGTACAGTCCGGTCTGTTCGTCTGATACATCGCATGGCGGGCCTAGGGGCGGTAAACGTCAGTCCCCCAATAGCGGTACAAGTCGTGCCGGAGCGAAGCCCAAAACACCCTGAGATAACACTGGAAACCTACCAGTATATCTCGTTTGCCCTGGCCAGGGACTACTCGTGTAATGGCTCTCCTAGACACAGCGCGATGTCAACCCCTAATACCGGGAGAGACGAATCCTGTCTAACCGTCACTGCCTCCAAGTGCTTCGGGACTGCACCCAACCACCACCTGTTTGCACGACTCCTTTGAGCCGTGGTAGGGTAGTGATCAAAGTACAGTGGGAACACACCCGAGGCGAAGTGACAGTGTCAAGTCAGCGGACTAAGCTGTACTCATGTCACCTGGGAACTGATAACTGACGATAGGTATAATACCAACTGGTCAGTTCCCGACGAGTCCTGTCCAGTGTACCCGTAACCTAACGGGCACCCGCATACTATCTCAAGTACGACGTACTGACGGCTGTGGGACAGACCGTCTCCCACACTGGGATGAAAAGCGCATGCGCTGGTCTACTCCGGAGTATCGATGCCCTGTCTCGATAGTCCTGCGACCAGGGACCTGCATAAGGATGTGCTTCTAGATTACCCAGCCCCACTAGTGTGACGGCCATCACATCGCTGGTAATCAAGCAAAGATCCTAAGGGCTCCACTAATGTGTATAAGCAATATACAAAGATAAACACATGTACACATTGAAGTAGAAATAAACCAAGTAGCATACTACTATTTTGAGCAAGATTGTACATACAAGGTGAATATCCCAAGCTTCCATTAAGTAATATACATACTAGTATGATACAGTAATGGCCTCTAGGGCATATACACTAACAATCTCCCACTTGCACTAAGGCCATGTACTGGCGTATCGAAGATCTATCATCTCGATCAGCCGCTCGAACTGAGTCTGGGGTAGGGCCTTGGTGAATGGATCTGCAGTGTTATCTTCTGAAGCGACTCTCCGAACCTCGATCTCCTGGCGATCCACGATCTCCCTGATCAGGTGATACCGCCTCAAGATGTGCCTGGATCTCTGATGGGACCTAGGTTCCTTCGCTAAAGCTATAGCCTCGTTGTTGTCGCAATACAGAGGTATTGGATCAACAATGGACGGAACCACCTGAAGTTCTTTCAAGAACTTCCTCATCCAGACAGCTTCTTTTGCGGCATCTGATGCAGCGATGTATTCCGCTTCCATCGTCGAGTCTGCAACGGTTTCCTGTTTGGAGCTCTTCCAACACACCGCCCCTCCATTGAGGGTGAAGACAAAACCCGACATGGACTTGGAATCATCCTTGTCACTCTGGAAGCTGGAGTCAGCAAAGGCCTCGATCTGGAGGTCCTTTCCGCCATACACCAAGAACATCTCCTTAGTCCTTCTCAGGTACTTGAGAATGTTCTTTACCGCTATCCAATGTTTCTCCCCAGGGTTTGACTGATACCGGCTTACCACATTCAGTGCATAAGCTACATCCGGTCTGGTACACAACATCGCATACATTATAGAGCCTACCGCAGAAGCGTAGGGTATAATAGACATGCGATCCCTCTCCAAATCAGTCTTGGGAGACATCTCTTTAGAGAGGGTGATCCCGTGACAAGCCGGCAGGTTACCGCGCTTGGAATCTTTCATACTGAATCTTTTTAGTATGGTGTCGATGTACCTGGACTGTGAAAGTCCTAATATCCTCTTGGATCTGTCACGGTAGATCCGGATACCCAGAATGTATGAGGCATCACCTAGGTCTTTCATGGAGAACCTGTGTGACAAGAACCCCTTGACAGATTGTAGCATAGGAATGTCATTTCCTATTAAGAGAATGTCATCCACGTATAAAACGAGGAATACTACAGTTCTCGCTACAAATCTACTATAGATGCATGGTTCATCTGGATTTTTGATAAAGCCAAATTCTTTGACCGTCTCATCAAAGCAGATGTTCCAACTCCGCGATGCCTGCTTTAGTCCATAGATGGACTTAAGCAACTTGCACACTTTTCCGCTGCTCCCACTCTGAATGAAACCCTCTGGCTGGTCCATATAGACACACGCTTCTAAATTTTCATTTAGAAAAGCTGTCTTTACGTCCATTTGCCAAATCTCATAATCGTGGAAGGCAGCAATGGCAAGAAGGATCCGAATGGATTTCAGCATGGCTACTGGAGAGAAGGTTTCGTCATAGTCCAAGCCAGGTCTCTGACGAAAACCCTTTGCTACCAGCCTTGCTTTATAGGTCTCAACCTGTCCATCTACACCAATCTTCCTTTTGAAGATCCACTTGCATCCTACGGGTTTTACCCCGTCTGGAGCAACGTCCAACGTCCATACCTTGTTGGTGTACATGGACTCCATTTCGGTCCGCATTGCATCCAGCCATTTCACTGAGTCAACGCTCTGAACGGCCTGCTGGAAGCTAGTAGGCTCATCATAATCTATGATGCAATCCTCTCTATCCCCGTCTATGAGAAAACCGTAGTATCTCTCGGGCGGATGAGACTGCCTACTACTTCTGCGGAGCGGCGTAGGAATGTCCTGTTCTTCCGAACCCTCTGGTTCCACTAAACTTTCGGTAATAGTCCGTGGTTCTGGAATTTCTTCTAGTTCTACTGTGCTCCCACTTATCTGGTTTTCCAAAAACTCAGTTTCCAAGAAGTAGGCATGATGAGAAACAAGAACTTTTTGTTCCTCTTCACAGTAGAAGAAATATCCTTTTGAGTTCTTTGGATACCCCACAAACTTGCACTGTACTGAGCGTGCCTCGAGCTTGTCCGCATGCTGCTTTTTGACAAAAGCCGGACATCCCCATGTCTTAATGTACTTAAGATAGGGTCTCTTCCCACACCACATTTCATATGGTGTGGAAGGCACAGTCTTAGTCGGAACTCGGTTCAAAAGGTACGCAGCTGATTCTAGCGCATACCCCCAGAATGATCGCGGTAACTCAGCGTTACCGATCATGGACCGCACCATATCCAATAGGGTGCGGTTCCGTCTCTCCGATACACCATTATGTTGTGGGGTGTATGGAGGAGTAAGCTGAGAGAGAATTCCGTTCTCTTTTAAGTAATTCAGGAATTCGGCACTTAAGTATTCTCCACCTCGATCCGATCTTAGAATCTTAATACTTTTGCCGATCTGTTTCTCTACTTCATTCTTATACTCCTGGAATTTTCCAAAAGCCTCGGACTTATGTTTCATTAAGAAGACATAACCGTACCTTGAGAATTCATCCGTAAAAGTAATGAAGTAAGAATGTCCGCTTCGGGCATGTGTAGACATTGGACCGCACACGTCACTGTGTACGAGTCCCAAGAGCTCGCTCGCTCTTACTCCATGTCCAGTAAACGGAGTCTTTATCATTTTTCCTTTGAGACAGGATTGACAAGTGGCATACGACTGATATTCGAACGCATTCAAATACCCTTCTATATGTAACTTCGTCAACCTTCTCTCATTGATGTGACCCAATCTACAATGCCATAAGAAAGTCTGATTTATTTCTGGAGACTTTCTTTTGTGTGTATTCTGGACATTAAAAATCTGTGGTTGGTTCAATACGTATATACCATTACTCAATGTACCTGACCCAATCAGAACTTGATTAAGGTGAATGTTTACAACATTACTTACAAACGCAAATTCATAACCTTCTTTAGAAACTAAAGATACAGAAATGATATTACAAGTTGCGTTGGGTACAAAAAAGCAATTACGCAAAACCAAAACATGTCCATCTGACATTCCCAGGTAATAGTCCCCCACGGCTTTAGCATCCATGCTAGCTCCGTTCGCAACTCTGAGGGTCATGTCACCTGCTTTCAAAACACTACGGTTTCTCAACGCCTGCAAAGAATTACAGATATGAGATCCTGATCCGGTATCCAATACCCAGGAAGTAGAGTTTATTGAAAGACAGTTTTCAATAACATACACACCTGAAGCTGAAGCTGCAACCTGCTTCAATTCCTGTGTTCTGGCCTTCCAGGCCCTGCAATCATTCTTCCAGTGTCCTTTCTTATGACAATAGAAGCATTCTTCCTTATCCACAAGCTTCCCCGCTATCTTTGTTGCTTTACCTTTTCCCTTCGTATCCACCTTACTAACACCGCCCCTTGGTTTGGCGGGGGCCTTCTTCTTCTTTCCCTTGGCTTTCGCCTTGGACCTAGAAGAAGATGATCCTCCTACAAACAAAGTGGATGTATCCCTACCTTTCTGTAGGGTGCCCTCTGCGCTCCTCAGCATGTTGAGGAGCTCTGAAAGTTCAACCTCTTTTTCTTGTAGGTTGAAGTTCAGTATAAATTGGGCGTAAGTGGAAGGAAGGGACTGGAGAACTATATCCGTATATAGCTCACTCTCCAATGTGATCCCTAGGTCAGCGAGCTCCTCAATGTAGCCGATCATCTTTAGCACGTGCTCGGCTACTGATGATCCGACGGCCATTCTTGTCGAGAATAACTTTTTCGACGCTTCGTATCTTGCGATACGAGACTGCTCTCCATACAGTTCTTTTGTATGGAGCAATATGGATTCCATGTCCATATTCTCATGCCTCCTCTGATGTTCGTTGTCCATCGAGGCAAGCAGGAGGCACTTGGCCTTCGCGCTATCAATCTCCTAAGTCTTGCGGATTTCCTTATCCACGACGCTGGAAGTTGGACCAGGGACAGGGGGAGCTTTGGTGGTAAGAAGATACCCCAGCTTGTCATAAGTGATTGCTATCTTGACATTCCTGAGCCAATCTTTGTAGTTTGGCCCTGTCAGTTTGTTTTTATCTAGGAGTAACTTAAGTCCAGTCATGTTGATTGGTCGCTGCAATTTGGAGAGAAGAGGAAAACACTCAGCATGATACTCTTGCAAGTTTAGAGTGGTTTTTAGTTTGTCTAAACAGGATGGCTCCCACTGTTTCTCGAATCCCTCCTCAAACCATAAAGGAAGAATTAGTCAGGATCAATCTCACCGTACAATACTTGCTTAACCGTTCGGCCAGGCTGGTGTCGGTACTTCGAGGGAGGTTTTCCAACGCTTTCGCGAAGTTCCTTAATTAAAGAACCTCTTTTCCCTGGGGGCGTAGCCCCGCTAACACCTTTCTAGGCACCTACTAGGTTTATAGCATTGATCGTTAAGCGAGAAATTTCCCGAGGAGTAGCATATACTCACAGTAAGATCGGGATCCAAATATCATTGCGTGACGAAACTGAAGGAATCCTACCAGAATCATCACACTCCAAATGGTATGCAAATCTAGCAAGTTTCAGTACTTATGAAACTCCCGATGTGGATTTTTGCCCCATGCTCTTATGACCTTGACTTTGGCCAACAAATCATAAGTCACATGTCAAGTTCTACCCGTCGTTCTCCAGGTTAATTTGAATCCACCCGTACATACCCTTGACTTTGGCCAACAAGGCAGTACGACTGTTCCAAACCAACGCATCTATCTATGCTGCACATGAATACCCAATAGCTACCAATCACTATGCCTTGACTTTGGCCAACAAACACAGCTTGAATACTATAGACTATTCATGTGAAACGACGGAGGGCTACGAATGGTTTTGGCAAAACCGTGAACGTAGTGAACTTGATTTAGTCGATGGAACGAGATAGCTTTTAAATGGAGTGGCTCAAACTCCGTATTTTAAAAGTTTGTTTTGAAAAGAACCGAGTGGTTTTTCGAAAGTGTTCCAACGACTTTAACTTGGTTTATTATCTTGCATTAGTTCTTTTAATGCGTGATATTCTTGCATTAGTTCTTTTAATGCGTCCCATCATTTAATCCTACCATTGCAGAAAACAACCAAAATATGACGTACGCTTATGCCATTCGCATTCGCCACTGGGCCCCGTCATTACCCGTTAGGTTACTTAACTAACGACAGAGCGGGGGCTGGGCTAGCGCGTCTGTAAAACATAAGCAACGCCTAAATAATATCATATATAGATATACTGCAATGATAAACATTTCAGATCACAGATAAATACATTGGATATACTAGGAATCTGTAATTTGTACGAGCCTGTAACAAAAACAGATTACACGGTCGCGGTGAATAGCCAATACCCCACCCAAGACCCCTACGGGTGCGGCAAACTACCCGCCAAGTACCCGAAGCGTAGTAACCTCTCTCATCTCCATGAGTAGGCCACTCGACACTTCGGCATACCCGGTAGTTTGTGCACCCCTTCCATGGGTCTATCCTAGGAGCAAAAACAGTAAAAAGAATTATACAATGACGGCTACAACCCCGACCCGGTTGTGCGGCCAAACAAATAATAATATTACATCAATTTACATTTACAATGAATGAAAGAAAAACAAAAGCTCATCTCACATCCACCCCGGCTATTCACCCGCGACAATCCAACATATTTATATACACATTCCAATATCAAACACAGATCATGTATAACCCCGACTAATCATCTTATAGCGATTAGCCGACGTTCAATACATGCAAACATCACAGATATAACCATCATAGTCAAAGTGCAGTGAAGTTCGGAAAAAATACGGAATTATAGGACCCCAAAAGTAAATTTCTTTTCTGGAAAATCTGGGCACATAAAATATATTTCAAAAATCCCAAAACCAACACAGACACACACTGCACGAAAAACGATGCACAGAAGACGACAAACCGCGGCGCTTCCGCGGCACATGCCTACCTCGTGCGGCGGAAGGGCGGCGGTTTGAATGAATTAGGGCATCGTTTTTCTTGGGTGTTCACACAAAACCCTGAGCCGAATTTACAAGTATAAAGTTTTTCATTTAGAGCAGAAAAAATTTCAACAGAAACTTAGGGTTTTGTTTTTCCGGTTTTGTGATTTTTTTCGGTTCCGAACTTCGTTACACTTCACTACCAAGCTAGTTTAAGTTTAGTTAGGCTCTGATACCACTGTAAGTCCACGTTGCGACCCCCGGTGCTTACGGGGAGGCGGAAACGGTATAAAAAACAAATTTTATCGCAAGAGGCAACATGGACTAAACAAGGTCGGGATCGTGTCTAAACTAAACTAGCAAACTTGCTAAAGAGATTTAGCTACTCGGATGAAGATGGTTATACCTAGCTTGTCTTGAACTCCTTCTCTTCAAGCTCCGGTGGTGGTCCGATGGCTCCTTCTCGTCGTCTCCGTACGCCGAAGATAGATCCACTTGAAAGCTCCAACCTTTAGCTCCTTCTTCGTTCTTTGAAGAAACTAGTTCACTTGGTTTGCTAAACCTAGTGAACTAGAATGAGTAGAGAAGAAATAGAATGGGATTTTATCTATGGTTCTTGATTCTCAACACATGAGAGATATGAACCATAGAGTCAAGAGAGGGAGCAAGAGGATGAGAGTGAGAGCAAAGTGAAGAGCTCAAGAACAAGAGAGAGAATGAGCAAGAAAGAATGAGGCTCTCTTTTGTCTCTCACCCTCTCATAATCCAAAGCAATGATAACTCACCATATCAAAAAAGTCTTATGTGTGATGGTTGAAACAACCATAACCTTATCATGTCATGCACTCATTTTACTCAAATGAACAAGCAAGTAAAAGTCTTTGGCATGAAATGATAGCCATGGTTATCATGATGGTCAACTAGTCAAGCCTAGTCAACCGGTCAACAAAGTCAACAAAAGTCAACAAGTCAACAAAAGTCAACAAGTCAACAAAGTCAACAAAAGTCAACAACCAAGTCACCATAATACTTAATTAATATAATAGTTAATCACATATCATATTCTCATTAGGGTTGAGCAAAAAGTCAAAAAATCAACGGTCAACTGTCAACAACCCTAATGAGAATCCGCTGTCTGTGCCTCCCTGTCAACTGTGCATACACACCCGCATCCGCGTTCCGAGGAACACGAAAGCAAACTGGATAAATCCAATCCCATAAGGTACACTAGGATCTGGCTTAAACCAAAGCCCGCTAGTGTAAACTGTCCGGACACTGTACGTGCACAAGTGCACGGATGTGACCGAACCCTGTCGCAAAACCATGCGACCTGTCGCAATACCATGCGACCTCTACTCTTTTGCCTAAAGGCGAAAAGCTTTCTGTGTGGGACTCTAAAGACTCGACACTACGCTGGCAGTGGGTTTAACCACAGACCGCAAGCGGCACTAGCTGTGCGTAACGGTCCCCAGGTAATGCCGACAAGAAGACCGACGAGGCGAAACCCATCTGAACTCCTACTGAGCCTGAGTGTGACATTCTCCGTACAGTCCGGTCTGTTCGTCTGATACATCGCATGGCGGGCCTAGGGGCGGTAAACGTCAGTCCCCCAATAGCGGTACAAGTCGTGCCGGAGCGAAGCCCAAAACACCCTGAGATAACACTGGAAACCTACCAGTATATCTCGTTTGCCCTGGCCAGGGACTACTCGTGTAATGGCTCTCCTAGACACAGCGCGATGTCAACCCCCAATACCGGGAGAGACGAATCCTGTCTAACCGTCACTGCCTCCAAGTGCTTCGGGACTGCACCCAACCACCACCTGTTTGCACGACTCCTTTGAGCCGTGGTAGGGTAGTGATCAAAGTACAGTGGGAACACACCCGAGGCGAAGTGACAGTGTCAAGTCAGCGGACTAAGCTGTACTCATGTCACCTGGGAACTGATAACTGACGATAGGTATAATACCAACTGGTCAGTTCCCGACGAGTCCTGTCCAGTGTACCCGTAACCTAACGGGCACCCGCATACTATCTCAAGTACGACGTACTGACGGCTGTGGGACAGACCGTCTCCCACACTGGGATGAGAAGCGCATGCGCTGGTCTACTCCGGAGTTTCGATGCCCTGTCTCGATAGTCCTGCGACCAGGGACCTGCATAAGGATGTGCTTCTAGATTACCCAGCCCCACTAGTGTGACGGCCATCACATCGCTGGTAATCAAGCAAAGATCCTAAGGGCTCCACTAATGTGTATAAGCAATATACAAAGATAAACACATGTACACATTGAAGTAGAAATAAACCAAGTAGCATACTACTATTTTGAGCAAGATTGTACATACAAGGTGAATATCCCAAGCTTCCATTAAGTAATATACATACTAGTATGATACAGTAATGGCCTCTAGGGCATATACACTAACAGAACCTTGTATATGCAAAAAGGTAGTAAAGAGTATGGTGGTGATCCTCGTAGAGTACGTGGATGACATACTCTTGATAGGGAAGGAGTTTCCTATGCTACGCTCGGTCAATCTCCGCTTATCACAAGGATTCTCCATATAGGATCAAAGTGATACCCCATAAATCCTGGGTTTTGGATCTATGAGATAGATCTAATTGGATGTTAGGATACTCACTAGTTGTAGTGAGATGGTATCAATCGATCCTGGGGAGAATCACTGGAAAGGTTCCAGGGTGATAAGGACGACTGAATGTCAGTCGCAGGCATTGTCTATTCCCTCAGTGGAGGGACGGTATGTTGGAAGAGTTCCAAGCTAGATACCGTGACTTACTAGACGATTAAAGGCAAAATACATCGTTACCAAGGATGCTACCAAAGAGGCAGTCTGGATATATATAAGTTCATGAGATGAACTTCATTCCTACCATTGTGTGACAATGGAGTTGTGGCTTATGCCAAGGAACCCCCGTCCCATCAGAAATCCAGATATAATTCTTAGGCAGTATCACCTGATCATGGAGATGGTTGATCTCCAGGGAGATTGAGGTTAGGAGAGTAGACACAGAGGACAATAGCGCGGATCCACTCACAAAGGTCTTTTTCCCAGTAGAGACTTTTTATGGGATGGTTGAGTATGAGATACTTCAACCACAGCTAATTGTTGGGTATGCGATACCACAACAAATGGCCCTAGTGAAAGTGGGAGATTGTTAGTTATATGTATGCCCTAGAGGCCATTACTGTACATACGATGTATATTGTAGTGGATGCTTGGACATATATAGGGAGGACTTTCTTGCTCGACATGATAGTACGCTATCTGGTTGCTCTTTATCTTAACGTGTACTCTGATTGTCTCTATGTTACATGTTGATAAACCCCTTAGGATATGTACTCGACTACTGGAACTTTGATGAGATCATACTAGTGGGGCCACGGTAGTCGATAAGTACATCCTATAACTGTTCCTAGTTGAGGGTGTATCAAGACAGGGCATCGATACACCAGAGTAGACTAGCGTATACGCATCTTGACCCATATGATGGGCGATGGATGATCCCATATCTATCGGTGTTTGATATCAAGGATGGTGTACGGGTGCTCAGTAAAGACTGGTTACACAGGACGGACTCACTGAGAACTCCCAGATGGTATTATACCTCCCGTTAGATGGCAGTTCTCTGGTGACACTGGTACAAAGTAGTCTGTAGACCCGAGATCGTCATAAAGTCTTGTGTGATTCCCACTGTGCTTTGATTTCCATCATATCACGTCCAAGAGGGCGTGCAAAAAGGTGGATTTTAGGTACAGTCCCGAATCACATGGAGGCAATGAGCGATAGGAGGGGATTCGTCTCTCCCGGTATAAGGAGTTGATGTTGTGCCGTGTTCGATTGGCTATAACTGGAAATCCCTGGCCAGGGTTGCTGAGATTTACTGGTAAGTGTTATCAATAGTTTCTCGAACTATTATAGACCTCATATCGACACGACTTATCAAGCTACTGGGGTCTGACGTTTACCACCCCTAGGAGAGATATGCGACATATCGGACGAAGAGACCGGACTGTATGGGAGTGTTACTGATTTGATTCGCAGGAGAATGTACAGGCTTGCTTGTTGATCTTCTGATCGCTCAATACCTGGGTGGCTGTTACGTTTAGCTGACCGCTTGCAGCTTGTGGGTGTTTGATATGATCATCACCTGCTACCGGCGTATTGACGATTCTTTAGAGTCCAACACAGAGGTTTCTTGACTCAGGCAAAACAGAGTAGGGGCACATATGTGATATGTGCAGGACCGAGGATAATGCGATATGAGATACCGTATTATATTCTCGCGTTATTTTGATATGAACCGGATCATCGGATCAAGTGTTGATTCGATGAATCGGTACATGATATATTAGTCGGTTATATTCGATATAGCCGGATTGTAGTATCAAGTGTTGATTCGATAATTTAATGTATAATAATATATATGATATATTGAATTACATTATCTAATATTGGCTCGCTTTATTGATTCATTTTCTCACCGGGTAATACATTGATATATATGCGATATATGTTAATTGTATTATTTTCTTTTGTTACAAATATATATTATATATGTGACCATGGTTGCATTTTGTAATGATATTATCATTTGCATTATTCATCACAAAAGGATTATTTATTGTTCATCTTCTTCTTCTTTCTTGCAAAGCTTTCTAGCTTTGATTCTTGTGATGAAAATGGGTAAGATTATGGAAATAAAATAGAGCTAAATTCCTACTTCATCATTCTAATCTATCCTAGCCATTTAGATTAGGGTGTTCACTTCATTTAGTGAGTGAGAGTTTGTGTTAAAGAAACTTCAAGGTAGATCATCTTTGTTATCGAAGATCGGAAGCAAGCTTGCATCTTTCTCTTCGTGGAGCCTCTCTAGAGTCCGGATACTCGATGATCGCAGTGAAGGGAGCTCAACACGGAGCTTTAGAAATGAAGGACAGGACTACAAAGGTTGTAATCCCAAACTCTTTGATGTAAAGATGTTTGCATGCTTTGTTTCGCCTAATCTCTAGTTTAAAGATCTTGGTTAGGGTTGTTCGGCACGTCAAAATTTTAAATCGGGCATGGTTGATGCCTTATAGACCCTTGTGAGAGTGCCTAGTAACCCTGCAATTGCATCATGGAATATGATGACCCAACTAGCTTCGAGCAGGCCATCACAAGTGGGGACTCTGTGAAGTGGCTGGATGCAATGCAATCTGAGATGGAATCCATGTACACCAACAAAGTATGGACTTTGGAAGTTGCTCCTGAAGGGGTAAAACCCATTGAGAGAAAGTGGATCTTTAAGAAGAAACTTGGTGTAGATGGAAAAGTGGAGACTTTCAAAGCTAGACTTGTTGCAAAGGGTTTTCGTCAACGACCAGGTGTGGATTATGACGAAACCTTTTCTCCAGTGGCTATGCTTAAGTCCATCCGGATCTTACTTGCCATTGCTGCATACCATGACTACGAAATCTGGCAAATGGATGTTAAGACTACTTTTCTAAATGGTGATTTAGAGGAGTGCGTGTACATGACTCGGCCAGAGGGCTTCGTAGAAAGTGGGAGCAGCGGAAAGGTGTGCAAGCTGCTTAAATCCATTTACGGGTTAAAGCAGGCATCGCGAAGTTGAAACATCTGCTTTGATGTTGTAGTCAAAGAGTTTGACTTCATCAAAAACGTAGATGAACCTTGTATATACAAGAAGGTTGCAGAGAGTAAGGTTGTCTTCCTCGTATTGTACATGGATAACATACTCTTGATAGGAAATGATGTTCCTATGCTGCACTCGTTCAAGCTCATCTTATCACATAGATTCTAAATGAAAGATCTAGGTGATGCCTCCTGCATTTTGGGAATCAAAATCTATAGAGATAGATCTAAACGGATACTGGGATTGTCCCAATCCAGGTACATTGACACCATACTAAAAAGGTTTAGTATGGAAGAATCTGAGTGTGGGAACCAACCCACGATCTCTGGACACACTCTCTCCAAAGAGATGTCTCCCAAGACTGATTTGGAAAGAGCTCGCATGCAAGGGATACCCTATGCTTCGGCAGTAGGCTCTATCATGTACGTGATGCTATGTACCAGACCCGATGTAGCATACTCACTAAGTGTAGTGAGTAGGTATCAAGCAGATCCTGGAGAGAGTCACTGGACAGCTGTGAAGAACATTTTTAAGTACTTGAGAAGGACTAAAGAGATGTTCTTGGTGTATGGTAGCGGAGAACTCCAGGTGGAGTCATTTACCGATTCAAGCTTCTAATGTGATAAGGACGACTCTAAGTCGCACTCAGGATTTTTCTTTACCCTAAATGGAGGGGCGGTTTGTTGGAAGAGTTCCAAGTAAGAAACCGTGACAGACTCAACAATGGAGGATGAATTCATTGCTGCCAACGATGCTGCCAAAGAGGCTGTCTGGATCAAGAAGTTCATCACTGAACTTAGTGTGGTTCCTTCCATTGAGCATCCAATACTTTGTATTGCGATAACAATGTAGCTGTGGCTATGGCCAAGGAACCCAGGTACCATCAGAAGTCCAGACATATTCTGAGGCGGTATCACCTGATCCGGGAGATAGTTGATCGCCGCGAGATCGAGGTCAGGAGAGTTGACACAAAGGACAACATGCGGATCCACTCACGAAGGCCATTCCCCAGATACAATTTGAGAGACTCTTCAGGATGTTGGGTATGAGATACTACAACAGCTGGCCTTAGTGCAAGTGGGAGATTGTTAGTTGTATATATGCCATAGAGGCCATTGTTGTACATATGATATATATTATAGTGGATGCTTGGATATATATAGAGAGGAATTTCTTGCTCGACATGATAGTATGCTATTTGGTTTCACTTTGTCTTAACATGTTGACTTGTATTGGTTTACTGTCTTGCTCTCACATGTTGATAAAGCCCTTAGGATATGTACTTGACTACTTGGCCTATGATGAGATCATACTAGTGGGGCAAGGGTAGTCAAAGAGTAAATCCTATAACTGTTTCTAGTCGAGGGTGTATCGAGACAGGGCATCGATACACCAGAGTAGACTAGCGTATACGCATCTTGACCCATATGATGGGCGATGGATGATCCCATATCCATCGGTGTTTGACATCAAAGATGTTGTACAGGTGCTCAGTGGAGACTGGGTACACTGAACGGACTCGCCGAGAACTCCTAGATGGTATTATACCAATCGTCAGATAGAAGTTCTCCGGTGACACTGATACAGGTTAGTCTGTAGACCCGAGATCGTCATAGAGTCTTCTGTGATTCCCACTGTGCTTTGATTTCCACCTTACCACATCCAAGAGGGCGTGTAAAACGGTGGCTTTTGGGTACAGTCTCGAATCACATGGAGGCAATGAGCGATAGGAGCGGTTTCTTCTCTCCCGGTATAGGGAGTTGATGTTGTGCTGTGTTCGATTGGCTATAACTGGAAGTCCCTGGCCAGGGCTGATATGGAGTGCTACTGGTAAGAGTTATTAGTAGTTTCTTGACCTGTTATGAGCCTCATATCGACACGACTTATCGGTTACTGGGGTCTGACGTTTACCACCCCTAGACTTGATATGCGACATATCAGACGAAGAGACCGGACTGTACGGTATTGTTACTGATTGGATTCACAGGAGAATGTACATGCTTGCTTGTTGATCTTATGATCGTTCAATACCTGGGTGGCTGTTACATTTAGCTGACCGCTTGCAGCTTGTGGGTGTTTGATATGATCATCACCTACTGCCGGCGTATTGACGATTCTTTAGAGTCCTACACAGAGATTTCCTGGCTCAAGCAAAACGGAGTAGGAGCACATATGTGATATGTGTTGGACCGAGAATAATACAATATGAGATACCGTATTCTATTCTCGCGATATGTGATATCGGCCGGGTATATATGATATAGCCGGGTCATCGGATCAAGTGTTGATTCGATGAAAAGGTACATGTTATATTAGTCGGTTATATGTAATATACCTGGGTTATCGGATCAAGTGTTGATTCGATAATTTAATGTATAATTATATATGTGATGTATTGCATTACGTTAACTAATATAAGCTCCCTTTAATGATTCATTTTCTCACGGGATAATACATTGATATATATATACGATATATGTTAATTGTATTATTTTCTTTTGTTACAAAATATATTGTATATGTGATATATAATATTGTAACATGTTAGGGTTACAAATGCAACATGCTTTGTTGAGTTTAAACATGGTTAGGGTTTGGATTAGGATTAGCTTTTGAGTTAGCTTTTCATGAAGCTTCATGAAGCTTTCCTTTTGTCTTTAGCTTTGATATTTTGTATAAATATTTGTTAACCCAATCCAAACCATTAACTCTAGTTTATTCTCTACATGAGTTAATTCCTTCATGCTTAACTCATGGTTGAATAAGTAACCATAACAATAATTCATTATTCATCACAAAAGGATTAGCATCTTCTTCTTCTTCATTCTCTTGAAAGAAAACCTTCACTAGCTTTTCATTTGTGATGAATAAGTGTGAGAATTTGAAAACAAAAGAGAGCAAAATTCCTACATCATCATCCTCATCTATTTTATCCATTTAGATTAGGGTGTTCACTTCTCTAATAAGTTGTTTAGTGAAATGTAAGGTTGGGTTAGAGATTCTTCAAGGTAGATCATCTTAGATCATGAAGACTACAAGAAAGGTGTCTCATTTACCTCATGGAGCCACTCGAGAGTCGGAGTTCATGTTGATCGCAGCGAAGGGACCTCAACACGGAGCTTATGAAGCGAAGGAACGGACTACAAAGGTTGTAATCCCTATCTCTTTACTTCTTTGTATGTGATACAATTTTTGTTACCCTAGAAATTCTAGAAAGATTCATGGTTAGTTAGCTTTGCACCTCTCTATTTTTTAAATTGGCATGAATGATGCTACCAAACCCTAGACTAGGTGCAAGGGTAACCCAACAGGAAATACATCATCCAATGACCCCGTCGTGGAAACACGTCATCAAATGACCCCGTCGCGGAAATACGTCATCCAACATGACCCCGTCGCCGAAATACGTCATCTAAATGACCCCGTCGCAGAAACACATCATCAAACATGACCCCGTTGCGAAAATACGTCATCCAAATGACCTCGTCGCGGAAATACGTCATCCAACATGACCCCGTTGCGGAAATACGTCATCCAAATGACCCATTCGCGGAAATACGTCATCCAACATAACCCCGTCGTGGAAACTCGTCATCCAACATGACCCCGTTGCAGAAATATGTCATCCAAATGACCCCGTCGCGGAAACACGTCATCCAACATGACCCCGTCGCGGAAACACGTCATCCAACATGACCCTGTTTCGGAAATACGTCATCCAAATGACCTCGTCGCGGAAATACATCATCTAAATGACCCCGTCGCGGAAACACGTCATCCACATGACCCCGTCGCGGAAATACATCATCAAACATGACCCCGTCGCGGAAATACGTCAGCAAATGACCCCATCGCGGAAATACGTCATCAAATGACCCCATCGCGGAAATACATCATCAAACATGACCCCGTTGTGGAAATACGTCATCAAATGACCCCGTCGCGGAAATACGTCAGCAAATGACCCCGTCGCTGAAATACGTCATCAAACATGCCCCCGTTGCGGAAATACGTCATCAAATGACCCCGTCTCGGAAACGCGTCATCAAACATGACCCCATCGCGGAAATACGTCATCCAATGACCCCATCTCGGAAATACGTCATCAAATGACCCCGTCGCGGAAATACGTCATCCAACATGAACCCATCGCGAAAACATGTCATCAAATGACCCCGTCGCGGAAATACGTCATCCAACATGCTTCCGTTGCGGAAATACGTCATCCAAATGACCCCGTCGCGGAAATACGTCATCCAAATGACCCCATCGCGGAAAAACGTCATCAAACATGACCCCGTTGTGGAAATACGTCATCCAAATGACCCCGTCGCGGAAATACGTCACCCAATATGACCCCGTCGCGGAAATACGTCATCCAAATAACCCCGTCGCGGAAATACGTCATCAAACATAACCCCGTTGCGGAAATACGTCATCCAAATGACCCCGTCGTGGAAATACATCATCCAAATGACCCCGTCGCAGAAACACATCATCAAACATGACCCCGTTGGAGAAATACGTCATCCAAATAACCCCGTCGTGGAAATACGTCATCAAACATGACCCCGTCGCGGAAATACGTCATCCAAATGACCCCGTCGCGGAAATACGTCATCCAAATGACCCCGTCGCGGAAATACATCATCAAAATGACCCCGTCGCCGTCTCGGAAATACGTCATCAAAATGACCTCGTCGCAAAAATATGTCATCAAAATGACCCCGTCGCGGAAGTACGTCATCAACTGACCCCGTATGGCTAAAGTCAATTTTGACCCCATATAGCCAAAGTCAACCCTCGACCTTCCCCATCGAAGCAATACTTTGATTCGGGAGTAGGTCAACTCATCAATCACTTACGAGTCCTCTCGACTTGTAAGGAAGAAAATTCTCTTGTGAGATCCTTACGACTCTCAAGAAAAAACACACTTAGGAATCCTCACGATTCTTAAGGAGAAAATACACCTACGAGATCCTCTCGACTCGTAGGGAGAAAAATCTTTATGAGACCCTCACGCCTCATAAAGTTGGAAAGCCTTAGGAGGCAGATCTGAACCTGACTTCTAAGCCATCGTTGTCCTACAAGAAGATCAAAATAGTTTATCTACAAAGTGCATTTGCTAAAAGGGACACACCACCATGAAACAAAATATGTCTTTTATTCATGAATCAAAATGAATACAAAGTACAATCTATAAAAGAATCAGAAAATACTCTCATTCAAGAGTATGTACAAAAGGAGAATAAAAAGAAACATATACATTTGTTTAAGCCACGGACGGTTTAATAGATTCGTCAGTTCATTCTTCTTCCACTGGGTCTCGGCTTCATAATTTGTTATTGCTATGAGACGGGTCTCCGCTTGAGACCGTTGGGCCTGGTACGAGGCGAGCCAACTTTTAAGCTCCTTTTCGGTAACTTTGTGAGCTTCAACCATCTCGCGAGTAAAAATGACGGCTTTATCAATAGCTACCACCTCCCTGATAGTTTCTTGAAGTACCCGCCAAAGTTCATACGCACGAGTGGTCTTGGCCGTGAGTTCAGCTTGAAGTTTCCCCAGCGCATAGGAAGCCAACTCCCTTTCCGAAAACTTTCGATTGAGCCTCTTCTTACACGACTGCAGATTTGCAGCGCACCGTTCAACCAGCCCCCGCAAGCTCGCCTTTGCAGCCACAACCTCTGAAGGAAGGCGCGTGCACTCAAGACTATGTAAGCAAGCCTCCACCTGACGACAAAACTCGACCCAGACATGCACCAATGTCTCATCATTGTAAGCAGCAAGAAAGAGAAGAGAAATGTTGGCTTCAGCAGCAAAATCTTCGGCCGTAATCGAGCTACCAGCATGAAGATCTTCGATGAGCACCGACAAAGAGTGAAGGCTTTGCTTCGCTATCCATTCAGATGCACGTATGGCATAAGGGTCAAGTGGCATAATGATGCGAGACTCCAGCGGGGTAAGAATAGGCAAAGCTGTTAAGATTCATAAACAATCAGCGAGATTTGCAAACAAAGAGTAGATGGAACAACGTTGAAACTTTGCTTACTCACAGTCATGCAAGAAGGGTTTAAAAGATCCCCAGGCCCGTCAAGGATCTCAACTTCGTCGTCAGGTTCCAGAACTACAGAAAACATTAGTATCGTTATACGAAATAATAGTAATGCCATAAGGAGGAGCAAATAACTCTAACCTTGCCCGGAAGAGAGGACGATGCGTTGCGGGGATATTGCCTGCGGAGCGGCCATCTCGAGCAAACGCTGGAAAGATTTTCTGGGGGATAGGTCCGCGATGGATGCAACCAATCCTCGTAATTCTGAAAAAAATGGAAGGATTCAAATAATGAAGAGATCATTAAAACAAAAGATAGAAGAATAGCTTCGATACTCCTCCCGCTTTGAACAGAAGGGACATCATCGGAAACATTTGCTGGTGTGATGGCTATCAGTTGAGGAGCAGCGGCCACCACTTCAGGGACGGCAATCTCAATTACCTGTTCTACCATCTCCAGGACATCATCAGAAAGGTCCATTAAATCCATGGCCGGAAGGGACACCTCTTTAGGATGAATGGGCACAAGGGGAACAGAAACCGCCGATGGAAGCTCTGCAGCAGGAATAGCAACTGTAGCGACCCCCTCCACACCTACTGGTATCTCATCGGGGTATTTACTGTAACAACTCCATTTTTAGTATACAAAAATTTTGCTTACAAATTAATGTATACTTGGGGTATTTACTTTTGTTGTGATTACTTTAAGTAATTAATTCACTCCTTAATTACAAGAAGGAGCTTGTGGCTCATTGGTAATACCTTGCACTGCTGAACCAAGCCACCAGAGTTCAAATCCCATACCCCCACATTATTTTTAATATTGTTTTATTTTGTATTTTTAGAATACCAACAGTTTACACGTGCATATCTCACAAAAACCCCACTAGACATGAAAACTTAAATGTACCAGAGAGTTAGTGAGACGACGGTGCACCCTCCGACCAACCAACTCGGCCGGGATCGGCGGACTCGGCCGGCGCCGCCGGCCGGACTCGGCCGGACCGCCGAGTAGTCAACAGAGAAGATGTGGCTTTTAGTCTCCCCTGCTCCCCTGTACACTTTAAAATTTCAGACCATTTTCAGAGACCTTTTAAATTCCCTTTTACTCCACTTTTATTATATTTTAATATATTTTAATACATTTTTTCCAATTAAACTCTTCATCTACCCTAACCCTAGCCTAACCCTATAAATACCACCCCTAAACACTACCCCCTCAACCCAAAATTCTGAGCCAACTCTTAAGAAATTCCTAGAAACCCTAGTGTACAATCGAAGTGAGCAAAGAGGCGAAGCTCCGGCGAATTTTCCGGCAACAATCCTAGGAACTCTCGGCGACGAATCGACGCACCGGCAAAGCCTACGTCTCCCTCTTCCTCTCATCTAACCTTGAAACCCGTAAGTCCCCCTCCCTCTTTTCCATTCTTGTTCTAAAAATACGAGGTTCTAAAACCCGACGGAATCGGAACAAATCCGATTTCCGATTCGGTCCTTTCTCAAAATCCAACATTTTCTTAAATACAATCGCACAAAACTATTACATGTTGACTATTAAACACTAACTAATCATATTGAACAAGTTCTATATCAAAAGAAATTGCTATTTCCATTTTACCGTATTTTTTCCCTTAAAATACTATATAGTTTCATTTCGACATTTAAACCATCAAATCCTTGCTATACCTTTAAGTAGATCACGAGGTAATGACCTACCTCCTCACACACTCATATGCAACATAGCAAAATACTTTCGGGAACATAGAATACGGGAAAACAACACCTTTTCAAATAAATACCATTATTAATAAAACCATTTTCTAAACGATTTAGTATTTATACAAATCTTTGCAAAGCGCCGCTACAACCCATTTGGGGAACCCGTTCGGGATAGTACGGATTATCGCACATCCTCGGGCTTAGTAGTGCAAAATGCAGACCTCCGCAAGGAGCATTGGTTCTCGAAAGATTTAAAATACGACATCTTAAGAAAATGAGATTTTTAGAAATATAAAATATATATTAAAATTATTTTTATATAATTATATATATGTAACATTAAGATATCTATTTTTGAAATATTATAAATATCCCAACTCTTTTCAAAAATCACAAGAATCATTTTACATTAAAATACTATGAATTCCATACAAGTCAATATTACAAATAAATACCCTTTATTATGAAATTAGGATAATTTTACTAGAAATATCATAATATAAAAACTACATTCATTACAACTCTAAAGACAATTAATGAATACTTGGGGTGTATTTTGAAAAGTATATAAAAGTATTTTTACATAAAACCCCCTCAAGTTCTATAAATTACCCTAAGGACCCTAGTAAATATAGGTTTAAGCGGGACCAATCTCTTGAGCCTCAGGGATCCGGAGAAGTGGGTGCTTGCCTATTTAAGGTAGACAACTTAACAACGGTGTTATCAATACGATAATCGTTTTTGAAAAAGACACAAATCCTGCCGCCCATGTGCAGCAGTTACCGATAACACCAAAACAATCAGGACTTCAATTTCTTTTCTAATTGTTCTGACTCAGACTGAGTCTTATTATAATAATCTGACTTGAATATGATTCAAGTACAATCTACAATCTACAATTCAACATGAATCCATGAATTCACATAATTGACCGAACCAAACCATGGATATACTTCCATTTACATCATTATCCAGTTACATCCATGATTCTCCAATTACATCCATTTACTGATATCATGGTTTCAGCAAGTCATCCAATTATACAATCTATATTACAAAACAACCCAATACAAACAATACAAACAAAATATCATGGGGTTTAAGGGGTAGATTGGTACGGAAGGTGTTAGAAGTGGCACGAGACTGTAAGATTTAATACACCTAATCTGAATCTAGTTGCTGTTGTACCGTGGCATAAACGGTTCCTTGTACTACACTTGCCTCTAGTCTCTGGCATATAGAGACTCCTCTCATATACACTGGAATCCTTCTGTACCAAGCTACAAACAAAAGCATTAACACTAAATACAACATTATAACAATATAATACAACTTTAAAAGCTACATTCTCTTTCTGTCTATTCTATTTCTCCCTTATCTTTGAGACTTACCGAGCGATTTGTTCGCTGACGACATTCTCTTTCTTTCTTCTTTGAATGTCATCAGGTGATCTGGACACTCCGGAGATCGAGCCCACTAGTGAAGACTTGGACCACTTCATTGAAGACCCAGAGTTTTAGTTCATTGTACACTTTTATTTCAGTACTTTTCTTTTTCTGTTATGCCATTGTTCAGGCATTGCTTTCATTCAGTTGTATTTACGTTTCCATACATTATACAGAAAGAATGTGAATAAATAAAGTTATTGTTTTATTATATCTTGTCTCTTGTGCATTTACTTTTATATTGCTTAGATAAGCTTAGCGTATTTACTTCACAGTAAATACGAAGCGGGCTCGTCGCGTCCCATTCGCCGTATACCGGGAAGCGGGGCGTGACAGGTTTTAAATATTTCGAGACCGAATGCTCCTTGCGGAGGTCTGCATCTCGCACTACTAAGCCCGAGGATGTGCGATAATCCCCACCATCCCGAACGGGTTCCCTAAATGGGTTGTAGCGGCGCTTTGCAAAGATTTGTATAAATACTAAATCGTTTAGAAAATGATTTTATTAGTAATGGTATTTATTTGAAAAGGTGTTGTTCTCCCGTATTCTATGTTCCCAAAAGTATTGTGCTTTGTTGCATATGAGTGTGTGAGGAGGTAGGTCATTACCTCGTGATCTACTTAAGGTATAGTAAGGATTTGATGGTTTAAATGTCGAAATAAAACTATATGGTATTTTAATGAAAAAAATACGGTAAAATGGAAATAGCAATTTCTTTTGATATAGAACTTGTTCAATATGATTAGTTAGTGTTTAATAGTCAACATGTAATAGTTTTGTGCGATTGTATTTAAGAAAATGTTGGATTTTGAGAAAGGACCAAATCGGAAATCGGATTTGTTCTGATTCCGTCGGGTTTTAGAACCTCGTATTTTTAGAAAAAGAATAGAAAAGAGGGAGGGGGACTTACGGGTTTCATCGACGACATCCTGGTGTATTCCAAGAGTCGGAAAGAATATGCCGAGCACCTACGAATTGTCCTGGAAACTCTACGACAACATCAATTATATGCCAAGTACAACAAATGCGAGTTTTGGCTAAATTAAGTTGGTTTTCTTGGACATATCGTATCAGGCGAAGGAATTTCTGTGGATCCAGCGAAAGTTTCAGCAGTAAGCGAATGACCGACACCAAAGTCAGTGAAGGACATTTGGAGTTTCTTGAGTTTAGCTGGATATTACAGAAGGTTCATTGAAGGCTTTTCAAAGATAGCAACACCCTTGACCAAGCTCATACGTAAAGATGAATAATTTGTGTGGTCAGAAGCATACGAACAAGCTTTCGTAGAACTCAAGTCAAGGTTGACATCAGCGCCTATTCTCGTCATACCAGATCAGTCTGGAGGTTTCAAAGTGCATTGCGATGCATCCGGACATTCTCTTATGTTTGGTACTCACCGTGCGATTTGTTCGCTGACGACATTCTCTTTCTTTTTTCTTTGAATGTCATTAGGTGGTCTGGACACTCCGGTGATCGAGCCCACTAGTGAAGACTTGGTCCACTTCATTGAAGACCCAGAGCTTTAGTTCATTGTACACTTTTATTTCAGTACTGTTCTTTTTCTGTTATGCCATTGTTTAGGCATTGCTTTCATTCAGTTGTATTTACTTTTCCATGCATTGTATAGAAAGAATGTGAATAAATAAAATTGATGTTTTATTATATCTTGTCTCTTGTGCATTTACTTTTATATTGCTTAGATACGCTTAGCGTATTTACTTCACAGTAAATATGTAGCGGCCTCGTCGTGTCCCCTTCGCCGTATACCGGGAAGCGGGGCGTGACATTTACAAAGCCCATGGTCAAGACCCTACTCAAGCTCATATTCTCTGCCATGGCCGAAGTCCCTGCAAAGTTTTACGAAGAAGAGAAGACATAGAAACCGAAACAAATTACTTGTCGAAGGAAAAATACAGAAAACATGCATACCGATACGCCAAGATGCCTCTAGTATGGCTTTTTCAAGCCGACATTCCTTCCTGAGAATGTATGCTCGTCGGGGTTCAAGTGTAGATTCATGGCCGTCGGTCCACAACGAAAACTCATCTTCAGAAGCAGCTGAGATAGACTTTTTGAGGGCTATCTCGCCTCCCTGCTCCAGAGGACCTATAAATACTCGCCGTATAGATGGAAGATCTTCATAGAATATTACGGCAGGATAGGAACTCTTCGGGACGCGCACGTTCTCGGTCTCATCCTGGGAACGCCTTATAGCCTCAGCCAATTGTGCGGCTTCCTCGGCAGATGAACTTGGAAAAAGGAGATCATCATCCGGCTCTTGCATAGATATTGGTTCGTCTTGAACGATAGGCTCGGATTCCATTAAAAAGTCAAGCAGACCGGTGACTGTCTTCTTCCTCCGCTTCGACACGAAACTAGCGCTGGAAGATGATCGCTTCCTTCCTTTCGGTGCTTTGGTGCGACGTTCCCCAACCTCGCCTCCAATATCCTCTTTTGGCGGTGCTACCGATGATGACACTGCCATCGATAATGCCGCAACTGATGGAACTGCCGCTGGCGCCTCGGCGGAAGCCTTTGCCCGAGCTCTAGTACGCATCGGCATCCCTGCAGTGGGAGGAATCGACTCGGTTTCTGCGGCCTGCGAGATGACGACCGCACCACCATCCCTCAAAAGAGTGTGAACGACTGACCGCGGTCACAACGGAACGTGAGCAGCTTGAGTTGGGGCATGAGTTTTATATTCAAAGAGCACCCGCCTTTCCTCGGCAATGATAGGACCAACCCGGTGGCGATACCAGCCCACAAAGGAGCCCACAGACCTGGGGAGATAGTCAGGTTCTGGGATCATGAACACAGAGACAGTATTCATCCGCATAAAATGATGAATAACGTCGCAAATAACTCCTAACGATGAAGTGGGCTCAACCAAGAATGCTTCGAAGGGGACGCCTTGATCATAGCCCAGTTGCCGGGCAAAGCAGTGCGGATCATTCTGGCGGAACACCAAATAGCCCGGCCTGATCGAGTATAGATGGATGATCTCCCTAGGCTTTAAAGAGGGTGCTCCCCCTTTCGACAAGTCAAATAAATGCTGGACAGGCCCCGCCGGAGCAGAAAGAACGCGATCAATAAACATCATTCCTCCCTCATGGGTATATGTATTGAGCAGAACACGGAAGGCCCCTAATTGAGTCGGATCGGGAGCGGAGGCATCCACCAATCTCATAACTCGGGGGAAGGTGTAGGAGTCATAGAAGTTCGGCCGTTGATGTGTCGCGAATGCCCACGGCACGTGTATTTCAACCCAAGATGTGAAGTAATGAAAGGAGAGATTCACAACATCTACACCTGGAGCCAAAGTGTTGGCCGCAACACTTAACCCATGATAAAGATGCGATAGTCCCGCGATGCCGACGACCAATTTTGCCCCTTCAGCTACACGATGGATGGGATAGAAGACGAAAGCTCTCATGAAGTGTCGGTATGACGGTATCACAAACCAGCTGAGCCAAAGGCTAATAAAGCCGACGAAGAAGGTCTCTTCGTCTATGCCAGGGGCCACAATTGCATCAAAAGACACGTCCGGCATGATCGGAATGTAGAACTGCGGTAGATCTTCTTCTTTGGCCGGCAGTTTATTCAACCCAAACCCAAAAGGGTCGTCAATGCTCGCAAACTTCGGGGCCTCCTTGGATAAAATATCCCCCGAATGAAATAGGCGATAGAGCTCTCGAAAGTGACACCCTGCCTTTCTGACTTCGCAAATAATCTGTCGAAAATTCCCAGGGCCTTGATCAGACTGGGATACTTATGACGAACAGCGATTTCAGCTGTCAGACCATCGAGCATAGCCGGCATGGTGGAGAAAACATATTCATCTGGAGGCAACAGTTCCTCGTAATGCTCCCTCCTAATGGGCAGTCCTGAAATCTCACGGAATTCATCTAATGAGATAGACACCTTTCGATCCCCTAGCAGGAAGGTGTTGGTGGGCAGATTCCGCTGGTTCAAGAAGGCTTTGATCCACCAAACGTGGGGAGCTGTTCAGTTGATAAAACTGCACATTTGTATTATATTTTTCCTACCATTTTCATATTAAAAAATGACTTTATTATAATATATCATACATATGGGGGTTTATGTGTAAAAACATTATTTTCCATGTGTTAATATATTTTAATTAGCATTTGGTAGGAAAATGTATGCAAATAAATTCATTGACCTAATCCTAGTAGAACTAGGTCTACTAAATCTTATTTGAGTTGTTGTGCAGAATTTTCCAAGTTGTTATGCAGAATTTATCAAACAAATCAAGTTGTTGAAGAAAACTTGCCTAATTAAGAATCAAAACTTGGAGACCAAGTCTGGAAGCAACCGAGAGAAGATTTCTGAAATCTGAAGGTGCCTAGGATTGCCACATGTCATAATTACAAAGCCCAAGAAAAATGATGAAATGATCTCCACCATTGGCCGCGGAACCGCAACCAAACCCCCCTGTTGGCCGCGGATCCGCGGCCTTCTAGAAGGATCAATTGCTAAACTTTTGGGAGATCAATCTTTGCTGAATTTTACCAAGTTTCCAACTAAAAGATTCTGGCTTTGCACTATAAAAGGGCACCGAGAGCCTCTTGGAAAAGTTATCAAGCCGACGAGATCACGAAGTCCAAGATGGCTCACGCATCCAGGCTGATCATCAACTGTTCATCTACCTCATTGGAAGAGATCGAGAAGCAAACTAGTCTTTGTAATCATTTTCTAAGGAATCAAAGTGTAGATTGTTCAAGTTGATTAATAAAGGTAGTTGTTTTATTTAATTCTTTTGCATTTTACATTATGTTTTCCCTCTCTATCTTTTCATCTTCTTTTCCCAACATGCGCGAGTAATTCTCCGCTTGTTAGGGTTCGTAGGATTAGGGTAGGCTAATGGATGATGAACATCCCTAAACCCTTTTTAAGTCCTATAAAGTTTATGAACTTTATCAAAAGAATCATTAACATCCTAATCGGGCGCGCTAACAATTCTTTGCTAGTTCCGACCGCGATTAGCGATTAGATTAATGATTGTTTTGGTAAAGGCTAGATATGAACGGAGTTCCGTGTCGAGATAAGGGTTAAGAGTGGGATTCCTTTTCCCTCCAAAAACCCTAATCTACACGCATCACCGTCGTTCTAGTTATAAATCTATTAAAGGATAAAAAGGGTAACTTTTAATTAATCGTCCATAACTACTAAATCCTAACGAACCCTACAAGCCCTTTTATTATATTAACTACATCCCTAAAATAATCTAGATCTATATTTTTGCATTCTTGCTTAACGTAGATCTAGAAACCATTCTACAACATTCTTGTTTCTTCCTCCTTTCTCAACACATCTAAAGTAAGAGTAAAAGATTCAACGTTTCCCTGAGAACGACCCGTACTCATCTCGGTCTAGCTACGCACGACACCGTTATTGATTGCGGTTAACTACTAAACAAACACTCTTTCGAATTAATCAAATGGCGCCATTGCCGGGGAAACATGCGTAATTTTTTATTCTTACTATTTGTGCTGAATTCTTAGACGATTCATATCATTATTAAAACAAAACTGCAAATTGCATATTTAACGATTTGTGTGTGAATTTTGCGAGGGAATCTGGAGTCACGGACTTGAGGAAACAGGAGATCTAGGGTTTCACACTTCTCTGGTATCTTTCTTAACTCCTTCTCTCTCCTCTCAAATCCAATAAAATCGATTTTCTGCAGGATTCTTTGCAAAATATCGCCGCTCAAAAATCTTTTTGCAAAGTTTTGTTTTGTGGTTTGTTTTTGCATATTTTAATACGGATTTTTAAGGGGCAAGACCAAAATCCAGATTAGGTGGGGATTTCATCACCCTTCCTAAGCCCCACAAATCACAAACTGAACATGTCACGCCCCGCTTCCCAGTGTACGGCGAAGTGGACGCGACGAGGCCCGCTACGTATATACTCAGAAGTATATACGCTAAGCGTAACTAAGCAATATAAAGTAAATCACAAGAGACGAATAATATGGAAATAACAGCAACTTTTATTAATAACATTCTTTTTACAATGCAGGAAAAGAAAATACAACTGGAATGAAAAGCAATGCCTAAACAGTGGCATAACAGGAAATGAAATAAACTGGAAAGAACAAGGTACAATTATTTAAAGCTCTAGGTCTGCCTGAAACTGCTCCAAATCTTCACCGGTGGGCTCGATCTCAACTTGGTCCAACGCACCTGACGATATTCAAAGAAGAAAGAGATAGAATGTCGTCAGCGAACAAGTCGCTCGGTAAGTTCCAAAAGAATAAGAAGAATGAGAATGATAGAGTAACAGTATTTTCTAAAGTATTATATTGTTGAATATTATGAAACATTTTGTAACGCTGTTGTTTGTAGCTTGGTACAGAAGAATGCCAGTGTATACAAGAGGGGTCTCTATATGCTAGAGACCAGGGCAAACGGAAATAGAGTACAAGGCTCCGTTATACAACCCGGAACAACGGCAACTGGATTCTGGTTAGGTGTCTTAAATCTGACCGTCTCGTGCCACCTTTAACACCTTCCGTACCAATCTACCCCTTAAACCCCGTAGTGTTTTAACAGTATTGTAGTGTTGGATTATGTAAGTTGGATGACTGACCAAAACCATGATATCAGTAAACATGTTGCAACTGTGTAATCAGATAAATGGAATATCAGGATAATGGATGAATATCCATGGTTTGATTCAGTCAAAAAGAATATATTGTTAACTGGATTCAGGGTTTCATGTATTCAAATTGTATTGGAATATAAAAGAATATAGATTGACTTGAATCATATTCAAGTCAGAAATAGTCAGACTCTAACCCGAGTCAGACTAAAAGAAGAGAATTTGAAGTTCAATATTAGCTAGGGGCCTTATTGTAATTTGTAAAACTTGAGGGGGTTTTATGTAAAAATACTTTTGTATAGTTTTCAAAATACACCTCAAGTATTTAATAATCGTCTTAATTGTTATAATGAATGTGAATTTTATTTGTGTTATTCTAGTGAATATATCCTAATAAAAGTATTAATTATCTTATCTGAAATTCATGGTATTTTAGTGTAACTTTTAATCTTGTAATTTTTAGAAAAATGTGGAAACTTTATATTATGATAAAATAGGTGTTTAAATGATAATTATATATATATTAACACATGAATAATTTTATATAATATTTTATTTAGAAAAATCTCATTTTCCCTAAATATCGTATTTTAAACCTTTCGAGACCGAATGCTCCTTGCGGAGGTCTGAATCTCGCACTACTAGCCTGCGGATGCACGATGAACCGTACTATCCCTAACAGGTTCCCCAAAAGTGGGTTGTAGCGGTGCTTTGCGTAGGTTTAACAAATACTTTTCATTTGGGAAAACGGTTTTATAAATATGGGGTATTTATTTGCAAAAGAGTACAGTTTCCCGTATTTTAGTTATTAGGGTTTCCTAAACCAACTAGCCTATTTCTAAGGTCTAAACGATGAGTCATTAGAAGCCTCAAACAGGTAAGTGCCAGGTAAGTGGGAAGGAACCACAGTCGTGGGCTTAATTAAAAACCACTAGCCTTAGACACTTGCCTAGGCACCACAAGACAGTTTAGATAAACGATCGATGTCCATGACCAATCGTGTTTTCATTTTATTAAAAGATTTTATCTAGAAAAGTTTACAACTTAAAGCTTTAAATAAAAGTTATAAAGATTATGGTATTTTAGTGAAAAAGTCCTGTAATTCCGTATTCTGTATTTTTTTTTGATATTTATCAATTAGGGTTATATTGAGTGTGTGTAGGGGTAGGTCATTACCCCGTGACTTATATTAAGTTTTGGTGAAGTTTAAAGGTAAAACATGACAAGTTAAAGTTGAAGGTATTAAAGTGCAAGAATACAGTATTTAAAAACGTTATCATTTTATGTGTGAAATTTCATTCAAATTGGATTCTACAAGTTTAGTGATCAAGATAAACCTAATTAGGAGTGAGGGAATTAATTAAACTAAGAAAAATGAACTTCATGGTATTTTTATGAAAAGAGTACGGTTTTGCAAAGAACTTATCATTTCATGTGAAAAAGTTTGATTAAATTGGTTTATGGGTGATTAATAGTCAACATGAATATGGGTAGATAGTATGTATTAGGTGACAAGTGGAAATTTATAGAAAAACCGAATCGGAAATCGGTTTGTCCGATTTCCGTCGGGTTCCAAAAAGTCGTATTTTTTTCTTAAAGAAAAGAGAGATAGAAGAAGGTGGGACTTACGATTTGGACAAGCTAAGGAAGCTAGAGGTCATGATGGTTGTCGATTCGTTGAAAACGTCGCGAAGGTACTGATCCGGTCGCCGGAATCCGTCGTCGATTTCGGCAGCGCTTCGCTTCTCGCTCTTCGTACTGAGTTCTCGAGAATTTGGGAGAGTGGACTTAGAGTTGTGAGGTGAAATAGTAGAGGCTAGGGGTGTTTATATAAGGCTAGGCTAGGGTTAGGGTTTTAATTAAAAATATATATAAATCATTAAAAATCATTAAACCTAGGAGTAAAAGGGATTTATTGGCCAAATTAAAACCGATCCAGATATAATAAGTGTGCAAGAGGGTTGACCAAGTCAAGAGCCAACTTTTCTCAGTTGGTGACTCGGCCGTCCGGCCAAGTCCGGCCGGCGGCGCCGGACCGAGTCGGCCAAGTCGCCGGCCGGCGGCACCGAGTCGGGCCGAGTCGGGGGTCCATTGGCCGGGGATTTTTCGGGGGTACAATTTGGTATATTTACTTTTTCAAGTCCAGTACATATTTTGGGAGTTATGGCCTTTTTACCGTTGACTTCCAAAAAAAATTAAAACAAAATAAATACAAAAATAATGTGGGGCATGAGATTTGAACTCCGGTGGCTTGGTTCAGCAGTGCAAGGTATTACCAATGAGCTACAAGCTCCTTCTTGTAATTATTGTGGTTTTTAATTACTTAAACTGATAGCAGCAAGAATAAATACTCCTGGTATACATTAAATTTAAAGTAATTTCTTGTACACTAAAAATGGAGTTATTTCATTCTTGTAGCTTGTAATTAAAAACAAAAATAATTACCTAAATCTTGTGCTCAGGCTAAAATACCCCTTTGTGAATTTTAAAAATATTTTGAAAAAAATTTGTATAGGAAAAAGTGTATAAGAAAATTAGGGTTGTTACATTCTACCCTCCTTATAAAAATTTCGTCCTCGAAATTTGTAAAAGGAAAGTGTAACAGTGCAAAAAAAAGTTTGGCGAATAAAAGTGATACGATGGTGAAAAAAAGGCTTACCGGTGTTACCTTGACCTACAGTCTCGTGTTACCTTGACCATAGTTCTAGGGTTGTTTATGCATTTTTGTGTGATTTGTCTAAATCCGTCATTTTTCAAAACAAACCAATTATTTTCTCCCCTTCCCCCTTCTTCTCTTCTTATAATGGGTGACCTAAACAGAAGAACACTTGCCGAGCTTTGCTGTCCACAACCAGATATCTCTTGTTTTCGTTGTAGGGTTCCTAGGCACTCTAATGAGGTCTCACAAGGCATCAACCATGCCAATTTCAAATTTTACCGAGAAACCCTAATACGGATCGTTAACTAGAAATTTAGGCGAAACAAGCAACTAGTTAACAATTTAACTAAGTGAACGGAAATACAACCTTTGTAGATCCGATCCTCCACCTCCACGGCTCCGTGATGAAGTCCCCTCGCTGTCCAAATTGAATTCCGGGCTCTAGCGTCGACTTCATCGGAGAAATGGACGGGCTAGGTCGTCGACTACGATGCCGAAGATGATCTACGTCGAGGCATCACAAGATCAAGCTCCCACTTCACCAAGTCATGAAACTTGTGAAGAAAACACACTCTACTACTTGGCAAGAGGTAGAGGATGAAGAAATAGGAGGTGGGTTCACTTTAGAATTGGATTTCTCACTCTTTTCATCAAGTTGCCATTGATGGAGGCAAGCTTCTTCTTGAAGAAGAAGAAGAAGAAGAAGATAGTGTATATTATGATAAGTTAATTCAAAAATAGAAAAGAAAAATCAATACTTATCATAATATCAACCATGGTCAAGATAACTTGTGTAGAGAATCAACTATGGTTCAAGTGAATGGTTAGGGTTAAGAAAAGAGACAAAATGGTCAAACCATTCAAAGCTTCATGAAGCTTCAAAAGAAAGTCCAAAATGAGCCACCATTTCATTTCTTTTCCAAATATAAATGAAAAGAAATAAATAAATAAATAAGTAAATCAAATAAACAAAACCCTAATCATTAACTTAACCATGGTATAATTCTTTACACAAACCCAAGTGAGCATGCATCATCAAACATGATACAATCAAGTGCACAAAAGTATATCACATATACAACTTGTGAACTTCAAGTGAGAAAATCCATTTAAAGTGAACCAATACTAGTTAATGTAAATTAATATATCATATATATAATTATACATTAAATCATTAAATCAACACTTGATTTAACGATCCGGTCATATCGCATATAACCGACTAATATCTATAGTAACAACTTATCGAATCAACACTTGATCCGATAACCCGGCTATATCGCATATAACCGATCAATGTTACAAATCGCGAGAATCAAATACATTATCACATACTGGTATTATTCTCGGTCCCGCACATATCTCATATGCGCTCCTATGTCGTTTCGCTTGAGCCAGGAAACCTCTGTGTAGGACTCTAAAGACTCGTCAATACGCCGGCAGCAGGTGATGATCATATCAAACACCCACAAGCCGCAAGCGGTCTGCTAAACATAACGGCCACCCGGGTATTGAGCGATCAGAAGATCGACAAGCAAGCCCGCTCACACTCCTGTGAATCCAACCAGTAACACTTACCGTACAGTCCGGTCTCGTCGTCTGATATGTCGCATATCTCGCCTAGGGGTGGTAAACGTCAGACCCCAATAGCTCGATAAGTCGTGTCGATATGAGGTCTATAACAGTTCGAGATACTACTGGTAACACTTACCAGTAAATCTCAGCAACCCTGGCCAGGGATTTCCGGTTATAGCCAATCGTACACAGCGCAACATCAACTCCCTATACCGGGAGAGACGAATCCCCTCCTATCGCTCATTGCCTCCATGTGATTCGGGACTGTACCCAAAAGCCACCGTTTTGCACGCCCTCTTGGACGTGGTAAGATGGAAATCAAAGCACAGTGGGAATCACACAAGACTCTATGACGATCTCGGGTCTACAGACTAACCTGTACCAGTGTCACCAGAGAACTGCCATCTGACGTGAGGTATAATACCATCTGGGAGTTCTCGGCGAATCCGTCCAGTGTACCCAGTCTCTACTGAGCACCCGTATATCATCTCCGATGTCAAACACCAATGGATATGGGATCATCCATCGCCCATCTGTATGGGTCGAGAAGGTATACGTTAGTCTACTCTGGTATATCGATGCCCCGTCTCGATACACCCACGACTAGGGACCTTGAAGGATGTACTTATAGACTACCATATCCCCACTAGTATGATCCGCATCATAGTCCAGGTAGTCAAGTACACATCCTAAGGGCTTTACCAACATGTAACAGAGAGACAACCAGTATACACGTCAAGGTAAAGAGTAACCAGATAGCATACTATCATGTCGAGCAAGAAAGTTCTCCCTATATATGTCCCAGCATCCACTACAATATACATCCTATGTACAGTAATGGCCTCTAGGGCATACATATAACTAACAATCTCCCACTTGCACTAGGGCCATCTGTAGCAGTGGTTGTAGTATCTCATACTCAACCATCCCATAAAAGTCTCTCTCTGGGAATAGGCCTTCGTGAGTGGATCCGCCGTGTTATCCTCTGAGTCTGCTCTCCTAACCTCGATCACCCTGGAGATCAACTATCTCCATGATCAGGTGATGCTGCCTCAGAATACGTCTGGGTCACTGATGTTACCGGGGTTCCGTGGCTAAAGCCACACTTCCATTGTCACACAATGGTAGGAACCAAGTTCATCTCATGAACCTATATACACCCAAACTGCCTCTTTGGTAGCATCTTAAGTAGCGATGTATCCAGCCTTTATCGTCTAGTATGCCACGGTATCTAGCTTGGAACTCTTCCAACATACCGTCCCTTTACTGAGGGTAAAGACAATGCCTGTGACTGACATTCAGTCGTCTTTATCACCCTGGAACACTTCCAGTGATTCTCCCCTGGATCGATTGATACCATCTCACTATTTCTAGTGAGATTCCTAACATCCAATTAGATCTATCTCATAGATCCAAAATCCAGGATTTAGTAGGTATCATTTTGATCCTAGATGGAGAATCATTGTGATAAGCGGAGATTGATCGAGCGTAGCATAGGAAACTTCTTCCCTATCAAGAGTATGTCATCCACGTACTCTACGAGGATTACCACCATACTCCCTACTACCTTTTTGTTTATACAAGGTTCATCTACCATTTTGATGATGTCAAACTCTTTGACTAATCCATCAAAACAGATGTTCCAACTCCGCGATGCCTGCTTTATCATATAAAGCATCTTACCACCGTTTCCGCTGCTCCCACTGTCTACGAAGCCCTCTGACTGTGTACTTACAGACTCTCTCTTCTAAAACAACATTTAGAAAAGCAGTCATGACACCCAACCGCCAGATATCGTAGTTATGGTATGTAGCTGTGGCAAGTAGGATCTGGATGGACTTAAGCATAGATCCTAAGAAAAGGTTTCAACATAATCCATACCTGGTCAATGATGCAAACCTTTAACAAGTCTAGCTTTGAAAGTCTCAACTTTTCCATGTACACCAAGTAATCATCTCAAGATATACTTGCTCCTCATGGGGATTTAACCCTTCAGATATAGCAGTCAAAGTCCATACTTTGCTGGTGTACATGGATTCCATCTCAGATTGCTAAGCATCCAGCCATTCTTACAGAGTCGCTACTCTTGATGGCCAGCTCGAAACTAGTTAGGTTATCATATCATGATTCAATCCTCGCTCCCACTGTCATAGAAAAACCGAAGTAACTCTCAGGTGGGTGAGAAACCCTGCTAGATCGGCGGAGAGGCAGAGGTTCGTTGGTATCTACTGAATCCTTTGGTTGTACCAAATCATCTGCTGTAGTTTGCATAGCTGGAACCTTTCCAGTTCTACATAACTGACCTTGCCTCGATCTTGTCCGGATTTTGCTTTTAGACATAGCCCGGACAACCCCAAATCTTAACCATCTTAAGATATGGGCTCTTCCCTTTCCATATCACATATGAAGTGGTAGGCAACTGATTTGATTCGAACCCAATTCAATAGGTATGCAGCTTCTCAAGTGCATAACTCCCAAAAAGGAAAAAGGAAACTCAGTAGTACTTATCATAGAGCACACTTTATCATATAGGGTGTGATTGCTCCGCTCCGATATACCATCGTGCTATGGTGTATACGGAGGAGTAATTCTGAGAGAGAATCTCATTCTCCTTTAGAATAGTCCAGGATTTCCGTGCTCAAGTATTCTCCTCCTCGATCACATCAAAGGACATAATACTTATACCCGTATTTTGGTTCTCTACTTCTAACTTATATTCTGTGAATATCTTAAAAGGTTCGGACTTGTGTTTCAACAGGAACATTGGTCTGAATCTCGAAAGATCATCAGAGAATGTAATGAAGTACAAAGAACCGGTCTTGGCATGTGTAGACAGGGGATCTTACATACATCAACATGTATCAATCCCAAGAGTTCAATAACTCTTTCTCTGTTTCCAGTAAACAGAGCTATGGTCATCTTATCTCTGTGACATGACTGGCAAGTTTCACAAGATGTAAATTCAAACAGATTTAAATATGCATCTTTGTGCAACTTAGCTAGTCGGGTCGCATTGATATGACCTAGTCTACAATACCTCAAGAAGGATTCGTTCATTTCTGAACTCTTCCTCTTGTGTGTGTTCCGTATACTAAGAACTGTAGTTTGATTTAGAACATCAATGCTTTTAGATAACGTGCCTGAACCGATCAACTTTTGATATAGGAAATGTTCAAAACATTATCCAACAATACAAAATTATATCTTTCTTTACTAATAAAGAGACTGATATGATTTTGTATATCAGGTTCGGTATCTAATAACATTCGTTCAGAATCAATGTATTGGTAATACAGGGTGACAGTGACCGACAGACTTGGCTGCAACACTTGCCCCGTTTTCTGCCTCATGAAACTTATCACCCGTTCTCAGTTTTTCTACCTTTTTGTAGCCCTATGTAACAGATTACATATCTGGGATCCTGATCCGGTATCATATACCCAGGATGCAGAGGATACTGAGAAACAGTTCTTTGTAATGAACATACCCGAAGATGATGCATCAACATGCACTCTCTTCGTTTGGGCGGCACGGGAAATCTGGTATTCCCCAATTTCCTGCTCTGTCTTATAACAATTATAAGTTGGAGCGGGACTAATGTTCCCCAGCTCAGTATAACAAGCGGGTTCGGTCAATTTCCGTATTATTATCTTGATTAAGTCGTGATATGGTCGCTACCAGGAGAGAGAAAGAAGAAAACACTCAGCGTATGCTCTTGCAAGATCAGATTGGTTATTATTTTATCTAATCAGGATGGCTCCCACTGCTTTTTATCAAATCTTCCTTCAAACCCTAAAAGGAAAGACTAGCCGGGATTAATTACACACTACAAGTTCGCCAATCTTTCAGCCAGGCCAGTGTCGGTACTTTGAGGGAGGTCCCCCGTGCTTTCGCACGAACCTAATTAATGTAAACCTCGTTTTCCCAGAGGCGTAACCCCGTTGACACCTTTCTAGACACCTACTTGATCGGCTAATTGCAATGTGTAAAACTCTCCCAGGAGTAACAATTACTCGCAGCGGGTATCGGGATCCAACTATCTCATAGAAGGTATGCAATCTCATTGCAAATTTCAACACTTGAAATTCCCGATAATATTTTGCCCCTAGCGTGTTATGACATTGACGCATACCAAACAACCCATAGCCCGCTAGTCAAGTTCAACCCGTACATTTCTTGATTGAATTAAACCCACCCGCACGACCCTTGACGCATGCCAAACAACGTCGTACGAATACCCTAATCCAATCGCATCATATGCTAGCAGATAAGCACTAGTTAGCTACCGTACACTATGCCTTGACGCATGCCAAACAACCGCAGCACGAATACTAACTAGTACTTATCTGAAATGACGGAGGGCTACAACGGGTTTTTCTGAAAACCTATTGAGTAATGAACTTGATATCTTTGTAGAATCAAATAATTTTAAAATGGAGTGCTTTTGAGGCTTTTCTAGTTTTGCTAAAGGAGTCACTCCCGGTGAAGGGATCGTCAGTCCTTTCCTCGTCGAATGAGGTGCGGGATATATCATATATATCACTGTGCAAAGCAAAAACTCTTAAAAGCAATCAAAAGACAAACCGAGTGTGTAGCATCTGCCAGTTATTGCTAAAGGAGTCACTCCCGGTGAAGGGATCTCGGTCCTTTCCTTATCGAATAAGGTGCAGGATATATCATATATACCGCTGTGCAAAGCAAGAACTGTAGCTACTTGTTTTATTTTGAAATTCGATTCTACAACATCTTTAGGTTTCTTTTATTTCATTAATCTCATTAATGAAGTCCCATCATTTAAGTTACCTAAACATCACAGATAAATACGACGTACACTTATGCCATCCGCATTCGCCTCGATGTCCCCTCGTGCACCGTTAGGTTAGGTAACTAACGACAGAGCGGGGCAGGGCTAGCGCGGGTGTAAAACATAAGTAACATCTATATAATATATCATATATACTATATACTGTATTCATCACAGAACATATCACATGATCACATCACAGATATCGCAGCAGAAGAAACATATGAAATATTGGATATACTAGGACGTCCATGTTTTCAATACGAGCCAGTATAAAACACGGATTCCACGGTCGCGATGAATAGCCAAACCCACACCCCTAGACCCCCTACGAGAGCGGCAAGCAACCCTACCAATTCTAGAGTTAGGAGACCCGGACTCGACTCCTCGAGTTGGTCTCCCACTGGACTCCAGAACCCGGTTACTTGTGCCCTCCTCCTTGGGTCTATCCTAGTGCGGAAAAGTAAATAATATACAAAGGGTGACATCTTCCGCAACCTGGAAGTGCCCCAATAAAAGAATATTACATACAAGTTTTTACATGAATGAAAATGAAAAACACTCATCTCACATAAAAACCCCCGGCTATTCATACACGACGATCCAATATAACATATCAAGCAACACATAACATCACATGTCATCAACGTAAGTAAATATGCACATCCCAATTGTCGTTGACATATAGCAACGAAACCGGCGATATCACATATTACACTTACGGTCACAGAAAATAAAGTGTAAAACTACAACAGTTGGAATCCGCAACCTGCATAGACATCGCATGCCTAATCAAATGAATTACTTAGACATCGCATGCCTAACAATTATAAACCCCGCATTTTAGTCTCAAAATAGAAAACACTTTTCAATATCAAGTCGGGGAATTCAACAAGATTCCCGGCATCCTGATCGAATGCTCGTCGCAAACTTCAGTAGGCGGCCGCACCCCCGATGCCGTCGACAAAGTGCACCAAGGCGGAACACCGCTGCCGCGAGCACCCAAACGGATGCTTTCGGCGACGGGGTTCTCCTACAGTCACTTGGTCGGGGCTATGGGGTGTAGCTGTCTATTAAGTTTATCCGGCGAGTATCCGCGTACGCTACGTGATTGCGACGGACTTTTGATCACATCAAAATTCCGTGACAACCGATCAAGTGAGACTAAAGTGCTATGTTTATAACATTCATTCAGTTATCTCATAACTACTTGTGAATTCCAATTATTGTATCCCATTCCAGATAAATAGAAAATGTTAAACTTTCCGATCGAACAGTCAAACACCCAAGTTTTCCCGATACAGCACAACACATGAAATAAGTCTAAAAACATTCAGTTCATGCCTCAGTACCAACGGTCCAGCCGTAGAAGGGTCAAGCCAACGCCTCACATGTGGCACGCCGTACTGCCCCAAACCCGAAGGTTCAAAGGGCAGTTCAAGACGGTCACATAATCGAGTTAAGGTTTGTTGTCTTCTAGAGGGTCCATTGCGTTACTTGCACTACTTAGAACGTCGTTAAACCATGGAAAGATCCAACACTTGGAAATTTCCCGACAGGGGAAAAATTATGTATTTATATCCGGTCGAACTTTTTAACATATTCAAAAATTATCCGGAAAAGACACATAGACAAGATTAGACAATCCGATCGAATCTACGAGTTCCCTAAACAACACCAGAAAACTCAACTGTAGAGTAAATATTAAAATATCCCAGAAAACTCAGCATTAAAATAAAGAAATTACTGTGCAAAGATGGTGGAGTAAAGAGACATATTGGGCGCGGAACCGCCGCAGAAGCCATGCTTCTGCCGCGGTTCCGCCGCGATTTGATCGAATCATGAGTACGGGCTCCACAGTAATTCTTCAAATTCCCTGCTGATTTATCTGCATATTTTTAATTTCGAAAAATCCACAAATCCAGAAAAAGTCCAGAGAGCATTTTGGAGATGGGGTTTCGGTTCGATCGGACTTCAAACTCCGTCTACGTTTCGCCTAAGGCTCTAACTAGGCTCTGATACCACTGTAGGGTTCCTAGGCACTCTAATGAGGTCTCACAAGGCATCAACCATGCCAATTTCAAATTTTACGGGTGCCGAGTAACCCTAATACGGATCGTTAACTAGAAATTTAGGCGAAACAAGCAACTAGTTAACAATTTAACTAAGTGAACGGAAATACAACCTTTGTAGATCCGGTCCTCCACCTCCACAGCTCCGTGATGAAGTCCCCTCGCTGTCCAAATCGGATTCCGGGCTCTAGCGTCGGCTTCATCGGAGAAATGGGCGGGCTAGGTCGTCGACTACGATGCCGAAGATGATCTACGTCGAGGCATCACAAGATCAAGCTCCCACTTCACCAAGTCATGAAACTTGTGAAGAAAACACACTCTACTACTTGGCAAGAGGTAGAGGATGAAGAAATAGGAGGTGGGTTCACTTTAGAATTGGATTTCTCACTCTTTTCATCAAGTTGCCATTGATGGAGGCAAGCTTCTTCTTGAAGAAGAAGAAGAAGAAGATAGTGTATATTATGATAAGTTAATTCAAAAATAGAAAAGAAAAATCAATACTTATCATAATATCAACCATGGTCAAGATAACTTGTGTAGAGAATCAACTATGGTTCAAGTGAATGGTTAGGGTTAAGAAAAGAGACAAAATGGTCAAACCATTCAAAGCTTCATGAAGCTTCAAAAGAAAGTCCAAAATGAGCCACTATTTCATTTCTTTTCCAAATATAAATGAAAAGAAATAAATAAATAAATAAGTAAATCAAATAAACAAAACCCTAATCATTAACTTAACCATGGTATAATTCTTTACACAAACCCAAGTGAGCATGCATCATCAAACATGATACAATCAAGTGCACAAAAGTATATCACATATACAACTTGTGAACTTCAAGTGAGAAAATCCATTTAAAGTGAACCAATACTAGTTAATGTAAATTAATATATCATATATATAATTATACATTAAATCATTAAATCAACACTTGATTTAACGATCCGGTCATATCGCATATAACCGACTAATATCTATAGTAACAACTTATCGAATCAACACTTGATCCGATAACCTGGCTATATCGCATATAACCGATCAATGTTACAAATCGCGAGAATCAAATACAGTATCACATACTGGTATTATTCTCGGTCCCGCACATATCTCATATGCGCTCCTATTTCGTTTCGCTTGAGCCAGGAAACCTCTGTGTAGGACTCTAAAGACTCGTCAATACGCCAGCAGCAGGTGATGATCATATCAAACACCCACAAGCCGCAAGCGGTCTGCTAAACGTAACGGCCACCCGGGTATTGAGCGATCAGAAGATCGACAAGCAAGCCCGCTCACACTCCTGTGAATCCAACCAGTAACACTTACCGTACAGTCCGGTCTCGTCGTCTGATATGTCGCATATCTCGCCTAAGGGTGGTAAACGTCAGACCCCAATAGCTCGATAAGTCGTGTCGATATGAGGTCTATAACAGATCGAGATACTACTGGTAACACTTACCAGTTAATCTCAGCAACCCTGGCCAGGGATTTCCGGTTATAGCCAATCGAACACAGCGCAACATCAACTCCCTATACCGGGAGAAACGAATCCCCTCCTATCGCTCATTGCCTCCATGTGATTCGGGACTGTACCCAAAAGCCACCGTTTTGCACGCCCTCTTGGACGTGGTAAGGTAGAAATCAAAGCACAGTGGGAATCACACAAGACTCTATGACGATCTCGGGTCTACAGACTAACCTGTACCAGTGTCACCAGAGAACTGCCATCTGACGTGAGGTATAATACCATCTAGGAGTTCTCGGCGAGTCCGTCCAGTGTACCCAGTCTCTACTGAGCACCCGTATATCATCTCCGATGTCAAACACCAATGGATATGGGATCATCCATCGCCCATCTGTATGGGTCGAGAAGGTATACACTAGTCTACTCTGGTATATCGATGCCCCGTCTCGATACACCCACGACTAGGGACCTTGAAGGATGTACTTATAGACTACCATGTCCCCACTAGTATGATCCGCATCATAGTCCAGGTAGTCAAGTACACATCCTAAGGGCTTTACCAACATGTAACAGAGAGACAACCAGTATACACGTCAAGGTAAAGAGTAACCAGATAGCATACTATCATGTCGAGCAAGAAAGTCCTCCCTATATATGTCCCAGCATCCACTACAATATACATCCTATGTACAGTAATGGCCTCTAGGGCATACATATAACTAACAATCGTAATCCCTTCGGTATACCGTCCGGCTCTTCCATGTCCTTAAGAGATCATATAGAACACGCAGGAAGAAACAGTTGGCCACCTCAGTCTAGGTCTTATCAACCGTATCCTAATCCTACACCTGTTTCAGTTGATACCTAGAGTGAGGAAGCTCCTAGACGAATGTCCATTGCTGAGCACATAGCTAGGTCTAGAGGCCAAAGTTTCAACCCGGACCAATATCAACCATCACCACCACTGTCCAGAGAAGAGTTTGATATGTGGTTTGTGCCATATAAGATGTCTGTTGAAAATAACCAACCAACCAACCCATATCAATATTCTTCTTATCATAACATTGATCTTACTCCTACCCAAGTTCCGCAACCATTCTATTCCTATTAATCCAATCCGACTTTTCCACCTTCTCTAGACAGTTCTTCTAATCGGTCATTTGGGAGTTTTAATTATCCACAGGAATTTCAATCTTATATTGAAACCCCTTATCAACCAAAGTCTAGTCTTGAGCGGAAATTAGAAGAAGGTATTGTGATGATGAACTGCATTAGAGAGGAATGGAAGGAAAGCATGGCTAAATATGAAAGGGCAACGAGTTCCGAACCAGCCCAAAAATTTTCAGTATATAATACGGGCATCAGACAAAATGAGAATTTGGGTAGAGAGACAAAATTATACACCCATCCTAATCAAACCGCCCCATTCCAAACTGAAATCCACAACTCCAGTACACCAAATAGAATGACTGATAAGTTGTGTGACTTTGTAGTGTTTGATTTACCCGACTGTGAAGGGTCCATTTCAAGTGAAACCATACCCAACCCTTGTGATCTCTACACCTCCACTCTTGAACCAAAACTGATTGAAAACCATACTTTTGATGAGGTGTTTGAGAATTTTAACCTTCACTTGAATGAGGTGATTGACGTTGGGGATATATTGATTGATGAACCCGGAATTTTGGATGATTTTGTCCCACCAATTCATCAAATCCTTTCACTTCCTTGTGGTCATCATCTTGAGCCTTTAATTCTTCCCGAACCCCAAATATGTCTTGAAGTTGATAATAATGGTATACACGAAGATCAGACCGAAATACAGCCTCCATCTTCCACATCTGGTACAGCAACACTCGACACACCAATTTATTTACCCATTTCACCTTCTACTTTCTCCGGTTCTTCCTCTGTTCCTATAGTTTCAGTGAGTTTTGATAAATCACAAGCCGTTAATTCAAGTTCAATAATACCAGAAATTCAACTTGATTTGGATATTTTTGAAAATGAGGTAGATGAGTTTTTCGAGTCCTCCACCTCAATGATTTTTTATGAATCAAGTAGGATAAATTCTGGCACAAAACTCTTTGACAGCAAAATGTTCAATCACACCATCGATAAAAGTTTTGAAGAACTTTTTGCTGACGAACTTGAGTTTTTAAACAATACGGATTTTGTGATTGATCAATCTCCACCTATAGAGGTTGAACCGTCACCATTCCTTATTCCTAATCATTCACATTCATCCTCATTCTTTCTTTTCTCTAAATTAAAACCCTTTCCAAACCACCTCTTATCCCTTCTCCACTTTTTCTTGACTCGATACAACACATCCTTCTACCAACCTATACGATATACTGATAAAATCTTTGAATGGTTGGTGTTAACTTTTGGTCTTTGTAAAGTCTTACTTTGACCAAATGACTCACCCCCTCTTAAAATGCTTCGTATTGTCTAACTCATGTTTGAGGGGGGGTATATTTTTGGCTCTTGATCATAACTTTTGTCCTCAAATTTGTGAGCCAAAAATAAGTTTGGGGGAGGATTTTCACTTTCATATATTCTTGCCCCCATTAATAATTTCCTCCCAAGTCTACATGTTTTTGAGCTTAACAGATGTCATCAGTGAGGACACTGCTGTAAACAAGTTTGGGGGAGGTTTGTGCTTATTTACACATCAATTTGCATCATACTTTGCATAAGCACAACATTTTCAAAAAATTTTAAAAAAAAATTCTTTTATAACAAAAGAGTAGAAAGTGAAAAATTACATCCAAAAGATAAGAATAGTTTAAGAAAACCAAGAAAATTAGAAGTTTTCTTAAACGAACTAGTAATAAGTAGTTATGAGCTGTTGTCCCAAGGGTTAGTAAGATGAAGGAAGTCACTAATCTGAGAATAAAAATAAGTCTGAAAAATAGTTTCTATTCTGGAAGCCGAACATTTGAATGTTGATACCCTACTATTTGCACTTACACACGTCTTGAAACTCGGGATAGTAGAGGATACCTTGAAATGCTCTTGTCTAAAAGCCAAAGTATGAAGGAAATGAAAAAAAAAATGAAGAAAATATAAATGGTGAAAAGAAAAATGAACACTGGTTTTGTATCGCCAAGGCAGCAATAAAAAAATATAGCGAGGGTGCCTCTTCACCTAGTGCCCTAAGGCCAACTGGTCTGGGAGTCACTGCTAAGCCTTAGGTGGTGCAAGACGAGGAAAATATTATCACCTAATCAGCAAGCACATAAGTAATCGGTCTGTTAGTACCTCAAGAAGTATTAACGGTCGCATGAAAATGTGTGAGCAAATCTAAATATTCATCAAATTAAAAAGTACTAAGGTAGATGGACAAGAGTATGATAGCTTGAATTGAATTCTCCGAGTGTAGGGATGCTCTTTACACACACGTGGGGTTATATGATCAATGTTTGGAGGAGAGATAGGAATGAAGAATAAAGACAATGTTTTATTGAGGGATAATGTGATTTCTAACATTTTTTCATGATTATTAAGATAGGACTCATGACAACTGAAAAGCTAGTGTAGTTGGAAACTCTTATTTTCAAAGTCTTTCTTTTATGGTTCTTATCTTTATATGTAAATTTCACCATCTCTCTTTTGTTATAGGATTTTGTGGGTGCAATCCGCTGAAAACCCTCAGGAGACAACACTCCTCTTACTAGGGACACCTAGAGGTTTAACGGCTTGTTGCACGTGCTCAGTGCAATCGTGTCTGCCTACGAAAGTATGCTTAGTTTTCTCCTTTCTTTTTCTCCTCTTGAATAAACTAGTTTGCTCGGGACGATCAAAAATAAGTTTGGGGGTATTTGTTCAGTTGATAAAACTGCACATTTGTATTACATTTTTCCTACCATTTTCATATTAAAAAAGGACTTTATTATAATATATCATACATATGGGGGTTTATGTGTAAAAACATTATTTTCCATGTGTTAATATATTTTAATTAGCATTTGGTAGGAAAATGTATGCAAATAAATTCATTGACCTAATCCTAGTAGAACTAGGTCTACTAAATCTTATTTGAGTTGCTGTGCAGAATTTTCCAAGTTGTTATGCAGAATTTATCAAATAAATCAAGTTGTTGAAGAAAACTTGCCTAATTAAGAATCAAAACTTGGAGACCAAGTCTGGAAGCAACCGAGAGAAGATTTCTGAAATCTGAAGGTGCCTAGGATTGCCACATGTCATAATTACAAAGCCCAAGAAAAATGATGAAATGATCTCCACCATTGGCCGCGGAACCGCGGCCAAACCCCCCTGTTGGCCGCGGATCCGCGGCCTTCTAGAAGGATCAATTGCTAAACTTTTGGGAGATCAATCTTTGCTGAATTTTACCAAGTTTCCAACTAAAAGATTCTGGCTTTGCACTATAAAAGGGCACCGAGAGCCTCTTGGAAAAGTTATCAAGCCGACGAGATCATGAAGTCCAAGATGGCTCACGCATCCAGGCTGATCATCAACTGTTCGTCTACCTCCTTAGAAGAGATCGAGAAGCAAACTAGTCTTTGTAATCATTTTCTAAGGAATCAAAGTGTAGATTGTTCAAGTTGATTAATAAAGGTAGTTGTTTTATTTAATTCTTTTGCATTTTACATTATGTTTTCCCTCTCTATCTTTTCATCTTCTTTTCCCAACATGTGCGAGTAATTCTCCGCTTGTTAGGGTTCATAGGATTAGGGTAGGCTAATGGATGATGAACATCCCTAAACCCTTTTTAAGTCCTATAAAGTTTATGAACTTTATCAAAAGAATCATTAACATCCTAATCGGGCACGCTAACAATTCTTTGCTAGTTCCGACCGCGATTAGCGATTAGATTAATGATTGTTTTGGTAAAGGCTAGATATGAACGGAGTTCCGTGTCGAGATAAGGGTTAAGAGTGGGATTCCTTTTCCCTCCAGAAACCCTAATCTACACGCATCACCGTCGTTCTAGTTATAAATCTATTAAAGGATAAAAAAGGTAACTTTTAATTAATCGTCCATAACTACTAAATCCTAACGAACCCTACAAGCCCTTTTATTATATTAACTACATCCCTAAAATAATCTAGATCTATATTTTTGCATTCTTGCTGAACGTAGATCTAGAAACCATTCCACAACATTCTTATTTCTTCCTCCTTTCTCAACACATCTAAAGTAAGAGTAAAAGATTCAACGTTTCCCTGAGGACGACCCATACTCATCTCGGTCTAGCTACGTGTCACGACCCGAAAGTACGGAACATGACCGGCACTTAGACTACGAACGTCTCAAGGCGTACGTATGCTAAGTAAGCCGAAACCCAGAAATCCAAACCAAGAGAAGTAGTAGAGAATAGGAAGAACCATATCAAATCAACCTGTATGCACATAATATACAACGCCTAAAGGCGAGGATCACAACAGAAATGAAACTAAACCAGCAAGAACCCATCGAAATATAATGCGCGACTCTAAGGTCGAAAGAATAAACATCACTGGTCTCTATCTCAAATAAGTACATGTTTGGTTGATGGAACTTCTAGATACAACTGAAATATAATACACAATGTATAATGATGGGTAAGATACAATAAACCCACCTACTAGCAAGTCACCCGGAAATGGAAATAGTGCCAGCAAAGCCGTAATGAAACCCGTACGGCAACACCTGCATGAAACTGGGGCACAACGGGGGTGAGTTGCCAACTCGTGAGTAGAAAAAGATCTACGAACAGAAAATCGCATGTATGACGCAATCCTAGGTCATACGATCAATATATAAATAATCCTCAAATATATAACCAGCAATCTCTAACCAGGTCTAGTGTAAATATCTAACCCAAGTGTAAGCCCATGTGCCTGTATCAATGCATCAGGTGGCAATATATCATATGCATGATGTATGAATGCATGAAACAGAATGCATGTACTGAAGAAAACTGCTGTCATAATTTGTGAGATTTCTGTATTTTAGAAATGAGGTATCATAAATGAAATCAGCATAAACAGTGCCTAGCATCGGCACAAAACATAAGTCTCAGTATCTCGATACCTCTGTATCACAATCTCTGTATCTCAATGTCTCGAAATCTCAATGTCTCAATCACAAAATCTAGGGCGCCGTCAGTCCAGATCGGCACCTACCATCCATCTCATGACTACGACGGTATCCTCCGGATATCCGACGTGTCGGGTAAAATCACCGGTACGTAGTGCTCCCCTGCACAGGCTCAACGCCATCTTCTGTGATCTTCTTGCCCCGGGGTACCGCACCGGGTCCACCATGTACCCGCAATCGGTCTCATCCGCCTCCTCGATTCGGGTTTCACATGTCACTCTCAGCACCGAGAAAACACATGGTGAACGCACTGAAATATCATATCAAGGGTAACCGGGTTTTTAAAACATTTACATAATCTCTTTGAAATACCCACGGTTCCCAAATTCAGAAATAACATAGAAACAACATATCTCAATGCGTATAATCAGGAAGCATGATGTATGTGACATATAAATGGAATGCAAGTGTAACAGTATGTCCTGCAACATGGAATAATAGTATGCACATACAAGGGTCATATCCTGATGCAATAATACTACTGTGTAGTGACATGGCAATTACCGATGAAGATGTGTGTGAGCTGGCAAGTAAGTGTATGTGGAACATACGCATCATCGGTAATGGTGCTGGTGTTCTAACAGCATGATATCAATAAAAGAATATGAATCATAACAGTATGCGATGCAGAGCAACAATAATAATATGCGGGAGCTGAAATACTGAACACCATGATCGCTAAACTGCATCTAATGTCATAAAGGTCATATAGCTACACTACTACAAGGCTGAGCTAAAGCTAGTAGTAGGTAAGGGAAACCGCCTAACCTCTGAGTCGATACATATATATATACACATATATAGTCGGTGATCCCGCCTCGATCATATCACATCCGATACCGTATCCCTATAATCGGTTATTCCCAAGTCAAATAGGCGGATCAAACATCAAAATATAGCTAGTACGTAAATCCGTCGTACGGCATCCCCAAATCTGGGACGGGTCAATATCACATTTGTCATATTATTCATCAAGTATTCTCTTTATCAAATATCATTATCTGGATACTGGCCTATATCTAGTACAATGCTAACATCATCACTATAATCAAGACATGACTGCTGATCGACAGTCTCTAGCAACTCGATGATAATCATCATATATCGTCACAAAAGAATATGCATCGCCGAATGCGGCATATCATAATTATCTTGTCGTATCATATCATTTCCGATCTCATAACCTAATCACATGTCGATCACAAAATATATTTATATCACCATTCCTATGGCGTTATCCTCCCCAAAATCCTCTAAATCACCAAACGTATCACAAGTATGAATTTTACCGTACCACTGATATCATAATCTCAGATCAACTCTCATCGACTCATTTAAATCCCAAGCATCATCCTCAAATCTGTATGTGAACATATAGTGTAAGTCCACGTTGCCCACCCCGGTGCTTGCGGGGAGGCGGAAAACGGAATAAAAATCGGATTTTTATGAGCTTAGGCAACATGGACTATGCTTAGAAGGATCTTTGCTAAACAAAAACTTGCTAAAGCTAACTAGTAACTAGCTAAGTGCTAGAAAGGTTATACCTTGGGCTCTAAGTCCTTCTCTCCTTGCTCCTTGGAGTGGTGGAAGGAGGTCACCTTGCTTGTCTTCTCACGCCGAAGAAAGATCCACCCGAAAGCCTCAACCTTTGGCTTCAACTCCAAGATAGAAGTAACTAGGGTTCAAGAAGTGCTAGTCCTTCAACCCTAGATGAGAGTAGAGAAGATCAAGAGAGGGTTTTTCTCAAGCTCAAGTGTTTCTCAACACATGAGAGGGAGAGAGCTTGAGAGAGAGGAAGAACAAGAGAGAGAAAGGATATGATAGAATGAGAAATAATTGAACCATTCTCACTAATATGTGTGAATTATTTTAATTGAATAATTAGCTAGATAATTGTCATGGTTAATCATGACATGACCATTATCATTTCAATTTGCAAGGATCAAAAAGCATCTTCCAAAAGAAATGATGATGGTCAAAGTGTCAACCTAGGTCAACAAGTCAATAAGGTCAAATGGTCAACAACCATAACCATGCACAATTATTAAACTAATTATCAATTAACTATAATACACACATAATCATTAGGGTTAATAAAATGACAATAGCCATTAACCCTAATCAAGGTCCTCTCCCTCTGTCTCAAGTAACTGTGCATACGCACCCGCATCCGTGATCCGAGGAACACGAATACAATGAGAAAAACCAATCTCAAAACATATACTAGGATCCGGCTTAAACCAAAGCCCGCTAGTATAAACGGTCCGGACAACAAACGTGCATAAGTGCGCGAATGTGAACGAACCCTGTCGCAAAACCATGCGACCTCTACTCATTTTGCCTAAAGGCGAATAGCTCTCTGTGTGGGATTCTAAAGACTCGACACTACGCTGGCAGTGGGTTTAACCACAGACCGCAAGCGGCACTAGCTGTACGTAACGGTCCCCAGGTAGATGTCGATAAGAAGACTGACGAGGTGAACCCCATCTGAACTCCTACTGAGCCTGTATGTGACAATCTCCGTACAGTCCGGTCTGTTCGTCTGATACATCGCATGGCGGGCCTAGGGGGGCGGTGAACGTCAGTCCCCTAATAGCGGTACAAGTCGTGTCGGAGTGTAGCCCAGAACACCCTGAGATAACACTGGAAACCTACCAGTATATCTCGCTTGCCCTGGCCAGGGACTACTCGTGTAATGGCTCTCCTGGACACAGCGCGATGTCAACCCCCAATACCGGGAGAGACGAATCCTGTCTAACCGTCACTGCCTCCAAGTGCTTCGGGACTGCACCCAAAAACTACCTGTTTGCACGACTCCTTTGAGCCGTGGTAGGGTAGTAATCAAAGTGCAGTGGGAACACACTCGAGGCGAAGTGACAGTGTCAAGTCAACGGACTAAGCTGTACTCATGTCACCTGGGAACTGATTACTGACGATAGGTATAATACCAACCAACAGTTCCCGACGAGTCCTGTCCAGTGTACTCGTAACCCAACGAGCACCCGTATACTATCTCAAGTACGACGTACTGACGGCTGTGGGACAGACCGTCTCCCACACTGGGATGAGAAGCGCATACGCTAGTCTACTCCGGAGTATCGATGCCCTGTCTCGATAGTCCAACGACTAGGGACCTGTATAAGGATGTGCTTATAGATCACCCAGCTCCCACGAGTGTGAGCGCCATCACAACGCTGGTAATCAAGCAAAGATCCTAAGGGCTCTACTAATATGTATATCAGCAATATGCTAAAAGAAACACATGCACATATTAAAGCAGAGACAAACCAAGTAGCATACTACCATTTCGAGCAAGATTGTATATATATCTGTGAATATCCCAAGCTTCCATCAAGTAATATACAAACTAGTATGATACAGTAATGGCCTCTAGGGCATATACACTAACAATCTCCCACTTGCACTAAGGCCATGTACTGGCGTATTGAAGACCTATCATCTCGATCAGCCGCTCGAACTGAGTCTGGGGCAAGGCCTTGGTGAATGGATCTGCTGTGTTATCCTCTGATGCAACTCTCCGGACCTCGATCTCCTGGCGATCCACGATCTCCCTGATCAGGTGATACCGCCTTAAGATGTGTCTGGATTTCTGATGGGATCTGGGTTCCTTCGCTAAATCTATAGCCCCGTTGTTGTCGCAATACAGAGGTATTGGGTCAACAATGGACGGAACCACCTGAAGTTCTTTCAAGAACTTCCTCATCCAGACAGCTTCTTTTGCGGCATCAGATGCAGCGATGTATTCCGCTTTCATCGTCGAGTCTGCAACGGTTTCCTGTTTGGAGCTCTTCCAACACACCGCCCCTCCATTGAGGGTAAAGACAAAACCCGACATGGACTTGGAATCATCCTTGTCACTCTGGAAGCTGGAGTCAGCAAAGGCCTCAATCTGCAGGTCTTTTTCGCCATACACCAAGAACATCTCCTTAGTCCTTCTCAGGTACTTGAGAATGTTCTTTACTGCTATCCAATGTTTCTCCCCTGGGTTTGACTGATACCTGCTTACCACACTCAGTGCATAAGCGACATCCGGTCTGGTACACAACATCGCATACATTATAGAGCCTACCGCAGAAGCGTAGGGTATAATAGACATGCGATCCCTCTCCAAATCATTCTTGGGAGACATCTCTTTGGAGAGGGCGATCCCGTGACAAGCCGGTAAATTACCGCGCTTGGAATCTTCCATACTGAATCTCTTCAGTATGGCGTCGATGTACCTGGACTGCGAAAGTCCTAATATCCTCTTGGATCTGTCACGGTAGATCCGGATACCCAGAATGTATGAGGCATCACCCAGGTCTTTCATGGAGAACCTGTGTGACAAGAACCCCTTGACAGATTGTAGCATAGGAATGTCATTTCCTATTAAGAGAATGTCATCCACGTATAAAACGAGGAATACTACAGTTCTCGCTACAAATCTACAATAGATGCATGGTTCATCTGGATTTTTGATAAAGCCAAATTCCTTGACCGTCTCATCAAAACAGATGTTCCAACTCCGCGATGCCTACTTTAGTCCATAAATGGACTTAAGCAACTTGCACACCTTTCCGCTGCTCCCACTCTGAATGAAACCCTCTGGCTGATCCATATAGACACACTCCTCTAAATGACCATTTAGAAAAGCTGTCTTTACGTCCATCTGCTAAATCTCATAATCGTGGAAGGCAGCAATGGCAAGAAGGATCCGAATGGATTTCAGCATAGCTACTGGAGAAAAGGTTTCGTCGTAGTCCAAACCAGGTCGCTGACGAAAACCCTTTGCAACCAGTCTAGCTTTATAGGTCTCAACCTGTCCATCTACACCAATCTTCCTTTTGAAGATCCACTTGCATCCTACGGGTTTTACCCCATCTGGAGCAATGTCCAACGTCCATACTTTGTTGGTGTACATGGACTCCATCTCGGTCCGCATTGCATCCAGCCATTTTACCGAGTCGACGCTCTGAATGGCTTGCTGGAAGCTAGTAGGCTCATCACAGTCTATGATGCAATCCTCTCTATCCCCGTCAATGAGAAAACCGTAGTATCTCTCGGGCGGATGAGACTGCCTACTACTCCTGCGGAGTGGCGTGGGAATGTCCTGATCTTTCGAACCCTCTGGTTCTACTAAGCTTTCAGTAATAGCTTGTGGTTCTGGAATTTCTTCCAATTCTATTGCGCTCCCACTTATTTCCTTTTCTAAGAACTGATGTTCCAGAAAATGGGCATTACGAGAAACAAGGACTTTTTGTTCCTCTGCGTAATAGAAAAGATACCTCCTGGAGTTCTTTGGGTATCCCACAAACTTGCACAGTACTGAGCGTGCCTCGAGCTTGTCCGCATGCTGCTTTTTTACAAAAGCTGGACATCCCCAAATCTTCAGGTATTGAAGATAGGGTTTCTTCCCACTCCATAACTCATATGGTGTGGTAGGCACAGTCTTAGTGGGAACTCGGTTCAAAAGGTATGCAGCTGATTCTAGCGCATATCCCCAGAACGATCGCGGCAACTCAGCGTTACTCATCATGGACCGTACCATATCCAATAGGGTTCGGTTCTGTCTCTCCGATACACCATTATGTTGCGGAGTGTATGGAGGAGTAAGCTGAGAGAGAATTCCATTCTCTTTTAAGTAACACAGGAACTCGGCACTCAAGTATTCACCACCTCGATCAGATCTCAGTGTCTTTATACTTTTGCCTGTTTGTTTTTCTACTTCATTCTTATATTCCTGGAACTTATCAAAAGCTTCGGATTTATGCTTCATTAAGAAGACATGTCCGAACCTTGAGAAATCATCCGTAAAAGTAATGAAGTAAGAATAACCGCTTCGCGCATGTGTAGACATTGGACCGCACACGTCGCTGTGTACGAGTCCCAAGAGCTCGCTCGCTCTTTCTCCGTGTCCAGTGAACGGAGTCTTTGTCATCTTTCCTTTGAGACAGGATTGACAAGTTGCATACGATTGATATTCGAACGAATCCAAATATCCTTCTGTGTGTAACTTAGTCAACCTTCTCTCATTGATGTGACCCAGTCTACAATGCCATAAGAAAGTTTTATTGATTTCTGGAGACTTTCTTTTGTGTGTATTCTGGACATTGAAAATCTGTGGTTGGTTTAATACGTATATACCGTTGTTCAATGTACCTGACCCAATCAAAGCTTGATTAAGGTGAATGTTCACTACATTACTTACAAATGCAAATTCATAACCTTCTTTAGATAATAAAGATACAGAAATGATATTACAGGTTGCATTTGGTACATAATAACAACTACGTAAAACCAAAAAATGTCCATCCGACAATCCCAGGTGATAGTCCCCTACGGCCTCAGCATCCATGCTAGCACCGTTCGCAACTCTGAGGGTCATGTCACCTGCCTTCAAAACTCTACGCTTTCTCAACGCCTGCAAAGAATTACAGATATGAGATCCTGATCCGGTATCCAATACCCAGGAAGTAGAGTTTATTGATAGACAGATTTCAATAACATACACACCTGAAGCTGAAGCTGCAACTCGCTTCAAATCCTGTGTTCTGGCTTTCCAAGCCTTGCAATCCTGTTTCCAGTGACCACTTTTGTGACAATAGAAGCATTCTTCCTTCCCCACTAGCTTCCCCGCTATCTTTGTTGCTTTACCTTTTCCCTTCGTATCCACTTTACCGACACCGCCTCTTGGTTTGGCGGGGGCTTTCTTCTTCTTACCCTTGGCTTTCGCCCTGGATCTAGAAGAGGAAGATCCTCCTACAAACAAAGTGGATGTCTCCCTACCTTTCTGTAGGGTGCCCTCAGCACTCCTCAACATGTTCAGAAGTTCAGAAAGTTCTACCTCCTTTCCTTGCATGTTGAAGTTAAGAATAAACTGGGCGTAAGTGGAAGGAAGGGACTGGAGAATCAAATCAGTATAGAGTTCATTCTCCAACGTGGTCCCAAGGTCCGCGAGCTCCTCAATGTAGCCAATCATCTTAAGCACGTGTTCCGCTACCGATGATCCGACGGCCAACCTTGCCGAAAATAGCTTCTTCGACACTTCGTATCTTGCGATACGAGACTGCTCCCCATACAGTTCTTTTGTATGAAGAAATATGGACTCTAGGTCCATATTCTCGTGCCTCCTCTGATGTTCATTGTCCATCGAGGCTAATACGAGGCATTTGGCCTTCGCACAATCTATCTCCCATGTCTTACGGATTTCCTTATCCGCGACGCTGGAGGTGGGACCTGGGACAGGGAGTGCTTTGGTGGTAAGGACATACCCCAACTTGTCGTAAGTGATTGCCATCTTGACATTCCTGAGCCAATCTTTGTAGTTTGGCCCTGTCAATATGTTTTTATCTAGTAATAACTTAAGTCCGGTCATCTTGAATGGTCGCTGCAATTAGGAGAGAGAAAAGAAACACTTTAGCATGATGCTCTTGCAAGTTTAGAGTGGTTTTTAGTTTGTCTAAACTGGATGGCTCCCACTGTCTCTCGAATCCCTTCTCAAACCGTAAAGAAAGGATTAGTCAGGATTACTCTCACCGTACAATACTTGCTTAACCGTTCATCCAGGCCAGTGTCGGTACTTCGAGGGAGGTTTTCCAACGCTTTCGCGAAGTTCCTTAATTAAGTAACCTCTTTTCCCTGTGGGCGTAGCCCCGCTAACACCTTTCTAGACACCTACTAAGTTTATAGCATTGATCGTTAAGTGAGAGTTTTCCCGAGGAGTAGCATATACTCACAGTAGGATCGGGATCCAAATATCATCGCGTGATAAAACCGAAGGAATCCTACCAGAATCATCACACTCCAAATGGTATGCAAAGCTAGCAAGTTTCAGTACTTATGAAACTCCCGATGTGGATTTTTGCCCCATGCTCTTATGACCTTGGCGTGAGGTCAAAATGTCATAAGTCACATGTCAAGTTCTTCCCATCATTATCCCGGTTAATTTGAACCCATCCGTACCTACTCTTGACGTAGGCCAAAATGGCAGTACGACTGTCTCAAACCAACGCATTCTATCTATGCAACAGATAAATATCCGGCAGCTACCAATCACTATGCCATGGCGTGAGGTCAAAATACATAGCTTGAATACTACCGTATATTTAACTGAAATGATGGAGGTCTACGGATGGTTTTGGCGAAACCGTGAACGTAGTGAACTTGATATAATCGACGGAACGAGATAGCTTTTAAATGGAGTGGTTCAAGCTCCGCGTTTAAAAGTTTAGTTTTGAAAAGAACCGAGTGGTTTTCAAAGTGTTCCAATCGACTTTTACTTGGTTTATTTTCTTGCATTAGTTCTTTTAATGCATCCCATCATTTAATCCTACCATTGCAGAAAACAACCAAAATATGACGTACGCTTATGCCATTCACATTCGCCACGGGGCCCCGTCATCACCCGTTAGGTTACTTAACTAACGACAGAGCGGGGGCTGGGCTAGCGCGGCTGTAAAACATAAGCAACGCCTAAATAGTTATCATATATAAATATATAGAAATGATAGACATTACAGATCACAGATGAATACATTGGATATACTAGGAATCCGCAATCCGTTCGAGCCTGCAACGAAAAGCGGATTACACGGTCGCGGTGAATAGCCAAATACCCCACCCAAGACCCCTACGGGTGCGGCAAACTACCCGCCAAGTACCCGAAGCGAAGCAACCTCCCTCACCATCGTAAGTAGGCCACTCGGCACTTCGAGATACCCGGTAGTTTGTGCACCCCCTCCATGGGTCTATCCTAGGAGCAAAAACAGTAAAAAGAATTATACAATGGCGGCTACAACCCCGACCCGGTTGTGCGGCCAAACAAATAATAATATTACATCAATTTACATATTACAAATGAATGAAAGAAAAGCAACACTCATCTCACATCCATCCCGGCTATTCACCCGCGACAATCCAACCCATTCATATACACATGCCAATATCAAACACAGATCACAGAGATGTATAACCCCGACTAATCGACATATAGCGATTAGCCGACGTTCAATACATGCAAACATCACAGATATAACCGTTGTAGTCAAAGTGTATTGAAGTTCGAAAAAAATACGGATTTATAGGCCCCCAAAAATAAATTTCTATTCCGGAAAATCTGGGCACATATAATATATCTTAAAAATCCTAAAACCAAGACAGAGATACACTGCACCAAACTCGACCCAGTGAGGAGTCCAAACGGCGGCGGTTCCGCGGCAATAGCTTGCTATTGCCGCGGAAACGCGGCGGTTTAGACGAATCACTGGACCGGGTTTTGTGCTTATCTTTAAAAAACCCTGAGACGATTTTAGCAGTATAACAAATTTTGTTTTGACCAGAAAAAGTTTTTACAGAAACTAGGGTTTTTAAAACTTGGTTTTTTCGATTTTTACGTTTCGAACTTCGACACACTCCACTACTTAGCTAGTTTATGTTTAGTTAGGCTCTGATACCACTGTAAGTCCACGTTGCCCACCCCGGTGCTTGCGGGGAGGCGGAAAACGGAATAAAAATCGGATTTTTATGAGCTTAGGCAACATGGACTATGCTTAGAAGGATCTTTGCTAAACAAAAACTTGCTAAAGCTAACTAGTAACTAGCTAAGTGCTAGAAAGGTTATACCTTGGGCTCTAAGTCCTTCTCTCCTTGCTCCTTGGAGTGGTGGAAGGAGGTCACCTTGCTTGTCTTCTCACGCCGAAGAAAGATCCACCTGAAAGCCTCAACCTTTGGCTTCAACTCCAAGCTAGAAGTAACTAGGGTTCAAGAAGTGCTAGTCCTTCAACCCTAGACGAGAGTAGAGAAGATCAAGAGAGGGTTTTTCTCAAGCTCAAGTGTTTCTCAACACATGAGAGGGAGAGAGCTTGAGGGAGAGGAAGAACAAGAGAGAGAAAGGATATGATAGAATGAGAAATAATTGAACCATTCTCACTAATATGTGTGAATTATTTTAATTGAATAATTAGCTAAATAATTGTCATGGTTAATCATGACATGACCATTATCATTTCAATTTGCAAGGATCAAAAAGCATCTTCCAAAAGAAATGATAATGGTCAAAGTGTCAACCTAGGTCAACAAGTCAATAAGGTCAAATGGTCAACAACCATAACCATGCACAATTATTAAACTAATTATCAATTAACTATAATACACACATAATCATTAGGGTTAATAAAATGACAATAGCCATTAACCCTAATCAAGGTCCTCTCCCTCTGTCTCAAGTAACTGTGCATACGCACCCGCATCCGTGATCCGAGGAACACGAATACAATGAGAAAAACCAATCTCAAAACATATACTAGGATCCGGCTTAAACCAAAGCCCGCTAGTATAAACTGTCCGGACAGCAAACGTGCACAAGTGCGCGAATGTGAACGAACCCTGTCGCAAAACCATGCGACCTCTACTCATTTTGCCTAAAGGCGAATAGCTCTCTGTGTGGGACTCTAAAGACTCGACACTACGCTGGCAGTGGGTTTAACCACAGACCGCAAGCGGCACTAGCTGTACGTAACGGTCCCCAGGTAGATGTCGATAAGAAGACTGACGAGGTGAACCCCATCTGAACTCCTACTGAGCCTGTATGTGACAATCTCCGTACAGTCCGGTCTGTTCGTCTGATACATCGCATGGCGGGCCTAGGGGGCGGTGTACGTCAGTCCCCTAATAGCGGTACAAGTCGTGTCGGAGTGTAGCCCAGAACACCCTGAGATAACACTGGAAACCTACCAGTATATCTCGCTTGCCCTGGCCAGGGACTACTCGTGTAATGGCTCTCCTAGACACAGCGCGATGTCAACCCCCAATACCGGGAGAGACGAATCCTGTCTAACCGTCACTGCCTCCAAGTGCTTCGGGACTGCACCCAAAAACTACCTGTTTGCACGACTCCTTTGAGCCGTGGTAGGGTAGTAATCAAAGTGCAGTGGGAACACACTCGAGGCGAAGTGACAGTGTCAAGTCAACGGACTAAGCTGTACGCATGTCACCTGGGAACTGATAACTGACGATAGGTATAATACCAACCAACAGTTCCCGACGAGTCCTGTCCAGTGTACTCGTAACCCAACGAGCACCCGTATACTATCTCAAGTACGACGTACTGACGGCTGTGGGACAGACCGTCTCCCACACTGGGATGAGAAGCGCATACGCTAGTCTACTCCGGAGTATCGATGCCCTGTCTCGATAGTCCAACGACTAGGGACCTGTATAAGGATGTGCTTATAGATCACCCAGCTCCCACGAGTGTGAGCGCCATCACAACGCTGGTAATCAAGCAAAGATCCTAAGGGCTCTACTAATATGTATATCAGCAATATGCTAAAAGAAACACATGCACATATTAAAGTAGAGACAAACCAAGTAGCATACTACCATTTCGAGCAAGATTGTATATATATCTGTGAATATCCCAAGCTTCCATCAAGTAATATACAAACTAGTATGATACAGTAATGGCCTCTAGGGCATATACACAAACATATAGTCCCAAACCCATGTGGACACATCTCGATATAGAATCCCATAATCACATATGAATTAAGGATGTATGCAAATATGTATATGTGTATGTATGTGTGTGTGTATGTGTAGTGCACCCACTACCCTAGGGTTCGTAACATTTCACCATTCCAACATACCAATAACCATTTAAACATCAATAATAAGTCCCAACAACAAATAATAGATTGTTGGTGTGTATACGCATCCGTATACATCACCACGGACTGCGGGGGTGCTATACGCCATCCACCCGACTTCTCCCCGTAGATATAAATCTACTCACCTTTCTTTAAGCATGCCGGTGCCGATTTCGCCATTTGCATCTCCCACGCCTCGACGCCACGTGGGGTACCTACAAGGATATCACACGCTAAAACTCATGAAAATCACATCGGAAACCAAAATGGTGCACACTACGCCCATAGGTAAAAACCTGTGACCTTGGGTGCAAACGCAGCCAATATCCGCTGTCGTTGACGTCCAAACGCCACCCGACAGAAACGAATCACCAAATACCCAAAATCCATATGAAAACACGTCGTAAAACATACGCCAACTCATGAAAATGAACCCAGATTTTACCCTAACTGGAAACGGTCAAAACTAGACATACAAGGGGTCAATTTTACATGAAATAGGGCTGTGCACGCAAAACGAGGAGGTTCCACCCTGGTCTGGCCGCAAATTGCGGCCAGAATGAATTAATTGGCGGCCCAAAAATGGTGGTTGGGGCTAAGGTTTTGGGTGATGGTTTCTACTAGCCTGCACAGCCTACAGCCAACTCAATTTTATTTTAGGAGGTCCGGGTTGATAGCAGTTTCCAGAAAGCCACAAAGTCGACAAAAATGCTGAATTTCGCCAAGTATAACCAATCTGGTATTCTAACTAGAAATCTGGGGTTTCTTGGTTAAACTGGCCTCACACACACCTAATAAGACTATATTAGCATTCAAAACCGTCTCTTGGCCAAATCTCACTCAAAATTCCTAAAACTAGCACTATATCTCAATATAACAGTAAACTATCAGTTACTAATCCAAATCTTAACAAGATAGGAGTTGGTGTCACGACCCGAAAGTACGGAACATGACCGGCACTTAAACTACGAAACGTCTCGAGGCGTTCGTAATCTAAGAAAGCCGAAAACCCAGAAATCCAAACCAAGAAAAGTAGTAGAGTGAAGGAAAACCAATTTAAATCAAGTAGTTTTAATAGCATAAGCCGAATTATGCGTTTTTAAAAACATCAAATATTTCCTGAAAATTTCGGCAGAGTCTCCTTTGTAAATACTGGCCCCCAAACGGGATACAACATGAATAGTATACGAAATCAATAAAAGGGCATCCCCAAGCGGGAGCTAGCTCTTCGTCAATCGACGGTCACAACCACACAAGCAATATAATATACAACGCCAACGGCGAGGATCAAAATCCCAAAACCACAAGAAAACCACAGAAATAAAACGCGCGACTCTAAGGTCGAAAGAATAGCATCTCTGGTCTCTATCTCAAAAAAATACATTTTTGGTTGATGGAACTTCTAGATACAACAGAGTAATAATATACAAGTTAAATAATGGGGGGTACGATAGAAGTAAACCCACTTACTAGCAAATCACCCGAAGGAAACTATGCCCGCAAGCCGTAATGAAACCTGTACGGCAAACCTGCAAGAAACTGGGGCACAACGGGGGTGAGTTGCCAACTCGTGAATAGAAAAACATCTACGGAAAGAAATCGCATAAATAACGCAACCTAGGTCAAAGATCAATATATATCCTCAAATATATGTATAACATACAGCCTATAACAATGGCTAGGGTAATATCTAACCCGAGTGTAATCTCATGTGCCCGTGTCAGTGCCTCAGGTAGCAATATATCATATGAATGAGGTATGAATGCATGAAAACAGAATACATGTAAATGAAGAAACTGTTTTCATAAATCAGTGAGATTTCCATTGTATTTTTAAAATGAGGTATCATAAATGAAATCAGCATCAACAGTGTCTAGCATCGACATAAAACATAAATCTCAATGTCTCAAAACCTCAGGCTCCGGCTATCCGGACTGGCCTGTATCATCAAATCTCAGTACCTCAATATCTCGAAATCTCAATATCTAGGGCGCCGTCGGTCCAGACCGGCCCCTACCATCCATCTCAAGACCACGACGGTATCCTCCGGATATCCGACGCGTCGGGTAATATCACCGGTAGGTAGTCTCCCCCTGCCAGGCTCACATCGTCATCACCACGCGCTTCTTGCCCCGGGATACCTTACCGGGCCCACCATGTACCCGAAACGGTTCATCCATCTCCTCGAATCGGGTCTCGAAATCCATCAGCAAACTTATGGTGGACGACTCATACATCATGGGAAAACCGCATTTTTATTTAAAAAGAGAGAAAGCAGTTTATATATGTTTTGCGGTTTTTCTCCAAATCCAGAAAATATCATGGAAATCCGAATCATCAATACCATGTAAAACCATGAATATAAGCATGAGCATCCATGAATGCGGCATATAATGAATAACAGTTTGCATGAAGTAGCAGGTAATAACTACAATGTCTAAACTAGCATATAAGGCAAGTACACTAATATCATGTCTAAACTATTAGCTAACAGGCTATGTCAATGTAATAGTATTTTCTATGTGTACGTGACATGGCAATTACCGATGAAGATGTGTGTGAGCCGGCAAGTAAGTGTACGTGGTACATACGCATCATCGGTAATGGTGATGGTGTCCTAACAGCATGATATCAATAATGAAATATGAATTACAATAAGTATGCGATGCGGAGCAACAGCAATAATATGCGGGAGCTGAATACTAGACACAACGGTAACTAAACTGCATTACCCTAATATAAGTCCTACAATAGCGCCTTTTGAAATAACACGAATCGCGGTGTTTTGAAAATAAGGGCTACGGTGTTTTTAAGAAAAGACACGTCTTTTGAAATATCCGTAGAATCCCTTGACCTGTCCTTTTAAAATACCCACGATTCGTTAGTTTTGAAATAGGTAGGAGTCTAATCTAGTCAAACAACTACACTAAACTATACGGCTGAACTAACAAGCTGAACTACAGATAAGGAAACCGCCTAACATCTGAGTCGATATATATATAAACATATATATATATATATATATTAGTCGGTGATCCCGCCTCGATAATATCACATCCGATACCATATCTATAATCAGATATTCCCAAGTCAAGAGTGCGGATCTATCATCAATATATAGCTCGTACGTAAATCCGTCGTACGGCATCCCCACATCTGGGTACGGGTCAATATCACATTCATCACACTATTCATCTGGTATCCCCTTTATCAAAGATCATAATCCGGGTACGGATCTATGTCTAGTACAATACTGATACCACCTACGTATGCATGCACGTGTGTGAAACACTACGTCAAAGGACCCGCTACAACGTCATGTCGTATCTCAAATACAAATCCTGCCATATCACCGAATTCACAACCTCAATACAAATCTCATCGACTCATCTCAAACCCAAGTATCATCCTCAAATCCGTATGTGAACACATAGTCCCATACCCATGTGAACACATAACTATGTATTCCTGTAAGCACAAATGAAAGAAGAAAGTATGCAAGTATGGGTGGGTGTGTGCATACGTGGTGCGACCACTACTCTAGGGTTTCGCGACACTAAATATCCAAGAACACCAAATATCCATATTATCATCAATGCACTCAAACAATATATAAACAATATATATATGTGTGTATACGTATTCGTATACATCACCACGAACTGCGGGGGTGCTATACGCCATCCACCCGACTTCTCCCCGTAGATATAAATCTACTCATCTGGTCCTCGCTCGCCGGTGCCGACGTCGCCACGGGCTTGCTTGTCGTCTCGAAGTCCACATGGGGTACCTACATATCATAACGCACCGTATCGCATTAAAATCCGACTCATGATCAAAACTACTCACGAATCCCACATAGGTCAAAACCTATGGTTGCTTTCTCAAATCAACCCAAAAACCCTCGACATCGGTGTACACACGCCGATTGATCGAGAAAAACACCAAACGTACCAATCGTTGTTTTATAAGTCACTAAAAATATGTGAAATAGGATGCAAATCACCAAAACCAATAAATTGATCAAATCGGTTTATTTCCAAAAAGCCTAGTAAAGGGGTCGTTAACCGTTTTACTACAAGTCTTGATGTTTTAGCAAACTAGTGGTCACAATACTCACTAATTATCTTAATTAGGCCACATAAACATTTACTAGATTTTTAATCTTGCTAAATTACATTAAACCAAAATCTAGTTAGCAAAAGTTACCTTTTTAGTTCAAAACTTGGTGTTTTAACCAATCTAAATATTTTAACAATTCTAGTGGCTATAATGTTCATTAAACATCTTAATTATGTCATACCAATGTTAATTAGATTTTAAAATCACTCATTTCCATCAATTCTAAAAAACCTAGTTTGCAATATTTGTACAATTATTACAATTTTAAACTAACAATTTGCAAACTAGCAATTAGATTAGTTTTAACAAGTTTTAAGATGCTAGCCCATATCACACAACCATGCACAATTGATCACAACCCAACTCCAAAACAAAAACCTAACTTGAATTTCAAACCCTTCTCTTGAAAGTTAAATTTTAATTAATTCCATAATTAAACATCTAATTAAAACTAGATTCAAACATACAATTAACAATTAACAAATTTGGATGAAACTTTATACCTCATGATCAAGAGATCAAACATGAAGCTTAGCCTCCCAAACTTGCTTCCATCCCCCAAGATCCATACTAAATTGGCTAAAGAATAATGGGTAAAGCTTGGATTTGGAGTTTGCTTTGAATTTGTGAGTAAATTTGTGGATTTTTGATGGAATTTTGTGATGAAATGAGAGGGGGAAAATTGGGGGGCTGCACAATGGGGGGGCTCGGCCAGAATTTGGTGAGGGAGAGAGAGAGATGTGGGTCTCAAAGTCAACACAAAACCATACTCTAATTATCTAGTTCCATACTTTATTTCTTTAATGTTTTCATTTTCCATTTCATCATTTTTCTTTCATTTGTTTTGTTTAATTGGAGGGGAGAGTGGGGAGGGGCTGCTGAATTTCAGCCACAAAAGGGGAGGAAAAATGGGGGGTGTGGGTGTGGGTGTGTGTGTAGCAAGTTCCAAGTGAAGAAAATACCCCCATACCTCAAATACCTAATTTATTTTCACAAAATAAGCAATTTTTCTTCACTATTTTCTAACACCGTTTGACAGTTTCATTTTATTTCAAAAACAACATGTTAAAATTTTTTTTAATGTGTTATGATGCACAAAATTTGTTTCAACCCATTCCAGTTTGTAATTTTTCCTAATTAAATGTATTAGTGACGGCTTAAAATAATAATAAAATAATTTTTTTTTTCAGAAAATTTGAAATTTCACCAGTGGCTCAATAAACACCAAATACTAGTAATTACATAGCTAGAATATGTATATTTAATTTTTATAATAAGATATTTGTATTTTGACTTTTTACAGAAAACCCCTTATTTTACCGATTTTTCGAAATTTCACCGAAACGATTTTCAAAACGTTACAGTTGGGTTGTGGGATTATACCTCATGGGGGTCCTAGATCGAAGGAGAAGGGAAGATCAAGAAGAAGGGGAGTGTGTGGTTGCTGGTGGTGTGCTGCTACAGCTCCAATTGCTGCAGTTCTTGGCTGAAATAAGATGTTGCTGCTGTTTCTGTGGGTTCCTGGCTGCTGCTGCTGCTTGAACTTTTCTTTCTTTGTTGCAGAGCAGTAGCTACTGCTGTAGCTTATGTGGTTGGGGGGGTGTGTGGGGCTGAAGCTGCTGTGTTGGGGTTGAAATGTGGCTGATCTGTTGCCAGGAAATGGGGCTGAATCTGTGCTGATGTAGCAGCTGATGTGAGGGGTTTGGGGTGTAGGTTTTGGGCTATGGTGTTAGAGTGGCTGCAGCTGATGGGTTGGGGCTGATGTGAGTGTGTAGGTATGGGGCTATGGTGCTAGGAGCTAGGGTGTTGCAGCTGATGCTAGTGGCTGAAATGATGGTGTAGGTGTAGGGAGGGGGCTGTTCTGGTGGCTGAAGTCAGCCATTGTGGGCTGATAAGTCATGTTGGGGGAGTGTGTAGGTCAGCTAGGGGCTGATAAGTCATGATGGAGGGTGTGTTGGTCAGCTATGGAGGCTGAAGAATCATGATGAGGGTGTGTAGGTCAGCTATGGAAAGCTGAAATGTGTTAGGGGCTGGTGTAGATCAGCTATGGAGCTGATGTAGCTGTTGATGTGAGAGAATGGGGCTGATATGGTGTATCAGGAGTTGATGTAAGGCTGTTGCAATGTTTCAGCACCTGCTACTGGTGGTTTTCCTTAAGGGGGTGTGGTGTGTGAGGGTGAGAGAGATGTGAGTGTCTGAGAGGCAAGCAAAAGTTTGAAATGAGATGAGTAATCTCTCATCACTAATCACCATGAACAAAACTAAAATCCCAATTATCCCACTTAACTTAGCCAAATGGTTTAAACCCACCATGGTCATCTAAACATGGTTCAATCCTAGGCCACCATGAGTCCAAAACATGAACCAAAAGCGACAGGTGTGGAAATGTCATGTGCACATTGCACAAAAGCCAAAAATCCAATTAGCGATTTTTAATCGCGATTAACACTAAAGTCGCATATAATTCGTCATAAAAACTGTAAAATGACATATTTTCATAAAATGCCCTATTCTAGAATTTCCAAAATTTTCTCCGGAATTTCCACCATTTATCGGTATTTAATTATACCGACTATTAAAATATTCATTAAAAATTAATATTAAATTATGAAAATTCCCAAAAATAATATTTTATTTTTTTGAAATGTTACAGTCTTCCCCCCTTAAAAAAATTCGGTCCCCGAATTTAAATTTAAACCTCCCAATTCTAAAACATTTCAATAAAATGTTCCAATTCAACGGGGCTCCGAAATCATCAATATATAAAAGGCATCATGGCGCAATACATGCGCATGAGTAACGAGCAGATAACTCGAAGTCAAACTCCGTCAAGCATCCCACAATCATCGGAGTCAAGGTGAAAACACGAATGCAAAATCCAAAGCAAAACCGATATGCTATAAATCGGAACTATACATGTAAATATCAAATCTGTACATGTAAATATCTGAAAGGAATGCATGCCAAATTCTTTAAAGTCGATGTGCAATGCGCATAACACTGCACAGCGGCGGACGTCTCTATAAGAAAATAGCCATATACGTATATATCTTTTGTTTAATATGCACGATCCGCCGTTTTGAAAATAATTTAAAAGGGTTCCCTCATTTTAATTGTCTTGTGTCATATCGGACACGTATGTAAATAATGAGACTATAGCTCGCCTTTGGAAATCCCTTTGAAATCTATCAATGCGTGCAAAATATACCCAGACACTGTCATCTGATCAGTCCTTCTCAATACGAAAATCAATCGCAATATCATAGAAATGTACTGCTCCCAAAAAATTCAATCCCAAAAATGTGCATATAAAAACCTTGTGCGTCCGGTGCGCACGGAAATCAAAATCCATGAATGTGCCATACATACGCATAAAAACAATATCTAAGTGCATCGGGTGTGCACAAAACATCTGTCAAGGCAACAGGTGTGCCTGACAGCACAAACAGGTGCATTTGACATGCACGAAGAATCTCGGTTTAGTGCATCTGGTGTGCACCAAATCGCATCTCATAACATGCGCCCAACATGCGCTAAAATCCAAATCCGGTACATTCATCATGCACGGATCAAATATCGAGCATCACCATCGAAATCGAAGTCCAGTGCATCCAAGTGCACGAAATATGAATCATTGCACTGTAAGCATATGTGAACTATACCGAGTGCAAAAACCAAATCGTGTGCGTGCGTACGCACAAAATCAACTCAACTGTATGAAACCCCATAAAATCATGACATGAGAAAACCAAGGCACAAAAACGATACCAGGTGCAACAACTGTGCAAAAATCGTAAATACTCCATCATCAAAATCAAACCATACGAATAAATCGTCCAAATATCGAAATCAAATATGGCGGAATAGTACCGCTCAAGCGCATCCTCCAAGAATCTCGGGCCAACTGTCGCAGTCACTAGTGGGACGTCTCGTTGATGATCATGAACTCTGGCCTACTGGTGTGCGTAACATGACCACTCCTGGGTCCATGTCTTCTCGTAATTCATTCCAGAAAGGTCCTCGTCTTCCCTGTAGGTTATCAATCTCACGATCCATCGGCTCATCGCCCCTTTCAGGTGTGCTAACGGGGACGATTCCTTTTTGGCACTTCTGCGGTCATCTCTCGGGCAATCATCACGACCACTCGTAAAGCAACATGTCACTGGCGTCGGCCTCTGGCTTTCTGAATGTACGTGACACATCCGATCCTGGTTGCAAAACTCATTGCAGCAGTGTCCTGGAAGGAATCCTGCTCATGGTCTTTTCCAAGTCTCATCTCTGCTAATTGTCCGGGAGTCATCGTCCTTTACTATATCTGCTTCTTGTTCCGGAACGGCTGCATACTCATCGCGACTCCTTCTGGAAGGTATATCCAGTTACAATGCCTCGGTATGCGCATTGCATCTCTGGTGTCGGCGGAGTGGAACGTCGTCTCATCCCGATCTGGTACGAACCTCTTACTCCACTTTTTCTCAATGTCGACTGCTTCGGACTCGTCTCGTCGTGGCTACATGGACTGAGCTCCAATGGCTATCCTCGTATCTGGAGTCTCCCAAGAAATGCATCTCACCATCTAGCATCCGAATTAAGTCGAGCCATCCGATCGAGTCGTCAAAACCTCATAATTCTCCAAGATCTCAACATCTTGGGTACAGTATGATAGTATCGCGTACATACCACAGCATCGGTGGTCCAACCGTAGAAGGGTAAACCCAAGCCTCACTAATGGCGCCGCAGAACTGCCGCAAACCCTAAGGTTCAAAGGCTTTCATACGGTTATTAAGTCGAGTTAGGGTTTCATTCTTCTAGAGGGACCATAGAATTGCCTGCATGTCTTTCCGAATACTTTAAACTTGGAATAATAGGTTACTGACATTCGATCGTCTCTGTCGACTCTCAACGTCTCCGTGTGAAGTCGTCTCAGCTGGGATCAATCTATCTGATGACCTCGCATCGGGGTAGCGAACAATCCGCATGTCCTAGTCATTTATTCTTGGTGACTAGCAACCTTCTATCATCTCTTAGTACAATCTCGTACTGCAATAACTCCAACATCTGGGGTGATATCCCGTCGTCCTCGGCAATAACCGGCTCACTCGTCTGCACGCTGGACGGTGCCTCAATCATCATGAATAAGCCATACATCAACGGTCATCAAAATCTGGCTGGCCTCTATCAGTGGCTCAATCCTCTGGTACTGATCTGTACGTCCGAGTAATCTCATACAGCGATCCATCCACGCTCGTGGCACAAAGCACAATCAAAAGACACATCTCTACAATCGTGTGTCGCCGGAATCACGCCCCGGTCAGTCCTCGTTCGTGACGAGCTCAAGCTGACCGCAACTCTAGCCGTAGCTCTCCCTGCCCGTAATCGTGGTAGCAAAACCAAAACTGGTACCGATGAGGCTAGATCAGGAAGGAATGTGATACTGGACAAGGAAATGTACATCCTAAGGCTCCTTAAGTGGAGTGGCGTATCGTAAATATGCCGCGGACATACCACGGTACGTCACTCTACTTTAGTTACCTATTCCATCAACCAAGGGTCATCCTATACTCCGAAGGTAAAACCTAACGCTCTGATACCAACTTTGTCACGACCCGAAAGTACGGAACATGACCGGCACTTAGACTACGAACGTCTCAAGGCGTACGTATGCTAAGTAAGCCGAAACCCAGAAATCCAAACCAAAAGAAGTAGTAGAGAATAGGAAGAACCATATCAAATCAACCTGTATGCACATAATATACAACGCCTAAAGGCGAGGATCACAACAGAAATGAAACTAAACCAGCAAGAACCCATCGAAATATAATGCGCGACTCTAAGGTCGAAAGAATAAACATCACTGGTCTCTATCTCAAATAAGTACATGTTTGGTTGATGGAACTTCTAGATACAACTAAAATATAATACACAATGTATAATGATGGGTAAGATACAATAAACCAACCTACTAGCAAGTCATCCGGAAATGGAAATAGTGCCAGCAAAGCCGTAATGAAACCCGTACGGCAACACCTGCATGAAACTGGGGCACAACGGAGGTGAGTTGCCAACTCGTGAGTAGAAAAAGATCTACGAACAGAAAATCGCATGTATGACGCAATCCTAGGTCATACGATCAATATATAAATAATCCTCAAATATATAACCAGCAATCTCTAACCAGGTCTAGGGTAAATATCTAACCCAAGTGTAAGCCCATGTGCCTGTATCAGTGCATCAGGTGGCAATATATCATATGCATGATGTATGAATGCATGAAACAGAATGCATATACTGAAGAAAACTGCTGTCATAATTTGTGAGATTTCTGTATTTTAGAAATGAGGTATCATAAATGAAATCAGCATAAACAGTGCCTAGCATCGGCACAAAACATAAGTCTCAGTATCTCGATACCTCTGTATCATAATCTCTGTACCTCAATGTCTCGAAATCTCAATGTCTCAATCACAAAATCTAGGGCACCGTCAGTCCAGATCGGCCCCTACCATCCATCTCATGACTACGACGGTATCCTCCGGATATCCGACGTGTCGGGTAAAATCACCGGTAGGTAGTGCTCCCCTGCACAGGCTCAACGCCATCTTCTGCGATCTTCTTGCCCCGGGGTACCGCACCGGGTCCACCATGTACCCGCAATCGGTCTCATCCGCCTCCTCGATTCGGGTTTCACATGTCACTCTCAGCACCGAGAAAACACATGGTGAACGCACTGAAATATCATATCAAGGGTAACCGGGTTTTTAAAACATTTACATAATCTCTTTGAAATACCCACGGTTCCCAAATCCAGAAATAACATAGAAACAACATATCTCAATGCGTATAATCAGGAAGCATGATGTATGTGACATATAAATGGAATGCAAGTGTAACAGTATGTCCTGCAACATGGAATAATAGTATGCACATACAAGGGTCATATCCTGATGCAATAATACTACTGTGTAGTGACATGGCAATTACCGATGAAGATGTGTGTGAACTGGTAAGTAAGTGTATGTGGAACATACACATCATCGGTAATGGCGCTGGTGTTCTAACAGCATGATATCAATAAAAGAATATGAATCATAACAGTATGCGATGCAGAGCAACAATAATAATATGCGGGAGCTGAAATACTGAACACCATGATCGCTAAACTGCATCTAATGTCATAAAGGTCATATAGCTACACTACTACAAGGCTGAGCTAAAGCTAGTAGTAGGTAAGGGAAACCGCCTAACCTCTGAGTCGATACATATATATATACACATATATAGTCGGTGATCCCGCCTCGATCATATCACATCCGATACCGTATCCCTATAATCGGTTATTCCCAAGTCAAATAGGCGGATCAAACATCAAAATATAGCTAGTATGTAAATCCGTCGTACGGCATCCCCAAATCTGGGACGGGTCAATATCACATTTGTCATATTATTCATCAAGTATTCTCTTTATCAAATATCATTATCTGGATACTGGCCTATATCTAGTACAATGCTAACATCATCACTATAATCAAGACATGACTGCTGATCGACAGTCTCTAGCAACTCGATAATCATCATCATATATCGTCACAAAAGAATATGCATCGCCGAATGCAGCATATCATAATTATCTTGTCGTATCATATCATTTCCGATCTCATAACCTAATCACATGTCGATCACATAATATATTTATATCACCATTCCTATGGCGTTATCCTCCCCAAAATCCTCTAAATCACCAAACGTATCACAAGTATGAATTTTACCGTACCACTGATATCATAATCTCATATCAACTCTCGTCGACTCATTTAAATCCCACGCATCATCCTCAAATCTGTATGTGAACATATAGTCCCAAACCCATGTGGACACATCTCGATATAGAATCCCATAATCACATATGAATTAAGGATGTATGCAAGTATGTATATGTGTATGTATGTGTAGTGCACCCACTACCCTAGGGTTCGTAACATTTCACCATTCCAACATACCAATAACCATTTAATCATCAATAATAAGTCCCAACAACAAATAATAGATTGTTGGTGTGTATACGCATCCGTATACATCACCACGGACTGCGGGAGTGCTATACGCCATCCACCCGACTTCTCCCCGTAGATATAAATCTACTCACCTTTGTTTAAGCGTGCCGGTGCCGATTTCGCCATTTGCATCTCCAACGCCTCGACGCCACGTGGGGTACCTACAAGGATATCACACGCTAAAACTCATGAAAATCACATCGGAAACCAAAATGGTGCACACTACGCCCATAAGTAAAAACCTGTGACCTTGGGTGCAAACGCAGTCAATATCCGCTGTCGTTGACGTCCAAACGCCACCCGACAGAAACGAATCACCAAATACCCAAAATCAATATGAAAACACGTCGTAAAACATACGCCAACTCATGAAAATGAACCCAGATTTTACCCTAACTGGAAACAGTCAAAACTAGACATACAAGGGGTCAATTTTACATGAAATAGGGCTGTGCACGCAAAACGAGGAGGTTCCACCCTGGTCTGGCCGCAAATTGCGGCCAGAATGAATTAATTGGCGGCCCAAAAATGGTGGTTGGGGCTAAGGTTTTGGGTGATGGTTTCTACTAGCCTGCACAGCCTACAGCCAAGTCAATTTTATTTTAGGAGGTCCGGATTGATAGCAGTTTCCAGAAAGCCACAAAGTCGACAAAAATGCTGAATTTCGCCAAGTATAACCAATCTGGTATTCTAACTAGAAATCTGGGGTTTCTTGGTTAAACTGTCCTCACACACACCTAATAAGACTATATTAGCATTCAAAACCGTCTCTTGGCCAAATCTCACTCAAAATTCCTAAAACTAGCACTATATCTCAATATAACAGTAAACTATCAGTTAATAATCCAAATCTTAACAAGATAGGAGTTGGGTTGTGGGATTATACCTCATGGGGGTCCTAGATCGAAGGAGAAGGGAAGATCAAGAAGAAGGGGAGTGTGTGGTTGCTGGTGGTGTGCTGCTACAGCTCCAATTGCTGCAGTTCTTGGCTGAAATAAGATGTTGCTGCTGTTTCTGTAGGTTCCTGGCTACTGCTGCTGCTTGAACTTTTCTTTCTTTGTTGCAGAGCAGCGGCTACTGCTGTGGCTTATGTGGTTGGGGGGGTGTGTGGGGCTGAAGCTGCTGTGTTGGGGTTGAAATGTGGCTGATCTGTTGCCAGGAAATGGGGCTGAATCTGTGCTGATGTAGCAGCTGATGTGAGGGGTTTGGGGTGTAGGTTTTGGGCTATGGTGTTAGGGTGGCTGCAGCTGATGGGTTGGGGCTGATGTGAGTGTGTAGGTATGGGGCTATGGTGCTAGGAGCTAGGGTGTTGCAGCTGATGCTAGTGGCTGAAATGATGGTGTAGGTGTAGGGAGGGGGCTGTTCTGGTGGCTGAAGTCAGCCATTGTGGGTTGATAAGTCATGTTGGGGGAGTGTGTAGGTCAGCTAGGGGCTGATAAGTCATGATGGGGGGGTGTTGGTCAGCTATGGAGGCTGAAGAATCATGATGAGGGTGTGTAGGTCAGCTATGGGAAGCTGAAATGTGTTAGGGGCTGGTGTAGATCAGCTATGGAGCTGATGTAGCTGTTGATGTGAGAGAATGGGGCTGATATGGTGTATCAGGAGTTGATGTAAGGCTGTTGCAATGTTTCAGCACCTGCTACTGGTGGTTTTCCTTAAGGGGGTGTGGTGTGTGAGGGTGAGAGAGATGTGAGTGTCTGAGAGGCAAGCAAAAGTTTGAAATGAGATGAGTAATCTCTCATCACTAATCACCATGAACAAAACTAAAATCCCAATTATCCCACTTAACTTAGCCAAATGGTTTAAACCCACCATGGTCATCTAAACATGGTTCAATCCTAGGCCACCATGAGTCCAAAACATGAACCAAAAGCGACAGGTGTGGAAATGTCATGTGCACATTGCACAAAAGCCAAAAATCCAATTAGCGATTTTTAATCGCGATTAACACTAAAGTCGCATATAATTCGTCATAAAAACTGTAAAATGACATATTTTCACAAAATACCCTATTCTAGAATTTCCAAAATTTTCTCCGGAATTTCCACCATTTATCGGTATTTAATTATACCGACTATTAAAATATTCATTAAAAATTAATATTAAATTATGAAAATTCCCAAAAATAATATTTTATTTTTTTGAAATGTTACACTACGCACGACACCGTTATTGATTGCGGTTAACTACTAAACAAACACTCTTTCGAATCAATCAGGTGCATGGTAATGAAAGCGCGATGCATATACTGCCTGATATAGTCCAACCTTCTGCAGTCTTGCACAGTGGGCAGAAAGAATATAGCGAGCCCAAATAAGGTAGCCCACTTGGTTCCGGGAGGTGATACCCACTTTATAAACCTGCCCCCAAGGTCGAGCTTCACCTTGGCAAATCCGACACCCCAAGATGTCTATAGCTGGCAGGGGCTGGTTAGGTATCCCAGAGGTAGAGGGCTGCAGCCGGCCCGAAAGAGTCTAATTGGTCACTTCTACTGCATAAGCAGTCTGTGGGCGTTCCATCGGCAATATAGGACGAAGAGGTTCCATCAGCTCCCCACAAATAAAACTTCGGCGACCCCGGATGATATGACCGTACCAGGTTCCCCACAAAAGCAGATTGGTGCGATCCGGGTCATGGGCCCTAATTATTGCCATCACTTCTTCGTCAGACGGTGACTAAAGAAAAGCAACCTCCAAGCGGGTAAAAGGAAAGAATGGAAGAGAAGCCATTGTTCCTGAAATAAAGGAAGGGAAAACTATTAATGAACCCACACGTGCATATATATATAGACAATGGAAGAAAACGACAAGCAGCTTATTCCATGGGACCATTGATTGCAAAACATATGGTCCCCACAAAATCAATATGGCGGCTCACTAATGATGAGGCAGGGTAATCATTATGAGAGCAAAAGGAAGATTCTCAATAAATGAATAGTGGAGTTCAAACATCTCTGCACATTCCCCTAAGGAAAAGCCCATCATGAACTCTGTGCAAATCAAACATAACCTCTCCTAAAAAATTTTGTCAAGAACAACTGAGGATAAAAATCCCAAGAGGTCTTCTTGTTAGAACTAAGTTCTCTTAGGGAATTAAATTTCTTTTGAACAGAGAAATTAAATTCCAAGAAAATTTTCAGAGCTGAGCTCTTTGGAATGGAATTAAATTCCAGAAGGAAACAAGTACCATCATCAATCCCCTAAGAGCAGAAAAACGCCTAACATTGGGGGCTTGCTACCTAAAGATCTTGTAAAGATGAGTTTTTATTAAAGGGGAAAACCCCTTGGTGTAGATTTAAAATACAAAGAGAATTTTATAAAAAGTTCCTCGGCCGTTCAAAACCATTACCTGAAAAAGGATTCTTTTTGTTGACAGAGTTAAACACAGGATTTTGTTTAGTTGAACGGAGAACTGAGCTCTGAGAAAGAGAATTAAATTCTCAAGGCAAGAATGAGGAAGGAAGAAAATGAAGGAGTGGAGGCGCTGCTGAAGAGACCCTTGCATTTATAAGACATGATAGAAAACGGTTCATCTTCCCCGTTCTCTAGGCAAATCCAACGGCCACAAAGGTGACAGCGTTGCACTCACGTGCAAACACGTGAGAACAACGTTGTGGGGGCATTTGTTCCCTTATGGGAATTGAATAAAATACAAATAATGCTGCAAGAAAACCCCCAAATGGGGCATCACGTGCTCACACGTGACCGGGACTCACGTGCAAACACGTGACATTTTATGGGCAAATTCTATCTACGCCTGAATGCCTAATTGATAAAGTCATGTGCCCACACGCGATGGGCTCTTGAACCCACTGAATTAATAGAATTAAATTCTAATTAAAAGAAATTAAAAGCATTTGTTCACTCATGGGAACTGAATAAAATATATAAATAAAGCAGTAAGGAAACCCCCCAAAGGGGGCATCACGTGCCCACACGTGACCGGGCCTCATGTGCAGACACGTGACCTTTTACAGGCAAAGCTTATATGCGCTGAATAAAATAAACAATTGGAAATGATTAATCGGTGGGGTCACGAGCCAACATGTGATGGGTTTCTGAGCCCTCTGAACTAATAGAATTAAATTCTAATTAAATGATTAATTAGTGAGGTCACGTGCCAACACGTGATAGACTCCTAAACTCTCTGAACCAATAGAATTAAATTCTAATCAGTGAGGTCGCGTGCCAACACGTGATAGACTCCTAAACTCTCTGAACCAATAGAATTAAATTCTAATCAGTGAGGTCACGTGCCAACACGTGATAGATTTTTAAGCCCTCTGAACTAATAGAATTAAATTCTAATTAAAAGGAATCGAAAACCCTAATTGGAAAAATATTTCCCTAGATCTTTCCAAACAAAAAGATTGCACTCTGTAAAAGGGAGCACCGTTGGATTAAAAATCCAATGGTGATTAAAAATCACAAATTTATAGAAAGATTTTGTACAAGGAAATATTTTCCTAAAATTTGCCCGGAACAACAAATAAAATATCTTTGGATTAAAAATCCAACGGTGAATAAAATTCACCGAATGATCTAAAAGATCATATTGGTTATAAAATCAATCAAAATCACCCAATGAGAGATTGGCTGAACAAACCGATTCTTTTCTTTCTCCTATAAATAGGAGACAAGAAGGAAGAGAAAGGAGGAATATACAGAGAGAGACAACAACAGAGAAAAAAAGAGAAGAGCATTTAATTCTCCAAAGAGAAAAGGAGATCTCTTCAGAGAAAAAACTCTAGGTAAGAGAAGGAATGAGATCATTCTATAAGCTCCCACAAAACAAAAAGAGAATTTAATTCTCAAACCAAGAGTTTAACTCTTCTAAAAAGAACTTAGTTCTTCCGCTGGTTGAAGATCTGCAGAAGCAGATCTCCCCACACGTTGAGAATTTAATTCTCATAGGGAAGATTCTGCCATGCAGACCCAAAAATTAGAGAGAGAATTGGGTTTAAAGAATTTAATTCTTTCGAACATATAGGAATTTAATTCCTCTAAATGAAATTAGGGTTTAACCCTATCAAAAGAATTTAATTCTTAAACAAGGGATTCTCTCCATGCACGTAAAAGAGATCAGTACCCAACATGATCACGTGGTAACACGTGACCCCCTTTCTCTGAACCAGAAAAAGAGATTTTTCCAAAGTGTTCAACACTTATTTAAAAGGGAAAGGGAAAACAATAAAGACAGTTCCTCTTTTAGGGTGTATCACATGCTCCCACGTGACCCTTGAGCAAACTTCTCAAAATAAAAAGGGAGTAAAGCCAAGGCAGAACAGATTTTGGGCGTCTCACGTGTTCCCACGTGACCCCTAGCAATTATCAAACAAAAAAGGATTCTACCCAACGGCAATGCCCACCTAAAGAATGCCTCACGTGTCTCCACGTGACCCCTGATAAACACCATTTTAAAGATGGGGTAAAACTGAAGGATTAATATCCAATGCATGGACGCTCTCACGTGTCCCCACGTGACTCCTAACAAATACTTTAATATCCAATGCATGGGTACCCATCACGTGCCCGCACGTAATGGCCATAAAGATCAAGTGTTTAACACTTATATATTCTGGGAGTAAAATAAAAGAAGCACAGCCCAATCTTCAGGAGCCTCACGTGACCCCACGTGAGCGCTTCGGTTTTATTGTTTAACACTACTTTAAGTGCCTCACGTGGGAGCACGTGAGCGCCGAATGTACTTTAGTGTTTAACACTATATTCGAGCCAATTTTAGCCCAAATTAGCTAAGTCTTCCAGAAGCAAAATCTCTTGAAACTGAACCCCAATTATACTCTTGTCTTCCAAAACTGATCATTTCATATGGCATTCAAAGTGATTCCCAGTGTCTTCCAACCAACATTGGTTCAAGGGTACATCTCTTCATACCTCTGATATATGTTGTTGTAATCCTTCAACGTCTTCAGAGAGGTGACGGGTCCGAATAACCAGACATTTCATGGACTGTGAGGTCCTTAAACTCATAGACTATGATGTCTTTAAACTGGACTAAGATGTCCTTAAATTTTACGGACTGTGGGGTCCTTAAACTCATGGACTATGATATCCTTAAACTTTACAGACTATGATGTCTCTAAACTGCAACAGACTGTGAGGTCCTTAAACTCATAGACTATGATGTGGATCCATCTAGGTGTCAACTGTCAATGAGTGGCCGAAACCAAAGACGGTGAAAGATATAAGAAGTTTCTTGGGCTTAGCAGGATACTACAGACGATTCATTGAAGGATTCTCAAAGATCGCAGCACCCCTGACCAAGGTCATACGTAGAAACGAAGTATTTGTGTGGTCAGAAGCATGTGAGAAGGTTTTTATAGAACTCAAGTCGAGGTTAACCTCTGCTCCTATACTCGTAATACTGGATCAATCTGGCAGATTCGATGTGCATTGTAATGCGTCCGGTAAAGGATTAGGATGTGTTCTACATCAGCATGGAAAAGTTATGGCTTTTGCATCAAGGCAATTAAAGGTTCATGAACGCAACTATCCAATACATGATCTGGAACTGGCAGCAGTGGTCTTCGCATTCAACACATGTATTTACTCAAAAGGAACTCAATATGCGGTAGAGAAGATGGCTAGAACTAATGGCGGATTTCGACATCAACCTACAGTATTATCCTGGGAAGGTGAATGTAGTTCCTGAAGCACTTAGTCGCCAGCTATTAGCAATGAACCTCACCGCTCAGTGGAGACTACAACAAGAATTGCACGGATTGGATATTGAAGTAGTTGTGCCAGGTAACGCTTCATATTTGATGAACTTACAAGTCCAGTCCACTCTTGTAAATCAGATCAAAGCAGTCGAGCTACAAAAGATCCGAGAACAAGCAGAAAGTGGACTTCGAACTGACTTCATCATCCACGAAGATGGATCCTTGTGATATGGAAGCCTGTTCACCGCCGAAAGACGCTACCGGAACGTTAGGACGTCTGGCCTGAATTTTGGGAGCAGATTGTTAGTTATATATATGCCCTAGAGGCCATTGTTGTACATATAGTGGATGCTTGGATATATCTAGAGAGGACTTTCTTGCTCAGCATGATAGTATGCTATCTGGTTGCACTTTGTCTTAATATGTTGACTTATATTGTATTACTATCTTGCTCTCACATGTTGATAAAGCCCTTAGGATATGTACTTGACTACTAGGATTATAATGCAGATCATACTAGTGGGGCCAGGGTAGTCCATGAGTACATCCTATAATTGTTCCTAGTCGAGGGTGTATCGAGACAGGGCATCGATACTCCAGAGTAGACTAGCGTATACACATCTTGACCCATATGATGGGCGATGGATGATCCCACATCCATTGGTGTTTGACATCGAAGATGGTGTATGGGTGCTCAATGGAGACTGGGTACACTGAACGGACTCGCCGAGAACTCCTAGATGGTATTATACCTATCGTCAGATAGCAGTTCTCTGGTGACACTGGTACAGGTTAGTCTGTAGACCCGAGATCGTCATAGAGTCTTGTGTGATTCCTACTGTACTTTGATTTCCACCTTACCACGTTCATGAGAACGTGCAAAACGGTGGCTTTTGGGTACAGTCCCGAATCACATAGAGGCCATTGAGCTATAGGAGGGGTTTCGTCTCTCCCGGTATTGGAGATTGATGTTGCGCAGTGTTCGATTGGCTATAACTGGAAGTCCCAGGCCAGGGCTGATATGGAGATCTACTGGTAAGTGTTATCAGTAGTTTCTCGACCCGTTATGAGCCTCACATCGACACGACTTATTTATTACTGGGGTCTGACGTTTACCACCCCTAGACTGGATATGCGACATATCAGACGAAGAGACCGGACTGTACGGTAGTGTTACTGATTAGATTCGCAGGAGAATGTACAGGCTTGCTTGTTGATCTTCTGATCGCTCAATACCCGAATGGCCGTTATGTTTAGCTGGCCGCTTGAGGCTTGTGGGTGTTTGATATGATCATCACCTACTGTCGGCGTATTGACGAGTCTTTAGAGTCCTACACAGAGGTTTCCTGGCTCAGGCGAAACGGAGAAGGAGCACATATGTGAGATGTGCGGGACCGAGATTAATACGATATGAGATACCGTATTCTATTCTCGCGATATGTGATATCGGCCGGGTATATGTGATATAGCCGGGTTATCGGATCAAGTGTTGATTCGAAAAAATGATACATATTATATTAGTCGGTTATATGTAATATAGCCGGATTATCGGATCAAGTGTTGATTCGATAATTTAATGTATAATTATATATTTGATATATTACATTACATTAATTGATATAATCTCACTTAAATGATTCTTTTTCTCACTTGATGATACATTGATATATATGTGTGATATATGTTAATTGTATTATTTTCTTTTGTTACAAAATATTATATGTGTGATATGTGATATTGTAACATGCTAGGGTTATACATGCAACTAGTGTGTATGAGACATACACCACGCTATTGATAATTGTGGGTTTATATTTATTTAAGGTAATTCAAAAATGAGGTGGATTTTGGACAATGAATGAAGCTTGTGGAAGCTTGTGGAAGCTTGTGGATGCATTAACAAAGTCCACTATTTTTATTTTACCTAAGATATTTATTAACCTAACTCTTATCAATTAACCTATGGTTTATTCTCTATAAAGGTTAAGCATGACATGCTTAACCCTTGGTTGCATTTTTAACCTTAACAATAATCCATTCATTCATCACACTTCATCTTCTTCTTTCTCCTCACAAAAGCTTTCTAGCTTTTTAATTTGTGATGAATGTTTGAGAGAAAAAGAAATATAAAGAGAGAAAAATTCCTACTTCATCATCCTCATCTATTCTAGCCACTTAGATTAAGGTGTTTGCTTCACTAATATCTCATTAGTGAAGTGATAGCTTGGGTTTGTGTTTCCTCAAGGTAGATCGTCTTGGATTGCGAAGTCTTCAAGTAAGGATGCCTCATTCACCTCATGGAGCCTCTCTAGAGTCCGGGAGCTTGATGATCGCAGCGAAGGGACCTCAACTCGGAGCTTATGAAGCGAAGGAACGGACTACAAAGGTTGTAATCCCTTATCATTTAGAAGTAAAGATGTTTACTTGTCGTTTATAACCCTAATTCTCTAGTAAAGATCCTTACTTAGGTTGTTTGGTGTTTATATCATAATTTTGCATTATTATATTCCCCATTCTTATTCATTTTACAAATAAACAGGTGCTTTTGATCCATGTCTGCTACATAGTTGCAGGTAACAGGTTCTCGGAACAAAACAGTGAAAATGATGAAAAGACGATACAAAAGTGAGACTACAACTAACAAATAGAAGAATCTTGATCATGCCTACAGTTTGAAGAATAAACGAAGATCAATGAACAAGTTCACAAAGCACAAAGGCAGCGCAAGGTTCAAGACTTCGACACGGAGCAAAGGGTAAAAGTCCACGACAATATGCACTGTGGAAATCTGGAAGAGAACTAGAAGACAATCTGAGAAACCAAGTGAAGAAACAAGAAACCAAAAGCAACAGAAAGAACCCCTAAAAATTGCAGCTCAAGAAGCCACCATATGGCCGCGGATCCGCAGCCAAACAGTGCTTTTGGCCGCGGTTCCACGGCCATGGGAAGCGCGTGTCGGTGCAAATTCTGACGGCGTGGCGGTGCGTTGACTAGTCTTCTTAGGGGTAAATTTATAAATGCAGATCTGTATCGAATGTAACCCTAGGGTTTCTATGCTCTATAAATAGAAATCCTAAACCTCTTTTTGAGGTATGCCTCTTTATATTTCATCTATTCAGAATTTTAATTCGGTGTAAATGTTTGAAGAGAGCCATCAAATAAAGTAAGATTTTTATTATCTGCCCTAGTTCTTAAATTCCTTTTGCCCTAGTATATATTTTATTATCTGCCCTAGTTAATTAGCTTAGAACATGTTTATCAATTCCCTAATGAGTGAGTAGTTCCTCACTTGTTAGGGTTAGGAATAGGAAAGGTTTGAGAGATGAAAATCTCTCACCCCTTTCTTGCCCATCACATATTTTTATAGGACTACATGCATACATACACACACCGCTCACTACGGCACCCTATCCCATGAGGTAGCGGTGATGCCGTAGTTTAAAAGACCAGTTGCGTATGTTTTCCATGGAGGTTAGGGTAAGAATTAAGAAAGGAAGGACAAGAACTTAGAGGAAGAAACATCGTTTCCTCCGGATGGTACTAATCCACTTTATTGATTATTACCATAACACCTAAATAGATCTAAATTAGGGTATTGAAAGCGGTGAGAAATCTTAAATTTCCAAACTTAACCTAAACCTAACCCTAGCAAGATTCTAATCCTAGTTTAAATCAACTTTAGTTTTTAGTGATAATCATCCCAACACCGTTTGGAATTAACTCGTTAAAACAAATTGAGAATACACAAAATCCCTGTGGACCGGCCCGTACTCACCGGCTAGCTACCAAGCGACGTCGTTCTTGATTGCGGTAATTAATATTTTTGATCACAATATCCCTCATTCAATCAAATGGCGTCGTTGCCGGGGATGGCGTAGTATTTTAATTTTGCAATTTCGGGTTAATATAAAATCATAAAACTCATAAAAACTGAAAAATTAAAAAATATAAAAAATTTATCATCTTGTTATTGTTTGAAGGGTGTTTCGTATGAATTTTGAAGGATCGACGAACGAGTTCGGATCTGGAAAAATTCAGAGAGCAAAACAGAAAACCCTAGATCTGAACAACAGAGAAAAATCAGTACAAAGGAGTAAAAAAAATCTCGGGAACTGAACCGCATGTCCAACCGCGTTTCCGCCGCATAAGCACCATCTTGGCCGCGCATCCGCGGTGCGTTGCTGACGTCAGCACGAGAAAATCTTTCTGTGAGCTTCTTTTCTTATTCTCTACAACCCCATTATCTCTTCTGTAAAAATTTCCTGCAGGATTCTTTGCGCCAAAAATTTCTTCCCTTCTCCAATAATTGATCTTGTGCAGGATTCTTTGCGCCGCGCTAAAAAAATTGTTTGCAATTGATTGTGTTTACTGCTTTGCATATCTAAATTGACTTTAAGGGGCTTGAACACCAATCCAGATTGGGTGGGGATTTCATCACCCTTCCCAGGACCCCAAAAATCACATAAAGCATATTGCATTGACCATCAAGTTAATTAAAAAATGTTAGACTCAGTCCTAAGGACTTCGCGCTCAATAGGACAAAGGAATAATTGTAGGTATCGACCGTTGATCCTAACCTGACTTTGTGGTGCCTAGGCTAGACAGGTAGTGAAAGGTAACTTTAAAAGGCCTGTCTCACGGTGATTCGTGAGCGGATCCCTCCTTTCTCTACTTGTGCTTACCTGGCTACAATTGACGGTGAAGAGGCGGTTTGAAGTCCTTACTTCTTGCCCTTTGGAACAGTTAGGAGCTGTCTAGCTGACCTAGGTGACCCTAGATCTAGGCTTGATTGTGCATTTGTGATTGATTGAACGTGTGTCTAAGCCTTTTATCGAAAATCTTTTTGCAAAAAGCTCCATATAAAAAAATAAAAAAACACAAAAGGAAAAAAAATTTACAAAAACTTGCAACTTGTCGCTAAGAAATCCGTGCACCCCACTTACACCCACTTTCTTTCCATTAACGTTTTCTTACCCCCACCTTCTGTTTTTCACCTTTTTGACTACACTACCTCTTTAGTGTATGTCCGGTTGGACTAGGGACACTAGTGTCCGATTAGTCCGTGTCTCGTTGGAACCGACTGACGACGCTTTCGACTCCGAAGTCGAAATTCCTTCCACTTCCTTACCTTCACCTTCACATACTTTATCTTCTAAGAAGATGTCGAGATTCAATCCTAACAACACCTTACCCACGGGACTGATTCCACCTCTGTTAGGTGCGAATAACCCACAACACCCGCCTGTTGAAGCGCCTCAACGAATCGTGCTCCAGGATCTTTTTTACCCTATCTGCATCGCCTTACCTACTTGTCTTTCACTTCCATCGGCAAATGGGGATAACTTTGAGATCAAACCCCACTTCATCAACATGTTGCCAAAATTTCACGGACTGGAATCCGAAGATGCCTATATCTTCATAAACAAATTCCAGAATGTTTTTGCAATGATGAAGACAACACAACTTTCTGATGATGTTATAAGGCTACGTGTCATTCCATTCACCTTATGTGACCTAGCCGAGAAATGGTTGTATAGCACAGCATCACACTCTATTAAAAATTAGGAAGAGTTTGTTAAAGCTTTTCTTAAAAAGTTTTACCCACATCACAAGACCGCGAGAATTCGCAATGAGATTATTCAATTTTCCCAGCTTCCTTCCGAACCCTTTTGGAAGTGTTTTGAAAGATTTAAAGACCTACTTGTTCAATGCCCTCACCACGGTATCGAGAATTGGCAACTTTGCCAAACTTTATACGAAGGATTGAACCCAGCAATGAAGCAGTTGTTGGAAACCATTTGTCAAGGTCACTTTCTAACAAAATCTAGCGAGGAAGCTTGGCAGTTTCTCGACGATCTTGCTGAACAAACACTTCAGTGGGAGAGCACTAAGACCACCTCATCTTCTTCAACAGGTCAGTCTAGGGCAGGCATACATCAATTAGATATGTCGATTGCAATGAAGGCCGAAATGGCCGCACTTACGAAAAAGCTAGAAGCAATTGAGACCAAAATCCCATCGCCTTCTCCTGCCCCTGCTTTACCCCCACGAACTGTTTGTGCTTGTTGTTCGGATCCATCACATCTTACTGAAGAATGTCCTTACAATCCACCTGTTCAAGGATAAGATCAAGTCAACGCTGCCTTTCAGCAAAGACAAAGAAATGATCCATACTCTTCGACTTATAATCCGGGTTGGAGGAGTCATCCAAATTTTGCTTGAAATCAAAATCAACAATTCCAAGGAAACAACAACTTTCAAAGGCCTCCTCCACAACAACAAGCACCCCAACAAACTCAATACCAGCAACCTTTCCAACCACAACCTTATCCAAACCAAATGAACAATTTTGTGCCCAACAACTCTTACCCTCCAAACAATTTTGTTCAACCAAATGATGATAAGGTTATCTCGCTAGAAAGAAGTCTAGATGCGTTTCTAAAACAATCTACACAATCCGCAGCAAGGTTGGAGACTTCCATTCAGTCTTTGGTGCACAACAGTGCTTCACATGATCAAAGTATCAAATCAATCGAGGCCCAAATTGCACAACTAAATGCTGCATTGAGCGAGCGAGAAAAGGGAAAGCTTCCATCTCAACCATTGCCAAATCCGGTCACACACACAATGCACATGATGCTTATGAACAACAAAATCATAATGTAAATGTTGTGACCACGTTGAGATCTGGAAGAGTGTTGCACAATAATGTGGGTAATAGTGAAGATACCCCTGCCGGTGCTTCTTCTTCATCTTCTTCTTCTTCATCTTCTTCGTTAGAGCCTATTCTTCATCCTTCACATGGCTCTACTTCTTCTACTTCTAACGGACCCACTCCTCACTTCACGAACACACCAACACTGGGATCCGCTCCAACTCCGCAATCTACTCCACAGAAATTAGACTCAACAAATTTTCAAAATGTTCCATTTCCAAACAGATTGAGATCCAATAAACCAACTCCACAAATAGAGAAGATTGTGGAGTTATTCAAGCAGGTTAGCATTAACATACCTCCCTTGGATGCAATCCAACAAGTCCCTTCTTACGCGAAAATCTTAAAGGGCTTATGCACCACGAAGAGAAAGTCTCAGATACCCAAGAAAGTACTTGTAGCTAGTGTCGTGAGCAATGCTATTACCCAACCTCAACCCTTGCCCCAAAAACGAAAGGACCCTGGCTGTCCTACAATTTCAATAACAATTGGGGATAAGGACATCAATCGAGCACTTTTAGATCTTGGTTCTAGTGTTAACCTGCTTCCCTACTCCGTGTATGAGAAATTAGGTGTTGGAGAGTTGAAACCCACCCATTGTACTCTCCAAATGGCTGATCGATCAATCACCCATCCTAGGGGTGAGTTAGAGGATGTGTTGATCAAAGTAGGGGACTTCATATTCCCCGTTGATTTTATTGTTATGGACACACAACCTGTTGCTAACCCACGGAACCAAATTCCGGTGATCCTCGGTCAACCATTTTTGGCCACTTCCAATACCGTAATCAATTGTCGCAATGGCTCTATGACTCTATCCTTCGGGAAGATGTCTAGTGAGTTCAATATTTACAAGATAGGAAGTCTGCCCTCCGTGCCTAAAGCTATTATACGAGAAGTTTGCTCGATCCACGAAATCACGCAGGAGGACTGCGAGCTTGAAAAATTTCTGTTTGATCACAACAGTTTTGACGCCACTAGTGCGTCTCTCCTTAAATCTGACACAATTCGCACAACCGATAATGATTACGAGTGTTTCACTTTTTCGGAAAATTTGGACGACTCACCGCCCGAGTATGAGTCCTTTGAATTTTCGGATGAGTTAGTTGAACCATCCGACCCGGTTGCTTGCAGTGATTTCGAACCATTGTTGGAATCCTTCGAGTTCGAGATAGTTTCACCAATTTTACCTTCAATTGTTTCGCCTCCGAAACTCGAACTGAAGCTTCTGCTATCTCACCTTAAATACGCTTACCTAAGTGAGAATGAGACCTTTCCCATTATCATATCGGCATCTCTAGCTCTCGAGCAAGAGAAAGCCCTTTTAATGGTCTTACAAAATAACTGGCAAGCTTTCGGTTGGACTATGGCAGACATCGAGGAGATTAGTTCCCTCATATTTAAGTATCATAAGCATATGATGGATGATGCCAAGCCAGTAAAGGATCCACAGCAACACCTCGAGGATTTTGTGGTTAATCAACCTCCGCCTCTAAAAGTTGAACCACCACCTTTTCTTTTAATAAAATACGAGAATGCCAATATTCCACTCATTTATGATCATTCACATTCTCGTTTTTATTTATTATCACCCCTTATCTCCTCACATTCACATTCACGCAAACCCTTTCCTTACCACCACGTATCTCTTCACTTCTTCTTCTTGGTTCTTTATAACATGTTCTTTCACCGATCTATACGTTACACAGATAAATTTTTCAACTGGTTGGTGTTGACTTTTGGTCTTTGCAAAGCTTGGCATTGACTTGTAATATTGTTTAACTCAAGTTTGGGGGGGCCATTTTGTATATATGTTTTGTTTTTCTTTCAACAATAAAAAAAATATAAAAAAAATAAATAAATAAACAGGGGAGTGCCGATATTTTTTGACCCTCTTGGTGTGGCATGACAGTGAGGACACTGTCAAGTTTAAGTTTGGGGGTGTGCTCGGTAAGGTTTCTTCCTTCGCATTCATGTGTATATTTTTGCATACTTAATTTTAAAAAACCCATAAAAATTGAAAAAAAAAATTATAAAAATTGAAAAATTCAATTTTGGCCATAATTGACTTGAGTTTGACAAAATAGTTAACTAACTAGGAACAACTAGATCCTAGACTTAGTAAATTGAAAACCCTAAAAATAATCTTTCTTAAAATTTAACGGTAGAAAAAAAATATATGTCTTTGTAGTTTACTTAGAAATAGGCAAATTTTGTGTTCACTTCATGGGCTAAGTCAAAATAAGGGAAGAGTATTGATATTTTTATTAAAGTGTAAGTCTGAAAAATAATTCCTAAGCTTAAGTCTAAATTCTGAAAATATATACCCTACAAATTGCACAAACACGAACCGTGAAACTTGGAATAGTAGAAAAAACCTTGAAATGCTCTTGTCAAAAATCCTTAGTACGAAGGAAAATTAAATAAAAGTATAAGTGTGAATAAAGAGATAAAAAAAAATGAACACTGGTTTTGTAATTACTTAAGGCTGCATAAATAAAAAAAAAATATTTAGCGAGGGTGCTTTATCACCTAGTTCCTTAGACCAACTGGTTTGGGAGTCACTGCTAAAGCTTTAGGTGTTACAAGACTAGGAATTGCGCCTTAATGTGCAAACACATTTTGTAATCGGTCGTTGATACCTCAAGAAGTATTAACGGTCGCATGAAGAATGTGTGAGCAATTTCATCTAAAAATTCACCAACTAAAAGTACTTTGGACGATGGACAAGAGTATAAGAGCTTGAATTGAATTTCCAAGTGTAGGGGTGATACATACACACACGTAGGGGTATGTGATTGGGGTTTAGATGAGAGATAGGAATGAAATATAGGACTTATATCTTTACTAGAGATGATAGAAATTCCTAAGTTGAGATGGAACCTTAGAAGGAAAACTCGAAAGATGCTAAAAGCTAAATAAATTTACAGAACATATATAATCTTAAGTTAAATGATAAGGAAACGTGAAAAATACTGGTTAATAATTTCTGAGTTGAAGATAATAGAATTTCTTGCTAGAAAACCGAATTGGAGAATAAAAGTCAATATGCCGAATTGATAGGATTTTGTGGGTAGCATCCGCTGAAAACCCTCAGGAGACAACACTCCTCCTACTAGGGACACCTAGAGGTTTAACGGCTTGTTGCACGAGCTCAGTGCAATCGCGTTTCCCTGCGAAAGTGAGGTTAGGATTTTTCGAGAATAAACTAGTATTGCTCCAGGACGAGCAAAAGATAAGTTTTGGGGGTATTTGTTCATATCATAATTTTGCATTATTATATTCACCATTCTTATTCATTTTACAAATAAATAGGTGCTTTTGATCCATGTCTACTACATAGTTGCAGGTTACAGGTTCTCGGAACAAAACAGTGAAAATGATGAAAAAATGATACAAAAGTGAGACTACAACCAACAAATGGAAGAATCTTGATCATGCCTACAGTTTGAAGAATAAACGAAAATCAATGAACAAGTTCACAAAGCACAAAGGCAGCGCAAGGTTCAAGACTTCAACACGAAGCAAAGGGTAAAAGTCCACGACAATATGACTGTGGAAATCTGGAAGAGAACTAGAAGTCAATCTGAGAAACCAAGTGAAGAAACAAGAAACCAAAAGCAACAGAAAGAACCCCTAAAAATTGAAGCTCAAGAAGCCACCATATGGCCGTGGATCCGCGGCCAAACAGTGCTTTTCGCCGCGGTTCCGCGGCCATGGGAAGCGCGTGTCGGTGCAAATTCTGACGGCGTGGCGGTGTGTTGACTAATCTTCTTAGGGGTAAATTTGTAAATGCAGATCTGTATCGAATGTAACCCTAGGGTTTCTATGCTCTATAAATAGAAATCCTAAACCTCTTTTTGTGGTATGCCTCTTTTTATTTCATCTATTCAGAATTTTAATTCGGTGTAAATGTTTGAAGAGAGCCATCAAATAAAGTAAGATTTTTATTATCTGCCCTAGTTCTTAAATTCCTTTCTGCCCTAATATATATTTTATTATCTGCCCTAGTTAATTAGTTTAGAACATGTTTATCAATTCCCTAATAAGTGAGTAGTTCCTCACTTGTTAGGGTTAGGAATAGGAAAGGTTTGAGAGATGAAAATCTCTCACCCCTTTCTTGCCCATCACATATTTTTATAGGACTTCATGCATACATACACACACCGCTCACTACGGCACCCTATCCCACGAGGTAGTGGTGATACCGTAGTTTAAAAGACCGGTTGCGTATGTTTTCCATGGAGGTTAAGGTAAGAATTAAGAAAGGAAGGACAAGAACCTAGAGGAAGAAACATCGTTTCTTCCCGATGGTACTAATCCACTTTATTAATTATTACCATAATACCTAAATAGATCTAAATTAGGGCATTGAAAGCGGTGGGAAATCTTAAATTTCCAAACTTAACATAAACCTAACCCTAGCAAGATTCTAATCCTAGTTTAAATCAACTTTAGTTTTTAGTGATAATCATCCCAACACCGTTTGGAATTAACTCGTTAGAACAAATTGAGAATACACAAAATCCCTATGGACCGACCCATACTCACCGGCTAGCTACCAAGCGACGCCGTTCTTAATTGCGGTAATTAATATTTTTGATCACAATATCCCTCATTCAATCATTTGGCACTTGAAAAATTTTAATACGGCATGTTTGATGCCTTGTAGAACCTTGTTCAAGTGCCTAAGAACCTTACACAGATGCTATTTGGTTTTATCCGTCCACCTCTCCGAAAATACCAAGTTGATTTATGGCACCGTGCTTCGGAGGTTTAAACAGATGCGGCGTTGAAGCAGACTTCATCAGATTCCCCCTCGTTCGCGAGGGGTTTTGATTGTGGGGACGCTCTTCCTTGCAGGTGCAAGCCCCTGCAGTTAATTACATTACTGCATTGCGGTAACCACTTTCTCCGGCTCCAGAAGGTCACTTCGTGTCGTGTGTGTTTGTTTTATTTTTGGTTGCCCGTGGATTGTATACGGAGACTAATTTGTGTCGTCGCCCATAGGGCGGGGATTAGTCCAAATCCGTATTTTCCTAGATTTGGGTTTGTTTGATTTAAGGCTCGTTAATCTCGTTTGAGATTAAGATCAACTTAAATGTTTGTTGAGGATACGTTAGTCAAATTTTAGACTAAGATCTACTCAACGGGAATTCAGGATCATTTTTGATCCAACAAAAGAGCATTTAGGCTCTATCGTTTTAGTTTAAGGACGTCACGGTCCATTAGGTTTAAGGGCATCATAGTCTATGTTTAAGGACATCATAGTCCATGTTTAAGGACATCATAGTCCATAGAGTTTAGTTTAGGGACGTTGCGGTCCGTTGATAGTTTAAAAATGTTTCGATCCGTTGGGTTTAAGGACATCATAGTCCATATTTAAGGACATCATAGTCCATAGAGTTTAGTTTAGGGACGTCGCGGTCCATTGGGTTTAAGGACGTTGCGGTCCATTGGGTTTAAGGACATCATAGTCCATAGGGTTTAAGGACATCATAGTCCATAGAGTTTAGTTTAGGGACGCTGCGGTCCATTGGGTTTAACGACATCATGGTCCATGTAGGTTTAAGGACATCATAGTCCATGTTAAAGGACATCATAGTCCATAGAGTTTAGTTTAGGGGCGGTCCATTGGGTTTAAGGACATCATAGTCCATCTAAGTTTAAGGACATCATAGTCCATGTTTAAGGACATCATAGTTCATAGAGTTTAGTTTAGGGATATTGCGGTTCATTGGGTTTAAGGACATCATAGTCCATGTTTAAGGACATCATAGTCCATAGAGTTTAGTTTAGGGACGTTGCGGTCCATTGGGTTTAAGGACATCATAGTCCATGTTGTTTTGGCTCATTGGTTTGGGGGTGTGCCAAGAGTTATTGGTTATTGGGACCCTCCACCTCTCTGAAGACGTTGAAGAATTACAACGACAGGTATCAGAGGTGTGGAGAGATGTACCCTTGAACCAAATCCCAAATCGAGGAGTTGTCAGTTCTGAGCATAGAGGCTCGGTTTGCTTGGAGATTTAATCTCAGGAGGAACTTAACTGATTGTGGTTAAAGTTGGTTCCTTATAGTGTTAAACACTAATGTATGCTCAGCCCCCACATGCGGCCTTAAAACAGTGTTAAACACTGAAATCTGGGGCGCTCATGTGTGGTACGTGAGGCGCTTGAAAGTTGGCGCTGCTTCTTTGGCATTATTCCCTTGTTCCTTTCATAAATGCTAAGCCCTATTGGGGGTCACGTGGGATCACGTGAGGCGCCCCCAAAATGGGAACTATCCTGGGTTTATTCCATTTTTCTTTTGGAAGTGCTAAGCACTTTTTAGGGGGTCACATGGGATCACGTGAGGCGCCAAAAAAGTGGTAACTGTCTTTGGGTTTATACCCTTTTTATTTTGGAAGTGCTAAGCACTTTTCGGGGGGTCGTGGGATCACGTGAGGTGCCAAAAAGGTGGTAATTGTCTTTGGAGTTTATACCCTTTCTCTTTTTGTATAAGTGCTTGTTCAGGAGTCACGTGGAGACACGTGACCTGCTCTCAGTTATTCTTTTTTTTTCATCAAGGGTGCTCACGTGGGAGCACGTGATGTGCCATTATCATGTTGAGTGCTAATCTTTCTATGTGCATGGAGATCCTGAGTTTTGAGACTTTCAAGCCCATTGTTTTATAAGAATTAAATTCTTATATAGGGTTAAACCCTAGTTTTACTAGAGAAATTAGATTCCTATATGTTCTTGTAAGAATTAAATTGTTTGAACTTAGTTCTTTCCCCTAAGTTTGAATCTACATAACAAAATCTTCCCGATGAGAATTAAATTCTCAACTTGTGGGGAGATCTTCTTCAGCAGATCTCAACCAGAGGAAGAACTAAGTTCTTTTTAGAAGAGTTCAACTCTTGTGGAGGAGAAGAAGAGGTAAGATGTTCTCTGTGTTTCTTTTTTTTCTTACCTAGGGTTTCTCTTTTTTTAGGAGATCTTCTTTTCTCTAGAAAATTAAATTCCCTTTTCTTTTTAGCTTACCAAGAGGTTTTCCTCTCTTTTTTTGTATTTTTGAATTTGAAGTTTATGGGGGGTTCTTCTTTTTTAGACTTGAAGTCTTGAGGCCTTTATATAGTGGAGGTTGATTTCTTAATTTAGTTGAGAAAATCTTTCATTGAGAGATCTCTTAATTGATTTGGGTAATTTATCCACCGTCGAATCTTTGATCCAAGGACTTCTGTTTTACAGAAGACATTTTTCTTGTTTTTAAGAAGATTGGGAAAATATTTTCCTATACAGAACTTATTCTATATCTTGGTGATTTTTAATCACCATTGGATCTTTGATCCAACGGTGCTCTGATTTACAGAGCATAATCTTTCTTGTTTAGAAAGATTTGAGGAGTGTTTCCTCAATCAGAATTTAATTCTGTATCTTGGTGATTTTTAATCACCATTGGATATTTGATCCAACGGTGCTCTGATTTACAGAGCACAATCTTTCTTGTTTAGAAAGATTGGGGAAAATATTTCCAAAATAGGGTTCTAATCCCTTTTATATAGAATTTAATTCTATCGGGTCAGACGATATTAGGAATCCTCACGTGTAGCACGTGACCCAGTGGCACTAGGCCGGTTTGCCTATATGCAGCAATCCTAAAGAAGAGCATCACGTGTTGTCACGTGTTGCGCCTTCTGGCCTGCTATTTGTTTTATGAAGACACCTATATACTTTGTATATAGGTGCTCATGTGTGGCACGTGAGGCCCAACATCAGTCCCATTTGTTGAGTGTAATGCTTGTAATTTTGACTCCAAGGCGCATCACGTGTGGGCACGTGATGCTCCCTTTGGGGAATTTTCCCATTGCTTTTTTATTTATTATTTATTTTTTCAAAAGGGAACAAATACCACCACAGCGTTGTTCTCACGTGTCTTGCACGTGAGTGCAACGCTGTCACCTTTACAGCCGTCGGATGGCCTAGGGGAACGGGGATGTGAACCGCCCTTGTCATGTCTTATAAATGCAAGGGTTTGGCTTTTGGGAATCCGCCGTTCTTTCATCTTCTTCCTTCTTTGTTTTCTTTGAGAATTTAATTCTCCTCTTCAAAGCTTAGTTCTCTGCCATTGCAATTCCAGAGTTAAACTCTGTTGGAAAAAGAGACCTTTTTTAGGTAAAGATCTTGAATATCATAAAAAACCCTTTTTATCAAAATTTCTGGATTTTATATCCATCATAAGACATGATCTTCGAATAGCAGACCTTAATGTCATGGGGTTTCTGGAATTTAATTCCATCACACAAAAGGAATTTAATTCCTCACCAAAGATCTTAGCTCTAAAGATCAAGAGGACCCTCTAGGATCTTCACTCCCAGGTGTTCTTGAGAATCTTTTTAAAGGGATTTTACCATTATTTTCACCCTTTTGACAGAGTTTGTAATGGGTGTCCTTTTGTGAGGATGTCCCAAGTCGTTTAAACTCCAATGTGCATTTGTTGAGAATCCTTTTTTTTATAATGATTACCCTGCCTCATGATTGGCGAGCCGCCATACTGATTTTGTGGGGTCCATTATTTTTGCAATCCATGGTCCCATGGAATAAACTTCTTGTCGTTTTCTTCTGCTGTTTACACACACACACACACACACACACACACACACACACATATATACATATATACGTATAAGTTGCATTAATAGTTTTTCTTCCCTCTATTTCAGGAACAATGGTTTCTCTTCCCTACTTCCCTTATACTCGCTCAGACGCTGCTTTTCCACAATCGTCGTCGGACGAAGAAGCAATGGCGATGATCAGGGCTCACGACAAAGACCGGACAAGTCTGCTCTTATGGGGTGTTTGGTACGGCCATATCATCCGGGGTCGCCGAAGTTTTACTTGCGAAGAGCCAGCAGAACCTCTTCGCTCTATATTGCCAATGGAATGCCCACAGACTGCTTACGCAGTGGAGGCGACTGATTGGACTCCTCCGGGTCGGCTTGAGCCCTCTACAACTGGGATACCCAACCAGCCCTTGCCGGCTATAGACATTCTATGGCGTCGCATTTGTCAAGGCGGGGCTCGACCTTGGGGGAAAGTTTATAAAGTAGGTGTTACCCCCCAGCACCCAGTGGGCTATCTTATTTGGGCCCGATACATTCTTTCCGCGCACCACGTAAGGTTGCAGAAGGTTGGGCTGTATCAAGTGGTATATGCATCGCTATTCCATTATCAGGCTCCTCACGTCTGGTGGATCAAAGCCTTCTTAAACCAGTGGAATCTCCCTACCAACACCTTTCTGTTAGGGGATCGTGAGGTATCTATCTCATTAGAGGAATTCCGCGAGGTCTCCGGATTGCCAATCAGAGGAGAGCATTACGAAGAATTGCTGCCTTCCGATGAATATGTATTCTCCACCGTGCCAGCTATGCATGACGGCCTAACGATCGAAAATGCTGTCCGTCATAAGTACCCCAGTTTAATCAAGGCTTTGGGTATTTTTGACAAACTGTTCGCAAAGTCAAAGAGGTAGGGTGTCACTTTTGAGAGCTTTATTGCATGCTTTATCCGGAAAGACGCTCTATCCAAAGAGGCTCCGAAGTTTGCGAACATCGACGACCCTTTTCGGTTTGGGCTAGACAAACTGCCGGCCAAAGAAGAAGATTTGCCGCAGTTTTACATTCCGACCACGTCGGCCATGCCCTTCACTGCAATTGCGGCCCCCGGCATAGACGAAGAGACCTTCTTCGTCGGCTTCATTAGCCTCTGGCTCAGTTGGTTTGCGATACCGACACACCGACGTTTCATGATAGCCTCTGCCTTCTACCCTGCTCATCGTGTAGCTGAAGGGGCAAGGTTGGTCGTTGGCATCGCAGTACTATCGCACCTCTATCATGGGTTTAGTGTTGCAGCCAACACTTCGATTCCAGGTGTAGATGTTGTGAATTTCCCCTCCATTACTTCACATCATGGATTGAAATGCATGTGCTAGGGGCATTCGCGGCGCATCGACGGCCAGACTTCTATGATTCCTACACCTTCCCGCGGGTTATGAGATTGGTAGATGCTTCTGCTTCCGATCCAACTCAGCTAGGGGCCCTTCGCATTCTGCTCAATCCATATGCAACTGAGGGTGGGATGGTGTTTAGCGATCGAGTTCTTTCTGCTCCTGCGGGGCCCGTCCAATAGCTATTCGATTTATCGAAAAGGGGAGCACCATCCTTAAAGCTTAAGGAAATTATGCACTTTTATTCGATTTGGTATTTGGTGTTCCGTCAAAATGATACGGCTCTTTTCATGCGGTATAATCCACACCGCTTTGCTCGGCAATTGGGCTATTACCAGGGTGTTCCCTTCGAGGCATTTTTGGTGGAGCCCAACTCGTCTCTAGGAGTTGTTCGTGACGTCATTCATCACTTTATGCGGCTGAACACTGGCTCCCTCTTCATGATCCCAGAGCCCGATTATCTTCCAAGGTCTGTGGGGTCCTTCGTGGGTTGGTATTTCCATCGGGTCGATCCTGTCATCGCCGAGGAAAGGCGGGCACTCTTTGAGTATAGAACTTCAGATCCAACCCAAGTCACCAGTGCTCCGCTGCGACCGCGGTCGGTCGTTCGCCCTCTTTTAAGGGACTGCGGTCCGGTACTTATTCCGAAAACCGCAGAAGCATAATCAACCCCTTGCACTGCTGGGATGCCAGTGCGCACTAGAGCTCAAGCAAAGGCCTCCGATGAAGTGCCAGCGACAGTGCCATCAATGGCGATGTCATCAGCGGTGGTGTCGCCAAAAGGGGATACTGGAGGCGAAGTTGGCCAACGTCGTGCTAAAGCGCCGAGGGGAAGGAAGCGATCTTCTTCTAGCGTTAGCTCCATCTCGAAAAGGAGGAAGAAAACAGTTGGTGGCTTGCTTGACCTTCTGCTGGAATCTGAGCCTATTGTTCAATACAAACCAATATCGATGCAAGAGCCGGATGATGGTCTCATTTACCCTGGCTCGTCTGCTGAGAAAGCCGCGCAATTGGCTGAAGCTTTAAGGCGTTCGCAGGATAAGACCGAGAATGTGCACATCCCAAAAGGCCCTATCCCCAGGTTATCTTCTATGAAGATCCTCCATCACTACGGAGAGTACATATGGGTCCTCTGCGACAGGAAGAAGAGATAGCCCTCAGGCAGCCTATCTCAGCAGCTTCCGATGATGAGCTGGCATTGAAGACCGGTGGCCATGAACCTGCTTTCGAAGCTCGAAGAGCGCATCTCCTCAGGAAGGAACAACGGCTTGAAAAAGCTATAATAGAAGCGTCCTGGCGTATCGGTATGCATGTTTTCCTTATTTTCCTTTAGGCAAGTAGTTTGTATCGCTCTCATATCTTCTTATCTTTGCGAAAACTTTGCAGGGACTTCAGCAACGACAGAGGATTTGAACCCAAGTCGCGTCTTGACTGTGGATTCTATAAATGTCTCCGATGAGGCACTAGTAGGTGTGGAGGAGATTGTTATAGCTGCTATTCCTGCTGTAGAGCTTCCGCTGGTAGCTTTTGTTCCCTCGGTGCCTGTTCTTCCAGAAGAGGTGACCTTACCGGGATCCAATTCAGGAGCATCAAACAGTACATTTTCCGCCATCAGTAAGCCTATTGAAATATTGGCCAGTCCGACGGCTTCACATCCGTCGCCCCACTGAGGCGCCGACGATGACTCAGCTGAAGGTTCGTGTGGTTGATGTTCATTATGAGAGGGGTCAGGTAACATAGAATGAGCCAAATCGGGGCTTTCAGTAAGACGCTCCGGTGGAGGTTGGGAAGAAAAAATGTTCACATCCGTCCCGGACAAAGTGGATGGGGGTCTTCTCGAGGTAGATCTAATGGATCTTTCTGGTGACGGCTAGGAGATTCTGGAAAGGGTAGTTGAGACCGTCGTCCCTTCATTAGAGCCTGAAGTGGCAGTTGATGTCCCTCAATTGGAAGCTGCCACACCAGCAAATGTCTCCGGTGATGTTCTCGAGGGCATGGAGGAGGCTGCCGAAGCTGTTATCCCTCCGGTTCAAGACGGAAAGAGCATCGAAGGTAGTCTTCAATACTTTGTTTTAATAGTCTTTCCTTTATCTGAACCTTTCTTTCCTTTCAGAACTACGGGAATTGGCGGCTTCTATTGTGGACCTATCTCCCAGGAAGTCCTTCCAGCGCTTACTTGATATAGCTGCCCTACGGGCGATATCCCCGCAAAGCATCGTCCTTTCCTCTGGGCAAGGTCTGTGTTTTTTGACCCTTTTGCTTTATTATCACTTTTTTTTACGATGATGCTAACATGTCCTCTGCAGTTCTGGAAGCTGATGATGAAGTGGAGATCCTTGTTGGGCCTGGGGATCTGTCAAACCCCCCTTACATTGGCTATGGGTAAGTAAAACTCTACCATTGGTATTGTTTTGTTTATTCCATGTTTGCTAGTTTTGCTGACTAGTCATAAACTTTGACTGCTTTGCCAGCTCCGGCTCCGTTAGAATCCCGAATCTCTATGCCACCGAGACCATATGCCCGACGTGCATCTGAAAGGATGGCGAGACAAAGAATTCACTCTTTATCAGCCCTTATTGAAGATCTTTGTGCTGGAAGTTCTGTTACGGCCGAAGAATTTGCTGCCGAAGCCCATAATTCCTTGCCCTTCCTTTCTACTTATCATGATGAGACGTTGGTGCATGTTTGGGTTGAGTATTGTCGCAGGGTGAAGGCTTGCTTACATAATCTCGAGTGTATACGCTTTCCTTCTGATCTCTTAACTGCTAAGGTGAGCCTGCGGGGGTGGATTGAGCGGTGCGCCGCTAATTTTCAGTCTTGCGAAAAGATGCTCAACAGGAAATTTTCAGAGAGGGAGCTAGCTTCAAATGCTCTTAAGGAACTTCAAGCTCAACTCGCTGCTAAGACCACCCATGCGTACGAACTTTGGCGAGTGCTTCAAGAAGCTATCACGGAGGTGGTAGCTATTGATAAAGCCGTTATCTTTACCCGCGAGATGGTTGAAGCTCATAAAGTTGCTGAAAAGGAGCTTGAGAGTCGGCTCGCCTCGTATCAGGCTCAACAGTCTCAGGCGGAGACCCGTCTTGTGGCAATAACAAAGCTTGAAGCCGAGACCCAGCGGAAGAATGATGAATTGACGAACTTATTACACTGTCCGCCGGCTTGAAGATATATTTTTTTTATATTCTCCTTTTTGTATTTACTCCTAAATGGGACTGTCTTTTGATTCTTTTAAAAAATGTACCTTATATTCATTTGGATTCATTAATAAAAGACATATTTTATTTCATATTGGCGTGTCCCTTTTAGCAAATGCGTTATGTAGATAGTCTATCTTGATCTCCTAGCAGGGCAGCGACGGCTTAAGGAACAGGTTCAGATCTGCCACCTAAGACTTTTCAACTTCATGAGCTATGAGGGTCTCATAAAGACTTTTCTTCCTACGAATCGAGAGGATCCCGTAGGTGTCCTTAGGAATCATGAGGATTCCTAAGTGTGTATTTTCTCTCGAGAGTCGTAAGGATCTCACAAGAGAATTTTCCCTTTTACAAGTCAAGAGGACTCGTAAGTGGTTGTTTCCCTCCTTGTCGAGATTCGACTTTGGAGAGTGTGGCCCGTGAATAGTATGCAATGGCTCATATTGGACCGACTTGCAGGGCCCCAGTGCTTAGGAAACAGGTCATTATCCCTACTGCCTAAGGCTTTCCCCTACGGGTCGAGACAAACCGAGGGATTATTGGTTGACTTGATTCCGAGACGGAGCATTGTTCCGGCGGGGAGGTCATTGGCTGACTTATTTCCGAGACGGAGCGTTGTTCCGGCGGGGAGGTCATTGGCTGACTTGTTTCCGAGACGGAGCGTTGTTCCGACGGGGAGGTCATTGGCTGACTTGTTTCCGAGACGGAGCGTTGTTCCGGCGGGGAGGTCATTGGCTGACTTGTTTCCGAGACGAAGCGTCATGTTGATCTTCTCAGATGCAGATATTGCCGTCGAGATTTGACTCTCCCTCTGATAGAGTCTGTTGAGAAATGTGGTTCCCTTTTCATTTTATGCCCATGGATTGTATACAGGGGGCAGTATGGACTCGCTCGTAGGGCAAAAGTTTCATTCTTTCATTCTTTTTATTTCCTTCCACGATACACTATCATTTCAGCTTTTTTATATCGCGAAAGTCGCGATTGCCCAATCATTTCGGCTATTCTTCGCAGTGCCCAATCATTTCGGCTATTTTTCTTTTTACTCGCTGCATTTTATTGCGAGTTGCCCAATCATTTCGGCTATTTTTCGCGGTGCCCAATCATTTTGGCTATTTTTTCCTTTTTACTCGCTGATTTTTATTGCGAGTTGCCCCATCATTTCGGCTATTTCATATGCACTTTTGGCTCGTTGATTTTTATTGTGAGTTTGGAACTTGAGATCTGATACCAATCTTAGTATCAGCATCGCTGCAACTGGAATATTGCCAAGAGCGAATCATCACTCGCCTTGAGAGGACTTGGAATTTGTTACCAATTTAGGCATCAGCATCGCTACAACTGGGATATTGCCAGGAGCGAATTATCATTTGCCTTTGTTGATTTGAATAAAGGTGGCTTAGCAAACAGGGTTAGGATCATGTCGACTAAGGCTTTTGACTTCATGAGCCGTAAGGGTCTCATAAAGGTGCTTCTCCCTACGAGTCGTGAGGATCTCGTAGGTGCGTTTTCTCCTTAGGAATCGTGAGGATTCTTAAGTGCGTGTTCTCTTATAAATCATAAGGATCTTACAAGAGTGTTTTCTCCTTATAAGTCGAGAGGACTTACAAGTGTCGCTCACCACATGAGGACATTTCGCGCCATTGGTGGAACTTGGTAGGGGAGACGTTTATTTGTGCCCGTGGATTGTATACAAGGGTCGATATTGACCACCTGTAGGGCAGTTTGAGAGATATGATGGCTCAAGAACAGGTTCAGGTCCCTGTATCTTAAGACTTTTGAATCCTATGAACCATGAGGGTCTCATAAGAGGGAAATTCTCCTTACAAGTCGTGAGAATCTCGTAAGTGTAATTTCTCCTTAGGGATCGTGAGGATTCCTAAGTGTTTTGCTCCCTCATGAGTCGTAAGGATCCCACGCGTGTATTTTCTCCTTACAAGGTCGAGAGGACCTTGCAAGTGCACAAAAACAAACCAATTTTTTTTTACGAGTCTGCGCTCTTCCTGATTTTCACAAACTCGCCGGTAGCCCTGCTGTTTTTACTCACGGAGCCCTTTCGGGTTTTCATCCGTGCCCATTTCTCTTATGGACGTACCGTTTTTTTTTTGCCGCGTTAGCCTAAGGATGTTGTGGTTCGTAGTAGTTTAAGGACGTTACAGTTCGTAGCTAGTTTCAGGACGTTTCGGTCCGTTGTTAGTTTAGGGACGTTTCGGTCCGTTGATAGTTTAGGGACGTTTCGGTCCGTAGTTAGTTTTAGGATATTGCGGTCCATTGTTAGTTTAGGGACATTTCGGTCCGTAGTTAGTTTCAGGACATTGCGGTCCATTGTTAGTTTTAGGGACGTTTCGGTCCACCGCTAGTTTAAGGACGTTGCGGTCCATTGTTACTTCGAGGCGAAGTTTTGCCGGATATAGAGTTTAGACTCAGGAAGACAGCGAGCGGGCACGAGCGACTTCATCTATCATTAACTTGGACTGTGACTTGTCAGGCGTAGTATTTCTTAAGGAATCGGTCGTTTATTGGCCGTAAGGGTCTTTCGCCATGCATATCCATGAGCAAGTAAGCCCCACCTTGGTAAACTTTGTCTATGATGTACAGGCCCTCATAGTTTGGTTTGAATTTCCCCCGTTTGGCACAATTGGGGATCATAAGTCTTTTGACAACTAGCACGAGTTCTCCTTGGTGGAATGTTCTCGGCCTAGTTAATCTTTCGTATAAGCGTGTCATCTTTGCTTTGTAAGCCTCCAAGTTTTGCTGCGCTATGAGACGAGTTTCATCGAGGGCGTCGAGCTCCTCAAGCTGAAGATGAGCATTGTCTTCATCTGTTAGTTCGTAATTAACCGCCACTCGTAGAGAGGGTAGCTCTATCTCCAAGGGGAGTACTGCTTCTGCGCCGAATACCAATGCATACAGCGTTGTATTTGTAGTCGTTTTGAACATAGTTCGATACGCCCAGAGAGTTTCATGCAGTCTCTCATGCCAGTCCTTTTTATTTTTGGACACCGTCTTCTTTATGATCTTTATCAAGGTTTTGTTGAAAGCCTCAGCTAGACCGTTAGCTCGGGGATTATAGACCGAAGAGTATCTCCAGTCTATGTTATGCTGCTGTACGAAACGGCTGATTCTATGACTTCTGTAGGCCGGCCCGTTATCGGAGATAATCCGTCTCGGAGTGCCGAACCGATAGATGACGTGTGTCTTGAAGAAATGGAGGATGTCGTCCGTCTTCATTTCTCTTAGCGGTAAGGCTTCTGCCCACTTAGAGAAGTAATCAATTGTCGCCAATATGAACCGATGTCCTTTAGATGACGCCGGTTCGATGGGCCCAATTATGTCGGTTCCCCACATTTCGAACGGCCAGCTAGCCACTGTCGGGTGTAGCGGGTTTGGATGCTAGTGGATGAAGTCTCCATGAATTTGGCACGAGTGGCACTGCTTCGCGTAGTCGAGGCAGTCCTGAATCATCGTGGGCCAATAGTAGCCCATTCTTTTGATCTTTGGCCCGGCTTGATGAGAACTGCAGAGTCCGTCATGAGTTTCTTGGACGACTCTCCTTGCTTCTTCTAGTCCCAGGCATCTCAGCCACAGAGAGTCGAATGATCTCTTTTATAGAGTATCATTGACGAAGGCGGAAGATAGAGCTCGTCTCATGAGCTGATGTCTTGAGGATGCATCTTCAGGTGTTCGATGGGATTTAAAGTAGTCTATAAAGACTTCTCTCCAATCCTTAACCTTTTCCTGGTCCTCTATTTGTAGGGCCATTTGCTTGGTCGCTTCCTTTTCTTCAGACGACTCCGGAGATATTTCTGCTGGTGTAAGAACCCGACGGCTTTGCACAACGATTCTTACATCATCGAGGTCTTCGTCAGCCAGTTCTTTAGCGAGTTTGGCTAATGCGTCCGCTTTGCTATTTTTTGTACGCGGTATGCTTTCCAAGGCGTAGGAAGGGATTTGAGTTAATAACTGTTGCACTCTTTTGCCATATTTTACCAACTCTGGCTTGCACGTCTGATAGTCACCGTTTACTTGGCTAACGACCAGCTGGGAGTCTCCGTATATGAGGAGGTTTTCGATCCCATGTCAACAGCAATCTCAAGACCTGCTATCAAAGCGCCGTATTCTGCTTCATTGTTTGTCCTCGGCTTTGTTAAGGAAAAGGCAAAGCGCATTATCCCTCCTTGTGGAGTCACAAAGATGAGGCCTACTCCAGATTTGATTACGGGGGAGTTGTGCTTTCGCTTCTTCATGAAAGATGCCTCATCGAAGTAGAGTTTCTATCGGGTATCACTCCCTCCTCTCTTCCCGTCGATCTTGTCAAACGTGTGCTCGTCTAGCAATTCGTAATTTAGGGGTGAATCGGCAGGTATCGGATATTCAGCGTGGAAGTCGGCGATTGGCCTGGCCTTTCACTGCCTTGAGAGGTCGGTATGTTATCGAGAATTCCATTAGGAGTAGGGCCTATTTAGCGAGTCGTCCCGTTAGTATGGCTTTTGACATCAAATACTTGAGAAGATCCACTTTTGATATGAGATGGACCTCATGCGCCAAAGCATAATGCCGAAGCTTCGTTACAGCGAAGATTAACGCCAGGCAGTGTTTTTCGATAGGGGGTAGTTGTTTTCTGCCTCCATGAGAACTCGACTCAAATAGTAGAGGGCTCTCTCTTTCCCTTGGTCATTCTCCTATGCCCATAGCGCGCCTAAAGAACCTTCAAGAGCGGTTGTGTACAAGATGAGGGGCTTTCCCTTGACCGGAGCGGTCAATACCGGCGGATTCCGCAGGTATTGCTTGATTTCGTCGAGTGTGCTTTGGTATATACAATCCCAAACGAACGTGGTCCCCTTCTTCATTAGATGACTGTAGGGGCGGCATTTGCCGGAGAGGTTAGCTATGAACTGTCGGATATACGCAAGCTTCCCTTGTAGAGACCGCAATTGTTTTATAGTTCTTGGAGTGGGCATTTCCATAATCACCTTGATCTTCGATGGATCTATTTCGATGCCCCGATGTCGTACGATGAATCCTAGGAATTTGCCTGAGGAGACCCCAAATGCGCATTTCAAAGGGTTCATCTTTTGGTTATACTTACGAAGATGTTGGAACACTGTTTTCAAATGCTCCCAGTGTTCCTCGTACAATTTGCTTTTCACTACAAAGTCATCCATATAGCATTCGACGATTTCATGTATAAGGTCATTGAAAATCTTCGCCATGGCCCTCTGATAGGTAGCGCCGGCGTTCTTCAGACCGAAAGGCATCACTTTGTAGCAGAATATGCCCAGAGGGGTCCGGAAAGCTGTATGCTTCTGGTCTTCGAGATGCATCTTTATTTGATTGTACCCCGATGATCCGTCCATGAAGGAGAATACTTCATGAGTGGACGTGTTATCTATCATCAACTCGGTAACCGGCACGGGAAAATCATTCTTCGGGCAAGCTTTATTGAGGTCTCGGAAATCCACCCGGATGCGCACCGTACCATTTTTCTTCATCACTGGAACAATGTTGGCGATCCAGTCGGGGTATTGAACTTCTTGGATGAAGCCGGAGTCAATTAGCTTCTTGACTTCGGTGTTGATACTCATTTCAAGTTCGAGTCGCATTCTTCTCAGTGCTTGTTTGACTGGCTTGACATTCCGAGATATCGCCAATTTATGCACAGCTATTTCTGGATCTAGCCCCGGCATCTCGGAATAGTTCCATGCGAAGCAATCTTTATACTGCATGAGCACATCTTTTAACGTAGCCACCTTCTCTTTAGACAGCAGCTCACTGACGAACATTGGCCGTAGGTCATTTGCCATCCCTAAGTCGATTCTTTTCAGGTTGTCCGCCGTGGTGTGTATCCCATCTTCCAATTCTTTTGGCGCCGGTGGAAATTCTGAGATCAACTCATCTTCATCCTCATTTTCGAAGCACCAGGGGAGGTCATCCATATTCTCGTGCATTTCTTCTTCCGAAAGCGTTATCACGTGACAGCTACGAGCTTGTTTCCAAGACCGATGTTGATCTGGTTCTACACTCGCCATATACGTTGCTTTTGGCACATGCTTTTGCGGTGGGGCTACCCTCCAACTGTTGGATAGAGCGAACCTGCCGAGTTGATATTGGTCTTCGACCCAGTTTTTGAAGGTGAAGCAATCTTCAAGATGATGTCATATCGCTCGGTGATAGGAGCAATAATCCGGGTGATGAACCTCGTTTGCTTGATCGGGGTGCCGAGACTCCAGGAGTGTCATCATCTGATGTTTCATGATAAGGTCAAAGATTCTCCTTGTCTTGTCTTGAGGAAAAGAATATTCTCGACCCATCTTTTTCATAAGAGACGGATTTCGGCTGACCTTTTCTCGATCGCGTGGCCTCTTGGATCCGTTTTGCCGCTGTCGAACGTTTTTCCGTTCTTTAACTTGTTTTTTCCTCCGCATCGGGCCTTTTTCTTGTCTTGGGAATGCATGGCGGGCTGACGGTGAAGGGCATCGTCGTCCTCCGTGGTCTGCTGAAGGAGGCGTTGCGTCTTGGCTTTATCTTAAATGGCCATTTCACGACTGTGGTCGTTCCGAACATTTTAGCTCGCTTCCCTCACTAGCTGGTCCATCTGTTCTTCAAACGACGGACTCGGCATTTTTATGACAGGACCTTGTCCTGGTTCAGCGTCAGCGTCTTTTAAAAGAGCATTCCCTTCTTCATCGAGGTCATTTATGACATGGCGGCCATGGAATTGCTCCCGTTTCTTAGACTGGGCATATCCAAGCCTATCGTTTCCATTTTTCCGTTGGGCAATTTTCGCTGAGTTCCGGTGACGTTCCAAATCTTGTTGTAGAACTGAGCTTGTCAAGGAGTCTGTTTGAAAGGTACGCCTTGGCATCTCAATAACTTTTTCAGTCCCTCTGCGTAGTATCTGTGCAGACGGATTGGTTGAAACCTGTCGAGCGCAGGTTCAGCACCGTTCCATACTTCTTTCTCCGCTCTAGTCTCTGTGGATTTGTAGAAAAGGATCACGTTCTCACCTCTTTGCCTGGGGGAGACGTAGAATGTCTGCAGCTCTTGCACGCTATATGTTTCAAGCCCATCAAGCTCTCTGTAGTGCTGCTACGGAACCATGGCGATTTGCAAACTCTGATCATCTCCAGCAAGGGCCTGTACTGATGGACGGACCGAGAACACTGCGTTTACTTCGTCTTCAGAGTCACTGCCAAAGACCAGAATAGGGGTAGATGGTCCCGGCTTGTTGCATTGGGGCGGTCCCGAATAGACTATCTCTTCTTCCTCCTCGGTATCGCTCCCGAAGACCGGAATAGTAGTGATAGCTTTTTGCTTATTCTCCGGTTTATGGCATCTTTCCATGTCTTCAAAGTCTGGTAGGAAATACTTTGCATCTTCATACTATTGGACTTCATTTACGGAGAATGGGTTTAGTTCCCCCGTCACGGTTTACTCGAGACCATCTTTGAAATACTTCATACACTGATGTTGTGTAGAAGGGATGATGTTGTACTCGTGTAACCAAGGCCTGCCGAGCAAAGCGTTGTAGCAGGTCTTGGCGTCAATGACATGAAATTTGATGTCAGTGACGAGCATCCCAAAATGTAACGTCAGTATTATAGACTGAGAGTCCATGATGACTGGGAGTCGAACTAGGAGATGGTGATTTTATCCCGAGCGAGGTGTTGAACGCTCATGCAGATTTCTTTTAGCACCCTCACATTTAGGAGGTTGACAGAGAACCCGTTGTCAACTAAGATTTTCCCTATCTTGATGTCATGGCAGTACCCGATGACATACAGGGGACGGTTGTGCTCGCACATTCCGAGAAGGAGATCTTCATCGCCGAAAGTGATGTCAGCTGTGTGCACTTCTTCCAGCTCGTCCTTCATCTTTTTTTCGGCAAGGAATGCTTGAAACTGCTCGGGCTCTTGTAATGCCCTGATCGGGGAATCTCGCGCCTCTTTAGACAATAGAAGGGCATCCAAAACGCTTAGTTGTGAGGGTATCTTCCTCAGGTGTGCCAGAATATTGTAATCTACTTTTTTTTTCTTAGACGGGTCCTTGGCTGCCAGCTCTTCGACGACTCTATCATCGAGGGCGATATCCTCAGGGACTTTTTCCTTCCCCTTATCTTTTTTGTTCGACCTCTTATTTGTGGGTCCGAGATTCTTTTCAGGCAATGTATGGTTACGCAGCTGAATATTCTCACAGTTCTTTTCCTCTTCATCTTTTCCCGAGGTGGATTCTTTGAAGAGAGGGCCGAGGGCTACTTCTTCGTCAGAATCGCTTCCGAAGGTGAGAACTTGCGATCCCCCGGTATCAACCATATGACAGTTGCCGGCAGTTCTTTCATGCTCATCTGTCGTGCTTCTCTGCTCCCGACGAGTTTTGCGCTTCATCCGCTTGAAATGTTGTCAGTGAGTAACTGTCACGACCCGAAGTAGCCCGTGACTGGCACTTGAATCATATGAAGTCTATAGGACCCCATCTAATTCAAGTAAGCCAAAAGCCCAGAAATCTAAAACCATTTTAGGGAGTAAATAAAGAAAACTAGTTTTTAATAAGTAAAGAAACATGTTTTGAAATCAAGCATTTAAATAACTAAGCCGAATATGCATTTTTAAAATGTGTATTCTTTTCTGAAAATTTCGGCAGAGTTTCCTTTGTAAAAACTGTCCCCGAACGGGGTACAACAAGAATAATATATGTGAAATGATAAAAGGCATCCCCAAGCGGGAGCTAGCTCTTCGTCAATCGACGGTCACAACCATGCAAGCAATAATAATATACAACGCCAAAGGGCGAGGATCAAAACCCAAAAAGAAACTCAAAACAGCCAGAAAACCGTAATACTACAAGCGCGACTCTAAGGTCAAAATAATACATCACTGTCTCTAAGTCTGAAACAATATACAAGTTTTGGTTGATGGAATTTCTAGATACAATGAATAAATAATGTACAATAGCGGTTCTGATACAAAGAACCCACCTACCAAAGCAAGTCACCCGTAATGGAAGCAATGTGCCCGAAAAGCCGCAATGAAATCTGTACGGCAAAACCTGCAAGAACTGTGGCACAACGGGGGTGAGTTGCCAACTCGTGAATAGAAAATATCAACAAGCAGAGATCGAATGTATGACCCATCCTAGGTCAATACGATCAGATATATATAAACCTCAATATGAATAAAGCTGAAGCATGCTAAACTGGCAATGTAATCTCTATACATGAGTGTAGTGCAAAGTGCTCGTGCCAGTGCCTCAGGTAATAGCATATCATAAATATGAGGTATGATCAATGTAATCAATCTGCATGTACGTGGATCCCATCCACTCGTCACCCAATGACAATAAGCATCATGCATGTAAATGTCATAAAGCATATGCATGGAAATATAAGGAAATAAACCACCTGTGTCCCTCACGACACGTCAAAATCATGGAACCGGAGTGCCCAGCATCGACACTCGAAAACATCATGAAAGTTGTGCCCAGCATCGGCATGTAAATCCTCATATATCGGGCTCCGTCAGTCCGGATCAGCCCACGGGCTCCGTCTGCGGAATCGGCCCTCGGCCCCAGCAGTACGCCCATATCCATCTATCGACTCTGGTCGGTATCCTCCGGATAACCGCCAGGTCCAACCAATCACCGGTAGGTAGCGGTCCCACTGCCAGGCTCACCGTCTACTACACAGCGAAACCGTTCTCGCCCGGGGGTACCATACCGGGTCCACCATGTACCCGCAATCGGCCTCATCCGCCTCCTCGAATCGGGTTTCACATGTCGCTCTCAGCACCGAGAAAACACATGGTGGACGCACTGAAATATCATATCAAGGGTAACCGGGTTTTTAAAACGATTACATATTCTCTTTTGAAATACCCGCGGTTCCCAAATCCAGAAATATCATGGAAACAACATATCTCAATGCACATAATCAGAAAGCATGATGTATGTGACATATAAATGAAGTGCAAGTATATCATGCAGCATGGAATAATAGTATGCACATACAAGGGTCATATCCTGATGCAGTAATACTACTGTGTAGTGACATGGCAATTACCGATGAAGATGTGTGTGAGCCGACAAGTAAGTGTACGTGGTACATACGCATCATCGGTAATGGTGCTGGTGTCCTAGCAGCATGATTGTAATATATCAATAAACACAAGCAATGCAATGCAAATAGCATGAATATGCGGAATCAAATAATCAACGCAACAGTGAAGAATCTACCTCAATAAATATATCATGCAGCCTTGCCTTTTGAAATAAGACAAATCAGGGTTTTTAGTAAAATAAGGGTTACGGTGTTTTAAGAAAAGATGTGTCGTTTGAAAATATCCGTAGAATCCCTTTTGCCTATCCTTAAAATATCCCCGATTCGTTAGTTTTGAAATAGGTATGACTCGGGTCTAGTCTAACGCCTACTATGCGAACTACGGACCCAACTATCAAGTCAATCGGGAGGGTTATGGAAACCACCTACATCTGAGTCGATATATATATAAATATAATAGTCAATAATCCCGCCTCAATGGTATCACAAACGATATAACATCCTCGAGTCATGAGCGCGGATCTATCATCAATATAGGCTCGTACGGTAAATCGTCGTACGGCATCCCAATAGCTGGGTACGGGTCAATATCACATTATCTCATCACATATCAGGTATCACTACTATCATATCACATAATCTAGGGTACAGATCTCAGTCTAGTACAATCGATACCATCTATATAAATGCATGTGTAAACACACGTCCCAAAGCCCGCCAAAGCATTCCATCGTATCTCCCATACGAATCCTGTCATATCGCCGATCTCACGGCCTCAAATCGAATCTCATCGACTCAACTCACATCCTAAGTACTATCCTCATAATCCAGTATATGTACACATAGTCCCATACCCATGTGAACACATACAAATATAATATATATTCCCATATACACATGCGAAAGAAGGTATGTATGCAAGTGCGTGCGTGTGTGAATGTATGGGAGCAACCCCTACTCTAGGGTTTCGCAATACACTAAATCAATCCATCCTATCATCAATAATCTCAAAGAACATATAGTAAATATATGTGTGTATACGTATTCGTATACATCACCACGGACTGCGGGGGTGCTATACGCCATCCACCCGACTTCCCCCGTAGATATAATCTACTCACCTGGTCTTCGCTCGCCGAAATCGATGACGCCGCGCTTCTTCGCCTCGGAATCCTTGCGAGGGTACCTACAATAATAAACCGTCGCAATACGTATTAAAATCGAGGCAGAAAACCAATACAGCGCACAGTGTGCTCATAGGTTGGAACGTATGGCCTAAACGTGCAAATCAATCACACAATCCCTGTTGTCGATGTACGAACACCCGACAACCAAATACAAATCCAAATATCAAGAAAGTGCATTTTAAAATAAGGAAAACATCGCCTAAAACACACCAAACTTCTCCCAGATTTTCCCCAAGTGACAATTAGCCAAAACTGCATATAGGAGGGGTCTATTTTAGTGCTAAATGAGCCCTGGAACAAAACTGGAACAATTCTACCCTACTCTGGCCGCAAATTGCGGCCAGAATGATTAAATCTGCGTCCATGGGTTTGAATTAGGGGCTCGGGTCTTGGTGGTAGCTTCCTAGGTGCCTGCACGACTCACTGTCGGCTCAATTTTATTTTAGGGGTCTCGGGGTGATAACAGATTCCTAAAACCTTCACAGATTTCACAATATCTCCGATATCGGTTTTCTAAATCCGTATTCCGGGTTTCAAATCTCAGTTTTGGGTCTCAATTCCATCACTAGGGTGTTTGTGCAGCCTCCACTAAGCTCAATTTCATACTACAACTCACAATTTCCTCAAACCCTAACTAGGTTTCCTTTAAGTCCACAACAACACCCGATATCGATTCAATTTTTAACATAGGGGTATAAGTAATGCAAAAACTAATCTAATGGTTCAGTAAATACCTCATTTGGCAACTCAAGAATTTTCTTGAGTTGCCCCTAGTGGCCAAAATCCTTGCTTTCTTGGTCCGATATGTTTGTCTCGAGCTCGTGCACTTTTTTAGTGAAATGAAGATAGGGTTTTGAGTTTGTTTTTATGATGATTTGAGGAGGTGAAGAGGGAGGGAATGAGGAGCTAGGGCAGCAGCAGCAACCATGAAGAGGGAGAGAGGAAATGGTGGTGGAAAAAGGAGAAGGAGCCAAGTCAAAGAAGTCCTCACCTACTCTTTCTCTCTCTCACCATACCTATTTTCTTTTTTTTTTCTTATTTTCTTTTCTTCACTAAATCCCTTCTCACTTGAATAGTAAACCCAAAAGAAAAGCCATGGTAGAAATGCACAAGTGTAGAGAAAAAGATATGTGCATGTTTTGCACAAAATTGCTAAAAACCGATTAGCGATTTTTAATCGCGATTAGTACTAAATTAGCTTATAATTAATCATAAAAACTTTTAAATGGCATAATTCCATAAAATACCCTATTTTATAATTTTCCATAATTTTTCCAAAATTTTCCCCATTTATTTGTATTTAATTATACCGGAATATTAAAATATTCATTAAAATAATATTAAATTATAAAAATTCCCAAAAATAATATTTTATTATTTGGAAATGTTACAGTAACGTATCCCTGCCACCACTTCTTAAAGGCCATGCATTCTTCGGTAGGGTGTGAAATCCTCTGATGGTATAAGCAGTAGTTAGGATGTACATCTGCTTTGTCAAGGTGTATACCGCCAGGAGTATTTCCTTTTACAGATGGCAGCTTCATTGCCATTGATAGGGCTTTAGCGAACCGTTTCCTTGTCTTAAGCCAGTTTTGTCTGCCGCGGGCGTACTTCGATCTGGTTGGAGTGCTTTGTGACTTATCCCTACCATGATTTCTTTAACTTGATGCCGACGCCTGGCCCTTTCAAATATGGCCATTTCATGCTCTTGATCAGCTTTGCTCTTCTGATGGGCTTCGTTCAGCAGCATGTTGATCATCTCGTCTGACAGTTCCAAGGATTTTGGCACCGATCCTGCCCCCAGCTCCTCTATATATCTTCTGATGTCGAGTGAGCTTCTTCATCATTTATTGTTGAATGAGAGATCATGTGACAACTTGCCACATAATCCTCGGGTTTTCTGTCAAGTCGTTTTCGTCGTCATTATCATTATCTCCGCTCTCAAGGATATGGTTGAGAAACTCTTGGAGTGTGACCGGGGTTCGTGCCTCCTGGTTATATTCTTCCAGCATGTCAATATGCTTTTGCAGGTCCGTGCGTTTGTCGTCAGACTGCGCGGGCTTTTTGGTCTTCTTCTTCTTCTTCGAAGACTCCGACGACTGGGCCTGGGTGTTTTGCCCTTGGCTACCAACTCCCGATGTTGGGTGCGGTTTCAGCATCCCCTCAATGATCTCTGGCTCTAGCGGGCTTTTCCACCTAATCGCCGGACATGCTTGAAGATCTTTTAGCATTCTTTCAGTTTTAGCCGAAAGAACAACTTTCCATGGAGCTTCCTCTATAAATGAGCACGATGCCCCCAGCGTGTCCACCTTTTTAGGAGCGTGCGGTTGTGGCGGGTTTACCCTCCAGTTTTCAGACAGCACGAATTTGCCTTGTTGGTACTGGTCCTCAATCCAGTTTTTGAAGACGAAGCAATTTTCGATTGGATGGCTCACTATTCGATGGTAGGGGTAGTAATTGGGATTGTTGACGTCTCCCTGTTTCAGCGGGCGTCTCGGATCTGGCAGAGTGATAAGCCTGTTGCGCACCGCCAGTTCGAACAGTCTTCTCATTTTATCCCGAGGGAATGAGTAAGGATGTCTCAGCTTTTCTCCGGGTGATCGCTGCTTATCGTTTTGGCGAGCTGCTGGTTTCAGATCACTCAGCTGTTGCTGAGCGTTGGCGACGAAGGTAGCTTTACCTTTACCCTTTTCATTTTGAAGCTCTGTTTTTGAGAAGGACGGTCTATGGCCCATCTGGTCCATTTGGGCCAACTTGTCGATCAAGGCTTGGAAAGTGGTCGGCTTGAAGAACATCATAAATTGGGATATAGTTACCTGCGGATCAAGGGTCCCCATGAACATGCCCACGACAGGAGCTTCTTCTATGCGTTGTTCGCATCTCGACCATAGGTTCCGCCACCGAATTGCATACTGAACCCAAGTCTCTCTTGGCTTCATCCTGGCATTGATCAATGCCGTGATCGGGGTGCGTTCGCTGGCGCTTGCAAAACGTTGGGTGAATAGCAACTCCATTTCTGTGAATGTTTTGATGGAGTCATTCGGAAGCTCCGAGTACCATTCAAATGCCGTCTCTGCTAAGCTGCCGACGAATTGGCGAAGCAGCAGTTTGTCGTCACCTCCAGTATTGCCGCATAAAGCCCTGAACTGAGCGATGTGCTGATGGGGATTGCTCGTCCCCTTATACACATGAAATTTAGGGATCGTGTATCCCGGAGGGTACTTAATTTGATCGTACCATCTTGGATAGAGTCGCCCAGTTCTGACGACTTGGCCCGCAGTTTTGCTTGCCTGATGAGCCTGTATTTGTTGAGCTATGTAGTAATCAAGCGCAGATTTCGAGATCGTCCCCTTCCTGGCTGCTGATAAAGCCGGAAGAGGGTTTGATGTTCCCCTCTATCATCTTCAATGATTATTGGGGGATCTTCGGCTGGAGGGTCCGGCCGGATCATCATCCCCACTATATCTTGGAACAGGAGCGCCATTTGTTTTATGTTAGCCGCTTGTTCCGCGGCTTCTTTATCTTTCTTTTCGAGCATTCTTCGGAGGAACTCGGCGTCGGTTTCCTGCTCATGGCGTTGATCCGACGATACTTCCGGACTTTCTTTCTGCCCAGTAAGTGCGGCCATCTTTTTCAGCATCTCCTGGAGTTTCTGTTTTTGCTCCTGAGCCTTCGTTACAGACCGCGTAAGTGGTCGATGACCCCCAGAAGCATGGCTTTCCTATTTTTCGGAAGCCATGTAGACAGTGTGCACTACAATGCCCCCAGACATTGGGCGTTTGGATTCAGCGCCCTTGAGATTTGTCGTAGACACGGGGATCTTCTCCGGCCTTCTCCTTTTATGGGCGGTCAAAGTTGAGGGGGCTGTTGCAGACGATACTTTCCGTGGTACGACGGTGGGATGACCCTCCTCTTGCCGGGCCTTCATTTTCTTCGATCTGCGGGAGTAGTCTTTGTCGATTATAGAGTCTTGGACTCTTTGCCAGACCCTGTGGATTCTGGGGGACAGCCGCTTAGAGGGCTGTTCCGGGTTTGCCTTTGTAATGTTTTCCGCATACGGAGGAGACCTTTTCAACACGGCGGTTGGAGAGTTCTTGCGCACCCTCCTGAGCGGCTCAAAGCTGTTCTCAGTTGGAACAGCAGCATCAACTTCCATCATTGGAGCTGGTGGGGTAAGTCCAGAAGAGGAATTGCCCCCAGCTTTCCTCACTCCGCACCAGTAACGATGTCGAGCATGTCGTGTAGCCGGGATCACCTTTATCGTCAGAGTAGCTTCGTCATGCCCCCTGCTTTGAGGAGAGGCTGTTATTGGCGCCAGCCTGTCAAAGACTGACATCCGCTGGGAAGGAATGGTCAACCTGTCGAAGGCCGACTTTCGAGTAGGGGAAGTAGTTTGGACGACTTCATCTGCAGCAAGAGTTGGGATAGACTTCTCCGGTATTGCGAGCCTCTTCGCAAGCCCATTTGATCTTAGGCTCAGCCTGTCGAAGACTGAGACAGTAGACTTGGACGATCCGTTGAGAGGGGTCGCGATAGTTGCAAGCCGATCGAAGACCGACTTCTTCAGAGCTTCCTGTAACGGCATCGGGACGCTGAAGCTTGTTGGCGGGATTATGGTCCCGAAGAACAACCCGGTAGTGGCATGTGCCACCTGTTCCACTGGCATTGCGAAGATGGAGGCCACTTAGGGCCCGTAAGTTACTCCTCCAGACGGGACGAAGCGAGAGTTGTTGTTGCAGTTGGTGCAACTGGAAGCCATTGATCTTCTTTTCTCTGCATGGGAGCAAGACACCAAATCTTAGTACCTCGAATCCACAGGAAACCATAGCAGACCGTGATTTGTTCGCAAAACACGACACACGAAGTGTGGAGTGGAAAGAGAAAAAGGTCCCACCGGGCGTGCCAGAATCTGTTCACTGCCGAAAGACGCGACCGGGACGTTAGGATGTCTGACCTGAATTTTGGGGGCAGATGCTATTTGGTTTTATCCGTCCACCTCTTCGAAGATGCCAAGTTGATTTATGGCACCGTGCTTCGGAGGTTTAAACAGATGCGGCCGTTGTAGCAGACTTCGTCAGATTCCCCCTCGTTCGCGAGGGGTTTTTGATTGTAGGGCGCTCTTCCCTGCAGGCGTAAGCCCCTGTAGTTAATTACGTTACCGCATCGCGGTAACCACTTTCTCCGGCTCCAGAAGGTCACTTCGTGTCGTGTGTGTTTGTTTTATTTTTGGTTGCCCGTGGATTGTATACGGAGACAAATTTGTGTTGTCGCCCGTAGGGTGGGGATTAGTCCAAATCCGTATTTTCTTAGATTTGGGTTTGTTTGATTTAAGGCTCGTTAATCTCGTTTGAGATTAAGATCAACTTAAATATTTGATGAGGATACAATAGTCTAATTTTAGACTAAGATCTACTCAACGGGGGTTCAGGATCATTTTTGATCCAACAAAAGAGCATTTGGGCTCTATCGTTTTAGTTTAAGGACGCCACGGTCCATTGGGTTTAAGGACATCATAGTCCATGTTTAAGGATATCATAGTTCATAGAGTTTAGTTTAGGGACGTTGCGGTCCGTTGTTAGTTTAAGCACATTTCGATCCATTGGGTTTAAAGACATCATAGTCTATGTTTAAGAACATCATAGTCCATAGGTTGTAAGGACATCATGGTGCATAGAGTTTAGTTTAGGGACGTTGCGGTCCATTGGGTTTAAGGACATCATAGTCCATGTTTAAAGACATCATAGTCCATAGAGGTTAGTTTAGGGACATTGCGGTCCATTGGGTGTAAGGACATCATAGTCCATGTAGGTTTAAGGACATCATAGACCATGTTTAAGGACATCATAGTCCATAGAGTTTAGTTTAGGGACGTTGCGGTCCATTAGGTTTAAGGACATCATAGTCCATATAGGTTTAAGGACATCATAGTCCATGTTTAAGGACATCATAGTCCATAGAGTTTAGTTTAGGGACGTTACGGTCCATTGGGTTTAAGGACATCATAGTCCATGTTTAAGGACATCATGGTCCATAGAGTTTAGTTTAGGGACGTTGCGGTCCATTGGGTTTAAGGACATCATAGTCCATGTTGTTTTGGCATATTGGTTTGGGGGTGTGCCAAGAGTTATTGGTTATTGGGACCCTCCACCTCTCTGAAGATGTTGAAGGATTATAACGACAGGTATCAGAGGTGTGTGGAGATATACCCTTGAACCAAATCCCAAATCGAGGAGTTGTCAGTTCTGAGCATAGAGGCTCGGTTTGCTTGGAGATTTAATCTCAGGGGGAACTTAACTGATTTGTGGTTAAAGTTGGTTCCTTATAGTGTTAAAAACTAATGTATGCTCAGCGCTCACGTGCCCCCACGTGCGGCCTTAAAACAGTGTTAAAACTGAAATCTGGGGCGCTCACTTATGGCACGTGAGGCGCTTGAAAGTTGGTGCTGCTTCTTTGGCGTTATTCTCTTGATCCTTTCATAAATGCTAATACCTATTGGGGGTCACGTGGGATCACGTGAGGCGCCCCCAAAATGGGAACTATCCTGCGTTTATTCCCTTTTTCTTTTGGAAGTGCTAAGCACTTTTTAGAGGGTCACGTGGGGTCACGTGAGGCGCCAAAAAAGTGGTATCTGTCTTTGGGTTTATACCCTTTTTCTTTTGGAAGTGCTAATCACTTTTCGGGAGGTCACGTGGGATCACGTGAGGCGCCAAAAAGGTGGTAACTGTCTTTGGAGTTTATACTCTTTCTCTTTTTTGTATAAGTGCTTGTTCGAGAGTCACGTGGAGACACGTGACCTGCTCTCAGTTGTTCTCTTTGTTCATCAAGGGTGCTCATGTGGGATCACGTGATGTGCCATTATCATGTTGGGTGCTAATCTTTCTACATGCATGGAGATCTTGAGTTTTGAGACTTTCAAGCCCATTGTTTTATAAGAATTAAATTCTTATATATGCTTAAACCATAGTTTTACTAGAGGAATTAGATTCGTATATGTTCTTGTAAGAATTAAATACTTTGAACTTAGTTATTTCCCCTAGGTTTGAATCTACATAACAGAATCTCCCCGATGAGAATTAAATTCTCAACTTGTAGGGAGATCTGCTTCTGCAGATCTCAACCAGGGGAAGAACTAAATTCTTTTTAGAAGAGTTCAACTCTTGTGGAGGCAAGGAAGAGGTAAGATGTTCTCTGTGTTTCTTTTTTTTCTTACCTAGGGTTTCTCTTTCTTTTTGAGGAGATCTTCTTTTCTCTAGAGAATTAAATTCTCTTTTCTTTTTATCTTACCAAGGGGTTTTCCTCTCTGTTTTTTTGTATTTTTGAATTTGAAGTTTATGGGGGGTCTTCATTTTTAGACTTGAAGTCTTGGGGATTTTATATAGTGGAGACTGATTTGTTGATTTAGCTAAGGAAATCTCTCATTGAGATATCTCTTAATTGATTTGGGGAATTTATCCACCATCGGACCTTTGATCCGAGAACTTCTGTTTTACAGAAGACATTTTTCTTGTTTTTCACAAGATTGGGAAAATATTTTCCCATACAGAACTTATTCTGTATCTTGGTGATTTTTAATCACCATTGGATCTTTGATCCAACGGTGCTCTCATTTACAGAGCACAATCTTTCTTGTTTAGAAAGATTTGAGAAGTGTTTTCTCAATCAGAATTTAATTCTGTATCTTGGTGATTTTTAATCACCATTGGATCTTTAATCCAACGGTGCTCTGATTTACAGAGCACAATCTTTCTTGTTTAGAAAGATTGGGGAAAATATTTCCAAAATAGGGTCTGATCCCTTTTATATAGAATTTAATTCTATCGGGTCAGACGTTATTAGGAATCCTCACGTGCAGCACGTGACCCAGTGGCACTAGGCCGGTTTGCCTATATGCAGCAGTCCCAAAGAAGAGCATCACGTGTTGGCACGTAATGCGCCTTCTGGCCTGCTATTTGTTTTATGAAGGCGCATATATATTTTGTATATAGGTGCTCACGTATGGCACGTGAGACCCAACTTCAGTCCCATTTGTTGAGTGTAATTCTTGTAATTTTGACTCCAAGGCATATCACGTGTGGGCACGTGATGCTCCCTTTGGAGAATTTTCCCATTGCTTTTTTATTTATTATTTATTTTTTCAAAAGAGAACAAATGCCCACACAGCGTTGTTCTCACGTGTCTTACACGTGAATGCAACGCTGTCACCTTTACAGCCATCGGATGGCCTAGGGGAACGGGGAGGTGAACCGCCCTTGTCACGTCTTATAAATGCAAGGGTTTGGCTTTTGGGAAGCCACCGTTCTTTCATCTTCTTCCTTCTTTGTTTTTTTTAAGAATTTAATTCTCCACTTCAGAGCTTAGTTCTCTTCCATTGCAATTCCAAAGTTAAACTCTGTTAGAAAAAGAGACCCTTTTTAAGTAAAGATCTTGAATATCATAAAAAACCCTTTTTATCAAAATTTCTGGATTTTATATCCACCATAAGACATGATCTTCGAATAGCAGACCTTAATGTCATGGGGGTTCTGGAATTTAATTCCATCACACAAAAGGAATTTAATTTCTCACCAAAGAGCTTAGCTCTAAAGATCAAGAGGACCCTCTGGGATCTTCACTCCCAGGTGTTCTTGAGAATCTTTTTTAAGGGATTTTACCTTTATTTTCACCCATTTGACAGAGTTTGTAATGGGTGTCCTTTTGTGAGGATGTCCCAAGTCGTTTAAACTCCAATGTGCATTTATTGAGAATCCTATTTTTTTATAATGATTACCCTGCCTCATGATTGGCGAGCCGCCATACTGATTTTGTGGGGTCCATTATTTTTGCAATCCATGGTTCCATGGAATAAACTTCTTGTCGTTTTCTTCTGCTGTTTATATATATATATATACATATATATATATATACATATATATATATATGTATATGTATATATATATATGTATATATATATATGTATATATATATACGTATAAGTTGCATTAATAGTTTTTCTTCCCTCTATTTCAGGAACAATGGCTTCTCTTCCCTACTTCCCTTATACTCGCTCAGACGCTGCTTTTCCACAATCGCCGTCGGACGAAGAAGCAATGGCGATGATCAGGGCTCACGACAAAGACCGGACAGGTCTGCTCTTATGGGGTGTTTGGTATGGCTATATCATCCGGGGTCACCGAAGTTTTACTTGCGAAGAGCCAGCAGAACCTCTTCGCTCTATATTGCCAATGGAACGTCCACAGACCGCTTACGCAGTGGAGGCGACTAATTGGACTCCTGCGGGTCGGCTTGAGCCCTTTACAACTGGGATACCCAACCAGCCATTGCCGGCTATAGACATTCTAGGGCGTCGCATTTATCAAGGCGAGACTTGACCTTGGGGGCAAGTTTATAAAGTAGGTGTTACCCCCCAGCACCCAGTGGGCTATCTTTGGGGAATTTTCCCATTGCTTTTTTTATTTATTATTTATTTTTTCAAAAGGGAACAAAGCCGTTTATGCATGTCAGTCGACCCTGTTCGAGAAGAGTTGATGAAAAAAGCTCAAAGCTCTCCTTATTCTGTACACCTCGGTGGCACGAAGATGTACAAGGATCTACGGAAGCACTACTGGTGGAATGGAATAAAGCACGAAGTAGCTAGAAGCGTAGCAAAGTGTTTTGTGTGTCAGCAAGTGAAGGCCGAACATCACAGAACTGCTGGTCTACTTCAACCATTGCCAATCCCATAATGGAAATGGATTGGCAGCACATTACCATGGACTTCGTGACTGCACTCCCTCGCAGCACGAAGGGTAACGACGTGATTTGGGTTATTGTAGATCGACTCACCAAGTCGGCCCACTTTATTCCATTCAGAATTGGCCAGTCAACTGAGACGTTGGTAAGGAAGTACATGGAGGTGAGTAAAAAATCTAAAGTAAGATTTATACCTTCAGAATGTACCCTACTTTTCTTAATACCCATAAACTCATGCAGGAGATCGTGAGATTACATGGGGTACCTGTTTGCATCGTCTCCGATCATGATACAAGATTCCAATCACAGTTTTCGCAGAGTCTGCAAGCTAGCCTGGGAACTGCTGGGTTCGCTTCACACCCCGACACGGTTTCGACAAGTATCAAGTATGCTATTTTAAAATTTTAGGGTGCCGAGCGAACCCGAACCAAGGATTTAACTAGAGAATTAGGGTTTAACTAAGCAAGTAACTCTAAGTGAACAAGGAATACAACCTTTGTAGACCGGTTCTTCACTTCTAAAACTCCGTTTAGTAGTCCCTTTGCTCCAAGTAGTGGTTTTCCGGACTCTCCTTAGGCTCTACTAGGCAAAAGGAACGAGCTTACTTAAAAATCTTCGAGGCCGAAGATGATCTACGTCGAAGAATCGCTAACTCAAGCTACCTCTTCACTAATTGATGAACTAGTAAAGAAACAACCTATACTAAATGGCTAGTTTGGTATAGATTGGTGAAGTAGGAATTTTGCTCACTTTAGAATTATTTTTCTCTTTTTCTTTTTCTTCTCATAAGAAAGCTAGAAAGCAAAAAATGGAGATGAAGCAGAAGATGAATTATTGCAACCATGGGTGAGAAAATATCATACATAAACTCATGTAGAGACTTAACCAAGCCTAAAGATAATGGTTAGGTTAATAAATATCTAGAGTAAAACAAAATTAGTGGACTAAGTCAAGGTTTCCACAAGCTTCTACAAGAATCTTAACCCATGGCTTTTTCCACCTAATTTGTTTTTCCCTTAATAATTAAATCCCCAAATTATCTTAAGTATGGTATGAGTCTCATACACCCATGTCCAATGTATCATTAAGCATGACACAAAATAAATACATTAATATATATCACATATATATTTGTATGTATTTGGAGAAAACATTTTCTTAAGTGAGCTAATAGTAGTTAATGTATATTGATATATCAAATATATAATTATATACTAAATTATTAAATCAACACTTGATTTAATAACCCGGATGTATCGCATAAAACCGACTAATATCATTTAATAAATTATTGAATCAACAATTGACTCAATAATCCGGTTATATCATATATAACCTATATCGCGAAATTAGAATACGGTATCATATACACGTATTAATCTCGGTACCACACATATCACATATGTGCCCTACTTCGTTTTGCATGAGCTAGGAAACCTCTGTGTAGGATTCTAAAGACTCGTCAATACGCCGGCAGTAGGTGATGATCATATCAGTGACCCACAAGCCGTCAGCGGTACTAGCTAGACGTAACGGATAACCGGGTATTGAGCGATCAGAAGATCAATAAGCAACCTTGTTCATGTTGGATATAGTGCCCTCAGAGTCAATTATTGGATCACAGGCACGTGATTGCAATGATTGAGGGAGGACCTATACAGGTAGGACAGTCTTACTCGAGATGATAGTATGCTATCTGGTTTATCTTTATCATCGTGTACTGCTTTAGGTGACCTTACGAGTTGCTATTACACGTTGATAGAGCCCCTAGGATTCTTGCTTGGCTACCAGCAGTATGAGGGCGATCATATAAGTGAGAGCTGGAGTCTATAAGCACATCCTTAAAAGGTCCCTAGTCGTGGGAGTTTCGAGACAGGGCATCGATTCTCCAGAGTAGACTAGTGTATACAGTCGAGACCCCGACGAGGGGCGGTGGCCGGTCTCACAAGCCACTGGTGTCAGTTGGTTCACCTAAGATGTATACAGGTGCTCATTGGGTTATGAGTACATCGAACAGGACTCGCCGGGAACCTGCTAGTTGGTATTATACCTGATGTCAGATAGCAGTTCCCTGGTGACATGTGTACAGGTTAGTTCATCGACCTGAGATCGTCATTTGTCTCGTATGAGTTCCTACTGTGCTTTGATTACTACCCTACCACGCTCAAAGGAGACGTGCAAACAGGTTTTAGTTGGGTACAGTCCCGAGCCACAGGGAGGCAGTGAGCGGATCTGCAGGGGTTCGTCTCTCCCGGTATTGGGGGTGACGTCGCGCTGTGTCTAGGAGAGCCAGAACATGAAAAGTCCTTGGCCAAGGCAGGAGATTTGCTGGTGGGTATTCCAGTAGTATCTCAGGGTGTTCTGGGCTACACTCCGACACGACTTGTACCGCTATTGGGGGTCTGAATTTTACCAACCCCCTAGGCCCGCCATGCGATGCTCATAGACGAACGGACCGGACTGTACGGATATTGTCACTGACAGGCTCAGTAGGGTGTCAGGATGAGTTCTCTCATCGACGTCCCTTTTGGTCAATAGCTGGTGGCCCGTCACGTATGGCTAATACCTCTGACGTGCTAGTGGTTAAATCCACAGCCATAGTATTGACGAGTCTTTAGAGTCCACCACACACAGTTACTCAGGTTTCGGGCGAAACGTTGTAGAGGCCGTATGGAGATATGGCAGGGTTCGATCAGATACGTGCGGTATTGCACGGATCATGATCGGACGGATTTTACTAGCCGGCTTTGGCTTAAGCCGGATCCTAGTATTAGATAGTGTAGATATTGTCTCTTTGCATTTGTGTTCAGTGGGAATACAAATGCGGGCATGTATTTGCAGTAGCGGGGTTTTCCTGTAATTTATTACGGGATTAGTTTTCTGAAGTTGCCAGTTTGCATTCCGTTCCGGCCGGTTTTCCTTTGTTCTTTCCCGGCCGGACTTTCCGTTGGAAGGGGTTATTTGCAAGTTTGCAAATAACATTTTGTGGAGGTCTTTCATGCATATGTGAGGCATCATGAGTGTTCTTATCATCATGAGATTCCATTTTGGTCATTCCATTGCCTTTATGAGAATGGAAATGAAAAGATTGATTTTGTAAAATGGGTGTGACTTTTTCTAGCATTATTTTTTCTTCTCTTCTCTTGGATATTGATTCTCATTTTTTTTCCCCACTTGAAAAAGTTGCCGGCCATTTTTGGGAGGGAGATGAGAGGATCATTTTTGAGTGGTGGCATTATTCTTCATCTCATTTTTCTTGCTAGGAAATTGAAAGCACCAATTTTCCTTAACCTCTTTCCTCCACATCCAAGGCAACTTCTATAACCCCAAAGAGACATGGCTACTACACTATTCTACAGCAAATCTTGGGCGCGTTGGCTAGCCAACTTCGCGCCCGAGTTGCCTCGGTCCAGAGGTGGGAGCCCGTAAAAGATTCCGGCTACATGGTGCCCTTTCCGACGAGGAGTTGACGGACGGAGATTCCGCGGGAGATTGGAGTGGAGACGAAGACCGAAGGACACGGATCGCTTGGTATACTTCTCTACTCTTATTTTGGTTTGCTAGTAGCTAGGTTAATGGCCCGATCCGGGTTGATAGTGCGCGGTGGTGCCGGTTTGCTTGTTTGCAAAGTTTTTGGTTTCCGCGTTTCCGGCATCAGATCGACGGCCGGGACGCCGCCGTGCACTTACATTTGTATCAGAGCCACGCCATTAACCATGCCTAGCTTGCTCTAGTATGTTTAAAACCCGATCGAACAAAAAGTCCCAAAAACCGTATTTTCAAAAGCACAAGTTTCTGTCGAATTTTTTTTAGCTCAAAATTTTTTTCAGGTTGTTTCAGAATACTGTGCATGGAAATATAAGAAATCTTTGAAAAATTGGTCGCGAGATCTTACCATAACGCCGCGGAACCGCGGCCAAACCCATGCTTGGGCCGCGGTTCCGCCGTGCCTTTGACTGTTCATCGTGCCAAATTTTTCCAGAGGGCTTTAAACTTGGAAATATGGGTTTTGGGATATTATTTTTGGGCCCAGATTTTCTGTAAGTGCTACAGTAATGCTTGGGGCCCACTTGATAAAATTTGATCGATCGGATATTTTAAACATGCTAGTTCACAGTATTTACATTATATCTGCGACCGTGAATGTCACTCGATCGGTAAATCCAGTCCATCTGCTATAGCCCTTTTAGACGGATTTGCGAACGTGACATTCACGTTGATGTTCTGTGTTGTGCTGTGATGTTGCGGGTCGGTCGTGGGGGATAGCCTGGTTGCAGTGGTAGTACAGTTTTGTTTTATTTGTACATTTGTTATTGCGGGGCGAGCATCCGACATGTGGACTGTCGTCACTGCCTGTTTGTATTATTATTTTGGGGCACGACCAGGTTGCGGTCGATATACCCGTTGTATGTATATTTTACTTTCTGTACTAGGATTACCCCGTGGAGGGGTGCACGGATAGCCGGGTTCTAGAGGGCAACAAGCCCGCATCTCATGACATTGAGACGGAGGGGGCTTTACTCTAGAATTGGCGGGCTATTCGCCGCACTCGTAGGGGGTATAGGTTGACCCAGGAGGGGTGCCCGAGTTACCGGATTCCGAGAAGTGCTGGGTGGTCCATTCACGTTGCTGAAGGGGGCTGCCTCGCTTCAGGTTTTGGCGGGTGACTTGCCGCGTCCGTAGGGGTCTAGGATTTCATTGCACAGGCTATCCACACGATCAGGGGAACGTCGGGTTTCAGTAGCGGCTCTATGAAACCCGGGGATCCCAGATATTTGTATTGTTCTGTGATGCTGTACATTTCTGTGATGTTGCATTTTATCACGCCTTGAGTGAAAATTATATATTATATATATACTAGTAGATGTTGTATATGTTTTGCATCCGCGCTAGTCCAGTCCCCGCTCTGTCGTTAGTTAAGTAACCTAACGGGTGATGACGGGACCCAGTGGCGAATGCGGATGGCATATACGTACATCATTATTTTCGTTCTTTTGTGGTGTGATCAATTGATGGGACTGCGTTGATTCGGATCAATGCAAGCTAAACAAACCTATTCTGATGTTGTTGGAACACTTTTTCAAAAAGCTGTTATTGCAAGGGCGTTCTCTTTTGTTTTGCATCGTGGTATTCAGTTGGAATATCCTGCTCCTCAGTCGACGAGGCAAGGGCCGAGATCCCTTCACCGGGAGTGACCCCTTGGACAAAAGTTTGCGTCAGGGCAATAACTTCACTATAGCCGATTACTTTTGCTTTGCATCGTGGTATTCAGTTGGAATATCCTGCACCTCATTCTACGGGGAAAGAGCCGAGATCCCTTCACCGGGAGTGACCTCTTTAGCAAAGGTTTTCGTCACTATATTTTTAAAAGCTATCCGGTTCCTTCAACGATATCAAGTTCATTACGTTAAAGGTTTTCGCCAGAAACCATTCGTAGCCCTCCGTCGTTTCAGACGGGTAGCACGTAGTATTCATGCTATATTTGTTGGCCTTCGTCAAGGCATAGTGTATGGTAGCTGCTTGTTGCCTTTCTGCTGCATAGATAGGTGCGTTGGTTTGGGATAGTCGTATAGCCTTGTTGGCCTTCGTCAAGGGCTTGTACGGGTGGGTTCAAATCAACCTGGACAATGACGGGTAGAACTTGACATGTGACTTATGATTTGTTGGCCTTCGTCAAGGTCATAAGAGCATGGGGCAAAAATCCACATCGGGAGTTTCAAAAGAACTGAAACTTGCCAGATATGCGCATACCTTCTGGAGTGTGATAGCGTGAGCAGATTCCGTCACGTTATCATGCGATGGTGGTTGGATCCCGATTCCCACTGATGAGTTGGTTTACTCCTCGAGTGATCCCGGCTAATTCTTCTTTCAGGTTTTGGGAAGAATTTGACGTTACAGTGGGAGGTTTCCAGATTAGATAAAGTGATAACCATTCTGATCTAGGTTAGAGTGCACGCTGAGTGTTTCTTTTCTCTCTCTCTTTGGCAGCGACCATTGACCCGACCCTAGACTATGACTCAGTGACCAAAATTAACCGAACCTTCTTAACACTGGCTTTTGGATTGTCAGAGTTGCAAACCTCATTGCCACTCCTACTTTTACCCTTTTCTCCAGGACACCCCGTATTACTACGAACGTCCACTTCCATTGGACAAAACCATCGTATGGTTATATACGAACTCGAAGGAATTCGAGGATGGTTTCTGGTTCTGGAGAAAACGAATAGGACTATTCAGTTGTCTTTTCCTTTTACCTTCTCTCTCAGATTGCGAGTACTCCTTGGCTTAGGAGATAGTACACCTATTACGCAAATTGGATAGTCTTATTCCAAACCTTAGGCTGGTGCCGAACGGTGGGGAATGAAGAAAACCAATTAGCCTAAACGGTGTACAAAAGGTATTAAGTTAAGACAAAACAAGGGATTAGTAAGAGGGCAAAGTAAATTGCGACTGCTATTCACGACCAAACCAAGTATTCCTTCGCCAATCCTAAATCACCTTTGTATTTCTCCAGGACACTCTGTATCACTACGAAGATCCCAGTTTATTGGATAATCCATCGTATGGTTATATACGAACTCGAAAGGAACTTGTTCCGGTTCGGGGATGGATCCTGGTTCAGGAGAAATAGGAATGAGGTTCATTCGGTTGTCTTTTATCTTCACCTTCTCTCGCATTGTGAGTGCTCCTTGGATTAGGACAGTACACCCATTATGCTTATTGGATAGTCTTCTTCCAAACCATAGGCTGGTGCCGAATGGTAGGGAAGGAAGAAAACCATTTGGCCTAAAGGGGTATGCAGAAGGTAATGACTAAAGACATATAAAGAGATTTGGAGAGGTGGCAAAGAATTATACGGTTACAGTCGTGAATCTGGATGATGGCAGAGGCATTACTATGAATACCAGGATACCCCATCGAAACATTTCAATGTTTCAGGTTCACTGTGTACTGTTAAAAGAAAACTGATTTCCCGATTAGACACTTGCTCCAGGGTATGTATTTACCAGGTATGATTCTCACATCTGTATGGTTTTACAGATGATGAGTAGGAGTAAGTTATTGGGAATTAGGTGATCATCCTCATTATATCGGGATTCGTTGTAATTGGTGATATTTGAGGAAGTCACCTGGGTTGTTTGCCAGACGGCAAATATTTGGTTTTGAATATCCGTTGTTATGCACCAATTTCAAATTGATATATCTGTATGTCTATTTTTATAGAGTAAGATATACCTTTTGAAATTATGTCTATGACATTTACCTATATCAGTGGATGGTTAGGTAAGGAGCATTGAACAGCGGTGTAATTCTTCATAACCATAGTACAGTTTTCAACCTACGACACACAGTGAATGAGTCATTAGACTCAGGGGACTTATACAGAGTATTGTATATTGTCCAGTGTCCATTAGGACAGAGGGGTTGGTTCTCGTACTACATTCGGTTTACTTATAACTTCTCTAGTTCTTAGACAGGTGTTTCGTAGAAACACAAGGTCGAAGTTTTGAGAAGTTATACGTATAAGAATAAAGTAGAGAACCAGATATTACAAGTATCGGGATTCTTCAAAGTGATCGAAGATGTAGATACTTGTATATGGTATTCAGTTGATAGTAATGGTTAAGAGAACTTGCTTCTCTTTCAGGTTACTCATAATTGGAAGCATTCCTAAGTTGAGTAACGTTGATCGGCCTCCTTCCATTTAGTTAACATGCACTGGAGACAGCTGCATGATTTGAATCTGGTTCAATTAAATCAATGCCTCTGTTTCTATATTGGATATAGAACAGTTCATATCTTGACATTGTTAAGGTACGGAGAGTTGTCCAGCTTATGCTTAAAACCAGACTCTGGATAACTCAAGGCACGTTTCTGTAATGGCTGTTTATGGGTTGACCCGGGCTATGACGAGGGTTGATATTCTACCAACTGGAAGATCAATAGTGATATTGTTCTTGACTCGCCACAGTTTTAATAAAAATGGATTTTTTTTTTCAGAAAACAGTAGTGGGAGTATGGTAGAACTGGAAGTGATTCCAGAACCGCAAACGATTATTGAAGATTTGATAAGAACATAAAGATTCAATCTGGTTTGACATTCCATTGGCCACTCCGCAGATATGGTGGGTAACCTCAGGCACTCGAGAGGTACTTCGGTATGCTCAAGGACGGTGGCAGGGAGGTTCTTGTTTACCCAGACTTGCCATTGCTGTTGTTCCAAACTGTGAAACCCGGCAGGAGGATGAGTATAGCATCGTTCTAAACTAGCTTTAGAAGTGTACGTCTATATGACTCTGCCAGAGGGTTGTCGTAGTCAATGGGAGCAGCGGAAGCATTGGTGGATAGTTGGCTTATGTCTATTTATAGACTAAAGCAGACACAGCGGAGATAAGTCATCTATTTCTGATGTGACAGTCATAGGTTTGACTTCATCAGAATAGGGGATGGATCTGTTAAGAAGGTAGTAGGGTGTGATGTCCTGGTATTTGATGACATACATATAGTAGGAAGTGATATTGCTATACTACGATCGGTTATACTTTGGTCGTCACACAGTGGTTTCTCCACACAGGACTTGGATATTATATCAGACATTCTGGTCACTAGATCTATGGTTTTAGATCTAGATTTGGGTGGTTTCCTAATCTGGGTACCTTGACAGCATTCTAAGAGTTTTTAGAATGGACGACTCCTGGCATGGTGGTGTACCTGCAGGTAATGGAGTCACCCTCTCTAAAGGTGTCTTACAGACTAAAGAGGGGAGGGATGTGCATGATTGGCAGATCACTTGCTTAGGCAGTTGAGTCGATCATGAGATGTCAAGTACCACACCAGATGTTGTTCTTGCAGTAGGTGCAATAAGTTGATATTGATCTAATCCTGGAGAAACAATCGGAAGCAGTTATAGAACATAAGTTGATGTTCTAGGGAAATGATAACAGAATTCTCCTTCGGGAGACAGTTATCATTCCAGGCTTCCAAGGTGACATGGATGACAGAGAGGTTGTCAGAATTATAGTTTTTCCCTCTGACAAAGGGCAGTATTTTGGACAGGTGGTCCAGGTGGATACTGATGGAAGGCATGGCGCAGGATACTGATTAAGTTCAGTTGACGATACAGTCTAAGAAGTTTGGATTTGGAGTTCACTTATGAGCTTGGTCCCATCAGATATCCAGACACTTTCTAAGACTGGTATTGCTCATTTCGGAAGATGGCTTTCTCCGCGAACTTGAGATAGAGAGAGACATAGAAAGAAACATCAGAGCGGATCCACTCACTGAGGCTATTCCTCGAACGCAATAGTTTCGCAAACGAGATTTGTGAGACTGACTAGTAGAGGAGTTGGGTGTTCGGTATCACACGGGCTGTGAGTATGCGACATCGCAATAATTAGCCTTGAGTGCAAGTGGGAGATTGTTGGATATAGTGCCCTCAGAGTCAATTATTGGATCACAGGCACGTGATTGCAATGATTGAGGGAGGACATATACCGGTAGGACAGTCTTACTCGAGATGATAGTATGCTATCTGGTTTATCTTTATCATCGTGTACTGCTTTAGGTGACCTTACGAGTCGCTATTACACGTTGATAGAGCCCCTAGGATTCTTACTTGACTACCAGCAGTATGAGGGCGATCATATAAGTGAGAGCTGGAGTCTATAAGCACATCCTTAAGAGGTCCCTAGTCGTGGGAGTTTCGAGACAGAGTATCGATTCTCCAGAGTAGACTAGTGTATAGAGTCGAGACCCCGATGAGGGGCGGTGGCCGGTCTCACAAGCCACTGGTGTCAGTTGGTTCACCTAAGATGTATACAGGTGCTCATTGGGTTATGAGTACACTGGACAGGACTCACCGGGAACCTGCTAGTTGGTATTATACCTGACGTCAGATAGCAGTTCCCTGGTAACAAGTGTACAGGTTAGTTCATCGACCTGAGATCGTCATTTGTCTCGTGTGAGTTCCCACTGTGCTTTGATTACTACCCTACCACGCTCAAAGGAGACGTGCAAACAGGTTTTAGTTGGGTACAGTCCCGAGCCACAGGGAGGCAGTGAGCGGATCTGCAGGGGTTCGTCTTTCCCGGTATTGGGGGTGAGGTCGCGCTGTGTCTAGGAGAGCCAGAACATGAAAAGTCATTGGCCAAGGCAGGAGATTTGCTGGTAGGTATTCCAGTAGTATCTCAGGGTGTTCTGGGCTACACTCCGACACGACTTGTACCGCTATTGGGGGTCTGACTTTTACCAACCCCCTAGGCCCGCCATGCGATGCTCATAGACGAACGGACCGGACTGTACGGATATTGTCACTGACAGGCTCAGTAGGGTGTCAGGATGAGTTCGCTCATCGACGTCCCTTTTGGTCAATAGCTGGTGGCCCGTCATGTATGGCTAATACCTCTGACGTGCTAGTGGTTAAATCCACAGCCATAGTATTAACGAGTCTTTAGAGTCCACCACACACAGTTACTCAGGTTTCGGGCGAAACGCTGTAGAGGCCGTATGGAGATATGGCAAGGTTCGATCAGATACGTGCGGTATTGCACGGATCATGATCGGACGGATTTTACTAGCCGGCTTTGGCTTAAGCCGGATCCTAGTATTAGATGGTGTAGATATTGTCTCTTTGCATTTGTGTTCAGTGGGAATACAAATGCGGGCATGTATTTGCAGTAGCGGGGTTTTCCTGTAATTTATTACGGGATTAGTTTTCTGAAGTTGCCAGTTTGCATTCCATTCCGGCCGGTTTTCCTTTGTTCTTTCCCGGCCGGACTTTCCGTTGGAAGGGGTTATTTGCAAGTTTGCAAATAACATTTTGTGGAGGTCTTTCATGCATATGTGAGGCATCATGAGTGTTCTTATCATCATGAGATTCCATTTTGGTCATTCCATTGCCTTTATGAGAATGGAAATGAAAAGATTGATTTTGTGAAATGGGTGTGACTTTTTCTAGCATTATTTTTTCTTCTCTTCTCTTGGATATTGATTCTCATTTTTTTTCCCCACTTGAAAAAGTGGCCGGCCATTTTTGGGAGGGAGATGAGAGGATCATTTTTGAGTGGTGGCATTATTCTTCATCTCATTTTTCTTGCTAGGAAATTGAAAGCACCAATTTTCCTTAACCTCTTTCCTCCACATCCAAGGCAACTTCTATAACCCCAAAGAGACATGGCTACTACACTATTCTACAGCAAATCTTGGACGCGTCGGCTAGCCAACTTCGCGCCCGAGTTGCCTCGGTCCAGAGGTGGGAGCCCGTAAAAGATTCCGGCTACGTGGTGCCCTTTCCGACGAGGAGTTGATGGACGGAGATTCCGCGGGAGATTGGAGTGGAGACGAAGACCGAAGGACACGGATCGCTTGGTATACTTCTCTACTCTTATTTTAATTTGCTAGTAGCTAGGTTAATGGCCCGATCCGGGTTGATAGTGCACGGTGGTGCCGGTTTGCTAGTTTGCAAAGTTTTCGGTTTCCGCGTTTCCGGCGTCGGATCGACGGCCGGGGCGCCGCCGTGCACTTACAGTTCATACTCCCGTGAATCCATTAAGTAACACTACCGTACAGTCCGGTCTCTTCATCTGATGTCACATATCGAGTCTGGGGGTGGTAAACGTCAGACCCCAATAACTTTATAACTCATGCTGATGTGAGGCTCATAATAGGTCGAGAAACCACTGATAACACTCACCAGTAAATCTCAGTTTTCGCCCTGTCCAGGGACTTCCAGTTATGGCCAATCGAGCACAGCGCAACATCAACCCCCAATACCGGGAGAGACGAATCCCCTCTTATCGCTTCATTGCCTCCATGTGACTCGAGACTGTACCCAAAAACCACCGTTTTGTACGCTCTCTTGAATGTGGTAAGGTGGAAATCAAAGCACAGTGGTTATCACATAAGACTCTATGATGATCTCGGGTCTAAAGACTAACCTGTACCAGTGTCACCAGAGAACTGCTATCTGACGATAGGTATAATACCATCTAGGAGTTCTCGGCGAGTCGTGTTCAGTGTACTCAGTCTCCACTGAGCACCCGTATACAATCTTTGATGTCAAACACCATTGGATGTGGGATCATCCATCGCCCATCAAATGGGTCAAGAAGCGTATATGCTAGTCTACTCTGGAATATCGATGCCCTGTCTCAATACACCCTCGACTAGCAATAAAGGATGAACTTATGGACTACCCTGGCCCCACTAGTATGATCTGCATCATAATCCTGGTAGTCAAGTACATCCTAAGGGCTTTATCAACATGTGAGAGCGATACAGTATCACAATACTAGTCTACATGTTAAGATAAAGAGTAATCAGATAGCATACTATCATGTCGAGCAAGAAAGTCCTCCCTATATATGTCCAAGCATCCATTATAATATGCAATCATGTACAATAATGGCCTCTAAGGCATACATATAACTAACAATCTCCCACTTGCACTGAGGCCAGTTGTTGTAGTATCTCATACCCAACGTCCCAAAAACTCTCAAATTATATCTGGGATATAGCCTTCGTGAGTGGATCCGCCGCGTTATTCTTCGTCTCAACTCCCCTGACCTCGATCGCCCAGAGATCAACCATCTCCCTGATCAGGTGATACTGCCTAAGAATATGTCTGGATCACTGATGGGACCGGAGTTCTTAGGCCAAAGCCACAGCTCCATTGTCACCACAATGGTAGGAACTAAGTTCATCTCATGAACATCTATACCCCGACAGCCTCTTTGGTAGCATCATTGGCAGCGATGTATTCACCCTTTATCGTTGAGTCTGCCATGGTATCTAGCTTGGAACTCTTCCAACATACCGTTCCTCCACTGAGGGTAAAGAAAAAACTCGAGACTGTCTTACAGTCGACCTTATCACTCTGGATGCTCGAACTGGTAAAGGACTCGACATGGAGTTCACCGTTACCATACATTAAGAACACTTCTTTAGTGCTTCTCAAGTACTTAAGAATGTTCTTCACAGCTTTCCAGTGTTTCGCCCCAGAACGTAAGAGGCATCAACCAAATCCTTCATGGAGAAACTTAGTGATAAGGAGAGTATGACCGAGTGTAGCATAGGAACATCATTTCTTATCAAGAGTATGTCACCCACGTACAATACGAGGAAGACAGCCTTACTCTCTACAACCTTTTTGTATATACAAGGTTCATCTACCATTTTGATGAAGTCAAACTCTTTGACTGCCACATCAAAACAGATGTTCCAACTCCATGATGCCTGCTTTAATCCGTAAATTGATCCGGATGGACTTAAGCATAGCCTCTGGAGAAAAGGTTTTATCAAAATCCACACTTGGTCATTGACGAAAAACCTTTTGCTACAAGTCTAGCTTTGAAAGTCTCAACTTTTCCATCTACACCAAAAATCTTCTCAAGATCCATTTGCTCCCAATGGGTTTTACCCTTTCAGGTGCAACTACCAAAGTCCATACTTTGTTGGCGTACATGGATTCCATCTCAGACCGCATAGCATCCATCCATTTCACAGAGTCCCCACTTGTGATGGCCTTCTCGAAACTAGTTGGGTCATCATCTTCCATGATGCGATTCTCGCTCCCACTGTCATTGAGAAAACCGTAGTATCTCTTAGGCGGATGAGGAACCCTTACTAGATCTGCGGAGAGGCTGAGGTTCATCGGGAACTATTGAATCCTCCGGTTCCATCAAATCATCAGCTGTAGTTTGTATAGCTGGAACTTTTCCAGTTCTACCTCATGACCACAAATTTCTTTCGCAAGAAATTCCTTTTCTAAAAAGGTGGCATGACGAGAAACAAAACACCTTTTGCTCCTCAGTGTGGTAGAAGATATACCCTTGCGAATGTTTGGGATATCTAACAAAATAGCACAGAATTGACCTTGCCTCGAGCTTGTCCGGATTTTGCTTTTCAACATAGGCCGGACAACCCCATATCTTAACTTGTTTAAGAGATGATCTCTTCCTATTCCATATTTCATATAGAGTGGTAGACACTGATTTGGATGGAACTCTATTCAATAGGTATGCGGCTTCTCAAGCGCAATACCCCAAAAGGAAACAGGTAACTCAGCGTTACTCATCATAGAGCGCACCATATCTAATAGAGTGCGATTCCTACGCTCTGATACACTGTTGTGTTGTGGTGTATTCGGAGGAGTAAGCTGAGAGAGAATCCCATTCCCTTTTAAATAATCCAGGAACTCCGTGCTTAAGTATTCTCCTCTCGATCAGATCGAAGGATTTGAATACTTCTACCCATTTGGTTCTCTACTTCGCACTTATATTCTTTGAATTTCTCAAAAGCTTCAGATTTGTGTTTCAACAGGAACACATGTCCGAATCTTGAGAGATCATCAGTGAATGTAATGAAGTACGAGGAACCAATCCTGGCATGCATAGACATGGGACCGCATACATCACTATGTATCAGTCCCAAGAGTTCAGTAGCTCTTTCTCCGTGTCTAGTAAACAGAGTTTTGGTCATTTTACCTTCGAGACATGACTGGAAAGTTTCATATGATGTAAATTCAAACTGATTCAAACATCCATCTTTATGCAACTTAGCTAGTCGTGTCGTAATGATATGACCTAGTCTACAATGCCACAAGAAGGATTTGTTCATTTCTGAACTTTTCCTCTTGTGTGTGTTCTATACGTTAAGAACTGTAGTTTGATTTAGAACGTATATGCCATTATATAACGTGCCTGAACCAATCAACTTTTGATTCAGGAAAATGTTCATAACATTATCCTGCAATACAAGATTATATCCTTCTTTACTCAAAAGAAACTGATATAATATTGCATATCAGGTTCGGTATGTAATAACATTTATTCAGAATCAATGTATTACCAGTTGGTAATACAATGTGATATTCGCCAACTCCTTTAGCTACAACATTTACACCATTCCCTACTTTTAGAGAATGATCACCCTTTCTCAGTTGTCTACCTTTCTTTAGCCCATGTAACATATTACATATATGGGATCCTGATCCGGTATCTAATATCCATGATGTAGAGCATATTGAGAAACAGTTCTCAGTAACGAACACACCCGAAGAAGATGCATCATCATGCTCTTTCTTCGCTCGAGTGGCATGGGAATCCAGATATTCTACCATTCCTTGCTGGGACTTATAACAATGATAAGATAGAGCGGAACCAACGTTCCCCATCTCAGTATAACAAGCGGGCTCGGTCAATACATCCATATTATTATCTTAATTAAGGTGTGACATGGTCACTATCTGGAGAGAGAGAAGAAAACACTTTGCGTATGCTCTTGCAAGATTAGATTGGTTATTATTTTATCTAATCAGGATGGTTCCCACTGTTTTTATCAAATCATCTTTCAAACCCTAAAAGGTAAGACTAGCCGGGATTAATTACACCCTACAAGTTTGCCAATCTTTCGGCCAGGCCAGTGTCAGTACTTTGAGGGAGGTTCCCCGTGCTTTCGCACGGACCTAATTAAAATAAACCTCGTTTTCCCAGAGGCATAACCCCGTTGACACCTTTCTAGTCACCTACTTGATCAGCTAATTGTAAAGTGTAAAACTCTCCCAGGAGTAACTCTTACTCACAGTGGGTATCGGGATCCAACTATCTCATAGAAGGTATGAAATCTCATTGCAAATTTCAACACTTGAAATTCCCAATAATATTTTGCCCCTAGCAACTTATGACCTTGACAAGGTCAACAAATCATAAGTGTTAGCCAAGTTCAACCCATCATTTCCTGATTGAATTAAACCCACCCGTACGACCCTTAACAAGGTCAACAAAGTCGTATGACTACCCTAATCCAATCGCATCATATGGTTGCAGATAAGCACTGATTAGCTACCGCACACTACGCCTTAACAAGGTCAACAAACGTAGCACGAATACTAAATAGTTCTTATCTGAAATGACGGAGGGCTACGACAGGTTTTTAAGAAAACCTTTTGCGTAATGAACTTGATATCGTTGTAGAATCGAGTGATTTTGAAAAGGAGTGTTTTTGAGGCTTTTGCTAGTTTCGCTAAAGAGGTCACTCCAGGTGAAGGGATCTCAACACTTTCCTCATCGAATGAGGTGCTGGATATTCATCAAGGAATACCACTATGTAAAACAAGAACCAGAGAAGTAATCAAAAGACAAAACCGAGTGGGTTGAAGCATTTGCAAGTTTCTCTAAAGAGGTCACTCCCGGTGAAGGGATCTCGGCTCTTTCCTCATCGAATGAGGTGCTGGATATTCATCAAGGAATACCACTATGCAAAGCAAAAACTAGAGCTACCATTTTTGAAAATTTGATTCTACAACATTTTTAGGTTTCTTTCCTTTCATTAATCTCATTAATGAACTCCCATCATTTATGCTTCCTAAGCATCACAAAAGAAACGAAAATACAACATACGCTTATACCATCCGCATTCGCCATAAGGTCCCGTCATGCACCGTTAGGTTAGTTAACTAACGGCAGAGGGGGGCAGGACTAGTGCGGACGCAAAACATAAGCAACGTTTATTATATATCATATATATAATATAAAGCATTCGTCTCACACAGTTATATGATCTCATCACAGAACATTGCAGCAGAAGTCAACATATGAAATATTGGATATACTAGGAGGTCCGTGTTTTAAATTAAGACAGTAAAAAACACAGATTTCACGGTCGCGATGAATAGCCAAACCTACATCCCTAGACCCCTACGAGAGCGGCAAGCAACCCTACTAATTCTATAGTTAGGAGACCCAGTCTCGACTCCTCGAGATGGTCTCCTACTGGATTGTAGAACCCGGTTACTTGTGCTCCCCATCTTGGGTCTATCCTAATGCGGAAAGTAAATAATATACATCAATGGTGACATCATCCTCAACCCGGAAGTGTCCCAATAAAAGAATATTACATACAAGTTTTTACATGAATGAAAATGAAAAACTCTCATCTCACTCAAAAAACCCCGGCTATTCAAACACGATGATCCAATATAACATATCACAGCAACACATAACATCACATGTCATCAACGTAAGTAAATATGCGTATCCTAATTGTCGTTGACGTATAGCAACGAAACTGGCAATACACCACATATTACACTTATACTCGCAGAAAAGAAAGTGAAAACTACAATAATTGGAATCCGCAACCACCTTAGACATCATAAATCCGAAATATCACAGACTTCGGAGTTCATGCCTAACCAAATGAATTCCTTAGACATCATAGACCCGGAATATCATATATTCTGAATTTCATGCCTAACAATATAAACCCGGCATTTTAGTCTCAAATTGAAAACACTTTTCAATATCCAGTCGGGCAATTCAACAAGATTCCCGACCGTTGATCGAATGCTCGTCGGAAACATTAGTATACGGACGCACCCCCGATGTCGTCGACGAAGTGCACTTAGGCGGAACACCGTGATCGCGAGCACCCGAGGGGATGCTTTTGGCAATGGGATACTCCTACAGTCATGTCACGACCCAAAGTATGGCCCGTGACCGGCACTTAACCACGTAACGTCTACAGGCGTAACGCGACTAAGTGAACCGAAAACCCAGAAATCAAACCAGTAAAAGTATAGAGTATTATAAGTTTTAAATAAAAGCACTTACTAACATGTTAAGAAATCTAAGTAAACAATCACCAAGATAACAATATATGACGCCGTAGCGAAGATCAAGATCCACAAGTGGGAACATCACAGATAGAATAAACTGCAAGTACAGTCGGCTCACAACGAGCTCGACACCAGAATACAAATAATAAACATCATCGTCCTCACACTGTCTCTAAGTCAAATACATACATGGTAGATGGAGAATACTAGATACAACAATGTACATAACTGAAAGATAAACAGATACCGCACAAAACCCACCTATCAGCAAAAGAGCTAGTACACCAACTATGGGGGTATCTGTGTCAAAAGATGCAAAACGCAGCCTGCCGCGACTACTCCGAAGGGCAACCTGCAAACACTGTGGCACAACGGGGGTGAGTTGCCAACTCATGAATAGAGAGAACATATAAAGGTAATCGCGAGCATGCACGTACTACGCTACTCTATCATATGCCAACAGATAATATCAATATATGATAAGTAGTATGTGCAATAATCATGCAAGTGCTCTATCAGGTAATATAACTACAGGATGAGGTACAATAATAAATGCTGAGCATGGGCAATATAACATCTACACGGAATGTCAACGTGGAATATATAATCGGTGTCCATCAATGCACCCAGATCCCCCAAATAGCTCAGGCGTCGGCACTCTCATCGGCCCTCTAATCCTGTAAATCTCTGAGAATCACGAGTGCCCAACATCGGCACCCAAATATCATAAATACTCGTGTCCAGTATCGACACGCAAATCTTCATCCATCGGGCCCCGTCAGTCCGGGTCAGCCCACGGGCTCCGTCTGCGGTATCGGCCCTCGGCCCCGGCAGCACGGATCACCCCGCATCCATCTATCGACTCTGATCAGTATCCACCGGATAACTGTCAGGTCCAACCAATCACCGGTAGGTAGTAGTCCCTCTGCTAGGCTCACCGTCTACGACACAGCGAAACCGTTCTCGCCCCGGGGTACCATACCGGGTCCACCACATACCCGTAATCGGCCTCAACCAGCTCCTCGATTCGGGTTCACATATATCACTCTAGCACCGAGGAAACACATGGTGGACGCACCGAAATATCATATCAAGGGAACCGAGTTTTTAAATGATTACATATTTGAAATAGCCACGGTTCCCAAATCCAGAAATCACATGTAATCTAAACCAATATGCAAGTCAATGATCCGATATGATATGTGCATCAAATATGAATATCATGTCAAGTCACATAAAGATGAGCTACAACATAACGATCCGATATGATATATGCATCAAGTATGAATATCATGTCAAGTCACATATAGATGAGCTACAACATAATGATCCGATGTGATATATGCATCAAGTATGAATATCATGTCAAGTCACATATAGATGAGCTACAACATAATGATCCGATGTGATATATGCATCAAGTATGAATATCATGTCAAGTCACATATAGATGAGCTACAACATAATGATCCGATGGAAATTCTACAGTGTGAGTGTCATGGCAATTACTAACGGGTGTGTGTAACATGCAGGATAATGCTCATGCAACATGGACCGTTAGTAATGGTGCGGTGTTCTATCAATTCTAGTTTATATCCATATAGCAGGGAATGCAGTATGCATTAAATAGTAGCCATGCACAGTCAATGTATGTAAATGTAGCTATAAGGTCCTATCAGCCCTGACGTAGAAAGCCATGCGGGCGATATCCCCGTAGATGTTAAATCTACTCACCGTAGTCTCTCGCTAGGTATAGCCAACAACTTGTTTCCCCTTCTGCGCGGCGTCCGCCGTACTCGCCTGCGAACCTAGAATTACACAATACATCATACATAAGCTTGAAGTCACACAAACACGACATTAAAGCCGAACTAGTAACTCGTGTCGTGAACCAAGCGCGCGAATGCGCGATACGCTAAAACGTGTGATTACGCGCCTGAAGCCACTCCGACGCGTCGCGATACGCAGAAACCCAAAACCCATACACACGTGTCACGCGTGTCGCGAAGATTAAAAAAATACGGGAAAATAGGTATTCACCTCCAGATTTTGATACAGAAATGATATTGTAAAACTATATATACCAAAATAACCCACATAGCAGCAGACTCCAGTGGCCCAAACCCCAAATCCCAACTCACCCATCTGGCCGCAAATTGCGGCCAGAATGAATATTCCGGCGTCCTGGGTAGGGGGTGGGCTCCCAGGTTTGGTGTGTGCACTCTATACCCCCTATACATGCTACAGTAACATCTAGTTTTGTTCTGGAACATCTCGGGTAGTAGCAGATCCTACAGAGCCTTAAATCAAGTTAAAATCCACACTTTTGCACTAAAATGGAACTTTATGGTATTTCTGTGCGAACTGAAACAAAACCTGGCCTAAAATAGCTCTAATAACACATAATAGAGCTAACTCAACTAACAAAACCCTAATCTAACATGTGAATCACAAATATCCTTTAATATCACTAAATTGCACAAAAATGAGATTTTTGCTAAAGAATACTACAAGTTTAAGGAAAAGGAGTGCTAACATGAGTTAATACCTTCAAAACACCTTATGAAACACCAAAACTCTCAGCTTTTGCACCAAGTGTGCAGATTTGCCTTCAAACACCCCAAATAGCCCCTTTTTCCATGGTTTTGTGAAGGAAAAGTGTTGATTTGTGTAGGGTTTTGTTTGGGAATCAAGGAGAAGTGAAAAAGAGAGGAAAAGATGAAGGAAAGCTAGGGTTTTCTGCTGAAATCTCCAGAATTTTCTGAAGTGAGGAGAAGAGAGAGAGAAGAGCAAGGAAATGGGGTCAAAAGTCAACCTCTTACCTAACACCATGCTTCATTTCTTTTTATTAGGATTTGAATTATAAAAAGGGTTATGATATGAATAAAATGGTGGGGATAAGTTAGCAACCATGCAACAAAAGAATTGGCTAACACTTTAAACCTAGGTCTCAAAAAGGCTAAGTGTGCAAGTGTACACTACAAGGGAAAATTTTCCAATTTGCTAACACGACTAAATATAAATAGTAAACCCGACTAAAATAACTAATAATCCTATGTACACATATATAATAACACGTACAATTACTAATTATCACGAAAAACATTCTAACGGAAATTCAAAGTGTTACAATCTACCCCGCTTAAAGAAATTCGGTCCCCGAATTTAAAAATCTAACTATACGCACCTTCAAAAAGATGGGGATACCTCTTCCTCATCTCGCTCTCAGTCTCCCAAGTGACCTCCTCGCCGCTCTGGCCACTCCAAAGTACCTTAACGGACGGTATCTCTTTCGACCTCAATTTCTTCACTTATCGATCCAAGATCATCACCGGCTGCTCTGCATAGGAAATGTCGCGATCAAGCTGGATCGTCGGGTGCTGAATCGCATGCGAAGGATCATGAAGATATCTGCGGAGTATCAAAACGTGAAATACGGGGTGCACGTCTGGAAAACTAGGCGGAAGGACTATTCGATACGCAACCGCACCAACACGCTCGAGGATCTCGAAGGGGCCCACATATCTGGGACTAAGCTTCCCCTTCTTCCCAAACCTCATCACGCCTTTCATTAGGGAGACCCTCAAGAAAACATGATCACCAACAGAAGACTCAAGTCTGCGCCAACGACGGTCCGCATAAGACCTCTGCCTACTCTGGGCTGCTCTCATCCTATCGCGAATCAACTGGATCTTCGCGGTCGTCTCCTCCACAATCTGCGGCCCTAAGATACTGCTCTCACTGAGCTCCGTCCAACAGGTGGACGATCTGCATCTCCTCCCATAAAGAGCCTCAAACGGTGCCATCTGAATGGTCTCCTGGTAGCTGTTGTTGTAGGAGAACTCTACTAAGGGCAAATGATGATCCCAGCTACCTCCGAAGTCTAATACGCATGCTCTGAGCATGTCCTCGAGAGTCTGAATAGTCCGCTCTGATTGTCCGTCGGTCTGCGGATGGAATGCTGTGCTGAAACTCAAACGAGTGCCCAAAGCCTCCTGAAGCCTCTGTCATAGCCGGCTGGTAAACTGGGTGCCTCTATCGGACACGATACATGTCGGAACTCCGTGCAGTCATACAATCTCGTCAATGTAAATCTGGGCATACTGACCAAATCCGAAAGTCGTCTTCACCGGCAGGAAGTGAGCCGCTTTCGTCAAACGATCCACAATCACCCAGATGGAGTCATACCCTCGACTAGTCCTGGGTAGACCCACAATGAAGTCCATAGATATCTGTTCCCATTTCCACTCCGGAATGGGTAACGGCTGTAGCTCTCCCGCGGGCCTCTGGTGCTCAGCCTTGACTTGCTGACAAGTCAGGCATCTCGACACAAAATCTGCAATGTCTCTCTTCATTCCGTCCCACCAGTAAACACCTCTCAAGTCATGGTACATCTTGGTGGAACCGGGATGAACACTATATACCGATCGATGTGCCTCCTCAAGAATCTCGCGCCGCAATCCCTCAGCATCTGGTACGCACAGTCTAGCTCCAAATCGTAGTATCCCCTGATCATCGATCACGAACTCGGAAAATCTGCCCTGTCCCATCTGTGTCCTGATCTCTGAACAGCGGTCATCACTGTGTCGTGCCTCATGTATACGGTCAAGCAACTGTGGGCGTGCACGAACATGCGCAATCTGTCCTCCGATCGGCGTAAACTCGAACTGTACCCGGCTGTCGCATAAGATCTGCCAATCTGCCGACGACTGCCTCTGCACTGCGCTCAAACAAGATAGACTACCCCCGGGCCTCCTGCTCAAAGCATCCGCCACTACATTCGCCCTGCCCGGGTGATACAAGATCTCACAATCGTAGTCCTTCACTAACTCCATCCATCGGCGCTGTCTAAGGTTCAGGTTTCGCTGCTGAAATATATACTTTAAGCTCTTGTGGTCAGTGAATATCTGGCACGACACTCTATACAAATAATGTCGCCAGATCTTAAGTGCAAAGACCACTGCAGCCATCTCCAGATCATGAGTGGGGTAATTCTGTTCATGTTTCTTTAATTGCCGCGAAGCATACGCGATCACCCTGTCATGTTGCATCAAAACACACCCTAGCCCCACTCGTGAAGCATCAAGACCATAAATCCGCCTGATCCTGAAGGCAATGATAGCACTGGTGTCGTAGTCAGTAGAGCCCATAGCTGCTGGAAACTGTGCTCACACTCCTCCATCCAATGGAAGCGAACTCCCTTCCGGGTCAACCCGGTCAAAGGTGTAGCAATGCGAGAGAAGTCCTGCACGAATCTCCTGTAATAGCCTGCCAGCCCTAGAAAGCTGCGAACCTCCGTCACTGACGTGGGTCTAGGCCAACTCCGAACTGCCTCGATCTTCCTCGGGTCTACACATATACCATCTCGTGTAATCACGTGCCCCAAGAAGTCTCGCTGTCTAGCCAGAAAGCACACTTGGAGAATTTGGCGAAAAGCTGATGCTCCCTCAAGGTCCGCAGTGTAATCCGCAGGTGCTGCTCGTGCTCCTCTCTACTCCGAGAATACACCAAGATATCGTCAATGAACACTATGATGAACAGATCAAGATACGGCCGAAAAATACGGTTCATCAAGTCCATAAATGCTGCTGGCGCATTGGTGAGTCCGAACGACATCACCAAAAACTCATAATGGCCGTAGCGCGTGCGGAAAGCTGTCCTAGAAATGTCCTCCTGTCGAACCCGCAGCTGATGGTAGCCTGATCGCAAATCGATCCTCGAAAAGTATCCTGCCCCCTGAAGCTGGTCGAACAAATCATCGATGCGTGGCAAAGGATACCTGTTTCGCACTGTCACCCTGTTCAGCTGGCGGTAGTCAATACACAGACGCAAACTGCCGTCCTTCTTCTTGACGAACAGGACAGGAGCACCCCAAGGAGAAATACTGGGTCGAATAAGTCCCTTATCCAGCAAATCTTGCAACTAACCCTTCAATTCTCTAAGTTCCGCCGGGGCCATCCGATAAGGCGGAACAGAAATAGGCCCCGCGCCAGGAACCAAATCAATACAGAAAGAAATATCACGCTCGGGCGGTAGCCCAGGAAGCTCGTCAGGGAACACATCAGGGAACTCGCTAACAACCGGAACCTGATCCATCGGAACCTCTGTAGCTCTAGTATCGCAAACATAGGCGAGAAATCCCTGACATCCCTTCCGCAAAAGCTGTCCAGCGTGAACAGAAGAAATCACACTGTGAGGGGTGGCACCACGGTCCCCCAACACAACAACAACCGACTCGCCGGGAAAACAAAATCGAACTGTCTTCTCGTGGCAGTCAACAGAAGCATAGCACGTGGCTAACCAATCCATGCCCAAAAGAACGTCGAAGTTCAACATCTCAAGAAGGATCAAATCGACAGGCAACTCTCTCTCGCCAATACGGACGGTACAGGATCGGAACACGTGCCTAGCAACAAACGACTCTCCCACAAGAGTAGTCACAACAAGCGGCTGGTCAAGCAAACCGGACTCTCTACCCAAACTCGGCACAAAGTGTGTGGATACGTACGAGTGCGTGGATCCGGGATCGAATAACACGTGTGCATCAACCGAACATACAGGAAGGATACCTGAGACCACCGCATTGGACGCCCGCGCGTCCTGATGCGTCAAAGCAAAAACTCACGCCTGTCCTCCACCTGCAACTAACTGTCCCTTGCCGGCCGCTGGCTGCCCTCTGCCTCGGTCACCTCGTCCTCTATGAACAAATCCTCCGCGACCACGACCTCTCTGTGCATGCGTCTGACGCGGAGTAACAGTAGGTACTATCGGCAATGCCGTCTGGGGTGGTGAAGGTGGTAATGTAACATGCGGTGCTGCCGCCTCACTCCGGGGTACCTCCGGACAATCTCGCACACGATGATAAGAGCTCCCGCAACGGTAACATCCCGATGATGGTCGTTGACCCTCCTGGGGATAGGGGCTAAACAATCGGCCTCGCCTCGAATCTCTGCCACCTGCAAGGTGCCTGTCACGACGCCGAAAAGGCCGTCTCTGCACTGACCTATCTGCACGAACTCTCTTCGGCTCTGGGACTGCTGAAGTCTCAGCAAGGCGCTCCTCAACCAATAAGGCTGCATCTACAGCTGATGCATATGTCTCGTAGTGCTGCGCGCTAATCGCAAGGAACAGTGGTGTGAGCAAGCCTCAGACAAATCTCTTAACTCGCAACTCCTCAGTAGCCACTAGGTACGGAGCATAAACTGATAGCTCGGTGAACAGCACATCGTACTCTGCCACTGACATCTCCGGAGTCTGGCTTAAGGACTCGAACCTGCGTGCTCTAGCATCTCTGACACTCAGGGGAAGAAAGCGGGCAAGGAATAGCGTCACGAACTCTGTCCAGGTCACAGGAGGAAGACCTGCTGCTCTACCCTTCTCGACTGATTCGCACCATTTCTGCGCAAGACCTTCCAGGCGAAAGCTCGCGAACTCAACCCATCTCGCATCTGCGCATCTAAGTGAACGACATATCCGCGCCATCCTATCAATGAAAGACTGTGGGTCCTCGGCCACATCGGTGCCTGTGAAGACCGGTGGCTTCAGTCTCATAAACTCTGACAGCGATACTGTAATAACCTCTGTAATCGCAGGTGCAACTGCCTGCACTGTGGGTACCACTGCGGTCTCTGCAACGGGTGGAACTACCTTTGGTCGCTGCGCTCGAAGTGTCTCAACTAGAGATCCCATCATCTGGCGCATCTCCTGCATACTGGATCCCATCGTCTGGCGTATCTCTTGCACACCAGCTCCTAACATAGCAATCTGATCTGTCACGGCAGGAACAGCCTGCTCGGGCACAACCGGTGTACTACCCGGATCAGTCCTCGTCTCGGACGAGTCAACTCGAATCTCGGCCCTCGTGGCCGCTCTCTGCGCCCTCGTAGTCTTTGGCGGCATAATGGCTGAAAAGAACAATAGGATTCAATAAGGATATGGAAATCGAATCGCAAGAATGTATATACTCAAGAAGGAATTTAAATCAACAAGTTCTAAGGTCGCGTAGGCGGAGTACCGTGTCGTGAGTATGCCGCGGAACATACACACGATACGCTACCCTGCTGCAGCTACCTACTCCATCATACCAGGGTCATCCTACACTTCGAAAGGTAAAACCTACGCTCTGATACCAACTTTGTCACGACCCAAAGTTTGGCCCGTGACCGGCACTTAACCACGTAACGTCTACAGGCGTAACACGACTAAGTGAACCGAAAACCCAGAAATCAAACCAGTAAAAGTATAGAGTGTTATAAGTTTTAAATGAAAGCACTTACTAACATGTTAAGAAATCTAAGTAAACAATCACCAAGATAACAATATACGACGCCGTAGCGAAGATCAAGATCCACAAGTGGGAACATCACAGATAGAATAAACTGCAAGTACAGTCGGCTCACAACGAGCTCGACACCAGAATACAAATAATAAACATCATCGTCCTCACACTGTCTCTAAGTCAAATACATACATGGTAGATAGAGAATACTAGATACAACAATGTACATAACTGAAAGATAAACAGATACCGTACAAAACCCACCTATCAGCAAAAGAGCTAGTACACCAACTATGGGGTATCTGTGTCAAAAGATGCAAAACGCAGCCTGCCGCGACTACTCCGAAGGGCAACCTGCAAACACTGTGGCACAACGGGGGTGAGTTGCCAACTCGTGAATAGAAAGAACATATAAAGGTAATCGCGAGCATGCACGTACTACGCTACTCTATCATATGCCAACAGATAATATCAATATGTGATAAGTAGTATGTGCAATAATCATGCAAGTGCTCTATCAGGTAATATAACTACAGGATGAGGTACAATAATAAATGCTGAGCATGGGCAATATAACATCTACACGGAATGTCAACATGGAATATATAATCGGTGTCCATCAATGCACCCAGATCCCCCAAATAGCTCAGGCGTCGGCACTCTCATCGGCCCTCTAATCCTGTAAATCTCTGAGAATCACGAGTGCCCAACATCGGCACCCAAATATCATAAATACTCATGTCCAGCATCGACACGCAAATCTTCATCCATCGGGCCTCGTCAGTCCGGGTCAGCCCACGGGCTCCGTCTGCGGTATCGGCCCTCGGCCCCGGCAGCACGGATCACCCCGCATCCATCTATCGACTCTGATCAGTATCCACCGGATAACTGTCAGGTCCAACCAATCACCGGTAGGTAGTAGTCCCTCTGCTAGGCTCACCGTCTACTACACAGCGAAATCGTTCTCGCCCCGGGGTACCATACCGGGTCCATCACGTACCCGTAATCGGCCTCAACCAGCTCCTCGATTCGGGTTCACATATATCACTCTAGCACCGAGGAAACACATGGTGGACGCACCGAAATATCATATCAAGGGAACCGAGTTTTTAAATGATTACATATTTGAAATAGCCAGGTTCCCAAATCCAGAAATCACATGTAATCCAAACCAATATGCAAGTCAATGATCCGATATGATATGTGCATCAAATATGAATATCATGTCAAGTCACATAAAGATGAGCTACAACATAACGATCCGATGTGATATATGCATCAAGTATGAATATCATGTCAAGTCACATATAGATGAGCTACAACATAATGATCCGATGTGATATATGCATCAAGTATGAATATCATGTCAAGTCACATATAGATGAGCTACAACATAATGATCCGATGTGATATATGCATCAAGTATGAATATCATGTCAAGTCACATATAGATGAGCTACAACATAATGATCCGATGGAAATTCTACAGTGTGAGTGTCATGGAAATTACTAACGGGTGTGTGTAACATGCAGGATAATGCTCGTGCAACATGGACCGTTAGTAATGGTGCGGTGTTCTATCAATTCTAGTTTATATCCATATAGCAGGGAATGCAGTATGCATTAAATAGTAGCCATGCACAGTCAATGTATGTAAATGTAGCTATAAGGTCCTATCAGCCCTGACGTAGAACGCCATGCGGGCGATATCCCCGTAGATGTTAAATCTACTCACCGTAGTCTCTCGCTAGGTATAGCCAACAACTTATTTCCCCTTCTGCGCGGCGTCCGCCGTACTCGCCTGTGAACCTAGAATTACACAATACATCATACATAAGCTTGAAGTCACACAAACACGACATTAAAGCCGAACCAGTAACTCGTGTCGTGAACCAAGCGCGCGATTGCGCGATACGCTAAAACGTGTGATTACGCGCCTGATGCCACTCCGACGCGTCGCGATACGCAGAAACCCAAAACCCATACACACGTATCACGCGTGTCGCGAAGATTAAAAAAAATACGGGAAAATAGGTATTCACCTCCAGATTTTGATAGAGAAATGATATTGTAAAACTATATATACCAAAATAACCCACATAGCAGCAGACTCCAGTGGCCCAAACCCCAAATCCCAACTCACCCATCTGGCCGCAAATTGCGGCCAGAATGAATATTCCGGCGGCCTGGGTAGGGGGGTGGGCTCCCAGGTTTGGTGTGTGCACTCTATACCCCCTATACATGCTACAGTAACATCTAGTTTTGTTCTGGAACATCTCGGGTAGTAGCAGATCCTACAGAGCCTTAAATCAAGTTAAAATCCACACTTTTGCACTAAAATGGAACTTTATGGTATTTCTGTGCGAACTGAAACAAAACCTGGCCTAAAATAGCTCTAATAACACATAATAGAGCTAACTCAACTAACAAAACCCTAATCTAACATGTGAATCACAAATATCCTTTAATATCACTAAATTGCACAAAAATGAGATTTTTGCTAAAGAATACTACAAGTTTAAGGAAAAGGAGTGCTAACATGAGTTAATACCTTCAAAACACCTTATGAAACACCAAAACTCTCAGCTTTTGCACCAAGTGTGCAGATTTGCCTTCAAACACCCCAAATAGCCCCTTTTTCCATGGTTTTGTGAAGGAAAAGTGTTGATTTGTGTAGGGTTTTGTTTGGGAATCAAGGAGAAGTGAAAAAGAGAGGAAAAGATGAAGGAAAGCTAGGGTTTTCTGCTGAAATCTCCAGAATTTTCTGAAGTGAGGAGAAGAGAGAGAGAAGAGCAAGGAAATGGGGTCAAAAGTCAACCTCTTACCTAACACCATGCTTCATTTCTTTTTATTAGGATTTGAATTATAAAAAGGGTTATGATATGAATAAAATGGTGGGGATAAGTTAGCAACCATGCAACAAAAGAATTGGCTAACACTTTAAACCTAGGTCTCAAAAAGGCTAAGTGTGCAAGTGTACACTACAAGGGAAAAAATTTCCAATTTGCTAACACGACTAAATATAAATAGTAAACCCGACTAAAATAACTAATAATCCTATGTACACATATATAATAACACGTACAATTACTAATTATCACGAAAAACATTCTAACGGAAATTCAAAGTGTTACAAGTCACTTGGTCGGGGCTATGGGGCGTAGCTATCTAGTAATGTTACCCGGCGAGCGTTCGCGTATAATACAAGATTGCGACGGAGTTTTGATCCGAATCAAAACCCTGCGGCAACCGATCAAAAGAGACTAAATTGCTATATTTACAAAATTCAAACTAGTTTTTACAAAACTAATTATTGTGGATTCCAAATATTGTATCACATATCACAGATAGCTAGACGATATTAAACATTTCGATCGAATCAACAAACACCTACATTTCTCAGAGATCTCAATACTTGAGTCACATTTAAAAATACCCAGACAGTGCCCCAAGCACCTACGGACCCACACAAGAAAGCACACTCCCTACCTCACCAACGGCGCGGCGGAACCACCGCCAAAGGCATGCTTTGGCCGCGCTTCCGCGGCCGTTTGGTTGAGTTAGGCCGTCGTTTTTCTTTTGGGTCCATAGAAAACCATGCACAATTTTCTGAATATTTTTAATTGGAAAAATAACAACTTTTGAAAAAAATTTCAGAGAGTGGGAAATCCGGGTTTCGAAAAGTCGATCGAACACTTTTAACTTTGCCTAGACAACGCCTAATGCTCTAGCAAGGCTTTGATACCACTGCTGGGTTCGCTTAGCACCCCGACATGGTTTCGGCAAGCATCAAGTATGCTATTTTAAAATTTTAGGGTGCCGAGCGAGCCCGAACCAAGGATCTAACTAGAGAATTAGGGTTTAATTAAGCAAGTAAACAACTTTACTCTAAGTGAACAAGAAATACAACCTTTATAGACCCCCTGCACAATTTTCTGAATATTTTTAATTGGAAAAATAATAACTTTTGAAAAAATTTCCAGAGAGTGGGAAATCCGGGTTTCGAAAAGTTGATCGAACACTTTTAACTTCGCCTAGACAACTCCTAATGCTCTAGCAAGGCTCTGATACCACTGCTGGGTTCGCTTAGCACCCCGATATGGTTTCGGCAAGCATCAAGTATGCTATTTTAAAATTTTAGGGTGCCGAGCGAGACCGAACCAAGGATCTAACTAGAGAATTAGGGTTTAACTAAGTAAGTAAACAATTTTACTCTAAGTGAACAGGGAATACAACCTTTGTAGACCGGTCCTTCACTTCTAAAGCTCCGTATAGTAATCCCCTTGCTCCAAGTACTGGTCTCCCGGACTCTCGTTAGGCTCCACTAGGCAAAAGGAACGAACTTGCTTAAAGATCTTCGAGGTCGAAGATGATCTACGTCGAAGAATCGCTAACTCAAGCTACCTCTTCACTTATTGATGAACTAGTGAAGAAACAACCTATACTAAATGGCTAGTTTGGTATAGATTGGTGAAGTGAGAATTTTGCTCACTTTAGAATTATTTTTCTCTTTTTCTTTTTTTCTCACAAGAAAGCTAGAAAGCAAAAATGGAGATGAAGAAGAAGATGAATCATTGCAACCATGGGTGAGAAAATATCATATATAAACTCATGTAGAGACTTAACCAAGGCTAAAGATAATGGTTAGGTTAATAAATATCTAGAGTAAAACAAAATTAGTGGACTAAATCAAGGTTTCCATAAGCTTCTACAAGAATCTTAACCCATGGCTTTTTCCACCTAATTTTGTTTTCCCCTTAATAATTAAATCCCCAAATTATCTTAAGTATGGTATGAGTCTCATACACCCATGTCCAATGTATCATCAAGCATGAAACAAAATAAATACATTAATATATATCACATATATATTTATATGTATTTGGAGATAACATTTTCTTAAGTGAGATAATATTAGTTAATGTATATTGATATATCAAATATTATACACTAAATTATTAAATCAACACTTGATTTAATAACCCGACTGTATCGCATACAACCGACTAATATCATTTAATAAATTATTGAATCAACACTTGACTCAATAATCCGGTTATATCACATATAACCTATATCGCGAGATTAGAATACGGTATCACATACACGTATTAATCTCGGTCCCGCACATATCACATATGTGCCCTACTTCGTTTCGCATGAGCTAAGAAACCTTTGTGTAGGACTCTAAATACTCGTCAATACGCCGGCAGTAGGTGATGATCATATCAGTCACCCACAAGCCGTCAGCGGTACTAGCTGGATGTAACGGCTACCCGGGTATTGAGCGATCAAAAGATCAATAAGCAAGCTTGTTCATACTCCCGTGAATACATTGAGTAACACTACCGTACAGTCCGGTCTCTTCGTCTGATATGTCGTATATCGAGTCTGGGGGTAAACGTGAGACCCCAATAACTTGATAAGTCATACCGATGCGAGGCTCATAACGGGTCGAGAAAGTACTGATAACACTTACCGGTAAATCACAGTTTCCGCCATGGCCAGGGACTTCCAGTTATGGCCAATCGAGGACACCGCAACATCAACCTACAATACCGGGAGAGACGAATCCCCTCCTATCGCTCATTGCCTCCATGTAACTCGGGACTGTACCCAAAAACCACCGTTTTGCATGCTCTCTTAAACGTGGTAAGGTGGAAATCAAAGCACGGTAGGAATCACACAAGACTCTATGGCGATCTCGGGTCTAAAGACTAACCTTTACCAGTGTCACCAGAGAACTGCTATCTGACGATAGGTATAATACCATCTAGGAGTTCTCGGTGAGTCCTGTTTATTGTACCTAGTCTCCACTGAGCACCCGTATACAATCTTTGATGTCAAACACCATTGGATGTGGGATCATCCATCGCCCATCAAATGAGTTAAGAAGCGTATACGCTAGTCTACTCTGGAATATCGATACCCTGTCTCAATACACCCTCGACTAGCAATAAAGGATGAACTTATGGACTACCCTGGCCCCACTAGTATAATCTGCATCATAATCCTGGTAGTCAAGTACATCCTAAGGGCTTTATCAACATGTGAGAGCAAAACAGTATCACAATACTAGTCTACATATTAAGATAAAGAGTAATCATATAGCATACTATCATGTCGAGAAAGAAAGTCCTCCCTATATATGTCCAAGTATCCATTATAATTGAAGGGTTACCCTAGTGCCCCGGCCAACTTCCGTGGCCAAATGCGGAACAAAATTTTTCTAACGAACAAAAACCTTGGCACTAGTTTAACTCTAAACCCGGATCTTTCCATAAAACTAACTAGCTACACTAGGAGAGCTCTATCTACTATGAAAGAAGATATACCAAGAGGCCCAAGTCCTTCGGTCTTCTCTCCTTGTCATGTGCTCCAAGTGGTCTCCTTGAACTTGCTTAATCTCCAACTCCGGCTCCATCGGTCCTCCGGGATCGAGCTTGTTCTCCAGTCTTGCTTTGTCGTAGATGATCCACCCGAGGGGTATGATCCATGGCTCTAGCTCTTTGCTAAATATCAAAAGAGCAACTAGAGAACTTGGGATGCTAGTCCAAGTAATCTAGGATGTAGTTTTGGAGTTCTAAGTGTGAAGCTATCTCTTTCTTGCCTCTTCACTTGATTCTCAACACATGAGAAGGTAGTGAAGAGGAAGAAGATGAAGGTGGAGGAAGATAGAGAGGAAAGAGGAGAGCAAGAGCAAAAAAGAGCTCAAGAAAAATAATGAAGCATATCATGAAAGAGAAAATACACACATAGGTTTTGTGTATGATTTCTTTCATTAAACAATTAGCAACCATGCTTCAATAGTAACTCCAAAATGAATTATAAATTCATTTGACTACTATTGAAGCATGGTCACTACCTTTGCTCCCTTACCTCTCACTTTACACCTCATTTCCATTTATGAAATAAATGGAAAATCCAAAATGGGGTGGCCACCTTCTAGAAGGAAAACTGTAATAAATATGGATTTCCGTCTACTGTACATACATACCGGCAATCAGATAAAAATCCGAACGCCCAAGGAGATAGAATAACACGAAGAACGTAATACTAGAATATATATACCGAGATACATATATGTAAATTATTAAATCAATACCTGATTTAATAATCCGGCTCAAACCCGAGCCGGCTAGTATTACAAACTGTCTGATCGAAAATCCGAGTACAAAGTACATCAATCGATCGAACCCTGACGTATCCAATACGGCTACTACATTCTTTCGCCTGAATCAGGGAAACCCTCTGTGTGGGACTCTAAAGACTCGACAGTACTCTGGCAGTGGGTTTAACCATAAGCACGTCAGCGGCACTAGCTGTACGTAACGACTACCCAGGCACCTGTCGAAAAGAAAGCCGATGAGCAAACTCATCCGGATCTCCTACTGAGCCTATCCGTGACAATATCCGTATAGTCCGGTCTCTTCGTCAAAGAGTATCGCATACCGGGTCTAGGGGATGGTGAACGTCAAACCCTAATAACCTGATAAGTCGTGCCGATGTGGCTTAGGACCAATCCGGGAAACTACTGATCAACCTACCAGTAAATCCCAAGTGCCTTGGCCAAGGTCTTATGGTCCTGACCAATCGAATCACAGTGCGATATCGACTCCCTATACCGAGAGAGACGAATCCCCGACAATCGCTCACTGCCTCCATGTGGCTCGGGACTGAACCCAACCAAAACCTGTTTGCACGGCTCGGTAGAGCCGTGGTAGGGTAGTGATCAAAGTTCAGTGGGAACTCACACGAGACAAATGCCGATCTCGGGTCCAAAGACTAACATGTACACATGTCGCCTGAGAACCTCCATCTGACGATAGGTATAGTACCACATGGAAGTCCTCGGCGAGTCCGTCCAGTGTACTCACACCAAGTGAGCACCTGTATACGATCTTAGGTGCATCAGACCAATGGCTGCGGGACCAACCATCCCCCGACGGGGCTAGAAACGTACACACCAGTCTACTCTGGAGTATCAGTGCCCAGTCTCGATACTCACGCGACTAGGGACCATTTAAGGATGTGCTTATGGACTACCCTGCTCCCACAAGTATGATCGCCATCACAACGCAGGTAGTCAACCAAGATCCTAGGGGCTTTATCAACATGTAACCGCAATATGTAATAACGAGTATGACATATGCCATATTAAGATAAAGACAAACCACAATAGTATACTACCGTATCGAGTCTTTATCAATATGTGCAAACCAGATATAACAACAATATAAATAAATACACATATCCCGATAAAGACAAGTCAAATGATGTACTATAAAACTGAGCAAGATTGTTCTGTACATACATATCCCTAGTATCCATATGTATACATATACAATACTGGCCTCTAGGGCATATACATCCAACAATCTCCCACTTGCACTAAAGGCCAGTGATTGGCATACCGAATACCCAACGTCTGCTCTAAGGCCAGCTGCTGGTGTACCGCATACCCAACATCCCAAAAAGTCGCTCGAACTGTGCTTGAGGGAGGGCCTTTGTAAATGGATCCGCCGTGTTGTCTTTCGTATCCACTCTCCGGACCTCGATCTCCTGGCGTGCCGTACACAAGAATATATCCGCCGTGCTTGGGATAGTCTCCTGGCGTGCCGTACACAAGATTATAATTGTACACAAGAAACTATCCCAAACACAAACCCCTAAGGCTATCTTACAATTATAATATATATATTATACTCGGGGTGTTTGGGATAGTTTCTTGTGTTAAGCCAACGGAGTTTCAGGAGTCCCGTATTAACCTCTTTTTTTATTTTACTCGAACATCAGTCAGGTTGACTCATCCACAGCCTAGAACCCCGATGCTAACACATGAAATATGCCCGTGTTTCCTTGCTTCCGGGTCCCACTCTTGAGCTCGTGAATAATTCTACGGCTGCATTGACATTCACACTTGGAACTTAATGTTAACATAGTTACCATATAGAGACCCATAGTACATATTCATCCATAAACATATACTTTTACTCGTCATATATATTCCATAATTGTCATTTTCTTTACTCTTACTTTATTCCTTGGGACTTACTGAGCGCTAGTTCGCTGACGAGCATTCCACCCATTTTTCTTCTCTTGGAATGTTCGTCAGATACGGTTGAAACGGAGGAAGTGGAGGCCACAGAGGAGGACTATAACCAGATCGCTGCTCAAGACTAGCTCAGCTTCACTTTTCTTCAGTTTATGTATGTCACATGTTTAGGCATTTTCTTTTATTGTATTTACTTTCCAGCGGAAACTCATGTACTTATAAATATTTGAAGTTGAATGTAAATAAAGATATTTGTTGAAAAATTTTACAGTCTTCATTTATTCTTATATTGTGTATTATTGTTTCAATGCGCTTAGTATTTTTATTTAGGAAATGACCTTCTCTGGATAAATATGCCACGAGTTTGCCACGTCATCGTTTCCGTCTACTGGGAAGCGGGGCATGACACACCTCATGATGGTTATGTGATAAAGTTTTGATGTGAGGTGTGAACAAGTTGCCCGCTTGACACTCTTCTGTCTTTTAACACCAGAGTGCATATGAGATTGAATTAGAAGAAAAGAATGGTCCTAAAAATCAATTGAGGATGTCAGAAGAACATTGAAAGAAGTCGGGCCCCAGAGATCACCACTTGACCGACCAACGATTCAATCTGGCCGCCTGGGGCAGCCTGGACTTGCCCCTTGGCCTTGTGCTCTTGCCATGGTCCCATATCTGTCATATCATGTAACTTGCATACTTCGTTTTACCTGTTGAGTTTCCTATAAATAGCAGATCTCTGGATGAGTTTTATATTGGTTTTTGAGTGGGATTTTAATTGTAATTACTTGAGTACTTCTTCTTCTTCTCTCTTTAAGGTCTCATATTGAGAGCTCCATTATGGAGGTTAAAGTTGTACTCTAATATTGTAACTCAATGCCCTCCATTTGTTAATACACCAGAACTTTTTTTTTTTGGTCTTAATTTCCTTGTGTATTTTCTTTGCTTGTTCTTCATGTCATACTCTTTTATCTCTCTTTGTTATTTTGATATGATGGAGTAATCTTTCTTTGGCTATGGTGATGGTAAGGGTTGGTGATGAAAGGCAAAGCCTTCCTCCATTCCCTTGTGATTGTTATTATGCTTAAATTTTGATTGTAACTTTAAGATTATATTATGGTTATTGTTTGATAGGGTATTTAGTTTTAAATGGTTACTTGGTAACCTTTAACTTATACCCTATTGCCTCATTACATCCATAAGCAATATTAAGGTTAAAATCAATATTAGTGTTAAGCTAGGTGAGTTGTTTAGATATGGTATTTTGCTTGATGTTGTTTGATATCCCTCTTTAGCATATACCCTATACTATCACCCATACACTTAGCAAGTTTAATGCTAAGTTTATTTCTTATTTTCTAATTGGTGTTTGTTGCTGTGGTATGCTTTTGTGATCCTAAGTGATGTGCTTTGATACGACATGCTTAGACATACAAACGGTAAGTGAGAACGTAACAGATTCGTTTCATTCCTCACGTTTTGAATTCATCGTCTTAATGGTTTATGCATCGTAACCCGTCTTACTAAGCCATGCTTCATTTCCGTTCTAACAAGAGGAGTGAACACTCATGATCAAGAGAGAGGAGAAGACTTCGCTACGATTTGTCCATCCGAACCGGAGCTACAGCCGCTTTCACCTTTTCTTATACTTCGTTTTTCTAATTTCGTGACAAACAAACAAACCGATTCTTTTCTCTTTTAAACTTTCAATAAGAATTCTTAATCACTAATTCTCTGGAGATCGAGCCGTACACTTGCGGTTATAAAATATTTTAAAACGAGACGTAGCTCGCGTGCGCATTATTTCGACAAAAACCTTTTTTTAAAACTAAAGGCATACGCGTGTGAAACTTCAACAAGAATACATAACACAACAAAAAAGTGATGATATTCAAAATAGGCATTGTTATCTTCTGAAATGTACTTATAAAAAGTAGAGATTATGTCGTAGATTGTTCTTAGGGTTTTCTAGGCCTGTAGCCCCGGAAAGGTGCTGGATGGACGGTAGGGCGCTTTTGTTTTAGTGGGCGGGCCCCACTCCCACGACACGAGCTCGAGTAACATTTTGTTCGGTTGAGTTGAACTGAAACCTTGTGTTATGGGCTGGGTATGGAGTTCTATGCTGATATTTGTTTCTCAAACCAGATACTTGCTTATATTGATCTTGTAAATCTCTGGGTATTTGTGGGTTGAGGTTAACTCGGTATTTATTCTCTGCATTCTAACAAAATAAATAGTAGAGATTGTGTCGTGGATTGTTTAGAGTTTTCTAGGTCCACAACAATGGAAATATGCCAGACGATAGGACGCTTGGTTTTAGTGGAAGGGCCTCACTCCTTCCTACCCCCGAAAAAGAGTGGCTATTCTGCAACAAATAATAGCAGTGGTGCTCTGCTCCAATCCTAGCCACAAATTCTACGTGCAAAGCATGTAGAATACACCAATACCAAAGTTCCCTGTTTCATATTAATGTCGACCGTTCATTTCTATTGTGGATGAATCTGAACCGTTGGAAATAATAATATGGATGTTATTATTTCCATAATAGCAGTCACTCCGAATCTCTTCCAATCCGGGGGGCTCGGGTATTCTTAATTAGCTTTTGGGCATTACAAATCTTTCTTTTATTTATCATGCACCCGATGTGCAAAATGCCCCTGATTTTAGCTCATAAAAAAGTACTTGAGCTCAACCAAAAAACTCAAGCGTGCTCTGTTCTCTGTGAGCATCGCTGCTTAAAAAAATCCCAGCCATGGGGAAACCGCCGCCGCCGCCGCCGCCGGAGGTTCCAGACGACGGGCACTGCTGCAGAAGAAATGACGGAAAAGGGTGGCGATGCCGCTTCCCGCGCTTTGGCGGGAGCGTCTTCTGCGAGAGGCACCAGTCCTACATCGAGTCCCGCAAGAAGAAATCTAGGGATTTCAGACCCAGGGTTTCGAACCCTAGAGCAGCCCCCATCGAGCCCGAGCCCGAGCCCATCGAAAAGAGTCTCGAGCTGATCAAAGGCGAGGAGGAAGGAGTCGTTAGGGTTTTGAAGCTCGGCCAGATTTGGGCGTTTTCTGCAGAAATCGATGGATTCCCTCGCTCCTACGCTCGAATCGACCACATTGTGCCTCTCGAATCTGCAACCCTAGTAAAAGCCACGCCTTTGATTCTCCACCCCATCTCAGACGAAGAGATTTCGCTCTCCAATGAAGGCCTTTCCTTAGCCTGCGGGTTGTTCAAGCTCTCCGAATCCAATCTCACCAAGAAAATCACTTCCTTTACTCATAAAGTTCGAATCCAGACCGAAGAAAACGGGGGTTTGTTTTATAAGATTTTCCCCAAAAAGGGCGAGATTTGGGCGGTTTATAAGAAATGGGATGAGTTCAACAAGAGGTTTGAGTACAAGTTGGTTGAGGTTGTGTCGGATTTTAGTGAGGGAGATGGAGTGGATGTGTTTGGGTTGATTCGAGATGAGAGTAAGGACGAAATTTATCGGAGGCACGTGCATGAGGGGTACCAATTGATGCGTAGTTTCTCGAGGGCTTACTTGCCGATGTTCTCGCATAAAGTTATGGCTTCTAGATTCGAAGAAGGCGGTGAATTGTTTTGGAAAACGATACACTTTTTGAACCAGGATTTTGGTAAGACAGTGTCAATATAACTAGCTTAGGTTAGTTAGGAAGAAACATATATACTTTTTGAGTAAATGGTATTTTGATATGTGGTTACGAACTTAGGATGGAAAATCAAGCAAGATAGATGAGCTTGTTTACATCCTTGGTACAATGGAGCAATTGGGGAATGCGAGAAATAGACAATTTTGGCAAATATTACGATGTTATGGTTTTGTTTCTATTCTAATTTCATGGCCTCTCACGCAGCAGTTTATTGTAACTTCTGCTATTTGATATGCTCTACCGATACTGCTGTTAAGTAAAACTATTTTCCCCTCATATTGAGTAAACGAAATTTTGCTTTGTAGTTGCTATGGAAAGTGAATAAAGATGGATAAGCTTTTATATTTCATTAACGCAATGAAGTAGTTGGGGAACGCTAGAAATAGATGAGTTTGTAGCTGTTTCTGTTCTAATTTAGTATCTTTCTCGGCCTTCCGTGAAATCGGTTTATTTCATGTTTCCTATTTGATGTATATTTGTAATTCTTTTTTTCTTCTTCTTCTGGAGCTTAAGTTGATCAAATCTTTCATTGGTTAATGAAAGCAATCAGAAACTTATGTATTTGCATGTTTTTTTTTCCATTCATGAGTTTTCAGATACATGCGCATGCATATATGTCAGAGGTGTATGATATTACTGAAATTTACTTGCGCTCAACATGTTTGTAGAACACAATTTTTACTCTATGTTAGATACAATCATATTCCCGGTTTTAATGCAAAGTTATGTGCATCTCAATACAACCAGTTTTTTGGTATCCAATAATTTCTTTTTGTAGGAATAGTATCCAATAGCTAGTCGTTCCTTTCAATCGTTTATAATTTTCTGAATTTCTTCAAATTCGTTACCTATGGCTACCTACTCAATATTGCTTTAATATTCCTCTGCCTTCTATTATCAGGAGGCAAATTCAAGATTGTAAATTTGAGACATTTTTTTTCTTTCTCAGTTCATTAACATCACACAATTATCGAGTGTTATATTTATGCAAGAGAGCATTATCCATGCATTTCATTGATCTAGCTAGGCTATTATTGTTCATCTTCATCAATGCAAGCTAAAGAAAGTATGATGAAATATCAAAATAACTGTTTTTGTCTCTTGTTGATATTGATCAGCTTAGTTTAGTAAATATTTCCTTGTTTGTTGTAGAGCTGGATACTTTAACTAGGTATTTATTCTCTTCTTCTAACATTTGTGGGTTGAGTTGAACTGACACCTTGCGTTATCTAAAGGTATGGAGTTCTCTGCTAATATTTTGTTTCTCAAACCAGGTACTTGCTTATATCTTGAAAATCTATAGCATGTCTGTATGGTTATCATGGGAAATGTTCTAGCATGTCTTGACATCTCAATGATAAACTGCAAGCATCAAATCAATGTCTGAAAACGTAAATTATAGCTATGTTGTAAAATAACTTGCTATTTTATAAAAAATCTGTTTCTTCTTACAAGCAGGTGGAACAAAAGAAACTCAAAAGACTGCAAGGTGAATCAGGTGACGGCATTGCTGAGGAATTGGAGATCTCAGTACATGATGCATAAACTGAGACTCAGTCTTAAGGTATATTTAATTTCTGAATTTTTATTGTCTCTTTTATCACATTCATTTGTAGTAGAATCGTTGGATATGTACTTATGTTGATTTCTCAAGCATTGTAGAGTCATCTTCTCTCTTTATGTTGATGTGTTATTTGAAATTACTATTAGATGCTTGGATGATTTCTAGAGTTATAGTGATTAACAAGTGTAAAATTATAGGAGTTGATTAGCTACATTCAGAAGGGGGGTATTGATTTTACATTTTTCTGAACCCTAGTATTTTTTTAAGAGTTCTCATATATTGAAGAGATATAAATTAGAATGCAATTCAGATTCTAAAACAAATTAATCATTGTGCCAAGAAACGTAAGATTTGTTGTTATTAAATTTTAAATATATTCTATAAGCATTTATTCATATAGTTGGAGAGTGGAATCTGACTAAATTTGTACAAAGTATATTTCACTAAATTACCATGACTTGTCAACGTTTTATGTAAAAAAAATTAAATTGAAAATAAATACCGTGGATTTAGTGAATTTCCCCTCAAAAAGAAAAAAAGAATCTTCAGTGTATTTTCAATTTAATTCAATATCTGGTTAATTTAGCCTTTAATTAATACCATATGGAAAAACTGCAGTGGAAAAATGATTTTTGACTGTAAATGGATAAAGGCTGAAAGTTCATTGTGTTATCCAAAAAATGTGAAGATTTATGGTATTTTCCTAAAATTTAGACTTGTAAATTATCTGAGAATTCAATAATCCAAGTCTCTAATAATTACGACTTAATTTCTTCGGTTTTTCCTTCGAACACAAATATACACAATTTTACAAACGTCTTTTCACTCACTCGCTCTCCTCCAACACCTTGAGCAAATTCTTCTCCAGCTCAAAATAGTAACACTAGCATCAAATCTCGGAAGCTTCATCAGAGAATTCGCTCCAGAAACACCCTCAAAAGGATGTGGAGTGTGTTCAGAAAACCTGGGTTGGTGGAGTGTTCAAAAACCCATTGTATCAGCATAGCTGTTTTGTCGATGAATATTCAGATGCATGCACATGTACACATCCAATGTTGTGGAATGCGATATGTGATTTCATGTGCTTGAGGACCGCATAGCGCATAAGCGAATTATGCGTACGTGAACGCATATGCAATTTGCATCATTTAAATTAATAAAATCCATATTGTTATGAATATAATTTACTTTAGCCCCATATTGCCTGTAGTGGAAGAGGTGGTCTATTACACCTCCTATATATATGTAGTAGGAACTCATATTTCAGTATTCCAATAAAAGTATTTTCCTCTTAACTCTCTTCATGGTTTCAGAATTTTGAAAAGAATTGAGAGAAAACCCTAATTTCCCAAAACAAAAACCTTAATTTCCTAAAACCAAAATCCTAACCCTATTCCTCTTTCTCCACTTCCAAACCCTAGCCTCCTCTACACAAACCCTAATTTCTTGATGCCCTAGCCACAACCACAGCCTCTGGTCCATGCCCTCGCCGTCGCCCTTAGCCCTCACCGCCGCTCTTGCCCTCGCTGCTGCCCCTAGCCCTCGCCGCCGCCCCCTAGCTCGTCGCCGCAGCCCTATGCCGCTGCCATCCGCCCCCGCCCCCGCCGCCCCATGCCGCTGGCGCCCTAGCCTTCGCTGCCACCTTCTCCAATGCCGCCGTCTCCTTTATGCCAACTGTAGCCCTCTTTTCGCGGTTACTGACGACGATATATTAGATTGTCCTGCTCTTACTTTTTTACTTTTATACTCGCTTGGGTGTTAGATAACCTTGTTTTCTCTCTCTTGTGATTTACTTTTGTGCCGTTCATCATGACTTCTGACGATGATAAAGTTAACTCGACCTCTGTCGTCCGTTGACTTCAAGGCGGATTTTCGCTTGACTACGATCTCTTTCCGGCGCGAAGAATTTTCTCCAATGGTCCAGTGCTGTTGAACGAGCCTTGCATATCAAAGGCCTTCTCTGTCACTTAACGAATTCTCCTCGACTCCAAAGATCCCCACTATGATATCTGGTTTCAGAATGACAGTAAGGTAATTGTTTGGTTGTCTAACTTTATGTATTTTCGCTGCTATACTTATATTGTCTTTGAAAACAGCTAAGGAGGTTTGGACACACCTTCGTTCTCTGTTCTCGTCTGAAGATAATTTACAGAAGCTCTATGATATCTTCCATACTTTTACTACGTCACTGTAGGAGAAGATATTTAGGATTTTGGTTCTCGCTTTGGTGGGCTTCTTCATCAGTGGAACGCCTATCAGCCCATCTTTACTGACCCCTGCTGTTGCTCGCCAACAACGAGAGGCTCTTGCTGGCGCTTTACTCTTGGCCCGACTACCAACAAGCTTTGAAGGCGTCCGCTCCCTTCTTTTTTCTCAGAGTGGATCTCCTTCCTTAACAAGCATTTTGTCGAGCATTTTGTCGTATGCTCACGATCTCTTCCCTATCTACTGAGCCTATCTCGACCGCACTTGTTGCTCGAGACCGTGGGTGGGGGACTTACACTCAGTCTCATGGGGCATCACGTGGTCGCCCCTTGGCTGCTCGTGGGCGTGGTCCTCGGGGATGCGGTCGTGGATGTGCCGGCCTTTATTGTGTTTACTGTGGCGGCATTAATTATCACGAAAACTGGTGTTGGGAGAAGCATGACTGCCCTGGTAATACACCTACAGCTCGTCAAACATCCACACCAGTTGCTACTGACCAATCTTCCTCTTCTGCCTGACAGCTAGTTTTATCCAGTGATGAGTGAGGCCACTTGCGTCGTCTCCTCTCTTCTTTAGCTCCTGCAAACCTTTCTACTCTGTCAGATATATCATTACTTTCTCATTCTAATTCGTGAGTCGCTGATTTCGGCGTCACAAATCACATATCTCATAATGAACCATCCGATCTTACTTCTAGTTTTCACAAGTTTATTTACACGGCTGATGGTAATATTACATCTGTTTCTGGCTCTGCTGATTTATCACTTTATCTTTACACCCGAAAAATGGTTTAATTGTGCCATCTTTAAAACAAAACCTGCTTTCTATTCGCTAGCTTACAAATGATTCAAATTGCTCCGTAACTTTTTATCCAGCTCTATTTGTGATACATGACCTTCTGACGAAGCAGCGGATTAGTGGGGGGCATGAGCAGAATGGATTGTACTACGTTGATCACCTTCCCAGTACGTCTGCCACTGTTTTTACTATTTAGTGGTATCGGAGACTTGGTCATCCCCTCTTTCTTCTTTACGTATTATGTTGCTCTTAAATTTATTAGAATTTAGTTGTGAATTCTGTATTCTTGAAAAACATAATCGCTGTTTTTTTCAGGTTAATAAGAGACATGATTTATTTTTTGTTTTAGCTCATTCCGATATTTTGGGTCCTTTTAAATTTCCAAGTGAGTTTGGTTAAAATTTTTTTGTGACACTTATTGATGATCATTCACGCATGACTTGGTTATATTTTCTGCATAATAAGTCTGAACTTTTGTCTACCTTTAAAATCTTTGTAGCTGAGCATACTAATCAATTTGGTATTTCGGTAAAGGTTCGTTCAGATAATGCTAAGGAGTATACAATGTTTTAAAAAGCGTCCGCTTAAGCGGCCGAGCGGGTTTCGCCGTTCTGCTTTATCCCGCTTAAGTGGGTGATATTGCATAACCTATTTTATTGATGTATACATCTCATAAATGTTATAAAGAGTATATAATTATTGTTATTGGAGTAAGAATACACAAATACCAATTAATACAACATTCCATCTTTCTTTTTCTCTTTTTCTACGTTTATATCTTTCGTGCTCGACTTGATAAATCCCACGGTTGTTGAGCCGATTTTGAGATAATTCAAGATTTGGGTTTCAAAGCTCCAAAATTCTGGTTTATCAACTTCAAGAAGTCGAGATCTAAATCGATTTTGAGCAATTCTTGAGTTTTCTATTTCGATTTCGAGCAGTTTTTGAATTTCGATCATGAAATTCCAATTCGATTTTGACTCCATCTGGTTTTGAGCTACAATCTTTTAGATATTTTTAAAAATAATTTGGTAAGTATTTTTACTGATTTGAGCTATGATGCTTTATGTTGGGCATCGAAAAGCTTATAAGCACTATATAAGCTAATAAATTCTAAGAAAATTTCAATTTTGTATTGAATTATTTGAGCATATTTTAGCAAATAATATATTGTCTAAGCAAATTTGTTAAATTTTGGGTTAAATTTAGCCATTTGCTAGTACAAAAACAACATAAAAATAGTTAGAATATAATGAGAATCATTATTTATTGACAAGAAAAGAAATAGTGAAGAAACACCACTGTTCTGATTTCTGAGCTGTCTGAGAGTCCACTTAACTGCTTAAGCGGCGCTTAAGTGTTTTGGCTACTCGACTGCTCCGCTTTTTTTTCCCGCTTTTAAAACACTAGGAGTATATTACCACAGAGTTTACTGTATTTTGTAAGACACATGGAATATTGCATCAAACTTCATGTTCTTATACTCCTTAGCCGACATTTACTTAAGATAGCTCGTTATCTTCTTTTGCATATGCATGTCCCTAAACGATTGTGGAATTTTGCGGTCTTAGCTGCCTGTTTTTATATCAATCGCATGCCTTCTCCGGTCTTAGGCATCCGGTCTCCTTTCTCTGTTTTGTTTACATAAGGCAATCCTTTTCATGTTCCTCCTAAGATGTTTGGTTGCCTCTGCTATCCTCATATTCTAGTTCCTCAGATATACAAGTTTGATCTTCAAGCTATCTGTATGGTGTTTGTAGATTACTCATGATCCCAGAAAGGGTATGTTTGTTTTGACTCTGCCACATCTAAAGTTTGTACTTCATGTGATGTAACCTTCTTAGCAGATCAAACATGTTTTCCAGCACCTTTCAAGGACCCCACTTTCACAATCCCGGTTTCTCACCTATCTTCCTCAGAGCTCGATTCCTCTGTTTCGTCATTGCGCCCTAGTTTTACGTCCGTGTCCCCTTATCCCCAGGTGTATCACCGTCGTGACCCAAAAGTTCCACCTCCTCCCACCATTTCTCTTTCTACTCCTAACGATTTTTGTGCAAGTACTCCGATATAGTCCACTGTTCCTGCTTCTTCACCATTGCTGCTTTCAGAAGATCTCTCTTTTCCTATTGCTTTACGCAAGGGTAAGCGTTCATGTACTACAGCATATCCGATTCCTAAGTTTGTTTTCTATCATAAACTAACACTATCTGCTTGTCAGTTTGTTTCTTCCTTCTCTACCATCACTCTTCCTTCCTAATTTTGGGATGCTCTTCAGCATCCAGGTTGACATGCAGTTATTTTAGAGGAATTTGCCGCACTGCGCTTTAATCAGATCTGGAAATTGGTACCTCCGTCTTCAGATAAGAAGGTTTTCGGTTATCGATGGGTTGTTACTATCAAGCAAAATCCAGATAGGACGATTGACCGTCTCAAAGCTCGATTGGTGGCCAAAGGGTTTACTCAGCAGTATGGTTTGGATTATATTGAGATTTTTTCGCTAGTTGCCAAATTGATCTCGGTCAGTGTTCCTATATCTTTGGCTGTTTTTAAGGCATGGACAATTCATCTGCTTGATGTGAAGAATTCCTTTCTTAATGGCGATCTTTCAGATACTATTTACATGCAGTAGCCTTCTGGTTTTGAGCGACCGGTGGAGTCTATAGTCTGTTTCCTAGATAAATCTTTATATGAATTGAAGCAGTGAATCAGTCACCTTGTGTCTGGTTTGAAAAGTTTAGTACGGTCTTACTATAGATTGGCTTCAAACGCAATCTCGCCGACACATCTCACTGTACACATGATCGTACTCAGGGCATGGTGATTGTGTTGGTGTATGTTGATATTATCATTATTAGAGATGATTTTGCTGGTATCTCCAAGATGAAAGAACATTTGGCTTCACATTTCTATACCAAGGAACTTGGGCCACTTAGATACTTCCTTGAAATTGAAATATCACGGAATTTTGGTAGATTACAGCTCTCTCAGCACAAGTATGCACTCGATTTTCTATCTAAGACAGGATTTCTGTGATGTAGATCAGCAGACACTCCTATGGATTCCACGGTCAAGCTTTCTCGATTGAGCTCTCCCTCAGATCCTTTACTGTCTGATCCACGATATCAACGGCTGGTTGGGAATGTTATTTACATCACTGTCACTCGTCCGGGCGTTAACTTTGCCGTTAGCATAGCGAGTTAGTATATGCAACCTCTCACCTTAAGGCAGCTGAGTATATTCTTTAGATACATCAAAGATTCTTCCGGACAGGTTCTTCTCTATAAACCATCATCTACGTTGTCGCTCACAGCCTTTGCAAATGCCGACTTTGCTGGATCTATTGATGATCGTCGTTCCACTAGTGGCTACTGTATTTTCTTGGGAGAAAACTTGGTTACGTAGAGTAAGAAGCAGAATATAATGGCTCGTTTTTCTGCCAAGGCTAAGTATAGATCCATGGCGCATACAGTTGCTGAGTTGGTATGGCTTACCTTCCTTCTAACAGATCTTGGAGTTCCCTCTTCTCCTCCGACCATACTTTTATGTGATAACAAGACCGCGATCCACATTATTGAGAAGCCAGTTTTTTATGAGAGGACCAAGCATATCGAAATAGATTACCACTTCATTCGTGACAAGGTAGGTGACAGATAAGATGGTTGCGTTCCAACATGTTTCCTCTTCGGCTTAACTGATAGATTTCCTTACCAAATCTCTTTCTCGACCGGTTTTCATCCGTTTTCTGTCCAATCTCGACATGATTGACATTTATGCTTAAGTTTGCGGGAAGTGTTATGAATATAATTTACTTTAGTCCTATATTACCTGTAGTGGGAGAGGTGGTCAATTACACCTCATATATATATGTAGTAGGAACTTATATTTCAGTATTCCAATAAAAGTATTTTCCTTTTAACTCTTTTCTCTCTCACACACATAAATGATTAAAAATTTTGGAAAAAAATACTAAACATGTGTGTAAAATATTTAGTGTCCATAATTTCAATGTTATGAATATTGATGAACTATTTTAAATGTGTAAAAGGACAATGATATCATGATAATGATGTTATGCGAAGGAAAAATGCATCTCAACTATGTGTAAATTCATGCAATTTCGTCATAGAATTATAGCAAAAAACAGTAGATTAATTTTCTAAGATTGAAAAATCAAAATGAGAATAATATATGGACTATAAGTTCATTAATCATCACAAGTAGCAAATAGTTCGAAAGAGACAATTAAATCATTATCATCACAAACTAGCAAAATAGATATTTAATTAAAGTCAATATCATCCAATTATTCAAGCAATCACTCATCGGTATCGTCAAATGTGAGAAAGAAGTTCTTCGTATTCGTTCTCTGAGGACACCTCCTTGTCACCTTGATCCTCCACGTGATCATCATCTTCAACCTCATTATAATGCCTTTTAAGATTTTTTAGTTGTCTGTAAGTATTGGGTTTGGATATTGGTATAATAAAATTCCCAAACTTGCTTCATAACCCAAGTCAATCATTAAGTTGATGTGTTTTATGCGGCCGCATAACAATTTTTATGCGTCAAAGCATACTTTTTTACCGCATATATAAAAAATGCGTCCGTTTTCAGCCGCTAAGCGGCCACATAGAACACATTTTATTACACTGCACATATCAGGCGGGAATGAATTTAAGCAGAGATGTACTTGCAGCCACTATGCTTATGGCACACAATTTTTACTCCTCAGTTAGAGTCAATTATATCACAATACCAGTTCTTATGTAATGTTTATTTTCTCTGCATACAAGAATTTTCTTTGTCTTTTTTTGTATATAATATTTATCTTTACCTTTCACTTATTTATAGTACTCTGAAATTAATCAATTTCCAAACTTTTGTCTTGTTACTCTATATTGCATTAGTATTCCTCTTCCCTTCTTTTATCAAGGAGGCAAGTCAAAATTTGTTAATACGGGGAATTTACTTCTTCCTTTTTTAGTTCACTTGTATTTCACCATTCGAGAGTGCCATGGTGCTAGTAAGAGTTGTCTATAAATTTCATTGATCTAGCAGTGCTATTATTGTTCATCTTCGCCATTGCAAGTTAAAGAAGCTACATTGAAGTGTTCATGATAACATATCTATACTGAGGCCTCTCATATATTTTCCTCATGTATGGCCTTGTTTTGATATGAATAAGGCTAATCTATTCCTTCTTTCTTGTAAAAATGGATATACTGATTGCGTATCTATACTCTTTTTGCAACACTTGTGGGTTGAAGTTGAACTAATATCTTGTGGGTACTTTGTTCTCTGCTACTCGTCATATTTTCTCTATCAAATTAGATACTTGTTAATATCTTGAAAATTTATAGCATGTCTGTTTAGTTATGTTAGAAAATGCTGCAGTTTGTTTTGACACCTCAATGATAACCTGTAACCTGCAATCATTACATTGAGCGATGTTTGTAAATGAACCCCAATCTGTAAGTAGTATCTATGTTCTAGAAAACTAACTACTTCATATGTTTCTGTTTCTTTTTTTTTTTATCTTACAAATAGGTGGCTTAACTAAACTCACAGGAATACAATACGCAGGTGGTGACATTGCTAAGGAAATGAAAATCTCAGTATATATGTATGAACCAAGATTAAGTCTTCACTAGGTAAATTGAGTTTTTAGATTTTGTCTTCTCTTTTGTCTTATTCCTTTGTAGCAGATTTGTTGGATATATACTTGGTGTTGGATATATACTTGGTGTTGATCAATTGACAATGCACAATCACCTTCACTCTTTATCTTGATGTGATTTTTGAAATTACATTTCGATGCTTAAGATTATAGAAAATTTCATGCCTCGAGTCAAAGTGCTTAGCAAAGTGTAAAATGGCTGGAGAAATTTATCTAGGCGTAAGCATCGATACTACAACTTTCTGAATTTTGGTAAAGTTTAAAAGAGTTCTCATTTATGGAGACATGTTAATTAGAATGCATAAGATTAAAAAACTAGTTAATCTTTGTGCCGAGAAAAGTCAGATTTGTTTCAACTAGATATATATTGCTTTGTAGGCTATGAAGCACGGATACGGACACAGATATGGACACGGGAAAAAGTAAATTTGTAAAAGGACGCAGAGACATGACTATATTAGTTATCTATGTATTTAGTTATATATATTAAACAAAAAATATAATAAGTACAAGAAGGAATATGCACCGGTATAACTTTGTAAGCATAATAAAAATAAAATAAAGGTTATAACTTTCATTCGTAAGTATAGTTTTCTTAAGATTATCCAATACACATAAAACTAAAGATAAAAACACACAGATAAATCCACAAGAGTCAAAACAAATGAAATATTAACCCTCTTTAATTGGAGTCACGTTTCATAGATTCGACATTATTATTTGCATCGAGTTTGACGTTTACTCTTTGTAGTTCTAGTCCGGATGAGAGGTTTGAAAATCTAATACTAAATAGAAAATACTGAATTTCATGATATTTATCTTAAAAAAAAAAGTTCATGCTAATTTACTATAATTCAGCCTTGTAAAAGAGTGATACTAATAATTTTATAATTCAATCTAAATTTATATTTATTCTTTTAAATCACATCAATTTACACAATTGCTTGACCATCACTCACTCTAAAATGTTGAGCAATTTTTCCTTCATCTCAAAACACCATCAACACCACCAAACCTTGGAAGCTTCACCAACGAATTTAATTTAGAAACATTAATAACCTTAAGGGCATTTCGGTCATCTTCTTACACTTCGGTCTTTGCTGTTATGAAGCTAAATGTGGACGATGATTCACGACGAGGTCATTAACGAGGACAATTTTGTTGAGAGAAGCTGTGGGGGTTTGAAGAGTAAGTAGATCTTTGTGGACACGATTCGATCGCCATGATTTTATGGCCTGCTGGAAATGGTTTAAAAAGCATCATGTGGTTTGAAGGTAGGAGCACCTGAGCCTATTCTTCTTCACGTGAAAATGCCCGCTACGGCTTGCAGCGTCAATGCCTGCTTTCTAATTCTTCAATTAAATAACGTTGGCATTGTCTAGGTGGTATTACTATTTTGTTAAATATTATATGCTTATATGCATAAAACAAAAAAATAATATATAAATAATTTACAAATATTCTAAGTTCTATTACAAGTATGGATTTTTTTTTATAGAAATGTATTAATATACCGGTAACATTGTAAGAAATGATAAAATATGGGTAACACCGGTTGGATGTTAAAAACCAATAAATTAACAAATAACTATGTAAAAAACTAATTAGAAGGTGCTTAATTCTTGTCTAGACATGCTAACCTGTTAAAAAATTTGGTTAGATAGTTGAACCACTTAATCCAGCACCTAACGCTAAAGTGAAGCGTTTACGGCTGGTTTCGCCTAAGTGGCTCTATTTCTATTTTTGAAACATTGTTTGTTTGATCAGGTTTTTCGCCGCGTCGAAGCATTTGCATTTAGGGGTTGAGAGGTGACTTTCCATCACTTTGTCTAAGAGAACATCTTACATCTATGAGAAAATATTGGTGAGTTGAAGAGGGGGTTGTGTGATTCTAATGCTTGAAAGTTAGAGTAGGGAAGGAAATGAATTTGTTCCATATCATCTATTAGTTAGGGGTAATTAAACTTTAGAGGTCTAGAGCCTTTGATCCAAAAGCTTAAATTTATAGATGTATGGCTTCTTATTGATGTCACAGTATTTCAACCAAATAATTAAGAGAATCCTATTAAGAATATATAGGAACTAAGAGTTTGGTCGGTATACGAGAGTTGATGAATGGAAGACGAAAAATGATGTGATATTTTCATAAAATATTCTAGTTTTGGTACAAGAGGATAATGGAGGAAATGTGCCATAGGAGGGAATCTCCTTTTATGGCGTCTGAAAATACACCTGCCATGATTTTTTCTGACGATCGGCACCCATTATCTAAGACGTGGATACATCAAATTTCATTTGATTCTTCCATTTTTTTACCGCTGATTTAGTGGATGCAAAATTAACGGTTTACCGACAATAAAACTTTTTACATTGCTAATTCAACGGTGAAAAGATGGTAAAATCATTAAATTTGGTGTATCCAAATCTTAGATGATAAAAATGATGATGTGTGCCGATCGTCGAATAAAAAGGTGGAGGATATAGATTTTTGACGCTACTTAACGAAAAGCCTTCTAAGGTCTTTTTTCTTCATTATTCTCTTGGTATAATGTAACTATAAATTCTAAGAATATATGATTTTCTTGGGCATCACATGATTTTCTTGGGCATCACATGCCAAAATAAAAAATAAGTTTTGATCCCTATCAAAACAGCGGGCGTCCAATATTTATTCTATATGAAAATCTTATATCTTAGAAAATTGTATGCCGCACCACCATTATCATGCACCACTACTGCTTGGATAATGCCACTGCAGCCGCCACTGCCATCCAGACATATCAGAGTTATTAGTCATTGCATGTGCCTCCATGCTTCTACTGCTGCCGTTGCTGCAACGCCCTCGCTATTGTAGCCATCTCGACAATCGTAATTTCCTGCATTATGTTTTAGTTATCATTGTTGTGCATATCGTATTTTTGAGAACGATCAAATTATACCAAGTATGATAATGAAACATTCCCTAAGATAAGATTCCTGGACATCACATTTTTTAAAATGTTGGAATTCTTAAAATGCACCAAGCATGCCCTTAAATGATGATGGTCTGTTGAATTGTGGGGCTGGTGGTTATCAAACCTTTTCGACCATTGGGATACTTTGGTCCATCAAGGGATCTTAATTTCAAACTTGGATTCTTATTTTCTTAGAAATTTTTTCGGAGGAAGTAACTCGTAATTTCATTAGATAAGACTTAATATTAAAGCCTCCAAAAGACTTGTAAACCTAAAGAAAATTTATATAATTCTGCTCGATACTAATAGAAAGACCTAAATAAAGTATTCTAATAATGTAAATATGAGGAATGTGGTTGTGAGCTACATAGGAGAAAGTCCCATATATTAATCAAAGGCTAACAATCGCTCATTTTTTAGCAATCGTCATCGTTCATCTTGATCAACATATTGTAAGTAATACACATACAAAAAAATTATGCAGTTTCGATGCACATTGGTGGTAAATTGACCGTTTACCGATAATAGAAAGATTTTCCATTGCAAACACATTTATGAAGAGTCAACTTTTTGACTGTCTTAGGAGAGATAGTTATATTATAAGTATCAGAATCACATGGAAATTCATGTACATGCTTTGGACCATGAAGATCAAAATGGACGGTGTCAATTATCAAAAACATTTATGGAGTTAACTTTTTGACCATCCTAGGAGAAATATTCTCCTAAGTTAGCCGAGCTACATATTTCTTGCAAAATATAGATATATTATACAAGGTTCTAGGTTTCGTCCGAAACCACCGATACCTGATCGTTTCGTATAGGTTTCGGTGGAGACCGATACGAAACTAACCATACAATCAGGTTTCGGCCGAAACATGAAATAATTATTTTTCTTGCCGTTTTTGCCATCATCGTGATCATTATAGAACTTCATCGTTATATCAGAGGTGTTTTCGTGGTGAGTAGTCGCTATTTGCTCGCCAAAGACGGTTGATCAAAAGAAAACATTAAGCTGATAGAGATAGAGGGAGAGATGTGAGAGGGGGATTGAAAAACAACTGGTCATGCTTTTTTTTTTAGCTTTCAGGACCGTCTAATTATTTTTTATTGATCAAGTGCAGAATCAAGATTGAGACCATAGTTTTCATTTATGGTACAACTGACCAGGTTATTTTCATCTTAAGAATGTCATAAAAGTCGACCTAAACCATATATTAATACTTATCTAAGTACACTTTTCAATGTATTTTGCATTAGGTCTTGTCTTGGCTGGATTTTTTAACATTAAGATTATTGTCTTGTGATATACAACCATAAATTTAATATATCAACCTAAACCTGAACCGAGATACGCGAAACTAACTGAAACCCATCGAAACTAATAAGATTTTGAGAGATCGAAACCGAATCCCAAATCGAGTTCTCGAATCTTGATATTATAAGTACCATTATAGATACACAAACTATATGAACATATCTAATGTCACGACATGGAAATGACACGTGACCGGCACTTGAATCATGTAAAGTCTATAGGACCCACCGTAACCAAAGTAAGTCAAAAACCAGGAATCTAAACCATTTATAAGAAAATAATGGAGGTGAAGTTTTGAAACAGGGTTTATAATATGAAATCAAGTTTGTTTTAAAAGTATAAGTAAAGTTTGATTTAAAACATGTTCGTCATTTAAAATGGGACAACTCATTTGTAAATTTTGAGTAAAACAAGTATAATGATATATTATATATAAAAGCATCCCCAATCGGGAGCTAGCTCACGCCCACATGACGGAGACAATCTACGCAAATATATATACGACGCACAAGACGAAGAATCACAAGCAGAAAACAAAATATATGTAAATAATAACTCAAGTCGACTCCATACGAGTCCGACATCCAAAACATTACATATCTAAGTCTCCGCTCTAAGTCGTGAATTATACAAATGGTTGATGAAATTTTTAACTGGACCAAGAATAATAATACATATACATAGTGTTTTAAAAAACGGCCGCTTAAGCACTTAGGCGGCCGAGCCGGTTTTGCCTTTCCATTATATCCCGCTTAAGCGGGTGATATTGCATAACCTATTTTATTGATGTATACACCTCGTAAGTTTTATAAAGAGTATATAACTATTGTTATTGGAGTAAGAATACACAAATACTAATTAATATAACATTCCGTCTTTTCTTTTTCTCTTTTTCCACGTTTCTAACCTTCATGCTCGACTCGATAAATCCTACGGTTGTCGAGATGACTTTGAGACATTTCAAGATTTGGGTTTCAAAACTCCAAAATTTTAGGTCTATCAATTTCAAGAAATCGAGATCTAAATCGATTTTGAGCAATCCTTGAGTTTTCTATTTCGATTTCGAATAGTTTTTTAATTTCGATCATGAAATTCCAATTTGATTTTGACTTATATGGTTTCGAGCTATAATCTTTCAGATATTTTTAAAAAAATAATTTGGTAAGTATTTTTACTGATTTGAGTTATGATGCTTGATGTTGGGTATCGAAAAGCTTATAAGCACTATATAAGCTAATAAAATCTAAGAAAATTTCAATTTTGCATTGCATTATTTGAGCATATTTTAGCAAATAATATATTGTCTCAGCAATTTTTTTAAATTTTGGGTCAAATTTAGGCATTTGCTAGTATAAAAGCAACATAAAAATAGTTAGAATGTAATGAGAATAATTATTTATTGACAAGAAAAAGAATATTGATGAAACACCACTGTTTTGATTTTTGAGCCTCCTGAGCGGCCGTCTAAACGCTTAAGCGTTTTGGCTTCTCGACCCCTCCGTTTTTCTTTTCCACTTTTAAAACACTGCATATACAAGAGGCGGTTACGATACAACCGTGTAACCCACCTAGCAAAGCAATCACCGAAGAAGAAGTGTGCCGGCAAGCCGTTACGATCCGAGCGGTCGGTCCTGCAAGAAACTAAGGCACAACGGGATGAGTTGCCAGCCCGTGAGTAAAAAGTCATCACAAGATAGAAATCGTATGAATAACGACCTACCTAAATCATAAAGTATAGTACCAACATAATATGTACTGACATATGTATATACTGCATAAGTACTATAAGCGCATCCCAATGGATCGCATAAACATCTCATAGATAGCATACATCCAAGTATATAAAGTAGCCGAAAGATATATGCATGTAAATTGTTTCAAAATAACCTTATGATTTATATATCACGACACCAGTAGCGGATGTTGATTTATGAAGCAATATATGCATTTGTTTAAAGTATATGTCACACCTTTTGAAAATGGTTTAAAGAGTTCTTTTGAAAGATGCTTGTGTCATAAACACGTGGAAAATAGGGAGGCTATAACTCCTTTGAAAATCTTTTTAATATACATCGATATATAAAAATAATATTTCAGTTACCGTCTCTAGAACCAGTCCTGTCCGGCTACAATATAGCATAAATCATCCCATCTGTGCAGGGCATCTATATTGATCCCTCACATATATCATAACATATCAATCTGTGTCAATCATCGACACTCGAAACACATCACCGATAACATCATCATAAAACCGTGCCAATTATCGAAACGTAAATCTCATGTGTTTCCTTAGGCGCTGTCTCTTGGATCAGCCCTCTTTCAATCTCAATATCGAACACCGGCTATATCCACCGTGTTCAAGACTGTCATCGATCGGTATCCTTCATATATCCGCGTTGATCCATCATGTATCCGTAATCGTTTACATCCCCAACTCGATTATCGGATACCACCAAATCCAAAACCTGTCTATCTGATATTCGTAATCATCTACATCCCCAACTCGATTACCGGATATCATCAAAACACAAATACAAGGAAAACTCAGGATGGACGTACCATCATCATCAAATCAAGAGAAAACTACATTTTCAAACATACGTAAATTTTATAAATCATACCGCGGCTTCTCAAATCCGTGGAAAATATCAAGTCCATAAGGACACAATCCATAATCATGTTAAGTTCATAAAAACACAATCCATAATTCAATCTTTGCTACAATTGGCAACAATCATATACGAATATCCATGGCGATGGTATTCGATTATCAATATCATGATAAGTATCCTGCATATTAGCATGGATAATTAAATTACGAACAAGCACGACAGTTTCTACCGTGTCATGGCAATACTAATGATGTGTAGTGTAGCATACGCATTTGTGCTCGTGCAACATGATAATCATTAGTAATTGTCAAAGTGTTCTATCAAGTGTATTCGTACAAGAATAGCTCTCGATTACCATCGGAGTCATCAAATCATAATTATCAACAACGCATCTTCCTTCAATTGATGATTAAATACACGGATATATCAATCAATCACATTCATATAATATCAAGATGGATATACTTAGAAGATTATTTGGCATGGCAATTCAACAGTGTCATAACAATTACCAATGATGTGTGTGTAGAATGCGAGTATGTGATTGTGCCACATGGAAATTATTTGTAATTGTGCAGTGTTCTATAAAGTGTTCATACAAGCGTGGTATCATAACTAGATATACGAAACATCGACGAACGAATAATATAAATGTAGCGTAACTTAATAAACTAATCGAAACGTGAGAGTATAACGAGTAGAATAAACGTAATGTAAACAAGCGTTTAAATAGATAATTACTTACGAGTCATACGCTTCTAGTTTAAAATAGAACGCAACGGCATTTTGAAAGTTAGGAGCCTGCGGTGTTTTTATAATAGATATTCATTTGAAATTAGCAGCGCATATTTGACATTATTATTTTAAAATAGAAACGAATCGTTAGTTTTAAAATGAGTATACCTCAGTACAAACATCGTATCCCAATCGGAGTAAAAGCATTACTCTACGAGTTAAATAATCATAAGCCGCATTCGACAATGTATCCCAATCACATCAAGTACGAAATCTCCATCGCACGATGTCAACCAATCAATATCAGTACGGACCTTTAGTCGTGTACGCAAACACATATAGCTATAAAGTACGGACATCTAGTTGCGTACGACACATACAATATATATATATATATATATATATATATATAGAGAGAGAGAGAGAGAGAGAGAGAGGGGGTGTTAATGGTGGAAAGGTGCCATGGGAAGGAATTTCCTCCTATGGCGTCGGAAAAATACATGCTCCGTGATTTTTTTCGACGATCGGCATACATCACTTCCATCTTTATCATCTAAGATGTCGATACACCAAATTTCATGTGATTATACCATTTTTTCACCGTTGATTTAGTTGATGCAAAATTAATGGTTTACCGACAATAGAACTTTTTACATTGCTAATTCAACGGTGAAAAAGTGGAGGAATGACATGAAATTTGGGATATGTACATCTTAGATGTATACAATGATGATGAGTGCCGATTGTTGGAGAAAATGGCGGAGGTTGTATATTTTCGACGCCATAGAAGGAAATTCCTCTTATGGCCTCTTTCTTCCATTATTCTTATATATATATATATCCTACTAGTTATGAATTATAGACTAACTACATGGTTTACGAACTATAGACTAATTTATATAATTATAGGCTAAGTATCCGGATTACGTATATACGTTTTCTATACTACTAAGTGTTCTCTAGTATTAGTTTCGGGATGCTATACGCCATCCATCCGACTTTCTCCGTAGATATAAATCTACTTACCGATGTCTGTCTCGTGCTAGTCGAACCCGACGACCGTCTTGCCTTTCTTCGCCGTTTTGGAAGTCTCCGCAATGGTCCCTATAACCATAGTCAAACATATAAGGAAATTTCATTAAAATCAACACAAACCCAATAAAACGAAATACGACGAAAACAATCAAAATTGTCAAAAATAATGAAGGGCATACGTCTACGGCTTTCAAGGGCAGACGTTTGGTTAAAGTGTTGTTGTCGCACAGAGAGAAAAACAGAAGAAGGGATCCGGGACGTCTGAAGAACAAATCTCAAGAAATCTAAAGGCAGACGTCCGGTGATTTGAGCATCAGACGTCTGAAGACCAAAATAAAAAATTCACGGATTGTAGACAGACGTCTGAAGTTTTGGGGGCCATACGTTTGCATAAGGAAAATCATGAAACACAGATCATGGGTAGACGTTTGAAGCTCTATGAAGCAGACGTCTGCAGAAGAAATCCGCTGAAACGAAATTCTAAAAATTACATAACTTTGAAAATCCGTACTCTTGCATCAAAATACTCTCTACTACCCAAAATAAGGTGTAATCACCAAGTAAATCATACTAACTTCAACTACTACTAGTGGATCACTTCAAAATCAAACTTGGAAGAGTTTAACCCATAAAAATACCTTTTGTGTCTTAAAAACTTCACTTTTTCATGCCCAAATCCTTGAAAACTTCAAGAACTTGTAGAAAAGAGGCATTTGTACCAATTTGAGTGAGCACAAAGTGAAGATCCAAGCTTTAATGAAGCTCCAAGGGTTTTGTAGTTGATGAGGACTCCACTTGAAATATCCAAGTGGCTCTACTTGAAGATCTTGGCTCAAAAATGGATTTAGATGAAGAAATCTTGGTTTTTTATTGGAGGGTTTTGGGTTTGGGAGTTAGAAATATTTTGAGAGGAGAAAGGAGATATTTGTGAGGAGAGAATTGGAAGAAAATAATGAGGATGAGGAGAGAGGGTATGGGTATGGGCTCTCTCTCTCTCTCTCTAATAACTTGACAATATCAGAAAAATCCCATATCATTTCCCAAAAACAAAAACACTTGCCATACCAAATCATCTCACATTTTCCAATTCCTAAAGATAAATATACATACGGATATCAATCTACGAAATCAAAATTCATACTTGGTATTATATCCATAAAACTCATAATAATATTATTTAAATTATAAAATAATATTTATAATTTCCAAAATGTTACATCTAAATTTCTAATTTGGCTCAAAATATAAAAACCTAATTTATAATATTCCAAATATGTCCCACATTATAAGGAAAACTATTCTGAACTTTAAAAAGTTAAATTAGTTCTTCTGACACAGAATTTGAGGATGGGTTTTTTCTATCAATGAAGGGAAAACATGTCATGTTCCAAAATCAAAGACCTGGATCATTTCCAATTAACACTTAAATATCAATAAATCTTTCCGAAAGCAACTTTTTCAAGAACCCGTAAGTAGAATCATGTTAGATTCACTATGTTTCCATCCAAGCAAAATTTGCAACTAGTTATTACATTTTTCTGAGCATGGACTGATTCCCATCCATGTGTAACATACATCAGGGATAACGATTTGAAGCATATCGCCATCTTTCCCTTAGGTATTACATTGCATCCTATAATCATAGAGAGAAGTAAAAGCATGATGTGTTTAGACTCTATAATCTCGTGTGCAATTCATGAACAACTTTCTACTCCTTCGGTCGCAATCCAAAACCATCTTATCACTGCATCTTTAACTTCGATAAGCTTTCCATTTAATAGGCTCATATTAGTTTTTGCTTAAAATTTTTCTTTTATCATATATCATTCTCTCAAGATTTGGGTCAAAAAAATACCAAGCATGCTAGATTGTTGTTAGATGGATTAAATGGTCAGATCAGGCTATCCACGAATGGGCCATTAATGCAAGTTGTGGGTGAAACATTCAGAGTTAACCTAATGTTACGTTAGACACCTAATACTTCATATACGAAGGGCGTGTGTGTTCAAGGTCGCCAATATGGATGAGCAGGCGATCAATGAATGGGTTTAAAATTCAAGAAATTTTTTAATAATAATTTATGGAGAATTTCAATCTAATCATAATTTTTCACTTCAGTTTAAAAAAAGAGTTATTTTAAGGCACAAGACTCCCCACGATGGTGACATGCATTTTTGGGTATTCGGCTTCTTTTGGAATTGACAACTATCAATACAAAATTGGATCAACAACACATTAGGTAAAGCCTTTGATTAAGTCGGATTAACCCGATAGTGTGGTTTAAGGCTGACCAGGAACATACAAATTTAAACGGGTCTTAAATTTTGACAGTGAAGATTTGATGTTTTAGAGGCATTGATAGCGGGTTCCATCTTAAATATCCATGGATCCACCTTCTGCATGCTAAAATTTTTGAAAGCATAAACATCACCTTTTAATGTCCAATGACCTAGCCCACTTAAGTCATGTGATCAAGCATTTCAAATGCTAATTTTTCATGAAATAAACATGAATACTTACCCCATCAGTAGCAAGGACCACAAACCAAATTTTTATCTTTAAGCTTTCTATAAGAGACTAGGGGTGTCGGAATAAGACCATGATCTTTGACTAGGGGTGTTTAATCTTGCATACTATTTTTTTTAAAGGCTTTTAATGACGTCGGTTACATTCCTCAATTGATAAGACTGCTAAAAGCTTGAGTTGAATGTCATCTTTTAATGTGGTTATTGAGTTGTCGAGGAAACTTGATTTAAATTATTAGGTCTGTTTGTTAGTTTAAAGAAAGATAAGCTTGTTTCTACATCATAGTACAATTGAGAAAATGGGAATACTAGTAACAAACGATTTTGGCTAATGCTTAGTTACCACTTCAGTATTTTCTCGACCTTTCATGACTACTTTTTTAAAAATATATTTTGCTATTTGATTTAATTTCTTATAGCGTGCACATGTTTTTTAATTTCTGAGTAAATGCTGTTTTGCTTTGTTTTCTGATATGGATAGTGAAGAAAGATGGTCAACCTTGTATATAACATTAGTAATGGAGCAAATGGGAGATGCAAGTAGTACATGCATTTGGCTATGAGAATGGTATCAGTTTATTATAAGTTTGCTAGTTGATATGTTTTTCTGAGCGATCAAACTTCTGTAGGAACTTGAATTGGTGTGACCTATATTAGGTTGGTCATCGGCGATAGTGTTCAGAGAACTTCTATTTTGGCACATATTTTTATTCACGACTTTTCAGCTACACTAGTATGCACACATACCAGCTGGATATGAATTTTGTATAAATGTACTTGCTGTCATGTTGTTTGTAGAACACAGTTTTACCCTAAATTAGACTAGAGTCAGATTATATTACCAGTTCTTGATGCAATGGTTATTATATTGTGCATCTTATCTTACTCCTTTTTTTCCGGGCATACATTATTCCTCTGTACCTTTCACTTCTTTATGTCGATATCGATAAGGTTAGTATAGTAATCATTGTCATGAATGGTCTTGTGTCGATATCGATAAGGTTAGTAAAGTAATTTGTTTCTATTTCCTGTATAATTTGATACTTTGATTGGTATGTGTACTCTTCTTCTATTTTTAATGCTTGTCGGTTGAAATAATACCTTGTGTTATGTAAAAGGTAAAGAGTTCTCTGCAACTGGTCTTATTTTTCGTTTCTCAAGTCGGATACTTTTTATTTGTTGAAATTTAGAGCATGTCTGTGTAGTTATTTCTAGGAAATGTTGTAGCTTATTTTGACATCTCAATAGATAGCCTGCAAGCATAGAATCATTGTTCTTAAATAACTAATTACTTCTTAAGGTTTTCTTGTTTCTTTACTTACAAATAGGTGGAATAAAAGAAGCTCAGAGGACTACAAAGTGATATACGGTGATGGCATTACTAATGAAATGGAAATTTCGGTACATGATGCATGAACTAAGATTAATGCTTCACTTAAGGTAATATCTAAATTTTGGATTTTATCATATCTTTTTCCTTATTCCTTTGTAGTACATTCGATGGGTAGATCTCTGAAACAATATAGCGGCTTCTCTATGTGATTTTTGAAATTACTTTTAGATGCGTAGAAAATGGAAAAACTGATGTCAAGAGTTAGAGTTATTAGCGATAATTTTCAGATAAATTTTCAAATAAAAACTGTAAGTTCGCACATTGTAAATAAAAACCAAGTACTTGGTCATATGCAAATAAATACCACACGCTTTCAATGTATTCCAAAATATAGCAACATACACCTAATTAAATTTGGCCTTCAGTTTAATAGCAGATGATCGGCATAAAAAAAAACAATTTAAAATATTAAATTGAAGAAACAATGAAACTTCAAGGTTTATTTGGATAACGCCCGATAATCTATGACATTATAGTGAAGTTTAGCCTTGTAAAATTGATGCTCTTAATTTTATAATCCATGTCTACAATTACAACTTGATATATTTAGGTTTATTCCTTAAAATCACAACTCATTTTGCACAATTGCAGAAACATCCTCACTCACACATTCTCTTCCAATACCTTTAACGATTTCTTCCTCCAGCTCAAAACACTAACGATGCCACCAAACCTTGGGAGCTTCATCAACGAATTCGATCTAGAAACACCCCCAAGGGCATTCCAGTCTTCTTCTTGCTCCTCGCTCTTTGTGGTCTTGAAACTATCCGTGAACGAAGATTCTCGAGATATCGAAGTCTTGAGCGAGGACGATTTTGAAGAGAGAAGCGGTGGGGTTTTTAAGAAGAGGCAGATGACTGCACAGTCGTCGACCTTTGAGGACGGGAATTTCGACCTCCATGATTTTATAGCTTGTTGGACTACGGTTTTGGCCGCATCGCAGCGTTTCGGGGTTGAGGAAATGATCTTCATCACTTCTTTATTTGAGAGGACATCCCATACCTGTAAAATAAAAAAACCAATGGTGAAATGAAGGTTGTCATTGTCGCCACCGTCGCCTATTGTTATGAAAAAACAAGCTCTAGGAAGCACAATCATGTTAGCATCATTATGTCGCCATCGAAGCAGAAATTAATACACAACTGCTTACAGCACATTTGTACATATATCCATCTTCAAAATTAGAAGCATGTCCCCATCTTTCCTCTAAGCATCCTGTATTCTAAAATCATATTTAATAGGTTTAGATGCAGGATGTTTCTGCTTCATGTGCAATTTAATGATCAATTTTTTTTCTGCGGCCGACCGCAATAAACCATATAATTTATCAATGTCTTCATCTTCAACTACCATGAGCTTGCCGTTTAATAGTCTCTTGCTTATAAGTTTTTCTTTTATATTACAATATTTTCTGTCATGTGTCGTATGTGTATCATCAATTTAGTGACCTGATACGCTCATAACTAGTCGATCCTGTATCACAAGTTGAGCGGTTATTTGCCTGTGGCCTTGGGGGTGTGAGGTAACTGCTCACTGGGATCGGACCTTACTTGGTGAGCCAGTATCCGCAAACTATACATCGGTAAACTTCTCTGTACGTAGGGTGCATCACATAATTATAATGTAGGCCTCTTTTACCCAAATAAAACATATCACGATTTAATGTTCCATAACTATCCCACCTAAATCACAAGACCTATATGCAATTAACTAAATGTTCAACTCCTACTTACCCCATCAGTAGCAAGGACCACAAACTCATCTCTCTCCTCAAGCTTCCTAGAAGAGACTTGTGGTGTTGAGATCAATCCATAGTCTTTGAGGCAAAAGTCCCCAAAAGCTCTGGCCATGGCCAGCCCCGGGCCGTCTTCGTCCGGCAGCCACATCCGATGTACGTCCGGTTCTTCGTCCAAGGCGAAAACCCTGCCTCTGCAAATCCTTATCCTTTCGGCTTCACCTAAGTTGAACCAATAGAAGACGGATAATCATTTGTACTGGATGTTAATTGCGTTGAAATTACACCTATGACTCTTAAATAATTAGCATTATGGATGTCCGGTGTTGATAAACTGGTTTAGTCCCTGTTGTGGCCACTGAGTCCTGAAACCACGGTTTCGTTTAAGCTAGGATGAAACTGGGATTGGAGTTCCGCAAACCGATAGGTAATCACTTAGGTGTCTTCCAAATCTAGCTCTTAGAAAACTAGATTTAAGTTATTAAACATGCAAAACCTAGTTTTAGATTTTGAACTTTGATCTCGTTGTCAAACTAAGCCTAGCATTTTCTGGTTGATTAATTAGCACAAAACACTTGTGGTTGGTTGGTTAAAAAGTTGCAAGTTCAATTTTAGCGCATGTCACCCCTAGTTAAGAGATTATAAATGCGCGAAAAATGAGCAATTAATTAGAAGCAAACATATACTTAATTAATCTCACTTGGAAGATTTGGCTTGAGATCAACTGTGAGTTGGTCTTCAACAAGGTGGTTATTATCATCTCTGCTGCAAAGAATGGCCCTTGAATCTCCTAAGTTGGCAATCATCAAGTGTTCTCTCTAAATAAACCAAACCAAAACAAGAGCTTGTAATAAATTTGAACAATTAATATGGTGTAAAGAGATTAGGGAATAACGGTTCTAGGCCCCTGCGGACAGAAAAGGACAGTACGATCCATGGGGTTTAAAAAGTTGGGTAAATTCTTTGACCGATTTATTAAATACTCATAATCTCTTTCTCTATTAATTACTACACATAACCTGTTGACTACTGCACATTGTATGTGTAGCAGTTCACAGCTATGTATAGTAGTATGTCTAGTAATTAGCAGCTATGTATAGCAGTTTGAAACGGCATTTTGATCATTTGAATCGGTTGACCTGACACGCACATGGAGGCATATGGGGGTAGAAAAAGGGTGTTATGGAGTATTTAATAAATCAGTCAAAAGCTTAAAAAAAGGTTAGGGACCTTAAAACATGAAAAATATTATTAAAGACCTTTGGCCAACTTTTTAAACCACGGGGACCTAAACGTATCGCATTTAGGTCCCAAGTTGGTCCCAAGGATCTAGAAACCATTTCCCCCTAGATATTAATGCTATGTAATCAAGAATTGAGCAATACCTGTTTAACTATTGTAACAGCTGTGCTTCCGCTACAAATGCAATCAATGGTAGCATGATTCCTCAACTCCTTATCCACCTCCTCAAAAGCCTTCATACAACTTGACTTCCACAAAGAGAATTCACTCTCATGATCTACATGGCTGTTACCATTGCACTCCTTGTCAACATTATCACCTTGTAATGAGCTTGATCTTGAAGATAGCTTCGACGGGAGGTGATCACGGACGTAGCACGCGACTCTGTGGCCATATGGACCGTGCCCGTCGAATACGCCGCAAAAGATATTACCGCTTGCATCACCGAAGTCCTGGTAAGAATTCTCATGTGATTGAGATAGTAATTAAATATTGAAAAGACGTGCAAATAACCAATACGAAGTTGGATATAGGTCTTCACCATCGATATCAACTTGATGTATATTCGAAATCGATAAAAGATATGACGAAGATGCATTGAAAAGCCTTTGTCCATTAAGCCTCCATAAAAGATAAGACAAAAGATGTATTTTCGAAATCGATATCAACTTGATGTTAATCCTGAGTTTCTAATCGAGAAAACTACATGCAAAAAAAAAGAGGATTTTCATAATCCTAGAGCTAACATTCTTGATAGTCTCAAGATACGGAAGATATATTGTTCTAGAAAACTTATTGTATTCGAAAAAACATTGACATGTGTATTAATTGGTTGACTGTCCCCAACTGTATCATAGTCCATGTGGGGGCCTTAAGAGCAAGGTTAATTTATATATAATTATTTTTTACCAAAGTCTAAGTACCCGCAGTTGAGTTGGTCACAATAACTTTTCATGCTATATGATTATTGATAAATGCTAGTAAAAAAATGCGATTCATTAATATTGGCTGGTGAACAGAGAATGCTCTAAGCAGCCATAACAAACAACAGTATTGTTAATGGAATAAGAAAAATATTTGAGGAAGATGCATGTTTCGAGTAAATTTACTCTTAAAACTCTTAATAGTATGAAACTCTCAACCATTTCCCCTCCTCTTTTGAGCATATATAGGCTAAAAACTTGTGAAATCCTTTTATTAGCTTTATTGTCATTGCATGATAAGCAATTGGTAGACGAAATTCATTATCATCCAAGGCAATGTGTTCTTGCTAGCCGCACAGAGCGGACAATCATTTTTTTCACCAATATTCTTAATTATGTGCTAACTGGAAGACCGTTAGAAAAATGGAAGACCGATAAATTGGAACCATTATGTTTTTATAAAGGCTAATAATTTTATTTTTGTACTAGACAAATATTTGCAAAATATTAACAAAATTATGTGTAGATCATGAAATTAGCTTTAGTAGCTAGGTTTACATGTGGCCTATGTATAATTTCTGTGAATTCAATCTCACATTAAGAAGAAGATTATTTAGAATCCATCTGTCATTGAAATAGTTCAAAATCAGTTAAGAATGATAGAAAAGAACTAAAATCAGATGTATTTTTGGAATAAGAGTTTTAAAAAATAATTTAATAACTCTTAAATTAACTGAAAGGAAATTTGCAAGTCTTGAGAAGAAATAGGGGTATCATGCACATGGGCAACATTGAAAAATTGATCAAACATCAAAAAGATATAATGTCCGTGTATGCATCAAATATATAACACATACCAAATAAAAGAAAGGAAAAAAAGAGAGGATGAATTCAAACATATATAAATTGAAAATCTAATGAAATGAATTATACCTTACCTCCCAAATGGTCATGGCATCTTGGTTCACACCTTTCCATCCTTGTTGAGAAAACATTGATGAAAAGCTTGAAGACCCCTTCAATCTCACACGGGCCACACGTGCGCCACTCTCCTCTTCATTTTTCTCATAGCAATCATGATATATTGTCACCTCACTCAAATCTTCAAATGATCCTCTTTCTTGTTTCTTGCATAACTCATGGTCTTCATCATCACCATCGTTTCTCCTTTTCCTTTTGCTACAGCACCCTCCCATGGCTAAAGACGAGAGAGAGAGAGAGAGAGAGAGAGAGAGAGAGTGAGAATGGAGGAGGGGTGGTGGTGGTTTGAGAGCATAAATGCATCGTCAATAACTATACGTGATATTGTTGGTTTTGTGTTTGATGGCAATTATGGGATGATATTGAAGAGGACAGGTCATAAAAATCTCAGGAATAAAACAAAGCTTATTTGCTGACAGCAGCATCAGCCAACCTGGAGCTAGCATGGTTGGTATAACTTTCCTTTTAAAAATAATATATGTTGCCGATAGATATTCCCATATCAGAAAAACTGTGAGAGAGATATGTGTATAAATTATGAGATGGGATAAATATCAACAAAGCTTGAGTTTTGATAAGATAATAATAAACTCGATCAATTTTATTAAGAAATAAATCATCTCAATTTATACACCTCATAACATAACTAACTGATAACTAATAATCTAATATATTAAACATAATCTCAACAACTTAAATCAGAACCTATCTAAAGTATCGTGCATGGTGGACTCATAATACCCTGTGATCTCTTTCGCGGATTGAAAGGTGGACCGAATAACCTGCAGTCTTTTTCGCTGGAAATGCTAAAAGAAAAAGATTATGTTACTAGAAGACGACATAAGAAAAGAATAGCTGCTTGAACGGAAGAAGATCATGCTCCTGGAAGACATCATAAAAGATAGAATAACTGCATGAACTTGATATTGATGGAGGCAGCTGTTTATAATCAAACTGAGAGAACTCAATTCGGAATTAGATATTATTGACACAACTTCATTTATTTTGAAATAATAAACTAAAAATATAAATGAAGATAAATTTTGGATCAAGCCATTAGCTCTGATAACATGATAAAAAAGCAATAAACTCGGTCAATTTTATTAAGAGATAAATTATTTCAATTTATACCACTCATAACATAACTAACTGATAACTAATAATTTTAACAATCTAACATATTAATCATAATCTCAACAACATAAATCAGAACTTATTTGATTTATGATATGTTGGATATAATGCCCTCAAAGTCAATTATTGGATCGCAGGTACGTGATTGCAATGATTGAGGAGGACCTATGCCGGTAGGACAGTCCTACTCGAGATGATAGTATGCTATCTGGTTTGCCTTTATCAGTCGTGTACATGTTCAGGTGACTGATTACATGTTACACGTTGATAGAGCCCTTAGGATCTTGCTTGACTACCAACAGTATGAGGGCGATCATATACGTGAGAGTTGGGTAGTCCATAAGCGCATCCTTAATAGTGGTCCCTAGTCGTGGGAGTTTCGAGACAGGGCATCGATACTCCGGAGTAGACTAGTGTATACATTCGAGACCCCGACGAGGGGCGGTGGCCGGTCTCACAAGCCACTGGTGTCAGTTGGATCATCTAAGATGTATACAGGTGCTCATTGGGTTATGAGTACACCGGACATGACTCGCCGGGAACCTGCTAGTTGGTATTATACATATCGTCAGATATCAGTTCCCTGATGACATGTGTACAGGTTAGTTCATTGACATGAGGTCATCATTTGTCTCGTGTGAGTTCCCACTGTGCTTTGATTTCTACCCTACCACGGCTCAAAGGAGTCGTGCAAACTGGTAGTTTTTGGGTACAGTCCCGAGCCACATGGAGGCACGTGAGCGGATCGGCAGGGGATTCGTCTCTCCCGGTATTGGGGGTGGAGATTGCGCTATGTCTAGGAAATCCATTACACCAAGTCCTTGGCCAAGGCATGTGAGAATTACTGGTAGGTACTCCGGTAGTTTCTCAGGGTGTTCAGGGCTTGTCTCCGACACGACTTATACCGCTATTGGGAGTCTGACGTTACCAGCCCCCTAGGCCGGATATGCGATACTCATAGACGAACGGACCGGACTGTATATACATTGTCATTGTTAGGCTCAGTAGGGTTTCTGGATGAGTTCGCTCATCAGCCTCCCTTGAGGTCAGTGCATGGGCAGCCGTTACGTACAGCTAATGCCGCTGACGGCTTGTGGTTAAATCCACTGCCAGGGTACTGACGAGTCATTAGAGTTCCCCACTGATAGTTTTCCAAGTTCGGGCGAAACGTTGTAGAGGCCGTATGGTTTTATGGCAGGGTTCGAAAAATGCACGTGCGTTTACGCACGCGTCATATTTCGGGCAGATAATACTGGTGGGCTTTGGTTTAAGCCGGATCCGAGTATTATACTGTGTAGATATAATATCTTTGTCTCAGTTGCATTTGTATTCGGTCGTAATACAAATGCGGGTATATTTATACTATTACGGGGTTATCTTGAAATTCGTTTCGGGATTGCTTTTGGAAGTTGCCAGTTTCTAGTTTTCTATCACCCGTATTAAACATTCGGTTTAATGCGGATTTATCTTTTCATCATTGGGTGAGTCATGAGGTGAGTCATGAGTGTGGAAGGTTCTAGAAGAGGTGACTAGGTTAGTGACTCATTGTTTGCTTTAATGAGTTGATGAGGTGTATTAGTGATTCATTCTTTTGCATTAATGATTCTTGTTCTTGCTAAGATCTTTTGTGAGAAGCTTTGCTTGTGGTCACCCCCTTGCTCCTACACTCACCCCCCCACCTCTATATATGGCCGGCCCCTCCCCTCCTCTTCTCTCACTCACTTGGTAGAAAAGAGATGGTTGTTGATTAAAAAGTTTATGTGATTTGGTGTATGGAAATTTCATAGCTTATTTCTCATTTCATATCATTCCAAATGGTAACTTCATTAACCGTTCGTCCATGGCTTTGGACCAAGTGAGACAAAGTGTTCTACTCATTCTTTATATCAATCTTGGTCATCTCTTTTAGCAAACTTGATGACCGAGTTGCCTCGGGTCAGAGGCGGGAGCCCGTTTAAAGATCCGATGACGTGATGCCACCTGGACGAGAAGATCGGAGATCAACGAGATCGGAGCAGCCGCAACGGAGCGTGGGATGATGGTTAAAGAACGAAGGACTCGGATCGTTCGGTATAACCTTTCTACCCTATTTACAGTTTGTTAGTTTAGCGTTAATGGCAGATCCGGGTTATAGTATGCGATAGCGCCAGTTATAAAAGTTTTTGTTCCGCATTTGGCGTCTGAAAGACGGCCGGGGCGCTACCGTAGAGTTACATGGTATCAGAGCCTCGCCATTAAGCTTTACTAACTTGTGCTAACGCGTTTAAAATATCGATCGAACGGATTTTCGAAAATCGCAATTTTCAGTGTTAAAGTTTCTGTTGATTTTAAATCTGGTCTAAAAATCATTTTGACCATACTAGAAAATCAAGTAGGCTTTTTTAAGGTAGCAGAAGAAATTCGATCAAGTGAACCGACCATAGCGCCGCGGAAACGCGGTCAAAGCCTAGCTTTGACCGCGGAACCGCGGCCGTATTGGTGATTCACCTGGCCATTTTTATTCTGGTGTTTCTTTGTTGGAAATTGTGGTTTCTGGAACTGTTCATTTGGGCCCAGTTTTTGTTACTGTACAGCAGAAGTATGTGGGGCCCACTTCGGGAAATTTAGTCGATCAAAATTTAAACGTGTTAGTTTACAGTACTTACATTATATCTCAGACCGTGAATGTCATTTGAGCGGTAAACCGCGTCTGATTGCTATAGTTCTTTTAGACGGGTTTGCGAACGTGATATTCGCGTTGATGTTCTGTGTTGTGCTGTGATGTTGCGGATTTGTCGTGGTGGATAGTAGTGTGCAATGGTAGTGCAGTTTGGATTTATTTGTACATTTGATATTGCGGGACGAGCGTCCAACATGTGGACTGCCGTCACTACCTGTTTGTATAATATTCTTTTGGGGCACGACCGGGCTGAGGTCGATGTACCCGTTGTACATATTTTTCATTTCTGTACTAGGGTTACCCCGCAACGGAGTGCATGGATAGCCGGGTTCTGGAGGGAAACGGGTCCGCATCTCATGGCTTTGAGAGGAAGATGGGCCTCACTCTAGTATTGGCAGACTATTCGCCGCACTCGTAGGGGGTACAGGTTGACCCAAGGAGGGATGCTCAAGTTACCGTATTCCGTGAAGTGCAGGGTGGTCCATTCACTTTGCTGTAGGGGGCTGCCTCGCTTCACGTTTTGGCGGGTAACTTGCCGCACCCGTAGGGGTCTAGGTTTCATTGCACAGGCTATCCACACGACCAGGGGAATGTCGGGTTTCAGCAGCGGCTCTGTGAAACCCGGGGATCCCAGATTATCTGTATTGTTCTGTGATGCTTATTACTTTTCTGTAATGTTGCATATTATCACGCCTGGAGCGATTATTGTATATTGGTATATATACTAGTAAATGTTGTATATGTTTTACACCCGCGCTAGTTCAGTCCCCGCTCTGTCGTTAGTTAAGTAACCTAACGGGTGATGACGGGACCCAGTGACGAATGCGGATGGCATATACGTACATTTTATTTTCGTTCTTTTCTGGTGTGATTAACTGATGGGACTGCGTTGATTTTGATCAATGCAAAGGAAAACAAACCTGTTTGGATGTTGTTGGAACAGTTTTAAAAAGTGTTATTGCAAAGACGTTTCCTTTTGTCATGCATTCAGTTGGAATATCCTGCACCTCATTCGACGAGGCAAGGGTCGATATCCCTTCACCGGGAGTGACCCCTTGGGCAGAAGTTTGCGTCAGGGTAATAACTTCACTATAGTCGATTATATGTTGCTTTGCATCGCGGTATTCAGTTGGAATATCCTACACCTCATTCCACGAGGAAAGAGCCGAGATCCCTTCACAGGGAGTGACCTCTTTAGCAAAGGTTTTCGCCACTATATTTTTATAAAAAGCTATCTGGTTCCTTCAACGAGATCAAGTTCCTTACGTTAAAGGTTTTTCGCCAAAAACTAGCCGTAGCCCTCCGTCATTTCTTTTGGGTATTCAGTTGTATTCAAGCTATGCATTTTGGCCAAAGTCAAGGCATAGTGTTTGGTAGCTGCTGGGTATTCATTTGTTGCATAGATAGATGAGTTGGTTTGGGACAGTCGTTCTGCCGATTGGCCAAAGTCAGGGGGATGTGCGGGTGGGTTCAAATTGACAAGATAATGATGGGTAGAACTTGGCATGTGACTTATGGCATTTTGGCCAAAGTCAAGGTCATAAGAGCATGGGGCAAAAATCATATCGGGAGTTTCTAAAGAAAATGAAACTTGCTAAGTTTGCGCATAACTTCTGGAGTGTGATAACGTAAGTGGATTCCGTCACGTTATCATGCGATGAGAGTTGGATCCCGATTCCCACTGATGAGTTGGTTTACTCTTCGGGTGATCCCGATTGATTCTTCTTTCAGGTTTGGAGAAGAATTTGACAGTACAGTGGGAGGTTTCCTGATTAGATAAAGTGATAACCATTCTGATCTAGGTTAGAGTGCACGCAGAGTGTTTCTTTTCTCTCTCTCTTTGGCAGCGATCTTTGACCGACCCTAGACTATGACTCAGCTACCAAGTTGACCGAACCTTCTTAAAATACTGGCTTTTGGATTGTCCGAGTTGCATAAGTCATTGTTGCTCCTTCTTCTATCCTTTGAATTTCTCAGAACACCTCGTATCACTACGAACATCCACTTCCATTGGATAGATCCATCGTATGGTTATATACGAACTCGAAGGGACTTCTCCGAGGATGGATCCAGGTTCAGGAGAAATTGAATTGGTTTATTCAGTTGTCTTTTATTATCACCTTCTCTCAGGTTGCGAGGGCTCCTTGGTTTAGAAGAGTACACCTATTACGCTTATTGGATAGTTTTCTTCCAAACCATAGGCAGGTGCCGAAAGGTAGGGGATGAAGAAAACCAATTAGCCTAAGTAGGATGTACAGAAGGTAATAACTAAAGACAAAATAAAGGGATTAGAAGGAGGGCAAAGTAAATTACGACTGCTATCATTCACGACCAAACCGCGTACTTCATCGCCACTCCTATTTCACCTTTGCTTTTTTCCCCAGTTCGGGAGAAATAGAATTAGGTATTATTCAGTTGTCTTTTATCATCACCTTCTCTCAGGTTACGAGTACTCCTTGGTTTAGGAGGGTACACCTATTATGCTTACTGGATAGTCTTCTTCCAAACCATAGGCTGGTGCCGAACGGTAGGGAAGGAAGAAAACCACTTAGCCTAAAGGGGTGTACAGAAGGAAATGACTAAAGACAAATAAAGGGATTTGGAGAGATGGCAAAGAAATATACGGTTACAGTCATGAATTGGATTATGGAAGAGGCATTACTAGGAATACCAGGATACCCCTACGAAACATTTTCATGTTTCAGTGCATTGTTAAAGGAAAACTGATTTCCCGATTAGATACTTACTCCAGGGTATGTATTTACCAGATTTCATTCTCACATCTGTATGGTTTTACAGATGGTGAGTGGGAGTAAGTTATTGAGAATTAGGTGGTCATCCTCATTATATCGGAATTCGTTGTAATTGGTGATATTTGAGGAAATCGCCTGGGTACAGTTTTCAACCTACGACGCACAGGTTTTGAGTTATTTAACTCAGCGGACTTATACAGAGTATTTTATGTTGTCCAGTGTCCATCAGGACAAAGGGGTTGGTCCTCGTACTATGTTCTGTTTACTTATGACTTCTCTAGTTTTTTAGACAAGTGTTTCGTAGAAATACAAGGTCTAAGTTTTGAGAAGTTGTGGGTATAAGAATAAAGTAGAGAACCAGGTGTTGCAAGTATCGGGATTCTTCAAAGAGATCGAAGATGTAGATACTTGTGATTGGTATTCAGATGATAGTAATGGTTTTGAGAAACTTGTTTCTCTTTCGGGTTACTCATAATTGGATGGATTCCTAAGTTGAGTAATGCTGATTAGCCTCTCTCCATTAAGTTGATATGCACTGGAGACAACTGCATGTTTTGATTCTGGTTCAAATTAAATAAGTGTTAAAGTTTCTATATTGGATATAGAATGGTTCATATCTTAACGATGTTAAGGTACGGGGAGTTGTCCGGCTTATGCTTAAAACCAGACTCTGGATAACTAAGGGCACGTTTTTGTAATGGCAGTTTGTGGGTTGACCCGGGCTATGTCGAGGGTTGATTTTCTATCATCTGGAAGATCAATAGTGATATTGTTCTTGACTCGCCACAGTTTTAGTAAAATGGATTTTTTTTCAGAAAACAGTAGTGGGAGTATGGTAGAACCGGAAGTGATTCCAGAACCGCAAACGATTACGGAAAATTTAATAGGACCTATAGATTTAATCAGGTTTGACATTCCATTAGCCACTCCGCAGATATGGTGGGTAACCTCAGACACCCGAGAGGTACTCCGGTAGTCTCAAGGACGGTGACAGGGAGGTTCTTGTTTACCCAGACTTGACACTACTGTTGTTCCAGACTATGAGACCCGGCAAGAGATTAAGTATAGCGTCGTTCTAAACTAGCTTTAGAAGTGCACGTGTATATTATTCTGTCAGAGGGTTGTTGTGGTCAGTGGGAGCAGCGGATGCATAGTGGGTGTAAGTCCACGTTGCCCACCCCGGTGCTTACGGGGAGGCGGAAAACGGAATAAAAATCAAATTTTTATCAACTTAGGCAACATGGACTAGACAAAGAAGGATCTTTGCTAAACAAAAACAAGCTAAAGCTAAGTAGAAACTAGCTAAGGGTTAGAACGGTTATACCTAGGGCTTTATGTCCTTCTCTCCTTGCTCTTTGGAGTAGTGGAAAGAGGTCACCTTTGTCGTCTTCTCACGTCGAAGAAAGACCCATCCGAAAGCCTCAACCTTTGGCTTCAACTCCAAGCTAGAAGTAACTAGGGTGCAAGAAGTGCTAATCCTTGAACCCTAGATGAGAGTAGAAATTATCAAGAAGAGGTTTTTCTCAAGCTCAAGTGTTTCCCAACACATGAGAGAGGAGAGCTTGAGGGAGAGGAAGAACAAGAGAGAGAAAGTAAATCATAGAATGAGAGAATAATAACCATTCTCACATATATGTGTGAATTATTATAATTAGATAATTAGTGAGATAATTGTCATGGCTTAATCAAGACATGACCATTATCATTTCATATTTAATGCTAACTGCAAGGATCAAAGAGCATCTTTTATATGGAATGATGATGGTCAACATGTCAACTAAAGTCAACAAGTCAAGATAGTCAAATGGTCAACAACCATAACCATGTACAATTATATTAAACTAATATCAATTAACCATAATTCACACATAAGCATTAGGGTTAATAAAATGACAATGGTCATTAACCCTAATCAAAGTCCTCTCCCTCTGTCTCAAGCAACTGTGCATACACACCCGTATTCGTGATCCGAGGAACACGAATACAATGAGATAAAACCAATCCCAAATCATATACTAGGATCTGGCTTAAACCAAAGCCCGCTAGTATAAGCTGTCCGGACAACAAACGTGCACAAGTGCGCGGATGTGAACGAACCCTGTCGCAAAACCATGCGACCTCTACTCATTTTGCCTAAAGGCGAATAACTCTCTGTGTGGGACTCTAAAGACTCGACACTACGCTGGCAGTGGGTTTAACCACAGACCGCAAGCGGCACTAGCTGTACGTAACGGTCCCCAGGTAGATGTCGATAAGAAGACTGACGAGGTGAACCCCATCTGAACTCCTACTGAGCCTGTATGTGACAGTCTCCGTACAGTCCGGTCTGTTCGTCTGATACATCGCATGGCGGGCCTAGGGGGGCGGTGAACGTCAGTCCCCTAATAGCGGTACAAGTCGTGTCGGAGTGTAGCCCAGAACACCTTGAGATAACACTGGAAACCTACCAGTATATCTCGCTTGCCCTGGCCAGGGACTACTCGTGTAATGGCTCTCCTGGACACAGCGCGATGTCAACCCCCAATACCGGGAGAGACAAATCCTGTCTAACCGTCACTGCCTCCAAGTGCTTCGGGACTGCACCAAAAAACTACCTGTTTGCACGACTCCTTTGAGCCGTGGTAGGGTAGTAATCAAAGTGCAGTGGGAACACACTCGAGGCGAAGTGACAGTGTCAAGTCAGCGGACTAAGTTGTACTCATGTCACCTGGGAACTGATAACCGACGATAGGTATAATACCAACCAACAGTTCCCGACGAGTCCTGTCCAGTGTACTCGTAACCTAATGAGCACCCGTATACTATCTCAAGTACGACGTACTGACGGCTGTGGGATAGACCGTCTCCCACGCTGGGATGAGAAGCGCATACGCTAGTCTACTCCGGAGTATCGATGCTGTAAGTCCACGTTGCCCACCCCGGTGCTTACGGGGAGGCGGAAAACATAATAAAAATCGGATTTTTATCAACTATAGGCAACATGGACTATGCTATAAGGATCTTTACTAAACAAAAACTTGCTAAAGCTAACTTGAAAGTAGCTAAGTGGTAGAAAGGTTATACCTTTGGTCTTTTGTCCTTCTCTCCTTGCTCCTAGAAGTAGTGGAAGGAGGTCACCTTGTCGTCTTCTCCCGTCAAAGAAAGATCCACCCGAAAGCCTCAACCTTTGGCTTCAACTCCAAGCTAGAAGTCACTAGGGTTCAAGAAGTGCTAGTCCTTCAACCCTAGATGAGAGTAGAGAAGATCAAGAGAGGGTTTTTCTCAAGATCAAGTGTTTCTCAACACATGAGAGGGAGAGAGCTTGAGGGAGAGGAAGAACAAGAGAGAGAAAGGATATGATAGAATGAGAAATAATTGAGCCATTCTCACTAATATGTGTGAATTATTTTAATTGAATAATTAGCTAGATAATTGTCATGGTTAATCATGACATGACCATTATCATTTCAATTTGCAAAGATCAAAAAGCATCTTCCAAAAGAAATGATGATGGTCAAAGTGTCAACCTAGGTCAACAAGTCAAAGAAGTCAAATGGTCAACAACCATAACCATGGACAATTATTAAACTAATTATTAATTAACAATAATACACACATAAACATTAGGGTTAATAAAATGACAATAGCCATTAACCCTAATCAAGGTCCTCTCCCTCAATCTCAAGCAACTGTGCATACGCACCCGCATTCGTGATCCGAGGAACACGAATACACTGAGAAAAACCAATCTCAAATCATATACTAGGATCCGGCTTAAACCAAAGCCCGCTAGTATAAACTGTCCGGACAGCAAACGTGCACAAGTGCGCGAATGTGAACGAACCCTGTCGCAAAACCATGCGACCTCTACTCATTTTGCCTAAAGGCGAATAGCTCTCTGTGTGGGACTCTAAAGACTCGACACTACGCTGGCAGTGGGTTTAACCACAGACCGCAAGCGGCACTAGCTGTACGTAACGGTCCCCAGGTAGATGTCGATAAGAAGACTGACGAGGTGAACCCCATCTGAACTCCTACTGAGCCTGTATGTGACAATCTCCGTACAGTCCGGTCTGTTCGTCTGATACATCGCATGGCGGGCCTAGGGGGGCGGTGAACGTCAGTCCCCTAATAGCGGTACAAGTCATGCCGGAGTGAAGCCCAGAACACCCTGAGATAACACTGGAAACCTACCAGTATATCTCGCTTGCCCTGGCCAGGGACTACTCGTGTAATGGCTCTCCTGGACACAGCGCGATGTCAACCCCCAATATCGGGAGAGACGAATCCTGTCTAACCGTCACCGCCTCCAAGTGCTTCGGGACTGCACCCAAAAACTACCTGTTTGCACGACTCCTTTGAGCCGTGGTAGGGTAGTAATCAAAGTGCAGTGGGAACACACTCGAGGCGAAGTGACAGTGTCAAGTCAGCGGACTAAGCTGTACTCATGTCACCTGGGAACTGATAACTGACGATAGGTATAATACCAACCAACAGTTCCCGACGAGTCATGTCCAGTGTACTCGTAACCCAACGAGCACCCGTATACTATCCCAAGTACGACGTACTGACGGCTGTGGGACAGACCGTCTCCCACACTGGGATGAGAAGCGCATACGCTAGTCTACTCCGGAGTATCGATGCCCTGTCTCGATAGTCCAACGACTAGGGACCTGTATAAGGATGTGCTTATAGATCACCCAGCTCCCACGAGTGTGAGCGCCATCACCACGCTGGTAATCAAGCAAAGATCCTAAGGGCTCTACTAATATGTATATCAGCAATATGCTAAAAAAAACACATGCACATATTAAAGCAGAGACAAACCAAGTAGCATACTACCATTTCGAGCAAGATTGTATATACATCTGTGAATATCCCAAGCTTCCATCAAGTAATATACAAACTAGTATGATACAGTAATGGCCTCTAGGGCATATACACTAACAATCTCCCACTTGCACTAAGGCCATGTACTGGCGTATCGAAGACCTATCATCTCGATCAGCCGCTCGAACTGAGTCTGGGGCAAGGCCTTGGTGAATGGATCTGCTGTGTTATCCTCTGATGCAACTCTCCGGACCTCGATCTCCTGGCGATCTACGATCTCCCTGATCAGGTGATACCGCCTTAAGATGTGTCTGGATTTTTGATGGGATCTGGGTTCCTTCGCTAAAGCTATAGCCCCGTTGTTGTCGCAATACAGAGGTATTGGGTCAACAATGGACGGAACCACCTGAAGTTCTCTCAAGAACTTCCTCATCCAGACAGCTTCTTTTGCGGCATCAGATACAGCGATGTATTCCGCTTCCATCGTCGAGTCTGCAACGGTTTCCTGTTTGGAGCTCTTCCAACACACCGCCCCTCCATTGAGGGTGAAGACAAAACCCGACATGGACTTGGAATCATCCTTGTCACTCTGGAAGCTGGAGTCAGCAAAGGCCTCAATCTGCAGGTCTTTTCCGCCGTACACCAAGAACATCTCCTTAGTCCTTCTCAGGTACTTGAGAATGTTCTTTACTGCTATCCAATGTTTCTCCCCTGGGTTTGACTGATACCTGCTTACCACACTCAGTGCATAAGCCACATCCGGTCTGGTACACAACATTGCATACATTATAGAGCCTACCGCAGAAGCGTAGGGTATAATAGACATGCGATCCCTCTCCAAATCATTCTTGGGAGACATCTCTTTGGAGAGGGTGATCCCGTGACAAGCCGGTAGATTACCGCGTTTGGAATCTTCCATACTGAATCTCTTCAGTATTGCGTCGATGTACCTGGACTGCGAAAGTCCTAATATCCTCTTGGATCTGTCACGGTAGATCCGGATACCCAGAATGTAAGAGGCATCACCCAGGTCTTTCATGGAGAACCTGTGTGACAAGAACCCCTTGACAGATTGTAGCATAGGAATGTCATTTCCTATTAAGAGAATGTCATCCACGTATAAAACGAGGAATACTACAGTTCTCGCTACAAATCTACAATAGATGCATGGTTCATCTGGATTTTTGATAAAGCCAAATTCCTTGACCGTCTCATCAAAACAGATGTTCCAACTCCGCGATGCCTGCTTTAGTCCATAAATGGACTTAAGCAACTTGCACACCTTTCCGCTGCTCCCACTCTGAATGAAACCCTCTGGCTGATCCATATAGACACACTCCTCTAAATGACCATTTAGAAAAACTGTCTTTACGTCCATCTGCCAAATCTCATAATCGTGGAAGGCAGCAATGGCAAGAAGGATCCGAATGGATTTCAGCATAGCTACTGGAGAAAAGGTTTCGTCGTAGTCCAAACCAGGTCGCTGACGAAAACCCTTTGCAACCAGTCTAGCTTTATAGATCTCAACCTGTCCATCTACACCAATCTTCCTTTTGAAGATCCACTTGCATCCTACGGGTTTTACCCCGTCTGGAGCAATGTCCAACGTCCATACTTTGTTGGTGTACATGGACTCCATCTCGGTTCGCATTGCATCCAGCCATTTTACCGAGTCGACGCTCTGAATGGCTTGCTGGAAGCTAGTAGGCTCATCACAATCTATGATGCAATCCTCTCTATCCCCGTCAATGAGAAAACCGTAGTATCTCTTGGGCGGATGAGACTGCCTACTACTCCTGCGGAGTGGCGTGGGAATGTCCTGATCTTTCGAACCCTCTGGTTCAACCAAGCTTTCAGTAATAGCTCGTGGTTCTGGAATTTCTTCCAGTTCTATTGTGCTCCCACTTAATTCTTTTTCTATGAACTGGTGTTCTAGAAAGTGGGCATGGCGAGAAACAAGGACTTTTTGTTCCTCTTCGCAATAGAAGTAATATCCCTTGGAGTTCTTTGGATATCCCACAAACTTGCACTGTACTGAGCGTACCTCGAGCTTGTCCGCATGCTGCTTTTTTACAAAAGCTGGACATCCCCATGTCTTAATGTGATTAAGATAGGGTTTCTTCCCACACCACATCTGATATGGTGTAGTAGGCACAGTCTTAGTTGGAACCCGGTTCAAAAGGTATGCAGCTGATTCTAGCGCATATCCCCAAAACGATCGCGGCAACTCAGCGTTACTCATCATGGACCGTACCATATCCAATAGGCTTCGGTTCCGTCTCTCCGATACACCATTATGTTGCGGAGTGTATGGAGGAGTAAGCTGAGAGAGAATCCCATTCTCTTTTAAGTAACCCAGGAACTCGGCACTCAAGTATTCACCACCTCGATCAGATCTCAGTGTCTTTATACTTTTGACTGTTTGTTTTTCTACTTCATTCTTATATTCCTGGAATTTTTCAAAAGCCTCGGATTTATGTTTCATTAAGAAGACATAACCGTACCTTGAAAAGTCATCCGTAAAAGTAATGAAGTAGGAATAACCGCTTCGCGCATGTGTAGACATTGGACCACACACGTCGCTGTGTACGAGTCCCAAGAGCTCGCTCGCTCTTTCTCCGTGTCCAGTAAACGGAGTCTTTGTCATCTTTCCCTTGAGACAGGATTGACAAGTTGCATACGATTGATATTCGAACGAATCCAAATATCCTTGTGTGTAACTTAGTCAACCTTCTCTCATTGATGTGACCCAGTCTACAATGCCATAAGAAAGTTTTATTGATTTCTGGAGACTTTCTTTTGTGTGTATTCTGGACATTGAAAATCTGTGGTTGGTTTAATACGTATATACCGTTGTTCAATGTACCTGACCCAATCAAAGCTTGATTAAGGTGAATGTTCACTACATTACTTACAAATGCAAATTCATAACCTTCTTTAGATAATAAAGATACAGAAATGATATTACAGGTTGCATTTGGTACATAATAATAACTACGTAAAACCAAAAAATGTCCATCCGACAATCCCAGGTGATAGTCCCCCACGGCCTCAGCATCCATGCTAGCACCGTTCGCAACTCTGAGGGTCATGTCACCTGCCTTCAAAACTCTACGCTTTCTCAACGCCTGCAAAGAATTACAGATATGAGATCCTGATCCGGTATCCAATACCCAGGAAGTAGAGTTTATTGATAGACAGTTTTCAATAACATACACACCTGAAGCTGAAGCTGCAACTCGCTTCAAATCCTGTTTTCTGGCTTTCCAAGCCTTGCAATCCTGTTTCCAGTGACCACTTTTGTGACAATAGAAGCATTCTTCCTTCCCCACTAGCTTCCCCGCTATCTTTGTTGCTTTACCTTTTCCCTTCGTATCCACTTTACCGACACCGCCTCTTGGTTTGGCGGGGGCTTTCTTCTTCTTACCCTTGGCTTTCGCCCTGGATCTAGAAGAGGAAGATCCTCCTACAAACAAAGTGGATGTCTCCCTACCTTTCTGTAGGGTGCCCTCAGCACTCCTCAACATGTTCAGAAGTTCGAAAAGTTCTACCTCCTTTCCTTGCATGTTGAAGTTCAGAATAAACTGGGCGCAAGTGGAAGGAAGGGACTGGAGAATCAAATCAGTATAGAGTTCATTCTCCAACGTGGTCCCAAGGTCCGCGAGCTCCTCAATGTAGCCAATCATCTTAAGCACGTGTTCTGCTACCGATGATCCGACGGCCAACCTTGCCGAAAATAGTTTCTTCGACACTTCGTATCTTGCGATACGAGACTGCTCCCCATACAGTTCTTTTGTATGAAGAAATATGGACTCAAGGTCCATATTCTCATGCCTCCTCTGATGTTCATTGTCCATCGAGGCTAATACGAGGCATTTGGCCTTCGCGCAATCTATCTCCCACGTCTTACGGATTTCCTTATCCGCGACGCTGGAGGTGGGACCTGGGACAGGGGGTGCTTTGGTGGTAAGGACATACCCCAACTTGTCGTAAGTGATTGCCATCTTGACATTCCTGAGCCAATTTTTGTAGTTTGGCCCTGTCAATAGGTTTTTATCTAATAATAACTTAAGTCCAGTCATCTTGAATGGTCGCTGCAATTAGGAGAGAGAAAAGAAACACTTTAGCATGATGCTCTTGCAAGTTTAGAGTGGTTTTTAATTTGTCTAAACTGGATGGCTCCCACTGTCTCTTGAATCCCTTCTCAAACCGTAAAGAAAAGGATTAGTCAGGATCACTCTCACCGTACAATACTTGCTTAACCGTTCAGCCAGGCCAGTGTCGGTACTTCGAGGGAGGTTTTCCAACGCTTTCGCGAAGTTCCTTAATTAAGTAACCTCTTTTCCCTGTGGGCGTAGCCCCGCTAACACCTTTCTAGACACTTACTAAGTTTATAGCATTGATCGTTAAGTGAGAGTTTTCCCGAGGAGTAGCATATACTCACAGTAGGATCGGGATCCAAATATCATCGCGTGATAAAACCGAAGGAATCCTACCAGAATCATCACACTCCAAATGGTATGCAAAGCTAGCAAGTTTCAATACTTATGAAACTCCCGATGTGGATTTTTGCCCCATGCTCTTATGATCTTGACTTTGGCCAAAATATCATAAGTCACATGTCAAGTTCTACCCGTCATTCTCCTGGTTAATTTGGACCCATCCGTACCTACCCTTGATTTTGGCCAAAATGGCAGCACGACTGTCCCAAACCAACGCATCTATCTATGCTGCACATGAATACCTAATAGCTACCAATCACTATGCCTTGACTTTAGCCAAAATACATAGCTTGAATACTTTTTGACCATTCATGTGGAATGACGGAGGGCTACGGATGGTTTTGGCGAAACCGTGAACGTAGTGAACTTGATCTAATCGATGGAACGAGATAGCTTTTAAAAGGAGTGGTTCAAGCTCCGCGTTTAAAAGTTTGGTTTTGAAAAGAACCGAGTGGTTTTCAAAGTGTTCCAATCGACTTTTACTTGGTTTATTTTCTTGCATTAGTTCTTTTAATGCATCCCATCATTTAATCCTACCATTGCAGAAAACAACCAAAATATGACGTACGCTTATGCCATTCGCATTCGCCACGGGGCCCCGTCATCACCCGTTAGGTTACTTAACTAACGACAGAGCGGGGGCTGGGCTAGCGCGGCTGTAAAACATAAGCAACGCCTAAATAGTTATCATATATAAATATATAGCAATGATAGACATTACAGATCACAGATGAATACATTGGATATACTAGGAATCCGCAATCCGTTCGAGCCTGCAACGAAAAGCGGATTACACGGTCGCGGTGAATAGCCAAATACCCCATCCAAGACCCCTACGGGTGCGGCAAACTACCCGCCAAGTACCCGAAGCGAAGCAACCTCCCTCACCACCGTGAGTAGGCCACTCGGCACTTCGAGATACCCGGTAGTTTGTTCACCCCCTCCATGGGTCTATCCTAGGAGCAAAAACAGTAAAAAGAATTATACAATGACGGCTACAACCCCAACCCGGTTGTGCGGCCAAACAAATAATAATATTACATCAATTTACATATTACAAATGAATGAAAGAAAAGCAACACTCATCTCACATCCACCCCGGCTATTCACCCGCGACGATCCAACCCATTCATATACAAAAACCAATATCAAACACAGATCACAGATATGTATAACCCCGACTAATCGACATATAGCGATTAGCCGACGTTCAATACATGCAAACATCACAGATATAACCTTCATAGTCAAAGTGTAGTGAAGTTCGGAAAAAATACGGAATTATAGGCCCCCAAAAATAAATTTCTATTCTGGAAAATCTGGGCACATATAATATATCTTAAAAATCTTAAAACTAAGCCAGAGATACACTGCACCAAACTCGACCCAGTGAGGAGTCCAAACGGCGGCGGTTCCGCGGCAATAGGTTGCTATTGCCGCGGAAACGCGGCGGTTTAGTCGACTCACTGGACCGGGTTTTGTGGTTATCTTTAAAAAACCCTGAGATGATTTTAGGTGTATGACAAATTTTGTTTTGACCAGAAAATTTTTTAACAGAAACTAGGGTTTTTAAAAACTCGGTTTTTGGATTTTTCGGTTTCGAACTTCGTTACACTTCACTACCTAGCTAGTTTATGTTTAGTTAGGCTCTGATACCACTGTAAGTCCACGTTGCCCACCCCGGTGCTTACGGGGAGGCGGAAAACATAATAAAAATCGGATTTTTATCAACTATAGGCAACATGGACTATGCTATAAGGATCTTTACTAAACAAAAACTTGCTAAAGCTAACTTGAAAGTAGCTAAGTGGTAGAAAGGTTATACCTTTGGTCTTTTGTCCTTCTCTCCTTGCTCCTATAAGTAGTGGAAGGAGGTCACCTTGTCGTCTTCTCCCGTCAAAGAAAGATCCACCCGAAAGCCTCAACCTTTGGCTTCAACTCCAAGCTAGAAGTCACTAGGGTTCAAGAAGTGCTAGTCCTTCAACCCTAGATGAGAGTAGAGAAGATCAAGAGAGGGTTTTTCTCAAGCTCAAGTGTTTCTCAACACATGAGAGGGAGAGAGCTTGAGGGAGAGGAAGAACAAGAGAGAGAAAGGATATGATAGAATGAGAAATAATTGAGCCATTCTCACTAATATGTGTGAATTATTTTAATTGAATAATTAGCTAGATAATTGTCATGGTTAATCATGACATGACCATTATCATTTCAATTTGCAAAGATCAAAAAGCATCTTCCAAAAGAAATGATGATGGTCAAAGTGTCAACCTAGGTCAACAAGTCAAAGAAATCAAATGGTCAACAACCATAACCATGGACAATTATTAAACTAATTATTAATTAACAATAATACACACATAAACATTAGGGTTAATAAAATGACAATAGCCATTAACCCTAATCATGGTCCTCTCCCTCAATCTCAAGCAACTGTGCATACGCACCCGCATTCGTGATCCGAGGAACACGAATACACTGAGAAAAACCAATCTCAAATCATATACTAGGATCCGGCTTAAACCAAAGCCCGCTAGTATAAACTGTCCGGACAGCAAACGTGCACAAGTGCGCGAATGTGAACGAACCCTGTCGCAAAACCATGCGACCTCTACTCATTTTGCCTAAAGACGAATAGCTCTCTGTGTGGGACTCTAAAGACTCGACACTACGCTGGCAGTGGGTTTAACCACAGACCGCAAGCGGCACTAGCTGTACGTAACGGTCCCCAGGTAGATGTCGATAAGAAGACTGACGAGGTGAACCCCATCTGAACTCCTACTGAGCCTGTATGTGACAATCTCCGTACAGTCCGGTCTGTTCGTCTGATACATCGCATGGCGGTCCTAGGGGGGCGGTGAACGTCAGTCCCCTAATAGCGGTACAAGTCGTGCCGGAGTGAAGCCCAGAACACCCTGAGATAACATTGGAAACCTACCAGTATATCTCGCTCGCCCTGGCCAGGGACTACTCGTGTAATGGCTCTCCTGGACACAGCGCGATGTCAACCCCCAATACCGGGAGAGACGAATCCTGTCTAACCGTCACCGCCTCCAAGTGCTTCGGGACTGCACCCAAAAACTATCTGTTTGCACGACTCCTTTGAGCCGTGGTAGGGTAGTAATCAAAGTGCAGTGGGAACACACTCGAGGCGAAGTGACAGTGTCAAGTCAGCGGACTAAGCTGTACTCATGTCACCTGGGAACTGATAACTGACGATAGGTATAATACCAACCAACAGTTCCCGACGAGTCCTGTCCAGTGTACTCGTAACCCAACGAGCACCCGTATACTATCCCAAGTACGACGTACTGACGGCTGTGGGACAGACCGTCTCCCACACTGGGATGAGAAGCGCATACGCTAGTCTACTCCGGAGTATCGATGCCCTGTCTCGATAGTCCAACGACTAGGGACCTGTATAAGGATGTGCTTATAGATCACCCAGCTCCCACGAGTGTGAGCGCCATCACTACGCTGGTAATCAAGCAAAGATCCTAAGGGCTCTACTAATATGTATATCAGCAATATGCTAAAAGAAACACATGCACATATTAAAGCAGAGACAAACCAAGTAGCATACTACCATTTCGAGCAAGATTGTATATACATCTGTGAATATCCCAAGCTTCCATCAAGTAATATACAAACTAGTATGATACAGTAATGGCCTCTAGGGCATATACACTAACAGATGCCCTGTCTCGATAGTCCAACGACTAGGGACCTGTATAAGGATGTGCTTATGGATCACCTAGCTCCCACGAGTGTGAGCGCCATCACAACTCTGGTAATCAAGCAATAATCCTAAGGGCTCTACTAATATGTATATCTGCGATATGCTAAAAGAAACACATGCACATATTAAAGCAGAGACAACCAAGTAGCATACTACCATTTCGAGCAAGATTGTATATACAACTGTGAATATCCCAAGCTTCCATCAAGTAATATACAAACTAGTATGATACAGTAATGGCCTCTAGGGCATATACACTAACAGTGGGCAAGTCACTTATGTCTATTTATAGAATTGAGAAGTTATAGCGGAGATAGATCATCTAATTTTGATGTGACAGTCATGGGTTTGACTTCATCAGAATAGGGGATGGATCTGTTAAGAAGGTAGTAGGGTGTGATGTCCCAGTATTATGGATGTCATACACAGAGTAGGAAGTAAAATTCCTACACTACGATCGGTTGTACTGTGGTCGTCACACATTTGTTTCTCCAGACAGGATATGGATATAATATTTGACATTCTGGTTTCTAGATCTATGGTTTTAGATCTATATTTGGGTAGTTTCCCAATGTAGGTACTTGACAGTATTCTAATAGTTTTTAGAATAGATGACTCCTGGCATGGTGGTGTACCTGCAGGTGATGGAGGCACCCTCTCTAAAGGTGTTTTATAGACTAAAGGGGAGAGGGCTGTGCATGATTGGCAGATCACTTGCTTAGGCAATTGAGTCAATCGTGAGATGTCAAGTACCACACCGGATGTTGTTTTTGCACTAGATGTAATAAGTTTGTATTAATCCAATTCTGGAGAACATAAGGAAGCAGTTTTAGACATAAGTTAATGTTCTACGGATTTGATGACGGCAGCCTCCTTCGGAGACGGTTATCATTCCAGGCTTCAAAGGTGACATGGATGACAGAGAGATTGTCAGAGCTATAGTTTTCCCTCTGACGAAGGGGGCCGTGTTATGGACAGGTGGTCCAAGAGGATACTGTGGGAGGCATGGTGTTGGATACTGATTAGGTTCAGTTATCGATACAGTCTAAGAAGTTTGGATTGTAGGGTTCCTAGGCACACACTAGAGGTCTCACAAGGCATCAACCATGCCAATTTCAAAAATACGGTGCAGAGAAACCTAGACTACGGATCGTTGGCTAGAATTCTAGGCGACAAAAGAAAGTAGTTAACATTTTAACTAAGGGAACGGAAATACAACCTTTGTAGATCGGTGCTCCACCCTCCATAGCTCCGTGATGATGTCTCCTCGCTGTCCAAAACGGATCCGGGCTCTAGCGTCGGCTTCATCGGAGAAGAAGCGGGCTAGGTCATCGACGACGATGCCGAAGATGATCTACGTCGAGGTATCACTAGATCAAGCTCCCACTTCACCAAGTCATGAAACTAGTGAAGAGAACACACTCTACTACTGGCAAGAGGTAGAGGATGAAGAAATAGGAAGTGAGTAGACTTTAAAATTGGATTTCTCACTCATTTCATCAATCCACCATTGATGAAGTCAAGCTTCTTCAAGTGAAGAAGAAGAAGAAGATGAAGATTATATTATGATAAGTTGTTATTAAAAATAAAAAACAATATGATACTTATCATAATCTCAACCATGGTTTAGTATAGAGATTTAACTAAGGTTAGATGAGTGGTTAGGGTTAGAGAAGAGACAAGAATGGTGGACTTGTTCAAGCTTCAAGAAGCTTCAAATAAAACAAAATTAGCAACCATTCTTTTCTCTTTATCTTTTCTAAATGAAATAAATAAATAAATAAATGAGAAAAGGAATGAAACCCTAACCACTTATGTAACCATGGTTTAATTCTTTACACAAACCCAAACTAGCATGTATCATCAAACATGATACAAACTTGTGTACAAAACTATATCACATATACAATGTGCACAATCCAAATGAGAAATCCATTTAAAGTGAACCAATACTAGTTAATGCAAAGTAATATATCAAATATATAATTATACATTAAATCATTAAATCAACACTTGATTTAACGATCCGGTCATGTCGCACACAACCGACTAGTATACAATGTATCGGCTTATCGAATCAACGCTTGAATCGATAACTAGGTTATATCGCATACAACCATTCGACACATTGATCGCGAGAATGAAATACGGTATCACATACATGCATTATTCTCGGTCCCGCACATATCTCATATGCGCTCCTATTTCGTTTCGCTTGAGCCAGGAAACCTCTGTGTAGGACTCTAAAGACTCGTCAATACGTCGGCAGCAGATGATGATCATATCAAACACCCACAAGCCGCAAGCGGTCTGCTAAACGTAACGGCCACCCGGGTATTGAGCGATCAGAAGATCGACGAGCAAGCCCGCTCACACTCCAGTGAATCCAACCAGTAACACTTCCGTACAGTCCGGTCTCGTCGTCTGATATGTCGCATATCTTGCCTAGGGGTGGTAAACGTCAGACCCCAATAGCTCGATAAGTCGTGTCGATATGAGGTCTATAACAATTCGAGAAACTACTGGTAACACTTACCAGTAAATCTCAGCAACCCTGGCCAGGGATTTCCTGTTATAGCCAATCGAACACAGCGCAACATCAACTCCCTATACCGGGAGAGACGAATCCCCTCCTATCGCTCATTGCCTCCATGTGACTCGGGACTGTACCCAAAAACCACCGTTTTGCACGCCCTCTTGGACGTGGTAAGATGGAAATCAAAGCACAGTGGGAACCACACAAGACTCTATGACGATCTCGGGTCAACAGACTACTCTGTACCAGTGTCACCAGAGAACTGCCATCTAACGTAAGGTATAATACCATCTGGGAGTTCTCGGCGAGTCCGTCCAGTGTACCCAGTCTCTACTGAGCACCCGTATATCATCTCTGATGTCAAACATCAATGGATATGGGATCATCCATCGCCCATCTGTATGGGACGAGAAGGTACACGCTAGTCTACTCTGGTATATCGATGCCCCATCTCGATACACCCACGACTAGGGACTTTGAAGGATGTACTTATGGACTACCATGTCCCCGCTAGTATGATCCGCATCATAGTCCAGGTAGTCAAGTACACATCCTAAGGGCTTTACCAACATGTAATAGAGAGACAATCTGTGTACACGTTAAGGTAAAGATCAACCAGATAGCATACTATCATGTCGAGCAAGAAAGTCCTCCCTATATATGTCCCAGCATCCACTACAATATACATCCTATGTACAGTAATGGCCTCTAGGGCATACATATAACTAACAATCTCCCACTTGCACTAGGGCCATCTGTAGCAGTGGTTGTAGTATCTCATACTCAACCATCCCATAAAAGTCTCTCTCTGGGAATAGGCCTTCGTGAGTGGATCCGCCGTGTCGTCCTCTGAGTCTACTCTCCTAACCTCGATCCCTTAGAGATCAACCATCTTCATGATCAGGTGATACTGCCTTAGAATATGTCTGGATCACTGATGGGACCTGCGTTCCTTGGCATAAGCCACAACTCCATTGTCACACAATGGGAGGAACCAAGTTCATCTCATGAACCAATATACACCCAAACAACTTCTTTGGTAGCATCTTTAGTAGCGATGTATCCTGCCTTTATCGTCTAGTATGTCACGGTATCTAGCTTGGAACTCTTCCAACATACCGTCCCTTTACTGAGGGTAAAGACAATGCCTGCGACTGACATTCAGTCGTCTTTATCACCCTGGAACACTTCCAGTGATTCTCCCCAGGATCGATTGATACCATCTCACTACAACTAGTGAGAATCCTAACATCCAATTAAATCTATCTCATTGATCCAAAACTCAGGATTTAGGAGGTATCATTTTGATCCTATATGGAGAATCCTTGTGATAAGCGGAGATTGATCGAGCGTAGCATAGGAAACTCCTTCCCTATTAAGAGTATGTCATCCACGTACTCTACGAGGATCATCCACGTACTCCTTACTACCTTTTTGTTTATACAAGGTTCATCTACCATTTTGATGATGTCAAACTCTTTGACTAATCCATCAAAACAGATGTTCCAACTCCGCGATGCCTGCTTTAATCCTATAAAGCATCTTGCACACATTTCCGCTGCTCCCACTGTCTACGAGGCCCTCTAGCTGTGTACTTATAGACGCACTCTTCTAAAACATCATTTAGAAAAGCAGTCATGACACCCAACCACCAGATATCGTAGTCATGGTATGTAGCCGTGACAAGTAGGATTTGGATGGACTTAAGCATAGGTACTGGAAAAGGTTTCATTATTATCCACGCCTGGTCGATGACGAAAACCTTTAACAAGTCTAGCTTTGAAAGTCTCAACTTTTCCATGTACACCAAGTAATCTTCTCAAGATATACTTGCTCCTGATGGGGATTTAACCCTTCAGATGTAGCAACCAAAGTCCATACTTTGTTGGTGTATAAGGATTCCATCTCAGATCGCTAAGCATCCAGCCATTCTTACAGAGTCTTACTCCTGATGGCCAGCTCGAAACTAGTTGGGTCATCATCTCATGATGCAATCCTCTCTCCACTGTCATAGAGAAACCAAAGTATCTCTCAGGTGGGTGAGGAACCCTACTAGATCGGCGGAGAGGCTGAGGTTCGTTGGCATCTACTGAATCCTTTGGTTGTACCAAATCATCTGCTGTAGTTTGTATGGCTGGAACATTTCCAGTTCTACATAACAGACCTTGCCTCGAGCTTGTCCGGATTTTGCTTTTAGACATAGGCCGGACAATCCCAAATCTTAACTAACTTAAGATATGGGCTCTTACCTTTCCATATCACATACGAAGTGGTAGGCAACTGATTTGATCGAAACCCTATTCAATAGGTATGCAACTTCATAAGTGCATAACTCCCAAAAGGAAAAAGGTAACTCAGTAGTACTCATCATAGAGCACACCATATCAAATAGGGTGTATCTGCTCCGCCCCGACATACCATCGTGCAATGGTATATACGGAGGAGTAATGCTGAGAGAGAATCTCATTCTTCTTTAGAATAGTCCAGAAATTCTATGCACAAGTATTCTCCTCCTTGATCTCATCAAAGGACATAATACTTTTACCCGTATTTTGGTTCTCTACTTCTAACTTATATTCTGTGAATATCTTAAAAGATTCGGACTTGTGTTTCAACAGGAACATAGGTCTGAATCTCGAAAGATCATCAGAGAATGTAATGAAGTATAAAGAACCAGTCCTGGCATGTGTAGACAGGAGACCTTGCATACATCATCATGTATCGGTCCCAAGAGTTCACTAACTCTTTCTCTGTTTCCAATAAACAGAGCTATGGTCAAATTATCTTTGTGACATGACTGGCGAGTTTCACAAGATGTAAATTCAAACTGATTTAAATATGCATCTAAATGTAACTCAGATAGTCGGGTCGTATTGATATGACCTAGTCTACAATGCCTCAAGAAGAATTCGTTCTTTTCTGAACTCTTCCTCTTGTGTGTGTTCTATATACTAAGAATTGTAGTTTGATTTAGAACATTAATGTTTTTAGATAACGTGCCTGAACCGATCAACTTTTGATATAGGAAATGTTCAAAACATTATCCAACAATACAAAATTTTATCATTTCTTTACTAATAAAGAGACTGATATGATTTTGTATATCAGGTTCGGTATCTAATAACATTCGTTCAGAATCAATGTATTACAATACAGGGTGACAGTGACCAACAGACTTGGCTGCAACACTTGCCCCATTTTCTGTCTCATGAAACTTATCACCCGTTCTCAGTTTTTCTACCCTTTTGTAGCCCTATGTAACAGATTAAATATCTGGGATCCTGATCCGGTATCATATACCCAGGATACGGAGGATACTGAGAAACAGTTCTTTGTAATGAACACACCCGAAGATGATGCATCATATGCACTTTCTTCGTTTGGGCGGCACGGGAAATCTGGTATTCCCCAATTTCCAGCTCTGTCTTATAACAATTATAAGGTGGAGCGGGACCAACGTTCCCCAGCTCAGTATAACAAGCGGGTTCGGTCAATAATCCATTTTATTATCTTGATTAAGGCGTGAAATGGTCGCTACCTGGAGAGAGAGAGAAGAAAACACTCAGCGTGCGCTCTTGCAAGAATAGATTGGTTATTATTTTATCTAATCAGGATGGCTCCCACTGCTTTTTATCAAATCTTCCTTCAAACCCTAAAAGGAAAGACTAGCCGGGATTAATTACACCCTACAAGTTCGCCAATCTTTCAGCCAGGCCAGTGTCGGTGCTTTGAGGGAGGTCCCCCGTGCTTTCGCACGAACCTAATTAATGTAAACCTCGTTTTCCCAGAGGCGTAACCCCGTTGACACCTTTCTAGACACCTACTTGATCGGCTAATTGTAATGTATAAAACTCTCCCAGGAGTAACAATTACTCGCAGCGGGTATCGGGATCCAACTATCTCATAGAAGGTATGCAATCTCATTGCAAATTTCAACACTTGAAATTCCCGATAATATTTTGCCCCGAACGATCTATGACCTTGACAAGGTCAACAAACCATAGACCGCAAGTCAAGTTCAACCCGTCATTTCTTGATTGAATCAAACCCACTCGCACGACCCTTGACAAGGTCAACAAGGCCGCACGACTACCCTAACCCAATCTGCATCATATGCATAAGCAGATAAATACTGGTTAGCTACCGCACACTGCGCCTTGACAAGGTCAACAAACGCAGCATGAATACTAAACAGGATTTATCTGAAATGACGGAGGGCTACGACAGGTTTTTCTGAAAACCTATTGCGTAATGAACTTGATATCGTTGTAGAATCAAATGATTTTGAAATGGAGTGTCTTTGAGGCTTTTCTAGTTTTGCTAAAGGAGTCACTCCCGGTGAAGGGATCGTCGGTCCTTTCCTCGTCGAATGAGGTGCGGGATATATCATATATATCACTGTGCAAAGCAAAAACAGTTAAAAGCAATCAAAAGTCAAACCGAGTGTGTAGCATCTTCCAGTTATTGCTAAAGGAGTCACTCCCGGTGAAGGGATCTCGGTCCTTTCCTCATCGAATAAGGTGCAGGATATATCGTATATACCGCTGTGCAAAGCAAGAACTGTAGCTACCTGTTTTATTTTGAAATTCGATTCTACAACATCTTTAGGTTTCTTTTATTTCATTAATCTCATTAATGAAGTCCCATCATTTAAGTACCTAATCATCACAGATAAATACGACGTATGCTTATGCCATCCGCATTCGCCTCGATGTCCCCTCGTGCACCGTTAGGTTAGGTAACTAACGGCAGAGCAGAGCAGAGCAGGGCTAGCGCGGGTGTAAAACATAAGTAATGTCTATATAATATATCATATATACTATATACTGTATCTATCAGAGAACATCACATGATCACATCACAGATATCGCAACAGAAGAATCATATGAAATATTGGATATACTAGGACGTCCGTGTTTTCAATACGAGCCAGTATAAAGCACGGATTCCACGGTCGTGATGAATAGCCAAACCCACACCCCTAGACCCCTACGAGAGCGGCAAGCAACCCTACCAATTCTGGAGTTAGGAGACCCGGACTCGACTCCTCGAGTTGGTCTCCCACTGGACTCCAGAACCCGGTTACTTGTGCCCTCCTCCTTGGGTCTATCTTAGTGCGGAAAAGTAAATAATATACAAACGGTGACATCTTCCGCAATCTGGAAGTGCCCTAATAAAAGAATATTACATACAAGTTTTTACATGAATGAAAATGAAAAACACTCATCTCACATGAAAACCCCCGGCTATTCAAACACGATGATCCGATATAACATATCCAGCAACACATAACATCACATATCATCAACGTAAGTAAATATGCGCATCCCAATTGTCGTTGAAATATAGCAACGAAACCGGCGATATCACATATTACACTTACGGTCACAGAAAAGAAAGTGTAAAACTACAACAGTTGGAATCCGCAATCTCTTTAGACATCGCATGCCTGACCAAATGAATTACTTAGACATCGCATGCCTAACAATTATAAACCCCGCGTTTTACTCTCATTATCGAAAACTCTTTTCAATGTCAAGTCGGGCAATTCAACAGGATTCCCGACATGCTGATCGAATGCTCGTCGCAAACTTCAGTAGGCGGCCGCACCCCCGACGCCGTCGACAAAGTGCACCAAGGCCGAACACCGCTGCCGCGAGCACCCGAACGGATGCTTTCGGCGACGGGGTTCTCCTACAGTCACTTGGTCGGGGCTATGGAGTGAGGCTGTCTATTAAGTTTACCCGGCGAGTATCCGCGTACGCTACGTGATTGCGACGGACTTTTGATCACATCAAAATTCCGTGGCAACTGATCAAGTGAGACTAAACTGCTATGTTTACAATATTCATTCAGTTATCTCATAACTTCTTGTGAATTCCAATTATTGTATCACATTCCGGATAAACAGAAAATGTTAAACTTTCCGATCGAACAATCGAACACCCAAGTTTTCCCGATACAGATCAACACATGAAATAAGTCTAACAACATTCAGTTCGTGCCTCAGTACCAACGGTCCAGCCGTAGAAGGGTCAAGCCAACGCCTCACATGTGGCACGCCGTACTGCCCCAAACCCGAAGGTTCAAAGGGCAGTTCAAGACGGTCACATAATCGAGTTAAGGTTTGTTGTCTTCTAGAGGGTCCATCGAGTTACTTGCACTACTTAGAACGTCTTTAAACCATGGAAAGATCCAACACTTGGAAATTTCCCGACAGGGGAAAAATTGGGTATTTTTATCCGGTCGAACTTTTTAACATATTCTAAAATTTATCCGGAAAGCCACACAGACAAAAATTTGATAATCCGGTCGAACATTCGAATCCCCAAAACAACCCAGAAAATTCAACTCCTGAAAAAATATTAAAAATTCCCAGGAAAACCAGCACAGAAAACTGAGAATTACTGTGAAAATATAAATACACAAAACGACAAAACGGCCGCGGAACCGCCGCACGAGCCATGCTCATGCCGCGGATCCGCGGCTCATTGATGGAATTAGTCTATCGAAATTCACAGTAACTCTTAGATTATCCTGCTGATTTTTCTGCATATTTTTAATGTGGAAAATTCCCCGAAATTAGAAAAAGTCCAGAGAGCATGGTTTGTGTTAGGGTTTCGGTTCGTTCGGGTTTCAAACTCCGTCTAGACTTCGCCTAAGGCTCTAGCTTGGCTCTGATACCACTGTAGGGTTCCTAGGCACACACTAGAGGTCTCACAAGGTATCAACCATGCCAATTTCAAAAATACGGTGCCGAGAAACCCTAGACTACGGATCGTTGGCTAGAATTCTAGGCGACAAAAGAAAGTAGTTAACATTTTAACTAAGGGAACGGAAATACAACCTTTGTAGATCCGGTGCTCCACCTCCATAGCTCCGTGATGATGTCTCCTCGCTGTCCAAAAAGGATCCCGGGCTCTAGCGTCGGCTTCATCGGAGAAGAAGCGGGCTAGGTCATCGACGACGATGCCGAAGATGATCTACGTCGAGGCATCACTAGATCAAGCTCCTACTTCACCAAGTCATGAAACTAATGAAGAGAACACACTCTACTACTTGGCAAGAGGTAGAGGATGAAGAAATAGGAAGTGGGTAGACTTTAAAATTGGATTTCTCACTCATTTCATCAATCCACCATTGATGAAGTCAAGCTTCTTCAAGTGAAGAAGAAGAAGAAGATGAAGATTATATTATGATAAGTTGTTATTAAAAATAAAAAACAATATGATACTTATCATAATCTCAACCATGGTTTAGTGTAGAGATTTAACTAAGGTTAGATGAGTGGTTAGGGTTAGAGAAGAGACAAGAATGGTGGACTTGTTCAAAGCTTCAAGAAGCTTCAAATAAAACAAAATTAGCAACCATTCTTTTCTCTTTATCTTTTCTAAATGAAATAAATAAATAAATAAATGAGAAAAGGAAATGAAACCCTAACCACTTATGTAACCATGGTTTAATTCTTTACACAAACCCAAACTAGCATGTATCATCAAACATGATACAAACTTGTGTACAAAACTATATCACATATACAATGTGCATAATCCAAGTGAGAAAATCCATTTAAAGTGAACCAATACTAGTTAATGCAAAGTAATATATCAAATATATAATTATACATTAAATCATTAAATCAACACTTGATTTAACGATCCGGTCATGTCGCACACAACCGACTAGTATACAATGTATCGGCTTATCGAATCAACGCTTGAATCGATAACTAGGTTATATCGCATACAACCATTCGACACATTGATCGCGAGAATGAAATACGGTATCACATACACGCATTATTCTCGGTCCCGCACATATCTCATATGCGCTCCTATTTCGTTTCGCTTGAGCCAGGAAACCTCTGTGTAGGACTCTAAAGACTCGTCAATACGCCGGCAGCAGATGATGATCATATCAAACACCCACAAGCCGCAAGCGGTCTGCTAAACGTAACGGCCACCCGGGTATTGAGCGATCAGAAGATCGACGAGCAAGCCCGCTCACACTCTAGTGAATCCAACCAGTAACACTTCCGTACAGTCCGGTCTCGTCGTCTGATATGTCGCATATCTTGCCTAGGGGTGGTAAACGTCAGACCCCAATAGCTCGATAAGTCGTGTCGATATGAGGTCTATAACAATTCGAGAAACTACTGGTAACACTTACCAGTAAATCTCAGCAACCCTGGCCAGGGATTTCCTGTTATAGCCAATCGAACACAGCGCAACATCAACTCCCTATACCGGGAGAGACGAATCCCCTCCTATCGCTCATTGCCTCCATGTGACTCGGGACTGTATCCAAAAACCACCGTTTTGCACGCCCTCTTGGATGTGGTAAGATGGAAATCAAAGCACAGTGGGAACCACACAAGACTCTATGACGATCTCGGGTCAACAGACTACTCTGTACCAGTGTCACCAGAGAACTGCCATCTAACGTAAGGTATAATACTATCTGAGAGTTCTCGGCGAGTCCGTCCAGTGTACCCAGTCTCTACTGAGCACCCGTATATCATCTCTGATGTCAAACATCAATGGATATGGGATCATCCATCGCCCATCTGTATGGGTCGAGAAGGTACACGCTAGTCTACTCTGGTATATCGATGCCCCATCTCGATACACCCACGACTAGGGACTTTGAAGGATGTACTTATGGACTACCATGTCCCCACTAGTATGATCCGCATCATAGTCCAGGTAGTCAAGTACACATCCTAAGGGCTTTACCAACATGTAATAGAGAGACAATCTGTGTACACGTTAAGGTAAAGATCAACCAGATAGCATACTATCATGTCGAGCAAGAAAGTCCTCCCTATATATGTCCCAGCATCCACTACAATATACATCCTATGTACAGTAATGGCCTCTAGGGCATACATATAACTAACATGGATTTGGAGTTCATTTATGAACTAGGTCCCATCAGATATCCAGACATATTCTAAGATAGGTATTACTCAATTCGGGAGATGGCTTTCTCCGCGAACTTGAGATTAAGAGAGACATAGAAAGAAACATCAGGGCGGATCCACTCACTGAGGCTATTTCTCGAACATAATAGTTTTACGAACGGGCTTTGTGAAACTGATTAGTAGAGGAGTTGGATTTTCGGTATCACACGGGCTGTGAGTATGCGACATCGCAATAATTAGCCTTAAGTGTAAGTGGGAGATTGTTGGATATAGTGCCCTCAAAGTCAATTATTGGATCACAGGTACGTGATTGCAATGATTGAGGAGGACCTATGCCGGTAGGACAGTCCTACTCGAGATGATAGTATGCTATCTGGTTTGCCTTTATCAGTCGTGTGCATGTTCAGGTGACTGATTACATGTTACACGTTGATAGAGCCCTTAGGATCTTGCTTGACTACCAACAGTATGAGGGCGATCATATACGTGAGAGTTGGGTAGTCCATAAGCACATCCTTAATAGTGGTCCCTAGTCATGGGAGTTTCGAGACAGGGCGTCGATACTCCGGAGTAGACTAGTGTATACAGTCGAGACCCCGACGAGGGGCGGTGGCCGGTCTCACAAGCCACTGGTGTCAGTTGGATCACCTAAGATGTATACAGGTGCTCATTGGGTTATGAGTACACCGGACAAGACTCGCTGGGAACCTGCTAGTTGGTATTATACATATCGTCAGATAGCAGTTCCCTGGTGACATGTGTACAGGTTAGTTCATCGACCTGAGGTCGTCATTTGTCTCGTGTGAGTTCCCACTGTGCTTTGATTTCTACCCTACCACGGCTCAAAGGAGTCGTGTAAACATGTTGTTTTTGGGTACAGTCCCGAGCCACATGGAGGCACGTGAGCGGATCGGCAGGGGATTCGTCTCTCCCAATATTGGGGGTGGAGATCGCGCCGTGTCTAGAAAAGCCATTACACCAAGTCCTTGGCCAAGGCAGGTGAGAATTACTGGTAGGTACTCCGGTAGTTTCTCAGGGTGTTCAGGGCTTGTCTCCGACACGACTTATACCGCTATTGGGGGTCTGACGTTACCAGCCCCCTAGGCCGGATATGCGATACTCATAGACGAATGGACCAGACTGTATATACATTGTCACTGTTAGGCTCAGTAGGGTTTTTGGATGAGTTCGCTCATCAGCCTCCCTTGAGGTCAGTGCATGGGAAGCCGTTACGCATAGCTAGTGCCGCTGACGGCTTGTGGTTAAACCCACTGCCAGGGTACTGACGAGTCATTAGAGTTCCCCCTGATAGTTTTCCAAGTGCGCGGATGTGAACGAACCCTGTCGCAAAACCATGCGACCTCTACTCATTTTGCCTAAAGGCGAATAACTCTCTGTGTGGGACTCTAAAGACTCGACACTACGCTGGCAGTGGGTTTAACCACAGACCGCAAGCGGCACTAGCTGTACGTAACGGTCCCCAGGTAGATGTCGATAAGAAGACTGACGAGGTGAACCCCATCTGAACTCCTACTGAGCCTGTATGTGACAGTCTCCGTACAGTCCGGTTTGTTCGTCTGATACATCGCATGGCGGGCCTAGGAGGGCGGTGAACGTCAGTTCCCTAATAGCGGTACAAGTCGTTTCGGAGTGTAGCCCAGAACACCCTGCGATAACACTGGAAACCTACCAGTATATCTCGCTTGCCCTGGCCAGGGACTACTCGTGTAATGGCTCTCCTGGACACAGCGCGATGTCAACCCCCAATACCGGGAGAGACGAATCCTGTCTAACCGTCACTGCCTCCAAGTGCTTCGGCACTGCACCCAAAAACTACCTGTTTGCACGACTCCTTTGAGCCGTGGTAGGGTAGTAATCAAAGTGCAGTGGGAACACACTCGAGGCGAAGTGACAGTATCAAGTCAGCGGACTAAGCTGTACTCATGTCACCTGGGAACTGATAACTGACGATAGGTATAATACCAACCAACAGTTCCCGACGAGTCCTGTCCAGTGTACTCGTAACCTAACGAGCACCCGTATACTATCTCAAGTACGACGTACTGACGGCTGTGGGACAGACCGTCTCCCACGCTGGGATGAGAAGTGCATACGCTAGTTGATCAGTCGAAAATATTGCATATTTTAACCGGCAATTTCCTTGTCATCTGCATACATATAGGAGAGTACGGTATTCATAATTCACATATTAGCTAATCGGTCGCAAAATATCAAATTACATGTATTCGACCTTAAAACCGGAAATTCTAGGGAAATTAACTGCATTGCATTACATAGCATATTTTCTATATCTTGCAACCCCTATTTTGAAGTCTATGCAGGAAAAGAGATACTTGCTCGATCAATACATTGCTCGACCATTACAATTGCTCGTAAACTCATTGAAAGCAAATCTGGTATCAACATAGAAGGGATACTGCAATTCTTAACATCAAAGAATAATCTATACAGCAGTACAAAGCAACTGCAGAAAGCACAGTTCCCGAGGCCACCATTGCGCGGCGGAAGCGCGGCCCAAAGCCACCTCACGCGGCGGTTGCGCGGCGGATCCAGAGACTTAGCTCCTCAAACTTCACCAAAACTCCTGTGTTAGTACCTGCAGCTCAAAAATGCATACAAAAGTCCAGAAGAGTCCAGACACTTCCACCAGATCATCAAGCTCCTAAACTAGCCTAGAACTTCTAGAACTTTCCTAAACCCTTGCTTAAACCCTAAGCTAAACCCCAACAAACTTGTTAACAAACTTTGGGAGGGAAAGTCTAATTCAAACCTAAACCTAGGTCTATAAATAAGACCCTAGGCTCACTCATTTCTCATCTTGGATCATCTTGGAAAAATCAAGAAATCTTGGAGAGTAATAGATTCAACCCATTTTTAGTTTAGCCATTCTCTTTCTCCATCTTCTTCTTCCTCAAGATTAGTGAGAAATCTTGTAGGAAACCCTAACCCTAATTCCACTCCAAATCCAACATCTTGAGTACCAAATCAAGCGAGAAATCTTCAACCTTTTGGGAGCCGAGCCGATCTTCAATCGGGCAAGTGATCCAAGCCGATCCGCGATCCACGGAGACGAGCGAAGCCAAGTCGACAATCAAGTTCCTCCTCTTGTAGTTCTTGAGTGATTGTAACGGAATTGTTGATATAAATAAAAGGTGAAATTCGTTAATCTTGCTTTCTTTTAAAATTCCGCATCATGTTATCTTTACTGTTCTTGAATATTGTCTATGTGGTGATGCGCGAGTAAAACTCCGCTCGTTAAGGAGTCGAGAAGATCTTTAGTATGATGATGTAGCAAATTTGTAATCAATTCTTGAATCCCACGAGATTGTAAACCCTAGCTATTTCAAGAATCGACAACCCAATTCGATTCGATGCTTTCTTGATCAACATCGCTCGAGATTGGGGTGATCCGATCGATTCTTGAAATTACTAGAGGCTAGAATATAAATGGTATCCTCGAAAGAGTAAGGGTTAAGAGATGAAACTTTAATTTCATCAAGAAAACCCTAATTCTCGTCGATAACCATTGATCTAGCATCAATTCTTCGAAGGACAAGAATATGAAATATTGTAGACTACAACACATATAAAGATCCTATCGATTCCTACGAGCCTCTTTATCAGTTTGGATTGTCGTTTGGAAAATTCCATTGAAACCGATTCTTGTTGTTTATAGTTCTTGATTCTTTAGAAAAGATTAGTGACACACGAATACAAATCAATCAATTGAATCGTGTTTTCTCTTATTGTTGCTTAACATTTCATTTCAAACAAATAAAAGTAAAAAACGAATCTCGAGATCCCTGAGGACGATCCGCACTCATTCATTAACTTCAACTGACACCGTTGTTTGATTGCGGTCAAATATTTTTGGTTGTGATTTCTTTACTATTTGATTCGATAAACACATCCACGAAAATCTAAAAATCAAAATGGCGCCGTTGCCGGGGATTGCGCGTTAATTCGTTTACATTTTATAGTTTGAAGTGAAAGAATTATTACGTTTCATTTCTTGAATTCAAAATTCGTACAAACTCTTATACGTGTGTTGTGAATTGATTGCAAGGTGATCTGGAGCATTCTGAGCCGTGGAAAAATTATTTGGGATATACCAGAGAGCTGGAGATAGGAACAGGAAGCAGCTGAAGGAAATTGGTACAGTAAACCCACTGTTGGACCGCGGAAGCGCGGCCTGAGCCCTGTATTCGCGGCGGAAGCGCCGCAGTGTAGGGGGTTCTCTGGAAAATTTTTCTTCAGGTGATTTCTCTCTCTCTCCCCTCTCCCTTTTTAGCTCCAACTAATCCTTTCTGCAGGATTCTTTGCAAACAATAGCTGCGCCGCAAAAGCAAATTAAAATTGTGCGTGATTTTGTTTTCTTGGTTGTTTAGCATATTAAATACGGAAATTAAGGGGCACGGCCAAATCCAAATTAGGTGGGGATTTCATTACCCTTCCTAGGCCCCGAAAACCACCAAACTTGCATCCGCATTTACCCCCATTAACTAAAAGAAATCTAGAGATGACTCTAAGGACTGTAGCGCTCATTTAGGACAAGAGAGGGCCGTGGGTAATTCATTGCTTATCCGCGTTTTCTTGTGGTGCCTAAGGCGAGTGTGTCTAAGGCTAGTGGTTATTAATTAGGTCCACTGTAGTGGTGGTTCCTTCCCACTTACCTGGCACTTATCCGGCCACAGGGGGACAAAGAGGCAGTGAAGGATTGATCCTGCGACTTGTCTTTTGGCAGTTAGGAGCGGTCTAGAGCCGGACCTAGGTGACCATTAGATTCTAGGGTTTGTGTGCTGCATTTGGTTGTCGCATCATTTTTCAAAATCCGTCCCTTTTCAAAGCAAACACCGCATTCATTTTACCCCTAATTAAAAGCCAACGCTGCCACTTGTACTAACCCTTTTTAGTACAAGATAGGCTGGACACGGGATTCTAGTGCCCGTTTAGTCCGCGTACCTTTTATCGACTCCGAAGTCGATAATTCTTCATTTACCTTTTCTTTACCTACTACCACACCCACACCGATGGATCCGAATCCATCAAACTTCTTTAACCCCAATCTGCCACCGTCCGTTGGTGCGCAGAATCCTCCACACATTTCTCTTCAGGAAAGATGCTATCCACTTAGAGGTCCTCTTTCGACCTGCTTATCCACACCACCAGCAAACGGGGATAACTTTGAAATAAAGCCCCAGTATATCAACCTTCTACCTAAGTATCACGGACTCGAGACCGAGGACGCTTACGTTTTCATTACCAAATTTGAAAACGTATGTGCTATGATGGGTACGTCTCAACTTTCTGTGGATGCGATGCGTCTACGACTTCTTCCTTTTACCTTGTGCGATATAGCCGAGAAGTGGCTATATAACACCACCGCACACTCCATCACTAATTGGGAAGAATTCGTCGCAGCATTCCTAAAGAAATTCTACCCAGTCCAAAGAACGGCTCGAATTCGGAGCGAATTGAACCAATTTGCCCAGCTCCCTACCGAACCATTTTCAAAGTACTTTGAACGTTTCAAGGATTTAATGGTTCAATGTCCTCATCACGGCATCCCGAGATGGGAGTTGTGCCGAATCATCTATGAGGGCAGTAACCCTAGCACGAAACAAAGCCTTGAGAATATGTGTCAGGGTACATTTATGACTAAAGACGATGGGGAAGCCTGGCGATACTTAGAAGAGTTCGCTGAAAAATCACTGATTTGGGAGAGTGGAACCCAACCACTGAATAGGGGTGGCGTACACCAAGTAGATGTGTCCATAGGTGTTCGAGCAGAAATGGCAGCAATGCAAAAGAAGCTCGACGCTATGGAACACAAATTTGCAACAGCCTCCCTAAACCCGGTATCACTCCCCAAAACTATTTGTGGGTGCTGTTCTGATCCGTCACACTTAACGGAAGAATGTCCTTTAAACTCGGTGTTTCAAGGTCAAGAGCATTCTAATGCCGCATTTCAACGACCTCGAAACGATCCATATTCTTCCACGTACAATCAGGGTTGGAGGAACCACCCGAATTTTGCTTGGAACCAAAATCAATCTCAAAACACGGTTCCAAACACAAATAACTTTCAAAGGGCTCTTCCTCCACCACAACAGCAACCCCTCCAACTCACTCAGCACCCCTACCAGTCACAAAATTTCCAAAACCAGGGCAACACTCATGCACAGTCTAATCCTATGCAGTCCTGTTCTGACGATTTCTCTCAATTTACTCAAACCATGAAATCACTTTTATCCAATTTCATGGAGGTTTCAACTGAGGTTAGATCTTCCGTCAGCGAAATAAAGAAAAACTCAGCGTCACAAGCTGAGAGTATTAGAACGATGGAAGCTGAAATCGCACGCCTCAAAGCTGAAATGAGTGCGAGAGAAAAAGGGAAACTTCCCTCTCAACCCCTGCAGAATCCTGGGCATTACAATGTAAATGCCATTACCACGTTGAGATCGGGAAGAGTGCTGAATAATAATGTCGGGGAAGATATTGATAATACTGATAATCATATCAAAACCCCGGCTGAGACCTTTCCACATACACACACTTCTCCTTCTGATCCTTCTTCTTCTACCAAACCACCTTCGCACGAGCCTATTCTCCAGTTCCCTTTAGGCTCAACACCTTCACCAAACCCTTATAGTTCTCCACAGACGGTCCCCACACCTCTTTTGGGATCTCGTCTACCCCCCTTTCCTTCTCCTATGACGGACCCCGCGCTTATTGCGAAAGCACCTTACCCTAACCGGTTAAGGGCTAACAGAACGAGTCCTCATATGGAGAAAATTTTAGAAATGTTCAAACAAGTTAACATCAATATCCCTCTCCTAAATGCAATTCAACAAGTCCCCGCTTATGCGAAAATTCTAAAGGACTTGTGCACTAGGAAGAGGAAGACTCAAGTGCCGAAGAAGGTCTTTATGGCTAATAATATCAGCACTGCTTTTATTCCCCAGCTGCCAAAGAAACGAAAGGACCCAGGATGTCCTACAATATCGATTTCGATTGGGGGTAAAAACATAAATCGTGCTCTTTTAGACCTTGGCGCGAGTGTTAACCTGTTACCTTATTCTGTCTATGAGCAACTAGGAATTGGAGAGCTGAAACCTGCTCATTGCACTCTCCAGATGGCGGACCGATCCATCACCAAACCAAGGGGTGAATTAGAGGATGTGTTGATAAAGGTCGGGGAATTTGTTTTCCCTGTAGACTTCATTGTGCTCGACACACATCCTGTAGCAAACCCCCGGGGCCAAATTCCGGTGATTTTAGGTCGTCCTTTCCTTGCCACTTCCAACGCTGTTATAAATTGTAGAAATGGTTCAATGAATTTATCATTTGGAAATATGACCATTGAACTAAATATCTACAGAGTTGGTAGTCAGCCATCAGAACCTAGTGCTCATATTTTAGATGTGTGTTCTGTCCATGAGATCGCTCCCGATAGTTGTGGAGCCGAGGAACTTTGCTTTACTGATCTTGATGACATTAGCACATCTCTGCTTGATCTTACACTTAGTGAGGACACTACACTTACACTTGAGTCCTGCACTTCTGACTTTTCTCCACCCGAGTCTGTATCTTTTACAGGCTCTGAGCTTCTTTGTAAATCCAAAAATCATTCTATGATCCTTCCTTCGATCATTTCTCCGCCTGAATTAGATCTCAAGGTCTTACCTTCTCACCTAAAATATGCATATCTTGGTGAGAACGAGACTTTACCGGTTATAATTTCCACTTCTCTTGCATCAGAGCAAGAGAACGCACTTTTATCGGTATTAAGATCTAATAAAGAGGCGTTTGGTTGGAGTATGGCGGACATCAAAGGGATTAGTCCTTTGATTGTTGAACATCATATACATGTGATGGATGATGCCAGACCGACCCGAGAACCTCAGAGACGGTTAAATCCCGTCATGAAGGAAGCTGTCATGAAAGAGATCGTCAAATGCTTAGATAGTGGTATTATATACCCGATCTCCGATAGCCAGTGGGTAAGTCCTATACACGTCGTTCCTAAGAAATCTGGCATCACTGTGATCACAAATGAAGCGAATGAGTTGATTCAGACACGCACCCAAACTGGGTGGCGTGTATGCATCGATTATAGAAAACTCAACGCTGCTACGAGGAAAGATCATTTTCCTCTGCCATTTATTGATCAAATGCTGGAACGCTTAGCGGGACGACAATACTATTGTTTCATGGACGGTTACTCAGGCTACAATCAGGTCCCCATCGCCAAAAAGGATCAAGATAAAACCACTTTTACTTGTCCTTTTGGTACCTTTGCTTACAGTCGCATGCCCTTCGGGCTATGCAATGCTCCCGCTACCTTTCAGCGGTGTATGATGGGGATATTCTCTGATATGGTAGAGAATTTCCTGGAGATCTTTATGGACGACTTTTCGATTTTTGGAGACTCTTTTTCTGAATGCCTAGCGAATCTGGACGCTGTTCTTACTCGATGCAAAGAGAAGAACTTGACTTTGAACTGGGAAAAATGCCACTTTATGGTCCAAGAAGGAATAGTCCTTGGACATGTCATTTCACAGAAGGGCATTGAGGTTGACAGAGCTAAAGTAGATGTCATTCAAAACCTCCCTCATCCCAAAAGCGTCAAAGATATTCGCTCTTTCCTTGGCCATGCTGGATTTTATAGGAGATTCATAAAGGACTTTAGCAAAATTGCTAGACCTTTAACACTACTCCTGGCCAAGGATACAACCTTCCACTTTGACTCGGATTGCGAGACAGCTTTTGACTCACTTAAACACTCACTCACTTCAGCCCCCGTTTTATCATCACCAAACTGGGACTACCCCTTTGAGCTGATGTGTGACGCATCTGATTTTGCAGTAGGTGCTGTCCTTGGACAACACATTGAAAAGATGCCACATGTGATTTACTATGCTAGTAAGACCTTGAATGATGCGCAAATCAACTATACAACCACAGAGAAAGAACTATTAGCGGTTGTATTCGCATTGGAGAAATTCAGGCCTTACTTAATCGGCTCACCTATTGTTGTATATACTGACCATTCCGCTTTAAAACATTTGTTGGCGAAGAAAGATGCCAAAGGTCGACTAATACGTTGGATCCTCCTTTTACAAGAATTCGATCTTGTTATCAAAGATAAGAAAGGATGTGAAAACGTAGTAGCTGACCACCTTTCACGCATCGTTTCTTCCCCTGTGACCCTGCCGATCAATGACTCGTTCCCTGACGAACAACTCTTGAGCGTATCCTCTGAACCATGGTTCAGGGATATTGTGAACTTTCATGCCACGGGATTGATACCGAGCGATTGGTCTAAACAGGACAAATACCGCTTTCTTTCCCAAGTAAAACACTATTACTGGGACGAGCCTTATTTGTTTAAATATTGTCCTGATCAGATCATTCGCCGGTGCGTCCCGAATGAAGAGTTCAAGAGTATTCTTTCATTTTGTCATGATCAGGCTTGTGGGGGTCACTTTGGTCCAAGAAAAACAGCGGAAAAGGTTTTGCAATCGGGATTTTATTGGCCGACCTTATTCAAGGACGCATTTGAACATTGCAAAACCTGTACACAATGTCAGTATACGGGTAGAATATCCAGAGGAATGAAATGCCTCAGCAACCCATTCTGGTTGTTGAAATGTTTGATGTTTGGGGCATAGATTTTATGGGTCCTTTTCCCAACTCCTTTGGGAATCTGTACATATTGCTGGCGGTTGATTATGTCTCCAAGTGGGTAGAAGCCATTCCAAGTCGCACTAATGACAAGAAAGTTGTCATTAAGTTCCTGAAAGAGAATATTTTCTCGCGATTTGGACACCCACGCGCTATTATTAGCGATAATGGGACACACTTCTGCAACAGATCTTTCGAGACTCTGATGCGGAAATATTCAATCAACCACCGTCTTTCTACACCCTATCACCCCCAAACAAGCGGGCAGGCTGAGATCTCAAACAGACAAATCAAACTTATCCTGGAGAAAACTGTTGCTAAAAATAGAAAAGACTGGTCGACCAAATTGACGGATGCTCTTTGGGCATTCAGGACTGCATATAAGACCGACCTAGGAATGTCTCCATATAGGATAGTTTTTGGAAAAGCATGTCATCTACCTGTTGAGATAGAACATAAAGCATTGTGGGCTATAAAGGAAATTAATTTTGATTTAAACCTTGCTTGCAACTTTCGGAAGCTGCAACTAAACGAGCTAAGCGAACTCCGCGATGAAGCTTATGATAATGCTGTAATCACAAAGAATAGGACTAAGGTGTTTCACGATAAAAACATTGTAAGGAAAACATTTTTACCTGGTCAACAAGTCCTTCTTTATGATTCACGATTACACCTTCATGCGGGTAAGCTCCAATCTCGTTGGAAGGGACCTTTTGTTGTGCGGTCTGTATACCCGCACGGGGCAGTAGATATTGAAAATGTTAAAAACGGCACTGTTTTCAAAGTAAATGGACATAGATTAAAGCCGTATTTTTCCACTGACCCCACGGAGGAGCTCTTGTTCTTACAAGAGCCAGTTTATCTTGATTAAAATTCCTCCGTCTCACTTTCATGTCCAGTATATCACTGCATCATATTTTGAATGAAGGTGAGTAAATAAAACAAGTTTGGGGGAAGTTCTTCACTTATATATTTCGCCCCCACTAATAATTCCTCCCAGATTTACAGATTTTTGTAGGTATGACTGTCGGCAACAGTGAGGACACTGTTGAAAACAAGTTTGGGGGAGGTTTGTGCTTATTTTCGCATCATTTGCATATCATCTGCATAAGCACAAAACATTTCTTTTAAAAATCTATAAAAATTGAAAAATTTTCAAAACCCATAAAAATTTAAAAATTTTCAAATATAAAAATAATGTTAATATTTACACTTTCTGTATATAAATAAGATAATGAAAGTTTAGACAGTGAACAATTACATCCATGAGATTAGAAAAATTTAAGAAAACTAAGAAAATTAGAAGTTTTCTTATACGAACTAGTAATAAGTAGTTATGAGCCGTTGTCCCAAGGGTTAGTAAGATGAAAGACGTCACTAATCTGAGGATAAAAATAAGTCTGAAAAATAGTTTCTATTCTGGAAGCCAAACATTTTGAACGTTGCTACCCTGCTATTCGCACTTACACACGTCTTGAAGCCTGGGATAGTAGAGGATACCTTGAAATGCTCTTGTCTTAAAGCCAAAAGTATGAAAAAAAAAAAAAGAAGAAAAAAAAGTGTTTTAAAGTGGTGAGAAAAAATGGACACTGGTTTTGTTATCACCAAGGGCAAGAAAAATATATAGCAAAAGGGTGCTTCTTCACCTAGTGCCCCAAGGTCAACTGGTCTGGGAGTCACTGCTATGCCTGAGGTGGTGCAAGATTAGGAAAATACACCAAGTTAGCGAGCACATCAGTAATCGGTCGGTTAGTACCTCAAGAAGTATTAACGGTCGCATGAAAGTGTGTAAGCAATCTCGTTTGCCAAGAAGTACTGAGGTCGATGGGCAAGAGTATGATAGCTTGAATTGAATTCTCCGGGTGTAGGGATGTCTTTACACACACGCAGGGTTATATGATCGATGTTTGGAATAAAGATAGGAATGAAGAATAAGACGATGTTTTATTGAGGGAGGACGTGATTTCTAACATCTTTTCATGACCATTAAGATAGGGCTCATGACAACCGAAAAGCTAGCTTAGTTGGAAACCCTAATTTTCAAAGTCTTTCTTTTACAATTCTTGTCTTTAAATGTAATATTCATGATCTTGCTTTTATTTTTTGGATTTTGTGGGTGCAATCCGCTGAAAACCCTCAGGAGACAACACTCCTCCTACTAGGGACACCTAGAGGTTTAAAGGCTTGTTGCACGTGCTCAGTGCAATCGTGTTGCCTACGAAAGTGTGCTAGTTAGTTTTTCTCTTTCTTTGTTTTCTCCTTCTCTTTTTAATAAAACATTCTCTCGAGACGATCGAAATTAAGTTTGGGGGTATTTGATCAGTCGAAAATATTGCATATTTTAACCGGCAATTTCCTTGTCATCTGCATACATATAGGAGAGTACGGTATTCATAATTCACATATTAGCTAATCGGTCGCAAAATATCAAATTACATGTATTCGACCTTAAAACCGGAAATTCTAGGGAAATTAACTGCATTGCATTACATAGCATATTTTCTATATCTTGCAACCCCTATTTTGAAGTCTATGCAGGAAAAGAGATACTTGCTCGATCAATACATTGCTCGACCATTACAATTGCTCGTAAACTCATTGAAAGCAAATCTGGTATCAACATAGAAGGGCTACTGCAATTCTTAACATCAAAGAATAATCTATACAGCAGTACAAAGCAACTGCAGAAAGCACAGTTCCCGAGGCCACCATTGCGCGGCGGAAGCGCGGCCCAAAGCCACCTCACGCGGCGGTTGCGCGGCGGATCCAGAGACTTAGCTCCTCAAACTTCACCAAAACTCCTGTGTTAGTACCTGCAGCTCAAAAATGCATACAAAAGTCCAGAAGAGTCCAGACACTTCCACCAGATCATCAAGCTCCTAAACTAGCCTAGAACTTCTAGAACTTTCCTAAACCCTTGCTTAAACCCTAAGCTAAACCCCAACAAACTTGTTAACAAACTTTGGGAGGGAAAGTCTAATTCAAACCTAAACCTAGGTCTATAAATAAGACCCTAGGCTCACTCATTTCTCATCTTGGATCATCTTGGAAAAATCAAGAAATCTTGGAGAGTAATAGATTCAACCCATTTTTAGTTTAGCCATTCTCTTTCTCCATCTTCTTCTTCCTCAAGATTAGTGAGAAATCTTGTAGGAAACCCTAACCCTAATTCCACTCCAAATCCAACATCTTGAGTACCAAATCAAGCGAGAAATCTTCAACCTTTTGGGAGCCGAGCCGATCTTCAATCGGGCAAGTGATCCAAGCCGATCCGCGATCCACGGAGACGAGCGAAGCCAAGTCGACAATCAAGTTCCTCCTCTTGTAGTTCTTGAGTGATTGTAACGGAATTGTTGATATAAATAAAAGGTGAAATTCGTTAATCTTGCTTTCTTTTAAAATTCCGCATCATGTTATCTTTACTGTTCTTGAATATTGTCTATGTGGTGATGCGCGAGTAAAACTCCGCTCGTTAAGGAGTCGAGAAGATCTTTAGTATGATGATGTAGCAAATTTGTAATCAATTCTTGAATCCCACGAGATTGTAAACCCTAGCTATTTCAAGAATCGACAACCCAATTCGATTCGATGCTTTCTTGATCAACATCGCTCGAGATTGGGGTGATCCGATCGATTCTTGAAATTACTAGAGGCTAGAATATAAATGGTATCCTCGAAAGAGTAAGGGTTAAGAGATGAAACTTTAATTTCATCAAGAAAACCCTAATTCTCGTCGATAACCATTGATCTAGCATCAATTCTTCGAAGGACAAGAATATGAAATATTGTAGACTACAACACATATAAAGATCCTATCGATTCCTACGAGCCTCTTTATCAGTATGGATTGTCGTTTGGAAAATTCCATTGAAACCGATTCTTGTTGTTTATAGTTCTTGATTCTTTAGAAAAGATTAGTGACACACGAATACAAATCAATCAATTGAATCGTGTTTTCTCTATTGTTGCTTAACATTTCATTTCAAACAAATAAAAGTAAAAAACGAATCTCGAGATCCCTGAGGACGATCCGCACTCATTCATTAACTTCAACTGACACCGTTGTTTGATTGCGGTCAAATATTTTTGGTTGTGATTTCTTTACTATTTGATTCGATAAACACATCCACGAAAATCTAAAAATCACTAGTCTATTCCGGAGTATCGATGCCCTGTCTCGATAGTCCAATGACTAGGGACCTGTATAAGGATGTGCTTATGGATCACCCAACTCCCACGAGTGTGAGCGCCATCACAACGCTGGTAATCAAGCAATAATCCTAAGGGCTCTACTAATATGTATATCTGCGATATGCTAAAAGAAACACATGCACATATTAAAGCAGAGACAAACCAAGTAGCATACTACCATTTCGAGCAAGATTGTATATACAACTGTGAATATCCCAAGCTTCCATCAAGTAATATACAAACTAGTATGATACAGTAATGGCCTCTAGGGCATATACACTAACAATCTCCCACTTGCACTAAGGCCATGTAACGGCTTGTGGTTAAATCCACTGCCAGGGTACTGACGAGTCATTAGAGTTCCCCACTGATAGTTTTCCAAGTTCGGGCGAAACGTTGTAGAGGCCGTATGGTTTTATGGCAGGGTTCGGAAAATGCACGTGCGTTTACGCACGTGTCATATTTCGGGCAGATAATACTGGTGGGATTTGGTTTAAGCCGGATCCGAGTATTATACTGTGTAGATATAATATCTTTGTCTCAGTTGCATTTGTATTCGGTCGTAATACAAATGCGGGTATATTTATACTATTACGGGGTTATCCTGGAATTCGTTTCGGGATCGCTTTTGGAAGTTGCCAGTTTCTAGTTTTCTATCATCCGTATTAAACATTCGGTTTACTGCGGATTTATCTTTTCATCATTGGGTGAGTCATGAGGTGAGTTATGAGTGTGGAAGGTTCTAGAAGAGGTGACTAGGTTAGTGACTCATTGTTTGCTTTAATGTGTTGATGAAGTGTATTAGTGACTCATTCTTTTGCATTAATGATTCTTGTTCTTGCTAAGATCTTTTATGAGAAGCTTTGCTTGTGGTCACCCCCCTTGCTCCTACACTCACCCCCCACCTCTATATATGGCCGGCCCCTCCCCTCCTCTTCTCTCACTCACTTGGTAGAAAAGAGATGGTTGTTGATTAAAAAGTTTATGTGATTTTGTGTATGGAAATTTCATAGCTCATTTCTCATTTCATATCATTCTAAATGGCAACTTCATTAACCGTTCGTCCATGGTTTTGGACGAAGTGAGACAAAATGTTCTACTCATTCTCTACATCAATCTTGGTCATCTCTTTTAGCAAACTTGATGACCGAGTTGCCTCGGGTCAGAGACGGGAGCCCGTTTAAAGATCCGATGACGTGGTGCCACCTGGATGAGAAGATCGGAGATCGACGAGATCGGAGCAGCCGCAACGGAGCGTGGGATGATGGTTAAAGAACGAAGGACTTGGATCGTTCGGTATAACCTTCTACCCTCTTTACAGTTTGTTAGTTTAGCGTTAATGGCAGATCCGGGTTATAGTATGCGATAACGCCAGTTATAAAATTTTTTGTTCCGCATTTGGCGTCTGAAAGACGGCCGGGGCGCTGCCGTAGACTTACATGATAATCATAATATCTAATACAATTATATTCAAATATCTTATAATCTAATAAGTCTTACTGATTGAACCCACTTATATCAAAAACCCATGTGCACTCATATAAATAAATACATAATTGCCCCCCTCGTTCAAATATATTTAAAGTTAATTTGGTATCAGAGCTAGGTTGATAACATCAATGGATTTGTACTTTAATAATACATCTGAGAGAGAGAGTCGTCTACATGCTCTTGATAGACCGATCTTTTCTTGTGCCATAGTTGCACATTTCCTTCTCCTTGTGTCGTTGTTGCACATTTTCTTCTCCTTGTGTCATAGTTGCACCTTTTCTTATGCGGTCTACCTGTCTCTGAGAGACTAACCTCTATATGTGTTTGTACGATCCACGAGACAACCACGTTCCACGTGAGAAGGAGTGTTGAGATGTGTTTAGGAATAGTCTCATATTGGAAAAACTATGAGAGGTGTGTGAGTATAAGACATAAGATTTGCCAAACCTCGGCAAGGCTTGAGTCTTATTGATACAATCCACTTATATCAAAAATCCGTGTATACTCATATAAATAAATATATAATCGCTCTCTCCCCCATAGACACTCATATATGCAAATCTTGAGGATGATAATTATGGTTACAAGGAAAATACTATACCATAGAATCTAAAAACATGATATCTATCTATCTATCTATACACACACACACACTCATGTATGCAAATGTTGAGGATGATAATCATGGGTAGTTTTTTTTTTTGAAATAGATTATTTTGGTTTTTAAATTATAAAAATAGGATAGTTAGATTTATATTTGTGAAAATATGACGGTTTGGTGGACCCCCTCCCCAGTTTAGAGGACGGGTTCTACCCGCCTAGAACCCGCCCTCTGTCTATTATAGGGGAGGGCGGGTTCCTCGTCCTCCCCTCATGTTTGAAGAGGGCGGGTGTTAAAAAAAAATAAATTACGGGGGGCCCACAAACCATTCTATTTTCACAAAAATAACTCTAACTACCCTATTTTTATAATTTAAAATTAAAATAACCTATTTCCAAAAAAAAAAACCTCATGGGTATTGGATCACTTTTCAGTACAAGTACTTATAGAGGTGGACGTACGGTTGCGATGCATGTATATTGCGAGCATCTTGTTGATTGTTTGGGATTCAAAAACTCAGTAGTTTACATGTGGTTACGTTACAACCTACAAAACATGTGACTTTTCGGAATGAACGAGGCACAGTATGTCCTACTAATCTAAGCTCTCGTTCAAACTGGTATGCCATGTATGCTCAAACCATGGCTTTCAAGCTATTTATGATAAATGTATGAGTGTTTTCTTGGTTAGGTTATATAAATGTGAAAAATGAAACTTTAATGTTCCAATCATATGTAGCTGACGGAGAAAAAGTTTGAAGGCATATGATCCATAAAGTTGTCCAAAGGTTGCATTTAGGGGGGGAAAATTGCTATCACCCGAAATCTTTTAGCAAACTTGTCATAACCCTCAAATAATATCTTGACTTATGATCTCTTGTTTGTTTCAAAATCTTGTGAATAATTAAAGAGAAGAAGTGGAGTTGCTCGACCAATAAGAATGATGCGGCCAGCAATCTAGAAGCAAAACTCGGTTCGATTAGAAAGGGTATTGGGACAATGAGACAAAAAGATGCAAAAAAAATTGGATTCACTCAGAAAGAAAGAAAGAACCATTGGAATATATAGATCGTCTTTAGAAGATAGAAGAAGTGCGACAATTGCCTCGGATTAAATTTAAGAAACTTGAATAATTTAGTATTCAACTATATGGTAGTTATAGCAAAAGAGGAAGTAGCTTGGAGTCCAAGTACATAAGAATAAAGTGGCTCAAGGAAAGAGACAAGTGAATATATATATCTTACCTTTACAGGATTCCAAATAGGAAGAAAGGAAGCAAGAATATCCAATCCATTATAGCTGATTGAATTAAACATGATGATCAGAGTATAATTCCAGAAGTAGGTTTATGTTGATATGCGTGGTTTGAAATTGTTCCACATTGTAGAAATTATGAGAAATGCATGGATATAAAACATAAGATGAGCCGAACCTCCACAAGGCTTGAGTCTTATTGGATGAGCCCGTCTATGTTAAAAGCCCGTATATACTCATATAAAGATAAACATAAAATTTTCTCGCCCCATCGTTCATGAATATATAAATTTAATAGTTCATTTGGGAGGAAAGAAGGGCGGATATTCAATGTTGACGTGGAGACAATGGAAAAGGACTTTTTAGAGACCTCGACGGGGCGACCCTTTATAGCCGTTGGTATTTACTCCAGTGGTTTTTGATGGTTTATCCAACATGAATAATAGATGCCGGAAGAGGGGGCTCATGGAAGACATGGGACGAGCAGAAGATATGTATACAGTCATAAATCTTCAATATACAGTGATAGATATGTGATGTTCGGAAGAGCTGATGAGAAACAGGGAGTCATGCTTAAATGGATATTATATTTGTTCGAATATTGTGATCCATGCTAAAGCTTAATTTTAACAAATGCACTGCCAACGATACTTAGTTTTCGGTGTGAGAACTTTCCGATAAAGTATTTGGGTTTACCGTTATGGCCCAAAATCTTCAATATACAGTAGTATTATAACAAATACTACGTACTTCCGAATTGGGTCATCGGGATAATAGATGGGATTACTGGACGATTTCTTTGGAAAGGTGTGTGGGAAATTTAAAAAAGGATATAACCTCGTCAACTTAACTATTATGAGTGAGAAACTTTAATGATATAAATTAGGCTTTTTTGGCTAAATGGTGGTAGTGATGGGTGTTGCGGAAATGGTCTGGCTAGCTAGGTTAAGACGATAAGAACGGCTTCTGCTAATTATCAATGTTTCTAACAAAAATATGGGAGTATCTTCAATAAGAGAGACATTTTAAGGGGAAGTTTTCCATAATAGTTGAGCTTTGACGGCTCACTCGAAGAACAACTTCCACATATCTCTTTATCAACATTATAGATGTTCTAGATGCACTGTGATTTTGAAGTGTTTTTTTTTTACTTAAAGCCTCCCCAAAACTGAGCTAATTACTTAAAACCTCCCCAAAACTTATAATTACTCATTGTTCCCAAAACATTTATGTTGCATCATTTTACCCCTATTAGTCCTTTCATTTCACTCCATTAGTCAATTAACAAAGAAAGTCAGGACAGCGTTATCGACCATCCAACTTATTTGTATTCACTTTTCTTCATCTAATTGCAAATCAGAACCCCTGGTTGAGAAAGAGTATCCATGTTCCTTTGCTAATTGGAGATTTGAAGCTCTAATTCTAAAGCCCTAATTCTGAATAAGGGTTCTAATTTGAAATTTAGATGAAGAAGAGTGAATACGAATGTGTTGGGGGGTATGATAATTCTGACCCGACTTTCTTCGTTAATTGACTAACGGAATGAAGTGAAATGGCTAGTTGGGGGTTAAAATGATGCAACTTAAATATTTTGGGGGTAATAAGTAATTATTAAGTTTTTTTAGGGCGTGGGGTGAGGGGTTGGAGGGGTGTTTTATATATATATAATATATATATATAGCTCATTTTTGGGATGGCTTTAAGTAAAAAACCATTTTGAAGAAGATACTGTGGCAGTCTAAAATCTAAATAAGACTAATAATCAGAAAAATATGAGCTGATTCTACTATCTCAGTCAAATTAATTTGCTTCACTTATAGGGTTTAAATATTTATCTATTTGTTAGGATTACAGTTCTTTTATTGCGGTTAACCATTGAGTACCTAAGTCTCTACTTAGGAAATTCTATTTACCATTCTTGTAATCAAACAGGAATATAAATAGTACACTTGATATTAATTAAAAGGCTAAATTTCAACTTAGTACCATAAACTATAGACACTTTCTTCAAATGATACCATGAAGCTTCAAAATGATAGATTGATATCATGAACTTTTAGAGTATTAAAATAGTTCCCTAATGGTGTTAATGGAAAATTATAAAATGACCATAATACCCCTCGCCTTTCTTTGCAAATATAGTCTTTTTATTATATAAGAGGGTGTTATGGTCATTTTGTAATTTTCCATTAACGCCGCTAGAGAGTGTTTTGATATTCTAAAAGTTTATGTTATCAATCCATCATTTTGAAAGTTCATTGTACAATTCAGGGGCAGTGCCTTGTTTTTGCCAGGATTCTATTCTTTGGTGAGAGATAAGGTTTAGAATTTTCACTCATATCTTGTGTAGAGAGTGTTGGATATGTATGCCTTAGAGGTCTTCATTGTATAGGATACTAGAGATATGTATGTACAGGACAATCTTACTCAATATGATAGTATGCTATTTAGTTTGCCTTTATCTTAACATGTGATGTGCTTTACTTGTTATTTCATATCACTTATACATGTTGATAAAGCCCTTAGGATCCTTGCTTGACTACCAACGTTATAATGGCAATCATACTTGTGGGAGCTGGGTAGTCGATAAGCACATCCTTAAATGTCTTTAGTCATGGGAGTATCGAGACTGGGTATCGATACTCCAGACTAGACTAGTGTATACATTTCTAAACCCTGACGAGGGGCGATGGTTGGTCTCGCAATCATTGATGTGATGCACCTAAGATTGTATACAGATGCTTAGTGGGGGTGAGTACACTGGACGGACTCGCCGAGAACTAGCTAGAAGATATTATACCTATCGTCAGATAGAAGTTCTCAGGTGACATGAGTACAGACAGTCTGTCGACCTGAGGTCGTCATTTATTTTGTGTGAGTTCCCACTATGCTTTGATTACTACCCTACCACGGCTCTACTGAGTCATGCAAACAGGTTTTAGTTGGGTACAATCCCAAGCCACAAAAAGGCAGTGAGCGATTGTTGGGGATTCGTCTCTCCCGGTACAGGGAGCCGATGTCGCGCTGTGTTCGGTTGGCCAACACCATAAGTCCCTGGTCAGGGCGGATTGAGAATTACTGATAGTTAGATCAGTATATTCTCGGATGGTCTTGAGTCACATCGGCATGACTTGTTAGGTTATTAGGGGTCTGACGTTTTCCACCACTAGACCAGGCATGCGATACTCTCAGACGAACAGACAGGACTATACGGAGATTGTCACGGACAACCTCAGTAGGAGTTCGGACAAGTTTGCTTGTCGGCCTTCTTTTCGACAGATACCTGGGTAGCCGTTACGTACAACTAGTGCCACTGATGTACTTGTGGTTAAACCCACTGCCAGCGTACTGTCGAGTCTTTACAGTCCCATGTTGGCTATAATGCCATCAAGTCAATTATTGGATCACAGGTATGTGATTGCAATGATTGAGGGAGGACCTATACTGGTAGAACAGTTTACGCCCCGCTTTCCAAAATACGGAATACGAGGGATGACTAGGCCAACCATGCTCCTACGGTCAAGGAATAATCCCGCCGTGGTCACACTTCGGCTTCTAGCATTACATGGTTATTGGTAAACAAAGCACAGAAGTAAAGGAAATACATCACTAAATTATTACATCAACTTTCATTGTTCACAATTTACAATAAAACAAGGAAAACAACTACTAACCAAGTGCGAATACAAGGTTTCTTTAGGGAAAGCAGTAAAGGTGAAGGAAGTACTCCCGACTAAATCTCCGCAAGCTCGAAGGGCAAGTCTGACTCCTGTACTGGTTATTCCTCGAAGTCTAAGCATGTATACTCAGGTTGTCAGAGCGACATAATAGCAATATTATAATAGTGACAAGAAACAGGAAAAGAAAGTAATAACAGTGGAGAAAAATGCAGGCTGTCAATATGTCACTAACTGATACAAACTTGTGTACAAAACTATATCACATATACAATGTGCACAATCCAAGTGAGAAAATCCATTTAAAGTGAACCAATACTAGTTAATGCAAAGTAATATATCAAATATATAATTATACATTAAATCATTAAATCAACACTTGATTTAACGATCCGGTCATGTCGCACACAACCGACTAGTATACAATGTATCGGCTTATCGAATCAACGCTTGAATCGATAACTAGGTTATATCGCATACAACCATTCGACACATTGATCGCGAGAATGAAATACGGTATCACATACACGCATTATTCTCGGTCCCGCACATATCTCATATGCGCTCCTATTTCGTTTCGCTTGAGCCAGGAAACCTCTGTGTATGACTCTAAAGACTCGTCAATACGCCGGCAGCAGATGATGATCATATCAAACACCCACAAGCCGCAAGCGGTCTGCTAAACGTAACGGCCACCCGGGTATTGAGCGATCAGAAGATCGACGAGCAAGCCCGCTCACACTCCAGTGAATCCAACCAGTAACACTTCTGTACAGTCCGGTCTCGTCGTCTGATATGTCGCATATCTTGCCTAGGGGTGGTAAACGTCAGACCCCAATAGTTCGATAAGTCGTGTCGATATGAGGTCTATAACAATTCGAGAAACTACTGGTAACACTTACCAGTAAATCTCAGCAACCCTGGCCAGGGATTTCCTGTTATAGCCAATCGAACACAGCGCAACATCAACTCCCTATACCGGGAGAGACGAATCCCCTCCTATCGCTCATTGCCTCCATGTGACTCGGGACTGTACCCAAAAACCACCATTTTGCACGCCCTCTTGGATGTGGTAAGATGGAAATCAAAGCACAGTGGGAACCACACAAGTCTCTATGACGATCTTGGATTAACAGACTACTCTGTACCAGTGTCATCAGAGAACTGCCATCTAACGTAAGGTATAATACTATCTGAGAGTTCTCGGCGAGTCCGTCCAGTGTACCCAGTCTCTACTGAGCACCCGTATATCATCTCTGATGTCAAACATCAATGGATATGGGATCATCCATCGCCCATCTGTATGGGTCGAGAAGGTACACGCTAGTCTACTCTGGTATATCGATGCCCCATCTCGATACACCCACGACTAGGGACTTTGAAGGATGTACTTATGGACTACCATGTCCCCACTAGTATGATCCGCATCATAGTCCAGGTAGTCAAGTACACATCCTAAGGGCTTTACCAACATGTAATAGAGAGACAATCTGTGTACACGTTAAGGTAAAGATCAACCAGATAGCATACTATCATGTCGAGCAAGAAAGTCCTCCCTATATATGTCCCAGCATCCACTACAATATACATCCTATGTACAGTAATGGCCTCTAGGGCATACATATAACTAACATGGATTTGGAGTTCATTTATGAACTAGGTCCCATCAGATATCCAGACATATTCTAAGATAGGTATTACTCAATTTGGGAGATGGCTTTCTCCGCGAACTTGAGATTAAGAGAGACATAGAAAGAAACATCAGGGCGGATCCACTCACTGAGGCTATTTCTCGAACACAATAGTTTTACGAACGGGCTTTGTGAAACTGATTAGTAGAGGAGTTGGATTTTCGGTATCACACGGGCTGTGAGTATGCGACATCGCAATAATTAGCCTTAAGTGTAAGTGGGAGATTGTTGGATATAGTGCCCTCAAAGTCAATTATTGGATCACAGGTACGTGATTGCAATGATTGAGGAGGACCTATGCCGGTAGGACAGTCCTACTCGAGATGATAGTATGCTATCTGGTTTGCCTTTATCAGTCGTGTGCATGTTCAGGTGACTGATTACATGTTACACGTAGATAGAGCCCTTAGGATCTTGCTTGACTACCAACAGTATGAGGGCGATCATATACGTGAGAGTTGGGTAGTCCATAAGCACATCCTTAATAGTGGTCCCTAGTCGTGGGAGTTTCGAGACAGGGCGTCGATACTCCGGAGTAGACTAGTGTATACAGTCGAGACCCCGACGAGGGGCGGTGGCCGGTCTCACAAGCCACTGGTGTCAGTTGGATCACCTAAGATGTATACAGGTGCTCATTGGGTTATGAGTACACCGGACAAGACTCGCCGGGAACCTGCTAGTTGGTATTATACATATCGTCAGATAGCAGTTCCCTGGTGACATGTGTACAGGTTAGTTCATCAACCTGAGGTCGTCATTTGTCTCGTGTGAGTTCCCACTGTGCTTTGATTTCTACCCTACCACGGCTCAAAGGAGTCGTGTAAACAGGTTGTTTTTAGGTACAGTCCCGAGCCACATGGAGGCACGTGAGCGGATCGGCAGGGGATTCGTCTCTCCCAGTATTGGGGGTGGAGATCGCGCCGTGTCTTGGAAAGCCATTACACCAAGTCCTTGGCCAAGGCAGGTGAGAATTACTGGTAGGTACTCCGGTAGTTTCTCAGGGTGTTCAGGGCTTGTCTCCGACACGACTTATACCGCTATTGGGGGTCTGACGTTACCAGCCCCTAGGCCGGATATGCGATACTCATAGACGAATGGACCAGACTGTATATACATTGTCACTGTTAGGCTCAGTAGGGTTTCTGGATGAGTTCGCTCATCAGCCTCCCTTGAGGTCAGTGCATGGGAAGCCGTTACGCATAGCTAGTGCCGCTGACGGCTTGTGGTTAAACCCACTGCCAGGGTACTGACGAGTCATTAGAGTTCCCCACTGATAGTTTTCCAAGTGCGCGGATGTGAACGAACCCTGTCGCAAAACCATGCGACCTCTACTCATTTTGCCTAAAGGCGAATAACTCTCTGTGTGGGACTCTAAAGACTCGACACTACGCTGGCAGTGGGTTTAACCACAGACCGCAAGCGGCACTAGCTGTACGTAACGGTCCCCAGGTAGATGTCGATAAGAAGACTGACGAGGTGAACCCCATCTGAACTCCTACTGAGCCTGTATGTGACAGTCTCCGTACAGTCCGGTCTGTTCGTCTGATACATCGCATGGCGGGCCTAGGGGGCGGTGAACGTCAGTTCCCTAATAGCGGTACAAGTCGTTTCGGAGTGTAGCCCAGAACACCCTGCGATAACACTGGAAACCTACCAGTATATCTCGCTTGCTCTGGCCAGGGACTACTCGTGTAATGGCTCTCCTGGACACAGCGCTATGTCAACCCCCAATACCGGAAGAGACGAATCCTGTCTAACCGTCACTGCCTCCAAGTGCTTCGGGACTGCACCCAAAAACTACCTGTTTGCACGACTCCTTTGAGCCGTGGTAGGGTAGTAATCAAAGTGCAGTGGGAACACACTCGAGGCGAAGTGGCAGTATCAAGTCAGCGGACTAAGCTGTACTCATGTCACCTGGGAACTGATAACTGACGATAGGTATAATACCAACCAACAGTTCCCGACGAGTCCTGTCCAGTGTACTCGTAACCTAACGAGCACCCGTATACTATCTCAAGTACGACGTACTGACGGCTGTGGGACAGACCGTCTCCCACGCTGGGATGAGAAGTGCATACGCTAGTCTACTCCGGAGTATCGATGCCCTGTCTCGATAGTCCAACGACTAGGGACCTGTATAAGGATGTGCTTATGGATTACCCAGCTCCCACGAGTGTGAGCGCCATCACAACGCTGGTAATCAAGCAATAATCCTAAGGGCTCTACTAATATGTATATCTGCGATATGCTAAAAGAAACACATGCACATATTAAAGCAGAGACAAACCAAGTAGCATACTACCATTTCGAGTAAGATTGTATATACAACTGTGAATATCCCAAGCTTCCATCAAGTAATATACAAACTAGTATGATACAGTAATGGCCTCTAGGGCATATACACTAACAATCTCCCACTTGCACTAAGGCCATGTAACGGCTTGTGGTTAAATCCACTGCCAGGGTACTGACGAGTCATTAGAGTTCCCCACTGATAGTTTGCCAAGTTCGGGCGAAACGTTGTAGAGGCCGTATGGTTTTATGGCAGGGTTCGGAAAATACACGTGCGTTTACGCACGTGTCATATTTCGGGCAGATAATACTGGTGGGATTTGGTTTAAGCCGGATCCGAGTATTATACTGTGTAGATATAATATCTTTGTCTCAGTTGCATTTGTATTCGGTCGTAATACAAATGCGGGTATATTTATACTATTACGGGGTTATCCTGGAATTCGTTTCGGGATCGCTTTTGGAAGTTGCCAGTTTCTAGTTTTCTATCACCCGTATTAAACATTCGGTTTAATGCGGATTTATCTTTTCATCATTGGGTGAGTCATGAGGTGAGTTATGAGTGTGGAAGGTTCTAGAAGAGGTGACTAGGTTAGTGACTCATTGTTTGCTTTAATGTGTTGATGAAGTGTATTAGTGACTTATTCTTTTGCATTAATGATTCTTGTTCTTGCTAAGATCTTTTGTGAGAAGCTTTGCTTGTGGTCATCCCCCTTGCTCCTACACTCACCCCCCACCTCTATATATGGCCGGCCCCTCCCCTCCTCTTCTCTCACTCACTTGGTAGAAAAGAGATGGTTGTTGATTAAAAAGTTTATGTGATTTGGTGTATGGAAATTTCATAGCTCATTTCTCATTTCATATCATTCTAAATGGCAACTTCATTAACCGTTCGTCTTTGGTTTTGGACGAAGTGAGACAAAATGTTCTACTCATTCTCTACATCAATCTAGGTCATCTCTTTTAGCAAACTTGATGACCGAGTTGCCTCGGGTCAGAGGCGGGAGCCCGTTTAAAGATCCGATGACGTGGTGCCACCTGGACGAGAAGATCGGAGATCGACGATATCGGAGCAGCCGCAACGGAGCGTGGGATGATGGTTAAAGAACGAAGGACTTGGATCGTTCGGTATAACCTTCTACCCTCTTTACAGTTTGTTAATTTAGCGTTAATGGCAGATCCGGGTTATAGTATGCGATAACGCTAGTTATAAAATTTTTTATTCCGCATTTGGCGTCTGAAAGACGGCCGGGGCGCTACCGTAGACTTACATGATAATCATAATATCTAATACAATTATATTCAAATATCTTATAATCTAATAAGTCTTACTGATTGAACCCACTTATATCAAAAACCCGTGTGCACTCATATAAATAAATACATAATTGCCCCCCTCGTTCAAATATATTTAAATTTAATTTGGTATCAGAGCTAGGTTGATAACATCAATGGATTTGTACTTTAATAACACATCTGAGAGAGAGAGTCGTCTACATGCTCTTGATAGACCGATCTTTTCTTGTGTCATAGTTGCACATTTCCTTCTCCTTGTGCCGTTGTTGCACATTTTCTTCTCCTTGTGTCATAGTTGCACCTTTTTTTATGCGGTCTACCTGTCTCTGAGAGACTAACCTCTATATGTGTTTGTACGATCCACGAGACAACCACGTTCCACGTGAGAAGGAGTGTTGAGATGTGTTTAGGAATAGTCTCATATTGGAAAAACTATGAGAGGTGTGTGAGTATAAGACATAAGATTTGCCAAACCTCGGCAAGACTTAAATCTTATTGATACAATCCACTTATATCAAAAATCCGTGTATACTCATATAAATAAATATATAATCGCTCCCTCCCCCCATAGACACTCATATATGCAAATCTTGAGGATGATAATTATGGTTACAAGGAAAATACTATACCATAGAATCTAAAAACATGATATCTATCTATCTATCTATACACACTCATGTATGCAAATGTTGAGGATGATAATCATGGGTATTTTTTTTTTTTTTGAAATAGGTTATTTTGATTTTTAAATTATAAAAATAGGATAGTTAGATTTATATTTGTGAAAATATGACGGTTTGGTGGACCCCCTCTCCCTCCCCAGTTTAGAGGACGGGTTCTACCCGCCTAGAACCCGCCCTCTGTCTATTATAGGGGAGGGCGGGTTCCCCGCCCTCCCCTCATGTTTGAAGAGGGCGGGTTCACCCGCCCTCTGTTAAAAAAAAAATAAATTACGGGGGGCCCACAAACCATTCTATTTTCACAAAAATAAATCTAACTACCTTATTTTTATAATTTAAAAATTAAAATAACCTATTTCAAAAAAAAAAAAAACTCATGGGTATTGGATCACTTTTCAGTACAAGTACTTATAGAGGTGGACGTACGGTTGCGATGCATGTACATTGCGAGCATCTTGTTGATTGTTTGGGATTCAAAAACTCAGTAGTTTACATGTGGTTACGTTACAACCTACAAAACATGTGACTTTTCGGAATGAACGAGGCACAGTATGTCCTACTAATCTAAGCTCTCGTTCAAACTGGTATGCCATGTATGCTCAAACCATGGCTTTCAAGCTATTTATGATAAATGTATGAGTGTTTTCTTGGTTAGGTTATATAAATGTGAAAAATGAAACTTTAATGTTCCAATCATATGTAGCTGACGGAGAAAAAGTTTGAAGGCATATGATCCATAAAGTTGTCCAAAGGTTGCATTTAGTGGGGGAAAATTGCTATCACCCGAAATCTTTTAGCAAACTTGTCATAACCCTCAAATAATATCTTGACTTATGATCTCTTGTTTGTTTCAAAATCTTATGAATAATTAAAGAGAAGAAGTGGAGTTGCTCGACCAATAAGAATGATGCGGCCAGCAATCTAGAAGCAAAACTCGGTTCGATTAGAAAGGGTATTGGGAGAATGAGACAAAAAGATGCAAAAAAAATTGGATTCACTCAGAAAGAAAGAAAGAACCATTGGAATATATAGATCGTCTTTAGAAGATAGAAGAAGTGCGACAATTGCCTCAGATTAAATTTAAGAAACTTGAATAATTTAGTATTCAACTATATGGTAGTTATAGCAAAAGAGGAAGTAGCTTGGAGTCCAAGTACATAAGAATAAAGTGGCTCAAGGAAAGAGACAAGTGAATATATATATCTTACCTTTACAGGATTCCAAATAGGAAGAAAGGAGGCAAGAATATCCAATCCATTATAGCTGATTGAATTATACATGATGATCAGAGTATAATTCCAGAAGCAGGTTTATGTTGATATGCTGGTTTAAAATAGTTCCACGTTGTAGAAATTATGAGAAATGTATGGGTATAAAACATAAGATGAGCCGAACCTTCACAAGGCTTGAGTCTTATTGGATGAGCCCGTCTATGTTAAAAGCCCGTATATACTCATATAAAGATAAACATAAAATTTTCTCGCTCCATCGTTCATGAATATATAAATTTAATAGTTCATTTGGGAGGAAAGAAGGGCGGATATTCAATGTTGACGTGGAGACAATGGAAAAGGACTTTTTAGAGACCTCGACGGGGCGACCCTTTATAGCCGTTGGTATTTACTCCAGTGGTTTTTGATGGTTTATCCAACATGAATAATAGATGCAGGAAGAGGGGGCTCATGGAAGACATGGGACCAGCAGAAGATATGTATACAGTCATGAATCTTTAATATACAGTGATAGATATGTGATGTTCGGAAGAGCTGATGAGAAACAGGGAGTCATGCTTAAATGGATATTATATTTGTTCGAATATTATGATCCAGGCTAAAGCTTAATTTTAACAAATGCACTGCCAACGATACTTAGTTTTCGGTGTGAGAACTTTCCGATAAAGTATTTGGGTTTACCGTTATGGCCCAAAATCTTCAATATACAGTAGTATTATAACAAATACTACGTACTTCCGAATTGGGTCATCGGGATAATAGATGGGATTACTGGACGATTTCTTTGGAAAGGTGTGTCGGAAATTAAAAAAAGGATATAACCTCGTCAACTTAACTATTATGAGTGAGAAACTTTAATGATATAAATTAGGCTTTTTTGGCTAAATGGTGGTAGTGATGGGTGTTGCGGAAACGGTCTGGCTAGCTAGGTTAAGACGATAAGAGCGGCTTCTGCTAACCGGTCACGAGCTATCAATGTTTCTAACAAAAACATGGGAGTATCTTCAATAAGAGAGACATTTTAAGGGGAAGTTTTCAATAATAGTTAAGCTTTGACGGCTCACTCAAAGAACAACTTCCACGTATCTCTTTATCAACATTATAGATGTTCTAGATTCACCGTGATTTTGAAGTGTTTTTTTTTACTTAAAGCCACCCCAAAACTGAGCTAATTATTTAAAACCTCCCCAAAACTTATAATTACTCATTGTTCCCAAAACATTTATGTTGCATCATTTTACTCCTATTAGTCTTTCATTTCACTCCATTAGTCAATTAACAAAGAAAGTCGGGATAGCGTTATCGACCATCCAACTTACTTGTATTCACTTTTCTTCATCTAATTGCAAATCAGAACCCCTGGTTGAGAAAGAGTATCCATGTTCCTTTGCTAATTGGAGATTTGAAGCTTTAATTCTAAATCTAGAGGCTCTAATTTGAAATTTAGATGAAGAAGAGTGAATATGAATGTGTTGGGGGGGTATAATAATTCTGACCCGACTTTCTTCGTTAATTGACTAACGGAATGAAGTGAAAGAACTAGTTGGGGGTTAAAATGATGCAACTTAAATATTTTGGAGGTAATAAGTAATTATTAAGTTTTTTTTAGGGTGAGGGATGAGGGGATGGAGGTGTGTGCGTGTGTGTATAAGTAAGTAATTAGCTCATTTTTGGGATGGCTTTAAGTAAAAAACCATTTTGAAGAAGATACTATGGCAGTCTAAAATCTAAATAAGACTAATAATCAGAAAAATATGAGCAGATTCTACTATCTCAGTCAAATTAATTTGCTACTTATAGGGTTTAAATATTTATCTATTTGTTAGGATTACAGTTCTTTTATTGCGGTTAACCTTTGAGTACCTAAGTCTCTACTTAGGAAATTCTATTTACCGTTCTTGTAATCAAACATGAATATAAATAGTACACTTGATATTAATTAAAAGGCTAAATTTCAACTTAGTATCATAAACTATACACTTTCTTCAAATGATATTATGAAGCTTTAAAATGATGGATTGATATCATGAACTTTAAGAGTATCAAAATAGTTCCCTAATGGTGTTAATGGAAAATTATAAAATGACCATAATACCCCTCGCCATTCTTTGCAAATATAGTCTTTTTATTATATAAGAGGGTATTATGGTCATTTTGTAATTTTCCATTAACGCCGCTAGAGAGTGTTTTGATATTCTAAAAGTTTATGTTATCAATCTATCATTTTGAAAGTTCATTGTACAATTCAGGGGTAGTGCCTTGTTTTTGCCAGGATTCTATTCTTTGGTGAGAGATAAGGTTTAGAATTTTCACTCATATCTTGTGTAGAGAGTGTTGGATATGTATGCCTTAGAGGCCTTCATTGTATAGGATGCTAGAGATATGTATGTACATGACAATCTTACTCAATATGATAGTATGCTATTTGGTTTGCCTTTATCTTAACATGTGATATGTTTTACTTGTTATTTCATATCACTTATACATGTTGATAAAGCCCTTAGGATCCTTATTTGACTACCAGCGTTATAATGACAATCATACTTGTGCGAGCTGGGTAGTCGATAAGCACATCCTTAAATGTCCTTGGTCGTGGGAGTATCGAGACTGGGTAACGATACTCCAGACTAAACTACTGTATACATTTCTAAACCCTGACGAGGGACGATGGTTGGTCTCGTAATCATTGGTGTGATGCATCTAAGATTGTATACAGGTGCTCAGTGGGGGTGAGTACACTGGACGGACTCGCCGAGAACTAGCTAGAAGATATTATACCTATCGTCAGATAGCAGTTCTCAGGTGACATGAGTACAGATAGTATGTCGACCTGAGGTCGTCATTTGTTTCGTGTGAGTTCCCACTATGCTTTGATTACTACCCTACCACGACTTTACTGAGTCATGCAAACAGGTTTTAATTGGGTACAATCCCAAGCCACAAAGAGGCAGTGAGCGATTGTTGGGGATTCGTCTCTCCCAGTACAGGGAGCCGATGTCGCGCTGTGTTCAGTTGGCCAACACCATATGTAATACCCAGTTCTTTTATACGCCAATATCCGTATTTTTATAAAAGGGTCACTTACAAAATTTACTTATTTATATTTATAATTATTTTAAGTATTTTAAAATCCTAATCCTTTCATTGTATCGTGTTTCCTTTTATAACCCTAACCCTATTATCTATTTTCCTTTTTTCCTTTTCCTTTTTATTTCCCGAGCTCGGCCCATCTCCCTCTCCCTTTCCCAATTTCTTTCATTTTCTCCAGAACCCGGCCCATCTCCCCAACCGACCCAACCCAACTCCCCTCCCTTCTTCTTCTTTCCCCCACGCTCTTTTCCCTTCCTGCTCATTTCCCTTTTCCCCCACGACGCGCACGTTCCCGAGCCCCACTTCTCATCGCGACCACGTCCCCGCTCCCTTACCCACGACCGCACGCGCATGCTCACTTCCCTCCATCAACCTCGTCCCTCTCTTTCCCTTCACCCTCGCTGCACCCACAAACCCCACGAAGGCACACCCCATCGCCACAGCCCCGACCTCATCTTCAACTTTCGACCTCACCTGCATCACCTCCGTCCCCTCACCGCCGAGCACCCCAATTTCCCCTCCTCCTCCTCCTCACAACACCACAACTACTTCCTTTCCCGAGCACCACGACTGCACACCCCAACGAACCCCTCCACGGCCGCCTGCCACCTCCGACCACCGTGCGGCCTCCCCCGACACCATCTTCATCACCACACCGGGCTCACCCCTGAGCTCACTGCCGGCCACCTTCGAAGCCGCCGCTGTATGGACCACCGCAGCCAAGACGTCAAGCTTTAGCCCCTCTCCGCTGCACTCGAGCCTTAGCCGCAGCCGATCACTGTTCAAGCTGAAACCGATCATCGAAGAACCAAGGACGTCGTCGTATCATTGCTTCTGCTTTCCATCACTGTGCCGGAGTCGTCGCCACCTTTCCACGTCGATCGAGGCAAGTGCTCGCCACTTGCTTACATGCTACAGTAATGAATAGATCAATATATATGTTTATGTTCACACAAAAATTACCGCAGTGTTTTAAATGGTAATCCGTATTAATTCTAGTAATATTGATTTAGGTCACAATCCAGTCTAAAATCTAGCGATAACATCGTATGGAAATAGTGAAATCCAATAGTGCTTGTCTAGTTAAATGAAACAGATGTTCGACTGCGAACCGAATGCTTAAATCTAGACTTTGATGCATAACCTTAAATGAAAACTTGTCTTTAAATGGTGGAACTTGTGATCATTAAACCCATCTATTGTTTACCGATATACTGTAGAAGTTTAATTGGAAACTGCGGTCGTTTCACCTATGTGATGCTGCTCCCGATAGTCGGTGCGAAACCTGAATTTCCTGAACGTTCTAGACCGTTAAATTCACATTAAATCTTTTACAAATAAGTTTTTGGCGTTCCATGGTTCGTATCGAAGACAACGGGATAATCTACAGAACCCTATAATTTATATCTAAAATTTAACTAGTTAGGATAAAGGAAACTGCGGAGAACTATGATTCTGGACTGCAGTACAGAACGGAAATCCCAGTCAACCCCTGTTTTTAATCCCTGTATATTCCCGTTCAAATACGAGAATGTGCGGAACCCTATATCGTTACGTATAAAATTGAGTTAGATTTCTTACTCCACTGGTTTCACTGGATTCCTGTTCTGTTTGATATTTTTAACCCATTTTATAATGTCGACGTGTCTAGCTGAATTCTGCAGAGACAGATTTTACACATCAACCTTAACTTGACCATAACTTCCCGTTGATATAGGATATTACTGATCATCAAATTTCGGTGGAAACCTAACTGATAACCCTAAATATTGTTCAACTATAGAGTCGCCTAATTACGATCCCAACTGGGATTAAAATGTGTTACGAAACGGACTTCCGATTCTGAAACCGGATTTCCAGCAGTGAACACTTAAAATGAAATGGTCATAACTAGCAAACCTGAAACCCGATTGATGCGAAACCAATTTTGATGGATAGATAATTAAACATACTACGTACCCCCTTTACATTGTTTCACATAATTCTGCATGTATGACCTATAATAAATTATACAAGTGGTAGGACACTGACTGATGATATCTTAATCATGCCTTAATTATCGCATTCTCATCATATCATGTAAAGCTCATATGCATTGGTAACCTAGTGATCGTGTACATTACCCAGTGTTAGATATTAGTGTTTTGATTGTGGCAAGTACATTAGTGTTTAAGCGTGAATGGATAAGTGAAAGTGACACGTACTTGTACACAATCAGCGAACTCTATTGATTTATTGCATTGTCGACGTCTATGGGACATGTATAAGTATAACTATGATTGGTATGGGACGATTATGGAAGCACTTATATGGGTTTCATAGGTAAGGCACCAAACACTGTCCATTTATCTTGGGTATCAGTCGAGACATGCTTGGTGGAGATCCTGTCTCCAGTTCTCGCGTAGACTTGTCATGGACCGACTGATATTTGAGTTTATGGTTGGTGTTTGATGTAGACCACGGGGTGTGGGGTAGTTTGAGTGTGAGTTCAACAGAATCTCGGGAGTCCCATTGCCGGCACAAACAGCGATTCTGGAGATATATGGGGATATTACTGATTATTAGCGAGCGACTCGGGCCCGTGTTCCCTTGTCCTTGGGTCCTACCCTTGGGTGGGGGATACTCACGAGTGGTTGACTCTCACAGTTGGACTGACGATAGGTTTAGCGACTTGTACAGTGAGACTTAGAGACTGATAGGGTTAGTGACATTGACATGCATTGATTACTGATTTAATATACCTGTCATGCTGTTTACCTGTTTTACTGTTTACCTGTACTGGCTACTTCATGCTCATGTTATTACTTCCTGTGTACTGTTTCATATTCATCATTTTTGCACGTTCACATTTGTATCTATATATAGTGCTATTGTGTCGCTCTGACGACCTGAGTATGCATGCTCAGAGTGAGAAGTGGATTTAGCTTGGACCAGGACCTGACGTACCTCGAGGAGATTGCGGACATCTTGATCAGCGACTCAGAGCTATACTTCTTTGATCTCTATCTGGTTATTTCTTTGTACTTGTGTTGATTTAGTGACTGCATTTCTCATTACCTGTGCATTGATTACTGATTACCACGTAACGCTAGAAGCCGAAGTGTGACTACGGCAGGATGTTTCCTTGACCGTAGGAGCATGGCTGGCCTTGTCAACCCCTCGTATTCCGTATTTTGGGAAGCGGGGCATGACATGGTTTTGTTGGTATCAGAGCCAGGTTTTGCTTCGATTGGGATTGCAGTTTCCGTATAGGGCTTGACAATCTAAGACATCCTTCGGTCTAGATTGTAAACTCGTTATCTTTGATCTTGATTCACGTAGTGGGTTCTGCTATATGTTTTGATCCGTCCGCTAGAGTTTTGGGAGATTTAGTAGAGTTACGTGATTGTAATTATGAACTGCAGTATAGTTACTGTAAGTCCACGTTACCTCTCCCGGTACTTACGAGCTTGCGGAAATGATGAAAAACGATTTTTCAAGAGGTGGTAATATGGACTCAAAATACGGATCTTTGTTAAACAACTACCTAACAACCTAACTTGAGATTTACCTACTCGGTTAGGCGGTTATACCTTTCTTAAACTCCTTCGTCTTCAACTCTTTGCGGTGTACGGATCGGCTTCACCTCGTTGTCTTCTTGCGCCGAAGATGGATCCACCTGAAAGCTTCTACCTTTGGCTTCTTCTTCGAACTTGAAGAAACTAGAACACTTGGTTTGCTAAATCTTGTGAGCTAGGATGAGTAGAGAAGTGCTATGGGTTTTATTTTATCTCTAAGGCAATGTTTCTCAACTCATGAGAGGGAGTTGCCTTGAGCTAGAGAGAGAGAGCAAGAGGGAGAGCTCAAGCAAGAGAGAGAAAGCAAAATGAGAGAATGAGAAAGTCTTTTGCCATCCAAGCTCTCATAATCCAAAACCATCATAACAAATAATAGTAATCAAGTATTGTGTGATGGTTCAAGTCAAAATGGCTATATCATTTCATGCACTCATTTTGCAAAAAGAAACAAGCAAGCAAAAGTCTTTGCCATGAAATGATAGCCATTGTCATGATGATGGTCAACTAGTCCAACCTAGTCAACCGGTCAACAAAGTCAACAAGTCAACAAAGTCAACCCCTCAACAACCATGTCACTATAATACTTAATTAATATTATTGTTAATTATATTTCTTATTCTCATTAGGGTTTAGCAAAAACTCAACAGTCAACAGTCAACAATCAACAACCCCAATGAGAATCCTCTGCCTCTGTCTCTCTGTCAACTGTGCATACACACCCGCATCCGCGTTCCGAGGAACACGAATACAAACGAGATAAAACCAATCCCAAAACGTACACTAGGATCTGGCTTAAACCAAAGCCCGCTAGTGTTAACTGTCCGGACACTAAACGTGCACAAGTGCACGGATGTGACCGAACCCTGTCGCAAAACCATGCGACCTGTCGCAAAACCATGCGACCTCTACTCTTTTGCCTAAAGGCGAATAGCTTTCTGTGTGAGACTCTAAAGACTCGACACTACGCTGGCAGTGGGTTTAACCACAGACCGCAAGCGGCACTAGCTGTGCGTAACGGTCCCCAGGTAGATGCCGACAAGAAGACTGACGAGGTGAAACCCATCTGAACTCCTACTGAGTCTGAATGTGACAATCTCCATACAGTCCGGTCTGTTCGTCTGATAACATCGCATGGCGGGCCTAGGGGGTGGTAAACGTCAGTCCTCTAATAGCGGTACAAGTCGTGTCGGAGTGTAGGCCAGAATACCCTGAGATAACACTGGAAACCTACCAGTATATCTCGCTTGCCCTGGCCAGGGACTACTTGTGTAATGGCTCTCCTAGACACAGCGCGATGTCAACCACCAATACCGGGAGAGACGAATCCTGTCTAACCGTCACTGCCTCCAAGTGCTTCGGGACTGCACCCAACTACTACCTGTTTGCACGACTCCTTTGAGCCGTGGTAGGGTAGTAATCAAAGTACAGTGGGAACACACTCGAGGCGAAGTGACAGTGTCAAGTCAGCGGACTAAGCTGTACTCATGTCACCTAGGAACTGATAACTGATGATAGGTATAGTACCAACCAACAGTTCCCAACGAGTCCTGTCCAATGTACTCGTAACCCAACGAGCACCCGCATACTATCTCAAGTACGACGTACTGACGGCTGTGGGACAGACCGTCTCCCATACTGGGATGAGAAGCGCATACGCTAGTCTACTTCGGAGTATCGATGCCCTGTCTCGATAGTCCTGCGACTAGGGACCTGCATAAGGATGTGCTTATAGATTACCCAGCCTCCACGAGTGTGACTGCCATCACAACGCTGGTAATCAAGCAAAGATCCTAAGGGCTCCACTAATATGTATAGGTGATATAATAAAATAAACACATGTACACATTAAAGCAGAAACAAACCAAGTAGCATACTACTATATTGAGCAAGATTGTCTATACAAGGTGAATATCCCAAACTTCCATTAAGTAATATACAAACTAGTATGATACAGTAATGGCCTCTAGGACATATACACTAACAATCTCCCACTTGCACTAAGGCCATGTACTGGCGTATCGAAGACCTATCATCTCGATCAGCCGCTCGAACTGAGTCTGGGGTAAGGCCTTTATGAGTGGATCAACAGTGTTATCTTCCGTAGAAACTCTCCGAACCTCGATCTCCTGGCGACCCACGATCTCCCTGATCAGGTGATACTGCTTCAAGATGTGTCTGGATCTCTGATGGGACCTGGGTTCCTTCGCTAAAGCTATAGCCCCGTTGTTGTCACAATACAGAGGTATTGGATCAACAATGGACGGAACCACCTGAAGTTCAGTTAAGAACTTCCTTATCCAGACGGCTTCTTTTGCGGCATCTGCAGCAGCGATATATTCCGCTTCCATCATCGAGTCAGCAACGGTTTCCTGTTTGGAACTCTTCCAACACACCGCCCCTCCATTGAGGGTAAAGACATAACCCGACATGGACTTGGAATCATCCTTGTCACTCTGGAAGCTGGAGTCAGCAAAGGCCTCGATTTGGAGGTCTTTTCCGCCATACACCAAGAACATCTCCTTAGTCCTTCTCAGGTACTTGAGAATGTTCTTTACCGCTATCCAGTGTTTCTCCCCAGGGTTTGACTGATACCGGCTTACCACACTCAGTGCATAAGCTACATCTGGTCTGGTACACAACATCGCATACATTATAGAACCCACCGCAGAAGCGTAGGGTATAATAGACATGCGATCCCTTTCCAAATCAGTCTTGGGAGACATTTCTTTGGAGAGGGTGATCCCGTGACAAGCCGGTAGATTACCGCGCTTGGAATCTTCCATACTGAATCTTTTCAGTATGGTGTCGATATACCTGGACTGTGAGAGTCCCAGTATCCTCTTGGATCTGTCACGATAGATCCGGATCCCCAGAATGTATGAGGCATTTCCCAGGTCTTTCATGGAGAACCTGTGTGACAAGAACACTTTGACAGATTATAGCATAGGAATGTCATTTCCTATTAAGAGAATGTCATCCACGTATAAAACGAGGAATACTACAGTTCTCGCTACAAATCTACTATAGATGCACGGTTCATCTGGATTTTTGATAAAGCCAAATTCTTTGACCGTCTCATCAAAACAGATGTTCCAACTCCGCGATGCCTGCTTTTGTCCGTAGATGGACTTAAGCAACTTGCACACCTTTCCGCTGCTCCCACTCTGAATGAAACCCTCTGGCTGGTCCATATAAACACACTCCTCTAAATTTCCATTTAGAAAAGCGGTCTTTACGTCCATCTGCCAAATCTCATAATCGTGGAAGGCAGCAATGGCAAGAAGGATCCGAATGGATTTCAGCATAGCTACTGGAGAAAATGTCTCGTCATAGTCCAAACCAGGTCTTTGACGAAAACCTTTTGCAACCAGTCTAGCTTTATAGGTCTCAACCTATCCATCTACACCAATCTTCCTTTTGAAGATCCACTTGCATCCTACGGGTTTTACCCCATCTGGAGCAACGTCCAACGTCCATACTTTGTTGGTGTACATGGACTCCATTTCGGTCCGCATTGCATCTAGCCATTTTACCGAGTCAACGCTCTGAATGGCCTGCTGGAAGCTAGTCGGCTCATCACTATCAATGATGCAATCCTGTCTATCCCCGTCTATGAGAAAACCGTAGTATCTCTCGGGCGGATGAGACTGCCTGCTACTCCTGCGGAGCGGCGCGGGAATGTCATGATCTTTCGAACCCTCTGGTTCTACTAAGCTTTCAGTAATAGTTCGTGGTTCTGGAATTTCTTCCAGTTCTATTGCGCTCCTACTTATCTGATTTTCCAAAAACTCAGTTTCCAAGAAGTGGGTATGACGAGAAACAAAAATCTTTTGTTCCTCTTCGCAATAGAAGAAATATCCCTTGGAGTTCTTTGGATATCCCACAAACTTGCACTGTACTGAGCGTGCCTCGAGCTTGTCCGCATGCTGCTTTTTGACCAAAGCTGGACTTCCCCATGTCTTAATGTGATTAAGATAGGGTCTCTTCCCACACCACATCTGATATGGTGTAGTAGGCACAGTCTTAGTTGGAACTCGGTTCAAAAAGGTATGCAACTGATTCTAGTGCATATCCCCAGAATGATCGTGGTAACTCAGCGTTACTCATCATGGACCGTACCATATCCAATAGGGTGCGGTTCCGTCTCTCCGATACACCGTTATGTTGCGGGGTGTATGGAGGAGTAAGCTGAGAGAGAATTCCATTCTCTTTTAAGTAATCTAGGAACTCGGCACTTAAGTATTCACCACCTCGATCAGATCTCAGTGTTTTGATACTTTTTCCTGTTTGTTTTTCTACTTCATTCTTATATTCCTGGAATTTTCCAAAGGCTTCGGATTTATGTTTCATTAAGAAGACATAACCGTACCTTGAAAATTCATCCGTAAAAGTAATGAAGTAAGAATAACCGCTTCATGCATGCGTAGACATTGGAACGCACACGTTGCTGTGTACGAGTCCCAAGAGCTCGCTCGCTCTTACTCCGTGTCCAGTGAACGGAGTCTTTGTCATCTTTCCTTTGAGACAGGATTGACAAGTGGCATACGATTGATATTCGAACGGATCCAAATATTCTTTTGTATGTAACTTCGTCAACCTTCTCTCATTGATGTGACCCAGTCTACAATGCCATAAGAAAGTCTGATTTATTTCCGGAGACTTTCTTTTGTGTGTATTCTGGACATTGAAAATCTGTGGTTGGTTTAATACGTATATACCATTGCTTAATGTACCTGACCCAATCAGAACTTGATTAAGGTGAATGTTTACAACATTACTTACAAACGCAAATTCATAACCTTCTTTAGAAATCAAAGATACAGAAATGATATTACAAGTTGCGTTGGGTACAAAAAAGCAATTACGTAAAACCAAAACATGTCCATCTGACATTCCCAGGTGATAGTCCCCCACGGCCTTAGCATCCATGCTAGCTCCGTTTGCAACTTTGAGGGTCATGTCACCTGCCTTCAAAAACCTACGCTTTCTCTACGCGTGCAAAGAATTACAGATATGAGATCCTGATCCGGTATCCAATACCCAGGACGTAGAGTTTATTGATAGACAGTTTTCAATAACATACACACCTGAAGCTGAAGCCGCAACCTGCTTCAGATCCTGTGTTCTGGCTTTCCAAGCCCTGCAATCTTTCTTCCAGTGTCCACTCTTGTGACAGTAAAAGCACTCTTCCTACCCTATAAGCTTCCCCGCTATCTTTGTTGCTTTTGCTTTTCCCTTCGTTTCCACTTTACTAACACCGCCCCTTGGTTTGGCGGGGGCTTTCTTCTTCTTTCCCTTGGCTTTCGCCTTGGACCTAGAAGAGGAAGATCCTCCTACAAACAAAGTGGATGTTTTCCTACCTTTCTGTAGGGTGCCCTCTGCACTCCTCAGTATGTTGAGGAGTTCTGAAAGTTCAACTTCCTTTTCTTGCAGGTTGAAGTTCGGGATAAACTGGGCGTAAGTGGAAGGAAGGGACTGGAGAATCAAGTCCGTGTAGAGCTCGTTCTCTAACGTGGTCCCAAGGTCCGCGAGCTCCTCAATGAAGCCAATCATCTTAAGCACGTGTTCCGCTACCGATGATCCGACAGCCAACCTTGCCGAAAACAGCTTTTTCGACACTTCGTATCTGGCGATACGAGATTGCTCTCCATACAGTTCTTTTGTATGGAGAAATATGGATTCGAGGTCCATATTCTCGTGCCTCCTCTGATGTTCGTTGTCCATAGAGGCAAGCACGAGGCACTTGGCCTTCGCGCAATCGATTTCCCAGGTCTTATGGATTTCCCTATCCGCGATGCTGGTTTGGGGACCTGGGACAGGGGGAGCTTTGGTGGTAAGGAGATACCCCAACTTGTCATAAGTGATTGCCATTTTGACATTCCTGAGCCAATCTTTGTAGTTTGGCCCTGTCAGTATGTTTTTATCTAGTAGTAACTTAAGTCCGGTCATGATGTTTGGTCGCTGCAATTAGGAGAGAGAGAAGAAACACTTTAGCATGATGCTCTTGCAAGTTTAGAGTGGTTTTTAATTTGTCTAAACAGGATGGCTCCCACTGTCTCTCGAATCCCTCCTCAAACCAAAAAGGAAGAAATAGTCAGGATCAATCTCACCGTACAATACTTGCTTAACCATTCGGCCAGGTTGGTGTCGATACTTCGAGGGAGGTTTTCCAACGCTTTCGCGAAGTTCCTTAATTAAATAACCTCTTTTCCCTGGGGACGTAGCCCCGCTAACACCTTTCTAGACACCTACTTGGTTTATAGCATTGATCGTTAAGTGAGAAATTTCCCGAGGAGTAGCATATACTCACAGTAGGATCGGGATCCAAATATCATTGCGTGACAAAACTGAAGGAATCCTACCAGAATCATCACACTCCAAATGGTATGCAGCGCTAGCAAGTTTCAGTTCTTTTGAAACTCCCGATGTGGATTTTTGCCCCATGCTCTTATGACCTTGACTTTGGCCAACAAATCATAAGTCACATGTCAATTTCTACCCGTCATTCTCCAGGTTAATTTGAGCCCACCCGCACATACCCTTGACTTTGGCCAACAAGGTAGAACGACTGCCCCAAACCAACACATCTATCTATGCTGCACATGAATACCCAATAGCTACCAATCACTATGCCTTGACTTTGGGCAACAAACATAGCTTGAATACTTATTGACCATTCATGTGAAACGACGGAGGGCTACGAATGGTTTTGGCGAAATCGTGAACGTAGTGAACTTGATATAATCGAAGGAACGAGATAGCTTTTAAAAGGAGTGGCTTAAGCTCCGCGTTTAAAAGTTATTTTTGAAAAGAAACCGAGTGGTTTTGAAAGTGTTCCAACGACTTTTACTTGGTTTATTTTTCTTGCATTAATTTTAATGCGTCCATCATTTAATCCTACCATTGCAGAAAACAACCAAAATATGACGCACGCTTATGCCATCCGCATTCGCCACGGGGCCCCGTCATTACCCGTTATGTTACTTAACTAACGACAGAGCGGGGGCTGGACTAGCGCGGATGCAAAACATAAGCAACACCTAAATAATATCATATATAGATATATTGCAATGATAGCCATTTCAGATCGCAGATGAACACATTGGATATACTAGGAATCCGCAATTCGTACGAGCCTGTAACGAAAAGCGAATTACACGGTCGCGATGAATAGCCAATACCCCACCCTAGACCCCTGCGGGTGCGGCAAACTACCCGCCAAATATCCGAAGCGGAGCAACCTCCCTCAACAACGTGAGTAGGCTACTCGGCACTTCGAGATACCCGGTAGTTTGTGCACCCCACCTTGGGTCTATTCTAGGAGCAAAAACAGTAAAAGAAATTATACAATGACGGCTATAACCTCACCCCAGTTGTGCGGCCAAAAATAATATTACATCAATTTACATATTACATGAATTGAAAGATAAAAGGAAAAACTCTCATCTCACAACCCCCGGCTATTCACCCGCGACAATCCAATGAATTCATATACACATACCATCAACATTACATATCACAGATATGTATAACCTCCACTAATCGACGTATAGCGATTAGCGGACGTTCAATACATATAACACATCACAGATATATACCCGTCAGCTTAAGTCTTTAGAAGTTCGATCAAAATACGGATTTTCAAGCCCCAAAAACTAATTTTGCTTTCTGGAAAATCTGGGCAGAAAAATCATATTGTAAAAATCCCAAAACAACCCCATAACCACACCGCAAGGAAAATCGTCCACGGCCGAGTCAACTCAGCCGCGGATCCGCGGCGGGAGCAAGCTCCTGCCGCGGTTCCGCGGCGCGTTGATCGGCTCTCTGGACCATTTTCCTACAGTGTGCTCTAAAAATCCTGAGTCGAATTTTAAGGCAAGATTTATTATTTTTGGAACAGAGGAAAAATTCGACAGAAAGTATGCAACCCGGGCGTGTTTCGCGACTTTTTCTTCGATCGAACTTCTACTTACTTTGCTAACATATTAGATAGTGTTTAACTAGGCTCTGATACCACTATAAGTCCACGTTACCTCTCCCGGTACTTACGGGCTTGCGGAAATGATGAAAAACGATTTTTCAAGAGGTGGTAACATGGACTCAAAATACGGATCTTTGTTAAACAACTACCTAACAACCTAACTTGAGATTTACCTACTCGGTTAGGGGGTTATACCTTTCTTGAACTCCTTCATCTTCAACTCTTTGAGGTGTACGGATCGGCTTCACCTCGTCGTCTCCTTGCGCCGAAGATGGATCCACCTGAAAGCTTCTACCTTTGGCTTCTTCTTCGAACTTGAAGAAACTAGAACACTTGGTTTGCTAAACCTTGTGAACTAGGATGAGTAGAGAAGTGATATAGGTTTTCTTTTATCTCTAAGGCAATGTTTCTCAACTCATGAGAGGGAGTTACCTTGAGCTAGAGAGAGAGCAAGAGGAAGAGCAAGAGGGAGAGCTCAAGCAAGAAAGAGAAAGCAAAATGAGAGAATGAGAAAGTCTTTTGCCATCCAAGCTCTCATAATCCAAAACCATCATAACAAATAATAGTAATCAAGTATTGTGTGATGGTTCAAGTCAAAATGGCTATATCATTTCATGCACTCATTTTGCAAAAAGAAACAAGCAAGCAAAAGTCTTTGCCATGAAATGATAGCCATTGTCATGATGATGGTCAACTAATCCAACCTAGTCAACCGGTCAACAAAGTCAACCAGTCAACAAAGTCAACCCCTCAACAACCATGTCACTATAATACTTAATTAATATTATTGTTAATTATATTTCTTATTCTCATTAGGGTTTAGCAAAAAGTCAATAGTCAACAGTCAACAGTCAACAATCAACAATCAACAACCCCAATGAGAATCCTCTGCCTCCGTCTCTCTGTCAACTGTGCATACATACCCGCATCCGCGTTCCGAGGAACACGAATACAAACGAGATAAAACCAATCCCAAAACGTACACTAGGATCTGGCTTAAACCAAAGCCCGCTAGTGTTAACTGTCCGGACACTAAGCGTGCACAAGTGCACGGATGTGACCGAACCCTGTCGCAAAACCATGCGACCTGTCGCAAAACCATGCGACCTCTACTCTTTTGCCTAAAGGCGAATAGCTTTCTGTGTGGGACTCTAAAGACTCGACACTATGCTGGCAGTGGGTTTAACCACAGACCGCAAGCGGCACTAGCTGTGCGTAACGGTCCCCAGGTAGATGCCGACAAGAAGACCAGGTGAAACCCATCTGAACTCCTACTGAGTCTGAATGCGACAATCTCCATACAGTCCGGTCTGTTCGTCTGATAACATCGCATGGCGGGTCTAGGGGGCGGTAAACGTCAGTCCCCTAATAGCGGTACAAGTCGTGTCGGAGTGTAGCCCAGAACACCCTGAGATAACACTGGAAACCTACCAGTATATCTCGCTTGCCCTGGCCATGGACTACTTGTGTAATGGCTCTCTTAGACACAGCGCGATGTCAACCCCCAATACCGGGAGAGACGAATCCTGTCTAACCATCACTGCCTCCAAGTGCTTCGGGACCGCACCCAACTACTACCTGTTTGCACGACTCCTTTGAGCCATGGTAGGGTAGTAATCAAAGTACAGTGGGAACACACTCGAGGCGAAGTGACAGTGTCAAGTCAGCGGACTAAGCTGTACTCATGTTACCTAGGAACTGATAACCGACGATAGGTATAGTACCAACCAACAGTTCCCGACGAGTCCTGTCCAGTGTACTCGTAACCCAACGAGCACCCGCATACTATCTAAAATACGACGTACTGACGGCTGTGGCCGTCTCCCACACTGGGATGAGAAGCGCATACGCTAGTCTACTCCGGAGTATCGATGCCCTGTCTCGATAGTCCTGCGACTAGGGACCTGCATAAGGATGTGCTTATAGATTACCCAGGCCCCACGAGTGTGACTGCCATCACAACGCTGGTAATCAAGCAAAGATCCTAAGGGCTCCACTAATGTGTATAGGTGATATACTAAAATAAACACATGTACACATTAAAGCAGAAACAAACCAAGTAGCATACTACTATATTGAGCAAGATTGTCTATACAAGGTGAATATCCCAAGCTTCCATTAAGTAATATACAAACTAGTATGATACAGTAATGGCCTCTAGGGCATATACACTAACAGTTACAATACTGTACTCTGTTTGAGTGACTTGGAGTTCTACATTTGATTTCCACTCGTTTGAATTTCACCTCACCCGATATCCTTGTTTCCTTGCCTAATCTATATTGTATTTTGATTCTTATAGCTTGTACCTTATATCGTCCTCAAAATTGTTGTTTCAGGATCATGTCTTCCAACGACACTTCTTCTATCTCCACTCCCCAGAATCAGACCGTCGAGATTTGGAATGTACTGCAAGGTTTGAAGGAAGCCCAGAAGAGAACGAACGACCTATTAGCTGAAGTATTAAGAAGGCAGACGACTCAGGCGCCAGCGGAAGCCTCCAATCGTAAGGGGATCCCCGTTAGACAAGGAAAAGAGGTGAAGATGAAGCGCCCACTTTCTCCTCAGCAACGGAACCAGTGGAGGACTCAATGTTGTGGATACTGTAAGAAGCCAGGACACCTTCAGAGAGACTGTCGGCAGTGCCTGATTTGCGGATCCAATGAACATCTTGTCAATGGTTGCCCTCGAAGGAAGGAGCTACAAGGAGGAGATTCGTCCACACTCTCCACTCCTGCTAAATGACTTGGTTATTTCGTAGTTCGAGCTTCGAGGATAGTACGGGCCCAGCGCAGGATTCCACTCGCTTGACGAGAATGCAGCGGTCTAGATATCAAAGAAGAATTATCACCTTTCTGCTTTCAATAAAAATATTGTCACTCTTTTGTAAATATTTCCTTTTGTTTAAAATCTTGTATCTATTGAACTTTTAGTTGAATGCAATAAAATTCTGAGTTGCGATGTATGTATCGTCCCCTTACCACTCATTTTCCTTATACTACTTATTACATCAGTATTCTAAATTTTGATTTTTCAGTCCTTACCTACCGCATATTTTCCTTGTACTCCGTATCCTTGGTTATTTTCTTGGCGTGTTCCACTGTCTAATCATGACTCTTTCTTTTCAGGCCATGGCCCACCCTGGAGCAGCGCCGCCTCTAGATGAGGACACGCGGCCGTGTGTCTCCTTGGACTGCATACTGGTAAGCTTAGATGACGAGATCAACGGCCCACAGGTTATTTTTGGAAACAGCGATTCCGAGGATGAGGGAGTCGCAGCCCCAGAAGTCGACATGATCAACGACTCTGACAATGAAGAGGAGGACCCTGAAGAGGACCCGATAGAGGAAGATCCCGGGGAGGATCCGATAGAAGAAAATCCAGGAGAGGAAGACCTGGAGGAGAATCCAGTGGAAGGAAATCCCATGGAAGAAGATCCAGAAGAGGTGAATCACGTGGAAGTATACCACGATGAATTATTGGATCACAGGCACGTGATTGCAATGATTGAGGGAGGACCTATACCGGTAGGACAGTCTTACTCAAGATGATAGTATGCTATCTGGTTTATCTTTATCATCGTGTACTGTTTTAGGTGACCTTACAGGTCGCTATTACACATTGATAGAGCCCCTAGGATTCTTGCTTGACTGCCAGCAGTATGAGGGTGATCATATACGTGGGAGCTGGGGTCTATAAGCACATCCTTAAAAGGTCCCTAGTCGTGGGAGTTTCGAGACAGGGCATCGATTCTCCAGAGTAGAATAGTGTATACAGTCGAGACCCCGACGAGGGGCGGTGGCCGGTCTCACAAGCCACTGGTGTCAGTTGGTTCATCTAAGATGTATACAGGTGCTCATTGGGTTATGAGTACACCGGACAGTGTTAGTGTATATGCCCTAGGGGACATTATTGTATCATACTAGTTTGTATATTACTTAATGGAAGCTTGGGATATTCACATGTATATAACAGTCTTGCTAAACATGGTAGTATGCTACTTGGTTTTTCTATCTTAATATGTGAGTATACGTATTGATAGAGCTCTTAGGATCTTGCTTGACTACCAGCGTTGTGATGGCAGTCACACTAGTGGGGGCTGGGTAGTCTACAAGCACATCCTTATTCAGGTCCCTAGTCGTAGGATTATCGAGACAGGGCATCTATACTCCGGAGTAGACTAGTGTGTACGCTTTTCATCCTAGTTGGGGAGATGGTCTGTCCCACAGCCGTCAGTACGTCATACTGGAGATAGTATGCAGGTGCTTGTTAGGTTACGGGTACACCGGAAAGGACTCACAGGGAACTGTTGGTTGGTTTTATACTAGTCGTCAGTGAACAGTTCCCAGGTGACATGAGTACAGCATAGTCCGCAGACTTGACACTGCTACTTCGCCTCGAGTGTATCCCACTGTTCTTAGATTGCTACCCTTCCACGGCTCAAAGGAGTTGTGCAAACAGGTAGCAGTTGGGTGCAGTCCCGAGCACTTGGAGGCAGTGGCGGTTAGACAGGATTCGTCTCTTCCGGTATTGGGGGTTGATATCGCGCTGTGTCAGAGAGCCATTACGCAAAGTCCCTGGCCAGAGCAAGCGAGATTTGCTGGTAGGTTCCAGTAGTTTCTCAGGGTGTAATGTGCTTCACTCCGACATGACTTATACCGCTATTAGGGGACTGACGCTTGCCGCCCCCTAGGCCCGATATGCGATAGTCTTAGACGAACAGACCGGACTGTACGAAGATTGTCACATCAGACTCAGTAGGAGTTCGGATGGGTTTCCTCATCGGCCTTCTTATCGACATCTACCTGGGGACCGTTACGTACAGCTAGTGCCGCTTGCGGTCTGTGGTTAAACCCACTGCCAGCGTAGTAGTCGAGTTTCTAGAGTCCCACACAGAGAGTTTCCTTACTCCAGGCGAAACGATATAGAGATCGTATGGTTTTACGACAAGGGTTCGGACGCATACGTGTGTTTACGCACGTACGACATCCGGACAGTTTTTACTAGTCGGCTTTGGTTTAAGTCAGTTTCTAGTATCCGGTTATTGGATTTATACAGTCTAAAGTTTTTCCGTGTTTTCACGGATAGGAGGGGCGTTCTCGTAATTACGCGGGAAGCTTCTAGAAGATGGTGACTTGGGGGTTAAGGTGGCATATGCATTAAATGAGATTAGTGAGTCATTTGAGTGATTCATCCAAGTCATTAATGCATCATAAATGCTTAATGACTCATGGAGATGAATCACCCTCTCATATTTATTAAGCATGATGATTAATCATTTATTTCTTTTATTTGGATAAATCATAATGCTTGATATATATTATGATAGCTCACTTTCTCATCTCATTCTCTTGCTCACTTTCTCTCTCCTCAAGCTCTCCCTCTTCAAACCCTAATCCTCCTCTCTCATGTGTTGAGTACAAGGATTAGATTAGACTACTTAATCCTTAACCATTCTCTATATCACCTAGGTTGCTTAGATTAGCGATTTAAGAAACCTAGTTACCTCTAGTTTGAGGTGAAGCTTGCAGTAAAGCTCTCGGGTGGATCTTCTACTATTTAGAGAAGGCCGGAGAGGACGTGGAGAACGACAAGACGAAGGACTCGGATCTTTAGGTATAATCACTTTTCATAGTAGTTGTTAACTCCTATGTTTGTTGTTAGTTATTGTTTATGCAAAGATTCTCGGTTAGTCGATGTTTACGCTTTAAACAAGATCGTTTTTCATTATTCCGCCTCCCCGCAAGTCGTGGGGTGTTGTACATCGACTTACAGTGGTATCAGAGCCTCGCTAAACAATAATTAACTCATTAGCAAAGTCGTAAGTATTTCGAACACAAAAAGAACCGGAAAGATTATCGTTTTAACACAGTTTCTGTCGATTTTAAAATAGGCCCTAAAATTTTTTCAGGGACCTGCAGAATAACAAGCATGAAATTATAGGGATACTGAAGAAATTTGGACCCCCAACTCGGCTAACTCACCGCGGAACCGCGGCGGATCCGCGGCTGAGTTAGGGCCGAGTCGGCCCTAATTTTTCCAGCAACCCCTTTGTGTTAACAGTGATATTTCTGGATATTTTATTTTCTGCTAAGATCTCAGGTGCACAGAGAAGTTTTGCAGTAGAATCTAAAGTATTTTGCTCGATCGAAATTTTACGATGTTTGCTAATATGATTATATCTGTGATTGTATAATGTGTTCGTAAACCTCCCCTAATTGCTAGTATGTCGGTTGGCAGGGGGTTGCACATTTCTGTAATGGTTTTTACTGTTTGTGGTTGTGAACTGTATTGGACTATTGTGATGATTAGCCGGGTTTAGTGACGGGTTATTATTTTAATTCATTCAATGTAATTGTAATATGTTGTAATATTATTTTGCGGGACGCATCCAGGTTGCGGATGTAGCCACCGTTGTATTATTTCATTTTACTGTTTTTGCTCCTAGGATAGACCCAAGATGGGGTGCACAAACTACCGGGTACTTTGAAGTGTTTAGTGGCCTACTCACTTTGTTGAAGGAGACCGCTTCACTTCGGGTATTAGGCGGGTAGTTTGCCATACCCGTAGGGGTCTAGGGTGGGGTAATGGCTATTCATCACAACTGTGTAATCCGTCTTTTGTTGCAGGCTCTAAACAAATGCGGATTGCTTGCAAATCCAATAAAGTTCATATGAGATCTGGAATGCCTATTATTGCGTCTGACGAATGTACAATATCTATATATGATAGCTATTTAGACGTCACTTATGTTTTACACCCGCGCTAGCCCAGCCCCCGCTCTGCCGTTAGTTAAGTAACCTAACGGGTGATGACGGGACCCCGTGGCGAATGCGGATGGCATAAGAGGACGTTGTATTTTCGTTGTTTTCTGCAATGATAGGTTAAATGATGGGACCTATTATTTATAATGCAAAGAAAATAAACCAAAAAGTTGAATCGTTGGAACAATTTAAAAGAAACCAATCGGTTATTTTAAAACAGATGATATTTTTTTAATTACGGAGCTTTAACCACTCCTTTTTAAAGCTATCAGGTTCCTTCGGTCATATCAAGTTCACTGCGTTCACGGTTTCGCCAAAACCATTCGTAGCCCTCCGTCATTTCATTTGGGTATTCAGTAGTATTCAAGCTATGCATTTTGGCCAAAGTCAAGGCATAGTGTTTGGTAGCTGCTGGGTTTTCATTTGTTGCATAAGATAGATGAGTTGGTTTGGGACAGTCGTATTATCATTTGACCAAAGTCAGGGGTATATACGGATGGGTTCAAATTGACAAGATAATGACGGGTAGAACTTGACATGTGACTTATGACATTTTGACCAAAGCCAAGGTCATAAGAGCATGGGGCAAAAACTTATATCGGGAATTTCTAAAGAAACTGAAATTTTCAAAGAGATGCATACCATTTGGAGTTTGATGAATGTTGGTAGCATTCCTTCAACATTATCATACGATGATATTTGGATCCCGATCCTACTGTGAGTATATGCTACTCATCAGGATATTCTCACTTAACGATCAATGCTATAAACCAAGTAGGTGTCAAGAAAGGTGTCAGCGGGGTTATGCCCCCAGAGAAAAGAGGTTATTTAATTAAGGAACTTCACGAAAGCGTTGGAATACCTCCCTCGAAGTACCGACACCAGCCTGGCTGAACGGTTAAGCAAGTATTGTACAGTGAGAATAGTCCTGGCTAATTCTTCTTTTATGGTTTGAGGAAGGATTCGAGAAACAGTGGGAGCCATCCAGTTTAGATAAATTAAAACCCATTCTAAACTTGCAAGAGCATCATGCTAAAGAGTTTTCTTCTCTCTCTCCTAATTGCAGCGACCCTGAAAATGACTGGACTTAAGTTACTTTTAGAGAAAAATATACTGACAGGGACAAACTATAAAGATTGGCTGCGGAATGTCAAAATGGCTTTGACCTATGACAAATTGGGGTACGTCCTCACCGCTAAGGCACCTGCTATCCCTGGTCCCAAATCCAGTAATGCGGATAAGGAAATCCGCAAAACCTGGGATTTCGATTGCGCGAAAGCCAAGTGCATCGTGCTTTCCTCGATGAACAATGAACATCAGAGGAGGCACGAGGATATGGAACTTGATGCCATATTTCTCCATACAAAGGAACTTTATGGAGAGCAATCTCGTATAGAAAGATACGAGACCTCTAAGAACTTGTTTCGAGCGAGGTTGGCTGTCGGGTCATCGGTAGGAGAACATGTCCTAAAGATGATCGGCTATATAGAAGAGCTCGCAGACCTTGGGACAACTTTGGATAATGAGCTCTATACAGACCTTATTCTCCAGTCCCTTCCTTCCACCTACGCCCAGTTTATCCCGAACTTCAACATTCAAAGAAAAGAAGTTGAACTTCCGGAACTCCAGAACATGTTAAGGAGTGCAGAGGGCACCTTGCAGAAGGCAAGGGAAACACCCGCTATGTTTGTTAGCGTGCTTCTTCTTCCGGGTCCAAGGCTAGGGCCAAAGGAACTAAAAAGAAGGCCGTCCCCAGACCTAGAGGAGGTGTAAGTAAGGTAGGAGGGAAGGGAAAGAAAAAGTTTGCGATACCGGTAGTGGGCCAGGATGAATGCTTCCATTGTCACAGGAAAGGGCACTGGAAGAAGGATTGCAAGGCGTGGAACGCCAAGAACCAGGAACCGAAGCAAGCTGTGGCTTCGACTTCAGGTGTGTTTGTAATTGAGAATTGTCTGTCAATCAACTCTACTTCCTGGGTATTGGATACCGGATCAGGATCTCATATTTGCAATTCATTGCAGGCACTGAGAAACCGTAGAGTGCTGAAGGAAGGTGATATGACCCTGATGGTTGCTAACGGAGCTAGCGTGGGAGCTGTGTCCGTAGGGGATTATCACCTGGGATTGACGAGTGGACACATTTTGGTTTTACATAACTGTTTTTGTGTACCCAGCTTAACGTGTAATATCATATCCGTTTCCTTGTTATCAAATAAAGGTTATGATTTCACGTTTGGAAGTGGTGTTGTTAACATCCACCTTAATCATAGTTTGATTGGGTCCGGTACACTGGATAACGGTATATATGTGTTAAACCAACTCCAAATTTTCAATGTCCAGAACACACTAAAAAGAAAGTCTCCAGATTTAAATAAAGCTTTCTTATGGCATTGTAGACTGGGTCACATCAATGAGAGAAGGTTAACTAAGTTGCATAGAGAAGGATATTTGGACTCATTCGAATATCAAACTTATGACACTTGTCAATCTTGTCTCAAAGGAAAGATGACAAAGACTCCATTTACTGGACATGGAGTGAGAGCGAGCGAGCTCTTAGGACTCATACACAGCGATATATGTGGTCCAATGTCTACACATGCAAGAGGTGGTTTTTCCTATTTCATTACTTTCACGGATGATTACTCAAGGTACGGATTCATTTATCTGATGAAACATAAATCCGAGGCTTTTGAGAAATTCCAAGAGTATAAGAATGAAGTAGAAAACCAAACCGGCAAAAGTATCAAGACACTAAGATCTGATCGAGTTGGTGAATACTTGAGTGCCGAGTTCCTAGGTTACCTAAAAGAGAAAGGAATTCTCTCTCTGCTTACTCCTCCATACACTCCACAGCATAACGGTGTATCGGAGAGACAGAATCGAACCCTATTGGATATGGTACGATCCATGATGAGTAATGCTGAGTTACCGTGATCTTTTTGGGGTTATGCGCTAGATTCAGCGGCATATCTTCTGAACAGGGCTCCTACCAAGACTGTGCCTACCACCCCATATCAGATGTGGAGTGGGAAGAAACCCCATCTTCAGCATATGAAGATTTGGGGATGTCCAGCTTTTGTTAAAAAGCAGCATGTGGACAAGCTCGAGGCACGATCAGTAAAATGTAAGTTTGTGGGATATCCAAAGAACTCCAAGGGATATTATTTCTATTACGCAGAGGAATAAAAGGTTTTTGTTTCTCGTAATGCCCATTTTCTGGAACAACAGTTTTTAGAAAAGGAAATAAGCGGGAGCGAAATAGAACTGGAAGAAATTCCAGAACCACAAACTAATACTAAAAGTTTGGTAGAACAAGTAGTTCAAGAAGAACATGACATTCCCGCACCCCTCCGCTGTAGGGTCCTAGGCACACTAATGAAGTCTCACAAGTGATCAAAACATGCTCAATTCAAAATTTTCATGTGCCGAGAAACCCTAATACGGATCGTTAACTAGATGTATAGGCGAAGCGATGCAAGTAAACAACTTTATCTAAAAGGAAAGAGGCTACAACCTTTGTAGATCCGGTCCTCCACCTCCTAGGCTTCGTGATGATGTCCCTCCGCTGTCCAAATCGAATCCCGGACTCTAGCATCGGCTTCATCGGAGAAATGGGCGGGCTAGGTCGTCGGCTTCGATGCCGAAAATGATCTACGTCGAGGCATCACAAGATCAAGCTCCCACTTCACCAAGTCATGAAACTTGTGAAGAAAACTCCCTATACTACTTGGCAAGAGGTAGAGGATGAAGAAATAGGAAGTGGGTTCACTTTAGAATTGGATTTCTCACTCATTTTCAAGAGTTGCCATTGTTGGTAGCAAGCTTCTTCATCTTTTGAAGATGAAGAAGAAGAAGAAAGAATATATGATAAGTGTTATTTTTAAAAAAGAAAACAATATCAATACTTATCATATGGCAACCATGATTAGGTGTAGAGAATAGACTATGGTTAGTTGAATGGTTAGGGTTAGGAGATGAAGACAAAATGGTTGCTTTAGTCAAAGATGCATGAAGCTACAAGAACCTTCTAGCATGAAAGCAACCATTTAGTTTTTTCTTTTCCTTTTCAACCAAAATAAATAGATAAAAGAATAAGTGAAATAAATCAAGTGAAACCCTAACCATTGACCAACCATGGTTTAAACCAAACATACACCCAAACAAGCATGTATCATCAAACATGATACAATCTTGTGCACAAAAAATATATCATATACACAATGTGCACATTTTAAGTGAGAAAGTCCATTTAAAGTGAACCAATACTAGTTAATGTAAAGTAATATATCAAATATATAATTATACATTAAATCATTAAATCAACACTTGATTCAATGATCCGGTCATGTCGCATATAACCGATTAGTATCCAATATATCGGCTTATCGAATCAATCTTTGATTCGATAACTAGGTTATATCGCATACAACTAATCGATACATTAATCGTGAGAATAGAATACGGTATCACACACACGCATTATTCTCGGTCCCGCACATATCTCATATGCGCTCCTATTTCGTTTCGCTTGAGCCAGGAAACCTCTGTGTAGGACTCTAAAGACTCGTCAATACGCCGGCAGCAGATGATGATCATATCAAGCACCCACAAGCTGCAAGCGGTCTGCTAAACGTAACGGCCACCCGGGTATTGTGCGATCAGAAGATCGACGAGCAAGCCCGCTCATACTCCTGTGAATCCAACCAGTAACACTTACCGTATAGTCCGGTCTGTTCGTCTGATATGTCGCATATCTCGCCTAGGGGTGGTAAACGTCAGACCCCAGTAGCTTGATAAGTCATGCCGACGTAAGGTCCATAACATTCGTGAAACTACTGATAACTCTTACCCGTATATCACTGCAACCCTGGCCAGGGATTTCCTGTTATGGCCAGTCGAGCATAGCGCAACATCCACCCCCAATACCGGGAGAGACGAATCCTCTCCTATCGCTCATTGCCTCCATGTGAATCGGGACTGTACCCAAAAACCACCTGTTTGCACGACTCAGTAGAGCCGTGGTAGGGTGGAAATCAAAGCACAGTGGGAGACACACAAGACTCTATGACGATCTCGGGTCTACAGACTAAGCTGTACCAGTGTCACCAGAGAACTGCCATCTGACGTGAGGTATAATACCATCTGGGAGTTCTCGGCGAGTCCGTTCAGTGTACCCAGTCTCCACTGAGCACCCGCATACCATCTCTGATGTCAAACACCAATGGATATGGGATCATCCATCGCCCATCACATGGGTCGAGAAGATATACGCTAGTCTACTCTGGAATATCGATGCCCCGTCTCGATATTCCCACGACTAGGAACAATGAAGGATGTACTCATTGACTACCCAGGCCCCACTAGTATGATCTACATCATAGTCCTGGAAGTCGAGTACACATCCTAAGGGCTTTATCAACATGTAATCAGAGAGACAGAAAGTATACATGTTAAGATAAAGAGCAACCAGATAGCGTACTATCATGTCGAGCAAGAAAGTCCTACCTATATATGTCCCAGCATCCACTACAATATACATCCTATGTACAGTAATGGCCTCTAGGGCATACATATAACTAACATCCGCAGGAGTAGTAGTCCGTCTCATCCGCCTGAGAGATACTACGGTTTTCTCATAGATGGGGATAGAGAGGATTGCATCATAGATAATGATGAACCTACTGGCTTCCAGCAGGCCATCCAGAACGGCGAATCGGTACGATGGCTAGATGCAATGCGGACCGAAATGGAGTTCATGTACACCAATAAAGTATGGACTTTGGACTTTGCTCCAGATGGGGTAAAACCCATAGGATGCAAATGGATCTTCAAGAAAAAGATTGGTGTAGATGGACAGGTGGAAACCTATAAGGCTAGACTTGTTGCAAAGGGTTTTCGTCAAAGACCTGGTTTGGACCATGACGAAACTTTTTCTCCAGTGGCTATGCTCAAATCCATTCGGGTCCTTCTTGCTATTGCTGCCTTCCATGATTATGAAATCTGGCAGATGGACGTAAAGACGGCTTTTCTGAATGGAAATTTAGAAGAGTGCGTCTATATGGATGCCAGAGGGTTTCAATCAGAGTGGGAGCAGCGGGAAAGTATGCAAGCTGCTTAAGTCCATTTATGGACTAAAGCAGGCATCGCGGAGTTGGAGCATCTGTTTTGATGAGACAGTCAAAGAATATGACTTTATCAAAAATCCAGATGAACCATGTATATATAGTAAAGTTGTAGCCAGAAGTGTCGTATTCCTCGTCTTGTACGTGGATGACATTCTATTGATAGGAAATGACATTCCTATGCTACAATCTGTCAAAGGATTCTTGTCACACAGGTTCTCCATGAAAGACCTGGGTGATGCCTCTTACATTCTGGGGATCCGGATCTATCGTGATAGATCCAAGAGGATGTTGGGACTTTCGCAGTCCAGGTATATCGACACTGTACTGAAAAGATTCAGTATGGAAGATTCTAAGCGCGACAATCTACCGGCTTGTCACAGAATCACCATATCCAAAGAGATGTCTCCCAAGACTGATTTGGAAAGGGAACGCATGTCTATTATACCCTACGCTTCTGCGGTAGGCTCTATAATGTATGCGATGTTGTGCACCAGACCAGATGTAGCTTACGCACTGAGCGTGGTAAGCCGGTATCAGTCAGACCCAGGGGAGAAGCACTGGATAGCAGTAAATAACATTCTTAAGTACCTGAGGAGGGCTAAGGAGATGTTCTTGGTTTACGGCGGAAAAGACCTCAGGATGGAGGCCTATGCTGATTCCGGCTTCCAGAGTGATAAGGACGATTCCAAGTCCATGTCAGGTTATGTCTTTACCCTCAATGGAGGGGCGGTGTGCTGGAAGAGCTCCAAGCAGGACACCGTTGCTGACTCGACGATGGAAGCGGATTATATAGCTGCTTGCGATGCCGCAAAAGAAGCAGTCTGGATGAAGAAGTTCCTAACAGAACTTCAGGTGGTTCCTACCATTGTTGATCCAATACCTCTGTATTGCGACAACAACGGAGCTATAGCTTTAGCGAAGGAACCAAGGTCCCATCAGAAGTCCAGACACATCTTAAGGCGGTATCACCTGATCATGGAGATCATTGATCGTCGGGAGATCGAGGTTCGGAGAGTTGCTACTGAAGAAAACATTGCTGATCCATTCACAAAGGCCCTACCTCAGATTCAGTTCGAGAGGCTACTCGAGATCATCGGTCTTCGATATGCCAGTACATGGCCCTAGTGCAAGTGGGAGATTGTTAGTGTATATGCCCTAAGGGCCATTATTGTATCATACTAGTTTGTATATTACTTAATGGAAGCTTGGGATATTCACACGTATATAACAGTCTTGCTAAACATGGTAGTATGCTACTTGGTTTTTCTATCTTAATATGTGAGTATACGAATTGATAGAGCTCTTAGGATCTTGCTTGACTGCCAGCGTTGTGATGGCAGTCACACTAGTGGGGGCTGGGTAGTCTACAAGCACATCCATATTCAGGTCCCTAGTCGTAGGATTATCGAGACAGGGCATCGATACTCCGGAGTAGACTAGTGTGTACGCTTCTCATCCCAGTTGGGGAGATGGTCTGTCCTACAGCCGTCAGTACGTCGTACTGGAGATAGTATGCAGGTGCTCGTTAGGTTACGGGTACACCGGACAGGACTCACAGGGAACTGTTGGTTGGTTTTATACCAGTCGTCAGTGAACAGTTCCCAGGTGACATGAGTACAGCATAGTCCGCAGACTTGACACTGCTACTTCGCCTCGAGTATGTCCCACTGTTCTTAGATTGCTACCCTACCACGGCTCAAAGGAGTCGTGCAAACAGGTAGCAGTTGGGTGCAGTCCCGAGCACTTGGAGGCAGTGGCGGTTAGACAGGATTCGTCTCTCCCGGTATTGGGGGTTGATATCGCGCTGTGTCAGAGAGCCATTACGCAAAGTCCCTGCCAGGGCAAGCGAGATTTGCTGGTAGGTTCCAGTAGTTTCTCAGGGTGTAATGGGCTTCACTCCGACACGACTTATACCGCTATTAGGGGACTGACGCTTGCCGCCCCTAGGCCCTATATGCGATAGTCTTAGACGAACAGACCGGACTGTATGGAGATTGTCACATCAGACTCAGTAGGAGTTCAGATGGGTTTCCTCTTCGGCCTTCTTATCGACATCTACCTGGGGACCGTTACGTACAGCTAGTGCCGCTTGCGGTCTGTGGTTAAACCCACTGCCAGCGTAGTAGTCGAGTCTCTAGAGTCCCACACAGAGAGTTTCCCTACTCCAGGCGAAACGATATAGAGGTCGTATGGTTTTACGACAAGGGTTCGGACGCATACGTGTGTTTACGCACGTACGACATCCGGACAGTTTTTACTAGTCGGCTTTGGTTTAAGCCAGTTTCTAGTATCCGGTTATTGGATTTATGCAGTCTAAAGTTTTTCCGTGTTTTCACGGATAGGAGGGGCGTTCTCGTAATTACGCGAGAAGCTTCTAGAAGATGGTGACTTGGGGGTTAAGGTGGCATATGCATTAAATGAGATTAGTGAGTCATTTGAGTGATTCATCCAAGTCATTAATGCATCATAAATGCTTAATGACTCATGGAGATGAATCACCCTCTCATATTTATTAAGCATGATGATTAATCATTTATTTCTTTTATTTGGATAAATCATAATGCTTGATATATATTATGATAGCTCACTTTCTCATCTCATTCTCTTGCTCACTTTCTCTCTCCTCAAGCTCTCCCTCTTCAAACCCTAATCCTCCCCACTCATGTGTTGAGTAGAAGGATTAGATTAGACTACTTAATCCTTAACCATTCTCTATATCACCTAGGTTGCTTAGATTAGCGATTAAAGAAACCTAGTTACCTCTAGTTTGAGGTGAAGCTTGTAGTAAATCTCTCGGGTGGATCTTCTACTACTTAGAGAAGGCCGGAGAGGACGTGGAAAACGACAAGACGAAGGACTCGGATCTTTAGGTATAATCACTTTTCATAGTAGTTGTTAACTCCTATGTTTGTTGTTAGTTATTGTTTATGCAAAGATTCTCGGTTAGTCGATGTTTACGCTTTAAACAAGATCGTTTTTCATTATTCCGCCTCCCCGCAAGTCGTGGGGTGTTGTACATCGACTTACAGACAGGACTCGCCGGGGAACATGCTAGTTGGTCTTATACCTGACGTCAGATAGCAGTTCCCTGGTGACATGTGTACAGGTTAGTTCATCGACCTGAGATCGTCATTTTTCTCGTGTGAGTTCCCACTGTACTTTGATTACTACCCTACCACGCTCAAAGGAGTTGTGCAAACAGGTTTTAGTTGGGTGCAGTCCCGAGCCACATGGAGGCAATGAGCGGATCTGCAGGGGTTCATCTCTTCCGGTATTGGGGGTGAGGTCGCGCTGTGTCTAGGAGAGCCATTACACGAAGTCCTTGGCCAAGGCAGGAGATTTACTGGTAGGTATTCCAGTAGTATCACAGGGTGTTCTGGGCTACACTCCGACACGACTTGTACCGCTTTTGGGGGTCTGACTTTTACCAACCCCCTAGGCCTGCCATGCGATGCTCATAGACGAACGGACAGGACAGTATGGATATTGTCACTGACAGGCTCAGTAGGGTGTCAGGATGAGTTCTCTCATCGACGTCCCTTTTGGTCAATACCTGGTAGCCCGTTACGTATGGCTAATACCTCTGACGTGCTAGTGGTTAAATCCACAGCCAAAGTATTGACGAGTCTTTAGAGTCCCCCATAGACAGTTTCTCAAGTTTCGGGCGAAACGCTGTAGAAGCTGTATGGAGATATGGCAGGGTTCGATCAGATACGTGCGGTATTGCACGGATCGTGATCGGATGGATAATACTAGCGGGCTTTGGTTTAAGCCGGATCCTAGTATTATACAGTGTAGATTTTGTCTCTTTGCATTTGTATTCAGTGGGAATACAAATGCGGGTATGTATATACAGTCGCGGGGTTTTCCTGTAATTTATTACGGGATCAGTTTTCTGAAGTTGCCAGTTTGCATTCCGTTTCGGCCAGTTTTCCTTTGTTCCTTCACGGCCGGATTTTTCTGATGGAGGGGCTAATTTGCAAGTTTGCAAATTAGCTAAGTGGAGGGGTTTATTTTTTATTGAGGGATTATGATATTTCTAGCATCATTAGATTCCTTTTGCTTCATGATGGCTAGAATTTATGGTGATGGATTATGAAGGGATTGATTTGGAAAATGGTGTGACCATTTTTCTTCTCATTATCATACATTTTCTTCTCTTGCAAAAATAGATTCCTTTTTCCTTCCACCATGAGAAGGGCCGGCCACTTCATGAGATGAGAGAGGATTCATTTTCTTGTAGTGGGAAATTTTTGATTCATCTCACATTTTTGGCTTGCAACAAAACACACCATCATTCTCTAAAGTTCATTCCACCTCCATCAATGGCAACTTCAATTACCCCACTAAGACAAACATTCCATACTTATCCTACAGCATCCTTGGGCACGTCGGCTCGCCAACTTCGTGCCCGAGTTGCCTCGGTCCAGAGGTGGGAGCCCGTAAAAGAACCCGGCGATGTGTTGCCCGTTCCGATGAGGAGCTGAAGACCGGAGATTCCGCGAGGAGATTGTTCCCCTCCGAATGGCGGCCGAGACATTAGGACGTCTCGCCTGAGATTCGGGGCAGATGCTATATGGTTTTATCCGCCTACCTCTCCGAAGATGCCAAGTTGATTTATGGCACCGTGTATCGGAGGTTTAGACGGATGCGGCCGATGTAGCAGACTTCATCAGATTCCCCCTCGCTAGAGGGTTTTTTGATTGTGGGGACGCTCTTCCCTGCAGGCGCAAGCCCCTGCAGTTAATTACGCTACCGCATCGCGGTAACCATTTTCTCCTTCTCCAGAATTTCACTTCGTGTCGTGTGTATTTGTTTTGTTTGTGGTTGCCCGTGGATTGTATACGGAGACTATTTATTTCGTCGCCCGTAGGACGTGGATTAGTCCAAATCCGTACTTTCTTAGATTTGAGTTTTGGGTTTTGGTTTAAGGATACGTTAGCCATATTTAGACTAAGATCGATTTAAACGTTTGTTAAGGATACGTTAGTCTGATTTGAGACTAAGATCAACTTAACGGGATTGTTTGGATCCGACAAAAGAGCGTTTGGAGACTCTATTGTTCCAGTTTAGGAACATAGTGGTCCATAGGTAGTTTAAGGACATTGCGGTCCATATTCCAGTTTAGGGATGTGGTGGTCCATGTTCCAGTTTAGGGACGTGGTGGTCCATATTCCAGTTTAGGGACATAGGGGTCCATAGGATTTGTTTGTGGCCGTCGGGACCTGTCACCTCTCCGACGTCGTTGAAGGATTACAACGACATGTGTCAGAGGAGTTCAGAGATGTACCCTTGAACCGGATGTAAATTGATTTTAGAGAGCATCCGTGCTCAGTCAATTTAATTTGAGGACTCACGGCCATGATTTGGCTAAGTCCAGTTGAAAAAGTTCAACATTTTTATATATTTTTGGTCTATTAGACCTATGCTAGGGCTTTGCCCATATTTAAATAATGCATTGCATTACTTTTTTATCTTGTTTGGGCTCTGCCCAGAAAGATGCAGAGCATCAATTTTACTTGGGCTCTGCCCTTTATAAATGATGCAGAGCATCGGTTTTATTTGGGCTCTGCCCATTTATAAATGACGCAGAGCATCAATTTGACTTGGGCTCTGCCCTTTTATTGCCTTGCAATTTATTTTGACCTGCTAGGTATTTTTGATTTGGGCCTGGCCCTTTAGCAACAGAAATGCATCGCATTTGTCAGGCGCTTTACGCCAATCAAAGAGCGCATGCGCTTGTGGTGATGACACGTGTCATGCGAGCGCATGCGCTTGTGGTGATGACACGTGTCATGCAAGCACAGTGCGCTGCGCTTGCGCTGCCGACACGTGGCGCGCCGTGGTGAGTTGCGCCAGTTTCAGAGAGCAAGGCTCTATTTCAAAAGTGCATAGCGCAAATGGTCCAGATGCTGACACGTGGCACTCTCTGGTGGCATGCGCCAACCCAAGATGTTACGACCCGCAGGGTACGGAACGTGACTGGCACTTAAGTTTACAAAACGTCTAAAGACGTCCGTAAAATAAGTAAGCCAAAGCCCAGAAAACAAAACCAATTAAGCAAAAGAGTGAAGAAAACCCAATCAATTGAAAGCGAGTTTATCAAATAAGTCATGTAAAACCCTTTTTAAACAATACCAATTTTTCCGAAAATTTCGGCAGAGTCTCCTTTATAAATACTGGCCCCCAAAATGGGTACAACAAAATATATATGAATCCAACAAAAAAGGGCATCCCCAAGCGGGAGCTAGCTCTTCGCCACAAGGCGGTCACAAATCCCACGCAATATAAAATGACAACAAGCATAATAGTCATAAGGAAGCATGAGAAAAGTAGCATGTCGGCTCAAGTGAGCTCGACCCCAAAATACAGCATAAAAGTCCACAAACCTCACAGTCTCATCTCTAGGTCAATATACAATAATACTGGTAGAAACAGTAGATGGAGTACACTAGATACAAAGAATATACAAGGTGGTACAAAAACAATAACATAACCCACCTATGAGCAAAATCTCGAGTCCAGGCAAAGGAGGCAAAAGAACAAGTGCGCCCGCCGCTACTGAACTGACGGAGCGGACCTGCAAAAGACTGTGGCACAACGGGGGTGAGTTGCCAACTCATGAGTAATAAATAACACCTACAAAGGCTATCGTAGCATGCACACAAGCATCCTAGCATCTAAAATACAGGTATGAATGGGTGCACTAGCAGGTGTGTATGCAACATGAGTATACGAATATGTATGCAACATGAATATCTGAGGTCTCAATAGGTATATATAAGAAACATTTATCTCTTTTTGTTTTTGAAACTCTTTTAGAATGCCAGCATAATACTCAAAGAATCGACGAGAACCGGTGTCCAGCAACGACACCCAAAAGCTGTCTCAAATCTCATAAATGTATCTCTGGCCTCAGCCGTCCGGCTGACCCATCTCAAATATCAATATCTCATCATCTAGCGGCCACGGTCGGTATCCTCTGGATATCCGCCATCCCAAACAGTCACCGGTAGGTAATCCGTCCCCTGCCAGGCTCAACGTCAACACCACATTCCTCTTGCCCCGGGGTACCTTACCGGGCCCACCATGTACCCGTGCCGGTTCCTCCACTCCTCGACACGGATTTCCAAAACCACAGCAAACTCATGGTGGACGACACTTACATCACTAGAAAACCGCAATTTACATATTTTAAAAATATAATAAGTTTAGAAATTTTTGCGGCTTTCCCCCGAAATCCAGCAATATCATAAAATCTCAAGAAATCCTCATAAGTGCATATATCAGTGATAATGAATGCATATGGTATCAATAATCAAGTTGCGATGTGTGATTAATGGATTAAGCATGAACAATTAATATGATGAAGTACATGCACATGAATAGCAATCCTACGATTTTATTTTAAGGAATTAAAGGCAATAGCACAAGTTTAAGTATCAATTAGTAAAAGGTTTAAATTTAAAGGTTATCTAGTGTGGTGGCATGGCAATTACCAGGGTGTGTGTGTAAGCATGAATAGTGCTCGTGCTGTATATAAAAACCTGGCAATGGTGCAGGTGTCCTATAAAATGGTTTCGCATAGGTATGTCAATATAATGCATGGATGCAGCAAATAATCAAATAAGTATTTCGCCCCTAATTACTAACATCACTAAGGATCTTGTAAGTTACTAAAACTATCGGGCGGCTTGCGCCATCCAACGATAGTCCCCCGTAGATGTTACATCTACTCACCGGAATCCCTGGCTAGCTGTGTCCAATCACCGCTTTCCCCTTTCGCGCCGCGTCTGACGTCTCCGCGACCGAACCTGGAATTTACATCAATACCAAACATAAGGTTACTTATCAAGAACGACGCAAAACCCCAACGAAACTACTAAAGTTCGCTAGCTAGGTACAACGTGCACAAAGTGCGCGGAACACACGCGAAAATCGCAAAAACTGCCAAAAAACGCCGATTTGGTCGCCCGGCAAAACTAAAACCCGACTACTCAAAACTCCGCGCTCACGCATCCTAAACGTCATAGGAGATGCTAAAAACATCCCCAAGGTTTCACAAATAAATCACCAAATAATTTTAATAAAAACCTAGTAAGCACAAACTAGCAATTTTGGTGCAAAATCGAAAATTAGCGATACGGATATCACAATCCAACACAATATCCAACCACACAACAAGCAATCTACAAACACTATAATTACAACACATTAGCAAAGATTCAAAACCTATTTTCCATAACAACCATTACTTGAATTATATAACCTAGCAATTCTTAATTCAAACTATATATGAAAACCTTAAATTACACTAATTTATAACTCAATTAGCAAGTTAACCTTCTAGATTAGGTTAGCAAAACAACTAGATAACAAATTAGATTTAATCAACTAAATAATGGTTTCTAAACCTTAATTCAACTCATTAATCATGCTTCACAAACCATTTCCATACACTAACCCCTTTCTAGATTTTCCTAAAACAACAATTTACAACCAAAATCACACTTTTAAAATTAACTAAATTAGCATAATTGAAGACTACATAAACAAGGTAACCATATAGATTAGTTAATTAACAACTAGATTAACTACAAAGCAATTTAATTAACTATCATGGCTTCAAAAACCCTAGTTTAATTTTTCAACCATAACCTAAGAAAAACTAGATTAGAACTACACTAAATTAACACTACAACAATCTAACTTAAGAAACTTAATCAAAAGAATTTAATTAGCAAGGGATTATACCTCACTAGAGATCTAGCAAGAATAGATTTGCTCCAAATGATGGCCTCAAGCATCAAGATCCAAGCTAGGGAGGTGAAGGAAAAGAAGGATGAAGGATGGGTTTAATTTGTAAGCTTTAATTTGAAATTTTGATGTGTTTTTTTGAAGAAATTTGAAGCAAATGAAAAGAAAAGAGATGAAGGAGAGGGAGGTGCAGGTTTCAGCCAGTAGGAGGTAAGGGGAGGGGTGTGGGTGAGTGGGGAAAAGTCCTTGGTCGACTCTCCAAAAGTCAATGTACCATAACTTATCAATTATATTTAAAAATAAATCAATAAACCACTAATTCAACTCAAGAAAGAAAACAAAGAAATGAGGCCAGAAATTTCTGGACTTGGCCAAGGTGGGGCTGTCCTAGGGCTGAGGGAAAAGAGAGAGGGGTTTTACAAAAGAAATTTTATGCAAAAAGGCCCCCTACAAGTCAAAATTTGCAAGTTTTAGCTAAAAATTCAATAAATTCATTTCCTATCATAAAAATTTGTTAAAAATCAAAATAAAATACTAAAAATTTATGTTTTAACTAGATTTTAATTATCATAATTTTAAAGATTAAAATTAGCCCGGAAAAATTTGTATTTATCGCTAAATTAATGTATTTTCTTACCGGCTTAAAATAATATTAAAAAAATGAAAAATTAGGGAAAATTTTTAAACGACCAGAATTTCATAATTAACTCATTAGCTACTAGAAACAAGCAATTACCTATCCATTTTAAGTATAATTAGCCCTAAACTGCAAAATAACGAGAAAGACGGTTTTCGGAAAAATACCGAATTTTCACCGAATTTCAGGAAAACACCAAAACGACTTTTCAAGACGCTACACAAGAGCGCAACAGCGCAGTTTTGCAAGTGCAAGGCACTGTTAATCTCGAGAATCTTTTAGATTCAGAACCAATGGTTCATAAAAGAAGTGCAAAGCACTTATTATTATTTATTTATTTTATTTTATTTTTTATTGGAGATCCTTGATCTTGTTCTCAGATCAATGATCTGTTCATAAGAGAATTTTCTCTTTTTTCTAAAGGTTTTTACCTTTTTTGTTCTTGAGTAATTCTCTCCAATTCTTCAGAGTTCTCTCTATTTGAAGTTTTTAATTTCTCACTAAATGTTGATGCCTTTGAATTGAGGTCTATGGGCCTTTATATAGTGCCCATAAATTTGTTAAAGAGATATTTTTCTGAGTGATTTGGGGAATTTTCCCCACCGTTGGATCTTTTGATCCAAGGGCTTCTGTTTTACAGAAGAAAATCTTCTTGTTTTAACAAGAACAGAAAAATTTCTTTAAAATCTTAATTCTGTTTGGCGCAAATGCCCCTGCGCTTGACACGAGTCGCGCAGCGCAACTGCGCTGCCACGTGTTGCGCAGCGCAGAGCGCAGCGCAGAGCGCAGCGCGGTTGCGTTAGCGCAACTACGCTGACACGTGTCGCGCAGCGCAACCGCGCTGCCATGTGTCGCGCAGCGCAGAGCGCAAGTCAGCTGAAGCGTTGCTTCTTTAATTTTTAACTTTAATTTTCCCTTCAATTTTCAAAGCAGAGCTTTGCTCTGATTGGGGGAAACATAAGCGTTGCTTCGTTTCCCGCCTTGGAATTTGAACAGAGCCTTGCTCTAATTGGGGTAAACAAATGCCCCCCCATCGTTGCGCTTACGTGGCCTTCAAACGTGAGCGCAGCGGTGACAGACTCCCAACCGCCGCGCCATCCCTTGGAAGCTGAAAGGGCACTTGATGCCTATAAATAGGACCTTTGGTCCCTTAGATGATTTTCATCTTCATAATTTTACTTTCAGAACTCAGAGCCCTGCTCTTTATTTTCAAGAACTTCAAGAGTTAAACTCTTAAAACTTTTTAGGTAAATTTTTTAATTTGAATTAATTTTCATTGACAGAGCCTTGCTCTCAATAGATCCCTGATCTAAAGGAAACCCATTTAGGGTTTCACTTAGCAGAGCTTTGCTCTATAGGTCTAAAGGGATCTAAAGAGAACTAAAGGAGACCCTATTAGGGTTCCATTAATAGAGCTCTGCTCTCTGAAAGATTTTCCTTGGATTTTCTTATTTCATTAATGGAGCTTTGCTTCTTCCAAATCATACAAAAGAACTCTTAGGAGTTTTTTTCATTGATCTTGGAGTTTAAAGATGGCATTTTATTCCTCGGTTCATTATATCGTTTTGCTTAATCAGTATTTCTGATAATTTTGTTGATTTTCTTTCACAGAAACAATGGACGCCCACATGTACAATCTTGACGAGATCATCTCTTACGGGGACATCCGCCGACTTGGCCATTCTCAAAATCGAGGGTTCACAAATGCGGAGTGTGCTGAAATCATGAGTCGCTTCGACGCATATAACGGTCCACTGCTTCCCCGACGTTCCTCCCTCCTTAAACTTATCGTGGGAGCCATCTGGGAAGCGCTTCCCCTATTCTGTTCCGGTGTGCCGCTTAGGGCGTTGGATGCCGCCGAGGATAAGGTGCACTCGGTGTACCTGATGAACTTAATCTCGAAGAGACAATCTTGTCGATCTCTTGCACGAGGTCTTTCAACAGTCCGCCATACTCGCTGCTTATCGGAGGGTGGAGGACATCAGGGGGGACCCTGACGCCTGTGCTCGCGAAAGAAAGCACACCCGGATGGTCCGCGAGGCTTGGAAAGTCATAGATAGGGTCACTTTCGAGTTCCTCATTCCATATCCTGGGTTCGGGGTTATACCTTTGTAAACATTTTAATAATGTTATTATCTATTTCTCTGTGATTGTAAGAACCCCTTTTTATGATATGAATAGAAAATTTCCATTTCAGCTTGTCTTATCCCTTGTTCTGAATCTTTTGCACATGCATGAATGAGTGTGTCTCGAACGCTTAATCAAATGCAAATCGGATGTTCTTTCTGTCGCTTCACTCTTTCTTTTATTATCAGTATACTGCTTTAGTAAACATGGTTGACAGGTGATAGAGCGAGCATCCTGTACTGACTTCTTCACAAGGCATCGATGGCTTAGACCGCAGGTTCAGATATGCTGCCTAAGACTTTTCAACTTTACGAGGCGTGAGGGTCTCATAGAGACTTTTCTCCCTACGGATCGAGAGGATCTCATAGGTGTATTTTCTCCTTAGGAATCGAGAGGATTCCTAAGTGCATTTTATCTTATGAGTCGTAAGGATCTCATAAGAGAATTTTTCCCTCTTACGAGTCGAGAGGACCCGTAAGCGGTTTTTTCCCTCCTTGTCGAGTTTCGAGTTTGGAGAGTGAGACCCGTGGATAGTGTGCAAGAGACCGTTTTGGTCCAACTTGCAGGGTCCCAGTGCTTAGGAAACAGGTATTTCACGAGTCGAGCCGCATCGAAAATTTCTCGCAAAGACATCAATTTCTTCACAAGTCGAGACAAATCGAGCATTTCTCGCAAGAATATCCTAACGTCACAGTTAACCTCTGCTTTTTTTTCGACAGAAGTCCGTTAGGGTCTGTGGTACTTAGGGTTTTGGCCGTCGTACCGTCGCATAAGCTGATATGTTCCTCGACAGGCAATCGTGCTGTTCGAGTAGCCCTGCGACTGCCGTGTCTCTGATCCCTTCGGGGGCTGGACAAGACGTCTTCAAGCAATCTTCCTAGGCAGTTTGACCGTCGGAAGAGCAAGCGTTAGGAATTTGCCATGCCACTTTTTACTTGAGGTTAGGCTCATTTTAGCGAGCCCTGATGAGTCATAACCACTCCGCGCTGGTGTGGGATGATCTCCGATAGTCTTTCAGGTTTTATGTGAGTTGCCGTCAAGACCCTGAAGCTAGGAATTTGGACTTTGCTTCGTTTGCTGGCATCGCGTCTGCTGTATCGAGACGAATGTCGCGGTGGGAACTAGGGATTTTGCCGTGGCTCCATTTGTTTGATTGTCGCGTCTGAACCCTGCTGGAGGAAGAACGCTGGAGTGACATCTCATCTGCTGTATCGATACGAACATCATAGTTGTCTCTAGGTTGCTGGTGAACCGTCGAGGTTTGGAACTAGGGATTTTGCCGTGGCTCCATTTGTTTGATGATGTTGCGTCTGCTGTGTCGATACGAACGTTGGGGTGACATCTCGTCTGCTGTATCGAGACGAACGTCGCGGTGGAGCTGGGATTTTGCCGTTACTCTGCTTATTTGATTGTCGCGTCTGAACCCTGCTGGAGGAAGAACGCTGGAGTGACATCTCGTCTGCTGTATCGAGACGAACGTCGTAGTTGTCTCTAGGTTGCCGGTGAACCGTCGAGGTTTGGAACTAGGGATTTTGCCGTGTCTCCATTTGTTTGATGATGTTGCGTCTGCTGTGTCGAGACGAATGTTGGGGTGACATCTCGTCTTCTGTATCGAGACGAACATCGCGGTGGAGCTTGGATTTTGCCGTTACTCCGCTTGTTTGATTGTCGTGTCTGAACCCTGCTGGAGGAAGAACACTGGAGTGACATCTCGTCTGCTGTATCGAGACGAACGTCGTAGTTGTCTCTAGGTTGTTGGTGAACCGTCGAAGTTTAGAACTAGGGATTTTGCCGTGGCTCCATTTGTTTGATGATGTTGCGTCTGCTGTGTCGAGACGAACGTTGGGGTGACATCTCGTCTGCTGTATCGAGACGAACGTCGCGGTGGAGCTGGGATTTTGCCGTTACTCTGCTTGTTTGATGGTGTTGCGTCTGCTGTGTCGAGATGAACATCGCGGTGGAGCTGGGGTTTTGCCGTTACTCCGCTTGTTTCGATCATGGGGTCTTTTGTTGACGTTGTATCTGCATCCTGCTAGACTGCGAAGGAACACCGTTGTTGACATTACGTCTGTTGTAACGAGACGAATGCTAAGGTGGAGCTGGGATTTTGCCATCACTCCTCCTTGTTGATGTTGCATCTGCTTGTAACGAGACGAATGTCGAGGTGGTCTCTAGGTTGTTTATGAACCGTCGAGATTTGGCTTCTTCTTTTGATGGAGCCTGAGGAGGGAAGGTGTGGTTCCTTCTTTATTTGTGCCCCTGGATTGTATACAGGAATCGATGTGATCTAACCTGTAGGGCAGAAGTTTCACTCATTTTTATTATTATTATTATTTTATTTCCGCGATGCTCTATCATTTCAGCTTTTATATCGCGAAAGTCGCGATTGCCCAATCATTTCGGCTATTTTTCGTGGTGCCCAATCATTTCGGCTATTTATTTTATTTTCACTCGCTGCTTTTTATTGCGAGTTGCCCAATCATTTCGGCTATTTCGTGTGCATACGTTTTTACTTGCTGCTTTTTATTGCAAGTTACCCTATCATTTCGGCTATTTCGTATGCATGTGCGGCCTATCGGATTTTCACCGTATACCTGAAATTAGACACCGATTTCGGCATCAGCACCGCTACAACTGGAATATTGCCAGGAGCGAATCATTATTTGCCTCCGTCAATGTCGAACAAAGGTGGCTTAGTGAACAGGGTTAAGGTCTTGTCAACTAAGGCCTTTGACTTCATGAGCCGTAAGGGTCCCACAAAGGCATTTCTCCCTACAAGTCGTGAGGATCCTGTAGGTGTATTTTCTCCTTAGGAATCGTGAGGATTCCTAAGTGTATGTTCCTCTGTAGGTCGTAAGGATCTTACAAGAGGGTTTTCTCCTTGTAAGTCGAGAGGACTTATAAGAGTTGTTCATCATGCGTACATATCCCCAGTCACGGATGAGACTTGGTTAGGGAAATGTTTATTCGCGTCCGTGGATTGTATACAAGGGTCAGCATTGAGTCGCTTGTAGGGCAGAATCGAAGGTTGCGGAGTTTGCTTAAGCATAGGTTTAGGTCTCTGTGACTTAAGACTTTCAAATCTTATGAGCCGTGAGGTCCCATAAGAGAGTTCTCCTTACGAGTCGTGAGGATCTCGCAAGTGTATTTTCTACTTAGGAATCGTGAAGATCCCTAAGTGTGTTGCTTCCTTGTGAGTCGTAAGGATCTCACGCGGGTGGTTTCTCCTTACAAGGTCGAGAGGACCTTGTAAGTGTCCTTTAACGAGGTTGCGCCCTTTCGGGTTTTCACAAACACTCGCCGGTAGTCCTGCTGTTTTTACTTACGGAGCCCTTTCGGGTTTTCATCCGTGCCCTTTTTGCTTATGGACATACCCCCCCTTTTTTTATTCCTTTTATTTTATATATATATTTTTTACGAGGTCGCGCCCTTTCGGGTTTCACGAACACTCGCCGGTAGTCCTGCTGTTTTTACTCACTGAGCCCTTTCGGGTTTTCATCCGTGCCCCTTTTGCTTATGGACATACCGTTTATTATATATATATATATTTTTATATTTTTTTTGTGTCAGCCTAAGGATGCTGCGGTAGTAGTTTAAAGACGTTTCAGTCCGTCATTAGTTTAAGGACGTTTCGGTCCGATGTCGCCGTATTTGAGGCGAATCTCTAGTTTACTGACTTTTCAGTCGATGAGGCTTTCTCTATGACTGAGCATGATGCCCCCGGCGTATCCGTCTTTCTCAGAGCGTGCGGTTGTGGCGGGTTCACCTTCCAGTTTTCGGAGAGCGTGAACTTGCCCTGTAGGTATTGGTCTTCAACCCAGTTTTTGAAGACGTAGCAATTCTCGATCAGGTGACCTACTGTTTGGTGGTAAGGGCAATAATTGGAACTTTTGACATCATCCAGTTGTAATTAGTGTTTCGGCTCCAGTAGAGTGATAAGCTTGTTATGCACTGCCACTTCGAACAACCTCCTTGTTTCATCCTGGGGAAATGAGTAAGGACGTCTTAGCCTTTCCTCGAGGGATATGCGTGGACGCACATTGTTTTGACGAACAATTGGTCTAGGGCCACTCGACTGTTGTCGAGTGTTGGCGACGAAGGTCATTTTCCCCTTTCCTTTATCCTTTCTGCTCGATCCTTTGCTTGTGGGGCCGAGATTTTTTTTGAGTAGCGGGCGATTGCACGACTGAATGTTCTCGCAACTCTTCAATTCTTTCATTTTTGAAATGGATTCTTTGAGGACAGGGTTGGGGGCAACTTCTTCGTCAGAGTCGCTTCCAAAGGTGATAATTTGTGTTCCCTTGGAGCCGGCTATATGACAGTCATCGGCGGCTCTCTTGCTCTCATCTATCGCGTTTTTCTGATGTCTATGATCTCCACACTTTGTCCTGTTGAAGTGTTGCTTTTGAGCGACATACCCTTGCCACCAACACTTAAAGGAGTCGCAATCTTCGGTAGGATGTATGATCTTCTGATGATATAAGCAGAAGTTAGGATGCATCTCCACTTCACTGAGAGTATTTTCTTCAGAGGGTGGTAGCACCATTCCTGCTGACGGGGCTTTAGCGAACCTTTTCCTCGTCTTGAATTTGTTTTTATCCGTAGTGGATGACTTTTGATTTGACGGAAGTGCCTTGACTCTTTGGTCTAGTAGTCGGTGTTTGGCTCCTTCCAGTATGGTCATCTCACGTTCTTGATTGGCTTTAACTTTCAGACGAATCTCATTCAAGAAGGCATCGATCAACTCGTCTGACGGCCGCGGAATTTCTGGTTCAGGGTCTGCCCTCGGTTTCTCGGCGCAAGGAGCCTCTTCATCATCTACCAATGAATGAGAGATCACGTGACAAGTCGCTACGTAGTCTTCAGACTCGTTTGATGAGTCTTCTCCATCATTTTCGTCATCGACAAAAGAACAAGCTACTCCTATCGTGTCCGTCTTCTTTGGAGTGTGCGGCTGTGGTGGGTTTACCTTCCAGTTTTTAGACAGCGCAAGCTTGCCTTGTAGGTACCGATCCTCGATCCATCCCTTAAAGACGAAACAATCCTCGATCGGGTGACTTACCGTTTGGTGGTAAGGGCAGTAATCGGGATTATTGAGATCGTCTGGCTGCAACGGACGTTTTGGATTCGGCAGATTGATGAGTCTGTTGCGTATTGCCAGTTTAAACAGTCTTCTTGTTTTATTTTGAAGAAACGAGTAAGGACGTCCTAGTCTCTCCTCGAGGGACGGGCGTGGATTCGCGTTATTTTGGCGAACGACCGGCTTTGAGTTGCTCGGCTGTTGTTGAGCATTGGCAACGACAGTCGCTTTCCCTTTTCCTTTCTCATTTCGAGAGTCTGGTTTTGGAGGAGACGGCCCGTGGCTCATCTGGTCCATTTAGGCTAATTTGTCGATCAATGCCTGGAAGGTGGTCGGCCTGAAGAACATCATGAATTGCGAGATGGTCGCTTGCGGATCAAGAGTGCCCACGAACATGCCTACCGCAGGTGCTTCTTCTATGCGTTGTTTGCATTTTGACCATAGGTTCCGCCATCGTGTTGCATATTGAACCCATGTCTCGCCTGGCTTTACCCTGGCGTTAATCAGTGCCGTCATTGGGGTGCGTTCACTGGCGCTTGCAAAACGCTGAGTAAACAACAGCTCCATCTCCGCGAAAGTCTTGATAGAGTCGTTCGGGAGCTCAGAGTACCACTCGAACGCCGTATCTGATAAACTTCCAACAAACTGGCGAAGCAAAAGCTTGTCATCACCACCGGTGTTGCCGCAGAGTGCCTTGAACTGGGCGACATGCTGGTGAGGATTGCCCGTCCCCTTGTAGACATGGAACTTGGGAATTATGTAACCGGGCGGGTACTTGATTTGGTCGTACCAACTTGGATATGGCTGCCCCATTTTTACGACCTGGCCAGCTGCTTCAGCCGCATGATGAACCCGTATTTGTTGGGCTATGTACTCGTCCAAATCAGCTTTGGAGATTGTATCCTCCTTAGTCGTCGACAGAGCTGGCGGAGGATTTGACGTCTCTCCCCTATCGTCTTCAAGGACGATCGGGGGATCTTCAGCCGGAGGATCTTGTTGGATCATCATCCTCACCATGTCTTGGAACAGGAGGCCCATACGCTGTATGTTGGCTGCTTGTTCAGCAGCCTCTTTATCCTTCTTCTCCAATATTCGACGAAGGAATTCGGCGTCGGTTTCTTGCTCCTGGCGTTCATCTGAGGACGTCTCAGGGTTTTCTTTTGGCCCGGTAAGTGCGGCCATAGCGTTCATCATCTCTTGGAGCTTCTGTTGCTGCTCCTGCGCTTTGGTCACTGATCGCGTAAGTGGTCGATGACCCGTAGATATGCGACCGTCCTCTTTACCAGACGCCACGTAGACGGTATGAACTACAATGCCCCCTGACTTAGGGCGTTTGGGTTCACCACCTTTGATATTCGTCATTGGCGTTGGCACTTTCTCCGGCCTTCTTCTTTTATGGGCCGTAGAAGTTGAGGGGGCCGTTGCTTTGGGCACCCAAGCGGTCGTCACCTTTCGTTGCTTGACCGGGGGATTTTCTTCTTGCCGACCTTTCGACTTCTTCTGTTGGCGAGAGGGGTTAGGATCAATGACAGATTCTCGGACTCGTCGCCATGTCTTATAGATCCTGGAGGACAGCGATTGAGGGGTGATTGGTGTGATTCAGCGTGCTTGCGCTTTCTAAAAGATAGATCAAAAATATTTGTAACCGCAATCAAGAACGGCGTCGCTTTACAGCTAGCCGGTGAGTACGGGTCGGTCCACAGGGATGTTGTGAATTTCCTAATCGCGCTAACGAGTTAATTCCGAAGGGTGTTCGGATTGATTATTAAATCTAAAAATTGAAGTTGTATGATACTAGGATTAGAAACTTGCTAGGATTAGGTTTAGGGAAAATTTGGTAAACAAAGATCTACATCTCTTTCCATTGCTTTTAATTAAAGATATCATATTAGTGTTATGGTAAATCTTAATAAAGGGGATTAGGATGATTGGGAAGATTGATTCTTCCTCTAGATCCTTGTCCTTCCTTTCTTAATCTTTACCCTAACCTCCATGGAAAACCTTAAAATCCGGGCCTTTAGACTACGGAATCACCGTTACCTCGATGGTAGAGTGCCGTAGGGAGCGGAATAAGAAGGTATGCATGGAGTTCTAATTTTCATAAAAGATTGGCAAAGAAAAGAGATGAGAGATCTTCGTCTCTCAAATCCTTCCCCATTCCTAACCCTAACAAGCGAGAAAACTACTCACTCATTAGGGAATTGAAGAACATTTATCTAGGGCAGAGAATAAAAATTACCTAGGGCAAGAATTGAAATCTAAACTAGAGCAAGGAATTAAATCTACTTACAGATGCATCTCTCCAATCATCAACACAGGGTTGTCAGATCTGAATTCATGAATTGAAAAGAAACACCGATGCTCTCCAAAAGAATTCTAAAATTTATTATTAAAAGGAGGCATAGGGAGGCATAAGAAATTACAAGCTTTAGAGTTCCTATTTATAGAGAATAGGAAACCCTAGGTTACATTTTGATCCGCATGTCTACATTTACAAATTTGCCCTTAGGAAGACCCATTCAGCGCCTAAATGATTTATGGTAAAAATTTAATCCACTGAAGCCTCTTAATGGCCGCGGATCCGCGGCCCCAGCATGGGTTGGGCCGCGGTTCCGCGGCCCAATGGTAGGAACAGTGGATGAAAACTTCTGGGCTTGTTCTGGGATTTTTATACTTCCATATTCTATGGTTATTTCTTTAACATAGCTTCTGATTCTCTTCCAGATTTTCCAGTGAAGAATTGTGGTAGACTTTAACCGTGGCTTCGCGATCTTGGACCTTGCATTGCCTTGCACTTTGTAAACTTTATCTTTGATGTAGGCTTGATCAAGAGTCTTCTGTTTGTTGGTCAAAGTCCACTCTTGCATCGTCTTTTCATCATTTTCACTGTTTTCTGTCCAAGAACCTGTAACATGTAGCAGACATGCGTCAAAAGCACCTGTTTATTTGTAAAAAGAATAAGAATGGGGAATATAATAATGCAATATTATGGTGTGAACAAATACCCCCAAACTTATCTTTTGCTCGTCCTCGAGCAAACTTATTTTTTTATTCTCGATAAAAATCTAACCTAGCCGCACTTTCGCAGGGAAACGCGATTGCACTGAGCACGTGCAACAAGCCGTTAAACCTCTAGGTGTCCCTAGTAGGAGGAGTGTTGTCTCCTGAGGGTTTTCAGCGGATACTACCCACAAAATCCTATCAATTCGGCCCATTAACTTTTGTTCTCCAATTAGGTTTTCTAACTAAGAATTCTATTATCTTTTACTTGTAAATTATCCACCCATATTCTTCACACTTCCTCATCATTTAACTTAAGATTATATATATCATGCAGATCTACTTAGCTTTCGGCATTTCCTAAGTTTTCCTTCTAGGGTTCCATTTCCACTTAGGAATTTCTATCAACTCTATTAAAGATACAAGTTCTATTCTTCATTCCTTTCTCTTATCTAAACTCCAATCACATATCCCCACGTGTGTATAAGTATCACCCCTACACTTGGAAATTCAAATCAAGCAATCATACTCTTGTCCATTGTCCAAAGTACTTATTAGTAGGTGAATTTTTAATTGAATTTTGCTTACACATCCTTCATGCGACCGTTAATACTTCTTGAGGTACCAACAACCGATTACTAGATGCGTTAGCACTTTAAAGCGTACTTCCTAGTTTTGCAACACCCAAGGCTTTAGCAGTGACTTCCAAACCAGTTGGTCTAAGGCACTAGGTGATGAAGCACCCTCGCTAAATATTTTTCTATTTTCGCAGCCTTAAGTAATCACAAAAACCAGTGTTCATTTTTTTACTCTTCATTCACATATTTTTTTATTTTCATCGTACTAAGGACTTTAGACAAGAGCATTTCAAGGTCTCCTCTACTATTCCAAGTTTCAAGGTGCGTGATTGTGCAAATTGTAGGGTATACGTTTTCAGAATCTAGACTTAAGTTAGGAACTATTTTTCAAACTTATACTCTAATAAGAACATCAATACTCTTCCCTCATTTTGACTTAGCCCCAAGAAGTGAACCCAAAATTTGCCTATTTCTCAGTAAACTACAAGGCATATACTTTCTACTGTTAAACTCTAAAGAAGCTTATTTTTAGGGTTTTTAATTCACTAAGTCTAAGATCTAGTTGTTCCTAGCCAGTTAACCTATTTGTCAAACTCAAGTCAATTAGCCAAAATTGAATACATTAATTTTTATAATTTTTGAAATTTTTCAAATTTTTATGGGTTTTCAAATAAGCATGCAAATGCAAAAATATGTACAAATGAATGCGAAGGAAGAAGATGTACCGAGCATACCCCCAAACTTGAACTTGACAGTGTCCTCACTGTCATGCTAAACCAAGAGGGTCAAAATACCGGCACTCCCCTGTTTATTTATTTATAATTTTTTTTTATATTTTTAATATTTTGAATTTTTTTTTTATAGAAAAAGAAAACAAAAATATATATACATATATACAAAGGTTCCCCCCAAACTTAAGCTTGGCCTTACACAAGCCAAAGGTTAGCACCAACCATTCAAAAATTCTATCGTGGTAATGGTAGAGTTGGTGAAAGAATGGAGTGGAAAGAAAAGAAATGAGAAGCACACGAGACCGTGTGGAGAGAAAGGGATAATATGGTCTCGGTGGAGGAGAATGGCGGAGGGGAAGAAGAAATGGTAGGGGTTCTACTTCTTCGAGTGGAGGTTGATTAATCACAAAATCCATATCATTTAAGAATGCGAGTTCGTCGGCGAAAATATCTTCGAAACTTTCCTCGAAGGTCCAATTGAAAATTATCGAACTCAAAATGTCGGATTGTGATTCATCAACACTCGATATCATTAAAGGAAGATTAGAAGAACCAAAGAAAGTGGGAATACGAATTTGAGGGTGTGGATGGAGCGTATAGATTAGCACAATTTGTGATGACCGATGTGTAAAAAGCGATTGTGCTAATCTATCAACCCGCGAAAAAATGAGATTAAATCCCTCAAGAGTCGTGAGCAAACATGGGTACGTCGAACTAGGTATTGGAGATGAAAGCGTAACGGTCTCTTGCACAGTCGAAACGATAGGAAGGACGGAAGGAAGTGAGTGAGGAAGGGTATCAGTTAAGGATTTAGGAGGGTGTATTGGAAAATTCGACACATCAAACGAAAATGGTTCAACCTCAATATTATCCTCAGTACTATCCTCATAATTCTCCTCAGTATTTTCCTTAAAAATTTGCTTATCCATGCCAATATCATCAAAATCAAGACGCATATGAGATTCTGGAGAAACATTTAATAACTCGGGATGATGATTTGAACATAAAATTTCAATTAAATCGACAGGTTCATTATCCGAAATATTCCCGGCGTCTATATCCTCAATCAAGTGAAAGTCAATTTCTTTAGACACCTCCTCAAAAGCATGAATGTTTATCAATGTAGGTTCTAGAGTGGAAGTGTAAAGGTCGAAAGGATTAGGTGCGGTTTCACTCGAAAGAGGTTCCTCACAATCTGGCAAATCAAACACTACAAAATCACACAACTCATTTTTATTTTCAACCGGTGAACTATTTAGGGCAATCGATGGAAAACAGGAGTTGTGGGCTTCAATTGGGTAAGGGTAGGTTTGATTTGAAAATCCTCTCTCATTCTCACTCTGTCCAACTGCCGCCTCATACATTGAAAAATTTGGAGCTAGCGGAAAACTAGCTACCGGTTCAGCAGGTTGCATAAGGGTGGCCACGGACGCTTCCACATTCCTAACCATTTTATTTGTTGCTGCGATATACGCCTCCAACGCCTCTTCCAAGCTAGACTTTGGTGGTAAGGGGGTTTCAGTAAAAGATTCAAAATTGGTTGGATATGTGAAACTCCCTAATGGCTGTGAAGAAACAGTGTCTAGTGAAGGTGGAAAAGTCGGGTATGACTGATAGGAAGTGGGTGGTAGGACAGGGGTAGGGTCAACATATGGATAAAAAGGTGAATAGTCGTGCGGATCCCTATAACTAGATGTGTGGAGAGGGGTGAAAGATCGGCTGCGAGATTGAGCAATATGCTCAGCAATGGACATCGGCTTAGGAGTGACAGAAGGACTTAAAAAAGTGGTATCAACATATGGAGGTGGTAAAGATTGACTTGGTTGACACAAAGTGGGTTGAAAAGTCGAATGGTTTCTCCTAGACGCCTCTATTTGATCTTTCAAAGATATTTTAGGCATGGAAGGATTGTCTTTAAATTGATCGAACAAATTGCCGAACGACGCAAAATTAGGTTCGGGATACCAAAGTTCGGCAAGTGATTTGTTATGTGGGGTACCCATGTTAGAAGAAAGGATGAAAGAAAGAAAATTGGGTGATGGTGCAAGGATTTATTTGCGGCAAAAGTTTGCAAGTTCTCTAATAAAAATTTTCCTTTTTCTTTCTCTTTATTTGAAAATTGTTGCAAAAAGATTTTTTAATAAAAGATATGCAACAAAAAATATTACTTGCAATCAGTTATTATATTAAGCATATCACAAGAATCTTTATTTGGAAAAAATTGTTGCAAAAAGATATTCGAGAAAAGATATGCAATAAAAAGATTACTTGCAATCAATTTTCATTTCAAGCGGGGCCCAAAAATCCTGCACAAGATTGTTATTTGGAAGGGAATATATTTTTAAAGTGCACAAAATTCTGCAGGAATTTTCAGAAAAGATATTTCAAAAATTACAGAGGAGAGAGACAGAAAACTTACAGAGGAAATTCCACAAGATGATGTCACTGTGGAGCCGCCCTTCCGTGGCAAATCCTGGTTCCCACCGCGGTTCCGCGGTGGGGTAGTCGGCGCGAGTCCCAAAAAATTTTCTGACGCTCTGATTTGACTAGATGGCCGCGTTTCAGCGGTCTAAGATGGGTATGCGCGGCGGAATCGCGGCGGGGTGGAGGCTTCAGGGTGCGGGAAAAATTCCACTGTTCTGTTTTGAAAATCCTTCTCTTTTCTGATCTCCTGATTTCTGTTTCGCCATTTGGAAATTTCCAGATCGTCTTTGTAAATCCTGCAAAAATTCAACCACAAAGTATCCCTTCCAAAAATAACAGATTATATATTTTTTTTGGATTTTTTTAGATTTTTTAGATTTTTTAAATTTTATGATTAACCCGAAATTGCGAAAAGAAAATTCTACGCCATCCCCGGCAACGGCGCCATTTGATTGGTGTGATTCAGCGTGCTTGCGCTTTCTAAAAGATAGATCAAAAATATTTGTAACCGCAATCAAGAACGGCGTCGCTTTGCAGCTAGCCGGTGAGTACGGGTCGGTCCACAGGGATGTTGTGAATTTCCTAATCGCGCTAACGAGTTAATTCCGAAGGGTGTTCGGATTGATTATTAAATCTAAAAATTGAAGTTGTATGATACTAGGATTAGAAACTTGCTAGGATTAGGTTTAGGGAAAATTTGGTAAACAAAGATCTACATCTCTTTCCATTGCTTTTAATTAAAGATATCATATTAGTGTTATGGTAAATCTTAATAAAGGGGATTAGGATGATTGGGAAGATTGATTCTTCCTCTAGATCCTTGTCCTTCCTTTCTTAATCTTTACCCTAACCTCCATGGAAAACCTTAAAATCCGGGCCTTTAGACTACGGAATCACCGTTACCTCGATGGTAGAGTGCCGTAGGGAGCGGAATAAGAAGGTATGCATGGAGTTCTAATTTTCATAAAAGATTGGCAAAGAAAAGAGATGAGAGATCTTCGTCTCTCAAATCCTTCCCCATTCCTAACCCTAACAAGCGAGAAAACTACTCACTCATTAGGGAATTGAAGAACATTTATCTAGGGCAGAGAATAAAAATTACCTAGGGCAAGAATTGAAATCTAAACTAGAGCAAGGAATTAAATCTACTTACAGATGCATCTCTCCAATCATCAACACAGGGTTGTCAGATCTGAATTCATGAATTGAAAAGAAACACCGATACTCTCCAAAAGAATTCTAAAATTTATTATTAAAAGGAGGCATAGGGAGGCATAAGAAATTACAAGCTTTAGAGTTCCTATTTATAGAGAATAGGAAACCCTAGGTTACATTTTGATCCGCATGTCTACATTTACAAATTTGCCCTTAGGAAGACCCATTCAGCGCCTAAATGATTTATGGTAAAAATTTAATCCACTGAAGCCTCTTAATGGCCGCGGATCCGCGGCCCCAGCATGGGTTGGGCCGCGGTTCCGCGGCCCAATGGTAGGAACAGTGGATGAAAACTTCTGGGCTTGTTCTGGGATTTTTATACTTCCATATTCTATGGTTATTTCTTTAACATAGCTTCTGATTCTCTTCCAGATTTTCCAGTGAAGAATTGTGGTAGACTTTAACCGTGGCTTCGCGATCTTGGACTTTGCATTGCCTTGCACTTTGTAAACTTTATCTTTGATGTAGGCTTGATCAAGAGTCTTCTGTTTGTTGGTCAAAGTCCACTCTTGCATCGTCTTTTCATCATTTTCACTGTTTTCTGTCCAAGAACCTGTAACCTGTAACATGTAGCAGACATGCGTCAAAAGCACCTGTTTATTTGTAAAAAGAATAAGAATGGGGAATATAATAATGCAATATTATGGTGTGAACAAGGGGCGTTTTTTCTTCTTCCACGGTAGTCTCTACTGGTGGAGGAGATCTTTTGAGCACCGCAGTTGGCGAGTTTCTGCGTACCCTATTCAGTAGCTCGAAGCTGTTCCCGGTGGGAACAGCAGCATTAACTTCCACCGTCGGAGCTGGCGGAGTCATCCTAGAAGGGGAGTTGCCCCCGGTCCTCCTTACCCGGCGCCAGTGGCGTCGTTGGGCGTGACGAGTTGTCGGTATTGGCTCAGAGACAGAAACAGCTTCTTCTTGCCCCCTCTTCAGGTGTGGGGCTGTTGCCGGCGTCAGCCTATTGAAAACCGATATCTTTTGAGCAGCAGGAGAAGGAGTGGGATTTGGGACGGTCAGTCTTGTAAAGACTGATCTCTTAGCCGGAGAAGCCGCCTTGACGACTTCTGGAACAGGTTTGGCTACTCTTTTTGGAATAACCTTTTCCGGTACTGCAAGCTTCACCGTGGGCCCGCAGGAGTTTTGGCCCAGCCTGTAGAAGACCGAGGCATTGGTGTTGGGTGACCCATTGAAAGGGGCCGTCGTAGTAGGCACCCAAGTAGCTGTTGCTTTTTGTGGCTTGACGGAGTAATCCTTCTCCTGCCGAACCTTCATCCTTTTCTGTCGGCGGAGATAGTTTTCATCAATCACCGACTCTTGGACCTGTCGCCAGACTTTGTAAATTTTAGAGGACAGCCATTGAGGGGGCTGCTCTAGCTTCTTCTCTGGAGTATTTTCCACAGGTGAAGGAGTTCGCTTCAACACCGTAGTAGGAGAGTTTCTGCGTACCGTGTTCAGCAATTCAAAGCTGTTCCCGGTTGGAACAGCAGCTTCGATCCCCACCATCGGAGCTGGTGGCGTAAATCCAGAGGGGGAATTGCCCCCAGCCTTCCTCACTTGGCGCCAGTGGCGACGTCGATCGTGTCTTGCGGATGAAGTCACCTCCATTGTTAGATAATCTTCTTCATGCCCCCTGCTCTGGGTAGGGGAAGCAGTTTTGAGGACCTCGCCTAGAGTAGCAACCGGAATGGCCAGCCTTGTAAAAACTGACTTCTTTGAAGGAGAAGCCTTTCCAATGATTTCGTCCACTTGAGCTGGGATGGCTATCCGCTTTGGGATGGCCGCTTCGGGTATCGCGGGCTTGTAGACTTTCTGGCCCAGTCTGTTGAAAACTGAAGTATTGGAGCTGGGCGACCCGTTGAGAGGGGCCGCGGCAGTGGTAAGTCGATCAAAGACCGACTTCTTTGGGGCTTCTTGCAACGTCATCGGGGCATTGAAGCTCATTGGTGGGAGCAGGGTCCCGAAGAATAGTCCAGCGGTGGCTTGAGTTACCTGCTCCACTGGCATCTTGAAAAGGGAGACCGCTTGGGGCCCATAAGTCACTCCTCCAGCAGGGACGGGGCGAGAGTTGCAGTTGCGGGTAGTGCAGTTTGAAGCCATTGATCTTCTATTTTCTGCACGGAGTAAGACACCAAATCTTAGTACCTTGAATCCACAGGCAACCACAGCAAACCGCGATTCGTTCGAGAACACGACACACGAAGTGTGGAGTGGAAAGAGGAAAAGGTCCCACTGGGCGTGCCAGAATCTGTTCCCCTCCGAATGGCGGCCGAGACATTAGGACATCGCGCCTGAGATTCGGGGCAGATGCTATATGGTTTTATCCGCTTACCTCTCCGAAGATGCCAAGTTGATTTATGGCACCGTGTATCGGAGGTTTAGACGGATGCGGCCGATGTAGCAGACTTCATCAGATTCCCCCTCGCTAGAGGGGTTTTTGATTGTGGGGACGCTCTTCCCTGCTGGCGCAAGCCCCTGCAGTTAATTACGCTACCGTATCGCGGTAACCACTTTCTCCTTCTCCAGAATTTCACTTCGTGTCGTGTGTATTTGTTTTGTTTGTGGTTGCCCATGGATTGTATACGGAGACTATTTATTTCGTCGCCCGTAGGACGTGGATTAGTCCAAATCCGTACTTTCTTAGATTTGGGTTTTGGGTTTTGGTTTAAGGATATGTTAGCCATATTTAGACTAAGATCGACTTAAACGTTTGTTAAGGATAGGTTAGTCTGATTTGAGACTAAGATCAACTTAATGGGATCGTTTGGATCCGACAAAAGAGCGTTTGGAGACTCTATTGTTCCAGTTTAGGAACATAGTGGTCCATAGGTAGTTTAAGAACATTGCGGTCCATATTCCAGTTTAGGGACTTGGTGGTCCATGTTCCAGTTTAGGGACGTGGTGGTCCATATTCCAGTTTAGGGACATAGGGGTCCATAGGATTTGTTTGTGGCCGTCGGGACCCGTCACCTCTCCGATGTCGTTGAAGGATTACAACGACAGGTGTCAGAGGAGTTCAGAGATGTACCCCTGAACCGGATGTAAATTGATTTAGGAGAGCAACCGTGCTCAGTCAATTTAATTTGAGGACTTACGGCCATGATTGGGCTAAGTCCAGTTGAAAAAGTTCAACATTTTTATTTATTTTTGGTCTATTAGACCTATGCTTGGGCCTTGCCCATATTTAAATAATGCATTGCATTACTTTTTATCTTGTTTGGGCTCTGCCCAGAAAGATACAGAGCATCAATTTTACTTGGGCTCTGCCCTTTATAAATGATGCAGAGCATCGGTTTTATTTGGGCTCTGCCCATTTATAAATGATGTAGAGCATCAATTTGACTTGGGCTCTGCCCTTTTATTGCTTTGCAATTTATTTTGACCTGCTAGGTCTTTTTGATTTGGGCCTGGCCCTTTAGCAACAGAAATGCATCGCATTTGTCAGGCGCTTTGCGCCAATCAAAGAGCGCATGCGCTTGTGGTGATGCCACGTGTCATGCAAGCGCAGTGCGCTGCGCTTGCGCTGCCGACACGTGGCGCGCTGTGGTGAGTTGCGCCAGTGTCAGAGAGCAAGGCTCTATTTCAAAAGCGCATAGCCTAAATGGTCCAGATGCTGACACGTGGCACTCTCTGGTGGCTTGCGCCAACCCAAGAGCGCAACAGCGCAGTTTTGCAAGTGCAAGGCACTGTTAATCTCGAGAATCTTTTAGATTCAGAACCAATGGTTCAAAAAAGAAGTGCAAAGCACTTATTATTATTTATTTATTTTATTTTATTTTTTATTGGAGATCCTTGATCTTGTTCTCAGATCAATGATCTGTTCATAAGAGAATTTTCTCTTTTTTCTAAAGGTTTTTACCTTTTTTGTTCTTGAGTAATTCTCTCCAATTCTTCAGAGTTCTCTCTGTTTGAAGTTTTTAATTTCTCACCAAATGTTGATGCCTTTGAATTGAGGTCTAGGGGCTTTATATAGTGCCCATAAATTTGTTAAAGAGATATTTCTCTAAGTGATTTGGGGAATTTTCCCCACCGTTGGATCTTGATCTAAGGGCTTCTGTTTTACAGAAGAAAATCGTCTTGTTTTAACAAGAACAGAAAGATTTCTTTAAAATCTTAATTCTGTTTGGCGCAAATGCCCCTGCGCTTGACACGTGTCGCGCAGCGCAACTGTGCTAGCGCAACTGCGCTGCCACGTGTTGCGCAGCGCAGAGCGCAGCGCGGTTGCGCTAGCACAACTGCGCTGCCACGTGTCACGCAGCGCAGAGCGCAGCGCAACCGCGCTGCCACGTGTCGCGCAGCGCAGAGCGCAAGTCAGCTGAAGCGTTGCTTCTTTAATTTTTAACTTTAATTTTCACTTCAATTTTCAAAGCAGAGCTTTGCTCTGATTGGGGGAAACATAAGCGTTGCTTCGTTTCCCGCCTTGGAATTTGAACAGAGCTTTGCTCTAATTAGGGTAAACAGAGATCGGAGTGGAGGCCGAAGACCGAAGGACACGGATCGCTCGGTATAGCTTCCTTCCCATTTTCTAGTTTGCTAGAGTTAGGTTAATGGCCCGATCCGGGATTTTAGTGCACGGTGGTGCCGGTTTTAAAGTTAAAGAAAAGTTTCGTTTCCGCATTCCGGCGTCGGATTGACGGCCGGGGCGCTGCCGTGCACTTACACTGGTTTCAGAGCCACGCCATTAACCTAGTCTAGCTTTCTCTAACAAGTTTACAAGTTCGATCGAATGGATTTTCCAAAAACTGCGTTTCTTGTCACAGTTTCTGTCGAAATTTTTTAGCTGTCAAAAAAAATATTTGGTATGTTGCAGAAATGTGTGCAGGGTTTTCTGAGAACACTGAATAAAATTGGTACCATGATGTTACTGTAGCGCCGCGGAACCGCGGAAAAAACCCCATTTTGGCCGCGGTTCCACCGCCGAACAGTGGCTTCACTGCACCAAATTTCTTCAGTTGGTCTCTGTCTTGAAAATGGGCTTTTTGGTATATTCTTTTTGGGCCCAGATTTTCTTTGAGTGCTACCGTAGTGCTTGGGGCCCACTTCGGTAAATTTGATCGATCGAAAATTTTAAACATGTTAGTTCACAATATTTACATTATATCTGCGACCGTGAATGTCATTTGATCGGTAAATCCTGTCTAACTGCTATAGCCCTTTTAGACGGATTTGCGAACGTGACATTCACGTTGATGTTCTGTGTTGTGCTGTGATGTTGCGGATTGTCGTGGTGGATAGCCTGGATACAATGGTAGTACAGTTTGATTTTATATATACATTTGATATTGCAGGGCGAGCGTCCGACATGTGGACTGTCGTCACTGCCTGTTTGTATATTATTCTTCTGGGACACGACCGAGCTGAGGTCGATGTACCCGTTGTATATTTTACTTTCTGTACTAGGATTACCCCGCGGAGGGGTGCACGGATAGCCGGGTTCTAGAGGGCAACGGGCCCGCATCTCATGGCGTTGAGAAGGAGGGGGCTTCACTCTAGAATTGGCGGGCTATTCGCCGCACTCGTAGGGGGTACAGGTTGACCCAAGGAGGGGTGCTCAAGTTACCGGATTCTGTGAAGTGCTGGGTGGTCCATTCACGTTGTTGAAGGGGGCTGCCTCGCTTCAGGTTTTGGCAGGTAACTTGCTGCGCCCGTAGGGGTCTAAGATTTCATTGCACGGGCTATCCACACGACCAGGGGAACGCCGGGTTTCAGTAGCGGCTCTATGAAACCCGGGGATCCCAGATATCTGTATTGTTCTATGCTGCTTATTACATTTTTGTGATATTGCATTTTATCACGCCTTGAGCGAATATTATATATTGATATATATACTAGTAGATGTTGTATATGTTTTGCACCCGCGCTAGTTCAGTCCCCGCTCTGTCGTTAATTAAGTAACCTAACGGGTGATGACGGGACCCAGTGGCGAATGCGGGTGGCATATACGTACATCATTATTTTCGTTCTTTATTGGTGTGATCAATTGATGGGACTGCGTTGATTCGGATCAATGCAAGCTAAACAAACCTATTCTGATGTTGTTGGAACTTTTTTCAAAAAGCTGTTATTGCAAGGGCGTTCTCTTTTGTTTTGCACAGTGGTATTCAGTTATGAATATCCAGCACCTCAGTCGACGAGGCAAGGGCCGAGATCCCTTCACCGGGAGTGACCCCTTGGACAGAAGTTTGCGTCAGGGTAATAACTTCACTATAGCCGATTGCCTTTTGCTTTGCATCATAGTATTCAGTTGGAATATCCTACACCTCATTCTACGGGGAAAGAGCCGAGATCCCTTCACCGGGAGTGACCTCTTTAGCAAAGGTTTTCGCTACTATATTTTTATAAAAGCTATCTGGTTCCTTCAACGATATCAAGTTCATTACGTTAAAGGTTTTTCGCCAAAAACCATTCGTAGCCCCCCGTCATTTCAGAAAGGCAGCACTTAGTATTCATGCTATATATGTTGGCCTTCGTCAAGGCATAGTGTATGGTAGCTATTTGTTACTTTTCTGCAGTATAGATAGATGCGTTGGTTTGGGACAGTCGTACTACTATTTTGGCCTTCGTCAAGGGTATGTACGGGTGGGTTCAAATTAACCTGGATAATGACGGGTAGAACTTGACATGTGACTTATGATATGTTGGCCTTCGTCAAGGTCATAAGAGCATGGGGTAAAAATCACATCGGGAGTTTCTAAAGAAACTGAAACTTGCCATATATGCGCATACCTTCTGGAGTGTGATAACGTGAGCGGATTCCGTCACGTTATCATGCGATGATAATTGGATCCCGATTCCCACTGATGAGTTGGTTTACTCCTCGGGTGATCCCGACTAGTTCTTCTTTCAGGTTTGGAGAAGAATTTGACGTTACAGTAGGAGGTTTCCTGATTAGATAAAGTGATAACCATTCTGATCTAGGTTAGAGTGCACGTTGAGTGTTTCTTTTCTCTCTCTCTTTGGCAGCGACCATGGCCCGACCCTTGACTATGACTCAGTGACCAAAATTAACCGAACCTTCTTAAAACACTGGCTTTTGGATTGTCAGAGTTGCATACCTCATTGCCACTCCTACTCTTACCCTTTTCTCCAGGACACCCCGTATTACTACGAACGTCCACTTCCATTGGATAAAACCATCGTATGGTTACATACGAACTCGAAGAAATTTATTCGATTATGGTTTCCGGTTCTGGAGAAAACGAATAGGACTATTCAGTTGTCTTTTCCTTTTACCTTCTCTCAGGTTGCGAGTGCTCCTTGGATTAGGACGGTACACCCATTATGCAAATTGGATAGTCTTCTTCCAAACCATAGGCAGGTGCCGAACGGTAGAGAATGAAGAAAACCAATTAGCCTAACGAAGGTGTACATAAGGTATTAAGTCAAGACAAATAAAGGGATTAGTAAGAGGGCAAAGTAAATTGCGACTGCTATTCACGACCAAACCAAGTATTTCTTCTCCAATCGTATATCACCTTTGTATTTCTCCAGGACACTCCGTATGTCACGACCCGAATATTTCGACCTGTGACCGGCACTTAACCACGCAACGTCTACAGGCGTAACGCGACTAAGTAAGCCGAACCCAGAAATCAAAACCATTTAAAAGCAGTGAGTGTTGAAAACATTCAATTAAAACATTAGAAAACCTTAATAGCTCAATGATGTTCTTTTTTAAAATTTAATTATCCTTAATATAATTTTGGCAGCATTTTTTTTGTAAAAGTAACCCTGAAAATCGGGTATAAAACAGGATATAAGTGAAAATGATATATAATGAAATAAAGCATCCCCAACGGGAACAATCACGCCTAACGGCGGGAACCATCTCCACAAGAGTAATATACGACGCCGAAGCGAAGAATGAGCAATAAGTAAACATCACAAAATAATAACCGGAAATATATAACAGTCGGCTCCCACGAGCTCGACACCAGAATACAAAAATATACATCATCGTCCTCACATTGTCACTAAGTCCAGTACATATATGGTAGATGGAGAATACTTGATACAAAAGTGTGTACAATAAAGTAACCAGATACCACAACCCACCTAATAGCAAAATAGCTCTCGCACCAGCTGTAGTGGTATCTGTAGCCAAAAGATGCAAAAAGGCAGCCTACCGCGACTACTCTGAGGGGCAACCTGCAAATACTGTGGCACAACGGGGGTGAGTTGCCAACTCGTGAATAGAGGTAACATATAAAGGTAATCACGAGCATGCACGTACTGCGCTACGCTATCATATGCCAGCAGGTAAATCTATATGCGACAAGCAGTAAGTGCAATAATCATGCAAATGCTCTGTCAGGTAAAATAACTACAGGATGAGATACATGACAATCACTGCTGAGCATGGGATAAACAACATCCACACAAAATATCAATCGTGGAAAAATAATCGGTGCCCAAAACTGCAACCAAATCCCAAATAAACTCAGGCGCTGGCACTCTCCTCGGCCCTCAAATACTGTAAATCTCTGAGAATCACGAGTGCCGAACATCGGCACCCAAAAATATCATAAATATTCGTGTCCAGCATCGACACGCAAATCCTCATACATCGGGCTCCGTAAGTCCGGATCAGCCCACGGGCTCGGTGTAAGTCCATGCTACCCTTCCTCGGTACTTACGGGGTTGCGGAATTGATGAAAAATGATTTTTGATAGGGTGGTAACATGGACTCATAATACGGATCTTTGTTAAACAACTAGCTAACAACCTAACTAGGAGTTTTATATACTCGGTTAGGGGGTTATACCTTTCTTGAACTCCTTCGTCTTCAACTCTTGTGGTGTACGGACCGGCCTCCCCTCGTCGTCTTCTCGCGCCGAAGATGGATCCACCCGAAAGCTTTTACCTTTTGGCTTCTTCTTCGAACTTGAAGAAACTAGAACACTTGGCTTGCTAGGCCTTGTGAACTAGGATGAGTAGAGGAGTGTTTTGGTGTTTTTATCTCTAGGCAATGGTTCTCAACTCATGAGAGGGAGTTGCCTTGAGCAAGAGAGATCAAGAGGAAGAGGGAGAGCTTGAGAATGGGAGAGCTCAAGAGAGAGAAAGTGTCACGACCCAAAATTGGCCCGTGACGGCCCTAATACTACGCAACGCCCTAAGACGTAACGTAGCAAAAGAAAGCCAAAACCCAGAAGTCTAAACCATAAAAATATGGAAAAGATAATATAAGTTTTGAAACATTTTAAATCGCAACCCAAATTCTTTAAAAGTCTTACTTTCTTTCTTTAAAATTTTAGCAACACCCCCTTTTTGTAAAAACTAGCCAAGATGAATACAATAAAAATATACGACGCCGTAGCGAAGAAATAAGGGCAATAGAGAGAAGCTGTATATAAAAGACAACAAATCCACAATAATATACAAATACGTCCTCACCAAGTCTCTAAGTCCAAAATACAATAGTAGATGGAGAGTACAAATACAACGAAGGTACAATAGGAAATACAAATAATCATCTAACCCACCTAAGCAAAACGGTACTGTGAGCTGATGCGGTATCTGTGGCAAAAGATAGTAGCTGAATAGCTGAATAGCTGAATAGCCTGCCTCCACTACTCTGGGGAACAACCTGAAATACCTGTGGCACAACGGGGGTGAGTTGCCAACTCGTGAATAGTATAAAACATATATAGGTAATCGCAGGAATGCACGTACAGCATGAATCTAAGATAAGCGATTACGGTAATAACATGTCATGCAAATGCTGAATAAAGGAGAGTACTCTAGCAGGTACAATCAATATGTGAAGCAATAGTAACATGACAATAATATGCAATAACCATGCAGTAGGGATATGAGAATGTAACTACGCAACTATCATAAGGGTACACTAATAGGTACTACCAATATATGAAACTGTGCATAAAATAGCTAAGGGTGAGGTATAGGGTGGAATATGTCATTTCCACGGAAACCTGACATCGTGGCAGGATCACAATCCATCAAGACACTCAAATCCCAAATCCTCAAATCAGCCCCCATACTGGGCTCTCACATCATATAAGTCTCACATCACCTCAATGTACAATATCGAATAGCTCCCCTATATCTCGAATGTACAAATCAACAATCTCATTCATATCCAATATCTAATGTCAATGAATCACCTATATCCAAAGTCGAATCTCAAGTAAGTGTCTAACATCCTAAAGGTAAATACATAGAAATAAGTATGATGGGGGCAATACACATATATTAGCGTCCCATTCCACTAATATTGGTGTAAGGGTATATATAACAACGGCTAAATCCCCTGTTATATATACAAAGGTGTTAAAAAAATATCATGAAAACAGTGTGCCAAGTATCGACACAGAAATCCTGACCACGTATCATACGCTATCCCGAAAGCACGAGTGCCTAGCTCTGACCCTCGCCTTTCGACGTATGCATACGTACGTGACTCCAAACGGTGTCTCCGTGATCCCCCGCCGAGTCATGGGTACTGTCACCGGTAGGTACTCGCCCGCCTCCAGGCTCAATCGGCAAAATCCATCGATCTTCTTGCCGAGGGGAACCATACCGGGCCCCACCATGTACTCTCATACCGCAACCACACCTCGTATGGAGTATATAATCAGCACCGATAAAACTCATGGTGGACGCGCAAATATCATCTCAAGGAAACCGAGTTCTTCAATGTATGCATAATTCCATGAACTCCCGCGGTTCCCAAATCCAGAAATCATCATGTGAAATCCAAATAACAATGCGCAAATCCAGGAATACATATATGCGATATATCAGAAATACGAGCATATAAATAAGAATATGTAGCTGAAACCAAATGTATGCGAAACCAATAAGGTACAGCTAAATAACATCAGTAACTGTAAATATGCGACATCAGCTGAATATGTGTATAACATACAGGTGTAGCAATGTATAGGTATCTACCTATAAGAACTGATGTCGTATACCCCCCTGGGTATAAGAAGAATATGAGTAAGATATCCCCCCCGGTATAAGTAAAATATGTAGAAGGTATACCTGTAGCTGTATCGCAAGGTGTAAATATACCTATCACTAAAGGTATGATACACTATAGGTATACCGATAAGCTAGATGTCATGTGTGGTAAGCAATAGTAGCTATAAGGGGTAGTGTGTGACATGGCAATTATTGACGGTGTGTGTGTAGCAAACGATCCGTGCTCGTGCAACATGAACCGTCAATAATATGTGCAGTGTCCTACGGCTGCTAGTCACAGTATAACTATATCAAGGAAATACAGTAAAGGCGCAATTCTACAATGACGTAGAATGTGCGACAGGTATTTGAATCCTAGCCCAGACGCATAACGCCATGCGGGCGATTCCCCTGTAGATGTTAAATCTACTCACCTACACTCCACGCTAGGTGAATCCTACCATCTGCTCTCCCCTGTAGCCGTGTCCGTAGTTCCTGCCTGCAAACCTGCAAATACGACATGAAAATCATATATAAGCCAAAATATTCCGCGAAACGCGATATCGAACCAAAACGAGAAACTCGCGTCGCGAACTAAACGCGCGTGCGCACGATACGCTGAATCGTGTGTGTACGCGTCTAAAACCATCGCGACACGCCGCGATACGCTGGATCACAGAACCCACTCACGTACCGCGCGTATCGCGCAAACACAACGGACACCAAAAACGATATATGACCCCATATTTTCCTACAGGTAAGATATCACAAAACTATACATGCCAAAGACCTAGACAACACAGCAGGAAACCCTACACAAAACCCCAACACCCCAGTCCCCTTCTGGGCCGCAATTGGCGGCCAAAATGAAGAATTTGGCGGCCTGGGTTGGGAATTAGGGGGTCGTGTTCTGGTGGTGGTGTATAGACCTAGGTATCATGTCCCAGTCTTCTCAATTTCACTCTGTAAGGTCCGGGTCCAAAGCAGCTCTCAGATGTCATAATTATCGCTTTAAAACACCAATTTTGCACAAAAAGGAAAACCTATGGTATTTTAGTGTAATCTGGGGATTTCTCAGTTGAAGTGGCCCTATTAACACTACACTGAGCTATGTTAACCAACACAATCGAGACTTAACCAAATTTCCACATAAAACACCATAATCTAGCACTAAATTAGCCAATTTAACACTAATCGAGCTAATTAACACACAAGCTACACAACAAGCAATAGGGTTTAGAAAATATACCCTATGCAACCCTAGGAAGCAGGTGAAGAAGTGTGTGGGGCTGCTGCAAGTGCTGGGGCTGCTGCTGCTACAGTTGCTGCCTGCTGTTGCTGATGGTGTTGATGCTGCTGCTGATGGTGCTGCTTGCTGCTGCTTCTGCTACTTGCTGCTGCTGCTGAAGCCTGCTGTTGCTGCTGAAAGCTTCAGGTGAGTGTGTGTGTGTGTGTGTTGATGAAGCTGCTGCTGTTGCTGTCTTCTTGATGCTCTTTGTGCTGCTTCAGCTCTTGTAGTTGTTGCTGATGGTGTTGATGCTGATGCTGAACATGAGTGTGTGTGTGTGGGGGTTTGAGAGTGAGGGAATGAGAGCAATGAAGGAAATGAGAGTAATGAGGGAAAATAATTCAAACCCCCCTTCTCACTCTCTCTCACCTCATTAAATGAGGCATGGCAAAGGCCATGATGCCTCATGCCCTCTCTCTCTCTCCTAAAGTCAACCAATAAACATTCCATTTTAAATTCATTTTTCAATTTTAAAACTATCATGACTAATTACAATCATGACACTTAAACAAATATTAAAACTAGATTAGGGAGAAATGGTTAGTTTACCATGGTTGCTAATCATGGTTTAGCCCAAAAAACAACCCTAGTTTACATGCACAAGTGTGTGTGTGCCTAACAAAATTCTAATAAAATACACAATAAATAGGATAAAATATTTAAAACCCAATTTGGTAAACTTTTTATTAAAAACCACATATTAAAAATATAATTAGCTACAAAACACATTCTAAGGTGTTACAATCTCCCCCCCTTAAAAGAAATTCGTCCCCGAATTTAAAACTTATACTGTTACGCGTACCTTCAAAGAGAAGATTAAAATCCTCAATCTCGTTCGCAGCCTCCCAAGTGACTATCTCACTATACGGCTACGTCCAAGGAAACCCTTCACAGATGGCAAGACCCTTGACCGATGTTCCTCCACCTGCCGAGCCATTAACACAATTGGCTGCTGGTGAACGAAAGATCGCGTCACGCTAAATGGTCTGGTGCCAAATCAAGTGAGAAAGGTCAAGAAGGTGGTTGTAGAGTATCATCACCAGAAATACGGGGTGAAAATCCAATAATCTGGGCGGAAGTGCCAATTTAAAGGCAACAAAACTAACTCGTCTATAGGATCTTAAAAGGACCTAAATCCTGGGACAAACTTCCCAAAATCTAACACCGTCATTCTTCGGAAAGTCCATAGGAATACATGATCTGTCCTACGAACTCGAGTCTATGACCAACACAGTCGTCATAAGACCTCAGTTCGAAATGGACAATCCCCATCCTGACGTAACAAAACTGGACCGTCTCCGAAGTCTCTAGACTAGCTGGGGTCCAAAGTCCTACTTACGCGGAGTCAGAAGAACAACAGACTGGTGATCGACACGACCTAACCCCTAAGCCTAAGGGTGGCCAATTGGAGTGTCTCCTGATAATAGCTATCGAAGGAGAACCCTAACGATGGCGAGTGACGATCCCCAACTGTTGACGACAAACAAAACAAACACACAACTTAACAAAAACAACTGAGCACATTGAGTATAACTGGACGACAAGAATCCGAATGGAGTCACACCCTGACCAAACTTGGGTAGAAACCATAACGAAATTCGTGGAGATCTGCTCCCATTCCTACTTCGGAACGGTAAAAGGTTGCAACTCTCCAGCCGGCCTCAGATGCTCGACTCAAGCACACAACAAGACTGACACCTTGAAACGAAACCTGAAACTTCTTTTTACATCCCTGTCCACTCGTAACTATCTCACGAGTCACGCCAAAGCTGGTGGAACTTGAATGCATATAGAGAGTTGACAGATGTGCATGTTCTAGGATTACACGTCTCTACCCGATGATGTCAGGTACACAAACGCGTCCCTAACTTAGCACACCATTGTCACAATTCAAGGTCTCCGAATCATTACCCAGCCGAATATGCTCAAGTATCTCTAATGTACGAGCATCGACGGGCAGTGTCTCGCGAAAACAATTTAAGGGAAGTGGTCGGGCGCGGACATGAGCAAGCTGTCCCCTCCGTAGAGACGAACTTAAGCTATACTCAACGATCACACAAAAACTGTAAATCTGCAGAAGACTAACACAACAATCCAAATCCGCTGCAGGAAGATGTACATTAAGCTCTAGTGGTCCGTGGAAAATCTGACACGACTCTCAAACAAGTAGTGTCTCCAAATTTCCAACGCAAAACCACCGCGGCCATCTCCAGATCATGAGTGGAATATCCTTCTCGTACTTCCTCCAAATGTAGGGAAGCAAAAGCGATGACTCTGTAGGGTTACATCAGTACACCCTCGAGCCCACTCAAGAAACATTACAGTTAAACAACAAAGTCGCCCGAACCAAAAGCAAAGAAAGACTGATGCAGTTGTTAACAGAATCTTCAACTGCCGAAAACTCCGTACACATGCCTCTGCCCAAAGAAAAGAAACTTCCCTTCCAGTCAATTAAGTCGACGGTGCAGCACTACTCTAGCAATCCTGCATGAAACGGCGGTAAAAACCTGCTAAGCCCAACAATCTGCGGATCTCCGTCCTGCACACAAGTCTGGGCCTAAGCTGTACGGCCACGATCTTCCTCGGAACCATACAAAACCGTCTCCCGTGACTACAAGACCTGGGAGTCAACACAAACAAGCCTGAAGAAACACTCCGAGAATTTAGCAACTGCTGGTGCTCTCCCAGTATCTGCATAACAAATCCTCAAGTGCTACTACTGTCCCTCAAGACACATTAGATAGACCAGAATATCGTAAATAACACAACAGAAACTGGTCGAGGAACGGCTTGAAGAAATCTGGTTCATCACATCTACGAATGCTGCTAGGGCATCAGGGAATCCAACGACTCACTGATACACACAAAGCCCGTAGCACGCATAAGGCAGTCTTCGGAATGCCATCATCCCGAATCCGCAATAATGATGACCTGATCCCAAGCAAACTTAGAAAATGTCTCGCCCTCTGGAGCTGATCGAAGAAATCGTCACGGCGAGGTGAAGGATACCTATCCGCACCATAAGCCGGTTCAATTGACGATCCGTCGATACTCAACCCTAAACTGCCGTCTTCCTCCTCGACGAACAGAAATAGGAGCTTCCAAAAGCGAAACACTCAGACGCACAAACTCCCCAAACCACAACTCTGCAGCTGATCCTTTAGCTCCCAAGCTTCGCCGGCTCATCCGGAACAACGTCGGAAAAACTCTCGCACGAAAGGAACCCGGTCCAACGATCCCACTGTGGCTCCGGTATCACGAATGAACGCCAAGAATCCACGACATCTCCTCAGTAGCCGACTAGCGAAAAAGGCTGAATTCAAGCTGTGAGAGGCGGCACAACTATCCACCTGCACAACAAGAACTGACTTGCCGGGGAAAACAAAACCCAACTTGTTTCCTCACGGTAGTCTACAGACGCCTAGCACGCAATTAACCAATCCGTGCCCAGGAGAACGTCAAATCCAACATCTCTAGAAGGATCAAAACGACGGACGAATCTATATCTCCTATCCGATTGGCACACAACTGAAATACGTGTAGCGCAACAAAAGAATCGCTGACAGAAGTTAACACCACTACGACTAATCTACCCAACCACGGTACAAGCAAGAAAACAAACGAATACATGGAAAGAACATATAAATCAAGGGTACCTGAAAACTCTACATTGGACGTCTGCGCGTCCCGATGAGTAGAAGCAAACTCCTGTGTCTGCCCTCTACTCGCAGCTGGATGAACTCCTCTGGTAGACTGAGCCCTCTGAGCGGATCTTCCACGTCCACGGCCTCTCTGAAAACGATCCTGACGAGGTGCCAAGGAACAATCCCTGACGAAGTGCTGAAGGCTCCCGCATCGAAAACATCCACGTGCTGACTGCTGACCATCCTGGGGATGAGAGCTGAACGACTGTCCTCGTCCTAAGCCTCTGCTACTCCCGCGACGGCCACGAAATCTGTCTCGACGACCAAACCTCTGTCTCTGGGCTGGTACGCTGGTACGAGTCCTCCACTGTCCTGGAATATGTGCCTCGTCAACTGGAGCTGCAACCACTGGTGCTATGTAGGTGACAGACTGCTGCATACTGATCGTAAGGGACAGCTGAGTAACAGGGGTGACAACCTCCTGTCGTAGCTCCCGAACGACTTCAACTAAAGAACTCATCGTCTGGCGGAACTCCTGCATCTCTGCCAAAAGTCTATCCATAGTATAGATCGTAGGCTGATCCGTCTGCACCTGTGCAACAAGAGTGCCATCCTGGTCAGTACTCGTCTCATCCGAGCCAACTCTGACCTCGGCCCTCGCTGCATCACTCTGAGTCCCCATAGTCATCGACGGCAAGGCTATAAATAGATATAAGATGAGATTCGATAAGAATAAGGAAATCGAATCTCAAGGATATGGATCACCAAGGAAGGAATTTAAAGCAAATTGTACTTAGGTCACTTTAGGCGAAGTACCGCACCGTGGGTATGCTGCAGACATACACACACTACGTTACATTGCTTAAGCTACCTACTCCATCATACTAAGGTCATCCTACACTCCGAAAGGTAAAACCTAACGCTCTGATACCAACTTTGTCACGACCCAAAATTGGCCCGTGACGGCTCTAATACTACGCAACGCCCTAAGACGTAACGTAGCAAAAGAAAGCCAAAACCCAGAAGTCTAAACCATAAAAATACGGAAAAGATAATATAAGTTTTGAAACATTTTAAATCGCAACCCAAATTCTTTAAAAGTCTTACTTTTTCTTTAAAATTTTAGCAACACCCCCTTTTTGTAAAAACTAGCCAAGATGAATACAATACAAATATACGACGCCGTAGCGAAGAAATAAGGGCAATAGAGAGAAGCTGTATATAAAAGACAACAAATCCACAATAATATACAAATACGTCCTCACCAAGTCTCTAAGTCCACAATACAATAGTAGATGGAGAGTACAAATACAACGAAGGTACAATAGAAAATACAGATAATCATCTAACCTACCTAAGCAAAACGGTACTATGAGCTGATGCGGTATCTGTGGCAAAAGATAGTAGCTGAATAGCTGAATAGCTGAATAGCCTGCCTCGACTACTCTGGGGAACAACCTGAAACACCTGTGGCACAACGGGGGTGAGTTGCCAACTCGTGAATAGTATAAAACATATCCAGGTAATCGCAGGAATGCACGTACAGCATGAATCTAAGATAAGCGATTATGGTAATAACATGTCATGCAAATGCTGAATAAAGGAGAGTACACTAGCAGGTACAATCAATATGTGAAGCAATAGTAATATGACAATAATATGCAATAACCATGCAGTAGGGATATGAGAATGTAACTATGCAACTATCATAAGGGTACACTAACAGGTACTACCAATATATGAAACTGTGCATAAAATAGCTAAGGGTGAGGTATAGGGTGGAATATGTCATTTCCACGGAAACCTGACATCGTGGCAGGATCACAATCCATCAAGACACTCAAATCCCAAATCCTCAAATCAGCTCCCATACTGGGCTCTCACATCATATAAGTCTCACATCACCTCAATGTACAATATCGAATAGCTCCCCTATATCTCGAATGTACAAATCAACAATCTCATTCATATCCAATATCTAATGTCAATGAATCACCTATATCCAAAGTCGAATCTCAAGGAAGTGTCTAACATCCTAAAGGTAAATACATAGAAATAAGTATGATGGGGGCAATACACATATATTAGCGTCCCATTCCACTAATATTGGTGTAAGGGTATATATAACAACGGCTAAATCCCCTGTTATATATACAAAGGTGTTAAAGAAATATCATGAAAACAGTGTGCCAAGCATCGACACAGAAATCCTGACCACGTATCATACGCTATCCCGAAAGCACGAGTGCCTAGCTCTGACCCTCGCCTTTCGACGTATGCATACGTACGTGACTCCAAGCGGTGTCTCCGTGATCCCCCGCCGAGTCATGGGTACTGTCACCGGTAGGTACTCGCCCGCCTCCAGGCTCAATCGGCAAAATCCATCGATCTTCTTGCCGAGGGGAACCATACCGGGCCCCACCATGTACTCTCATACCGCAACCACACCTCGTATGGAGTATATAATCAGCACCGATAAAACTCATGGTGGACGCGCAAATATCATCTCAAGGAATCCGGGTTCTTCAATGTATGCATAATTTCATGAACTCCCGCGGTTCCCGAATCCAGAAATCATCATGTGAAATCCAAATAACAATGCGCAAATCCAGGAATACATATATGCGATATATCAGAAATACGGGCATATAAATAAGAATATGTAGCTGAAACCAGATGTATGCGAAACCAATAAGGTACAGCTAAATAACATCAGTAACTGTAAATATGCGACATCAGCTGAATATGTGTATAACATACAGGTGTAGCAATGTATAGGTATCTACCTATAAGAACTGATGTCGTATACCCCCTGGGTATAAGAAGAATATGAGTAAGATATCCCCCCCGGTATAAGTAAAATATGTAGAAGGTATACCTGTAGCTGTATCGCAAGGTGTAAATATACCTATCACTAAAGGTATGATACACTATAGGTATACCGATAAGCTAGATGTCATGTGTGATAAGCAATAGTAGCTATAAGGGGTAGTGTGTGACATGGCAATTATTGACGGTGTGTGTGTAGCAAACGATCCGTGCTCGTGCAACATGAACCGTCAATAATATGTGCAGTGTCCTACGGCTGCTAGTCACAGTATAACTATATCAAGGAAATACAGTAAAGGCGCAATTCTACAATGACGTAGAATGTGCGACCGGTATTTGAATCCTAGCCCAGACGCATAACGCCATGCGGGCGATTCCCTGTAGATGTTAAATCTACTCACCTACACTCCATGCTAGGTGAATCCTACCATCTGCTGCCCCTGTAGCCGTGTCCGTAGTTCCTGCCTGCAAACCTGCAAATACGACATGAAAATCATATATAAGCCAAAATATTCCGCGAAACGCGATATCGAACCAAAACGAGAAACTCGCGTCACGAACTAAACGCGCGTGCGCACGATACGCTGAATCGTGTGTGTACGCGTCTAAAACCATCGCGACACGCCACGATACGCTGGATCACAGAACCCACTCACGTATCGCGTGTATCGCGCAAACACAACGGACACCAAAAACGATATATGACCCCAGATTTTCCTACAGGTAAGATATCACAAAACTATACATGCCAAAGACCTAGACAACACAGCAGGAAACCCTACACAAAACCCCAACACCCCAGTCCCCTTCTGGGCCGCAATTGGTGGCCAAAATGAAGAATTTGGCGGCCTGGGTTGGGAATTAGGGGGTCGTGCTCTGGTGGTGGTGTCTAGACCTAGGTATCATGTCCCAGTCTTCTCAATTTCACTCTGTAAGGTCCGGGTCCAAAGCAGCTCTCAGATGTCACAATTATCGCTTTAAAACACCAATTTTGCACAAAAAGGAAAACCTATGGTATTTTAGTGTAATCTGGGGATTTCTCAGTTGAAGTGGCCCTATTAACACTACACTGAGCTAGTTTAACCAACACAATCGAGACTTAACCAAATTTCCACATAAAACACCATAATCTAGCACTAAATTAGCCAATTTAACACTAATCGAGCTAATTAACACACAAGCTACACAACAAGCAATAGGGTTCAGAAAATATACCCTATGCAACCCTAGGAAGCAGGTGAAGAAGTGTGCGGAGCTGCTGCAAGTGCTGGGGCTGCTGCTGCTACAGTTGCTGCCTGCTGTTGCTGATCGTGTTGATGCTGCTGCTGATGGTGCTGCTTGCTGCTGAAGCCTGCTGCTGCTGCTGAAAGCTTCAGGTGAGTGTGTGTGTGTGTGTGTGTGTGTTGATGAAGCTGCTGCTGTTGCTGTCTTCTTGATGCTCTTTGTGCTGCTTCAGCTCTTGTAGTTGTTGCTGATGGTGTTGTTGCTGCTGCTGAACATGAGTGTGTGTGTGTGGGGGTTTGAGAGTGAGGGAATGAGAGCAATGAAGGAAATGAGAGTAATGAGGGAAAATAATTCAAACCCCCCTTCTCACTCTCTCTCACCTCATTAAATGAGGCATGGCAAAGGCCATGATGCCCCATGCCCTCTCTCTCTCTCCTAAAGTCAACCAATAAACATTCCATTTTAATTTCATTTTTCAATTTTAAAACTATCATGACTAATTAGAACCATGACACTTAAACAAATATTAAAACTAGATTAGGGAGAAATGGTTAGTTAACCATGGTTGCTAATCATGGTTTAGCCCCAAAAACAACCCTAGTTTACATGCACAAGTGTGTGTGCGCCTAACAAATTTCTAATAAAATACACAATAAATAGGATAAAATATTTAAAACCTAATTTGGTAAACTTTTTATTAAAAACCACACATTAAAAATATAATTAGCTACAAAACACATTCTAAGGTGTTACAGAAAGCCAAATGAAAAGTGAGTCAACCTCTTCTCATCCCACCTCTCATAATCCAAAATTATGATAACAAGTAATAATAATTGAGTATAATGTGATGGTTCATATCATGACAAATGACAATATCATTTCTTACATTAAATGCAATTTGTGAAGCATCAAGCAAGCACAAGTCAATGCAAACAAATGATAGCTATTGTCATGATGGTGGTCAACAAGTCCAACCTAGTCAACCGGTCAACAAAAGTCAACAAGGTCAACCTTTCAACCCTAACCATGTCACTATCATACTTAATTAATATTTTTGTTAATCATAATTCTAATTCTCATTAGGGTTTATCAAAAGTCAACAGTCAACAACCCTAATGAGAATCCTCTGCCTCTGTCTTTGTCAACCGTGCATACACACCCGTATCCGCGTTTCGGGGAACACGAATACAAACGAGATAAAACCAATCCCAAAACGTATACTAGGATCTGGCTTAAACCAAAGCCCACTAGTAATAACCGCCCGGTCACTCAACGTGCACAAGTGCATGGATGTGACCGAACCCTGTCCATGCGACCGGTCGCAAAACCATGCGACCTCTACTCTTTTTCCAAAAGGCGAATAGCTCTCTGTGTGGGACTCTAAAGACTCGACACTACGCTGGCAGTGGGTTTAACCACAGACCGCAAGCGGCACTAGCTGTGCGTAACGGCCCCCAGGTAGATGCCGATAAGAAGACGGACGAGGTGAAACCCATCTGAACTCCTACTGAGCCTGAATGTGACAATCTCCGTACAGTCCGGTCTGTTCGTCTGATAGATCGCATGGCGGGCCTGGGGGGCGGTAAACGTCAGTCCCCTAATAGCGGTACAAGTCGTGTCGGAGTGTAGCTTAGAACACCCTGAGATAACACTGGTAACCTACCAGTATATCTCGCTTGCCCTGGCCAGGGACTACTTGTGTAATGGCTCTCCTAGACACAGCGCGATGTCAACTCCCAATACCAGGAGAGACGAATCCTGTCTAACCGTCACTGCCTCCAAGTGCTTCAGGACTGCACCCAACTACTACCTGTTTGCACGACTCCTTTGAGCCGTGGTAGGGTAGCAATCAAAGTACCGTGGGAACACACTCAAGGCGAAGTGACAGTGTCAAGTCAGCGGACTAAGCTATACTCATGTCACCTGGGAACTGATAACTGACGATAGGTATAGTACCAACCAATCAGTTTCCGACGGGTCCTGTCCAGTGTACTCGTAACCTAACGAGCACCCGCATACTATCTCAAGTACGACGTACTGACGGCTGTGGGACAGACCGTCTCCCCTGCTGGGATGAGAAGCGCATACGCTAGTCTACTCCGGAGTATCGATGCCTTGTCTCGATAGTCCTACGACTAGGGACCTGTATAAGGATGTGCTTGTGGATTATCCAGCCCCCACGAGTGTGACTGCCATCACAACGCTGGTAATCAAGCAAAGATCCTAAGGGCTCTACTAATATGTATAAGCAATATGCTAAAAGAAACACATGCACATATTAAAGTAGAAACAAACCAAGTAGCATACTACCATTTTGAGCAAGATTATCAATACAAGGTGAATATCCCAAGCTTCCATTAAGTAATATACAAACTAGTATGATACAGTAATGGTCTCTAGGGCATATACTCTAACAATCTCCCTCTTGCACTATGGCCATGTATTGGCGTATCGAAGACCTATCATCTCGATCAGTCGCTCGAACTGAGTCTGGGGCAAGGCCTCGGTGAATGGATCTGCAATGTTATCTTCTGAAGCAACCCTCCGAACCTCGATCTCCTGGCGATCCACGATCTCCCTAATCAGGTGATACCGCCTCAAGATGTGTCTGGATTTCTGATGGGACCTGGGTTCCTTCGCTAAAGCTATAGCCCCGTTGTTGTCGCAATACAGAGGTATTGGATCAACAATGGACGGAACCACCTGAAGTTCCGTTAAGAACTTCCTTATCCAGACGGCTTCTTTTGCGGCATCTGCAGCAGCGATATATTCCGCTTCCATCGTCGAGTCAGCAACGGTTTCCTGTTTGGAACTATTCCAACACACCGCCCCTCTATTGAGGGTAAAGACAAAACCCGACATGGACTTGGAATCATCCTTGTCACTCTGGAAGCTGGAGTCAGCAAAGGCCTCGATCTGGAGGTCTTTTCCGCCATACACCAAGAACACCCCCTTAGTCCGTCTTAGGTACTTGAGAATGTTCTTTACCGCTATCCAGTATTTCTTCCCAGGGTTTGACTGATACCGGCTTACTACACTCAGTGCATAAGCTACATCCGGTCTAGTATACAACATCGCATACATTATAGAGCCTACCGCAGAAGCGTTGGGTATAATAGACATGCGATCCCTTTCTAAATCAGTCTTGGGAGACATCTCTTTGGAGAAGATGATCCCGTGACAAGCCGGTAGATTACCGCACTCGGAATCTTCCATACTGAATCTTTTCGATATGGTGTCGATGTACCTGGACTGCGAAAGTCCCAACATCCTCTTGGATCTATCACGATGGATCCGGATCCCCAGAATGTAATTGGCATCACCCAGGTCTTTCATGGAGAACCCGTGTGACAAGAACCCCTTGACAGATTGTAGCATAGGAATGTCATTTCCTATCAGAAGAATGTCATCCACGTATAGAACGAGGAATACGACAGTTCTTGCTACAAATCTACTATAGATGCATGGTTCATCTGGATTTTTGATAAAGCCAAATTCTTTGACCGTCTCATCAAAACAGATGTTCCAACTCCGCGATGCCTGCTTTAATCCATAGATGGACTTAAGCAACTTGCACACCTTTCCGCTGCTCCCACTCTGAATGAAACCCTTTGGCTGGTCCATATAGACACACTCCTCTAAATTTCCATTTAGAAAAGCAGTCTTTACATCCATCTGCCAAATCTCATAATCGTGGAAGGCAGCAATGGCAAGAAGGATCCGAATGGATTTCAGCATAGCCACTGGAGAAAAGGTTTCGTCATAGTCCAAACCAGGTCTTTGACGAAAACCCTTTGCAACAAGTCTAGCCTTATAGGTCTCAACCTGTCCATCTACACCAATCTTCCTTTTGAAGATCCACTTCCATCCTACGGGTTTTACCCCATCTGGAGCAATGTCCAACGTCCATACTTTGTTGGTGTACATGGACTCCATTTCGGTCCGCATTGCATCCAGCCATTTTACCGAGTCAACGCTCTGAACGGCCTGCTAGAAGCTAGTAGGCTCATCATAATCAATGATGCAATCCTCTCTATCCCCGTCTATGAGAAAACCGTAGTATCTCTCGGGCGGATGAGACAGCCTACTACTCCTGCGGAGCGGCGTAGGAATGTCCTGTTCTTTTGAACCCTCTGGTTCTACTAAGCTCTCAGTAATAGCTCGTGGTTCTGGAATTTCTTTCAGTTCTACTGCGCTCCCACTTATCTGGTTTTCCAAAAACTCAGTTTCCAAGAAGCAGGCATGACGAGAAACAAAAACCTTTTGTTCCTCTTCGCAATAGAAGAAATATCCCTTGGAGTTCTTTGGATATCCCTTGGAGTTCTTTGGATATCCCACGAACTTGCACTGTACTGAGCGTGCCTCGAGTTTTTCCGCATGCTGTTTTTTGACAAAATCCGGACATCCCCATGTCTTAATGTGCTTAAGATAGGGTTTCTTCCCACACCACATCTGATATGGTGTGGTAGGCACAGTCTTAGATGGAACTCGGTTCAAAAGATATGCGGCTGACTCTAGTGCATATCCCCAGAATGATCGCGGTAACTCAGTGTTACTCATCATGGAACGTACCATATCCAATAGGGTCCTGTTCCGTCTCTCCGATACACCGTTGTGTTGCGTAGTGTATGGAGGAGTAAGCTGAGAGAGAATACCATTCTCTTTTAGGTAATCCAGGAACTCGGCACTCAAGTATTCTCCACCTCGATCAGATCTTAGTGTCTTGATACTTTTGCCGGTTTGTTTTTCTACTTCATTCTTATATTCCTGGAATTTTCCAAAGGCTTCGGATTTATGTTTCATTAAGAGACATATCCGTACCTTGAAAAGTCATCCGTAAAAGTTATGAAGTAAGAAAAACCGCTTCGCGCATGTTTAGACATTGGACCGCACACGTCGCTGTGTACGAGTCCCAAGAGCTCGCTCGCTCTTACTCCGTGTCCAGTGAACGGAGTCTTTGTCATCTTTTCTTTGAGACAGGATTGACAAGTTGCATATGATTGATATTGGAATGGATCCAAATATCCTTCTGTATGTAACTTAGTCAATCTTCTCTCATTGATGTGACCCAGTCTACAATGCCATAAGAAAGCCTGATTAGTTTCCAGAGACTTTCTTTTGTGTGTATTCTGGACATTGAAAATCTGTGGTTGGTTTAATACGTATATACCATTGCTTAATGTACCTGACCCAATCAGAACTTGATTAAGGTGAATGTTCACAACATTACTTACAAATGCAAATTCATAACCTTCTTTAGATAATAAAGATACAGAAATGATATTACAAGTTGCATTGGGTACAAAATAGCAATTACGCAAAACCAAAATGTGTCCATCTGACAAGCCCAGGTGATAGTCCCCCACGGACTCAGCATCCATGCCAGCTCCGTTTGCAACTCTGAGGGTCATATCACCTGCCTTCAAAACCCTACGCTTTCTCAGTGCCTGTAAAGAATTACAGATATGAGATCCTGATCCGGTATCCAATACCCAGGAAGTAGAGTTTATTGAAAGACAATTTTCAATAACATACACACCTGAAGCTGAAGCTGCAACTTGCTTCAGATCCTATGTTCTGGCCTTCCAAGCCCTGCAATATTTCTTCCAGTGTCCCTTCTTATGACAATAGAAGCACTCTTCCTTTCCCACAAGCTGCCCCGCTATCTTTGTTGCCTTTGCTTTTCCCTTCGTATCCACTTTACTAACACCGCCCCTTGGTTTGGCGGGGGCTTTCTTCTTCTTTCCCTTGGCTTTTGCCTTGGACTTAGAAGAGGAAGATCCTCCTACAAACAAAGTGGATGTTTCCCTACCTTTCTGTAGGGTGCCCTTTGCACTCCTCAGCATGTTGAGGTGCTCCGGAAGTTCAACTTCTTTTCCTTGCAAGTTGAAGTTCAGGATGAACTGGGCGAAAGTGGAAGGAAGGGACTGGAGAATCAAGTCCGTATAGAGCTCGTTCTCTAACGTGGTCCCAAGGTCCACGAGCTCCTCAATGAAGCCAATCATCTTAAGCACGTGTTCCGCTACCGATGATCCGATGGCTAACCTTGCCGAAAATAGCTTCTTCGACACTTCGTATCTTGCGATACGAGATTGCTCTCCATACAGTTCTTTTGTATGGAGAAATATGGATTCGAGGTCCATATTCTCGTGCCTCCTCTGATGTTCATTGTCCATAGAGGCAAGCACGAGGCACTTGGCCTTCGCGCAATCGATCTCCCAAGTCTTACGGATTTCCTTATCCGCGACGCTGGAGGTGGGACCTGGGACAGGGGGAGCTTTGGTGGTAAGAAGATACCCCAGCTTATCGTAAGTGATTGACATTTTGACATTCCTGAGCCAATCTTTGTAGTTTGGCCCTGTTAGTATGTTTTTATCTAGAACTAACTTAAGTCCAGTCATGTCGATTGGTCGCTGCAATTAGGAGAGAGAGAAGAAACACTCAGCATGATGCTCTTGCAAGTTTAGAGTGGTTTTTAGTTTGTCTAAACAGGATGGCTCCCACTGTATCTCAAATTCCTTCTCAAACCAAAAAGGGAGAATTAGTCAGAATCAATCTCACCGTACAATACTTGCTTAACCGTTCAGCCAGGCTAGTGTCGGTACTTCGAGGGAGGTTTTCCAACGCTTTCGCGAAGTTCCTTAATTAAATAACCTCTTTTCCCTAGGGGCGTAGCCCCGCTAACACCTTTCTAGACACCTACTTGGTTTATAGCATTGATCGTTTAATGAGAAATTTCCCGAGGAGTAGCATATACTCATAGTAGGATCGGGATCCAAAAATCATCGCGTGACAAAACTGAAGGAATCCTACCAGAATCATCACACTCCAAATGGTATGCAACACTAGCAAGTTTCAGTTCTTTTGAAACTCCCGATGTGGATTTTTGCCCCATGCTCTTATGACCTTGACTTTGGCCAACAAATCATAAGTCACATGTCAAGTTCTACCCGTCATTCTCCAGGTTAATTTGAACCCACCTGTACCTACCCTTGACTTTGGCCAACAAGGAGGTACGACTGTCCCAAACCAACGCATCTATCTATGCTACACATGAATACCCAATAGCTACCAATCACTATGCTTTGACTTTGGCCAACAAACACAGCTTGAATACTATTGACTATTCATGTGAAACGACGGAGGTCTACGAATGGTTTTGGCGAAACCGTGAACGTAGTGAACTTGATATAATCGATGGAATGAGATAGCTTTTAAAAGGAGTGGCTCAAGCTCCGCATTTAAAAGTTGGTTTTTGAAAAGAACCGAGTGGTTTTTGAAAAGAACCGAGTGGTTTTTGAAAGTGTTCCAACGACTTTACTTTGGTTTATTTTCTTACATTAATTTTAATGCGTCCCATCTTTTAATCCTACCATTATAGAAAACAACCAAAATATGACGTACGCTTATGCCATCCGCATTCGCCACGGGACCCCGTCATTACCCGTTAGGTTACTTAACTAACGACAGAGCGGGGGCTGGACTAGCGCGGATGCAAAACATAAGCAACGCCTAAATAGTTATCATATATAGATATATTGCAATGATAGCCATTTCAGATCACAGATCAACACATTGGATATACTAGGAATCTGCAATTCATACGAGCCTGTAACGAAAAGCGGATTACACGGTCGCGGTGAATAGCCAATACCCCACCCTAGACCCCTACGGGTGTGGCAAACTACCTGCCAAATATCCGAAGAGGAGCAACCTTCCTCAACGACGTGAGTAGGCCACTCGGCACTTCGAGATACCCGGTAGTTTGTGCACCCTACCTTGGGTCTATCCTAGGAGCAAAAACAGTAAAAAGAAATTATACAATGACGACTACAACCCCGACCCGGTTGTGCGGCCATACAAATAATATTACATCAATTTACATATTACATGAATTGAAAGAAAAGAAAACTCTCATCTCACAACCCCCGGCTATTCACCCGCGACAATCTAATGAGTTCATATACACATACCATCAACATTACAGATCACAGATATGTATAACCCCCACTAATCGACGTATAGCGATTAGCAGACGTTCAATACATATAATACAGCACAGATATAAACCCGTTAGCTTTAGTCTACTAGAAGTTCGATCAAAATACGGTTTTTTAAGCCCCAAAAACAAATTTTGCTTTCTGGAAAATCTGGGCAGAAAAAACATATTGTAAAAATCCTAAAACAACCCCAGAAACACTCTGCAAGAAAATTTTTCCACGGCGACTTGACCGGTTCGTTGGACCAATTTTCTTGGGTGTCTTAACAAAAGCCTGAGCCGATTTTTCATGTATGATTTATTACTTTTTGAACAGAGGGAAAAATCGGCAGAAACCATATTATTCGGGTGTGTTTCGTGATATTTTCTCCGATCGAACTTCTACTTACTTTGCTAACATGTTAGATAGTGTTTAACTAGGCTCTGATACCACTGTAAGTCCATGCTACCCTTCCCCGGTACTTACGGGGTTGCGGAATTGGTGAAAAACGATTTTTGATAGGATGGTAACATGGACTCATAATACGGATCTTTGTTAAACAACTAGCTAACAACCTAACTTGGAGTTTTATCTACTCGGTTAGGGGGTTATACCTTTCTTGAACTCCTTCGTCTTCAACTCTTGTGGTGTACGGACCGGCCTCCCCTCGTCGTTTTCTCGCGCCGAAGATGGATCCACCCGAAAGCTTTTACCTTTTGGCTTCTTCTTTGAACTTGAAGAAACTAGAACACTTGGCTTGCTAGGCCTTATGAACTAGGATGAGTAGAGGAGTGTTTTGGTGTTTTTATCTCTAGGCAATGGTTCTCAACTCATGAGAGGGAGTTGCCTTGAGCAAGAGAGAGCAAGAGGAAGAGGGAGAGCTTGAGAATGGGAGAGCTCAAGAGAGAGAAAGCCAAATGAAAAGTGAGTCAACCTCTTCTCATCTCACCTCTCATAATCCAAAATTATGATAACAAGTAATAATAATTGAGTATAATGTGATGGTTGATATCATGATAAATGACAATATCATTTCTTGCATTAAATGCAATTTGTGAAGCATCAAGCAAGCACAAGTCAATGCAAACAATGATAGCCATTGTCATGATGGTGGTCAACAAGTCCAACCTAGTCAACCGGTCAACAAAAGTCAACAAGTCAACAAGGTCAACCTTTCAACCCTAACCATGTCACTATAATACTTAATTAATATTATTGTTAATCATAATTCTAATTCTCATTAGCGTTTAGCAAAAGTCAACAGTCAACAACCCTAATGAGAATCCTCTGCCTCTGTCTCTGTCAACCGTGCATACACACCTGTATCCGCGTTCCGGGGAACACGAATACAAACGAGATAAAACCAATCCCAAAACATATACTAAGATCTGGCTTAAACCAAAGCCCACTAGTAATAACCGCCCGGTCACTCAACATGCACAAGTGCACGGATGTGACCGAACCCTGTCGCAAAACCATGCGACCGGTCGCAAAACCATGCGATCGGTCGCAAAATCATGCGACCTCTACTCTTTTGCCTAAAGGCGAATAGCTCTCTGTGTGGGACTCTAAAGACTCGACACTACGCTGGCAGTGGGTTTAACCACAGACCGCAAGCGGCACTAGCTGTGCGTAACGGCCCCCAGGTAGATGCCGATAAGAAGATGGACGAGGTGAAACCGATCTGAACTCCTACTGAGCCTGAATGTGACAATCTCCGTACAGTCCGGTCTGTTTGTCTGATACATCGCATGGCGGGCCTAGGGTGGCGGTAAACGTCAGTCCCCTAATAGCGGTACAAGTCGTGTCGGAGTGTAGCCTAGAACAACCTGAGATAACACTGGTAACCTACCAGTATATCTCGTTTGCCCTGGCCAGGGACTACTTGTGTAATGGCTCTCCTAGACACAGTGCGATGTCAACCCCCAATACCGGGAGAGACGAATCCTGTCTAACCGTCACTGCCTCCAAGTGCTTCGGGACTGCACCCAACTACTACCTGTTTGCACGACTCCTTTGAGCCGTGGTAGGGTAGCAATCAAAGTACAGTGGGAAACACACTCAAGGCGAAGTGACAGTGTCAAGTCAGCGGACTAAGCTGTACTCATGTCACCTGGGAACTGATAACTGACGATAGGTATAGTACCAACCAATCAGTTCCCGACGAGTCCTGTCCAGTGTACTCGTAACCTAACGAGCACCTGCATACTATCTCAAGTACGACGTACTGACGGCTGTGGGACAGACCGTCTCCCCTGCTGGGATGAGAAGCGCATACGCTAGTCTACTCCGGAGTATCGATGCCCTGTCTCGATAGTCCTACGACTAGGGACCTGTATAAGGATGTGCTTGTGGATTATCCAGCCCCCACGAGTGTGACTGCCATCACAACGCTGGTAATCAAGCAAAGATCTTAAGGGCTCTACTAATATGTATAAGCAATATGCTAAAAGAAACACATGCACATATAAAAGTAGAAACAAACCAAGTAGCATACTACCATTTTGAGCAAGATTGTCAATACAAGGTGAATATCCTAAGCTTCCATTAAGTAATATACAAACTAGTATGATACAGTAATGGCCTCTAGGGCATATACACTAACACTCCGTGTGCGGTATCGGCCCTCGGCCCTGGCAGTACGGATCATCCCGCATCCCTTTCTCGGCTCTGGTCAGTCTCCTCCGGATAACCGCCAGGTCCAACCAATCACCGGTAGGTACTCGCCCACCTCCAGGCTCAATCGGCAAAGTCCATCGATCATCTTGCCGAGGGGAACCATACCGGGTCCACCACGAACCCGCAAACGGATCATCCACTCCACGAATCGGGTTTCAAGCACACGTCTCAGCACCGAGAAAACGCGTGGTGGACGCACCAAAATATCATATCACGAGGAACCGGGTTTTCAAATAGTGCATCTTTTCTTAAATAATTCCACGGTCCCCAAAACCAGAAATCACATAAAAATCCAACTCATTAAATCACATAAAAATCCAACACTAATGAGTAGATCAAATACGATATGCTATGTACATCAAGTCATAATATAGGTACAAGGGAGAAACCGCTTTTCTTAAGATAGTTTCAGTTTTCAAGACAGCATGCGGCTTCCAATTTCTATGAAAATCATATCGAATCATATGTGAAATGAACTACAGTATAATGATCATGGCAATTCTACAGTGAGTGTGTCATGGCAATTACTAACGGTGTGTGTGTAACATATAGATTAGTGCTCGTGCAACATGTACCGTTAGTAATAGTGCGGTGTTCTATAAATTCTAAGTTTTCATACATATAGCAGGGAATGCAGTATGCAACAACAGTATCCATGAATAGTCAATGTAGGTAAATGCAATATGTAGCTATAAAGTCCTATCAGCCCTGACGCATAACGCCATGCGGGCGATATCCCCGTAGATGTTAATCTACTCACCGAAGTCTCGCGCTAAGTGTAGCCGACGACTTGCTTCCCCTTCTTCGCAGCGTCCGTCTCACTCGCCTGCGAACCTAGAATTACACAATATATCACACATAAGCTCAAATCTACCAAAAACGCAATATTAAGGTCAAACTAGAAACCCGCGTTGCAAACCAAGCGCGCGTGTGCGCGATACGCTAAAACGTGTGATTACGCTCCTGAAGCTATCCTGACGCGTCGCGATACGCAGCACAACCCAAAACCACACACGTATCACGTGTGTCGCGAAGATTTAAAATACAGAAAATAGGGTAATAGGTCCCAGATTTTAATACAGAAAGATTTTTATAAAATTAAATATACCAAAACACTCCAAATACCAGCAGACACCAACCACCAAAACCCCAACCCACAATTCTCCCATCTGGCCGCAATTTGCGGCCAGAATGAGTTTTTCGGTGGCCTGGGTAGGGGGGTGGGCTCCCGGGTTTGGTGTGTGCACTCTATACCCCATACACAAGCTACAGTAAATACAATTTTATTCTGAAACACCCCGTGTAGTAGCAGTTTCAATAGAACCCAATTTCAAGTTAAAAATCACACCTTTGCACTAAAATGATACTTTAGGGTATATTTGTGAAATCTGAAACAAACCCAAGTCTAAAACTACACTAATATCACATTACCAAGCTAATCAAGCCATAAAAAGTTAATTTTTATCACAACCTCACTAAATCCCTTTATATAGCACAAAACATGCATAAAATGTGATATTTTGCTAGAAATACTACAAGTTATGTAAAAGGGGTGCTAAGGGTGAGTTAATACCTTCAAAACACCTTATGAAACACCAAAAATCCCTGCTTTTTCCTCAAGTGTGCAGATCCACCACCAAACACCTCAAAAGCTCATTTTTTCCCATGGTTTGTGAAGGAAAAGTGTTGATTTGAGTAGGGTTTTATGTAGGGATCAAAAGGAAGTGAAAAGAGAAGAAGAGAAGAAGAAGAAGTTGTTGTTTTTGCTGGAAATTCTGCAGGAATTTCTGAATGAGGAGAAGAGAGAGAGAAGAGAAGAAAAATGGGGTCAAAAGGTCAACTTCTCACCTAACACCATACCTCATTTGTTTAATTGAAAATTTTGAATTATAAAAGGGTTTTGACTTGTTTTGAAATGGTGGGGATAAATTATCTACCATGCATCAAATGAAGAGGGTTAACATGATACATTTTCTCATCTAGCCTCAAAATGCTAAGTGTGCATGTGTGCACTTAACACAAATTTCTCACTTAGGGTAACATGACTAAAATAGTTAATAACCCTACAATTATATAAACACTTCACAATACAATTTAGCACTAACCAAGAAGGAAAAATAAGATATCCGTTTTTGAAAAACACGCAGACTAGCTAAATAACGAGAAAACATCCTAAACAAATTTCAAGGCGTTACACCGTATCACTACGAATATCCACAGTTATTTGGATACTCCATCGTATGGTTATATACGAACTCGAAAGGAACTTGTTTCAGTTCGGGGATGGATTCTGGTTCAGGAGAAATAGGAATAAGGTTTTATTCAGATGTCTTTTATCCTCACCTTCTCTCAGGTTGCGAGTGCTCCTAGGATTAGGACAGTACACCCATTATATTTATTGGATAGTCTTCTTCCAAACCATAGGCTGATGCCGAACGGTAGGGAAGGTAGAAAACCATTTGGCCTAAAGGGGTGTACAGAAGGTAACGACTAAAGACATATAAAGGGATTTGGAGAGATGGAAAAGAATTATACGGTTACAGTTGCGAATTTGATAATAGAAGAGGCATTACTAGGAATACCCGGATACCCCTACGAAACATTTCAATGTTTCAGTATTCACTGTGTACTGTTAAAAGAAAACTGATTTCCCAATTAGACACTTGCTTCAGGGTATGTATTTACCAGGTATGATTCTCACATCTGTATGGTTTTACAGATGATGAGTGAGAGTAAGTTATTGGGAATTGGGTGATCATCCTCATTATATCGGGATTCGTTGTAATTGGTGATATTTGAGGAAATCGCCTGGGCTGTTTGCCGGACGACAAATATTTGGTTTTGAATATCCGCTGTTATGCACCAGTTTCAAATTGATATATCTATACGTCTATTTTTATAGAGTGAGATATACTATTTTGAAATTATGTCTATGACATTTACCTATATCAGTGGATGGTTAGGTAAGGAGCATTAAACAGCGGTGTAATTCTTCTTAACCATAAGTACAGTTTTCAACCTACGACACACAGGGAATGAGTTATCAGACTCAAGGGACTTATACAGAGTATTGTATGTTGTCCAGTGTCCATTAGGACAGACGGGTTGGTCTTCGTACTATATTCGGTTTACTTATGACTTCTCCAGTTTTTAGACATGTGTTTCATAGAAATGCAGGGTCTGAGTTTTGAGACGTTATAGGTATAAGAATAGAGTAGAGAACCAGGTATTGCAATTATCAGGATTCTTCAAGATGATCGAAGATGTAGATACTTGTGTGTGGTATTCAGTTGATAGTAATGGTTTTAAGAGATCTTGCTTCTCTTTCAGGTTACTCATAATTGGAAGCACTCCTAAGTTGAGTAACGCTGATCGGCCTCTTTCCATTTAGTTGACATGCACTGGAGACAGTTGCATGATTTGAATCTGGTTCCAATTAATGCCTCTGTTTCTATATTGGATATAGAACGGTTCATATCTTAACGATGTTAAGGTACGGGGAGTTGTCCGGCTTATGCTTAAAACCAAACTCTGGATAACTCAAGGCACGTTTCTGTAATGGCTGTTTGTGGGTTGACCCAGGCTATGACGAGGGATGACTTTCTACCATCTGGAAGATCAATAGTGATATTGTTCTTAACTCGCCACAGTTTTAATAAAAATGGATTTTTTTCTTCAGAAAACAGAAGTGGGAGTATGGTAGAACTGGAAGTGATTCCAGAACCGCAAACGATTACTGAAAATTTGATAAGAACCTAAAGATTCAATCTGGTTTGACATTCCATTGGCCACTCGGCAGATAAGGTGGGTAATCTCAGGCACCCGAGAGGTACTCCGGTAGCCTCAAGGACGGTGGCAGGGAGGTTCTTGTTTACCCAGACTTGCCATTGCTGTTGTTCCAGACTATGAGACCCGGCAGGAGGATGAGTATTGCGTCGTTCTGAACTAGCTTTAGAAGTGTATGTCTATATGACTCTGCTAGAGGGTTGTCGTAGTCAGTGGGAGCAGCAGAAGCATAGTGGACAAGTGGCTTATGTCTATTTATAGACTAAAGAAGATATAGCGGAGATAGATCATCTATTTCTGATGTGACAGTCATAGGTTTGACTTTATCAGAATAGGGGATGGATCTGTTAAGAAGGTAGTAGGGTGTGATGCCCTGGTATTTGGATGACATACACAGAGTAGGAAGTGAAATTCCTATACTACGGTCGGTTATACTTTGGTTGTCACAAAGTGGTTTCTCCACAAATGATATAGATTTAATATCAGACATTCTGGTTACTAGATCTATGGTTTTAGATCTAGATTTGGGAAGTGTCCCAATCTGGGTACTTAGACAGTATTCTAAAGGTATTTTAGAATGGACGACTCCTGGCATGGTAGTGTACCTGCAGGTGATGGAGTCACCATCTCTAAAGGTGTTTTATAGACTAAAGGGGAGAGGGATGTGCATTATTGGCAGATCACTTGCTTAGGCAATTGAGTTGATCATGAGATGTCAAGTACCATACCAGATGTTGTTTTTGCATGAGATGCAATATGTTGATATTGATCCAATCCTGGAGAAACGATCAGAAGCAGTTTTAGAACATAAGTGGATGTTCTAGGGATATGATAACGGCATCCTCCTTCGGGAGACAGTTATCATTCCAGGCTTCCAGGATGACCTGGATGACAGAGTGACTGTCAGAGTTATATTTTCCCTCTGACGAGGGGCAGTATTTTGGACAGGTGGTCCAAGCGGATATTGAGGGAAGCATGGCGCAGGATACTGATTGGTTTCAGTTGACGATACAGTCTAAGAAGCTTGGATTTGGAGTTCACTTATGAACTAGGTCCCATCAGACATCCAAACATATTCTAAGACAGGTATTGCTCATTTCGGGAGATGGGTTTCTACGCGAACTTAAGATAAAGAGAGACATAGAAAGAAACATCACAGCGGATCCACTCACTGAGGCTATTCCTCGAATGCAATAGTTTCGCAAACGAGCTTTGTGAGACTGACTAGTAGAGGAGTTGGGTGTTCGGTATCACACGGGCTGTGAGTATGCGACATCGCAATAATTAGCCTTGAGTGCAAGTGGGAGATTGTTGGAGATAGTGCCCTCAGAGTCAATTATTGGATCACAGGCACGTGATTGCAATGATTGAGGGATGACCTATACCGGTAGGACAGTCTTACTTAAGATGATAGTATGCTAACTGGTTTATCTTTATCATCGTGTACTGTTTTAGGTGACCTTACAGGTCGCTATTACACGTTGATAGAGCCCCTAGGATTCTTGCTTGACTGCCAGCAGTATGAGGGCGATCATATACATTGGAGCTGGGGATTATAAGAACATCCTTAAAAGGTCCCTAGTCGTAGGAGTTTCGAGACATAGCATCGATACTCCAGAGTAGACTAGTGTATACAGTCGAGACCCCGACGAGGGGCGGTGGCCGGTCTCACAAGCCACTGGTGTCAGTTGGTTCACCTAAGATGTATACATGTGCTCATTGGGTTATGAGTACACCGGACATGACTCGCCGGGGGGAACATGCTAGTTGGTCTTATACCTGACGTCAGATAGAAGTTCCCTGGTGACATGTGTATAGGTTAGTTCATCGACCTGAGATCGTCATTTGTCTCGTGTGAGTTCCTACTGTACTTTGATTACTACCCTACCACGCTCAACGGAGTTGTGCAAACAGATTTTAGTTGGGTGCAGTCCTGAGCCACATTGAGGCAGTGAGTGGATCTGCAGGGGTTCGTCTCTCCCGGTATTGGTGGTGAGGTCGCGCTGTGTCTAGGAGAGCCATTACACGAAGTCCTTGGCCAAGGCAGGAGATTTACTGGTAGGTATTCCAGTAGTATCACAGGGTGTTCTGGGCTACACTCCGACACGACTTGTACCGCTTTTGGGGGTCTGACTTTTATCAACCCCCTAGGCCCGCCATGCGATGCTCATAAACGAACGGACCGGACTGTACGGATATTGTCACTGACAGGCTCAGTAGGGTGTCAGAATGAGTTCGCTCATCGACGTCCCTTTTGTTCAATACCTGGTAGCCCGTTACGTATGGCTAATACCTCTGACGTGCTAGTGGTTAAATCCACAGCCAAAGTATTGACGAGTCTTTAGAGTCCCCCACAGAAAGTTTCTCAAGTTTTGGGCGAAACGCTGTAGAAGCTGTATGGAGATATTGCAGGGTTCGATCAGATACGTGCGGTATTGCACGGATCGTGATCGGACGGATAATACTAGCGGGCTTTGGTTTAAGCCGGATCCTAGTATTATACAGTGTAGATTTTGTCTCTTTGCATTTGTATTCAGTGGGAATACAAATGCGGGTATGTATATACAGTCGCGGGGTTTTCCTGTAATTTATTACGGGATCAGTTTTCTGAAGTTGCCAGTTTGCATTCCATTTCGGCCAGTTTTCCTTTGTTCCTTCACGGCCGGATTTTTCTGATGGAGGGGATAATTTGCAAGTTTGCAAATTAGCTAAGTGGAGGGGTTTATTTGTTATTGAGGGATTATGATATTTCTAGCATCATTAGATTCCTTTTGCTTCATGATGGCTAGCATTTATGGTGATGGATTATGAAGGGATTGATTTGGAAAATGGTGTGACCATTTTTCTTCTCATTATCATACATTTTCTTCTCTTGCAAAAATAGATTCCTTTTTCCCTCCACCATGAGAAGGGTCGGCCACTTCATGAGATGAGAGAGGATTCATTTTCTTGTGGTGGGAAATTTTTGATTCATCTCACATTTTTGGCTTGCAACAAAACACACCATCATTCTCCAAAGTTCATTCCACCTCCATCAATGGCAACTTCAATTACCCCATTGAGACAAACATTCCACACTTATCCTACAGCATCCTTGGGCATGTCGGCTCGCCAACTTCGTGCCCGAGTTGCCTCGGTCCAGAGGTGGGAGCCCGTAAAAGAACCTGGCGATGTGGTGCCCGTTCCGACGAGGAGCTGAAAACCGGAGATTCCGCGAGGAGATCGGAGTGGAGGCCGAAGACCGAAGGACACGGATCGCTTGGTATAGCTTCCTTCCCATTTTCTAGTTTGCTAGAGTTAGGTTAATGGCCCGATCCGGGATTTTAGTGCGCGGTGGTGCCGGTTTTAAAGTTAAAGAAAAGTTTCGTTTCTGCATTACGGCGTCGGATTGACGGCCGGGGAGCTGCCGTGCACTTACACGTACAGCTAGTGCCACTGACGTGCTTGTGGTTAAACCCACTGTCAGCGTATTGACGAGTCTTTAGAGTCCCATACAGAGGGTTTTCCTGCTTCGGGCAAAACGTTGTAGAGGCCGTATGGTTTTATGGAAGGGTTCGATCATATACGTTCACTTGTGCACGGATCATGATTCGGACGGATAATACTAGTGGGATTTGGTTTAAGCCGGATCTTAGTATTATATTGTTGGATTATTTTCGTCTCGTTGTATTCGTATTCTTTCGGAATGCGGATATGGGTATGTATATACGGATGAGGGGTATTCTTGTAATTCTATTACAAGATTACTTTATAAGATGCCATCTTTTTTTGGATTAAATCATTTTAGGTTAAATGGTTTGTGAGTGGAAGTGTGAGTTATTGATTCATACATGTCCACATGGGTGTGACTCATGGAGGCATGTTGTGTGTTTTGTAGTATTGTGAGATATTTGTTCTTGGGTTGTTTTTCTTGAGTTTCTTATTATTATTGATATAACACTCACTCTCACAATTTTCATAACACACAAGGGGAAAAGGCAGCCACATATTTTCTTCACTTGCCAAAGCTTTGCTTCACACTTTCCTCTCTTGGTATCTTCTTCAACCTCCACCCTATATGTCTCATGTGTTGAGAAACCTAGGGTGTATTGAGACAAAGTAATCACACACACTCTCTACTTCATCTTGGCTATCTAGGTTAGCAAACTAGATACTCGAGTTGTTTCGGTTTTGAGGTCGGAGCCCGTATTACAAACTCTTGAGGTGGATCGTCTTCAATGGGGGAGACCGGAGATCAAACTTGATCAAAGAAGCCGCGAGGAGGTTGGGACAAAGGCTGAAGACCGAAGGACATAGATCATTCGGTATAACCTCTCTAAACTCCTTTTCATATAGCTAGTGTAGGGTTAATGGTCGATCCGTTGATTAGGGTTCCGTTAGCGCCGATTTTTTTTATAGTTTCTGTTCCGCATTTGGCCACGGATTGATGGCCGGGGCGCTGGCGTAACCCAACATCCTACACAAAGGGTTTCCCTGGTTCAGGCGAAACGATGTAGAGGCCGTATGGTTTTACGTGCTCTTCTTATCACAAAAGTTCTCTATGAAAGATCTAGGTGATGCCTCCTACATTCTGGGGATAAAGATCTATAGAGATAGATCTAAACGGATGTTGAGATTGTCCCAATCCAGATACATTGACACAATACTAAAGAGATTTAGTATGGAAGATTCTAAGCATGGTAATATAACCGCTTGTTCAGGAATCACCCTCTCCAAAGAGATGTCTCCCAATACTGATTTGGAGAGGTCACGCATGACAGTGATACCCCATGCTTCTGCAGTTGGGTCTATCATGTATGCGATATTATGTACCAGACCAGATGTGGCTTACACACTAGGTGTAGTGAGTAGGTATCAATCAGATCTTAGGGAAAAAGTACTGGACAGTTGTGAAGAACATTCTTAAGTACTTAAGAAGGACTAAAGAAATGTTCTTGGTATATGGTAACGGAGAACTCCAGGTGAAGTCCTTTACCGATTCAAGCTTCCAGAGTGATAAGGATGACAGTAAGTCGGTCTCGGGTTTTGTCTTCACCTCAACGGAGGGGCGGTATGTTGGAAGAGTTCCAAGCAAGATACCGTAGCAGACTCGACGATAGAGGCTGAATACATCGCTGCCAACGATGCTGCCAAAGAGGCTGTCTGGATGAAGAAGTTCATTGCTGAACTTGGTGTGTTTCCATCCATTGAGCATCCAATACCTTTGTATTGTGATAATAATGGAGCTGTGGCTTTGGTCAAGGAACTCCGGTCTCATCAGCGATCCAGACATATTTTTAGGCGGTATCACCTGATCCGGAAGATAGTAGATTGCCGGGAGATCGAGGTCAGGAGAGTTGACACGAAGGGCAACACAGCGGATCCACTCACGAAGGCCCTCCCCCAGACGCAGTTTGAGAGACTTTTTGGGATGTGGGGTATGAAATACTACAACAACTGGCCTTAGTACAGTTAGGAGATTGTTAGGAATATGTATGCCCTAGAGGCCATTATTGTATGATATAGTGGATGCTTGGACATATATATAGAGGACTTTCTTGCTCGACATGATAGTATGCTATCTGGTTGCTCTTTATCTTAACATGTATACTTGTATTATTATACCGTCTCTCTGATACATGTTGATAAAGCCCTTCGGATGTTTGCTTGACTACCAGGACTATGATGTGGATCATACTACTGGGACTTGTGTAGTCCACAAGCACATCCTTTAACTGTTCCAAGTCGAGAAAGTATCGAGATAGAGCATCGATATTGCAGAGTAGACTAGTGTGTACGTTTCTTGACCTTGTAGGGGGCGATGGTTGATCCCATAACCATTGGTGTTTGACATCAAAGATTGTACACATGTGCTCATTAGAGAATGAGTACACCGAACAGGACTCGCCAAGAACTCCTAGATGGTATTATACCTATCGTTGGATAGCAGTTCTCTGGTGATACTGGTACATGTTAGTCTGTAGACCCGAGATCGTCATAGTTTCCAGTGTGGTTCCCACTGTGCTTTGATTTCCTCCCTACCACAGCTTAAAGGAGTCGTGCAAACAGGTGGATTTTGGGTACAGTCCCGAGTCACATGGATGCAGTGAGCGATAGGAGGGGTTTCGTCTCTCCCGGTATAGGGAGTTAATGTTGCGCTATGCTCGATTGGCTATAAAAGCAGGTCCCTGGCCAGGGCTGATGAGATTTACTGGTAAGTGTTATCAGTAGTTTCTCGAACCGTTATGAGACATACATTGGCATGACTTATCAAGTTACTGGGGTTTGACGATTCCACCCCTAGACTCGATATGTGGCATATCAGACGAAGAGATCGGGCTGTATGGTAAGTGTTACTTATAGGCTTCATGGGAGTTTGGACAAGTTTGCTTGTTGATTTTCTAATCGCTCAATACCTGGGTAGCCGTTACGTCCAGCTACTACCGCTGACGGCTTGTGGGTAACTGATGTGATCATTACCTACTACTGGCGTATTGACGAGTCTTTAGAGTCCCACACAGAGGTTACATAGTTCAAGCGAAACAAAATAGGGCACATATGCTGATATGTGTGGGAGCCCGATTAAATACGAGTATATGATACTGTATTCTAATCTGGCGATATTTGATATCGGTTAGGTTATATGTGATATAACTGGATTATTGAATCAAATGTTGATTTGATAATGTGATATACAGATAAATGATATTAGTCGGTTATATGTGATATAACCGGATTATTAAATCAAGTGTTGATTTAATAATTTGATATATATTTATATTTGATATAATTATATATTAATTAATATTAAGCTCACTTAAAGTTTATATTCTTATAATATATATATATATATATATATATATATATTAGGATTATCTATTTTGTGAAAATGGATAAATGAGGTGGAAAATGAGGAGATATTTTAGGCATGGTTGTGAAGCATGATTCATATATTATTTTATTGGTTTGGCTTCACTATTACAGCATGGTGAATATTTTCTATGTGAAAATATTTATGCTTCAATGAGTGAAGATTATATGTGAGCCATTCTTCATTACTCACTTGCATGCTAGCTCATTCTCTTAGCACTCTCCATTTTCATCTTCTTCCTCCTCCAAATCCTAACCCTCACATGAGTTGTAAACCCTAGGACCTGTGAGAATTCTTAGTGAACTAAAACACCTACTTCATCATCCTACTCTAGATTAGCCATTTGGATTATGGTGTTTCCTTCACTAATGTATGATTAGTGAAGAGATAGGTAGACCTAGAGAAGCTTCAAGGTGGATCATCTTCGGCCTTGAAGATCGCGAAGCAAGCTCGTGCATGTTGGAGATAGTGCCCTCAGAGTTAATTATTGGATCACAGGCACGTGATTGCAATGATTGAGGGAGGATCTATCCCGGTAGGACAGTCTTACTCGAGATGATAGTATGATATCTGGTTTACCTTTATCATCGTATACTGCTTTAGGTGACCTTACAGGTCACTATTGCACGTTGATAGAGCCCCTAGGATTTTTGCTTGACCACCAGCAGTATGAGGGCGATCATATACGTGGGAGCTGGTAGTCTATAAGCACATCCTTAAAAGGTCCCTAGTCGTAGGAGTTTCGAGACAGGGCATCGATACTCCAGAGTAGACTAGTGTATACAGTCGAGACCCCGACGAGGGGCGGTGGCCGGTCTCACAAGCCACTGGTGTCAGTTGGTTCACCTAAGATGTATACAGGTGCTCATTGGGTTATGAGTACACCGGACAGGACTCGCCGGGAACATGCTAGTTGGTCTTATACCTGACGTCAGATAGCAGTTCCCTGGTGACATGTGTACAGGTTAGTTCATCGACCTGGGGATCGTCATTTGTCTCGTGTGAGTTCCCACTGTACTTTGATTACTACCCTACCACGCTCAAAGGAGACGTGCAAACAGGTTTTAGTTGGGTACAGTCCCGAGCCACATGGAGGCAGTGAGCGGATCTTCAGGGGTTCGTCTCTCCCGGTATTGGGGGTGAGGTCGCGCTGTGTCTAGGAGAGCCATTACACGAAGCCCTCGGCCGAGGCATGAGATTTACTAGTAGGTATTCCAGTAGTATCTCAGGGTGTTCTGGGCTACACTCCGACACGACTTGTACCGCTTTTGGGGGTCTGACTTTTACCAACCCCCTAGGCCCGCCATGCGATGCTCATAGACGAACGGACCGGACTGTACGGATATTGTCACTGACAGGCTCAGTAGGGTGTCAGGATGAGTTCGCTCATCGACGTCGCTTTTGGTCAATACCTGGTAGCCCGTTACGTATTGGCTTATACATCTGACGTGCTAGTGGTTAAATCCACAACCAAGGTGTTGACGAGTCTTTAGAGTCCCCCACATTCAGTTACTCAAGCTTTCGGGCGAAAAGCTGTAGATGCCGTATGGAGATATGGTAAGGTCCGATCAGATACGTGCGGTATTGCACGGATCAGGATCGGACAGTTTGTACTATAGGCCGTATGGATATATGGCAGGGTTCGATCAGATACGTGCGGTATTGCACGGATCAGGATCGAACAGATATTACTAGCCGGCTTTGGTTTAAGCCGGATCCTAGTATAGTACAGTGTAGAATTTGTCTCATTGCATTTGTATTTCGGTCGGAATACAAATGCGGGTGTGTATACACAGTATCGGGGTTTTCCTGTAATTTATTACGGGACCAGTTTTCTGGAGTTGCCAGTTTGCTTTCCGTTTCGGCCATTTTCATTTGTATTTTTCAAATGGCCGAAGATTGGTGGAGGAGGGCTTATTTGCAATTGTGCAAATAAGCATTTGTGGAGGGAGGTGATTGCATATTGTTATATCATGATAGCTCTTCTTTGACTTCTTGACTTCTTCATGATGGCTTGACTTTTTGAAGTCATCATGCTTGATAATGATGGCTTGACCATTTGGTGTCATCATGTTTGAGATGATGGATTATGATGGTGGAGTGTTGGTCTTTGTTGGTTATCATGCTTGTTGATGATGATAGTTGGAGTGTGAGGTTGGTTTTGTGATCATGGTTGATTATCACCATTGTCTTGCATTATTTTTTTGGATCATCTCTTGGGATTGTTCCTCTCTCCCTCACTCTCACCCTCTCTCTCATTCTCACTCCCACCTTGAGCCAAGGCCGGCCACTAGAGAGGGGGCTGCCCAATTTTGTAGTGGGGATTTCTTGGTTCTCTTGATGATCAAAATCCCCAAGTTCATCTACAAAATTCCTTTTATCATTTCCTCCACCATATGGCAACTCCACAACCCCAAAGTGAGACACAAGTTCGACACTACATTCTACAGCAAATCTTGGGCACGTCGACTCGCCAGCTTCGTGCCCGAGTTGCCTCGGTATTGAGGCGGGAGCCCGTAAAAGATGCAGGCGACGTGGTGCCCCTTCCGGCGAGGAGATGGAGACAAAACATTCCGCGGGAGATCGGGACGACGGCGAGAAGACCGGAGGACTCGGATCACTCGGTATATCTCTCTTCCCCATCTTGTAGTTATCTAGGACTAGTTAATGGTACGATCCGGGTTTTAGTGCGCGGTGGTGCCGGTTCAAGAAAATTTAAAATTAGCCATCGCTTCCGCATTTGGCCTCGGGATGGAGGCCGGGGCGCCGCCGTGCACTTACAGTGGTATCAGAGCCTCGCCATTAACATAGTCTAGCTTTGTTTAATGTGTTTACATTTCCGATCGACCAAAATTCCAAAAACCCGCGTTTTCACATACATCAGTTTTCTGTTGAATTTTTTCTAGCTCGAAATTTTTTTCAGGTTGTAGAAAAGTGATGTACTGGAAATTCTAAGAACACTGTAGAAATTCGATACAGTGACTCCACAGTGGGAGCGCGAAACCGCGGCCAAACACCCCTTTGGGCCGCGGTTCCGCCGCACTATGTTGAGATCACTGCATCAAATTTCTGCAGTTGCTCTCTGGGTTGTTTTTAGGGTTTTTGGAATATTATTTTTGGGCCCAGAATTTCTTGATGTGCTACAGTAGTACTTGGGGGCCCACTTGATAAAATTTTATCGATCGGATATTTTAAACACATTATTTCACAGTATTTACATTATATCTGCGACCGTGAATGTCACTCGATCGGTAAATCCAGTCTAACTGCTATAGCCCGGTTAGACGGATTTGCGAACGTGATTTTCACGTTGATGTTCTGTGTTATGTTGTGATATTGCAGATCGGTCGTGGGGGATAGCCTGGATGCAATGCTAGTACAGATTTGGTTGTATTATGTACATTTGATATTGCGGGGCGAGTGTCCGACATGTGGACTGCCGTCACTGCCTGATTGTATTATTATTTTGGGGCACTACCAGGTTGCGGTCGATGTACCTGTTGTATGTATATTTTACTTTCTGTACTAGGATTACCCCGCGGAGGGGTGCACGGATAGCCGGGTTCCAGAGGGCAACGGGCCCGCATCTCATGGCATTGAGACGGAGGGGGCTTCACTCTAGGATTGGCGGGCTATTCGCCGCACCCGTAGGGGGTACAGGTTGACCCAGGAGGGGTGCCCAAGTTACCGGATTCCGTGAAGTGCTGGGTGGTCCATTCACGGTACTGAAGGGGGCTGCCTCGCTTCAGGTTTTGGCGGGTGACTTTCCGCTCCCGTAGGGGTCTAGGATTTCATTGCACAGGCTATCCATACGACCAGGGGAACGTCTGGTTTCAGTAGTGGCTCTGTGAAACCCGGGGATCCCAGATATCTGTATTGTTCTGTGATGCTGTACATTTCTGTGATGTTGCATTTTATCACGCCTTGAGCGAAATATAATATATTGGTATATATATTAGTAGATGTTGTATATGTTTTACATCCGCGCTAGTCCAGTCCCCGCTCTGTCGTTAGTTAGCTAACCTAACGGGTAATGACGGGACCCAGTGGCGAATGCGGATGGCATATACGTACATCAGTATATTTTCGTTCTTTGTGGTGTGATCAATTGATGGGACTGCGTTGATTCGGATCAATGCAAGTTAAAAACAAACCTAATCTGATGTTGTTGGAACACTTTTCAAAAAGCTGTTATTGTAAGGACGTTCTCTTTTGTTTTGCATCGTGATATTCGGTTATGAATATCCAGCACCTCAGTCGACGAGGCAAGGGCCGAGATCCCTTCACCGGGAGTGACCCCTTGGACAGAAGTTTGCGTCAGGGCATTAACTTCACTATAGCCGATTACTTTTGCTTTGCATCGTGGTATTCAGTTGGAATATCCTGCACCTCATTCTACGGGGAAAGAGCCGAGATCCCTTCACCGGGAGTGACCTCTTTAGCAACGGTTTTCGTCACTATATTTTAAAAAGCTATCCGTTCCTTCAACGATATCAAGTTCTTTACGTTAAAGGTTTTCGCCAGAAACCATTCGTAGCCCTCCGTCGTTTCATATGGGTAGTCAATAGTATTCAAGCTGTGTTTGTTGGCCAAAGTCAAGGCACAGTGTTTGGTAGCTGTTGGTTATTCATATGCAGCATAGATAGATGCGTTGGTTTGGAACAGTCGTACTGCCTTGTTGGCCAAAGTCAAGGGTAGGTACGGGTGGATTCAAATCAACCTGGAGAATAACGGGTAGAACTTGACATGTGACTTATGATTTGTTGGCCAAAGTCAAGGTCATAAGAGCATGGGGCAGAAATCACATCGGGAGTTTCTAAAGAAACCGAAACTTGCCAGATATGCGCATACCTTCTGGAGTGTGACACCGTGAGCGGATTCCGTCACGTTATCATGCGATGATAGTTGGAACCCGATTCCCACTGATGAGTTGGTTTACTCCTCGGGTGTTCCCGACTAATTCTTCTTTTAGGTTTGGAGGAGAATTTGACGGTACAGTGGGAGGTTTCCAGATTAGATAAATTGGTAACCATTCTGATCTAGGTTAGAGTGCACGCTGAGTGTTTCTTTTCTCTCTCTCTTTGGCAGCGACCATTGACCCGACCCTAAGACTATGACTCAGTGACCAAGATTAATCGAACCTTCTAAAACACTGGCTTTTGGATTGTCAGAATTGCAAATCTCATTGCCACTCCTGCTTTTACCCTTTTCTCCAGGACACCCCGTATTACTACGAACGTCCACTTCCATTGGACAAAACCATCGTATGGTTATATACGAACTCGAAAGAATTTATTCGAGGATGGTTTCAGGTTCTGGAGGAAACGGATAGGACTATTCAGTTGTCTTTTCCTTTTACCTTCTCTCAGGTTGCGAGTGCTCCTTGGTTTAGGAGACAGTACACCTATTACGCAAATTGGATAGTCTTCTTCCAAACCATAGGCAGGTGCCGACCGGTAGGGAATGAAGAAAACCAATTAGCCTAACGATGGTGTACAGAAGGTATTAAGTTAAGACAAAGTAAGGGATTAGTAAGAGGGCAAAGTAAATTGCGACTGATATTCACGACCAAACCAAGTATTTCTTCGCCAATCTTAAATCACCTTTGTATTTCTCCAGAACACTCCGTATCACTACGAAGATCCACAGTTTATTGGATACTCCATCGTATGGTTATATACGAACTCGAAAGGAACTTGTTCCAGTTCGGGGATGGATTCTGGTTCAGGAGGAATAGGAATAAGGTTTATTCGGTTGTCTTTTATCTTCACCTTCTCTCGCATTGCGAGTGCTCCTAGGATAAGGACAGCACACCCATTATGCTTATTGGATAGTCTTCTTCCAAACCATAGGCTGGTGCCGAACGGTAGGGAAGGAAGAAAACCATTTGGCCTAAAGGGGTGTGCAGAAAGTAATGACTAAAGACATATAAAGGGATTTGGAGAGGTGGCAAAGAATTATACGGTTACAGTCGTGAATCTGGAAGAGGTATTACTAGGAATACCGAGATACCCCATCGAAACATCTCAATGTTTCAGTTTCACTCTGTACTGTTAAAGGAAAACTGATTTCCCGATTAGATACTTGCTCCAGGGTATGTATTTACCATGTATGATTCTCACATCTGTATGGTTTTACAGATGATGAGTGGGAGTAAGCTATTGGGAATTGGGTGATCATCCTCATTATATCGGGATTCGTTGTAATCGGTGATATTTGAGGAAATCACCTGGGCTGTTTGCCGGTCGGCAAATATTTGGTTTTGAATATCCGCTGTTATGCACCAATTTCAAATTGATATATCTGTACGTCTATTTTCATAGAGTGAGATATACCTATTTGAAATTATGTCCATGACATTTACCTATATCAGTGGATGGTTAGGTAAGGAGCATTAAACAGCGGTGTAATTCTTCATAACCAAAGGTACAGTTTTCAACCTACGACACACAGTGAATGAGTTATCAGACTCAAGGGACTTATACAGAGTATTGTATGTTGTCCAGGGTCCATCAGGATAGAGGGGTTGGTCCTCGTACTATATTCGATTTACTTATGACTTCTCTAGTTTTTAGACAGGTGTTTCGTGGAAACACAGGGTCTGAATTTTGAGAAGTTGTAGGTATTTGAATAAAGTAGAGAACCAGATATTGCAAGTATCGGGATTCTTCAAAGTGATCGAAGATGTAGATACTTGAGTATGGTATTCAGATGATAGTAATGATTAAGAGATCTTGCTTCTCTTTCAGGTTATTCATAATTGGAAGCATTCCTAAGTTGAGTAACGCTGATCGTCCTTTTTCCATTTAGTTGACATGCACTGGAGACAGCTTCATGATTTGAATCTGGTTCAATTAAATCAGTGCCTCTGGTTCTATATTGGATATAGAACAGTTCATATCTTAACGGTGTTAAGGTACGGGGAGTTGTCCGGCTTATGATTAAAACCAGACACTGGACAACTCAAGGCACGTTTCTGTAATGGCTGTTTGTGAGTTGACCCAGGCTATGACGAGGGTTGACTTTCTACCATCTGGAAGATCAATAGTGATATTGTTCTAGACTCGCCACAGTTTTAATTAAAAATGGATTTTTTCAGAAAAACAGTAGTGGGAGTATGGTAGAACTGGAAGTGATTCCAGAACCACAAACGATTACTGAAGATGTCATAGGAACCTAAAGATTCAATCTGGTTTGACATTCCATTGGCCATTCCGCAGATAAGGTGGGTAACTTCAGGCACCCGAGAGGTACTCCGGTAGCCTCAAGGACGGTGACAGGGAAGTTCTTGTTTACCCACACTTGCCATTGCTGTTGTTCCAGGCTGCGAGACCCGGCAGGAGGATGATTATAGCGTCGTTCTAAACTAGTTTTAGAAGTGTACGTGTATATGACTCTGGCAGAGGGTTGTCGTAGTCAGTGGGAGCAGCGGAAGCATTGGTGGACAGTTGGCTTATGTCTATTTATAGACTAAAGCAGGTATAGCGGAGATAGATCATCAATTTCTGATGTGACAGTCATAGGTTTGACTTCATCAGAATAAGGGATGGATCTGTTGAGAAGGTAGTAGGGTGTGATGTCATGGTATTTGGATGACATACACAGAATAGGAAAAGAAACTCCTATACTACGATCGGTTATACTTTGGTCGTCACACAGTGGTTTCTCCACATGGGACTTAGACATTATATCAAACATACTGGTTACTAGATCTATGGTTTTAGATCTAGATTTGGGTGGTTTCCCAATCTGGGTACTTAGACAGCATTCTAAGAGTATTTAGAATGGACGACTCCTGGCATGGTAGTGTACCTGCAGCTGATGGAGTCACCTTCTCTAAAGGTGTCTTACAGACTAAAGGGGAGAGGGATGTGCATGATTGGCAGATCACTTGCTCAAGCAATTGAGTCAATCATGAGATGTCAAGTACCACACCAGATATTGTTCTTGCACTAGATGCAATAAGTTGACATTGATCCAATCCTGAAGAAGCAATCGGAAGCAGTTTTAGAACATAAGTGAATGTTCTAGGGATATGATAACGACAGCCTTATTCGGGAGACAGTTATCATTCCAGGCTTCCAAGGTGACCTGGACGACAAGGAGGTTGTCAAAGTTATAGTTTTTCCTTCTGACGAGGGGCAGTATTTTGGACAGGTGGTCCAACGCAATACTGAGGGAGGCATGACGCAGGATACTGATTAAGTTCAGTTGACGATACAGTCTAAGAAGTTTGGATTTGGAGTTCATTTATGAGCTAGGTCCCATCAGACATCCAGACACATTCTAAGACATGTATTGCTCATTTCGGGAGATGGGTTTCTCCGCGAACTTGAGATATAGAGAGACATAGAAAGAGACATCAAAGCGGATCCACTCACTACGGCTATTCCTCGAACGCAAGAGTTTCGCAAACGAGCTTTGTGAGACTGACTAGTAGAGGAGTTGGGTGTTCGGTATCACACGGGCTGTGAGTATGCGACATCGCAATAATTAGCCTTGAGTGCAAGTGGGAGATTGTTGGAGATAGTGCCCTCAGAGTCAATTATTGGATCACAGGCACGTGATTGCAATGATTGAGGGAGGATCTATCCCGGTAGGACAGTCTTACTCGAGATGATAGTATGCTATCTGGTTTACCTTTATCATCGTGTACTGCTTTAGGTGACCTTACAGGTCACTATTGCACGTTGATAGAGCCCCTAGGATTCTTGCTTGACCACCAGTAGTATGAGGGCGATCATATACGTGGGAGCTGGTAGTCTATAAGCACATCCTTAAAAGGTCCCTAGTCGTAGGAGTTTCGAGACAGGGCATCGATACTCCAGAGTAGACTAGTGTATACAGTCGAGACCCCGACGAGGGGCGGTGGCCGGTCTCACAAGCCACTGGTGTCAGTTGGTTCACCTAAGATGTATACAGGTGCTCATTGGGTTATGAGTACACCAGACAGGACTCGCCGGGAACATGCTAGTTGGTCTTATACCTGACGTCAGATAGCAGTTCCCTGGTGACATGTGTACAGGTTAGTTCATCGACCTGGGGATCGTCATTTGTCTCGTATGAGTTCCCACTGTACTTTGATTACTACCCTACCACGCTCAAAGGAGACGTGAAAACAGGTTTTAGTTGGGTACAGTTCCGAGCCACATGGAGGCAGTGAGCGGATCTTCAGGGGTTCGTCTCTCCCGGTATTGGGGGTGAGGTCGCGCTGTGTCTAGGAGATACATTATACGAAGCCCTCGGCCGAGGCATGAGATTTACTGGTAGGTATTCCAGTAGTATATCAGGGTGTTCTGGGCTACACTCCGACATGACTTGTACCGCTTTTGGGGGTCTGACTTTTACCAACCCCCTAGGCCCGCCATGCGATGCTCATAGACGAACGGACCGGACTGTACGGATATTGTCACTGACAGGCTCAGTAGGGTGTCAGGATGAGTTCGCTCATCGACGTCCCTTTTGGTCAATACCTGGTAGCCCGTTACGTATTGGCTTATACCTCTGACGTGTTAGTGGTTAAATCCACAACCAAGGTGTTGAAGAGTCTTTAGAGTCCCCCACATTCAGTTACTCAAGCTTTCAGGCGAAAAGCTGTAGATGCCGTATGGAGATATGGCAAGGTCCGATCAGATACGTGCGGTATTGCACGGATCAAGATCGGACAGTTTGTACTATAGGCCGTATGGATATATGGCAGGGTTCGATCAGATACGTGCTGTCACGCCCCGCTTCCCAGAGTACGCAAGATTGGGCACGTGACATAGCCAACCATGCTACCTGTGGGTAGGAAGTATCCATCCACAGTCACATTACGGTTGTAAGGATATCAAGAACAAGATAATAAGCTAATCTAATACATGTCCAAATCCATAATAACAAGAATCAATAAACAATAAGTGCGGAAGCTAATGATCCAATACAATGAATAAACAGTACGTCCCATAATGCGGGCTCACATCTGGAAATGAAATGAAATAAATAAACTAAATCCTAAGGAACTCACAGTTCAGCCTGCTGGCTGAAGTACTCCTGCTCGGTCGTTGACAGTGGTACGGAATCTGGGCCATGCAAAACCCAGACGTCAGCGCGTCATGACATCAAGTATATATATAAACATGGTAATAAGCAATGCAAATATGAACATGAATAAAGCAGTACTAAGAAATAACAGAGCAGGGTAATGTGCAATGGTGACTGAACTGTCCTATCAGGTTTCTACTCTATAGTCTTTGAAACCAATTGATGAATCGTCGATGTAACTCAATAGTATCCCGTGCGTGCCCGGGACCACGGTCAAAGCTCTCGGGGCTGAATCCGAGACGTGCCGCTAAGCAGTAAAAGGTAGTAGGATGGGCGAGTGATGTCAGCATCAACACTCCGGGGCTGGCCAAGCCCGTAAGACTGATCAGAACATGTATCGAACTGTTGAGTTACAAGTCGGTTTCACCTTTGATTTCCCCATACCCCCAAGCTATGTATGTCAGGTCAGGTATTCAGTAGTCAAGGACTAATGCCAACACAAAATCCGGTAAGAGTAGGTCCGTCTGGATAGACAGCAGGGATGGTCGGGTTTGTCGGCATTAGGCATGAAATCATGAAACAAGTAATGTCATGGTACAACAGGATGAGTCGGTATGTACGTATATGTCATGTGTAGCAGGGTCAGGCCAATATGTAGTGCAATCGGGTATGTGCTCACAACAGGTATACAATCAAATAATGAACAGCAGCAGGAAACAGTAAATAACCATATTATTCCATGCAAACGCAATGATGTTTCGTATTCTCTTATTAACAGGTTCAAGCACCTTTAGGGTGCAATAGCCACAAGGTGAAGCAATATCCACAATCATAAAGTAATGAAGCTACATGAATTTACACTAAGTATAATAATTGTCTCGTGAATAATTTAACAAGTAAAGCAGATATGATCCCATTGTTTTATTTAGTTGAAATATGGATTGATAGTGGGTTGATTAATTACGAGGAACTATTATAACGATTCCATGTTAAAGATAACTGCAACTGTCAATTCTAACTCATAATATAATATCAATTACCATCATTAAGTTGTTGTCTTATATAGTATGAATTCAATTGCGTGGCAAGACTAGATCTTGCACGCTAGCATGTTTAAGCAAGTATTCAGATACTTGCCTCGACGGTTTTGCAAACCGGAACACTGATGCGATGTCGGCAGAAAACATGATATGGTAGCACGGGCCACGGATCGAGTCCCAACAGAGAACAACGGGATCACACGGACCAGGGGGCTTCGCTGGAGCGTCGGGTTCGCCAAGACGGCACGGTCGGATTCCGGCAAAACAAGGCAACGAGTTAGCCACACGATAAACTTAATACGATCAGCGGGGGGTGATTTGCACAAAAGGAAGGATGAGGAAGGCTTACCGAGAGGCACCAGGGGTAACCCCGGCGAGCTCGACGGCGCTGGAACGCCGGCGAGGCAACGACGGCGGCTGCAAAGGCTTGAATGGCCTCGGGGTTCGCGGGAGAGGGTGCTGCGACGAGTGGAGGAGAGGGTGGTCGGCTCTGGTGGTCGAGGGGGAGACGGAGGTGGCTCTGGTGATGGCGGCGAGGATCGCCGGCGCGTTCTCCGGCGAACAGCGGAGGGTAGGTGATGGCGTTTAGGGCTCGGGTTGGTGGTCCGGCGAGGGGAGGAGGGAAGCGACGACGAGGTCGGGACGAGGATGGTGAGAGGGAGTCGCGGGAGTCGTCGGCGACGAGAGGCGGCGTCGACGTCGGGCTCTGCAGTGGTTGGAGGCGTCGTCGGGGTTGGGTGCAGGTGCGGGAATCGGCGGAGGAAGGAGGTAAGTGGGTGCGGTGAGGTCGACGAGGTGGTGACGGCGACGGCGAAGTCGTGAGGAGGTCGGCGGTGAGGTCGCGAGGCTAGGGTTAGGGCTTGGAGGGATTCTCGTGACGGGGAAGATGAGTGGGGAAGGCGGCTGCATGGAATATAAATAGAGGAGACAGAGAGAGTTGTTAGAGGGAGAGAGAGAATGAGGGAAGAGAGAGAGAGAGATAGAGAGAGAGAGAGATAGGGAAAGGAAGGCGGGTCCCACGAGAAAAGATCCCAGGCTCGCGATTGGCTGAAACGAAATAAGGAAAAGATTTGAAGGGATTTAAAACAGTTAAAGAATTATATACGTATAGTTTTAGTTTTAGATATTAAATTAAAATGGGCCTTTTTGGCGCGAAATGAAACATTTCCAAATCGCGCCCGGGTTGCGCCCAAATGTTCCAAATTCAAATTATAGGATTTTAAGCGGGTTCCAAATTTTGAAAAGAGGTGTTTAATGATTAAAATGCATGCCCCCAAGTCGGACACTTGCACGCGCGCGTAGTCGTCCAAACTTGCCCGTTTAGCCGAACGGGACAGAATCTCGACACGCGGACGCTACCACGCGACTAGTGGCGACGAGTAGGCCAACATGGACATTTTAAATTTCATTTTAGGAGTTAAAATTTGTTATGTGCCAAAATGACTTAACCGGTTAAAATTTAGCAATAAACCCCAGAAAAACAGAATAATTGGAAATGAGCAATATATAACCCTCAACTAGTAATATAAATAGTATTATTGGGCTCGGGTGTTACATCATACCCAACTACAAAAGAATTTCGTCCTCGAAATTCCGAGAATACAAGATAGCTAACTACTGGAAAAGGTGAGGGAATTTCTGTCGGATCTCGTCTTCTCGCTCCCAAGTGGATTCTCCATGCGATCGATTACCCCAAGAAACTAGCACAAGAGGGATAACCTTGTTCTTAAGAACCTTTTCTCTTCGATCCTTGATTTCAACTGGTCGCTCCTCAAAAGTTAGTTCCTCCCGTACGGTCAACTCCGAATGATCCAAGACATGAGTCTCATCACGAACATACCTCCGTAGTTGAGACACATGAAACACATCGTGAACTCCTGCTAGTGACGGTGGTAACGCCAACCGGTACGATACCTCTCCAATACGCTCCAAAATCTCGAAGGGTCCAACGAATCGAGGACTAAGCTTTCCCCGACTTCCAAAGCGAATCACCCCTCTAGTCGGTGATATCTTCAGGAATACCAAATCACCCACGGCGAACTCTAGAGGTCTTCTTGACGTGTCGGCCCAATTTTTCTGTCTGTCCTGAGCTGCCTTCATATGCTTCCTGATTGTATTCACCTTCTCGACTGTCTGTACCACCAAATCTGGTCCTAGTAACCTTCGTTCACCAACATCATCCCAACAAACCGGTGAACGGCACTTACGACCATACAACGCTTCAAACGGAGCCATCTGAATTGTCGCTTGGAAGCTATTGTTGTACGAAAACTCCACCAGGTGTAGATGATCCTCCCATGAACCTTTGAAGTCTAACATGCAAGCCCTCAACATATCTTCAAGGGTCTGGATCGTTCTCTCCGATTGTCCATCAGTCCGAGGATGATAGGCTGTGCTAAACTTCAATCGAGTCCCCAAAATTTCTTGTAAACTCCTCCAATAGTGCGACAAGAACCGAGTGTCCCGATCGGACACGATGCTTATCGGCACTCCATGCAATCTGACAATCTCCTGCATGTATCGCTCTGCCAAAGTCTCCATCGATTGAACAACCCGAAAAGGAATAAAGTGAGCTGCCTTGGTCAACCGATCGACAATCACCCATACTGCATTGTTGCCCTTTGGACTCCGCGGTAAAGCCGTCACGAAATCCATGGTTATATGTTCCCACTTCCACTGAGGAATCGGAAGTGGTTGCAACAAACCAGCAACCCTTTGGTGTTCAGCCTTGACTTGCTGACACACCAAGCACTTAGCCACGAAGCGAGCAATTTCCCGTTTCATACCTTCCCACCAGAAATGCTGTCGAATATCTCGGTACATCTTTGTCCCTCCTGGATGTACAGAGTAAGCTGAACTGTGTGCCTCCTTCATAAGCTCTTCACGCACATCTCCTTTTGGCACACACACACGGCTACCATATCTCAACGAACCGTCTTCATGGATTAGTAAATCGGTTCGTAATCCGGCTTCAACCTGCTCTTGAAACTTTTGCAGTCTAGGATCCTGCGATTGTGCCGCTTTAATCTTCTCAACTAAGGACGATTGTACTTGCAACTGCATCAACTGTCCTGTAGCATGGGGTAGCACAACTTCCAAGTTAAATCTTCGAAAATCCGCAATGATCTCTCTCTGTGCAGTCAATATCTGAATTGCTGGTAACCGACTCAGCGCATCCGGCACGACGTTGACTTTTCCCGGATGGTACTTAAGATCGAGGTCATAGTCGGCCATCAGCTCCAACCATCTGCGTTGCCTCATGTTCAACTCCTTCTGAGTGAACACATACTTTAAACTCTTGTGATCTGTAAAGACTTCAACTCTCTCGCCCAAAAGGTAGTGTCTCCAAATCTTCAGGGCGAAGATCACGGCTGCAAGCTCTAAGTCATGAGTCGGATAGTTCTTCTCATGAGTCTTCAGCTGTCTCGATGCGTAAGCGACGACTTTCCCATTCTGCATTAAAACACATCCCAATCCTTTTCCGGAGGCGTCGCTATGAATCACCAGTCCTCCCGAATCATCCGGTACGGTTAGGATAGGGGCGGTTATCAACTTCTGCTTCAACGTCTCGAAGGCCAATGCACATCCATCCGTCCAAACAAACGGTACCTCTTTACGCGTAAGCTTGGTTAACGGCTCAGCTAACCGAGCGAAGTTCTCCACAAATCTTCTGTAGTAACCGGCGAGTCCAAGAAAACTTCTTATCTCCGCAACATTCTTTGGAATAGGCCAATCTCGAACTGCTGCAATCTTCTCGGGATCAACGGTGATTCCATCGCCCGACACAACATGCCCCAGAAACTTCACTTCTTCCAGCCAGAATTCGCACTTACTCATCTTCGCGAATAATTTCTCTTGTCTTAGCGTCTGCAATGCGATCCTTAAATGCTCAGCATGCTCCTCCGGACTCTTCGAGTACACCAGAATATCGTCAATGAATACCACAATAAACTGGTCCAAGAACGGTGAAAAGATCCTGTTCATCAAATCCATAAATATTGCCAGCGCATTAGTCACTCCGAAGGGCATCACTAGATACTCGAAATGTCCATATCGAGTTCGAAACGCCGTCTTGCAAATGTCTTCTGCTTTCACTCGGACTTGATGATATCCTGATCGCAAGTCCAGTTTCGAGAATACCCTCGCGCCACTAAGCTGCTCAAAAAGCTCTCCAATGCGAGGGATCGGGTACTTGTTCTTAATAGTCACCCGGTTCAATTCTCGATAATCAATGCACATCCTTCTCGTGCCATCCTTTTTCTTCACTAAAAGAACTGGAGCTCCCCACGGCGCGTTGCTGCTTCGAATCCATCCCTTCTCGAGTAATTCACCAACTTGTTTCTTAACTTCTTCCAATTCCACTGGTGCCATCGGATAATAAGATTTTGATACTGGCGCTGCACCAGGAATAAGGTCAATCGCAAACTCCACATCTCGCTTCGGCGGTAAGCCCGAAATATCTTCAAACACATCCATAAAGTCGCGGACAACTGCCGGCTCTTCATTACTATCCACTACCATAGCCGCAAGAACATTGTTCGTCGGCCTAGCCCTAAACTCGACCGGCCCGACAGCACTGCTTCCTCCGATGAAAATAAACTCAGGGTGTCCGGGAATCTGGAAAATTACTTTCCTTGCCCTACAATCAATGTGTGCGTGGAAAGTGCCAAGAAAATCCATTCCCAAGACTACTTCATAACTGCCCGTATCAATCACCAAGAAATCTGCAAAAAGCTCCCGTCCGCAAACGACTACCGTACAATCTTTACATTCCTTACTAGCTATGATTTTCCCATTCCCAGTGTGTATGTCCCAGAAACTAGACAGGGTCGTGCAGGTGATCGAGTGTGTAGTTATAAATTTGGATGACATAAAACAGTGGGATGCTCCGGAATCAAATAATGCCAATGCGGGAAAACCACGAACGAGTACAGTACCTGAAACTACTTCTCCTGATGCCTTGGCTTCCTCAGCTGTCAATGTGAAAGCTCGAGCCTGCTTGGGTCCTTGTGTCAGCTGTTTCTGCCCTTGGAACGGTCTCTGCGGAGGCTTCTGTATATCATCTCTCGTGCGAAGCTTCGACGGACAAGCACCAACTGCGTGATCGGCTGCTCCACAAACCAGACAAAGTCCCAATCTCCTTCGACACTCCTTCTGCACGTGCCCAGGTAATCGGCAGTAATCCCAAGTCACGCTCTTCCGTCGATCAACGATCACAGGCTTCTTCATTGGCGCTACACCTCGACGGTCCACTGGAATACCTCTGCGCCCCTGATCTCGGTTAGGTACAAATGCAGTCTTCCTGGCCGCAGCTGCTGTCTGGTGAAGGTTCCCTTTCGACCCTGATAAACTCTGTTGCTCTCTGGCCGCCGTAAGAACGTGTGAGAAAGTGGTCAAACCCAGGGAGACAATCTGCCTCTGGATGTCCACATCCAAACTGCGCAAGAACCTTCGTGCCCTGTCTGCCTCCTTGGCGACTAAGGGTCCAGCGAAACGGCTGAGTCTCGTCCATTCCGCTGCATGTACATCCACCGCTTCTCCATTTTGTCTCAGCCCAATAAATCTCTCCTCCATTTCCTCCCGTGCAGTCCGCGGGAAGAACTTTTCCAAGAAACTTTTAGAGAAATCCGCCCAACCGATTGGCTTGGACAAGCGGGTCTCCTCCACCAGCCACCACTCTCGGGCGTAATCCACCAGCTGAATGCGCACCACATCAACTCTCTTGTCGTCTGGGATCTGTGCCGCAATCAGTAAATTCTCCGTGTCTACTAGCCACTGCTCGGCTGGCAACGGCTCCTCCAGACCAGTGAAAGTAGTAGGACCCAACTGTCTGAAATCTGCCACGGTCCCTACTCGGTCGACTGGCTTCGCTACAGCGGTGTTTACAGACTGCTGCATAGCCTGCAAACCCTCCTGAAATGAATCTGCTTGCTGCTGGATCAGCTCAGTTTGCCTCTTCTGATTTTCCAAGATCCCGCGTATCACTCCTAACATTGCGGCTTCATCCACACGCCTCTGATACGTCTTGAAATTCTTATCTGCCATGGTCCTGAAATCAAAACAAACAACATTAGCATGATGATAGATTCAATATATAAATCAAGGCTAGAACTCCAAGATACTTAAATAGAGTGCTGCATTGTAGCTATGCCGCGGTATCATAGCCGCAATTACTTAACTCCACCCAAGTCGCCTAAGTCCTAGAGATAACAAGAGATTAGGTTTTCGAGTTGACAATGCAAAGTAAGTTTGCATGTCGACATGATCCGGAAGAATGATTCAAGGATGGTAAAACGGTCAAGGTGGCAGGACATGTTTCCTAATCACGGGTATTCTGATTCGTGTATCGGGTGCAATACCCAACTACAAAGAATCAACCCAATTAACCTATGTCTCTGATACCAAAAGAACCATGTCACGCCCCGCTTCCCAGAGTACGCAAGATTGGGCACGTGACATAGCCAACCATGCTACCTGTGGGTAGGAAGTATCCATCCACAGTCACATTACGGTTGTAAGGATATCAAGAACAAGATAATAAGCTAATCTAATACATGTCCAAATCCATAATAACAAGAATCAATAAACAATAAGTGCGGAAGCTAATGATCCAATACAATGAATAAACAGTACGTCCCATAATGCGGGCTCACATCTGGAAATGAAATGAAATAAATAAACTAAATCCTAAGGAACTCACAGTTCAGCCTGCTGGCTGAAGTACTCCTGCTCGGTCGTTGACAGTGGTACGGAATCTGGGCCATGGAAAACCCAGACGTCAGCGCGTCATGACATCAAGTATATATATAAACATGGTAATAAGCAATGCAAATATGAACATGAATAAAGCAGTACTAAGAAATAACAGAGCAGGGTAATGTGCAATGGTGACTGAACTGTCCTATCAGGTTTCTACTCTATAGTCTTTGAAACCAATTGATGAATCGTCGATGTAACTCAATAGTATCCCGTGCGTGCCCGGGACCACGGTCAAAGCTCTCGGGGCTGAATCCGAGACGTGCCGCTAAGCAGTAAAAGGTAGTAGGATGGGCGAGTGATGTCAGCATCAACACTCCGGGGCTGGCCAAGCCCGTAAGACTGATCAGAACATGTATCGAACTGTTGAGTTACAAGTCGGTTTCACCTTTGATTTCCCCATACCCCCAAGCTATGTATGTCAGGTCAGGTATTCAGTAGTCAAGGACTAATGCCAACACAAAATCCGGTAAGAGTAGGTCCGTCTGGATAGACAGCAGGGATGGTCGGGTTTGTCGGCATTAGGCATGAAATCATGAAACAAGTAATGTCATGGTACAACAGGATGAGTCGGTATGTACGTATATGTCATGTGTAGCAGGGTCAGGCCAATATGTAGTGCAATCGGGTATGTGCTCACAACAGGTATACAATCAAATAATGAACAACAGCAGGAAACAGTAAATAACCATATTATTCCATGCAAACGCAATGATGTTTCGTATTCTCTTATTAACAGGTTCAAGCACCTTTAGGGTGCAATAGCCACAAGGTGAAGCAATATCCACAATCATAAAGTAATGAAGCTACATGAATTTACACTAAGTATAATAATTGTCTCGTGAATAATTTAACAAGTAAAGCAGATATGATCCCATTGTTTTATTTAGTTGAAATATGGATTGATAGTGGGTTGATTAATTACGAGGAACTATTATAACGATTCCATGTTAAAGATAACTGCAACTGTCAATTCTAACTCATAATATAATATCAATTACCATCATTAAGTTGTTGTCTTATATAGTATGAATTCAATTGCGTGGCAAGACTAGATCTTGCACGCTAGCATGTTTAAGCAAGTATTCAGATACTTGCCTCGACGGTTTTGCAAACCGGAACACTGATGCGATGTCGGCAGAAAACATGATATGGTAGCACGGGCCACGGATCGAGTCCCAACAGAGAACAACGGGATCACACGGACCAGGGGGCTTCGCTGGAGCGTCGGGTTCGCCAAGACGGCACGGTCGGATTCCGGCAAAACAAGGCAACGAGTTAGCCACACGATAAACTTAATACGATCAGCGGGGGGTGATTTGCACAAAAGGAAGGATGAGGAAGGCTTACCGAGAGGCACCAGGGGTAACCCCGGCGAGCTCGACGGCGCTGGAACGCCGGCGAGGCAACGACGGCGGCTGCAAAGGCTTGAATGGCCTCGGGGTTCGCGGGAGAGGGTGCTGCGACGAGTGGAGGAGAGGGTGGTCGGCTCTGGTGGTCGAGGGGGAGACGGAGGTGGCTCTGGTGATGGCGGCGAGGATCGCCGGCACGTTCTCCGGCGAACAGCGGAGGGTAGGTGATGGCGTTTAGGGCTCGGGTTGGTGGTCCGGCGAGGGGAGGAGGGAAGCGACGACGAGGTCGGGACGAGGATGGTGAGAGGGAGTCGCGGGAGTCGTCGACGACGAGAGGCGGCGTCGACGTCGGGCTCTGCAGTGGTTGGAGGCGTCGTCGGGGTTGGGTGCAGGTGCGGGAATCGGCGGAGGAAGGAGGTAAGTGGGTGCGGTGAGGTCGACGAGGTGGTGACGGCGACGGCGAAGTCGTGAGGAGGTCGGCGGTGAGGTCGCGAGGCTAGGGTTAGGGCTTGGAGGGATTCTCGTGACGGGGAAGATGAGTGGGGAAGGCGGCTGCATGGAATATAAATAGAGGAGAGAGAGAGAGTTGTTAGAGGGAGAGAGAGAATGAGGGAAGAGAGAGAGAGATAGAGAGAGAGAGAGAGATAGGGAAAGGAAGGCGGGTCCCACGAGAAAAGATCCCAGGCTCGCGATTGGCTGAAACGAAATAAGGAAAAGATTTGAAGGGATTTAAAACAGTTAAAGAATTATATACGTATAGTTTTAGTTTTAGATATTAAATTAAAATGGGCCTTTTTGGCGCGAAATGAAACATTTCCAAATCGCACCCGGGTTGCGCCCAAATGTTCCAAATTCAAATTATAGGATTTTAAGCGGGTTCCAAATTTTGAAAAGAGATGTTTAATGATTAAAATGCATGCCCCCAAGTCGGACACTTGCACGCGCGCGTAGTCGTCCAAACTTGCCCGTTTAGCCGAACGGGACGGAATCTCGACACGCGGACGCTACCACGCGACTAGTGGCGACGAGTAGGCCAACATGGACATTTTAAATTTCATTTTAGGAGTTAAAATTTGTTATGTGCCAAAATGACTTACCGGTTAAAATTTAGTAATAAACCCCAGAAAAACAGAATAATTGGAAATGAGCAATATATAACCCTCAACTAGTAATATAAATAGTATTATTGGGCTCGGGTGTTACACGTGCGGTATTGCACGGATCAGGATCGAACAGATATTACTAGCCGGCTTTGGTTTAAGCCGGATCCTAGTATAGTACAGTGTAGAATTTGTCTCATTGCATTTGTATTTCGGTCGGAATACAAATGCGGGTGTGTATACACAGTATCGGGGTTTTCCTGTAATTTATTACGGGACCAGTTTTTTGGAGTTGCCAGTTTGCTTTCCGTTTCGGCCATTTTCATTTGTATTTTTCAAATGGCCGAAGATTGGTGGAGGAGGGCTTATTTGCAATTGTGCAAATAAGCATTTGTGGAGGGAGGTGATTGCATATTGTTGTATCATGATAGCTCTTCTTTGACTTCTTGACTTCTTCATGATGGCTTGACTTTTTGAAGTCATCATACTTGATAATGATGGCTTGACCATTTGGAGTCATCATGTTTGAGATGATGGATTATGATGGTGGAGTGTTGGTCTTTGTTGGTTATCATGCTTGTTGATGATGATAGTTGGAGTGTGAGGTTGGTTTTGTGATCATGGTTGATTATCACCATTGTCTTGCATTATTTTTTTGGATCATCTCTTGGGATTGTTCCTCTCTCCCTCACCCTCATTCTCACTCCCACCTTGAGCCAAGGCCGGCCACTAGAGAGGGGGCTGCCCAATTTTGTAGTGGGGATTTCTTGGTTCTCTTGATGATCAAAATCCCCAAGTTCATCTACAAATTTCCTTTTATCATTTCCTCCACCATATGGCAACTCCACAACCCCAAAGTGAGACACAAGTTCGACACTACATTCTACAGCAAATCTTGGGCACGTCGACTCGCCAGCTTCGTGCCCGAGTTGCATCGGTATTGAGGCGGGAGCCCGTAAAAGATGCAGGCGACGTGGTGCCCCTTCCGGCGAGGAGATGGAGACAGGACATTCCGCGGGAGATCGGGACGACGGCGAGAAGACCGGAGGACTCGGATCACTCGGTATATCTCTCTTCCCCATCTTGTAGTTAGCTAGGACTAGTTAATGGTACGATCCGGGTTTTAGTGCGCGGTGGTGCCGGTTCAAGAAAATTTAAAGTTAGCCATCGCTTCCGCATTTGGCCTCGGGATGGAGGCCGGGGCGCCACCGTGCACTTACAGTGCACTTCTTCATGTGGAGCTGAGAGGAGTCGCTAGGACTACTACTCTGAGCTTGAGAAGAGAAGGATTTGGTCTACAAAGATTGTACTCTTTCACTTAGCATGGATCTTGTTATATTATCATATAAACCCTAATATTCTAGTTAGATCCTAGGTTAGTGTAACTTAGCACCCAATAAATTTTAAAATTGCATACTTGATGCCGGTAAATATCTAGTTGTGGTGCCAAGAAACACTTTCAGTAACCTCTAATAAATTGCCTGTAATATCAGTTATATAAAACCGATAACATCAACAAAAATAGCATTCATATCACAGCATCGGACAATATCGGCTATATAAATCTGATAACATCAACAAAAATACCATTCATATCACAGCATCGGTAAACATTAGCTATATAAAATAGATAACATCAAGAAAAATATCATTCATATCACAGCATCGGCTAGCGTTGGCGATATTAAAGTAAACATGTCAACAATTTTTTATATTCATTAGACAAAACAGTAACATATAAGCAATTTGTCATTCTCACTCAAATATTTTTCTCTTGAATATCATTCAAAAAATTGCAAGACTCTGCCCTAGCGTCAAATGCTTTCGCAATAGTAATATCGGCGAACATCGGCTAAATACAAATAGATAAATACATATACGTATAACAAAGAGTTCAAACTTCGGAAAAACAAAAACTGAAGCAATATCAAACCGTTTTTTTTTCTTATTGGCCAATAGAATTTGGGCTGTAAGTATCGGCCGCCACTGCTCTGACCCTTTCCCCTCCATGGAATCCGGAATCTGCCGACTCTCGATCAATGCCTTCATGAACAGGTAGACGAAGATGCCACAATTATCACTGTTAACCAACAATGTTAACAAACGCATACTGTTATAACTCTTAACAATCAGAAATGTTAAAAAAAACTTGTAAAGAAGTTACCTGCAGCTGCATAGAAATTACATGCAACTGCTTAGAAGTTACTGACAACTTATTAGAGATTATAGGCAATTGCTTAGAAATTACAGGTAAGTATTTATAAGTTGCAGGTACATACAAAATACATACACACACACTCTTAAGCTTATTACACAATCTAATTTTAATGCCCATAAGCTTCTAGCCTTCTACAATATGCTTAGAGTTGGCCTTCAAAGTATATTTTCAGTCTCTAACAACACTTTGTCTATTATAAAATCAAATTAATAAAACTCATAATAATACAAAAAAATAATGTAACAACATAAACCGACACTAAAATTGCTTCTTCATTCAAAAATTCCACAAAACTTTCGTTTTTCTTGGCCGCTTCAATCAACATGCTCAATAAGGCAATTCATCAAACAATTACAGTGTAACAATAAAAACAACTCTTCAACTTAAAATTAAGAAAAACCCATAACATAAAATTAGGCTTAGATCGAAATTATTAACCCAAAATTTGTGAGAAAATGTAAAAATTACCTTTTCAATATAGAAAACACTCGATCGTCAAAATACACTCAAGTAATTCGACTTAGAAGATAGAGAGTAACCGACGAGGATCGAAGACGGTGGCTTACCGGAGAACATGGGGCTCGCCGGACTCAATGATTGCCAAGTCGCGAGCTTGGACCGCGCTGAAGAACTCGTGCTCTTCACTGGAGCGGGCGCATGCTAGCAATTGGCCCATATCCTGCGGTGGCGTACGATAAGATGGCGTTATTGTGCGCCGAAGGATCGTAGAGGAGAGAGAAGACTCGAAGATTTGAGGAAATAGGAGTGAAAGAGAGAAATTTTGAGTGGCTGTGAATGAATGGGGTTATTTTCGTCCATCCACCAAATTATAATACCTAAGCCTTGGGCCAATGATATTTAGACCAAGTTTTTGAACAGTGTGCACTTTCTCACTATTTAGAAAATACCGGCCGGGGTCTTTATGGCAATTTACCCTTTTTTATAAAGCGTGTCTCTAATTCATTTTTATTATGGTTTTCAGGATGAGAAGGTGAGTAGGATGATGATCTTGACTTGAACTATCAAAATGTTTTTTTTTTCTATTTTTAATTGCATGTAAAAAAAGCTTTTCTATATATTATAGTTTCACTTCATCTGTTTTCATAGGCTTATGTGACATGATGTAGGTATGAGTTGCATCTTCAATAAATTTTTCCAGTGAAGTTTTGTTTAAGTAATTTGTTCTCTACTTGATGATGTAATGGTGGATGTGGGAAAATTCTTTTCTTTTTTTCCCTTTTCCAAATCGTTAGATTATTATGCTGTAATGATGGTGTGTGGCAATGTATGAAGTTCTTTTTGGCTCAAAATGACGTTTTATTTTCCTAAAATCGGCTCGAGTTGCAGTATTGCAATTTAATGTTTAAAATTATTCTTCTTTCCATAAATCATTTTTTGTAAGAATTTTCATTTTCATTTTTTCAATGAACGAATTAAATCAAGGCGGGTTGATAGTTTCCAAATTTGGCTTGTTGCAGAATAATTTTTTCATTCATGTTTCTAAGATATATTTTCTTTATAAATAACTTATGAATTATTTTAACAGCTATATAACCCTTTTGTAAATTAGTTTTTATTCCGATTTTTAAACTTCAATTCAGATCCCATATTGATAAAAAAAATTATAAAATTTAAACGTGTGTGGCAGGTACATATAACTAGCATGTGTGTATATATATAAAATATCTATAAAGGGGAATATTCACAAAAATATTCCCTCTTTTATTTTGTCATTATACCAACCCCATAATCATGCATTGCGATAATTTAGATAGGCCCTCAATTTTCCTTAAAATTTACATCTAACCTCTAACTCATCGCATGTTTATGGATTAGAATATTTTTGGCAGCCTCTCGATATTTTGGAAAATTAATTATTAACCCTTCTCCTAATTTGTTATTTGGTTAACGTCCTATGAAATACCAAGTTAAATATTTCCCGAAATAAATCCTTCTCACTCAAGATATGAAAACGACGAAATTTGGAACATTGTGTATGATGGAATATGCTGGGGAATATTCGCGCTCACAGTATGCGCTGAAACAATGATTCATGCTCCTTGGGGCCTGATTGGTTGCAAGATTATGATATTTGGATTCCAAATTAGTACGGTTGCAATTTCTGGATTTGGTAATTTGTTATTTGGTTGGTTTTGGATTTCTAGTATTGTATTTGTAGATCCTTGTAATCTTTGTTTGGTTGGTAAAAATAAAGTAGGATTTGGATTTGAGGATTTGAGAGAGAGATAGATAGAGAGAGGATTATTAAATAAATAAAATACACGGGCCCCATCTAAAAGTACAATAAATAGTGCCAAATCCTTGAAAATCCTTAAAAATTTTTAGGATTTAAGAATCCTAGAAATTCAAATCAATCAACCAAACACAAAATGATGAAATCCTAGAATTCCACAATCCAAATCCATACTAATCCTGCAACCAAACAGGCCCTTGGGGCATCATTTCTGCTGGGCGTATGTAGGTTAAACTTGGCTGGAAAAATTACAGTCAACCCCTATCTCTTTCTCACATGCACGACATAAAAAATCTATGACTCGATCCGTGAGAAAATAGAGGGCCCTCTCCTTAACGAAAGCATGCATTGGCCATTATTTGTAAAAGTTGGTTGATTTTTCACTTGGACTCGACCGTTATACAAGATTATAATATTTAATTTGATCTATTTATACTACTTATTAATTTGAAAAATAAATAGATGATAGCCGTATTCTTCACTATATATTCCATAATTTTCTTAAGAACGAAAATAAATTAATCACTGATCTTCTATTAGGAAAAAAATTTATCGATCATCTGTAAGTTGATGTCGCACACTCTAAAAGGTTTGTAGAGAGGTAGAATTTTCAAAAATCAATTTAAAAATATGCAACATCGACTGTTATCCCAAGAACTACCATAGGCCCTAGATAGCAAAAATTTCATAGTTTCTAATCTACTATAAAAGTGATTCCACCTATGAGATCGAGTCCTTCGGGTCTTCAAAGTTCTTTTCTTAAGCTCCTCGTCAGTCCTGGATCAAGCTTGGTCGTTGGTCTCTTCACGTCGAAGACGATCCACCCGAGAGTATGTGATTGAAGCTCCAACCTCAAAAGGAAGTGACTAAAATACCTAGTTTGCTAATCTAGATGGTCTAGAAGATGTAGAGTGTGTTAATTGGATTAGTTTATCTCAATAACTCTATATTTCTCAACTCATGAGATGGTTAGGTGTTGAGGATGAAAAAGAGCTCAAGAGAGAAGAGAGAATGTCTAAGTGAGAATGAATATGAAGAATGACTAGAATAAAAACTATCATGCATTTCTTTTACAATAAAATATAGTAACAATGTTTGAATAATTTTCACAAATGAATAAAGAAAACTAATAGCCATGCTTCTCACCATGCTTAAAAACACCACACTCCTTCACCTCAATATCTATTTTTAATAAATAGAATAACACAAAATGATGTGTCCTCTTCTGGAAACATTCTAGTATAAATACAAGAATACCAAAACCATATATACATTCTCGTATTTGTACTACAAAAAATACAAATACCAAGAGATAAAATAATCCAATAATATAATACTAGATCATTATTAAATCAATACTTGAATCAATAATGTGGTTTAATCTTAAGCCCGCTAGTATTAACCGTCTAAACATAAATCCGTGTAGCTAGTATACGTATATAATCGGAACCCTGCACGTATAATCATACGGCCTCTACATCGTTTCGCCTGAATCAGAAAAACCCTCTGTGTGAGACTCTAAAGACTCGACAGTACGTGACAGTGGGTTTAACCACAAGCACGTCAATGGCACTAGCTATACGTAACGGCTATCCAGGTACCTATCGAAAAGAAGGTCGACAAGCAAACTCATCCGAATCCTTACTGAGCCTGTCCGTGACAATCTCCGTACAGACTGGTATGTTTGTCTGAAAGTATCGCATGCCGGGTCTAGGGGGTGGAAAATGTCAGACCCCTAATAACCTGACAAGTCGTGCTGATGTGTCTTAGGACTATCCGAGAATCTACTGATCTAAGTATCAGTAATTCTAACAGCTCTGGACAGGGACTTATGGTGTTGGCCAACCGAACACAGCGCGATATCGATTCCCTATATCGAGAGAGACGAATCTCTAACAATCGCTCACTGCCTCCATGTGGCTCAGGACTGTACCCAACTAAAACTTGTTTGCACGACTCAGTAGAGCCGTGGTAGAGTAGTAATAAAAGCACAGTGGGAACTCACACGAGACAAATAACGATCTCAGGTCGACAAACTATCTGTACTCATGTCACCAGAGAACTGCTATCTGACAATAGGTATAATACCATCTAGCCAGTTCTCAGCGAGTCCGTCCAGTGTACTCACCCCCAGAGAGCACATGTATACAATCTTAGGTGAAACACACCAATGGCTGTGGGACCAACCATTGCCCCCCGTCAGGGTTTAAAAACGTATACACTACTCTACTTTGGAATATCGATGCGCAGTCTCGATATTCCCACGACTAGGGAATTTAAGGATGTGCTCATCGACTACCCAGCTCCCACAAGTATGATTGTCATCATAACGCTGGTAGTCAAGTAAGGATCCTACAGGCTTTATCAACATGTATAAGCGATATGAAATAACAAGTATAACATATACACATGTTAAGATAAAGTCAAACCAAATAGAATACTATCATATCGAGCAAGATTGTCCTATACATATATAACCCCAGCATCCTATACAATAAAGGACTCTATGCCATACATATCCAACACTCTCCCACTTGCACTAAGGACTGTTATTGGCGTATCGAGAACCTAACGTCTGCACTAGGGCCAGTTGTTGGCGTATCGCATACCTAACATCTCGAATAATCTCTCGAACTATACTTAAGGGATGGTCTTGGTGAATGGATCTGCCATGTTGTCCTTTGTATCTACTCTCCGCACCTCGATCTCCCAGCGATCTACGATCTCCCTGATCTGGTGATACCGCCTTAAGATATGTCTGGATTTCTGATGGGACCGTGGTTCATTTGCTAAAGCCATGGCTCCATTATTATCATAATACAACGGTATTAGATCAACAATGGATGGAACAACCTAAAGTTCAGAAATGAACTTTCTCATCCAGACTGCCTCTTTTACGGTATTGTTAGCAGCGATGTACTCAGCCTCCATCATCGAGTCTACTACAGTGTCCTGTTTGGAACTCTTCCAACAGACATTTTCTCCGTTGAGGGTAAACACATAACCCGATATGAATTTAGAGTCATCCTTATTACTTTGGAACCCATAGTCGGTAAAAGCCTCGATCTGGAGGTCCCCATTACTGTAAGTCCACGTTGCTCACCCCGGTTCTTACGGGGAGGCGGAAACGGTAAAAAACGATTTTTGGCGCAAAGGCAACATGGACTAAAAGAAGGATCTTTGCTAAACTACAAACTAGCAAACTACTTGAGGTGCTATCTACTATGCCATAGAGATTATACCTCACGATACCGGTCCTTCGGGTCTTCATTCCGCTGTCATGCTCGTCCATCCACGCTGCGAGGGTCGATCCGGATCTTGATCACCTCCGCGGCCTTCTTGAGTCGAAGACGATCCACCCGAGAGTTGTACTCCGAGCTCCACCTCGAGCCGAGGCAACTAGGGCAACAAGATCGCTAGGCTTGATGTACTAGGTTGTGTAGAAGTAGTAGATGGATGTGTTTTTCTATTCGGATCCTTTTTCTCTCAACACATGAGATCAAAGGAAGAATCAAGAGGAGGAAGAAGAAGGAACAACCATGGAGCCTTTTCTTTTCTTCTCACAAGAGAGAGAATGAGAAATGAATTATGAGCTAAAGAAAATGAACCATGGTTGCAATAATACACCAACATCATCATTACTAATCCTTTCATGATAAAGTTGATGGCAACAATTGACTTGACCATTTTCATATCCAAAAATAAAAAGAAAACCAAAGAAAACTCTAGACCTCTCATGAAGGTCCAAGTCAACTTTGGTCAAATGGTCAACAAAGTCAAGTATGGTCAAATGGTCAAAGCAATTAGCCATCACTTAATTATCACTAAAAAGATTAGTAAATAATGTCCCCGGCTCATAATGGTTTTGACCGAACGAACTGCCAAAACCCTAATGAGTCCGCCTCATTATGGTTTCGACCGAATCAACTGTCAAAACCCTAATGAGGCACCTCCTTCCTCTTCGCTCCTCACAACTGTGCATACACACCCGCATCCGCATTCCGTAGAATGCGAATGCACAGAAGACAAAACAAATCCATCCGTGCAATACGAGGATCCGGCTTAAACCAAAGCCCACTAGTATTGCCTGCCCGAACAGCATACGCACACAAGTGTACGTAAGTGATCGTAGCCCTGCCGCAAAACCATATGGCCTCTACACCTTTCGCTCAGTGCAGGGAAACTCTCTGTGTGGGACTCTAAAGACTCGACACTACGCTGGCAGTGGGTTTAACCACAGACCGCAAGCGGCACTAGCTGTACGTAACGGTCCCCAGGTAGATGTCGATAAGAAGGCCGATGAGATAAACCCATCCGAACTCCTACTGAGCCTGAATATGACAATCTCCGTACAGTCCGGTCTGTTCGTCTAAGAATATCGCATGGCGGGCCTAGGGGGGTGGCGAACGTCAGTCCCCTAATAGCGGTACAAGTCGTGTCGGAGTATAGCCCAGAACACCCTGAGATAACACTGGAAACCTACCAGTATATCTCTCTTGCCCTGGCCAGGGACGACTATGTGTAATGGCTCTCCTAGACATAGCGCGATATCAACCCCCAATACCGGGAGAGACGAATCCTGTCTAACCGTCACTGCCTCCAAGTGCTTCGGGACTGCACCCAATTACTACCTGTTTGCACGACTCCTTTGAGCCGTGGTAGCTAGGGTAGTAATCAAAGAATAGTGGGAACACACTCGAGGCGAAGTGACAGTGTCAAGTCAACGGACTAAGCTGTACTCATGTCACCTGGGAACTGATAACTGACGATATGTATAAAACCAACCAACAGTTCCCGACGAGTCCTGTCTAGTGTACTCGTAACCTAACGAGCACCCGCATACTATCTCCAGTACGACGTACTGATGGCTGTGGGACAGACCATCTCCCCTGCTGGGATGAGAAGCACATACGCTAGTCTACTCCGGAGTATCGATACCCTGTCTCGATAATCCTACGACTAGGGACCTGTATAAGGATGTGCTTATAGATTACCCAGCCCCCACAAGTGTGACTGCCATCACAATGCTGGTAATCAAGCAAAGATCCTAAGGGCTCCACTAATATGTATAAGCAATATGCTAAAAGAAACACATGCACATATTAAAGTAGAAACAAACCAAGTAGCATACTACCATTTTGAGCAAGATTGTCTATACAACTGTGAATATCCCAAGCTTCCATTAAGTAATATACAAACTAGTATGATACAGTAATGGCCTCTAGGGCATATACACTAACAATCTCCCACTTGCACTAGGGCCATGTACTGGCGTATCGAAGACCTATCATCTCGATCAGCCGCTCGAACTGAGTTTGGGGTATGGCCTTCGTGAATTGATCTGCAGTGTTATTCTCCGAATTTACTCTCTTCACCTCGATCTCCCGGCGATCTACGATCTCCCTGATCAGGTGGTACCGCCTCAAAATGTGCCTGGACTTCTGATGGGACCTGGGTTCCTTCGCTAAAGTTATAGCTCCGTTGTTGTCACATTACAGCGGTATTGGATCAACAATGGTAGGAACCACCTGATGCTCCGCGAAGAACTTCTTCATCCAGACAGCTTCTTTTGCGTCATCGCAAGCAGCTATGTACTCCGCTTCCATAGTTGAGTCAGCAACGGTGTCCTGCTTGGAACTCTTCCAGCAAACCGCCCCTCCATTGAGGGTAAAGACATAACCCGACATGGACTTGGAGTCATCCTTGTCACTCTGGAAGCTGGAGTAGGCAAAGGCCTCGATCTGGAGGTCTTTTCCGCCATACACCAAGAACATCTCCTTAGTCCTTCTCAGGTACTTGAGAATGTTCTTTACTGCTATCCAGTGTTTCTCCCCTGGGTCCGACTGATACCGGCTTACAACGCTCAATGCGTATGCTACATCTGGTCTGGTATATAACATCGCATACATTATAGAGCCTACCGCAGATGCGTAGGGTATAGATGACATGCGAGCCCTTTCCAAATCAGTCTTGGGAGACATCTCTTTGGAGAGGGTGATTCCGTGACAAGCCGGTAGATTACCGCGCTTGGAATCTTCCATACTGAATCGTTTCAGTATGGTGTCGATATACCTGGACTGTGAAAGTCCCAACATCCTCTTAGATCTATCACGATAGATCTGGATCCCCAGAATGTAGTTGGTATCGCCCAGGTCCTTCATGGAGAACCTCTGTGACAAGAATCCTTTGACTGACTGTAGCATAGGAATATCATTTCCTATTAGGAGAATGTCATCCACGTACAAGACGAGGAATACCACAGTTCTCCCTACAATCTTACTGTAAATGCATGGTTCATCTGGGTTTTTGATAAAGTCAAATTCCTTGACAGTATCATCAAAGCAGATGTTCTAACTCCGCGATGCCTGCTTCAGTTCATAGATGGACTTGAGCAACTTGCACACTTTAGCGCTGCTCCCACTCTGAATGAATCCCTCCGGCTGATCCATATAGACACACTCTTCCAAATTTCCATTTAGAAAAGCCGTCTTTACGTCCATCTGCCAGATCTCATAATCGTGGAAAGCAGCAATGGCAAGAAGGATCCGAATGGATTTGAGCATAGCCACTGGAGAAAAGGTCTCGTCATAGTCCAAACCAGGTCTTTGACGAAAACCCTTTGCAACAAGTCTAGTTTTATAGGTTTCAACCTGCCCATCTACACCAATCTTTTTTCTGAAGATCCATTTGCAGCCTACGGGTTTTACCCCTTCTGGAGCAAAGTCCAAAGTCCAAACTTTGTTGGTGTACATGGACTCCATCTCGGTCTGCATTGCATCCAGCCATTTTACCGAGTCACCGCTCTGAATGGCTTGCTGGAAGCTAGTAGGCTCATCATAGTCAATGGTGCAATCCTCTCTATCCCCGTCTATGAGAAAACCGTAGTATCTCTCGGGCGGATGAGACTGCCTACTACTCTTGCGGAGTGGCGCTGGGATGTCCTGTTCTCCTGAAACTTCTGGTTCTTCCAAGCTTTCAGTAATAGCTTGTGGTTCTTGAATTTCTTCCAGTTTTACTACGCTCCCACTAGTTCCTTTTTCTAAAAACTGATGTTCCAGAAAGTGGGCATGACGAGAAACAAAAACCTTTTGTTCCTCTGCGTAATAGAAAAAATACCCCGTGGAGTTCTTTGGGTATCCCACAAACTTACACAGTACTGAGCGTGCCTCGAGTTTGTCCGCATGCTGCTTTTTAACAAAAGCTGGACATCCCCATATCTTTAGATATTGAAGATGGGGTTTCTTCCCACACCACATCTGATATGGTGTGGTAGGCACAGTCTTGGAGGGAATCTTGTTCAAAAGATATGCAGCTGATTCTAGTGCATAACCCCAGAAAGATCGCGGTAACTCAGCATTACTCATCATGGAACGAACCATATCCAATAGAGTTCGATTCCGCCTTTCCGATACACCGTTGTGCTGTGGTGTGTATGGAGGAGTAAACTGAGAGAGAATTCCATTCTCTTTTAAGTAGTCCAGAAACTCGGCACTCAAGTATTCACCACCTCGATCAGATCTCAGTGTCTTGATACTTTTGCCTGTTTGTTTTTCAACTTCATTCTTGTATTCCCGAAATTTCTCAAAGGTCTCGGATTTATGCTTCATTAGGAAGACATGTCCATACCTAGAGAAATCATCTGTGAAAGTAATGAAGTATGAATAACCACTTCGCGCATGTGTAGACATTGGACCACACACGTCACTGTGTATAAGTCCCAAGAGCTCGCTCTTACTCCGTGTCCAGTGAACGGAGTCTTTGTCATCTTTCCCATGAGACATGATTCACAAGTGGCATAAGACTGGTACTTGAACGGATTCAAGTATCCCTCTTTATGTAACTTTGTCAACCGTGTCTCATTAATGTGACCCAGTCTACAATGCCATAAGAAAGCCTGATTTAATTCCGGAGACTTTCTTTTAAGTGTGTTCTGGACACTGAAAATCTGAGCTTGATTTAATACGTATATCCCGTTTTCTAATGTACCTGACCCAATCAGAACTTGATTAAGGTGGATGTGGACCACATCGCTTACAAAAGTAAAATCATATCATTCTTTAGAAAGTAAGGATACAGATATGATATTACAAGTCGCACCTGGTACATACAAATAGTTACGCAGAATCAATATCTGCCCAGTTGTCAGTCCAAGATGATATTCCCCTACGGATTCAGCGTTCATGCTCATTCCGTTAGCAACCCTGAGAGTCATATCACCTATCCTGATAACCCTACGGTTTCTCAGAGCCTGTAACGAATTACAGATGTGAGATCCTGACCCGGTATCCAATACCCAGGAAGTAGGGTTAACTGACATACACTTCTCTATTACAAACATACCCGAAGCCGAAGCCACAACATGCTTCGAATCCTGGCTACTGGCTTTACTAGCCCTGCAATCTTTCTGCCAATGTTCATTCCCGTAAAAATAGGAACGTCCCTCTTTTACTATATCCAGTCTCGAAACTTTTGCCCTTCTCTTTCCTTCTACTTCCCTGGTTTCCTTCAGGGTAGAAGGTAGAGACTGTAGAATCAAGTCATCATCTGACCCGTTCTTCAACGTGGTCTTCAGGTCCGTGAGCTTAAAGTAGCTGGTCTCTGTAAGGACGTTGCCCCCTACAGATGACCCGATAGCCAACATCGCTGGAAGAAATTCGTTCAAGGTCTCATATCTTGCGATACGAGATTTCTCTCCATATAAATCTTTGTTATGGAGGAAGGTAGAAACTAAGTCCATCTTCTCGTGCTGCCTCTGGTATGCACCATCAACTGAGGTTAACACGAGGCACTTGGCTTTCGCACAATCTTTTTCCGATGTCTTACGGATATCAATATCCGTGATAGGGGAAACTGGTCCTAAGACGGCAGGGGTTAGATTAGTTAAGAGGTGTCCCAGCTTGTCATGGGCAATGGACATCTGGACAGATCTTTGCCAGTCATAACAGTCAGATTCAGTCATTTTATTATCTAGATGTAACCTATGTCTGGTCACTGGGTCGCTGCAATTAAGAGAGAGAGAAGAAAACACTTAGCATGATGCTCTTGCAAGTTTAGATTGGTTTTTAATTTATCTAAACAGGATGGCTCCCACTGTCTCTCGAATCCCTCCTTAAACCATAAAGGAAGAATTAGTCGGGATCAATCTCACCGTACAATACTTGCTTAACCTTTCAGCCAGGCTGGTGTCGGTACTTCGAGGGAGGTTTTCCAACGCTTTCGCGAAGTTCCTTAATTAAGTAACCTCTTTTCCCTGTGGGTGTAGCCCCGCTAACACCTTTCTAGACACCTACTTGGTTTATAGCATTGATCGTTAAGCGAGAAAGTTCCCGAGGAGTAGCATGTACTCACAGTAGGATCGGGATCCAAATATCATCGTGTGATAAAACTAAAGGAATCCTACCAGAATCATCACACTCCAAATGGTATGCAACACTAGCAAGTTTCAGTTTCTTTAGAAACTTCCGATGTGGATTTTTGCCCCATGCTCTTATGACCTTGACGAAGGCCAACATATCATAAGTCACATGTCAAGTTCTACCCGTCATTATCCAGGTTAATTTGAACCCACCCGTACATACCCTTGACGAAGGCCAAAATAGTAGTACGACTGTCCCAAACCAACGCATCTATCTATGCTACAGATAAATATTCAGCAGCTACCAATCACTATGCTTTGGCGAAGGTCAAAATACATAGCTTGAATACTACTGAATATTTAACTGAAATGACGGAGGGCTACGAATGGTTTTGGTGAAACCGTGAACGTAGTGAACTTGATATAATCGAAGGAACCTGATAGCTTTTTAAAAGGAGTGGCTTAAGCTCCGCATTTTTAAAAGTTTTCTGTTTTGAAAAGAAACCGAGTGGTTTTGAAATTGTTCCAACGACTTTAACTTTGGTTTATTTTCTTGCATTAATTTAATGCGTCCCATCATTTAATCCTACCATTGCAGCAAACAACGAAAATACGACGTACGCTTATGCCATCCGCATTCGCCACGGGGTCCCGTCATCACCCGTTAGGTTACTTAACTAGCGACAGAGCGGGGGCTGGACTAGCGTGGATGCAAAACATAAGCAACGCCTAAATAGATATCATATATATAGATATATACATTCGTCAGATGCAATGATAGCCATTCCAGATCACAGATGAACACATTGGATATACTAGGAATCCGCGTTTCGTTCGAGCCTGCAACGAAAAATGGATTACACGGTCGTGATGAATAGCCAAACCCCACCCTAGACCCCTATGGGTGTGGCAAACTACCCGCCAAGTACCCGAAGTGAAGCAACCTCTCTCAACAACGTAAGTAAGCCACTCGGCACTTCGAGATACCCGGTAGTTTGTGTACCCCATCTTGGGTCTATCCTAGGAGCAAAAACAGTTAAAATAAATAATATACAATGGCGGCTACAACCTCATCCCGGATGTGCGGCCATAAAATAATATTACATCAATTACAAAATTTTACATTGAATGAAAGAAAAAGAAACTCTCATCTCACATCCCCCGGCTATTCATCCGCGACAATCCATCGAGTTCATATACACAAACCATCAACATTATAGATCACAGATATGTATAACCCTCACTAATCGACGTATAGCGATTAGCAGACGTTCAATACATATATCACATCACATATAATATCCATTAGCCAAAGTCTACGAAATTTCGATCAAAATACGGATTTGTAACCACCCCAAAAATAAATTTGTTCTCTGGAAAATCTGGGCAGAAACAAACTATACTAAAAATCCCAAAACATCCAACTAATAACATTGCACAAAAAACGGTCCACGGCCGAGTCAACTTGGCCGCGGATCCGCGGCAAGAAGCATGTTCTTGCCGCGGTTCCGTGGCGCTTTGACCGAGTCACTGGATCGTTTTTGGTGGGTTTCTTTAGAAAACCCTGAGCCGATTTTTCATGTATGTTAAATAATTTTTGGAGCTGTTTTGAAAATCGACAGAAAGTTGATTTTTCCGGACTTGTTTTGCGAATTTTTTCTTATCGAAATTCTAAATACTTTATTAACATGCTAGTTTATGTTTAGCTAGTCTCTGATACCACTGTAAGTCCACATTGCTCACCCCGGTTCTTACGGGGAGGCGGAAACGGTAAAAAACGATTTTTGGCGCAAAGGCAACATGGACTAAAAGAAGGATCTTTGCTAAACTATAAACTAGCAAACTACTTGAGGTGCTATCTACTACGCCATAGAGATTATACCTCACGATACCGGTCCTTCGGGTCTTCATTCCGCTGTCCTGCTCGTCCATCCACGCTCCGAGGGTCGATCCGGATCTTGATCACCTCCGCGGCCTTCTTGAGTCGAAGACGATCCACCCGAGAGTTGTACTCCGAGCTCCACCTCGAGCCGAGGCAACTAGGGAAACAAGATCGCTAGGCTTGATGTCCTAGGTTGTGTAGAAGTAGTAGATGGATGTGTTTTTCTATTTGGATCCTTTTTCTCTCAACACATGAGATCAAAGGAAGAATCAAGAGGAGGAAGAAGAAGGAACAACCATGGAGCCTTTTCTTTTCTTCTCACAAGAGAGAGAATGAGAAATGAATTATGAGCTAAAGAAAATGAACCATGGTTGCAATAATACACCAACATCATCATTACTAATCCTTTCATGATAAAATTGATGGCAACAATTGACTTGACCATTTTCATATCCAAAAATAAAAAGAAAACCAAAGAAAACTCTAGACCTCTCATGAAGGTCCAAGTCAACTTTCGTCAAATGGTCAACAAAGTCAAGTATGGTCAAATGGTCAAAGCAATTAGCCATCACTTAATTATCACTAAAAAGATTAGTAAATAATGTCCCCGGCTCATAATGGTTTTGACCGAACGAACTGCCAAAACCCTAATGAGTCCGCCTCATTATGGTTTCGACCGAATCAACTGTCAAAACCCTAATGAGGCACCTCCTTCCTCTTCGCTCCTCACAACTGTGCATACACACCCGCATCCGCATTCCGTAGAATGCGAATGCACAGAAGACAAAACAAATCCATCCGTGCAATACGACGATCCGGCTTAAACCAAAGCCCACTAGTATTGCCTGCCTGAACAGCATACACACACAAGTGTACGTAAGTGATCGTAGCCCTGCCGCAAAACCATACGGCCTCTACACCTTTCGCTCAGTGCAGGGAAACTCTCTGTGTGGGACTCTAAAGACTCGACACTACACTGGCAGCGGGTTTAACCACAGACCGCAAGCGGCACTAGCTGTACGTAACGGTCCCCAGGTAGATGTCGATAAGAAGGCCGATGAGGTAAACCCATCCGAACTCCTATTGAGCCTGAATGTGACAATCTCCGTACAGTCCGGTCTGTTCGTCTAAGAATATCGCATGGCGGGCCTATGGAGGTGGCGAACTTCAGTCCCCTAATAGCGGTACAAGTCGTGTCGGAGTGTATCCCAGAACACCCTGAGATAACACTGGAAACCTACCTGTATATCTCACTTGCCCTGGCCAGGGACGACTATGTGTAATGGCTCTCCTAGACACAACGCGATATCAACCCCCAATACCGGGAGAGACGAATCCTGTCTAACCGTCACTGCCTCCAAGTGCTTCGGAACTGCACCCAACTACTACCTGTTTGCACGACTCCTTTGAGCCGTGGTAGCTAGGGTAGTAATCAAAGAATAGTGGGAACACACTCGAGGCGAAGTGACAGTGTCAAGTCAACGGACTAAGCTGTACTCATGTCACCTGGGAACTGATAACTGACGATATGTATAATACCAACCAACAGTTCCCGACGAGTCCTGTCCAGTGTACTCGTAACCTAACGAGCACCCGCATACTATCTCCAGTACGACGTACTGATGGCTGTGGGACAGACCATCTCCCCTGCTAGGATGAGAAGCGCATACGCTAGTCTACTCCGGAGTATCGATACCCTGTCTCGATAATCCTATGACTAGGGACCTGTATAAGGATGTGCTTATAGATTACCCAGCCTCCACAAGTGCGACTGCCATCACAACGCTGGTAATCAAGCAAAGATCCTAAGGGCTCCACTAATATGTATAAGCAATATGCTAAAAGAAACACATGCACATATTAAAGTAGAAACAAACCAAGTAGCATACTACCATTTTGAGCAAGATTGTCTATACAACTATGAATATCCCAAGCTTCCATTAAGTAATATACAAACTAGTATGATACAGTAATGGCCTCTAGGACATATACACTAACAATTACCGTATACCAAGAACATCTCTTTAGTCCTTCTCAGGTACTTAAGAATGTTTTTTACTGCTATCCAATACTTCTCATCTGGGTTGGACTGATACCTGCTTACGACGCTAATTGCGTAAGTAACATTTGGTCTGGTACATAACATCGCATACATTATCGACCCCACCGCCGAAGTAAAGGGTACAAGCTCATGCGAGCCCTCTCCTCATCAGTATTAGGAGACATTTATTTGGAGAGGGTGATTCCGTGACAAGCGGATAAATTACCGTGCTTAGAATCTTCCATACTAAACCTTTTTAGTATGGTGTCTATGTATCTTGACTGTGAAAGTCCCAACATTCTTTTAGATCTGTCATGATAGATCTTAATCCCCAAAATGTACGAGACATCACGCAGGTCTTTCATAAAGAACTTCTATGATAAGAAGAGCTTGGTCGATTGTAGCATAGAAATATCATTTACCATCAGGAGAATGTCATCTACGTATAAAACGAGAAATACTTTCTCTCTACAATCTTCCTATAAAAACAAGGTTCATCAAAATTTTTGAGAAAGTAAAATTACTTTACCGTCTTATCAAAGCAGATGTTCTAACTCCGCAATACCTGCTTTAATCCATAAATGGATTTAAGCAATTTTCACACCTTCCCGCTGCTCGCACTGTCTATGAAACCCTCTAGCTGATCCATGTAAACACACTCATCTAAACTTCCATTTAGAAAAGTGGTTTTAACATCTATCTGCCAAATTTCATAGTCATGGAAGGTAGCAATGGAAAGTAGAATCCGAATGGATTTAAGTATAGCCACTGGTGAAAAAGTTTCATCATAGTCCAATCCTGGTCTTTGACGAAAACCTTTTGCAATGAGTCTAGCTTTGTAGGTTTGTACCTGTCCATCAACCCCAATCTTCTTTTTGAAGATCCATTTGCATCCAACGGGTTTTAGCCCGGGAGGAGCAACATCCAAAGTCCATACTTTATTAGTGTACATGGATTCCATCTCGGATCGCATAGCATCCAGCCATTTCACCGAGTCTCTACTCGTGATGGCTTGCTGAAAACTAGTAGGCTCATCATCATCGATGATGCAATCCTCTCGATCCCCGTCTACGAGAAATTCATAGTATCTCTCGGGCGGATAAGACTGCCTACTAGATCTGCGGAGTGACATTAGTACGTCCAATTCTATTGAAACTTCAGGTTCTACTGAGTCTTCAGTAATAATTTGTGGTTCTGGAATTTCTTCTAGTTTTATCGCGCTCCCACTAATTTCTTTTTCAAGAAATTGAGTTTCCATAAAGTAGACATGATGAGAAACAAAAACCTTTTTTTTCTCAGCGTAATAGAAAAAATAGCCCCTAGAATTCTTTGGATTTCCCACAAACTTACACAATACTGAGCGTACCTCGAGCTTGTCCAGATGATGTTTTTTGACAAAATCTGGACATAACTATATCTTAAGATACTTAAGACAGGGTTTCTTCCCACTCCACATTTCATATAAAGTGGTAGGCACAGACTTAGTTAGAACTTTATTCAATAGGGATGTAGCAGATTCTAGTGCAAAACCTAGAAGGATGGCGGCAACTCAACATCACTCATCATGGAACACACTATATCCAGCAAGGTGCGATTCCATCTTTCAGATACACCGTTGTGTTGTGGTATGTATGGAGGAGTAATCTGAGAGAGAATTCCATTCTTCTTTAGATATTCCAGGAACTCAACACTTAAGTATTCTCCACCCCGATCAGATCGAAGTATCTTGATACTTTTGCCGGTTTGTTTTTCCCTTCATTCTTACTCCTGAAATTTTTCAAAGGTCTCGGATTTATATTTCATCAAGAATACATGTCCATACCTTAAGAAATCATCGGTAAAAGTGATGAAGTAGGAATAACCACTTCTTGCATGTGTAGATATCGGACCACACACATCGCTGTGTATGAGTCTCAGATGCTCGGTGGCTCTTTCTCCATGTCTAGTGAACGGAGTTTTGGTCATCTTTCCTTAAATAGATGATTGACAAGTTGCATAAAATAGATATTCAAACGGATCTAAATATCCATCTTTATGTAACTTAGTTAATCGCGTTTCATTGATATGACCAAGTCTACAATACCGTAAAAAAGTTTGATTTATTTCTGGAGTTTTTCTTTTTAGTGTGTTTTGGACGTTGAAAACTTGATATTGATTGAATACGTATATTTCGTTATTTAGTGTGCCCGACCCAATCATTTCATAATTCAGGTGAATGTTTATGACATTGCTTTCAAGTGAAAAATTATACCCTTCATTAGATAACAAAGATGTAGATATAATATTACACATCATACTGGGTACATAAAAGCAGTTATGCAACAACAAAATATGTCCACTCGCCAATCCAATGTGATATTCTTCTACTGCATCAGCATCCACACTAGCTCCGTTACCAACCCTGAGGGTTATCACCTTTTTGTTGGGTTACAATAGCGCCCTTGCCATCTACCGTGGCCGGTGCGACACAAAAACCGGCGTTTAAAATTTTTGGCGCTAACGAAAACCCATCCAAGATCGAACCATAAGCCTATACTATCTAACTACAAAGTGCTAAACTATAGTGATAGAAGGGTTATACCGAATGAACCAATTCCTTCGGTCTTCTACCATCTTCCTAAGCTTCTTGAGGTGTCCGGAACTGAACTTGGTCGCCGGTCTTCCTTCGTCGATGATGATCCACTCGAGGGATGTAGCTCTTGGCTCTAGCTCTACACCATAAACAAGTGAAGCAACTAGGGACTCAAGATGGCTAGTCAAGAGTTCCTAGGATGTAGTGAATGGATCCAAGTGTTCATCTATCTCACATCCTCTCTTGATTCTCAACTCATGAGATTGTAGAGAGGAGGTTAAGTTTGAAGGTGGAGGAACTCATGAAAAACCTAGAGAGGAGAGTGAAGCTAATGGTGAGAAAGCCAACTCTAAGAAAAATGAACCATCCATGGAGAGAGAAAATGAGATGGCTGGGTTTTGTAAAACATATTTCTCCAATTTAATATCAAGCCCATGCTTGAATAGTTTGCACAAATGAATTATAATTCATTTGTGTATACTACGCAAGCATGGTTCTCACCATACTCCCCTCTCTCAAATTTCTACCTCATTTCCATATATAAATAAATGGTCAAACCCAAAATGAGGTGTCCACCTTTTAGAATGTTATCTGTAAAAAATACGAATTACATTCTACTGTATATACATACGTGTATTCGTACCGAAATACAAATACTCGAAGAGATAGAATAACACAAAGAACATACTACTAGAATATACATATCGAAATACATATACATAAATTATAAAATCAATACCTGATTTAATAATCCGGCTCAAACCCGAGCCGGCTAGTATTATCAACCGTCCGATCGAAAGTCCGGGTAACTAGTACACTTATTCGATCGGAACCCTGCACGTATCCAATATGACTACTACATCATTTCGCCAGAACCAGGGAAACCCTCTGTGTGGGACGCTAAAGACTCGTCAATACGCTGGCAGTAGGTTTAACCATAAGCACGTCAGCGGCACTAGCTATACGTAACGGCTACTCAGGTATTGAGCGAAAGGAAGGCCGATGAGCAAACTCATCTGAACCCCTACTGAGCCTGTCAGTGACAATCTTCGTACAGTCCGGTCTGTTCGTCTAAGAGTATCGCATATCGAGTTTAGGGGGTGGATAAAGTCAGACCCCTAATAACGCGATATTTCGTGTCGGTATGAAGCCCATCACCCACTGAGAAACTACTGATCCAAATAAGTAATTTTCGTCTACCTTGGCCAAGGATTTTTGGTGACGGCCACCCGTGCACCGCGCGACATCAACCCCCAATACCGGGAGAGACGAATCCCCGACGATCCGCTCACTGCCTCCATGTGGCTCGGGACTATACCTAACTAAAACCTGTTTGCATGACTCCTTTGAGCCGTGGTAGGGTAGTAATCAAAGCACAGTGGGAACTCACACGAGATAAATGACGATCTCAGGTCGACAGACTAATCTGCACTCATGTCACCTGGGAACTGCTTTCTGACAATAGGTATAATACCAATTAGAATGTTCCCGGCGAGTCCGTCCAGTGTACTCATAACCCAATGAGCACTTGTATACTATCTTAGGTGACTAACTGACACCAATGGCTTGTGAGACCGGCCACCGCCCCTCGTAGGGGTCTCGATAAGTATACAATAGTCTACTCCGGAGTATCAATGCCCAGTCTCGATACTCCCTCGACTAGGGACATTTAAGGATGTGGTTATAGACCACCCAGCTCCCACGTATATGATCGCCATCATAATGTTGGTAGTTAAGCAAGAATCCTATGGGCTCTATCAACATGTAATAGTGATCTGTAATACCACATAATGCATGTACATGATGATAAAGGCAAACTAGATAGCATACTATCATCTCGAGTAAGACCGTTATACCCGTATAGGTCATCCCTCAATCATCACAATCGTGTGCCTGCGATCACAATAATTGACTTGAGGGCACTATAGCCAACAATCTTCCACTTGCACTTAAGGCTAATTATTGTAGTGTTGCATACTCTCAGCACGTGTGATACCGAACACCCAACTTCTCTACTAATCAGTCTCACAAAGCCTGTTTGTGAAACTATTGCGTCCGAGAAATAGCCTCAGTGAGTGGATCCGCTCCAGTGTTTCTATATTTATCTCTCATATCTCAACTTCGTGGAGAAAGACTATCTCCCGAAATGAGCAATACTTATCTTAGAATTTGTTTGGATATCTGATGGGACCCAGTTCATAAATAAACTCCAAATCCAACAAACTTTTTAGACTGTATCATCCACTGAATTTAATCAGTATCCTGCGCCATGCCTTCCGCAATATCCGCTTGGACCACCTGTCCAACATACTTCCCCGCAAAAGAGGGAAAACTATAACTCTGACAGTCACTCTGTCATCCACGTTACCTTAGAAGCCAAAAATGATAACCGCCTCTTGAAGGAGGCTGCCGTTACCATATACCAAGAACATCCACTTATGTTCATAACTGCTTCCCAACGTTTCTCCAGGATTGGATTAATATATGTTTATTATAGCCAGTGCAAAAACAATATCTGGTGTGGTACTTGACATCTCATGATTGACTCAGTTGCCTAAGCAAATGATATGTCAATCATGAAAATCCCTCCCCTCATTAGTCTAGAAGACATCTCTTTAGAGAGGGTGACTTCATCACCTGTGGGTACACCACCACGCCAGGAGTCGTCCATTCTAAAACACTTTAGAATAGTGTCAAGTACCCAAATTGGGACACTTCCCAAATCTAGATCTAAAACCATAGATCTAGTTACCAGAAACCCTGATATTTTATCCAGATCCTATGTGGAGAAACACCTTGTGACAACCACAGTATAACCGATCGTAGTATAGGAAAATCACTTCTTATTAAGAGCATGCCATCCAAATACCAGGACATTACTCCCTACTATCTTCTTACCAGGTCCATCTGTTATTCTGATGAAGTCAAACTCTATGACTGTCACATCAAAACTAGACGATCTATCTCCGCTATAGCTGCTTTAGTCTATAAATAGACATAAGCTACTTTCCCACTACGCTTCTGCTGCTCCCATTGACTACAACAACCCTCTGGCAGAGTCATATACACGTGCACTTCTAAAGCTAATTTAGAACGACGTTATACACATCCTCCTGCCAGATCTCATAGTCTAGAACAGCAGCAGTGGCAAGTTTGGGTAATCAAAAACCTCCATATCACCATCTTTGAGGAGACCGAAGTGCCTCTCGGGTGCCTGAGGTTACCCACCAAATCTACGGAGTGGCTAATGGATTATCGAATCCAATTAGATCTTTAAGTTCTACTAAACTTTCAGTAATCGTTTGTGGTTCTGGAATAACTTTCAGTTCTACCATACTCCCACTAATGTTTTCTGAAAAGAATCCATTTTACTAAAACTGTGGCGAGTAAAGAACAATATAACTATTGATCTTCCAGATGGTAGAATGTTAACCCTCCTCAAAACCCGGGATAACCCACAAACTGCCATTACTGAAACGTGCCTAGAGTTTATCCGGATTCTGGTTTTAAGCATAAGCCGGACAACTCCATATACCTTAACATCGTTAAGATATGAATCCATTCTATATATCCAATATAGAAACAAAGCCACTAATTTAATTGGAATCAGATTCAAAATACATGCAGCCGTTTCTAGTGCATATCAACTAGATGGAAGGAGGCCAAGCATCATTACTCATCAAGGAGCACCCATGCATGAGTAACCTGAGAGAGAATCAAGTTCTCAAAACTATTACTTACAACGGAATACCAAACACATATATCTACATCTTCGATCACCTTGAAAAATCATGATACTTGCAACATATGGTTCTCTACTTTATTCTTATACCTATATCTTCTCAAAATCTGGACCTTGTATTTCAACGAAATACTTGTCTAAAACTAGAAAAGTCATGAGTAAACAGAATATAGTATGAGTACCAACCCTTTTGTCCTAACGGACACTGGACAACATACAATATTCTGTATATGTTCACTGAGTTTAATAACTCAAACCCTGTGCGTCGTAGGTTAAAAACTGTGCTATGGTTAAGAAGAATTACACCGCTGTTGAATGCTCATTACTTAACCATCAACTGATATAGGTAAATGTTATAGAAATAATTTCAAAAAGTTATATCTCACTTTATTAAATAAACATACAGATATACCAGTTTGAAATTGGTGCATAACAACGGATATTCAAAACCAAATATTTGCCGTCAGGAAAAACCCAGGTAATTTCCACAAATATCACAAATTACAAAGAATTCTGATATGATGAGGATCTAATCCCAATTCCCAATATCTTACTCCCACCACTATCTGTAACGCCATACAGATGTGAGAATCAAGTCTGGTAAATACATACCCTGGAGTCAGAATCTAATTGGAAAAACAGTTTTCAATTAACACCGCACAGTAAAACTGAAACATGAAAATGTTTCGAAGGGGTAGCTGGGTATTCCTAGTAATGCCTCTTCCACTATCCAGATTCATGACAGTAACCGTATACTTCATCGCCCTCACTGCAATCCTTTTATATGTCTTTACTTATTACCTTCTGTACACCATATTTAGGCTAATTGGTTTTTTCCTTCCCTACCTTTCGGCACCAGTCTAAGGTTTGAAAGAAGACTATCCAATAAGCGCAATAGTGTACTCTCCTAATACTAGGAGCCCTCGCAACCTGAGAGAAGGTAAAGGGAAAAGACAACCGAATAATCCTATTCAATTTCTTCTGAACCGGAAACCATCCTCGAACTGAAACAAGTTCCTTCGAGTTCGTATGTAACTATACGATGATATATCCAAGTAATATGGATCTTCATAGTGATACGGAGTGTTCTGGAGAAATGCAAAGGGGATGTAGGAGTAGCAAGGGTATACGCGGCTTCATCGTGAATGATAGCAGTCGCAATTTTCTTTGCCCTCACTCTAATCCCTTTATATGCCTTTACTTATTACCTTCTGTACACCACACTCAGGTTAATTGGTTTTCTTCCTTCCCTACCTTTCGGCACCTGCCTATAGTTTGGAAGAAGACTATCCAATAAGCGCAATAGGTGTACTATCCTAATACTAGGAGCTCTCGCAACCTGAGAGAAGGTAATGAGAAAAGACAACTGAATAATCCTATTCAATTTCTCCAGAACCGGAATCCATCCTCGAACTAAAACAAGTTTCTTCAAGTTCGTATGTAACTATACGATGGAATATCCAAGAAATGTGGATCTTCATAGTGATACAGAGTGTTCTGGAGAAATGCAAAGTGGATGTAGGAGTGGCAATGATATATACGACTAAATGACAATCCAATAGCCAAAGTGTTTTAAGAAGGTTCGGTTAACTTGGTTCATGAGTTTTAGTTTGAGGTCGGGTCATGGTCGCTGCCAAAGAGAGAGAGAAAAGAAACACTCAGCGTGCACTCTAACCTAAATTAGATTGGTTAATCACTTTATCTAATCAGGATGGCTCCCACTGTTTCCTCGAATTCTCCTTCAAATCCTAAAAGGAGAATTAGTCGGGATCATCTAAAATCACCCGAGGAGTAACACCTACTCATCAGTGGGAATCGGGATCCAACTATCATCGCATGATAACTTGATGGAATCCACTCAAGTCACCACACTCCAGAAGGTATGCGCATGCCTGGAAAGTTTCTCGTATGTTTGAAACTCCCGATATGGTTTTTACCCCTAGGACCCTAGTGACCTTGACGGAGTCAACAAATCAAAGGGTCCTAGTCAAGTTCAACCCGTCATTATCTTGATTGCATTAAACCCACCCGCACGAGCCCTTGACGGAGTCAATAAGGCCGCACGACTGTCCTAACCAATCGTATCGTATGCTACAAACAAGCACCACTTAGCTACCGTACACTACGCCTTAACGGAGTCAACAAACGCAACACGAATACTAAGTACTGCTCGTAAGAAATGATGGAGGGCTATAACGTAATGAACTTGATATCGTTGAAGGAACCTGGGCAGTTTTACAAATATATAGTGGCGCAAACTTTTGCTAAAGAGGACACTCCTTGTGAAGGGATCTCGGCTCTTTCCTCATCGAATGAGGTGCAGGATATTCCAAACTGAATACCACGATGCAAAGCAAAAGAATCGACTATAGTGATGTTATTACACTGACGCATACTTTTTCCTAAGAGATCACTCCCTATGAAGGGATCTCGGCTCTTGCCTCTTCGAATGAGGTGATGGATATTCATAACCGAATACCGCTGTACAAAGCAAAAGGAAACGTCCTGTAATAACAGTTTTCAAAAATTGGTTCCAACAACATCATATAGGTTTGTTTTTCTTGTATTAATCAGAATTAATGCAGTCCCATCAATTAATCCATATCACACCAGAAAAAGGAACGAAAATAAAATGTACGTATATGCCATCTGCATTCGCCACGAGGCCCCGTTAGGTTACTTAACTAACGGCAGAGCGAGGGCTGGACCAGCGCGGATGCAAAACATATACAATATCTACTAGTATATATAAATATATTTAATATTCGTCCCAGGCATGATGTAATCAACATCACAGAATCTCAACAAGCAACAAAAAATGGTGGATAATCTTAGAGCCTCGGGTTTCATTTGAGCCACAAATGAGACCCGACGTTCCCGGTCGCGTGGATAGCCCGCGCAATGAAAACCTGGACCCCTACAAGCGCGGAAAGTTACCCACCAATCCCAGAAGTGAGGCAACCCCAATCAACAAAGTGAATGGGCCACCCAACACTTCAAGAAATCCAGTAACTTGAGCACCCCTCCGTGGGTCATCCTATACCCCCTACGAGTGCGGGAATAGCCCGCCAATTCTATAGTAAGGCCCCTTCCGTCTCAACGCCATGAGATGCGGGCCCGTTGCCCTCTAGAACCCGGCTATTCGTGCACTCCACCGCGGGGTAATCCTAGTACATAAAAGAAATATATATACAATGGCGACATCGACCTCAACCCGGTCGTGCCTCAATAAAAGAATCTACAATCTGGCAGAGACGGCAGTCCATATGTCGGACGCTCGCCCCGCAATAACAAATATACAAATGAATCTGAACTGTACTACTACCATTGGACTGTAAGCTATCCACCACGATAATCCAACCACAATATCAACACAACACAGAATATCAACGTGAATATCATGTTCGCAAACCCGTCTAGTCGAATATATAGCAACTAGTCGGGTTATAACGCGCAATGATATTCACGGTCACAGATATATTCACATGTACTGATAAACACAAACTTAAAATTTCGATCGACTAAACTTTTCCAAATTGGCCCCCAAATGCAAACCAGCATTCAAACAAATCTGGGCCAAAACCATACATCAAAAAAATCATATTTCCACGAACTAGAGCCTCGGAAAAAATTTGAGGCACTGTAGCCCAAAAAGCGCGGCTGTTCAGCGGCAAAATGTGCCATTTTTCTTCGGTTCCGCTGCCGAATTTTGGAGTTAGGTGCCCAAATTTTTTTCTTTGCTCTAGTTTTGCTTACACATAATTTTAAGATACTCTGAAAGAAGTTTTGAACACGTTTCAAAAACGACAGCAAGCATATCTAAACGGAACTATGATCCGGAAAATTCGGTCGATCGACATTTTAACCTTGTGCAAACTAGCTAGTAATGGTTTATGGGGTGGCTCTGATACCATGTTGGGTTACGATAGCGCCCTGGCCGATGTGGAACAAAAAACGACGTTTAAAAATTTTGGCGCAAACGAAAACCCGCCCAAGATCGAACCATAAACCTATACTAGCTAACTATAAAGTGCTAAACTATAGTGATAGAAGGGTTATACCGAATGAACCAAGTCCTTCGGTCTTCTACCATCTTCCTAAGCTCCTTGAGGTGTCTTGAACTGAACTTGGTCGTCGGTCTTCCTTCGTCGATGATGATCCACCCGAGAGATGTAGCTCTTGGCTCTAGCTCCACACCATAAACAAGTGAAGCAACTAGGAACTCAAGATGGCTAGTCAAGAGTGCCTAGGATGTAGTGAATGGTTCCAAGTGTTCATCTATCTCACCTCTTCTCTTGATTCTCAACTCATGAGATTGTAGAGAGGAGGTTAAGTTTGAAGGTGGAGGAACTCATGAAAAACCTAGAGAGGAGAGTAAAGCTAATGGTGAGAAAGCTAACTGCAAGAAAAATGAACCATTCATGGAGAGAGAAAATGAGATGGCTAGGTTTTGTAAAACATATTTCTCCAATTTAATATCAAGCCCATGCTTGAATAGTTTGCACAAATGAATTAATAATTCATTTGTGTACACTATGCATGCATGGTTCTTACCATACTCTCCTCTCTAAAATTTCCACCTCATTTGCATTTATAAATAAATGGTCAAACCCAAAATGAGGTGTCCACCTTCTAGAATGTTATCTGTAAAAAATATGGATTACATTCTACTGTATATACATACCTGTATTCGTACCGAAATATAAATCCCCGAAGAGATAGAATAACACGAAGAACATAATACTAGAATATACATATCGAAATACATATACATAAATTATAAAATCAATACCTGATTTAATAACACGGCTCAAACCCGAGCTGGTTAGTATTATCAACCGTCCGATCGAAAGTCCGGATAACTAGTACACTCATTCGATCGGAACTCTGCACGTATCCAATACGACTACTACATCATTTTGCCAGAACCATAGAAACCCTCTGTGTGGGACACTAAAGACTCGTCAATACGCTGGCAGTGGGTTTAACCACAATCACGTCAGCGGCACTAGCTGTACGTAACGGCTACCCATGTATTGAACGAAAGGAAGGCCGACGAGCAAACCCATCTGAACCCCTACTGAGCCTGTCATTGACAATCTCCGTGTTAGTGTGATATGCCCTAGAGTCCATTATTGTATAGTACTAGTTTGTATATTACATTTGGAAGCTTGGGATATATACACGGATTTATGACAATTTTTCTCAATATAGTAGTATGCTACTTGGTTTGTATCTATCTTAATATGTGTATATGTTTCTTTTAACGTATCGCTAATACATAGTGATAGAGCCCTTAGGATCTTTGCTTGACTACCGGCGTTGTAATGGCAGTCACATTAGTGGGGGCTGGGTAGTCTACAAGCACATCCTTACACAGGTCCCTAGTCGCAGGATTATCGAGACAGGGCATCGATACTCCAGAGTAGACTAGTATATACGCTTCTCTTTCCAGCAGGGGAGATAGTCTGTCCCACAGCCATCAGTACGTCATACTAGAGATAGTATGCAGGTGCTCATTGGGTTATGAGTTACACTAGACAGACTCATAGGGAATTGCTGGTTGGTAATATACCGATCGTCAGGTAGCAGTTCCCAGGTGACATGAGTACAGCTTAGTCCGTCGACTTGACACTGCTACTTCGCCTCAAGTGTGTTCCCACTGTTCTTAGATTACTAACCTACCATGGCTCTGCTGAGTCGTGCAAACAGGTAGTAGGTGGGTGCAGTCCCGAAGCACTTGGAGACAGTGGCGGTTATATAGGATTCGTCTCTCCCGGTATTGGGGGTTGATGTGGCGCTGTGTTTGGAAAGCCATTACACAAAGTCCCTGTCCAGGGCAAGCGAGATTTGCTGGTAGGGATTCCAGTAGTTTCTCAGGGTGTTTTGGGCCGCACTCCGATACGACTTATTGCACTATTAGGGGTCTGACGCTTGCCGCCCCTAGGACCGATATGCGACACTCTTAGACGAACAGACCGGACTGTACGGAGATTGCCACAGACAGGCTCAATAAGGGTACGGATGAGTTTCCTCGTCGACCTTCTTATCGACAGATACCTGGGTAGCCATTACGTACAGCTAGTTCCACTGACGCGCTTGTGGTTAAACCCACTGCCAGAGTACTGTCGAGTCTTTAGAGTCCCACACAGAGGGTTTCGCGACTTCCGGCGAAACGTGTAAAGGTCGTATGGTTTTACGACAGGGCTCGATCACATACGTATACTTGTGCGCATATGATGTTCGGGCGGACAATACCAGTGGGCTTTGGTTTAAGCCGGATCCTGGTATTTGATTATTGGATTAGTTTAGCTTCATTGTATTTCGTGTTTCTCGGAATACGGATACGGGTATGTATATACGGCCGGGAGGGTAATTCTTATGATTTGATCAAGATTGCTTTTGGAGAATGACACCTCATATTAGGGTTTCTCATTTATGGTTAATTCTTTAATGAGGTGGAGGAATTGAGAGAGGAAACTATATGGTATTTTAGTGAAAAGGATTAGGATTTTGCATTGACCATCTTGAGATATTTGTGAGTTGTTGAGTTATATATTATTGTGAGATATTTGTGAGATATTTTCATGAGGTTTAAATGAAAAAACCCTAGCCATTTTCTATGTTCTTTTCTTCACTAAAAAACTACAGATAGTTTCTTTTCCTCATTTCCTCAAGACTTTTCTCCTGCTCCATTCAAACCCTAACCTTCTCATGAGTTGAGAATCATAGGGTTTGTGAGACTACTAGACTCCTATTGACTCTCTACACATCCTATGATACTAAGTTTAGCACACCAAGTGACCTAGTTGCCTCAAGTTAGAGGTAAAGCTCAAAGTCGGATCTCTCGGGTGGATCTTCTACGATTTCGAGAAGACGACGATGAGGTGAATTCCGTTCTCAGTTCAAGGAGCTCACGACTTAGAGGAGGAAAACGAGGAGGTGAAGGACAGCGAGAACTTGAGGTATAACACTCACACATAGTAGTTAAACCTCTTTGATAGATTGCTAGTTACGGTTTAGTATCGATCCGGGAGTTTAGTCGATGTTAAGAAGCTAATAAAAATCGTTTTTTGCAAACTCCTCCTACCCGCGAACACGTGGGGTGCGTGGCATCGACTTACAGTGGTATCAGAGCCAGCTAAACCATAACTAACAGATTAAACGACAACTAAAACTACGAAACCGAAATAACCCCAAAACATCGAAACGTAGATCCTAGTCTCTGTTGAATTTTTTCGAAGCTCTAAAATTTTGTTTAGCAACTGCAGAGTACTCTTTGAACTGTAAAATGAACACTCACAAAAAATGAGACAATTTCCTCACAAAGTGGCCGGCCACATCATTGAAATTTCCGATCTCACCGGGTCATTTTGAGGGGATTGCTTTGTATTTTGGTATGTGGCTTTATGACTTGGATCTAGTGTTTCAGGAGTTGCTTATTTTTGCCAATTTTGAATATACTGTCAATTCTTCATTGTGGAAATACGGGGTGTTTCGAAGTCGCAGTTTAACGTCGTTTAATATTTCTGTTTCCTGATTAAAAATCAGGAATTACCTCAATGAGGTATCACGTGTTCACACGTGACCAATGGTCACGTGATGACACGTGATGGTTAAATCTCATCAAGCAGAAATGATAACAAACGGCTGAAAGATGGCTCAATTGGGGTCACGTGCTCACACGTGACCAAGGGTGACGTGCCAGCACGTGACAGGCTTTGAAAGCCTTACAGCTTAATAGAATTTAATTCTAAAAATCGGGAATTACCACAATGAGGTATCACGTGCTCACACGTGACCAATGGTCACGTGTTGACACGTGACAATCAAAACAGAAATAAAATAACAAACGGCTGAAGGAAATACCTCAATGAGGTGTCACGTGCTCACACGTGACCAATGGTCACGTGTTGACACGTGATGGTTACAACTGAAGCGTAAATAAACGCTGAGAAAAGGACTCAATTGGGGGTCACGTGCTCACACGTGACCAAGGGTCACGTGTCAGCACGTGACTGGTTTCGAAAGCCTTACTGTTAATAGAATTAAATTCTACAAGCTTCTAAATCTTTCCAAATGGAAAAGGATTATGGGGACCGTCGGATTAAAGATCCAAGGGTGATTAAAAATCACCAATTTATGGAAAGGTTTTAGACAAGGAAAGATTTCCCTAAAAATCTCACCAGAAATAACAGACAGAATATCTTTGGATTGAAAATCCAACGGTGAATAAAATTCACTTAATAATCTAAAGGCTCATATTAATTATGAAAACAAACAAAATCTTTCAATGAAAGATTTGCTAAACAAATTGATTTTTTTCCTTCTCCTATAAATAGGAGCCAAGAGAAGAGAAGGGGGAGAGAATTTTGGAGAGAGAGAATTTTTGATATAGAGTTTTTGACATCTTGAAATTGCAGAGAGAAAAGAAAGGAGAATTTAATTCTCTACAAAGAAAAACCCTAGGTAAGAAAAAAGGGGATCAAAGCTTCAAACAGAGAATTTAATTCTCAAATCTAAGAGTTTAACTCTTCTACAAAAAAAAGGAACTTAGTTCTTCTTCTGGTTGAAGATCTGCACAGAGCACATCTCCCCATAAGTTGAGAATTTAATTCTCATCGGGTTGAGATCCTGCCATGCAGATCCAAAACTTAGAGGGGGAATTGAGTTTTGAGAATTTAATTCTCCCAAAATAAAATTATGGTTTAACCCTATATGAGAATTTAATTCTCCCAAACTCACAGGAATTTAATTCCTTCATGATGATCTTGGGGTTTAAACCCTATCTGAGAATTTAATTCTCCTACAATTACAGGAATTTAATTCCTTCAAGATGGACAGAACTAGGGTTTAACCCTAATTGAGAATTTAATTCTCTCAGATTTACAGGAATATAATTCCTCCTCAATGATAATAGGGTTTCACTCTATATAAGAATTTAATTCTTTTACAATAGGAATTTAATTCCTCCAAAATCATAATTAGGGTTTAACCCTATAAAGAATTCAATTCTTGAAAATAATAGAGAACTTAAAAGATCTCTATGCATGCAAAAGACTAAGGTCACGTGTCCCCACGTGACCCCTAAACAGATCCTCCAAAAATGAGAAGGAAAAAGCTTTGAGGCAATGCCTCACGTGCTCCCACGTGACCTCTAAAACAAAGAAAATAAAAGCAAAGGAAATGTTGGCTCTTGGCGCTCTCACGTGTTACCACGTGACCCCTAACAAATGGCTTAACAAATCAGTGCATGAATGCTTATCACGTGCTCGCACGTGATGGCCAGAAAGTCAAAAAGTGTTTTAACACTTAATTGCAGAACGAAATAAAGGAATCTGGTCCCACCTTTGGGCGCCCTCACGTGTCCACACGTGACCCCTTTTTTCTTTAGTGTTTAACACTAATTCGAGAGCTTTATTTCCAGTGTTTAACACTGTTGTTCTTTAGTGTTTGACACTACTTTTAGCCAAGTTGGCTAATTTTCCAGAGGCAAAAGTCCCTCCTCCAAATGAATCTCAAAATTGAGGAAATCAAAGATGAAAATGTTTATCATTGCTGAATAATATGGGCTTGAACCTAGACAAATGTCTAATGGACCAACAAAGGGCCAACATTTCAAACTTAATTGGACTTAGCCCAAATTGGCCATAAGTCCTCAATTCAGACTTAACCGAGCCCAAATGTGCTCACAATCTAATTAATTGATCTGAGTTCCAAATTGGACTACAGATCACTTAATCCACTTTGGTTCGAGGGTACATCTCTTCACTCCTCTGATATTTGTCGTTGTAATCCTTCAACGTCTTCAGAGAGGTGACGAGTCCCGATAACCACACACTTCATGGACTATGACGTCCTTAACCTGGACTGTGGGGTCCTTAAACTCACGGACTATGACGTCCTTAACCTTGAATGTGAGGTCTTTAAACTCACTGACTATGACGTCCTTAACCTTGACTGTAAGGTCTTTAAACTCATGGACTATGACGTCCTTAACCTTGACTGTGAGGTCTTTAAACTCACGGACTATGATGTCCTTAACCTTGACTGTGAGGTCTTTAAACTCACGGACTATGATGTCCTTAACCTCGACCGTGATGTATTTAAACTAACAATGGACCACTACGTCCTTAAACTGGTATTGGACCACTACGTCCTTAAACTGGTATTGGACCGCAATGTCCCTAAACTAAATAATATAGTTCAAATGCTCTTTTGTTGGATCTAAATGATCCTGTTAAGTTGATCTTAGTCTAAAATTAGACTAACGTGTCCTTAACAAACGTTGAGTTGATCTTAGTCTAAAATTAGACTAACGTATCCTTAACGAACGTTTAAGTTGATCTTAGTATCAAATGAGACTAACGTATCCTTAAACCTAAACCCCCAAACCCCAAATCTAAAAAAATACGGATTTGGACTAATCCACGTGTTAGTTATATGTATGCCCTAGAGGCCATTACTGTACATGAGATGTATATTGTATTGGATGCTGGGACATATATAGGTAGGACTTTCTTGCTCGACATGATAGTACACTATCTGGTTGCTCTTTATCTTAACATGTATACTTGCAGTCTCTCTATTACATGTTGATAAAGCCCTTAGGATGTGTGCTCGACTTCCAGGACTATGATGCAGATCATACTAGTGGGGCCTGGGTAGTCAATGAGTACATCCTTCAATGTTCCTAGTCGTGGGAATATCGAGACAGGGGTATCGATATTCCAAAGTAGACTAGCGTATATCTTCTCGATCCATGTGATGGGCGATGGATGATCCCATATCCATTGGTGTTTGACATCAGAGATGGTATGCGGGTGCTCAGTGGTGACTGGGTACACTGAACGGACTCGCCGAGAACTCCCAGATGGTATTATACCTCACGTCAGATGGCAGTTCTCCGGTGACACTGGTACAGCTTAGTCTGTTGACCCGAGATCGTCATAGAGTCTTGTGTGTATCCCACTGTGCTTTGATTTCCACCCCACCATGGCTCTACTGAGTCATGCAAACAGGTGGTTTTTTGGTACAGTCCCGATTCACATGGAGGCAATGAGCGATATGAGGGGATTCGTCTCTCCCGGTATTGGGGGTAGATGTTGCGCTATGCTCGACTGGCCATAACTGGAAATCCCTGGCCAGGGTTGCACTGATTTACTGGTAAGTGTTATCAGTAGTTTCATGCTTGTTATGGACCTTACATCGGCATGACTTATCAAGCTACTGGGGTTTGTTGTTTACCACCCCTAGGCGAGATATGCGACATATCAGACGAACAGACCGGACTGTGCGGTAAGTGTTACTGGTTGGATTCACATGAGTGTGAGCGGGCTTGCTCGTTAATCTTCTGATCGCTCAATACCCGGGTGGTCGTTACGTTTAGCAGACCGCTTGCGGCTTGTGGGTGTTTGATATGATCATCACCTACTGCCGGCGTATTGACGAGTCTTTAGAGTCCTACACAGAGGTTTCTTCGCTCAAGCTAAACGAAATAGGAGTGCATATGAGATATGTGCGGGACCGAGAATAATACCAGTATGTGATACTGAATTCTATTCTCGCGATTTATATCATCGAACGGTTATATGAGATATAGCCAGGTTACCGAATCAAATGTTGATTCGTTATATTGATACACTTGATATTAGTCGGTTATATGCAGTATGACCGGATCATTAAATCAAGTGTTGATTTAATGATTTAATGTATAATTATATATTTAATATATTAATTTACATTAACTAGTATTGGTTCACTTAAGATTATTTTTCTCACTAGATTGTGCACATTGTATATATGATATATGTTTGTGCACTAGTTTGTATCATGTTTGATGATACATGCAAACTTGGGTGTGTGTATATGCTTTAAACCATGTTTAGGTTAATGGTTAGGGTTTTAACTTCTTTATTTATTTATTTTGGTTAAAAAACTAAATGGTGGCTTTTCTTTCTTTGCTAGAAGTTTCATGATACTTCAAGCAACTTTGACAAAGTCTTAACCATTTTGTTTTTATCCTTTGACCTAACCATTTATCTAAACTATGGTTTGCTCTCTACATGAGTTAACTTCACCCATGGTTGCATTATGATAAGTCTTCACTTGATTTATTATTTTTAAGAATCCTTTTTCATTTTCCTTCTTCTTCATGAAGAAGAAAGCTTTCTTGAAAATTCCAAGTGAAGAAATCAAGTGAGAAATACAAATCCAAAGTGAACCCACTTCCTATTTCTTCATCCTCTACCACTTGCCATGTTGTATAGGGTGTTTTCTTCACAAGGTTCATGACCAAGTGAAGATGGAGCTTGAGTTTGAGTCTCCTCGACGTAGATCATCTTCGGCATCGAAGTCAACGACCTAGCCCGCTCATTTCTCCGACGAAACCATCACTAGAGTCCGGGATTCCGATGATCGCAGCGAAGGGACGTCGTCACGGAGCTTTAGAAGTGGAGGACCGGATCTACAAAGGTTGTAGTTCCTTTCACTTGTAGTTAAAGTAGTTAACTTGCATGTTTTTCGCCTTACCTCTAGTAACGATCTTGCATTAGGGTTTCTCGGCACATGAAAAAATTTGATTTTGGCATGGTTGATCAGTTGTAGAACCTCATGAGTGTGCCTAGGATCCCTACAGTGGTATCAGAGCCTAGCTAGAGTTTTAGGCGAAGTGTAGTCGATGTTAGAAATCTGATCAAACCCCGAAACCCTAAATTTGACCCCTTTCTTTACATTTTCTGAAATTGTGGATTTTTGTGAATTAAAAATTGTCAAAAAATTCAGCAGGGTTTTGTAGGAGTTACTGTGTAGCACGTGACCTCAACTCGACCAATGCGCCGCGGAACCGCGGCCCCACCCTGGCTTGCGCGGCGGTTCCGCGGCCATAATGGCGAATCTTGCCACGTGGTTTGCACAGTAATTTCTTTCAGTAAGTGCTGTGTTTTCTGGGAATTTTTTAACTTCTACTCAAAAGTTGAGTTTTCTGGGTTGTTTTGGGGACTCGATAATTCGATCGGATTATTTAACTTTGTTTATTGTGTTTTTCCGGGTAATTTTAGAACATGTTAAAAAGTTCGACCGGATATAAATACCCACTTTTTCCCCTGCCGGGAAATTTCCAAGTGTTGGATTTTTTCGAAGTTTAAGAATGTTCTAAGTAGTGCAAGTAACTCGATGGACCCTCTAGAAGACAACAAACCTTAACTCGATTATGTGACCGTCTTGAACTGCCCTTTGAACCTTCGGGTTTGGGGCAGTACGGCGTGCTCCATGTGAGGCGTTGGCTTGACCCTTCTACGGCTGGACTGTTGGTACTGTTGCATGAAGTGGATGTTTTTGAACTTATTTCATGTGTTGAGTCTTTTGGGAAAACTTGGGTGTTTGATTGTTCGATCGGAAAGTTTTGTTGGATATATGTATGCCCTAGAGGCCATTATGTGATAGTGGATGTATTTATACATGTATATATATTCAGTTTGCATTCTTGCTCGACATGATAGTATGCTATCTGGTTTTTCTTTATCTAACATGTTTATTTGATCATGCTTCTATTCATTCAGACATGCTGATAAAGCCCTAAGGATATCGGCTTGACTACTCTGATTATGATGGAGATCATACTAGTGGGACATCTGTAGTCTATAAGCATATCCTGAAATGTCCCTAGTCGGAGGTGTATCGAGACGGGGCGTCGATATACCAGAGTAGACTAGCGTATGTGATACTAGACCCATGTGATGGGCGATGGATGTTCCCACATTCATCGATGTTTGACATCAAGATCATATACGGGTGCTCAGTGGTGACTGGGTACACTGGACGGACTCGCCGAGAACTCCTATATGGAATTATATCTATCGTCGGATAGCAGTTCTCAGGTGACACTGGTACAGGTTAGTCTGTAGACCCGAGATCGTCATAGAGCCTTGTGTGTTCTCCCACTGTACTTTGATTACCACCCTACCACGGCTCTACTGAGTCGTGCAAGCAGGTGGCCGTTGGGTACAGTCCCGAGACACACGAAGGCAATGAGCGATAGGAGGGGTTTCGTCTCTCCCGATATTGGGAGTTGATGCTGTACTGTGCCCGACTGGTTATAGCAGCAAGTCCCTGGCCAGGGCTGCTGAGATTTGCTGATAAGTGTTATCAGTAGTTTCTCGAACTGTTATAGACCATTCACCGGCACGACTTATTGAGTTATTGGGGTCGACGTAACCATCCCTAGGCTCGATATGCAGCATATCTGACGAAGAGACCGGACTGTACGGTAGTGTTGCCGGATGGCTCGATAGGAGTTGTAACAGGTTCGCTTGTTTTCTTCTTATCGCTCAATACCCGGGTGGCCGTTACGTTTGGCTGACCGCTTGCGGCTTGGGGGTGTTTGATATGATCATCACCCACTACCGGCGTATTGACGAGTCTTAGAGTCCCACATAGGAGTTACCTAGTCCAGGCGAAATGTTGTGGTGCGCGTATGCGATATGCGCTTGGACCCGATTAAAATGCGAGTATGGGATACCGTATATTAATTGGGCGGCTTGCTAATGGTCGGGTCATATGTGATATGACCGGATTTGTGAATCAAGTGTTGATTCATCATTAGTTTCTCACTACAAATTCTATCTTGTTTATGTTGGATGCATGCATGCATGTGTGCATTCATTCTTGTTCATGCACATATGGATGTGCAAGCACACATGCATACATACATCATATGTTATCATGGTTGTTTATATAATGGGAATGGTGGATGTATAAGAATTACACCATGGTTGTATTTGGATAATTATTGGATTTAATTAAAGCAAAAGGAAAATGAAAAATGGGTTAAATCACTTAAGAATTTCTACACTCTTCTAACTCAACCATGCTCACCTAACATTTAACCCATAGTTTATTTTCTTATCATGCTTTTAATTTAAAATAAAATGATATCTAAATATCTAACCATGGTTGGTTTAGAGAAAGAAAAATATATATAGCTATTTTTCTTTTCTCTTTCACAAGATAATTCATTCTCTTCTTCTAAAATCCACCATCTTCATCAACCTCCATGCTTATGCTCTCTAGTTCTTATAAGAGAGTGAATCACTTATAAAAATAAGATTTTGAAGTGAGATCCATAACCACAACTCCATTCTAATCAAGTCTAGCTCACTTGATTGGAGTGTTCATACTTTGTTCTTCAAAGTTGCAAGCTTGGACGGGAAGCTCCGGGTGGATCGTCGTGGACGCAAAAGGACGACGAGCGGACCGTCTTCAAACACCTTAGAGCTTAAGGAGCGAAGCAAAAACGGGAGCTACAAAGGTTGTAGCCTTCTAACCCTAAGCTTTTCTAGTTTAAAGTTTAACAAACCTAATCTTCTAGGATCGATCCACTTGCGCGTTTGTTTAGCACTTTAAAAATCATAACTTTTGGACATGTGATGCTTCAAAACACCTCATAGGGTGCTAAACAAACCCTTCAATGGTATCAGAGCCGACCTAGAACATTAGGCGACCTTTTTGCGAAGTAAAAAGTCCGATCGAAACAAAAATACGACTTTTAAGGTGCTCTCTGGAAATTTTTTTGAAACTGACTTTTTTCAGAATTAAAAATTCTCAAAAAATAGAGCAGGTAAAAATTAGACGATCTGGAAAATTCGAGCCAGTGAACAGTAAGTTCGGCCGCGGAAGCGCGGCATAAGCAAGCTTAGGCCGCCCTTCCGCGGCCATACTAGGGGCTCTTTGACAATTTTTTGCACAGTTATTTCATTTACCTGCTATATTATATTCTGAGCATGTTTAATCTGTATCTTCTGTTGAAAAGTTCTGGAGATGTTTTTGGCCTCGTGGTTTCGATCGGATTTTTCATTTCGCTTTCTTTTCCGGGTAAACTAGAAAGTATTGAAGTTCTTGAACGAATATCATTTACTCAATATTCACGGGGTTTAAATAGTTTCGAGATACGTGCAAGTCTTTTTGCGGTGGTCCCTCTAGAAGACAACAAACCTTAACTCGATTATGTGACCGTCTCGAACTGCCCTTTGAACCCTTGGGTTTGGGGCAGTACGGCGTGCCACATGTGAGGCGTTGGCTTGACCCTTCTACGGCTGGACCGCCGCTACTGTGCCACACTCCGGATCTTTTGAACCCTGCTCAAGTGTTGAGCTTTAGTGAATCTTGGGTGTTTGAATGTTCGTTCGAAAAACTTTAATACTGTCTGTTTGTCTGGAATATGATACAATATGTGGAATTCACATGGTTTAGGCATGAAATACGAGATATGTGATATTTCGCATTTATGATGTCTAAAGAGAATCTGGATTCCAAATATTGTAGTTTTACACTTTCTTTTCTGTGACCGTAAGTGTAGTATGTTAGATATCGCCGGTTTCGTTGCTATACATCAACGACAATCGGGGTACGCATACTTACTTACGCTGATGATATGTGATATTATGTGTTGCTGAGATATGATGTGTAGGATTGTCGCGATTGAATAGACGGGGGGTATTGTGAGATGAGAGTTTTATATTTTCATTCATGTAAATTCAAATGTAATGTAATATTCTTTTATTTGGGGCACTTCCAGGTTGCGGTTGTGTCACCTGTGTTGTATATTATTTACTTTTCCGCATTAGGATGGACCCAAGGAGGGGAGCACAGGTGACCGGGTTCTGGGGTTCAGTGGGAGGCCATCTCGAGGAGTCGAGACCGGGTCTCCTAAACTCCAGGATTGGTAGGGTCACTTGCCGCTCTCGTAGGGGTCCAGGGTGTGGGCTTGGCTATTCATCGCGACTGTGGAATCCGTATTTTCTATTCTGGCTAAATACTAAATACGGATGTCCTAGTATATCCCACGTTATATCTATTTTTCTGCTGCCTATGTTCTGTGGAATCTGAGACGAATGACTTATTATATATATGATATATAGTAGACGTTGCTTATGTTTTACACCCGCGCTAGTCCCGTCCCGGTATGCCGTTAGTTAAGTAACCTAACGGTGCATAACGGAACATTGCGGCGAATGCGGATGGCATAAGCGTACGTGTTATTTTCGTTTCTTTTCTGTGATTGGCTTAAGGACTTAAATGATGGGATTACATTAATGTGATTAATGTAAAGAAAATAAACCTAATAGATGTTGTAGAATCGGATTTAAAAACTACTCGGCTTTTTATGAAAATGCTACTTTTCAAAACTGCGGAGCTTAAGCCACTCCTTTTGAAAAACCGTTTGATTCTACAACGATATCAAGTTCAAAGCGTTAAAGATTTTCTTAAAAATCATTCGCAACCCTCCGTCATTTTAGGAAGTAGAGTACTTAGTATTCGTGCTACGTTTGTTGACTTTAGTTAAGGCGTAGTGTACGGTAGCTAAGTGATGTCTTCCTACAATGCATATGATGCAGATTAATTAGGACATTCATGCGACTTTGTTGACCATAGTTAAGGGTCAAATGGGTGGGTCTAATTGATCAAGAAATGACGGGTAGAACTTGACTGGTACTTATGATTTGTTGACCATAGTTAAGGTCATAAGTACTAGGGGTAAAAATTACATCGGGAATTTCAAGTGTTGAAATTTGCAATGAGATTGCATACCTTCTATGTGATGGTTGGATCCCGATCCCACTGTGGGCAATAGTTGCTCCTAGGAGAGTTTTACAGTTTACAATTAGCTAACTCATTAGGTGTCTAGAAAGGTGTTAACGGGGCTCCGCCTCTGGGAAAACGAGGTTTACTCTAATTAGGTCCGTGCGAAAGCACGGGGAACCTCCCTCAAAGTACCGACACTGGCCTGGCTGAACGGTTAGCGAAGTTGTAGACTGTAATTAATCCTGGCTAGTTTTTCTTTTTAAGGTTTGAAAGAAAACTTGATAAAAAGCAGTGGGAAACATCGATTAGACAAGATAATAAACCAATCTAATCTGTGCAAGAGCTTTCGCTGAGTGTATTCTTTTCTCTCTCTTAATGGCAGATACCAATGACTGGACTTAAGCTTCTATTAGATAAGAACAAACTGAATGGGACTAACTATAAAGACTGGCTAAGGAATCTGAAGATCGCCTTGACATATGATAAAGTATCATATGTCCTCACGGCTTCAGCCCCGCCCGTCCCAGGCCCAAAATCCTCAGTTGCGGACATTGAAGTCCGCAAGACATGGGACGCTGACTGTGCCACGGCAAAATGCCTCGCGCTTGCATCGATGGATAACACACATCAAAAGCAGCACGAGGACATGGACATTCACGGGATTTTACTCCATACAAAGGAGTTGTATGGGGAGCAGTCCCGCGTATTACGATACGAAGCATCAAGGAAACTGTTTCACATGCGGATGGCACCTGGCACACCAGCAGCGGACCATGTTTTGAAGATGATAGCTCTTATAGAAGAGCTTGAGGACCTTGGATGGACAATGGACAATGAGCAATATATAGATATTATTCTGCAGTCCCTCCCCTCCACCTTTGCTCAGTTCATAGTGAACTTTAACATGCATAGCATGGAGAAGGAACTCCCTGAACTCCTTAATATGTTAAGGAGTGCAGAGAGCACTATGAAGTCAGCAAAGACTCCCGTTATGACCATTGGACAGTCTTCTTCTTCTCGCCCAAAAGCTAAGGCCAAGGGAAAGAAAAAGAAGAAACCCACTAATCCTAAGGGCGGAGTCAAAAAGGCGAAGGGAAAGGGAAAGTCCACGGCTGGAGACCCAGGGAAAGGCGAGTGTTTTCATTGCCACAAGACAGGACATTGGAAGCGCAACTGCACAGAGTACCTAAGTCTCAAGAAGAAGCATGGTGATGCTTCCGCTTCAGGTGCGTTTGTGACTGAAAACTGTTTTTCTATAAACTCTGCTTCCTGGGTATTGGATACCGGTTCAGGTTCTCACATTTGCAATTCTATGCAGGGGTTGAGAAATAGCAAGGTTTTGAAGACAGGTGACCATACTCTCCTTGTTGGAAATGGTTCCAATGTACATACAGTTGCAGTGGGAGAGTATCACTTGGGGTTGCCGTCTGGATGTATTTTGATTTTGAATCCATGTTATTTTGTACCTGATATGCTATGTAATATAATATCCGTTTCTTTGTTGGAAAATGAAGGATATAATTTTGTATTGCAAAACAATGTTATGAACATTCACCTGAATCAAATGTTGGTTGGGTATGGTACACTAAATAACGGAATATATGTCCTAAATCAACACACAGTTTTCAGTATACAACACACTAATAAAAGAAAACTTTCAGAATTAAATGAAGCTTTTCTTTGGCACTGTAGACTTGGTCATATTAACGAAACAAGACTAAACAAGTTACACAAAGATGGATATTTAAATCCTTTTGAATATAAATCTTATGCGACTTGCCAGTCTTGTATCAAGGGTAAAATGACCAAAACTCCGTTTACCGGACACGGAGAAAGAGCTACTCAGCTCCTGGGCCTCATACATAGTGATGTATGTGGGCCAATGTCTACACAGGCTAGAGGCGGTTTTTCATACTTCATTACATTCACCGATGATTTCTCAAGATTCGGTCATGTATTTTTATTAAAGCACAAGTCCGAAGCTTTCGAGAAATTCGTTGAATATAAACAAGAAGTAGAAAAACAAACCGGCTTGAGTATTAAGATGCTTCGATCAGATCGAGGTGGAGAGTATCTCAGTGCAGAATTTGCAAACTTCCTAAAAGAGAATGGGATTCTCTCTCAGCTCACTCCTCCTTACACACCACAGCACAACGGTGTGTCAGAACGACGGAATAGGACCCTATTAGATATGGTCCGGTCCATGATGAGTGACGCTGAGTTACCAGTCTCGTTTTGGGGGCATGCATTGGAGACTGCAGCGTTTCTGCTAAACAGGGTTCCAACCAAAGCAGTATCTACCACGCCGTATGAGATATGGAATGGGAAGAGACCATCTCTTAAAAGAATTAAGATTTGGGGTTGCCCGGCCTATGTTAAAAAGCAGAATCCGGACAAACTCGAGACACGGTCAGTCATGTGTAACTTTGTGGGATATCCAAAGAATTCTTATGGATATCTATTCTACCACAAAGAGGAACAAAAAGTGTTTGTTTCTCAGTATGCCACATTCTTGGAAAAAGAGTTTTTCACAGATAGAGATGATGGCAAGGTGGTAGATCTAGAAGAGGTTCTGGAGACACAAACTACAAATGACGATTTGGTTGAACCGGCTGTTGCAACAGAAACTGAAGAACCTCGGCCACTCCGTAGGTCTGGTAGGACTTCTCGCCCACCGGAGAGGTACTACGGTTTCCTCATTGATGGTGACAGAGAAGATTGCATCATTGATGATGATGATCCTACCAGTTTTCAGCAAGCTATCACGAGTGGTGACTCTGTGAAGTGGCTGGATGCCATGAGATCCGAAATGGAGTCTATGTACACCAACAAAGTATGGACTTTGGACGTTGTACCCCCTGGGGTAAAACCTGTAGGGTGCAAATGGATCTTTAAAAGAAAGATTGGTGTGGATGGGCAGGTAGAGACCTATAAGGCAAGACTTGTGGCGAAAGGTTTTCGTCAAAGACCAGGTTTGGACTATGACGAAACTTTTTCGCCCGTAGCCATGCTTAAATCTATTCGGATCCTACTTGCTATTGCTGCTCACTACGACTATGAAATCTGGCAGATGGACGTTAAAACAGCATTTCTAAATGGAGATTTAGAAGAATGTGTTTATATGAATCAGCCGGAGGGCTTCATTGACAGTGGGAGCAGCGAGAAAGCATGTAGATTGCTTAAATCCATATATGGGTTAAAGCAGGCATCTCGGAGTTGGAACATCTGTTTCGATGATGTTATCAAAGAATTTGATTTCATCAAAAATCCAGATGAACCTTGTGTTTATAGGAAGGCTGTAGGAAGAGCTGTCACATTCCTCGTATTGTACGTGGATGACATTCTTCTGATAGGAAATGATATTCCTATGCTACAGTCGGTCAAAATCATTCTTATCACTAAGGTTCTCCATGAAGGACCTGGGTGATGCCACATACATCCTGGGTATAAGGATCTATAGGGATAGATCCAAGAAGTTATTGGGATTGTCCCAAACCAGGTACATCAACACCATCCTAAAGAGGTTTAGTATGGAAGACTCCAAGCGGGGTGCCTTACCCGCTTGCCATGGAGTCACTCTCTCCAAGGATTCTTGTCCAAAGACCGATGAAGAGAGAGCTCGCATGAGCATTATACCTTATGCTTCGGCAGTAGGATCTATAATGTATGCGATGTTGTGTACACGCCCAGATGTAGCTTATGCACTCAGTGTTGTAAGCAGGTATCAATCCAACCCAGGGGAGAACCACTGGACAGCTGTGAAGAACATTTTTAAGTACTTGCAAAGGACTAAAGAATTGTTCTTGGTGTATGGTAATAAGGATCTCCAAATGGAGGCCTTTACCGATTCGAGCTTCCAGAGCGATAAGGATGACAGCAAATCTATCTCAGGGTTTGTATTTACCCTCAATGGAGGGGCGGTAAGTTGGAAGAGTTCCAAACAAGATACCGTTGCAGACGCTACGATGGAAGCTGAGTACATTGCTGCAAATGATGCCGCCAAGGAAGCCGTCTGGATGAAGAAGTTCGTCTCGGAGCTAGGAGTAGTTCCAACCATTATTGATCCAATACCCTTGTATTGTGATAATAATGGGGCTATGGCGTTAGCCAAGGAGCCCAGATCCCATCAGCGGTCCAGACACATCCTGAGGCGCTTTCATTTGATCCGGGAGATTGTAGATCGCCGCGAGATCGAGATTAAGAGAGTTGATACAAAGAACAACGCCGCGGATCCATTCACCAAGGCCCTCCCTCAGCCGCAGCATGAGCGACTTTTTGAGATGTTGGGTATGAGATACGCCAATAACTGGCCTTAGTGCAAGTGGGAGATTGTTGGATATATGTATGCCCTAGAGGCCATTATGTGATAGTGGATGTATTTATACATGTATATATATTCAGTTTGCATTCTTGCTCGACATGATAGTATGCTATCTGGTTTTTCTTTATCTGACATGTTTATTTGATCATGCTTCTATTCATTCAGACATGCTGATAAAGCCCTAAGGATATCGGCTTGACTACTCTGATTATGATGGAGATCATACTAGTGGGACATCTGTAGTCTATAAGCATATCCTGAAATGTCCCTAGTCGGAGGTGTATCGAGACGGGGCGTCGATATACCAGAGTAGACTAGCGTATGTGATACTAGACCCATGTGATGGGCGATGGATGTTCCCACATTCATCGATGTTTGACATCAAGATCATATACGGGTGCTCAGTGGTGACTGGGTACACTGGACGGACTCGCCGAGAACTCCTATATGGAATTATATCTATCGTCGGATAGCAGTTCTCAGGTGACACTGGTACAGGTTAGTCTGTAGACCCGAGATCGTCATAGAGCCTTGTGTGTTCTCCCACTGTACTTTGATTACCACCCTACCACGGCTCTACTGAGTCGTGCAAGCAGGTGGCCGTTGGGTACAGTCCCGAGACACACGAAGGCAATGAGCGATAGGAGGGGTTTCGTCTCTCCCGATATTGGGAGTTGATGCTGTACTGTGCCCGACTGGTTATAGCAGCAAGTCCCTGGCCAGGGCTGCTGAGATTTGCTGATAAGTGTTATCAGTAGTTTCTCGAACTGTTATAGACCATTCACCGGCACGACTTATTGAGTTATTGGGGTCGACGTAACCATCCCTAGGCTCGATATGCAGCATATCTGACGAAGAGACCGGACTGTACGGTAGTGTTGCCGGATGGCTCGATAGGAGTTGTAACAGGTTCGCTTGTTTTCTTCTTATCGCTCAATACCCGGGTGGCCGTTACGTTTGGCTGACCGCTTGCGGCTTGGGGGTGTTTGATATGATCATCACCCACTACCGGCGTATTGACGAGTCTTAGAGTCCCACATAGGAGTTACCCAGTCCAGGCGAAATGTTGTGGTGCGCGTATGCGATATGCGCTTGGACCCGATTAAAATGCGAGTATGGGATACCGTATATTAATTGGGCGGCTTGCTAATGGTCGGGTCATATGTGATATGACCGGATTTGTGAATCAAGTGTTGATTCATCATTATTTTCTCACTACAAATTCTATCTTGTTTATGTTGGATGCATGCATGCATGTGTGCATTCATTCTTGTTCATGCACATATGGATGTGCAAGCACACATGCATACATACATCATATGTTATCATGGTTGTTTATATAATGGGAATGGTGGATGTATAAGAATTACACCATGGTTGTATTTGGATAATTATTGGATTTAATTAAAGCAAAAGGAAAATGAAAAATGGGTTAAATCACTTAAGAATTTCTACACTCTTCTAACTCAACCATGCTCACCTAACATTTAACCCATAGTTTATTTTCTTATCATGCTTTTAATTTAAAATAAAATGATATCTAAATATCTAACCATGGTTGGTTTAGAGAAAGAAAAATATATATAGCTATTTTTCTTTTCTCTTTCACAAGATAATTCATTCTCTTCTTCTAAAATCCACCATCTTCATCAACCTCCATGCTTATGCTCTCTAGTTCTTATAAGAGAGTGAATCACTTATAAAAATAAGATTTTGAAGTGAGATCCATAACCACAACTCCATTCTAATCAAGTCTAGCTCACTTGATTGGAGTGTTCATACTTTGTTCTTCAAAGTTGCAAGCTTGGACGGGAAGCTCCGGGTGGATCGTCGTGGACGCAAAAGGACGACGAGCGGACCTTCTTCAAACACCTTAGAGCTTAAGGAGCGAAGCAAAAACAGGAGCTACAAAGGTTGTAGCCTTCTAACCCTAAGCTTTTCTAGTTTAAAGTTTAACAAACCTAATCTTCTAGGATCGATCCACTTGCGCGTTTGTTTAGCACTTTAAAAATCATAACTTTTGGACATGTGATGCTTCAAAACACCTCATAGGGTGCTAAACAAACCCTTCAAGTTTAACATTGTCTATTTGTCTGGAATGTGATACAATATTTGGAATCCACAAATTGTTATGAGATAACTGATTTGAATGTTACAAATCTAGCAGTTTAGTCTCATTTGATCGGTTGCCACGGAATTTTGATGTGATCAAAAGTCCGTCGCAATCACATTGCGTACGCGGATACTCGCCGGTAAACTTAATAGATAGCGCCCCATAGCCCCGATAAAGTGACTGTAGGAGAACCCCGTCGCCGAGAGCATCCGTTCGGGTGCTCGCGGCAGCGGTGTTCCGCCTTAGTGCACTTCGTCGACGGTATCGGGGGTGCGGCCGTCTACTAAAGTTTGCGACGAGCATTCGTTTTGGATGTCGGGAATCTTGTTGAATTGCCCGACTTGATATTGAAAAGAGTTTTCGATAATGAGACTAAAATGCAGGGTTTATAATTGTTAGGCATGCGATGTCTAAGGAATTCATTTGGTTAGGCATACGATGTCTATGCAGGTTGCGGATTCCAACTGTTGTAGTTTTACACTTTCTTTTCTGCGACCGTAAGTGTAATATGTGATATCGCCGGTTTCGTTGCTATATGTCAACGACAATTGGGATGGGCATATTTACTTACGTTGATGACATGTGATGTTATGTGTTGTTGGATATGTTATATTGGATCGTCGTGTTCGAATAGCCGGGTTTTTTTTATGCGAGATGAGTGTTTTTCTTATTCATTCATGTAAAATTCATTGTATGTAATATTCTTTTATTGGGGAACTTCGGGGTTAAGGATGATGTCACCATTGTATATTATTTACTTTTCCGCATTAGGATAGACCCAAGGCGGGGAGCACAAGTAACCGGGTTCTAGGGTCCAGTGGGAGACCATCTCGAGGAGTCGAGTCCAGGTCTCCTAACTCTAGAATTGGTAGGGTTACTTGCCGCTCTCGTAGGGGTCTAGGGGTGTGGGATTGGCTATTCATCACGGCCGTGGAATCCGTGTTTTATTATAGGCTCAGAATAAAACACGGACGTCCTAGTATATCCAATATTTCATATGATTTTTCCTGCTGCGTTATCTGTGATGTGATCATGTGATTTGTTCAGATGGATACTGTATATACTATATATGATATATTATATAGACATTGCTTATGTTTTACACCCGCGCTAGCCCTGCCCCGCTCTGCCGTTAGTTACCTAACCTAACGGTGCAAACGGGACATCGAGGCGAATGCGGATGGCATAAGCGTACGTTGTATTTAGCTGTGATGTTTAGGTGGACTTAAAGGATAGGACATTCATTAATGAGATTAATGAAAGAAAATAAACCTAAAAGATGTTGTGGAATCGAATTTCAAAAATAAAACAGGTAGCTACAGTTCTTTCTTTGCATCGCGGTGTTCCTTATGAACATCCTGCACCTTATTCGATAAGGAAAGGGCCGAGATCCCTTCACCGGGAGTGACCCCTTTAGCAATAACTGGCAGGTGCTAAAATCCTCGGTATGTCTTTTGATTGCTTCTATAGTTTTTGCTTTGTACAGCGGTATATGTGATATATCCTGCACCTTATTCGATGAGGAAAGGGCCGACGATCCCTTCACCGGGAGTGACCCCTTTAGCAAAACTAGAAAGGCCTCAAAAACACTCCATTTAAAAACCATTTGATTCTGCAGCGAGATCAAGTTCAAAGCGTTAAAGGTTTTATTAAAAACAATCCGCAACCCTCCGTCATTTTAGGAAGTAGAGTACTTAGTATTCGTGCTGTGTTTGTTGACTATAGTCAAGGCACAGTGTACGGTAGCTAAGTGATGTCTTCCTACACCGCATATGATGCGATTAGTTAGGACAGTCGTGTGACTTTGTTGACCTTAGTTAAGGGTCATGTGGGTGGGTCTAATTAATCACGAAATGATGGGTAGAACTTGACTAGTGCTTATGATTTGTTGACCATAGTTAAGGTCGTAAGTGCTAGGGGTAAAAACCTTTATCGGGAGTTTCAAGTGTTGAAATTTGCAATGAGATTGCATACCTTCTATATGATAGTTGGATCCCGATACCCACTGCGAGTAATTGTTACTCCTGGGAGAGTTTTGCACTTTACAATTAGCCGATCAAGTAGGTGTCTAGAAAGGTGTCAACGAGGTTATGCCCCTGGGAAAATGAGGTTTACTTTAATTAGGTCCGTGCGAAAGCATGGGGAACCTCCCTCAAAGTACCGGCACTGGCCTGGCTGAAAGATTGGCGAACTTGTAGAGTGTAATTAATCCCGGCTAGTCTTTCCTTTTAGGGTTTGAAGGAAGATTTGATAAAAACAGTGGGAGCCATCCTGATTAGATAAAATAAATAACCAATCTAATATTACAAGAGCGCACGCAGAGTGTTTTCTTCTCTCTCTCTCCAGGTAGCGACCATGTCACGCCTTAATCAAGATAATAATATGGATGTATTGACCGAACCCGCTTGTTATACTGAGCTGGGGAACGTTGGTCCCACTCCAACTTATAATTGTTATAAGACCGAGCAGGAAATTGGGGATTACCAGAATTCCCGTGCCGCCCAAACGAAGAAAGTGCATTATGATGCATCTTCTTCGGGTGCGTTCATTACAAAGAACTGTTTCTCAGTATCCTCTGCGTCCTGGGTATTTGATACCGAATCAGGATCCCAGATATGTAATCTGTTATATAGGGCTACAGAAAGATAGAGAACTGAGAACGGGTGATAAGTTTCATGAGACAGAAAACGGTGCAAGTGTTGCAACCAAGTCTGTTGGTCACTATCACCCTGTATTACCAAAATACACTGATTCTGAACGAATGTTATTAGATACCGAACCTGATATACAAAATCATATCAGTCTCTTTATTAGTAAAGAAAGGATATAATTTTGTATTGTTGGATAATGTTTTGAACATTTCCTATATCAATGGTTGATCGGTTCAGGAACGTTATCTAAAAGCATATACATTCTAAATCAGACCACAGTTCTTAATGTATAAAACACACACAAGAGGAAGAGTTCAGAATTGAACGATTCCTTCTTGAGGTATTATAGACTAGGTCATATCAATGTGACCCGACTAGCTAAAGTTACATTTAGATGCATATTTAAATCAGTTTGAATTTACATCTTGTGAAACTAGCCAGTCATGTCACAAAAGTAAGATGACCATAGCTCCGTTTACTGGAAACAGAGAAAGAGTTAGTGAACTCTAGGGATTGATACATGATGATGTATGTAAGGTCCCCTATTTACACATGCCAGGACTGGTCCTTTGTACTTCCTTACATTCACTGATGATCTCTCAAGATTCGGACACATGTTCCTGTTGAAACACATGTTTGAAGCTTTTAAGAAATTCAATGAATATAAGTTAGAAGTAGAGAACCAATACAGGTATAAGTATTATGTCCTATGATGAGATCAGGGAGGAGAATACTTGGGCATGGAATTCTTGGACTATTCTAAAGGAGAATGAGATTCTCTCTCAGCATTACTCCTCTGTATACACCACAGCACAACGGTGTATCGGGGCGGAGCAATCACACCCTATATGATATGGTGCGCTCTATGATGAGTACTACTGAGTTATCTATTTCCTTTTGGGGTTATGCACTTAAGAAGCTGCATACCTATTTGAATTAGGTTCGAATCAGATCACTGCCTACCACTCCATATGAGATATGGTATGGGAAGAGTCCACCTCTTAAGTAAATTAAGATTTGGGATTGTCCGGCCTATGTCAAAAGCAAAATCCGGACAAGATCGAGGCAATGTCAGTTCTGTAGAACTGGAAGGAGTTCCAGTTGTACAAACTACAGCTGATGATTTGATAGAACCAAAGGATTCAATAGTCCCCAACGAACCTCAGCCTCTCCGCCAATCTAGCAGGGTTCCTCATCCGCCTGAGAGATACTCTGGTTTCTCGATGACAGTGGGAGCGAGGAATGCATCATGAGATGATGACCCAACTAGTTTCGAGTAGGCCATCAAGAGTAGGGACTCTGTAAGAATGGTTGGATGCTTAGCGATCTGAGATGGAATCCATGTACACCAACGAAGTATGGACTTTGGTTGCAATATCTGAAGGGTTAAATCCCCATCAGGAGCAAGTATATCTTGAGAAGATTACTTGGTGTAGATGGAAAAGTTGAGACTTTCAAAGCTAGACTTGTTAATGGTTTTCATCATCGACCAGGCGTGGATAATGATGAAGCCTTTTTTCCAGTAGCTATGCTTAAGTCCATCCGGATCCTACTTAACATTGCTACATACCATGACTACGATATCTGGTGGTTGGGTGTCATGACTGCTTTTCTAAATACTGATTTAGAAGAGAACGTCTATAAGTACACAGCCAGAGGGCTTCATAAATAGTGGGAGCAGCGGAAAAGTGTGCAAGTTGCTTTACAGGATAAAGCAGGCATCGCGGAGTTGGAACGTTTGTTTTGATGTAGTAGTCAAAGAGTTTGACTTCATCAAAATGGTAGATGAACCTTGTACATACAAAAGGATAGTAGAGAGTATGGTGGTCGTCCTCGTATTGTACGTGGACAACATACTCTCGATAGGAAAAGAGTTTCCTATACTACAATCGGTCAATCTCCTCCTATCACATGGATTCTCCATATAGGATCAAAATGATACCTCCTAAATCCTGGGTTTCGGATCTATGAGATAGATCTAAATGGATGTTAGTATTCTCACTAGTTGTAGTGAGATGGTATCAGTTGATCCTGGGGAGAATCACTGAAAAGGTTCCAGGGTGATAAGGACGACTGAATGTCAGTCGCAGGCATTGTCTTTACCCTCGATGGAGGGACGGTATGTTGGAAGAGTTCCAAGCGTGATACCGTGGCAAAACCAGACGATAAAGGCTGGTGACATCGCTATTAAAGATACTACCAAAGAGGAAGTTTGGGTGAATATTGGTACATAAGATGAACTAGGTTCCTACCATTGTGTGACAATGGAAGTGTGGCTTTGGCCCAGGAACCCCGATCCCATCAGTGACCCAGACATATTCTAAGGCAGCATCACCTGATCATGGAGATTGTTGATCTCCAGGGTGATCGAGATTAGGAGAGTAGACTCAGAGAACAACACGGCGGATCCACTCACAAAGGCCCTTTCCCAGAGAGAGACTATTATGGGATGGTTGAGTATGAGATACTACAACCACTGCTACAGATGGCCCTAGTGCAAGTGGGAGATTGTTAGTTATATGTATGCCCTAGAGACCATTACTGTACATGAGATGTATATTGTATTGGATGCTGGGACATATATAGGTAGGACTTTTTTGCTCGATATGATAGTACGCTATCTGGTTGCTCTTTATCTTAACATGTATACTTGCAGTCTCTCTATTACATGTTGATAAAGCCCTTAGGATGTGTGCTCGACTTCCAGGACTATGATGCAGATCATACTAGTGGGGCCTGGGTAGTCAATGAGTACATCCTTCAATGTTCCTAGTCGTAGGAATATCGAGACAGGGGCATCGATATTCCAGAGTAGACTAGCGTATATCTTCTCGATCCATGTGATGGGCGATGGATGATCCCATATCCATTGGTGTTTGACATCAGAGATGGTATGCGAGTGCTCTGTGGTGACTGGATACACTGAACGGACTCGCCGAGAACTCCCAGATGGTATTATACCTCACGTCAGATGGCAGTTCTCTGGTGACACTGGTACAGCTTAGTCTGTTGACCCGAGATCGTCATAGAGTCTTGTTTGTATCCCACTGTGCTTTGATTTCCACCCTACCACGGCTCTACTGAGTCGTGCAAACAGGTGGTTTTTGGGTACAGTCCCGATTCACATGGAGGCAATGAGCGATAGGAGGGGATTCGTCTCTCCCGGTATTGGGGGTTGATGTTGCGCTTTGCTCGACTGGCCATAAATGGAAATCCCTGGCCAGGGTTGCACTGATTTACTGGTAAGTGTTATCAGTAGTTTCATGCTTGTTATGGACCTTACATCGGCATGACTTATCAAGCTACTGGGGTCTGTTGTTTACCACCCCTAGGCGAGATATGCGACATATCAGACGAACAGACCGAACTGTGCGGTAAGTGTTACTGGTTGGATTCACAGGAGTGTGAGCGTGCTTGCTCGTTGATCTTCTGATCGCTCAATACCCGGGTGGCCGTTACGTTTAGCAGACCGCTTGGGGCTTGTGGATGTTTGATATGATCATCACCTACTGCCGGCGTATTGACGAGTCTTTAGAGTCCTACACAGAGGTTTCCGAGCTCAAGCGAAACGAAATAGGAGCGCATATGAGATATGTGCGGGACCGAGAATAATACCAGTATGTGATACTGAATTCTATTCTCGCGATTTGTATCATCGAACGGTTATATGAGATATAGCCGGGTTACCGAATCAAATGTTGATTCTGTTAGTTATATGTATGCCCTAGAGCCCATTACTATACATGTGTTGTATATTGTAGTGGATGCCTGGACATACATAGGGAGGACTTTCTTGCTCGACATGATAGTATGCTATCTGGTTACTCTTTACCTTAACGTGTATACTGATTGTCTCTCTGTTACATGTTGGTAAAGCCCTTAGGATGTGTACTTGACTACCTGGACTGTGATGCGGATCATACTAGTGGGGACATGGTAGTCCATAAGTACATCCTTCAAGGTCCATAGTCATGGGTATATCGAGACGGGGCATCGATATACCAGAGTAGACTAGCGTATACCTTCTCGACCCATACATATGGGCGATGGATGATCCCATATCCATTGGTGTTTGACATCAGAGATGATATACGGGTGCTCAGTGGAGACTGGGTACACTGGACGGACTCACCGAGAACTCCCAGATGGTATTATACCTTACGTCAGATGGCAGTTCTCTGGTGACACTGGTACAAGTTAGTCTGTAGACCCGAGATCGTCATAGAGTCTTGTGCGATTCCCACTGTGCTTTGATTTCCACCTTACCACGTCCAAGAGGGCTTGCAAAACGGTGGTTTTTGGGTACAGTCCCGAGTCACATGGAGGCAATGAGCGATAGGAGGGGTTTCGTCTCTCCCGGTATTGGGGGTTGATGTTGCGCTGTGCTCGATTGGCCATAACAGGGAAGTCCCTGGCCAGGGCTGGTTTAGAGATTTACTGGTAAGTGTTACCCGTAGTTTCTCGACCCGTTATGCGCCTCATATCGGCACGACTTATCGGTTATTGGGGTCTGACGTTTACCACCCCTAGACTTGATATGCGACATATCAGACGAGGAGACCGGACTGTACGGTAGTGTCATTGTCAGGCTTTTTGCAGGAGTTGGAGCGGGCTTGCTTGCTGATCTTCTGATCGCTCAATACCCGGGTAGCCGTTACGTCCAGCTAGTACCGCTGACGGCTTGTGGGTGCTTGATATGATCATCACCTACTGCCGGCGTATTGACGAGTGTTTAGGGTCCTACATAGAGGTTGTACTGGCTCAGGCAAAACGAGATAGGAGCGCAGATGTGATATGTGCGGGACCGAGAATGATACGAGTATGTGATACCGTATTCTATTCTCGCGATGATTGTATCGATTGGTTGTATGCGATATAACCTAGTTATCGAATCAAGTGTTGATTCGATAAGTCGATACATTGATATTAGTCGGTTATATGCGATATGACCGGATCGTTAAATCAAGTGTTGATTTAATGATTTAATGTATAATTATATATTTGATATATTACTTTACATTAACTAGTATTGGTTCACTTAAGATTGATTTTCTTACTTGATGTGCACAAGTTGTATATGCGATATATTTTTGTACACAAGTTTGTATCATGTTTGATGATACATGCAAACTTGGGTGTGTGTGTGACTTACACTATATTTAGGTTAATGGTAAAGGGTTTTTATTTATTTTTGTAAAATAAAATGGTGGAATGCTTTGTCTTTGCTTGAATCTTCATGAAACTTTCAAGCATCTTTGACAAAGTCCACCATTTTGTTTTGCATGTCATTTTCCTTAACCTAACCATTAACCTAAACTCAAGTTTAGTCTCTACAATGGTTTATCTCACCCATGGTTGCATTATGATAGACATCACTTGATAATTCATTTAAAAAATAATTCTTATTCTTTTCTCTTCTTCTTCTTCTTGAAGAAAAGGAAAAGCTTGCTAGAAAATTATCATGTGATGAATCCAAGTGAGAAATCAAAATCTAAACAGTACCCACTTCCTATCTCACCATCCTCTACTAGACTAGCACTTTAGTTTAGGGTGTTTGCTTCACTAATTCTATGGTTAGTGAGGTAGAAGCTTGAGTCCGTATTCCCTCGACGTAGATCATCTTCGGCATCGAAGACTTCAAGCGATCCCGTTGCAACTTCTCAAGGAGCCGTCCGAGAGTCCGGGAGTTGGTTGATCGCAGCGAAGGGACATCGTCACGGAGCTATGGAAGTGGAGGACCGGATCTACAAAGGTTGTAGTCTCTTTCCTTTAGTGTAAATGTGATTTACTTTCATTTAGTTTCGCCTAAACTCTAGTTAACGATCTTGCTAAGGGTTGTTCGGCACATAGAAAATTTTAATTTGGCATGGTTGATGCCTTGTGGAACCTCTTGAGTGTGCCTAGGAACCCTACAGTGGTATCAGAGCTACTAGGCATTAGATGTCGACTTATGGGGGGTTCTCACTGTGTGACAGTGTGGCGTAGCATAGGCTCTTACCCCCAAGGTGTCCCGAGACCGGAAGGTGTTCCGGCGGGTTGTAGTCCTCGCGAGGGGGCATGCGTAAAAAGTAGCCGCTGAGGGACCCGTTGGTGCCACGGTGACCCCATTGGATGGGGTGGCTGCCTGACCTACAGTGGTATCAGAGCCTAGCTAGAGCCTCAGGCGAAGTGTAGACGAAATTAGAAATCCGATCGAACCCGAAACCCTAATCGGACACCCTTCTCTGTAAATTTTTTCAAAACTGGGATTTTTCCAGATTAAAAATAGCCAAAAAATTCTGCAGGGATTTATTGGAATTACTGTGCATCACGTGAGGCTAAGTCGACAAAAGCACCGCGGAACCGCGGCACGAGCCTGCCTCGTGCGGCGGTTCCGCGGCCATATAGTCACATTATTTTTTTTAATTTGCACAGTTATGTCCTATAGAGTTTCCTCTGTTTTCTGGGAATTTTTAATCTATACTCAAGAGTTGAGTTTTCTGGGTTGTATTGGGGGGCTCGATAATTCGATCGGAAACTTTAACTTTGTCTATGTGTTTTTCCGGATAAGTTTAGAACATGTTAAAAAGTTCGACCGGATATAAATACCCAATTTTTCCCTTGCCTGGAAATTTCCAATTGTTGGATTTTTTCCGTAGTTTAATAACGTTCTAAGTAGTGCAAGTAACGCGATGGACCCTCTAGAAGACAACAAACCTTAACTCGATTATGTGACCGTCTTGAACTGCCCTTTGAACCTTCGGGTTTGGGGCAGTACGGCGTGCCACATGTGAGGCGTTGGCTTGACCCTTCTACGGTTGGACCGTTGGTACTGTGGCATAAAGTGAATGTTTTTAAACTTATTTCAAGTGTTGAGCTGTTTCGGAAAAACTTGGGTGTTTGATTATTCGATCGGAAAGTTTAACATTTTCTATTTTTCTGGAATGTGATACAATATTTGGAATCCACAAGTAGTTATGAGATAACTGATTTGGATGTTATAAACATAGCACTTTAGTCTCAATTGATCGGTTGCCACGGAATTTTGATGCGATCAAAAGTCCGTCGCAATCACGTAGCGTACGCGGATACTCGCCGGATAAACTTAATAGACAGCCATGCCCCATAGCCCCGACCAAGTGACTGTAGGAGAACCCCGTAGCCAAAAGCATCCGTTCGGGTGCTAGCGGCAACGGTGTTCCGCCTTAGTGCACTTCGTCGACGGCATCCGGGGGTGCGGCCGTCTACTAAAGTTTGCGACGAGCATTCGATCTTATATCGGGAATCTTGTTGAATTGCCCGACTAGATATTGAAAAGTGTTTTCGATATAGAGACTAAAATGCGGGGGTTTATAACTGTTAGGCATGCGATGTCTAAGAAGGTTGCGGATTCCAACTGTTGTAGTTTTACGCTTTCTTTTCTGTGACCGTAAGTGTAATATGTGAAATCGCCGGTTTCGTTGCTATATGTCAACGACAATTAGGATGCGCATATTTACTTACGTTGATGACATGTGATGTTATGTGTTGCTGGATATGTTATATTGGATCGTCGCATTTTGAATAGCCGGGGGTTTTATGTGAGATGAGAGTTTTTATTTTCATTCATGTAAAATTATTTGTATGTAATATTCTTTTATTGGGGCACTTCCGGGTCGAGGTTGCTGTCACCATTTGTATATTATTTACTTTTCCGCACTAGGATAGACCCAAGGAGGAGAGCACAAGTAACCGGGTTCTGGATTCCAGAGGGAGACCAACTCGAGGAGTCGAGTCCGGGTCTCCTAACTCTAGAATTGGTAGGGTTGCTTGTCGCTCTCGTAGGGGTCTAGGGGTGTGGGTTTGGCTATTCATCGCGACTGTGGAATCCGTGTTTTATACTGGCTCGTATTAAAAACACGGACGTTCTAGTATATCCAATATTTCATATGATTCTTCTGCTGCGATATCTGTGATGTGATCATTTGATATGTTGTGATGGATACTATATATAGTATATACGATATATTATATAGACGTTACTTATGTTTTACACCCGCGCTAGCCCTGCCACGCTCTGCCGTTAGTTACCTAACCTAACGGTGCACGAGGGGACATCGAGGCGAATGCGGATGGCATAAGTGTACGTCGTATTTATCTGTGATGTTTAGGTGATTTAAATGATGGGACTTCATTAATATAATTAATGAAAGAAAAGAAACCTAAAAGATGTTGTGGAATCGAATTTTCAAAAACAGGTAGCTACAGTTCTTGCTTTGCATCGCGGTGTTCCTTATAGAACATCCTGCACCTTATTCGATAAGGAAAGGGCCGAGATCCCTTCACCGGGAGTGACCCCTTTAGCAATAACTGGCAGATGCTACAACCCTCGGTTTGTATTTTGATTGCTCCTATAGTTCTTGCTTTACACAGCGGTATATATGATATATCCATCACCTTATTCGATGAGGAAAGGGCCGACGATCCCTTCATTGGGAGTGACCCCTTTAGCAAAACTAGAAAAGCCTAAAAAACACTCCATTTCAAAATCATTTGATTCTACAATGATATCAAGTTCATTACGCAATAGGTTTTCAGAAAAACCTGTCGTAGCCCTCCGTCATTTCAGATAAGTCCTGCTTAGTATTCGTGCTGCGTTTGTTGACCTTGTCAAGGCGCAGTGTGCGGTAGCTGACCAGTATTTATCTGCTTATGCATATGATGCAGATTGTTTTAGGGTAGTCGTACGGCCTTGTTGACCTTGTCAAGGGTCGTGCGGGTGGGTTTGATTCAATCAAGAAATGACGGGTTGAAATTGACTTGCGGTCTATGGTTTGTTGACCTTGTCAAGGTCATAGATCGTTCGGGGCAAAAATATTATCAGGAATTTCAAGTGTTGAAATTTGCAATGAGATTGCATACCTTCTATTGGATAGTTGGATCCCGATACCCGCTGCGAGTAAGAGTTACTCCTGGGAGAGTTTTACACATTACAATTAGCTGATCAAGTAGGTGTCTAGAAAGGTGTCAACGGGGTTACGCCTCTGGAAAAACAAGGTTTACTTTAATTAGGTCCGTGCGAAAGCACGGGGAACCTCCCTCAAAGTACCGACACTGGTCTGGCTGAAAGATTGGCGAACTTGTAGCGTGTAATTAATCCCGGCTAGTCTTTCCTTTTAGGGTTTGAAGGAAGATTTGATAAAAACAGTGGGAGCCATCCTGATTAGATAAAATAATAACCAATCTGATCTTGCAAGAGCATACGCTGAGTGTTTTCTTCTCTCTCTCTCCAGGTAGCGACCAAATCACGCCTTAATCAAGATAATAATACGGATGTATTGACCGAACCCGCTTGTTATACTGAGCTGGGGAACGTTGGTCCCGCTCCAACTTATAATTGTTATAAGACAGAGCAGGAAATTGGGGAATACCAGATTTCCCGTGCCGCCTAAACGAAGAAAGTGCATGTTGATGCATCATCTTCGGGTGTGTTCGTTACATAGAACTGTTTCTCAGTATCCTTTACGTCCTGAGTATGTGATACCGGATCAGGATCCCTCATATGTAATCTGTTACATGGGCTACAGATAGGTAAAGAACTGAGAACGGGTGATAAGTTTCATGAGACAGAAAACGGTGCAAATGTTGCAGCCAAGTCTGTTGGTCACTATCACCCTGTATTACCAGAATACATTGATTCTGAACAAATGTTATTAGATACCGAACCTGATATACAAAATCATATCTGTCTCTTTATCAGTAAAGAAAAGATATAATTTTGTATTGTTGGATAATGTTTTGAACATTTCCTATATCAAAAGTTGATCGGTTCAGGTACGTTATCTAAAAGCATTGACGTTCTAAATCAAACTACAGTTCTTAGTATACAGAACACACACAAGAGGAAGAGTTCAGAAATGAGCGAATCCTTCTTCAGGTATTGTAGACTAGGTCATATCAATGCGACCCGACTAGATGAAGTTACATAAAGATGCATATTTAAATAAGTTTAAATTTACATCTTGTGAAACTTGCTGGTCATGTCACAGAGATAAGATGACTATAGCTCTGTTTATTGGAAACACAGAAAGAGTTAGTAAACTCTTGGGATTGATACATGCTGATGTATGAAAGGTCCCCTGTCTATACATGCCAAGACCGGTTCTTTTTACTTCATTACATTCTCTGATAATCTCTCAAGATTCAGACATATGTTCCTGTTGAAACACAAGTCCGAACCTTTTGAGATATTCACGGAATATAAGTAAGAAGTAAAGAACCAAAATACGGGTATAAGTATTATGTCTTTTGATGCGATCAGGGAGGAGAATACTTGAGCACGGAATTCCTGGACTATTCTAAAGGAGAATGAGATTCTCTCTCAGCATTACTCCTCCGTATACACCATAGCACGATGGAATATCGGGGCGGAGCAATAACACCCTATGTGATATGGTGTGCTCTATGATGAGTACTACTGAGTTTCCTATTTCCTTTTGGGAGTTATGTGCTTAACAAGCTGCATACCTATTGAATAGGGTTCAAATCAAATCTAATGCCTACCACTTCATATGTGATATGGAATGAGAAGAGCCCATATCTTAAGTCAGTTAAGATTTGGGGTTGTCCAGCCTATGTCTAAAGGCAAAATCCGTACAAGTTTGAGGCAAAGTCAGTTCTGTAGAAGTTTGTTGGATATCCTAAGCATTCACAAGGGAATATCTTCTACCTAACCGAGGAACAAAAATGTTTTGTTTCTCAACATGCCACCTTTGTGAAAGGGAAATTCTTGAGAAGAAATTAGTGGACATGAGGTAGAACTGGAAACAGTTCCAGCTATACAAACTGCAGCTGATGATTTGGTAGAACCAAAGGATTCAATAGATTCCAACGAACCTCAGCCTCTCCGCCGATCCGGTAGGGTTCCTCACCCACCTGAGAGATACTTCGGTTTCTCTATGACAGTGGGGGCGAGGATTGCATCATGAGATGATGACCCAACTAGTTTCGAGCTGGCCATCAGGAGTAAGACTCCGTAAGAATGGCTGGATGCTTATCGATCTGAGATAGAATCCTTATACACCAACAAAGTATGGACTTTGGTTGCTTTATCTGAAGGGTTAAATCCCCATCAGGAGCAAGTATATCTTGAGAAGATTACTTGGTGTACATGGAAAAGTTGAGACTTTCAAAACTAGACTTGTTAAAGGTTTGCATCATTGACTAGGTATGGATTGTGATGAAACCTTTTCTAAGTACTTATGCTTAAGTCCATCCAGATCCTACTTGCCACGGCTACATACCATGACTACGATATCTGGCGGTTGGGTGTCATGACTGCTTTTCTAAATAAAGATTTATAAGAGAGAATCTATAAGTACACAGTCAGAGGGCTTCGTAAACAGTGGGAGCAGCGGAAACGTGTGCAAGATATTTTATGTGATAAAGCAGGCATCGCGGAGTTGGAACATCTATTTTGATGTGTTAGTCAAAGAGTTTGACTTCATCAAAATGGTTGATGAACCTTGTATATACAAAAAGGTAGTAGGGAGTATGGTGGTGATCCTCGTAGAGTACGTGGATGACATACTCTTGATAGGGAAGGAGTTTCCTATGCTACGCTCGGTCAATCTCCGCTTATCACAAGGATTCTCCATATAGGATCAAAGTGATACCTACTAAATCCTGGGTTTTGGATCTATGAGATAGATCTAACTGGATGTTAGGATTCTCACTAGTTGTAGTGAGATGGTATCAATTGATCCTGGGGAGAATCACTGGAAAGGTTCCAGGGTGATAAGGACGACTGAATGTCAGTCACAGGCATTGTCTTTACCCTCAGTATAGGGACGGTATGTTGGAAGAGTTCCAAACTAGATACCGTGACATACTAGACGATTAAAGGCAAGATATATCGTTACCAAAGATGCTACCAAAGAGGCAGTCTGGATATTTGTATAAGTTCATGAGATGAACTTCGTTCCTACCATTGTGTGACAATGGAGTTATGGCTTATGCCTGGGAACGCCCGTCCCATCAGTGATCCAGATATAATTCTTAGGCAGTGTCACCTGATCATGAAGATGGTTGATCTCCAGGGGATCGAGGTTAGGAGAGTAGACTCAGAGGACAACACGGCGGATCCACTCACAAAGGCTTTTTCCCAGAGAGAGACTATGATGGGATGGTTGAGTATGAGATACTACAACCACTGTTATCAGATGGCCCTAGTGCAAGTGGGAGATTGTTAGTTATATGTATGCCCTAGAGGCCATTACTATACACGTGTTGTATATTGTAGTGGATGCTTGGACATACATAGGGAGGACTTTCTTGCTCGACATGATAGTATGCTATCTGGTTACTCTTTACCTTAATGTGTATACTGATTGTCTCTCTGTTACATGTTGGTAAAGCCCTTAAGATGTGTCCTTGACTACCTGGACTGTAATGCGGATCATACTAGTGGGAACATGGTAGTCCATAAGTACATCCTTCAAGGTCCCTAGTCGTGGGTATATCGAGACGAGGCATCGATATACCAGAGTAGACTAGCATATACCTTCTCGACCCATACAGATGGGCGATGGATGATCCCATATCCATTGGTGTTTGACATTAGAGATGATATACGGGTGCTCAGTGGAGACTGGGTACACTGGACGGACTCGCCGAGAACTCCCAGATGGTATTATACCTTACGTCAGATGGCAGTTCTCTGGTGACACTGGTACAGGTTAGTCTGTAGACCCGAGATCGTCATAGAGTCTTGTGTGATTCCCACTGTGCTTTGATTTCCACCTTACCACGTCCAAGAGGGCGTGCAAAACGGTGGTTTTTGGGTACAGTCCCGAGTCACATGGAGGCAATGAGCGATAGGAGGGGTTTCGTCTCTCCCGGTATTGGGGGTTGATGTTGCGCTGTGCTCGATTGGCCATAACAGGGAAGTCCCTGGCCAGGGCTGGTTTAGAGATTTACTGGTAAGTGTTACCCGTAGTTTCTCGACCCGTTATGTGCCTCATATCGGCACGACATATCGGTTATTGGGGTCTGACGTTTACCACCCCTATACTTGATATGCGACATATCAGACGAGGAGACCGGACTGTACGGTAGTGTCACTGTCAGGCTTTTTGCAGGAGTTGGAGCGGGCTTGCTTGCTGATCTTCTGATCGCTCAATACCCGGGTAGCCGTTACGTCCAGCTAGTACCGCTGACGGCTTGTGGGTGCTTGATATGATCATCACCTACTGCCGGCGTATTGACGAGTGTTTAGGGTCCTACATAGAGGTTGTACTGGCTCAGGCAAAATGAGATAGGAGCGCATATGTGATATGTGCGGGACCGAGAATGATACGAGTATGTGATACCGTATTCTATTCTCGCGATGATTGTATCGATTGGTTGTATGCGATATAACCTAGTTATCGAATCAAGTGTTGATTCGATAAGTCGATACATTGATATTAGTCGGTTATATGCGATATGACCGGATCGTTAAATCAAGTGTTGATTTAATGATTTAATGATTTAATGTATAATTATATATTTGATATATTACTTTACATTAACTAGTATTGGTTCACTTAAGATTGATTTTCTCACTTGATGTGCACAAGTTGTATATGTGATATATTTTTGTACACAAGTTTGTATCATGTTTGATGATACATGCAAACTTGGGTGTGTGTGTGACTTACACTATATTTAGGTTAATGGTAAAGGGTTTTTATTTATTTTTGTAAAATAAAATGGTGGAATGTTTTGTCTTTGCTTGAAGCTTCATGAAGCTTTCAAGCATCTTTGACAAAGTCCACCATTTTATTTTGCATGTCATTTTCCTTAACCTAACCATTAACCTAAACTCAAGTTTAGTCTCTACAATGGTTTATCTCACCCATGGTTGCATTATGATAGACATCACTTGATAATTCATTTAAAAAATAATTCTTATTCTTTTCTCTTCTTCTTCTTCTTGAAGAAAAAGGGAAAAGCTTGCTAGAAAATTATCATGTGATGAATCCAAGTGAGAAATCAAAATCTAAACAGTACCCACTTCCTATCTCACCATCCTCTACTAGACTAGCACTTTAGTTTAGGGTGTTTGCTTCACTAATTCTATGGTTAGTGAGGTAGAAGCTTGAGTCCGTATTCCCTCGACGTAGATCATCTTCGGCATCGAAGACTTCAAGCGATCCCGTTGCAACTTCTCAAGGAGCCGTCCGAGAGTCTGGGAGTTGGTTGATCGCAGCGAAGGGACGTCGTCACGGAGCTATGGAAGTGGAGGACCGGATCTACAAAGATTGTAGTCCCTTTATTTTAGTGTAAATGTGATTTACTTTCATTTAGTTTCGCCTAAACTCTAGTTAACGATCTTGCTAAGGGTTGTTCGGCACATAGAAAATTTTAATTTGGCATGGTTGATGCCTTGTGGAACCTCTTGAGTGTGCCTAGGAACCCTACAGATTCGATATATTGATACACTTGATATTAGTCGGTTATATGCAGTATGACCGGATCATTAAATCAAGTGTTGATTTAATGATTTAATGTATAATTATATATTTGATATATTACTTTACATTAACTAGTATTGGTTCACTTAAGATTATTTTTCTCACAAGATTGTGCACATTGTATATATGATATATGTTTGTGCACTAGTTTGTATCATATTTGATGATACATGCAAACTTGGGTGTGTGTGTATGCTTTAAACCATGTTTAGGTTAATGGTTAGGGTTTTAACTTATTTATTTATTTATTTTGGTTAAAAAACTAAATGGTGGCTTTTCTTTCTTTGCTAGAAGTTTCATGATACTTCAAGCAACTTTGACAAAGTCTTAACCATTTTGTTTTTATCCTTTGACCTAACCATTTATCTAAACTATGGTTTGCTCTCTACATGAGTTAACTTCACCCATGGTTGCATTATGATAAGTCTTCACTTGATTTATTATTTTTAAGAATCCTTTTTCATTTTCCTTCTTCTTCTTCTTCTTCTTCATGAAGAAGAAAGCTTTCTTGAAAATTCCAAGTGAAGAAATCAAGTGAGAAATCCAAATCCAAAGTGAACCCACTTCCTATTTCTTCATCCTCTACCACTTGCCATGTTGTATAGGGTGTTTTCTTCACAAGGTTCATGACCAAGTGAAGATGGAGCTTGAGTCGCCTCGACGTAGATCATCTTCGGCATCGAAGTCAACTACCTAGCCCGCTCATTTCTCCGACGAAACCATCGCTAGAGTCCGGGATTCCGATGATCGCAGCGAAGGGACGTCGTCACGAAGGTTTAGAAGTGGAGGACCGGATCTACAAAGGTTGTAGTCCCTTTCACTTGTAGTTAAAGTAGTTAACTTGCATGTTTTTCGCCTTACCTCTAGTAACGATCTTGCATTAGGGTTTCTCGGCACATGAAAAAATTTGATTTTGGCATGGTTGATCAGTTGTAGAACCTCATGAGTGTGCCTAGGAACCCTACACCACGTCCTACGGGCAACAACGTAAATTAGTCTCCGTATACAATCCACGGGCAACCAAACACAAAACAAACACCCCCGACACGAAATGGCCATCTGGAGAAGGAGAAAGTTGTTACCGTGACGCGGTAGCGTAATTAACTGCAGGGGCTTACGCCTGTAGGGAAGAGCGTACCTACAATCAAAACCCCTTAAGACGAGGGGGAATCTGACGAAGTCTGGTACATCGTCCGCATCCGTTTAAACCTTCGATACATGGTGCCATAAATCAACTTGGCATCTTCGGAGAGGTGGACGGATAGCACCAATTAGCATCTGCCCCGAATTTCAGGCAAGACGTCCAGTCTTGCGCCGTCTTTCGGAGGGGAACAATTTCATGTTGTGATAAATGTGTTCGTAAACTTACGCTAATTGCTATATGTCGGTTAGTTGGGGGTTGCACATTTCTGTGATGTTTGTTTGTGTATATGGACTTATTGGATTGTCGTGAATGAATAACCGGTGATGTGAGGTATTATATTCTTTCATTCAAATGTAAATTGTTGTAATATTTTTTCGCGAGGAACATCCGGGTTGAGTTTGTAGCCACCGTTGTATTATTTCATTTACTATTTATTGCTCCTAGGATAGACCCAATGTGGGGTGCACAAACTACCAGGTACTTTGAAGTGCAGAGTGGCCTACTCACGTTGTTGAGGGAGGTTGCTTCACTTCGGGTATTTAGAGGGTAGTTTGCCGCATCCATAGGGGTCTGGGGTGGGGTTTGGCTATTCATCGCGACCGTGGAATCCGTCTTTCGTTATAGGCTTAAACGAAACGCGGAATTCCTAATATAGCCAATGTGTTCATCTGTGATCTGGAATGCCTATTATTGAGTCTGACGAATGGATATTATTATATATATATTATATATATTAGACGTTGCTTATGTTTTGCAACCGCGCTAGTCCAGCCCCCAGCTCTGGCGTTAGTTATCTAACCTAATGGTGTAAAATGGGGCCCCGTGGCGAATGCGGATAACATAAGCGTACGTTGTATTTTCGTCTTTTTCTGCAATGGTAGGTTAAATGATGGGACTGCATTATATTAATGCAAAGCAAACAAACCAAAGCTGAATCGTTGGAACAATTTTAAAACCACTCGGTTTTTCCAAAACAGTAAAACTTTTAAAATACGGATCTTAAACCACTCCTTTTAAAAGCTATCAGGTTCCTTCAATTATATCAAGTTCACTACGTTCACGGTTTCGCCAAAACCATTCGTAGCCCTCCGTCATTTCAGTTGGATATTCAGCAGTATTCAAGCTATGTATTTTGACCTTCGCCAAGGCATAGTGATTGGTAGCTGCTGAATATTCATCTGTAGCATAGATAGATGCTTTGGTTTGGGACAGTCGTACTGCTATTTTGGTCTTCGTGAAGGGTATGTACGGGTGGGTTCAAATTAACCTAGATAATAACGGGTAGAACTTGACATATGACTTATGATATGTTGGCCTTCGTCAAGGTCATAAGAGCATGGGGCAAAAATCCATATCGGGAGTTTCTAAAAAACTGAAACTTGCTAGTGTTGCATACCATTTAGAGTGTGATAATTTTGGTACGATTCCTTCAACTTTATCACACGATGATATTTGGATCCCGATCCTACTGTGAGTATATGCTACTCCTCGAGAAATTTTTTCACTTAACGATCAATGCTATAAACCAAGTAGGTGTCTAGAACAGTGTTAACGGGGCTACGCCTCCAGGGAAAGAGGTTATTTAATTAAGGAACTTCGCGAAAGCGTCGTAAAACCTCCATCGAAGTACCGACACTAGCCTGGCTGAACGGTTAAGTAAGTATTGTACGGTGAGATTAATCCTGACTAATTCTTCTTTTCTGGTTTGAGGAAGGATTCGAGAAACAGTGGGAGCCATCCTGTTTAGATAAACTAAAAACCAATCTAAACTTGCAAGAGCATCATGCTAAAGTGTTTCTTCTCTCTCTCCTAATTGCAGCAACCAAAGATGACGGGCCTTATGACGGGCCTTAAGTTACTGTTAGATAAAAATATATTGACAGGGCCAAACTACAAAGATTGGTTCAGGAATGTCAAGATGGCAATTACTTATGACAAGTTGGGCTATGTCCTCACTACTAAAGCCCCCGCCGTCCCAGGTCCAGAATCCAGTGTCGCGGATAAGGAAATCCGTAAGACCTGGGAGATTGACTACGCGAAGGCCAAGTGCCTCGTGCTGGCCTCTTTGGACAATGAGCACCGGAGGCGGGATGAGAAAATGGATCTTGAATCCATATTCCTCCATACCAAGGAATTATATAGAGAGCAATCTCGTATTGCAAGATACGAGACCTCGAAGAAACTTTTTTAGGATAGGCTGGCCGTCGGATCATCTGTAGGGGAACACGTCCTTAAGATGATCAGCTATATTGAAGAGCTCGCGGATCTCGGGACCACGTTATAGAATGAGCTGTATACATACTTAATTCTGCAGCCCATCCCTTCCATCTACGCCCAGTTTATCTTGAATTTTAATATTCAAGGTAAAGAAGTTGAACTTCCGGAACTCCCCAACATGTTGAGGAGTGCCAAGGGCACCCTGCATAAAGCCAGGGAAACACCCGCTCTATTTTTTGGTAGAGCTTCCTCTTCTAGATCCAAGACGAAAGCCAAAGGAAAGAAGAAGAAGGCCCCCACTAAGCCGAGAGGCGGTGTTAGTAAGGTGGAAGCAAAGGGAAAGGCAAGAGTTGCGGGGCCGACATTAGGAAAGGAAGAATGCTTCTGATGTCATAAGAAGGGCCACTGGAAGAAATATTGTAGGGCTTGGAAGGCTAAGAACCAGGACCCGAAGCAAGTTGTAGTTTCGGCTTCAGACGTGTTTGTAATTGAAAACTGTCTGTCAATCAACTCTATTTCCTGGGTATTGGATACCAGATTAGGATCTCATATCTGTAATTATTTGCAGGCACTGAGAAGTCGTAGGGTTATGAAGACCGGTGATATGACCCTCAGGGTTGCTAACGAAGCGAGCGTGGATGCTGTGTTCGTACGGAAATATCACCTTGGATTGACGAGTGGACATATTTTGGTTTTGCGCAACTGTTTTTGTGTACCTAGTTTGATTTGTAATATCATTTCTGTATCTTTGTTATCAAAAGAAGGTTATGATTTTACTTTTGTAAGCGATGTCGTAAACATCCACCTTAATCATTGTCTGATTGGGTCAGGTACTCTAAACAACAGTATATACGTATTAAACCAACTACAAATTTTCAATGTCCAGAACACACATAAAAGAAAGACTCCAGAAATAAATCATGCTTTCTTATGGCATTTTAGATTAGGTCACATCAATGAAACAAGGTTGACTAAGTTACATAAAGAAGGATATTTGGATCCGTTCGAATATCAATCTTATGAACTTGTCAATCATGTCTCAAAGGAAAGATGACAAAGACTCCGTTCACTGGATGCGGAGTAAGAGCGAGCGAGCTCTTGGGACTCATACACAGCGACGTGTGTGATCCAATGTCTACACATGCAAGAAGTGGATATTCCTATTTCGTTACTTTTACGGATGATTTCTCTAGGTATGGACATATTTTCTTGATGAAACATAAATCCGAGGCCTTTGAGAAATTCCGGGAATATAAGAATGAAGTGGAAAAACAAACCGGCAAAAGTATCAAGACACTAAGATCTGATCGAGGTGGTGAATACTTGAGTGCCGAGTTCCTGGATTACCTAAAAGAGAATGGAATTCTCTCTCAGCTTACTCCTCCATACACACCACAACACAACAGTGTATCAGAGAGACGGAACCGAACCCTATTGGATATGGTATGTTCCATGATGAGTAACGCTGAGTTACCGCGATCATTCTGGGGCTATGCACTAGAATCAGCTGCATATCTTTTGAACAAGGTTCTTACCAAGACTGTGCCTACCACACCATATCAAATATGGAGTGGGAAGAAACCCTATCTTCAATATTTGAAGAAATGGGGATGTCCAGCTTTTGTTAAAAAGCAGCATGCGGACAAGCTCGAGGCACGCTCAGTACTGTATAAGTTTGTGGGATACCCAAAGAACTCCAGGGGGTATTTTTTCTATTACGTAGAGGAACAAAAGGTTTTTGTTTCTCGTAAATGCCCACTTTTTGGAACATCAATTTTTAGAAAAAGAGACTAGTGGGAGCATAATAGAACTGGAAGAAATTCCAGAACCACAAGCTATTACTGAAAGTTTGGTGGAACCAGAAGTTTCAAAAGAAGAGGACATTCCCGCGCCACTCCGCAGGAGTAGTAGGCCGTCTCATCCGCCCGAGAGATACTACGGTTTTCTTGTAGACGGGAATAGAGAGGATTGCATCATTGATAATGATGAGCCAACTAACTTCCAACAAGCCATTCAGAGCACTGACTCGGTAAAATGGCTGGATGCAATGCGGACCGAGATGGAGTCCATGTACACCAACAAAGTATGGACTTTGGACATTGCTCCAGAAGGGGTAAAACCCGTAGGCTGCAGATGGATCTTCAAAAAGAAGATTGGTGTAGATGGACATGTTGAAACTTATAAGGCTAGACTTGTTGCAAAAGGATTTCGTCAAAGACCTGGTTTGGACTATGATGAAACCCTTTCTCCAGTGGCTATGCTCAAATCCATTCAGATCCTTCTTGCCATTGCTGCCTTCCATGATTATGAGATTTGGAAGATGGACGTAAAAACCGCTTTTCTAAATGGAAATTTGGAAGAGTGTGTCTATATGGACCAGCCAGAGGGTTTCATTCAGAGTGGGAGCAGCGGGAAAGTGTGCAAGTTGCTTAAGTCCATCTATGGACTAAAGCAAGCATCGCTAAGTTGGAACATCTGTTTTGATGAGACGGTCAAAGAATTTGACTTTATCAAAAATCCAGATGAGCCATGCATTATAGTAAGATTGTAGCACGAACTGTTGTATTCCTCGTCTTGTACGTGGATGACATTCTCTTGATAGGAAATGACATTCCTATGCTACAATCTGTCAAAGGGTTCTTGTCACAAAGGTTCTCTATGAAAGACCTGGGTGATACCTCTTACATTCTGGGGATCCAGATCTATCGTGATAGATCTAAGAGGATGTTGGGATATTTACAGTCCAGGTACATCGACACCATACTGAAAAGATTCAGTATGGAATATTCAGAGCGCGGTAATTTACCGGCTTGTCATGGAATCACCCTCTCCAAAGAGATGTCTCCCAAGACTGATTTGGAAAGGGATCACATGTCTATTATACCCTACGCTTCTGCGGTAGGCTCTATAATGTATGCGATGTTGTGTACCAGACCAGATGTAGCTTATGCACTAAGCGTAGTAAGCCGGTATCAGTCAAACCCTGGGGAGAAGCACTGATAGTAGTAAAGAACATTCTCAAGTACCTGATGACTAAGGAAATGTTCTTAGTTTACGGCGGAAAGGACCTCCAAATCGAGGCCTTTGCTGAATCCAGCTTCCAGAGTGACAAGGATGACTCCAAATCCATGTCAGGTTATGTCTTTACCCTCAATGGAGGGGTGGTCTTTTGGAAGAGTTCCAAGCAGGACACCGTTGCTGACTTGACGATGGAAGCGGAGTATATCACAGCTTCTGATGCCGCAAAAGAAGCAGTCTGGATGAGAAAGTTATTAACAGAACATCAGGTGGTTCCGTCCATTGTTGATCCAATACCTCTGTATTGTGACAACAATGGGGCTATAGCTTTAGCAATGGAACCCAGGTCCCATCAGAAGTCCAGACACATCTTGAGGCGGTATCACCTGATCAGGGAGATCGTGGATCACCGGGAGATTGAGGTTCAGAGAGTTTCTATAGAGGACAACACTGCAGATCCATTCACAAAGGCCATTCCTCAGACGCAGTTCGAGAGGCTATTCGAGATGATAGGTCTGCGATATGCCAGCACATGGCCTTAGTGCAAGTGGGAGATTGTTAGTGTGATATGCCCTAGAGGACATTATTGTATAGTACTAGTTTGTATATTAAATTTTGGAAGCTTGGGATATATACACGGATTTATGACAGTCGTGCTCGATATAGTAGTATGCTACTTGGTTTGTATCTATCTTAATATATGTATATATTTCTTTTAACGTATCGCTAATACATATTGATAGAGCCCTTAGGATCTTTGCTTGACTACCAGCGTTGTGATGGCAGTCACACTAGTGGGAGGCTGGGTAGTCTACATGCACATCCTTACACAGGTCCCTAGTCGCAGGATTATCGAGACAGGGCATCAATACTCCAGAGTAGACTAGTGTATTCGCTTCTCTTTCCAGCAGGGGAGATGGTCTGTCCCACAGCCATCGGTACGTCGTACTAGAGATAGTATGCAGGTGCTCATTGGGTTATGAGTTACACTGGACGGACTCGTAGGGAACTGCTGGTTGGTAATATACCTATCGTCAGGTAGCAGTTCCCAGGTGACATAAGTACAGCTTAGTCCGTCGACTTGACACTGCTACTTCGCCTCAAGTGTGTTCCCACTATTCTTAGATTTCTACCCTACCACGGCTCTGCTGAGTAATGCAAACATGTAGTAGTTGGGTGCAGTCCCGAAGCACTTGGAGGCAGTGGCGGTTAGATAGGATTCGTCTCTCCCGGTATTGGGGGTTGATGTTGCGCTGTGTTCGGAAATCCATTACATAAAGTCCCTGGCCAGGGCAAGCGATATTTGCTGGTAGGGATTCCAGTAGTTTCTCATGGTGTTTTGGGCCGCACTCCGACACGACTTATTGCACTATTAAGGGTATGACGCTTCCCACTAGGACCGATATGCGACACTCTTAGACGAACAGACCGGACTGTACGGAGATTGCCACAGACAGGCTCAGTAGGGGTACAGATGAGTTTCCTCGTCGACCTTCTTGTCGACAGATACTTGGATAGCCGTTACATACAGCTAGTGCCACTGACGCTCTTGTGGATATAACCACTGCCAGAGTACTATCGAGTCTTTAGAGTCCCACACAGAGGGTTTCCTGGCTTCGGGCGAAACGTGTAGAGGTCGTATGGTTTTACGACAGGGTTCGATCACATACGTATACTTATGATGTTCAGGCGGACAATACCAGTGGGCTTTGGTTTAAGTCAGGTCCTGGTATTTGATTATTGGATTAGTTTAGTCTTATTGTATTTCGTGTTTCTCGAAATACGGATACGGGTTTGTATATAAGGTCAGGAGGGGCATTCTTGTGATTTGATCAAGATTGCTTTTGGAGAATGACACCTCATATTAGGGTTTCTCTTTTATGGTTAATTCTTTAATGAGGTGGAGGAATTGAGAAAGGAAACTATATGGTATTTTAGTGAAAAGGATTAGGGTTTTGCATTGACCATCTTGAGATATTTGTGAGTTGTTGACTTAGATATTATTGTGAGATATTTTCATGAGGTTTAAATGCAAAAACCCTATCCATTTTCTATATTCTTTTCTTCACTAAAAAACTACAGATAGTTTCTTCTCCTCATTTTCTCAAGCCTTTTCTCCTTCTCCATTCAAACCCTAACCTTCTCATGAGTTGAGAATCATAGGGTTTGTGAGACTACTAGACTCTTCTTGACTCTCTACACATCCTAGGGTACTAAGTTTAGCACACCAAGTGACCTAGTTGCCTCAAGTTAGAGGTAAAGCTCAAAGTCGGATCTCTCGGGTGGATCTTCTACGATTTCGAGAAGACGACGAGGAGGTGAATTCCGTTCTCAGTTCAAGGAGCTCACGACTTGGAGGAGGACATCGAGGAGGTGAAGGACAACGAGAACTTGAGGTATAACACTCACACATAGTAGTTAAACCTCTTTGATAGATTGCAAGTTACGGTTTAGTATCGATCCTGGAGTTTAGTCGATGTTACAAAGCGAATAAAAATCGTTTTTTGCAAACTCCGCCTCCCCGCGAACACGTGGGGTGCATGGCATCGACTTACATTCAGTACAGTCCGGTCTGTTCGTCTAAGAGTATCGCATATCGAGTCTACCGGGTGGATAAAGTCAGACCCCTAATAACACGATATTTCGTGTCGGTATTGTAAGTCCACGTTGCCCACCCCGGTGCTTACGGGGAGGCGGAAAACATAATAAAAATCGGATTTTTATCAACTATAGGCAACATGGACTATGCTATAAGGATCTTTGCTAAACAAAAACTTGCTAAAGCTAACTACAAACTAGCTAAGTGCTAGAAAGGTTATACCTTTGGTCTTTTTGTCCTTCTCTCCTTGCTCCTAGAAGTAGTAGAAGGAGGTCACCTTGTCGTCTTCTCCCGTCAAAGAAAGATCCACCCGAAAGCCTCAACCTTTGGCTTCAACTCCAAGCTAGGAGTGACTAGGGTGCAAGAAGTGCTAATACTTGAACCCTAGATGAGAGTAGAGAAGATCAAGAGAGGGTTTTTCTCAAGCTCAAGTGTTTCTCAACACATGAGAGGGGAGAGCTTGAGGGAGAGGAAAAACAAGAGAGAGAAATGAAATGTGTGAATGAGAATAATATCAAGCCTTCTCACTAATATGTGTATATTATTCTAATTAAATAATTAGCTAGATAATTGTCATGGTTAATCATGACATGACCATTATCATTTCAATTTGTAAGGATCAAAAAGCATCTTCCAAAAGAAATGATGATGGTCAAAGTGTCAACCTAGGTCAACAAGTCAAGGAAGTCAAATAGTCAACATCCATAACCATGCACAATTATTAAACTAATTATCAATTAACAATAATACACACATAAACATTAGGGTTAATAAAATGACAATAGCCATTAACCCTAATCAAGGTCCTCTCCCTCTGTCTCAAGCAACTGTGCATACGCACCCGCATTCGTGATCCGAGGAACACGAATACAATGAGAAAAACCAATCCCAAATCATATACTAGGATCCGGCTTAAACCAAAGCCCGCTAGTATATACTGTCCGGACAGCAAACGTGCACAAGTGCGCGGATGTGAACGAACCCTGTCGCAAAACCATGCGACCTCTACTCATTTTGCCTAAAGGCGAATAGCTCTCTGTGTGGGACTCTAAAGACTCGACACTACGCTGGCAGTGGGTTTAACCACAGACCGCAAGCGGCCCTAGCTGTACGTAACGGTCCCCAGGTAGATGTCGATAAGAAGACTGACGAGGTAAACCCCATCTGAACTCCTACTGAGCCTGTATGTGACAATCTCCGTACAGTCCGGTCTGTTCGTCTGAAACATCGCATGGCGGGCCTAGGGGGAGGTGAACGTCAGTCCCCTAATAGCGGTACAAGTCGTGCCGGAGTGAAGCGAAGAACACCCTGAGATAACACTGGAAACCAACCAGTATATCTCGCTTGTCCTGGCCAGGGACGACTCGTGTAATGGCTCTCCTGGACACAGCGCGATGTCAACCCCCAATACCGGGAGAGACGAATCTTGTCTAACCGTCACTGCCTCCAAGTGCTTCGGGACTGCACCCAAAAACTACCTGTTTGCACGACTCCTTTGAGCCGTGGTAGGGTAGTAATCAAAGTGCAGTGGGAACACACTCGAGGCGAAGTGACAGTGTCAAGTCAATGGACTAAGCTATACTCATGTCACCTGGGAATTGATAACTGACGATAGGTATAATACCAACCAACAGTTCCCGACGAGTCCTGTCCAGTGTACTCGTAACCTAACGAGCACCCGTATACTATCTCAAGTACGACGTACTGACGGCTGTGGGACAGACCGTCTCCCACACTGGGATGAGAAGCGCATACGCTAGTCTACTCCGGAGTATCGATGCCCTGTCTCGATAGTCCAACGACTAGGGACCTGTATAAGGATGTGCTTATAGATCACCCAGCTCCCACGAGTGTGAGTGCCATCACAACGCTGGTAATCAAGCAAAGATCCTAAGGGCTCTACTAATATGTATAACAGCAATATGCTAAAAGAAACACATGCACATATTAAAGCAGAGACAGACCAAGTAGCATACTACCATTTCGAGCAAGATTGTATATACAGCTGTGAATATCCCAAGCTTCCATCAAGTAATATACAAACTAGTATGATACAGTAATGGCCTCTAGGGCATATACACTAACAATCTCCCACTTGCACTAAGGCCATGTACTGGCGTATCGAAGACCTATCATCTCGATCATCCGCTCGAACTGAGTCTGGGGCAAGGCCTTGGTGAATGGATCTGCAGTGTTATCCTCTGATGCAACTCTCCGGACCTCGATCTCCTGGCGATCCACGATCTCCCTGATCCGGTGATACTGCCTTAAGATGTGTCTGGATTTCTGATGGGATCTGGGTTCCTTCGCTAAAGCTATAGCCCCGTTGTTGTCGCAATACAGAGGTATTGGGTCAACAATGGACGGAACCACCTGTAGTTCTCTCAAGAACTTCCTCATCCAGACAGCTTCTTTTGCGGCATCAGATGCAGCGATGTATTCCGCTTCCATCGTCGAGTCTGCAACAGTTTCCTGTTTGGAGCTCTTCCAACACACCGCCCCTCCATTGAGGGTAAAGACAAAACCCGACATGGACTTGGAATCATCCTTGTCACTCTGGAAGCTGGAGTCAGCAAAGGCCTCAATCTGCAGGTCTTTTCCGCCATACACCAAGAACATCTCCTTAGCCCTTCTCAGGTACTTGAGAATGTTCTTTACTGCTATCCAATGTTTCTCCCCTGGGTTTGACTGATACCTGCTTACCACACTCAGTGCATAAGCCACATCCGGTCTGGTACACAACATCGCATACATTATAGAGCCTACCGCAGAAGCGTAGGGTATAATAGACATGCGATCCCTCTCCAAATCATTCTTGGGAGACATCTCTTTGGAGAGGGTGATCCCGTGACAAGCCGGTAGATTACCGCGCTTGGAATCTTCCATACTGAATCTCTTCAGTATGGTGTCGATGTACCTGGACTGTGAAAGTCCTAATATCCTCTTGGATCTGTCACGGTAGATCCGGATACCCAGAATGTATGAGGCATCACCCAGGTCTTTCATGGAGAACCTGTGTGACAAGAACCCCTTGACAGATTGTAGCATAGGAATGTCATTTCCTATTAAGAGAATGTCATCCACGTATAAAACGAGGAATACTACAGTTCTCGCTACAAATCTACAATAGATGCATGGTTCACCTGGATTTTTGATAAAGCCAAATTCCTTGACCGTCTCATCAAAACAGATGTTCCAACTCCGCGATGCCTGCTTTAGTCCATAAATGGACTTAATCAACTTGCACACCTTTCCGCTGCTCCCACTCTGAATGAAACCCTCTGGCTGATCCATATAGACACACTCCTCTAAATGACCATTTAGAAAAGCTGTCTTTACGTCCATCTGCCAAATCTCATAATCGTGGAAGGCAGCAATGGCAAGAAGGATCCGAATGGATTTCAGCATAGCTACTGGAGAAAAGGTTTCGTCATAGTCCAAACCAGGTCGCTGACGAAAGCCCTTTGCTACCAGTCTAGCTTTATAGGTCTCAACCTGTCCATCTACACCAATCTTCCTTTTGAAGATCCACTTGCATCCTACAGGTTTTACCCCGTCTGGAGCAATGTCCAACGTCCATACTTTGTTGGTGTACATGGACTCCATCTCGGTCCGCATTGCATCCAGCCATTTTACCGAGTCGACGCTCTGAATGGCTTGCTGGAAGCTAGTAGGCTCATCACAGTCTATGATGCAATCCTCTCTATCCCCGTCAATGAGAAAACCGTAGTATCTCTCGGGCGGATGAGACTGCCTACTACTCCTGCGGAGTGGCGTGGGAATGTCCTGATCTTTCGAACCCTCTGGTTCAACCAAGCTTTCAGTAATAGCTCGTGGTTCTGGAATTTCTTCCAGTTCTATTGTGCTCCACTTAATTCTTTTTCTATGAACTGGTGTTCTAGAAAGTGGGCATGGCGAGAAACAAGGACTTTTTGTTCCTCTTCGCAATAGAAGTAATATACCTTGGAGTTCTTTGGATATCCCACAAACTTGCACTGTACTGAGCGTGCCTCGAGCTTGTCCGCATGCTGCTTTTTTACAAAAGCTGGACATCCCCATGTCTTAATGTGATTAAGATAGGGTCTCTTCCCACACCACATCTGATATGGTGTAGTAGGCACAGTCTTAGTTGGAACCCGGTTCAAAAGGTATGCAGCTGATTCTAGTGCATATCCCCAAAACGATCGCGGCAACTCAGCGTTACTCATCATGGACCGTACCATATCCAATAGGGTTCGGTTCCGTCTCTCCGATACACCATTATGTTGCGGAGTGTATGGAGGAGTAAGCTGAGAGAGAATTCCATTCTCTTTTAAGTAACCCAGGAACTCGGCACTCAAGTATTCACCACCTCGATCAGATCTCAGTTTCTTTATACTTTTGCCTGTTTGGTTTTTTACTTCATTCTTATATTTCTGGAATTTTTCAAAAGCCTCGGATTTATGTTTCATTAAGAAGACATAACCGTACCTTGAAAAGTCATCTGTAAAAGTAATGAAGTAAGAATAACCGCTTCGCGCATGTGTAGACATTGGACCGCACACGTCGCTGTGTACGAGTCCGAAGAGCTCGCTCGCTCTTTCTCCGTGTCCAGTGAACGGAGTCTTTGTCATCTTTCCCTTGAGACAGGATTGACAAGTTGCATACGATTGATATTCGAACGAATCCAAATATCCTTCTGTGTGTAACTTAGTCAACCTTCTCTCATTGATGTGACCCAGTCTACAATGCCATAAGAAAGTTTTATTAATTTCTGGAGACTTTCTTTTGTGTGTATTCTGGACATTGAAAATCTGTGGTTGGTTTAATACGTATATACCGTTGTTCAATGTACCTGACCCAATCAAAGCTTGATTAAGCTTACAAATGCAAATTCATAACCTTCTTTAGATAATAAAGATACAGAAATGATATTACAGGTTGCATTTGGTACATAATAACAACTACGCAAAACCAAAAAATGTCCATCTGACAATCCCAGGTGATAGTCCCCCACGGCCTCAGCATCCATGCTAGCACCGTTCGCAACTCTGAAGGTCATGTCATCTGCCTTTAATACTCTACGCTTTCTCAACGCCTGTAAAGAATTACGGATATGAGATCCTGATCCGGTATCCAATACCCAGGAAGTAGAGTTTATTGATAGACAGTTTTCAATAACATACACACCTGAAGCTGAAGCTGCAACTCGCTTCAAATCCTGTGTTCTGGCTTTCCAAGCCTTGCAATCCTGTTTCCAGTGACCACTTTTGTGACAATAGAAGCATTCTTCCTTCCCCACTAGCTTCCCCGCTATCTTTGTTGCTTTACCTTTTCCCTTCGTATCCACTTTACCGACACCGCCTCTTGGTTTGGCGGGGGCTTTCTTCTTCTTACCCTTGGGTTTCGCCCTGGATCTAGAAGTGGAAGATCCTCCTACAAACAAAGTGGATGTCTCCCTACCTTTCTGTAGGTTGCCCTCAGCACTCCTCAACATGTTCAGAAGTTCGGAAAGTTCTACCTCCTTTCCTTGCATGTTGAAGTTAAGAATAAACTAGGCGTAAGTGGAAGGAAGGGACTGGAGAATCAAATCAGTATAGAGTTCATTCTCGAACGTGGTCCCAAGGTCCGCGAGCTCCTCAATGTAGCCAATCATCTTAAGCACGTGTTCTGCTACCGATGATCCGACGGCCAACCTTGCCGAAAATAGCTTCTTCGACACTTCGTATCTTGCGATACGAGACTGCTCTCCATACAGTTCTTTTGTATGAAGAAATATGGACTCTAGGTCCATATTCTCGTGCCTCCTCTGATGTTCGTTGTCCATCGAGGCTAGTACGAGGCATTTGGCCTTCACGCAATCTATTTCCCAGGTCTTGTAGATTTCCCTATCTACGACACTGGTTTTGGGACCTGGGACAGGGGGAGCTTTTGTGGTAAGGACATACCCCCAACTTGTCGTAAGTGATTTCCATCTTGACATTCCAGAGCCAATCTTTGTAGTTTGGCCCTGTCAATATGTTTTTATCTAATAATAACTTAAGTCCGGTCATCTTGATTGGTCGCTGCAATTAGGAGAGAGAAAAAAAACACTTTAGCATGATGCTCTTGCAAGTTTAGAGTGGTTTTTAATTTGTCTAAACTGGATGGCTCCCACTGTCTCTCGAATCCCTTCTCAAACCGTAAAGAAAAGGATTAGTCAGGATTACTCTCACCGTACAATACTTGCTTAACCGTTCAGCCAGGCCAGTGTCGGTACTTCGAGGGAGGTTTTCCAACGCTTTCGCGAAGTTCCTTAATTAAGTAACCTCTTTTCCCTGTGGGCGTAGCCCCGCTAACACCTTTCTAGACACCCACTAGGTTTATAGCATTGATCGTTAAGTGAGAGTTTTCCCGAGGAGTAGCATATACTCACAGTAGGATCGGGTTCCAAATATCATCGTGTGATAAAACCGAAGGAATCCTACCAGAATCATCACACTTCAAATGGTATGAAAAGCTAGCAAGTTTCAGTACTTATGAAACTCCCGATGTGGATTTTTGCCCCATGCTCTTATGACCTTGACTTTGGCCAAAATATCATAAGTCACATGTCAAGTTCTACCCGTCATTCTCCTGGTTAATTTGGACCCACCCGTACCTACCCTTGACTTTGGCCAAAATGGCAGCACGACTGTCCCAAACCAACGCATCTATCTATGCTGCACATGAATACCCAATAGCTACCAATCACTATGCCTTGACTTTGGCCAAAATACATAGCTTGAATACTTTTTGACCATTCATGTGGAATGACGGAGGGCTACGGATGGTTTTGGCGAAACCGTGAACGTAGTGAACTTGATCTAATCGATGGAACGAGATAGCTTTTAAAAGGAGTGGTTCAAGCTCCGCGTTTAAAAGTTTAGTTTTGAAAAGAACCGAGTGGTTTTCAAAGTGTTCCAATCGACTTTTACTTGGTTTATTTTCTTGCATTAGTTCTTTTAATGCATCCCATCAATTAGTCCTACCATTGCAGAAAACAACCAAAATATGACGTACGCTTATGCCATTCGCATTCGCCACGGGGCCCCGTCATCACCCGTTAGGTTACTTAACTAACGACAGAGCGGGGGCTGGGCTAGCGCGGCTGTAAAACATAAGCAACACCTAAATAGTTATCATATATAAATATATAGCAATGATAGACATTACAGATCACAGATGAATACATTGGATATACTAGGAATCCGCAATCCGTTCGAGCCTGCAACGAAAAGCGGATTACACGGTCGCGGTGAATAGCCAAATACCCCACCCAAGACCCCTACGGGTGCGGCAAACTACCCGCCAAGTACCCGAAGCGAAGCAACCTCCCTCACCACCGTGAGTAGGCCACTCGGCACTTTGAGATACCCGGTAGTTTGTGCACCCCCTCCATGGGTCTATCCTAGGAGCAAAAACAGTAAAGAGAATTATACAATGACGGCTACAACCCCGACCCGGTTGTGCGGCCAAACAAATAATAATATTACTTCAATTTACATGTTACAAATGAATGAAAGAAAAGCAACACTCATCTCACATCCACCCCGGCTATTCACCCGCGACAATCCAACCCATTCATATACACAAACCAGTATCAATCACAGATCACAGAGATGTATAACCCCGACTAATCGACATATAGCGATTAGCCGACGTTCAATACATACAAACATCACAGATATAACCGTTGTAGTCAAAGTGTATTGAAGTTCGGAAAAAATACGGATTTATAGGCCCCCAAAAATAAATTTCTATTCTGGAAAATCTGGGCACATATAACATATCTCAAAAATCCTAAAACCAAGCCAGAGATACACTGCACCAAACTCGACCCAGTGAGGAGTCCAAACGGCGGCGGTTCCGCGGCAATAGCTTGCTATTGCCGCGGAAACGCGACGGTTTAGACGAATCACTGGACCGGGTTTTGTGGTTATCTTTAAAAAACCCTGAGACGATTTTAGCAGTATAACAAATTTTGTTTTGACCAGAATTTTTTTTTACAGAAACTAGGGTTTTTAAAACTTGGTTTTTTCGATTTTTACGTTTCGAACTTCGACACACTCCACTACTTAGCTAGTTTATGTTTAGTTAGGCTCTGATACCACTGTAAGTCCACGTTGCCCACCCCGGTGCTTACGGGGAGGCGGAAAACATAATAAAAATCGGATTTTTATCAACTATAGGCAATATGGACTATGCTATAAGGATCTTTGCTAAACAAAAACTTGCTAAAGCTAACTACAAACTAGCTAAGTGCTAGAAAGGTTATACCTTTGGTCTTTTTGTCCTTCTCTCCTTGCTCCTAGAAGTAGTAGAAGGAGGTCACCTTATCGTCTTCTCCCGTCAAAGAAAGATCCACCCGAAAGCCTCAACCTTTGGCTTCAACTCCAAGCTAGGAGTAACTAGGGTGCAAAAAGTGCTAATACTTGAACCATAGATGAGAGTAGAGAAGATCAAGAGAGGGTTTTTCTCAAGCTCAAGTGTTTCTCAACACATGAGAGGGGAGAGCTTGAGGGAGAGGAAAAACAAGAGAGAGAAATGAAATGTGTGAATGAGAATAATATCAAGCCTTCTCACTAATATGTGTATATTATTCTAATTAAATAATTAGCTAGATAATTGTCATGGTTAATCATGACATGACCATTATCATTTCAATTTGTAAGGATCAAAAAGCATCTTCCAAAAGAAATGATAATGGTCAAAATGTCAACCTAGGTCAACAAGTCAAGGAAGTCAAATAGTCAACATCCATAACCATGCACAATTATTAAACTAATTATCAATTAACAATAATACACACATAAACATTAGGGTTAATAAAATGACAATAGCTATTAACCCTAATCAAGGTCCTCTCCCTCTGTCTCAAGCAACTGTGCATACGCACCCGCATTCGTGATCCGAGGAACACGAATACAATGAGAAAAACCAATCCCAAATCATATACTAGGATCCGGCTAAAACCAAAGCCCGCTAGAATATACTATCCGGACAGCAAACGTGCACAAGTACGCGGATGTGAACGAACCCTGTCGCAAAACCATGCGACCTCTACTCATTTTGCCTAAAGGCGAATAGCTCTCTGTGTGGGACTCTAAAGACTCGACACTACGCTGGCAGTGGGTTTAACCACAGACCGCAAGCGGCACTAGCTGTACGTAACGGTCTCCAGGTAGATGTCGATAAGAAGACTGACGAGGTGAACCCCATCTGAACTCCTAGTGAGCCTGTATGTGACAATCTCCGTACAGTCCGGTCTGTTCGTTTGATACATCGCATGGCGGGCCTAGGGGGCGGTGAACGTCAGTCCCCTAATAGCGGTACAAGTCGTGCCGGAGTGAAGCCCAGAACACCCTGAGATAACACTGGAAACCAACCAGTATATCTCGCTTGCCCTGGCCAGGGACTACTCGTGTAATGGCTCTCCTGGACACAGCGTGATGTCAACCCCCAATACCGGGAGAGACGAATCCTGTCTAACCGTCACTGCCTCCAAGTGCTTCTGGACTGCACCCAAAAACTACCTGTTTGCACGACTCCTTTGAGCCGTGGTAGGGTAGTAATCAAAGTGCAGTGGGAACACACTCGAGGCGAAGTGACAGTGTCAAGTCAACGGATTAAGCTGTACTCATGTCACCTGGGAACTGATAACTGACGATAGGTATAATACCAACCAACAGTTCCCGACGAGTCCTGTCTAGTGTACTCGTAACCTAACGAGCACCCGTATACTATCTCAAGTACGACGTACCGACGGCTGTGGGACAAACCGTCTCCCACACTGGGATGAGAAGCGCATACGCTAGTCTACTCCGGAGTATCGATGCCCTGTCATGATAGTCCAACGACTAGGGACCTGTATAAGGATGTGCTTATAGATCACCCAGCTCCCACGAGTGTGAGCGCCATCACAACGCTGGTAATCAAGCAAAGATCCTAAGGGCTCTACTAATATGTATAACAGCAATATGCTAAAAGAAACACATGCACATATTAAAGCAGAGACAGACCAAGTAGCATACTACCATTTCGAGCAAGATTGTATATACAGCTGTGAATATCCCAAGCTTCCATCAAGTAATATACAAATTAGTATGATACAGTAATGGCCTCTAGGGCATATACACTAACAGGTATGAAGCCCATCATCCACTGAGAAACTACTGATCTAAATCAGTAATTCTCGTCTACCTTGGCCAAGGATTTCTGGTGATGGCCACCCGTGCACCACGCGACATCAATCCCCAATACCGGGAGAGGCGAATCCCCGACGATCCGCTCACTAGCTCCATGTGACTCGGGACTATACCCAACTAAAACCTGTTTCCACGACTCCTTTGAGCTGTGGTAGGGTAGTAATCAAAGCACAGTAGGAACTCATACGAGAAAAATGACGATCTCAGGTCGATAGACTAACCTGCACTCATGTCACCTGGGAACTACTATCTGACAATAGGTATAATACCAACTAGCATGTTCCCGGCGAGTCCGTCCAGTGTACTCATAACCCAATGAGCACCTGTATACTATCTTAGGTGACTAACTGACACCAATGGCTTGTGAGACCAGCCACCGCCTCTTGTCGGGGTCTCGATAAGTATACAATAGTCTACTCCGGAGTATCAATGCCCAGTCTCGATACTCCCTCGACTAGGGACATTTAAGGATGTGCTTATAGACCACCCAACTCACACGTATATGATCACCATCATAATGCTGGTAGTCAAGCAAGAATCCTATGGGCTCTATCAACATGTAATAGTGATATGTAATACCACATAATGCATGTACATGATGATAAAGGCTAACCGGATAGCATACTATCATCTCGAGTAAAACCGTTCTACCCATATAGGTCCTCCCTCAATCATCACAATCGCGTTCCGCGATCACAATAATTGACTTGAGGTCCCTATAGCCAACACTTTTCTCAAAACTCTACAGTTTCTCAGCACGTACAAAGAATTACAAATGTAAGATCCTGATCCGGTGTCTAATACCCAGGAAGTAGAGTTAATAGAGAAATAATTTTCAATCACGACACACCTGAAGCTGAAACCACAACTTGCTTCGTGTCCCGATTCTTGGCTTTCAAATCCCGGCAATCCTACTTCCAATGTCCCTTCTTATGACAGTAGAAACATTCATCCTTTGTTGTTGATCCCCAAATCTTTTCTTTTCGCTTTCCCTGCACCTTCTGCACACCTCCTTTCGGATTGGTAGGGTCATTCTTCTTCTTCCCCTTAGCCTTAGACTTGGATTTAGAGGAAAAATATTCCCCAACAAATAGAGCGGGTGTTTTCTTGGTTTTCTTCAATGTACTGCCACCCTCAATATGTTGAAGAGTTCAGGAAGTGTAACATCCTTCATTTGCATATTCAAATTCAATACGAATTGGGCATAGGTGGAGGGAAGGGACTGCAGAATCAAGTCGGTATACAACTCATTCTCCAACGTAGTTCCAAGATCCGCGAGCTCTTCAATGAGAGTAATCATCTTTAGGACATGGTCCCCTACGGATGATCCGACAGCCAACCTTGCTTGAAATAACTTCTTCAAGGTCTCTTATCTTGGTATGGAGGAGGATGGAAGCAATGTCCATCTTCTCGTGCCACCTCGATGTTCATTATCCATTGAGGCTAGCACGAAGCACTTGGCTTTCGCGTAATCAAGATCCCAAGTCTTACAGACCTCAATGTCCACGACTGAGGATTTTAGACCTGGAACAGGGGGGCTTTAGCCGTGAGGACATATGAAACCTTATCATAAGTAAGGGCCATGTGGACGTTCCTCAGCCAGTCTTTATAGTTTGACCCAGTCAGTTTATTTTTATCTAGTATAAGCTTATGTCTCGTCATGGTTGCTGCAATGAGGAGAGAGAGAGAAAATAAACACTCAACATATGCTCTTGCAAGTTTGAAAGTCTACCCTAGCACCACCATGAGGTCAAAACCGGCATCAAGCATGCAACTTTAAAATTTTGGGGTGCTAAGCTAGACTAACCTAGGATCAAACTAGATAATTAGGGTTAACTATGATGATATCACAAAACCTAGCTAAGAGAAAGTTGCTACAACCTTTGTAGACCGTGTCCTTCTCTTCTAAAGCTCCGGGTTATAGTCCACGCGACTCCACTAGGCTCCACTTGAAGGTTGAACGAACTTGCTTCAATGACCTTCGTGCCGAAGATGATCCACCCGAAGTCCGCTAATCTAAGCTACCTCTTCACTAAACTCTTTAGTGAAGAAAACACACTACACCAAAGCGCTAATCTAGTATAGGATGGAGAAGTAGGGGTGTTGTTTGCTCACTATGGTTCTCACAAGCTTAAGGTTTCATAACTCATGTGAGGGATTGAGCTTGGAGGAAGTGAGGAAGGAGATGGAGAGAGCTAGAGTGGAGAACTCATCTCATGAGCTCAAGTGAGAAAAAAAATAGAACAAGTCTAGAATCCAAGTGTTGAATGGATTTACCAATTTACTTCACTTATTGAAGCATACAATTCTTACCAATAATGAATTGTCACCATGCTTCAATAGTGTGAGGTAAATGAATAATAAATGCACAAGCCATGCTACACCCATTCCACCAAAAGTCTCCCCATTTTCCACCTCATTTTCTATTTCACAAAATATAAAATCCTTGCCATGCTTCATATTATATATATATATATATCATATATATACCTTAATATATATATTATGATGAATAATTAGTGAGCTAATAATATTAGTTAATATATAATTATATCAAATATAAATATATATCATATTATTAAATTAACACTTGATTTAATAATCCGGTTATATCACATATAACCGACTAATATCATTTATCTGTATATCACCTTATAAAATCAACACTTGATTCAATAATCCAGTTATATCACATATAACCTAACAGATAACAAATAGCCGCCAGATTAGAATACGGTATCACATACTCGTATTTAATCTGCCCCCCGCACATATCATCATATGTGCCCTACTTCGTTTCGCTTGAACCAGGAAACTTCTATGCGGGACTCTAAAGACTCGTCAATACGCCAGCAGTAGGTGATGATCACATCAGTGACCCACAAGCCGTCAGCGGTACTAGCTGGACGTAACTGCTACCCAGGTATTAAGCGAATAGAAGATCAACAAGCTAGCTTGTCCAAACTCCCATGAAGCCTATAAGTAACACTTACCGTACAGTCCGGTCTCTTCGTCTGATATGTCACATATCGAGTCTGGGGGTGGTATCATCAGACCCCAATAACTTGATAAGTCATACCGATATGTGGCCTATAATGGTATAAGAAACTACTGATAACATTTACTAGTAAATCTCATCAACATCCCTGGCCAGGGACTTTCTGTTATAGCCAATTGAGCATAGCGCAACATCAACTCCCTATACTGGGAGAGACGAAACCCCTCCTATCGCTCATTGCCTCCATGTGACTCGGGAATGTACCCAAAATCCACATGTTTGCACGACTCCTTTGAGCCGTGGTAGGGAGGAAATCAGAGCACAGTGGAAACCACACAAGTCTCTATGACGATCTTGGGTCTACAGACTAATTTGTACCAGTGTCACCAGAGAACTGCTATCTGACGATATGTATAGTACCATCTAGGAGTTCTCGGCGAGTCATGTTCGGTGTACCCATTCTCTAATGAGCACCTGTGTACAATCTTTGATCTCAAACACCAATGGATATAGGATCAACCATCGCCCCATACAGGGTCAAGAAACGTACACACTAGTCTACTCTGGAATATTGATGTCCTGTTTCAATATTCCCTCGACTAGGAACAATTGAAGGATGTACTTGTAGACTACCCAAGTCCCAGTAGTATGATCCGCATCATAGTCCTGGTAGTCAAGCCAACATCTTAAGGGCTTTATCAACATGTATATGAGAGACAGTATAATAATACCAGTGAACATGTTAAGATAAAGGCAACCAGATAGCATACTATCATGTCGAGAAAGAAAGTCCTCCATATATATGTCCAAGCATCCACTATATCATACAATAATGGCCTCTAGGGCATACATATCACTAACAATCTCCCACTTGCACTAAGGCCAGTTGTTGTAGTATCTCATACCCAACATCCCAAAAAGTCTCTCGAATAGTATTTGGGGGAAGGCCTTCGTGAGTAGATCCGCTGTGTTATCCTTCGTGACAACTCTCCTGATCTCGATCTCCTGGTGAAATACTATCTCCCTGATCAGGTGACACCGCCTAAGAATATGTCTGGATCACTGATGGGACCGTGGTTCCTTGGCCAAAGCCACAGCTCCATTGGTATCACAATACACAGGTATTGGATGCTCAATGGATGGAACCACACCAAGTTCATCTTATGAACTTCTTTATCCAGACAGCCTTTTTGGCAGCGATGTATTCAGCCTCCATCGTCGAGTCCGCTATGGTATTTGTTAGTTATATATGCCTTAGAGGCCATTATAGTATCATACTGGTTTGTATATTACTTAATGGAAGCTTGGGATTTACACGGATATAGTAACAGTCTTGCTCGAAATGGTAGTATGCTACCTGGTTTGTTTCTACCTCAATATGTGCATGTGTTTCTTTTAGCATATCGCTTATACATATTGGTAGAGCCCTTAGGATCTTTGCTTGATTACCAGCGTTGTGATGGCAGTCACGCTAGTGGGGGCTGGGTAATCTATAAGCACATCCTATACAGGTCCCTAGTCGTAGGATTATCGAGACGGGGCATCGATACTCCAGACTAGACTAGTGTATACGCTTCTCATCCCAGCAGGGAAGATGGTCTGTTCTACAGCCATTAGTACATCGTACTAGAGATAGTATGCAGGTTCTCATTAGGTTATGAGTACACTAGACATGACTCGGGAACTGTTGGTGGGTATTATACCTATCATCGGGTAGCAGTTCCTAGGTGACATGAGTACAGCTTAGTCTGTCGACTTGGCACTTCTACTTCACCGATAGTGTGTTCCCACTGTACTTTGATTACTACCCTACCATGGCTCAAAGAATTCATGCAAACAGGTAGTAGTTGGGTGCATTCCCGAAGCACTTGGAGGCAGTGGCGGTTAGATAGGATTTGTCTTTCCCGGTGTTGGGGGTTGATATCGCGCTGTGTTCGGAAGGCCATTACACAAAGTCCTTGGCCAAGGCAAGCGAGATTTACTGGTAGGTATTCCAGTAGTTTCTCAGGGTGTTTTGGGCTACACCCCGACACGACTTATTGCGCTATTAGGGGTCTGACGATTACCGCCCCCTAGGCCCGATATGCGATAATCTTAGACGAACATACCGGACTATACGAAGATTGCCACATACAGGCTCATTAGGAGTTCGGATGAGTTAGCTCATCGGCCTTCTTATCGACATATACCTGGGTAGCCGTTACGTGCGGCTAGTACCACTTACGGCTTGTGGTTAAACCCACTGCCAGCGTAGTATCGAGTCTTTAGAGTTCCACATAGAGGGTTTCCCTGCACCGGGCAAAAGGTGTAGAGGTCGTATGGTTTTAAGATAGGGCTTCGATCACTTGCGTGTACTTGTGCACGCATGATGATCGGGCGGATAATACTAGTGGGCTTTGGTTTAAGCCGGATCCTAGTATTATATTGATTGATTATTTTTGTCTCATTGTATTCGTATTCTTCAGAATGCGGATGCGGGTATGTATATATGGATGATGGGCGTTCTTATAATTCTTGCGGGAAAGCTTCTAGAAGGGACACCTCATTTAGGGTTTGTTTTCTTTTATGGATTAAACATAATGAGGTGTAGAAAATGAGATGGAGATATTTCTTGGATGGCTATGACTCATCACTTGAAAAAATAGATATTTTGTCAACCATGGTTGATATTTGTGAGATATTTATTTATCTCATCAATTATCACATGGTTCATTATTCATCACAAATGAATAATTCTTTCTTCATCCAAGTTCTTCTTCTCCTCTCTCATTTTCTTCAAGTGACCTTCTTCTTCCTCATAACCCTAAACCTCTCATGAGTTGAGAAACCTAGGGTTCCAAGAGACAAATCTATCCATCTTCTCACTCTACACCATCTAGGGCTTCTAGTTTAGCGAACTAGAAGCCGTAGTTACCTCGGATTTGAGGTAGGAGCTCGGACTATAGACTCTCGGGTGGATCATCTTTGACTCGACGAGGCCGTCGAGGTTGCCCAATCCGTTTCGATCCTTAGAGCTGACGGCGAGGTGGAGGACAGCGAAGAAGACCCGAAGGACTTGGTATCGTGAGGTATAACTTTCATCCGAGTAGTTAAACCTCATTGCAAGTTATCTAGTTAGGGTTTAGTATCGATCCTGGAGTTCAAATCGGTGTTGCGAGCATTGAAAAATCGTTTTTTGCATATTCCACCTCCCCGCGAACACGCGCGGTGCACGACATTGACTTACAATATCTTTCTTGGAACTCTTCCAACATACCTCCCCTCCATTGAGGGTGAAGACAAAACCTGAGACCGACTTACTGTCGTCCTTATCACTCTGGAATCTCGAATCGGTAAAGGACTCCACCTGGAGTTCACCGTTACTATACACCAAGATCATTTCTTTACTCCTTCTCAAGTACTTAAGAATCTTCTTCACAGCTGTCCAGTGCTTCTCCCCTGGATTTAATTGATACCTGCTCACTACACCTGATGAGTAAGCTACATCCGGTCTGATACATAACATCACATACATGATAGACCCGACTGCCGAAGCATAGGGTATCCCTTGCATGCGATCCCTCTCCAAATCTGTCTTGAGAGACATCTCTTTGGAGAGAGTGATTCCTTAATAAGAGGGTAAATTACCACACTTAGAATCTTCCATACGAAACCTTTTTAGTATGGTGTCTATGTACCTGGATTGGGACAATCCCAACATCCGTCTAGATCTATCTCTATAGATCTTTATCCCGAGGATGTAGGAGGCATCACCTAGATATTTCATGGAGAACTTGTGTGAAAAGAAGAGCTTGACCGAGTGTAGCATAGGAGCATCGTTTCCTATCAAGAGTATGTCATCCACGTACAATACGAGGAAGACAACCTTACTCTCTACTACCTTCTTATATATACATGGTTCATCTACATTTTTGATGAAGTCAAAATCTTTGTTAATGTGGTCCCATCATTTACAACCTATCATTGCTGCAAAAGAAATGAAAATACAGCATACGCTTATGCCATCCGCATTCGCCACTGGGCCCCGTCTAACACCGTTTGGTTACTTAACTAACGCTAGGGTGGGGGCTGGATTAGCGCGGGTGCAAAACATAAGTAACGTCTACTAGATGTATAATATATATATATATATATATATATATATATATATATATATATATATATATATGCATTCGTCTCACGCAATAATAGGCATTCCAGATCACAGATGAATATATTGGATATACTAGGAATTCCGTGTTTCGTTAAAGCCTGTAACGAAAAATGGATTCCACGGTCGTGATGAATAGCCAAACCCCACCCCAGACCCCTACGGGTGCGGCAAACTACCCGCCAAATTCCCGAAGTGAAGCAACCTCCCTCAGTAAAATGAGTAGGCCACTCGGCACTTCAAAGAACCCGGTAGTTTATGCACCCCACCTTGGGTCTATCCTAAGAGCAGAAAACAGTAAAAAGAAATAATATACAACGGTGGCCACAACCTCAACCCGGATGTGCCCCGCAAAATAATATTACATCACTTTTACAAATTACATTGAATGAAAGAAAAGAAAACACTATTCTCACATCCCCACGGCTATTCATCCACGACGATCCAATAAAATTCATATACACAAACCATCACAGATCACAGATATGTGCAACCCCCAACAAATCGACATATAGAAATTAGCGGAAGTCTACGAACATATATATCAAACACAGAAAACCCGATTAGCTAAAGTACTTAGAATTTCGATCGATTGTCCAAATTTGAATCTACCCCAATTACAACACTGTACATAAAAGATCCTGGGCAGAAAAAAAATATCCCAAATATCAAAAATCACCAATATAGACGCACTGTAGAAAATCGGGCCGAGTCACCCTTGACTCGGCCGCAGAACGACGGCCAAACGCATGGTTTGGCTGCGTTTCCGCGGCGGTCTTTGGGGTTCAGGCACCCAATTTTCTCCAGTAGTCTCCAAAAACCCTGGACGTATTTTTAAGGCCCCTGAAATGATTTTTGAACTGGTTTAAAAAATCGACAGAAAGTGCAATTTTCGGACGTGATTTTGGGATTTTTTTCACCGATCGAATTTATAACACTTTTCTAACTAGCTTGTTAAGGTTTTGTAGGCTCTGATACCACTATAAGCCGATGTCGCGCACCCCGCGGTTCACGGAGAGGCGGAATTTTCAAAAAAACAATAATGTTTACTACGCAACACCGGCTAAAACTCTATTATCTTTACTAAAGCCTTAACTAGCTAATCTATCTAGAGGTTTAACTACTCTGTTAGAATGGTTATACCTCCAAGATCGAATCCTTCAGGTCTTCTAGTGTTCCTCTCCAAGGCTCCTCGGTGATCGGATTGGGATTGCTCCATCGGCCTTCTTGCGTCAAAGATGATCCACCGCGAGAGAATGTGCTCCAAGCTTCAACCTCTAAATGAGGTTACTAAGGTAGATGGTTCGCTAAACCAACTAGCCTAGGAGATGTATAAAGTCTAATGGATTGTAGTGCCTGACTAAACCCTTGGCTCACAACACATGTGAAGGTTTGGGTTTAGTTCTAGAGAAAGAAGGAGATGAAGGAAACCTTGAGAGCTCATGAGGAGAGCAAATCAAGAAAATCACAAGAGAGAAGAATGAACCATCAAGAGAAACTAAGTATAGAGAATGGCTAAGTATTTGCTCAATTATCCAATATTTCTTAATAAGAAACACCACCCATGCTTGAATAGTAAGTCCAAACAAATATAATAATACTTGAGTCATTCTTCACACCATGCCTCACAAAGTCTCCTCCATTTCTACCTTATTAATCCATTTAAATAAATGGATAAAACCAATAATGAGGTGGCACCTTCTAGAAGCATGTCTTGACAAATTACAAGAATGCTCCTCTCACCGTATATACATACCCGTATCCGTATTCCAAAAAATACGGATACACTGAGAAGATAACAATCCAATAATACAATACTAGGATCCGGCTTAAACCAAAACCCACTAGTATTTTCTGCCCGATCAGCATCCGTGTACAAGTACACGTACGTGATCGAAGCCCAGTCGTAAAACTATACGATGTCCATATCAATTGCCTAAAGCAGGGAAACCCTCTGTGTAGGACTCTAAAAACTCGACAGTACGCTGGCAGTGGGTTTAACCACAAGCCGTCAATGGTACTAGCTGCACGTAACGGCTACCCAGGTATCTGTCGATAAGAAGACCGATGAGCAAACTCACCCGGACTCCTACTGACCTATCGGTGACAATCTCCGTACAGTCCGGTCTGTTCGTCTGAGATACTCGCATATCCGCCTAGGGGGATGGTAAACATCGGACCCCTAACAACATGATAAGTCGTGCCGGAGGAGAGCCCAATACACTATGAGAAACTACTGGAGTACCTTACCAGTATTTCTCGACTGCCCTGGCCAGGGACTTTGTGTAATGGCTTTCCGAACAATGCGCGATATCAACCCTCAATACCGGGAGAGACGAATCCTATCTGATCGCTACTGTCTCCAAGTGCTTTGGGACTACACCCAACTACTATTTGTTTGCACGACTCCTTTGAGCGTGGTAGGATAGTAATCTAAGTGCAGTGGAAACACACTCGAGATGAAGTAGCGATGGTAAGTCAACGGACTAATCTGTACTCATGCCACCTGGGAACTGCTACCTAACGATAGGTATATACCAATCAGCAGTTCCCGACGAGTCATGTTCAGTGTAACTCACAACCTAGTGAGCACCTGCATACCTTCTCCAGTATGTCGTACTAATAGCTGTGGGACAGACCATATCCCCTACTGGGATGAGAAGCGTATACACTAGTCCACTCCGTAGTATCGATGCCCCGTATCGATAATCCAACGACTAGGGACCTGTATAAGGATGTGCTTATAGACTACCCATCCCCCACAAGTGTGACTGCCATCACAACGCTGGTAGTCAAGCAAAGATCCTAAGGGCTCTACCAATATGTATAAGCGATATGCTAAAAGAAACACATGCACATATTGAGGTAGAATCAAACCAGGTAGCATACTACCATATTGAGCAAGACTGTTATTGTAACTGTGAAATATCCCAAGCATCCAATATGTAATATACAATCCAGTATGATACAATAATGGCCTCTAGGGCATATATTACTTACAATCTCCCACTTGCACTAAGGCCATGTATTGGCATATCGCAGACCTATCATCTCGATTAGCCGCTCGAACTGAGTTTGAGGAATAGCCTTTGTGAGTGGATCTGCAGTGTTGTTCTCTATCTCTACTCTTCACACCTTGATCTCCCGTCGATCAATGATCTCCCTGATAAGGTGGAACCGCCTCAGGATGTGTTTGGACTTCTGATAGGAACTTGGTTCCTTCGCCAAAGCTATAGCGCCGTTGTTGTCACAATACAACGGTATTAGATCAACAATGGATAGAACCACCTGAAGCTCTGTCATGAACTTCCTGATCCAAACTGCTTCCTTCACGGCATCACAGGCAGCAATATACTCCGCTTCCATCGTTGAGTCAGCAACGGTTTCCTGTTTGGAGCTCTTCCAAACAACCGCTCCTCCATTGAGGGTAAAGACATGACCCGACATAGACTTGAAGTCATCCTTGTCACTCTGGAAGCTGGAGTCGGTGAAGGCCTCGATCTAGAGGTCTTCCCTGCCGTACACCAAGAACATCTTCTTAGTCCTTCTCAGGTACTTGAGAATGTTCTTCACTGATATCCAATGCTTCTCCCCTGGGTTTGACTGATACCGGCTTACAACGCTCAGGGCGTATGCTACATCTGGTCTAGTACACAACATCGCATAAATTATAGAGCCTACCGCTAAAGCGTAGGGTATAATTGACATGCGAGCCCTTTCCAAATCAGTCTTGGGAGACATCTCTTTGGAGGGGGTGATTTCATGACAAGCCGGTAGATTACCGCGATTAGAATCTTCCTTACTGAATCGTTTCAATATGGTGTCGATGTACCTTGACTGTGAGAGTCCCAACATCCGTTTAGATCTGTCATGGTAGTCTGGATCCCCATAATGTAGGAGGCATCACCCAGGTCCTTCATAGAGAACCTCTGTGACAAGAATCCCTTGACTGATTGTAGCATAGGAATGCCAGTTCTTATCAAGAGAATGTCATCCACGTACAGGACGAGGAATACCACACTTCTCGCTACAATTTTACTATATATGCTTGGTTCATCTGAATTTTTGATAAAGTCGAATTCCTTGACCGTCTCATCAAAATAGATGTTCCAACTCTGCGATGCCTGCTTTAGTCCATAAATGGACTTAAGCAACTTGCACACCTTTCCGCTACTCCCACTCTAAATGAAACCCTCTGGCTACTCCATATAGACGCACTCTTCTAAATTTCCATTTAGAAAAGCAGTCTTTACGTCCATCTGCCAGATCTCATAGTCGTGGAAGGCAGCAATGGTAAGAAGGATCCGAATGAATTTGATCATAGCCACTGGAGAAAAGGTTTCGTCATAGTCCAAACCAGGTCTTTAACGAAAACCTTTTGCAACAAGTCTAGCCTTATAGGTTTCCACCTGTCCATCTATACCAATCTTCTTTCTGAAGATCCATTTGCAGCCTATGGATTTTACCCCTTATGGAACAAAGTCCAAAGTCCATGCTTTGTTGGTGTATATGGACTCCATTTCGGTCCGCATTGTATTTAGCCATTTTACCGAGCCTCTGCTCTGAATGGCTTGCTGGAAGCTAGTTGGCTCATCATCGTCGATGATGCAATCCTCTCTATCCATGTCTATGAGAAAACCGTAGTATCTCTCGGGTAGATGAGATAGCCTACTAGTTCTGCGGAGTGGCGCAGGTATGTCAGGTTCTTTCAAAACGTCTGATTCTACCATGCTTTTAGTAATATCTTGTGGTTCTGGAATTTCTTCCAGTTCTATTGCGCTCCCACTTATCTCATTTTCTAAAAATTGAGTTTCCAAGAAGTGGGCATGCCGAGAAACAAAGCCTTTTTGTTCCTCTGCGTAATAGAAAAGATACCCCTTGGAGTTCTTTAGGTATCCCACAAACTTACACAATACTGAGCGTGCCTCGAGCTTGTCCGCATGCTGCTTTTTTACAAAAGCTGGACATCCCCATGTCTTAAGGTACTTAAGATAGGGTTTCTTCCCACTCCACATCGGATATGGTGTGGTAGGCACTGACTTAGTAGGAACCTTGTTCAAAAGATATGCAGCTGATTCTAGTGCATAGCCCCAGAAGGATCGCGGTAACTCAACATTACTCATCATGGAATGAACCATATTCAATAGGGTTCTGTTCCACCTTTCTGATACACCGTTGTGCTGAGGTGTATATGGAGGAGTAAGCTGAGAGAGAATTCCATTCTCTTTTAAGTAGCCCAGGAACTCGGCACTTAAGTATTCACCACTTCGATCAGATCTCAGTGTCTTGATACTTTTGCCGGTTTATTGTTCCACTTCATTCTTTTATTCCCGGAATTTCTCAAAGGCCTCGGATTTATGTTTCATCAATAATACATGTCCGTACCTAGAGAAATCATCCGTAAAAGTAATGAAGTAGGAATAACCACTTCTTGCATGTGTAGACATTGGACCACACACATCGCTGTGTATGAGTCCCAAGAGCTCGCTCGCTCTTTCTCCGTGTCCAGTGAACGGAGTCTTTGTCATCTTTCCTTTGAGACATGATTGCCAATTTTCATAGGACTGATATTCGAACGGATCCAAATATCCCTCCTTATGTAACTTCGTCAATCGTGTTTCATTGATGTGACCCAGTCTACAATGCCACAAGAAAGCCTAATTTAATACCAGAGACTTTCTTTTAAGTGTGTTCTGGACACTGAAAACCTGAGATTGATTCAGTACGTATATTCCGTTACCTAAAGTACCTGACCCAATCAAATTTTGATTTAGGTGGATGTGTACTACATCGCTTACAAATGTAAAATCATATCCTTCTTTAGAAAGTAAAGATACATATATGATATTACCGGCTAGACTAGGTACATACAAATAGTTATGTAAAATCAATATCTTCCCACTTGTCAATCCCAGGTGATATTCCCTTACGGATTCAGCGTCCACGCTCATTCCGTTAGCAACTCTGAGCGTCATATCACCTACCTTGATAACTCTACGGTTTCTCAATGTAGGGTTCCTAGGCACTCTTGTGAAGATTCATAAGGCATCAAACATGCCCGGATTAAAATTTAGACGTGCCGAACAACCCAAAGCCGGGATCTTTGCTAGATTATTAGGGTTTAACATGCATGATGATAACTTTTATCTAAGTGTGAGGGATTACAACCTTTGTAGTCCGCTCCTTCGCTTCACAAGCTCCGAGTAGAAGTCCCTTTGCCGCGATCCACGATCTCCTGGACTCATGAGAGGCTCCACGACTCGAACGATCCATGCTAGCTTGAAGTATTCCAAATCTCCGATGATCTACCTTGAAGTTGCAAAGACTCAAGCTTTCTCACTCTAAAGAGATGAACACACTAATCTCATGGGCTAGATGAGATGAGGATGAGAGAGTAGTATTTTTTGCTTTCTTTTTAAATCATTTTCTCATATTATTTCATCACATAAAGAAAATCAAGTAAGCTTCTTCAAGAGAGAAGAAGATGATAATGGAAAAATGAATAATGAGATTAATTCTTTTGTGATGAATAGAAAGAAGTGTATATGATTGATATATAAACCATGGTTAAGGATGGGTGGATAAGAATGTGTAGAGAATAAACTAGAGTTAGGGTTTGGTTGGGTTAAGAATATGTCATCACAAAATATCTAAACCATGACAAAAGAAATAGCTTCTAGAAGGTGCATGAAGCAACTAACCCTAATCAAACCCTAACCTCAATTAATCATCCTTAAACATGTTTAACAATTAATCATATCATGTCACAATAATATATATCACATATATTATATATTTGCAACAAAAGAAAATAATACAATTAACATATTTCGCATATATATCAATGTATCATCCAGTGAGAAAATGAAATAATAAAGCGAGCCAATATTAGATAATGTAATAATATATCATATATATTATTATACATTAAATCATCGAATCAACACTTGATCCGACGATCCGGCTATATCGAATATTACCGACTAATATATCATTTACCGATTCATCGAATCAACACTTGATCCGATGACCCGGTTCATATCAAAATATCGCGAGAATATAATACGGTATCCCATATCGCATTATTCTCGGTCCTGCACATATCACATATGTGCCTCTACTCCGTTTCGCCTGAGCCAAGAAACCTCTGTGTAGGACTCTAAAGAATCGTCAATACGCCGGTAGCAGGTGATGATCATATCAAACACCCACAAGCTGCAAGCGGTCAGCTAAACGTAACAGCCACCCAGGTATTGAGCGATCAGAAGATCAACAAGCTAGCCTGTGCGTTCTCCTGTGAATCCGATCAGTAACACTCCCGTACAGTCCGGTCTGTTCGTCTGATATGTCGCATATCAAGTCTAGGGGTGGTATACGTCAGACCCCAGTAACCGATAAGTCGTGTCGATGTGTGGCTCATAACGGGTCGAGAAACTACTGGTAACACTTACCAGTATATCTCTATATCAGCCCTGGCTAGGGACTTCCAGTTATAGCCAATCGAACACAGCACAACATCAACTCCCTATACCGGGAGAGACGAATCCCCTCCTATCGCTCATTGCCTCCATGTGATTCGGGACTGTACCCAAAAGCCACCGTTTTGCACGCCCTCTTGGACGTGGTAAGGTGGAAATCAAAGCACAGTGGGAATCACACAAGACTCTATGACGATCTCGGGTCTACAGACTACCCTGTACCAGTGTCACCGGAGAACTGCCATCTGACGTGTGGTATATCACCATCTGGGAGTTCTCGGCGAGTCCGTCCAGTGTACCCAGTCTCCACTGAGCACCCGTACACCATCTCTGATGTCAAACACCGATGGATATGGGATCATCCATCGCCCATCATATGGGTCAAGATGCGTATACGCTAGTCTACTCTGGTGTATCGATGCCCTGTCTCGATATACCCTCGACTAGGAACAGTTATAGGATGTACTCATCGACTACCGTGGCCCCACTAGTATGATCTCATCATAGTCCCAGTAGTCGAGTACAGAACCTAAGGGCTTTATCAACATGTGAGAGTAAAACAGTAAACCAATACAAGTCAACATGTTAAGATAAAGTGAAACCAAATAGCATACTATCATGACGAGCAAGAAAGTCATCTCTATATATACCCAAGCATCCATTATAATATACATCATATGTACAACAATGGCCTCTAGGGCATATACATAACTAACACTCAAAGCCTGTAATAAATTACAGATATGAGATCCTGATCCGGTATCTAGTACCCAGAAAGTAGAGTTAATAAATAGACAGTTTTCAATTACAAACACACTTGAAGACGAAGCCACAACGTGCTTCAAATCCTGGCTTCTGGCTTTCCAAGCCCCGCAGTCCTTCTGACAATGCGCTTTCCTATGACTACAAAGACATGCCTCCTTCCCTACTACTAGCCCCGAAACTTTTTCCCTGCCCTTTCCCTCTACCTTACTGACACCGCTTGTCGGCTTTTTGGAGGGTTTCTTCTTATCTCCCTTATCTTTCTCCTTGGATCAAGAAGAGGAAGATTCCCCAATAAGCAGAGCGGGTGTCTCCCTGGATTCCTTCAGGGTGACCTCTGAGCTCTTCAATAAATTGAGGAGACTTGGAAGTGTAACTTCCTTCCCTTGAATTTTTCAATCCAAGATAAACTGGGCGTAAGTAGATGGTAGGGACTGTAGAATCAAGTCGATACATAACTCGTTCTCCAACATGGTCTTATGTTCCGTGGGCTCTTTAATATAGCTAATCATCGTAAGGACGTGGTCCCCTACAGATGACCAGACAGCCAATCTCGCTTGAAGCAGTATCTTCAAGGTCTCATATCTTGCGATACGAGATTGCTCTCCATATAAAACTTTAGTATGGAGGAAGATGGAAGCTAAGTCCATTTTCTCGTGCTGCCTTTGGTGTTCACTATCCATTGAGGCTAACACGAGGCACTTGGCTCTCGCACAATCCTTTTCCCATGTCAGACGGATATCAATATCCGCGACGGTGGAACTTGGACCTGGGACGGCGGGGGGTTTTGTAGTAAGGAGGTAGTCTAGATTGTCACAGGTAAGTGCCATCTGAACATACCGTAGCCAATCAATATAGTTTGGCCCAGTCAAATTATTAGCTAATAACCAATGTATGGTCATTGTGGTCGCTGTAATTAAGAGAGAGAGAGAAGAAACACTTAGCATGATGCTCTTGCAAGTTTAGATTGGTTATTAGTTTATCTAAACAGGATGGTTCCCACTATTTCCTCGAATCCTTTCTCAAACCATAAAAGAAGAATTAGTCAGGATTAATCTCACTTTTACAATTCTTGCTAACCTTTTAGCCAGGCCGGTGTTGGTACTTCGAGAGAGGTTTTCTAACGCTTTCACAAAGTTCCTTAATTACATAACCTCTTTTTCCTAGAGGCATAGCCCCGCTAACACCGTTCTAGACACCTACTTGGTTTATAGCATTGATCGTATATGAAAAATCTCCTGAAGAGTAGCACATACTCACAGTAGGATCGGATCCAAATATCATTGTATGATAACCAAGAAGGAAGCCTACCATGATTATCACATTCCAAATGGTATGCAACACTAGCAAGTTTCAGTACCTTAGAAACTCCCGATGTGGATTTTCCCCCCATGCTCTTATGACCTTGACGAATGCCAACATAACATAAATCGCATGTCAAGTTCTACCCGTCATTATCCAGGTTAATTTGAACCCACCCGTACATACCCTTGACAAAGGCCAACAAAGTAGTACAACTGTCACAAACTAACGCATCTATCTATGCTGCATATGAATACCCAGCAGCTACTAATCACTATGCCTTGGTGAAGGTCAAAATACATAGCTTGAATACTACTGAATATTCATATGAAATGACGGAGGGCTACAGATGGTTTTGGCGAAACCGTGAATATAGTGAACTTAATATAGTCGAAGGAACCATGATAGGTTTTTAAAAGGAGTGGTTTAGGCTCCGCATTTAAAATTGCTTTTTGAAGAAAACCGAGTGGTTTTGAAATTGTTCCAACGATTAAGCTTTGGTTTGTTTTATCTTTGTTGGATATATGTATGCCCTAGAGGCCATTATATGATAGTGTGTGTACTGATGTGTATATATATATATTCAGAGGACAGTCTTGCTCGACATGATAGTTTGCTATCTGGTTTCACTTTATCATATGTTCACTTGATCATGTTTTTACTCATTTGGTACATGTTGATAAAGCCCTATGGATATTGGCTTGACTACTGGGATTATGATGTGGATCATACTAGTGGGACACCTGTATTTTATAAGAATATCCTTGAAATGTTCCTAGTCGTGAGTATATCGAGACAGGGCATCGATATTCCAGTGTAGACTAGCGTATACCATTCTTGTTCCATATGATAGGCGATGGATGATCTCATATCCGTCTGGTGTGGTGACACCAAAGATTGTATACGGGTGCTCAGTGAGACTGGGTACACTGAACGGACTCACCGAGGACTCCTATATGGTATTATATCATACGTCGGATAGCAGTTCTCAGGTGACAATGGTACAGCTTAGTCTGTAGACCCGAGATCGCCATAGAGTCTTGTGTGTCCTCCCACTGTATCTTGATCTCCACCCTACTACGGCTCTACTGAGTCGTACAAACAGGTGGATTTTGGGTACAGTCCCGAGGCATATGGAGGCAATGAGCGATAGGAGGGGTTTCGTCTCTCCCGGTATTGGGGGTTGATGTTGCGCTGTGCACGATTGGCTATAACAGGAAGTCCCTGGCCAGGGCTGCTGAGATATTACTGATAAGTCTTATCAGTAGTTTCTCGATCTGTTGTAGAACATATACCGGCATGACTTATTGGGTTATTGGGGTCGACGATTCCATCCCTAGACTCGATATGCAACATATCTGACGAAGAGACCGGACTGTACGGTAAGTGTTGCCAGTTGGATTGACAGGACTTTTGACAGGTTCGCTTGTTCTTCTTCTGATTGCTCAATATCCGGGTGGCCGTTACGTTTAGCTTACCGCTTGCGGCTTGTAGGTGTTTGATGTGATCATCGCCTACTGCTGGCGTATTGACGAGTCTTAGAGTCCCACACAGAAGTTTCCTAGCTCAGGCAAAACGATGTGGTGTGTATATGAGATATGCGCGGGAACTCGATTAAATACGTGTATGAGATACCGCATGTTAATCGGGTGTTTACTATTGATCGGGTCATATGTGATATGACCGGTTTATTAAATCAAATGTTGATTTAATAATGACTTTTAGCTCACTTTTATTAAACCCTATTCTTTTGGTGGATGCATGCATGTATATGTACATGTTGATGTGCATACACACATACATGCAGGCATATATATCATGGTTGTTGATATATAGAAGATGGAAATGTAAGACTCACATCGTTCATATTAATATATAGTTTTTGTTTTAAGTTAAAAGATAAAGGAAATTAACTAATGACTCATTTCTTTACAAATGACTCATAGTTTCTACACACTTCTTTGTTTGACCATTGACTTAACCTTAGTTAATTTCCTTTGTTCTTTAACTCATCACAAAATATCTAGATATTTATATTAACCATGGTTTGTTGTGAGAGTGTCTCACATATATATCCTCTTTTTTATTTTTAAAATAGAAGAATTATCATTATCTTCAAAAAGCTTTGCCATCTTCATCTTCCTCCTTCTTCAAGATCTTTTAAGATTTGTTTAGAGTGAGGAAAAGAAAAAAGAGAAGGTTTTTAAGTGACAACATAAATCACTTCATCATCCTACACATCTTTAGCTCTCTTGTGTAGGGTGTTTGCTCCACCGATTTGAAAGATCAAGTGAAGCAATAACCTTTGAGCAAAGGACTTCGGGTGTATCGTCGTGGACTCGGAAGTGTTCAAGCGAGCCTTTCCAAACTCTAGGAGATCCAAGGAGTCACCCTAGGAGGTCTACAAAGGTTGTAGTTTCTCCACTTAGTGATTGATTAACTTTTACATGTGATACTATTAGTTGTTACTCAATATTTCTAGTTTGATTCCTAGTTAAGTTTGCTTAGCACCTCTTAAAATCAAAGTTGTGGCATATGTGATGCTTCCAAACCCTATATGAGGTGATAAGGAAACCCTACAGTGCTATCAGAGCCAAGCTCGAGCTTTAGAGTAACCTAGACGACGTTACAAACCTCGAACGAATGAAAATCGACGCCCGAAGGGTGCTATCTGGAAATTTTTCAAAGACGTGGATTTTTTCACATTAAAAATACTCAGAAAATCGTGCAGGGTATTTTATGGGCCCACAAGAAGCACGATGCCCTAACTCCACTATAGGACCGCGAAACCGCGGCTAAAATGGTCATTTTGCGGCGGTTCCGCGACTCCGTTGGTGAGGGTTGAACTGTTTCTTTTTGCGCTGGCCCGTATGTACTTGTAGCGGTCTCTGGTAAATTTTAAAACTGCTCAAGTGTTGAGATTTCTGAGAAGTCTTTGGGTGTTCAATCGTTCGATCGAATGTTTTAACTGCGCCTAGTTTATTAGTATGTGATACAATAATTGGAATCTACAAATTTGTTTGTTGCGTGTAAATCTAGCATTTCGGTCTCGGAAATAATCGGAAATCTTGTTGAATTATCCGACTTTTTTTGAAAAGGTGTTTTCATGGGTGAGACCTAAATGCGAGCTTTACATTGTTAGGCATGAAATCTTGGATATGTGATATTCCGGGTTTGTATTGTCTAAAGGCAGTTACGATTCCAATTGTTGTAGTTTTTCATTTTATTTCTCTGTGACCGTAAGTGTAGTATGTGGTGTATCGCCGGTTTCGTTACTATACATCAACGACAATCAGGGTGCGCATACTTACGTTGATGATATGTGATATTATGTGTTGCTGAGTTATGATGTGCAGGATTGTTGTGATTGAATAGCCGGGGGTTTTATGTGAGATGAGAGTTTTCTTTTCATTCATGTAAAATTAAATTGTATGTAATATTCTTTTATTTGGGGCACTTCCAGGTTAAGGATGATGTCACCAGTGTTGTATATTATTTATTTTTCCGCATTAGGATAGACCCAAGGAGGAGGGCACAAGTGACCGGGTTCTAGGGTTCAGTGGGAGGCCATCTTGATGAGTCGAGACCAGGTCTCCTAAACTTTAGAATTGGTAGGGTCACTTGCCTCTCTCGTAGGGGTCTAGGGGTGTGGGCTTGGTTATTCATCGCGACCGTGGAATCCGTATTTTCTATTGATGGCTAAATACAAATGTCACGACCCAAAGTTGGGCCCGTGACCGGCACTTAACCACGTAACGTCTACAGGCGTAACGCGACTAAGTAAGCCGAAACCCAGAAATCAAACCCGTAAAAGTATAGAGTGTCTAAATATTTAATAGGAACATTTGCTAAAAAGTTAAGAAAACCACAAGTAGACAATCACCACGGTAACAATATACGACGCCGTAGCGAAGAAAAGAGCAATAAGTGGAAAAACATCACACAAGATAAGAACCGCATAAGTAAAGCCGGCTCACAGCGAGCTCGACACCAGAGTACAAAATAATATATATCGTCCTCACAACTGGTCTGTAAGTCAATACATAAGTGGTAGATGGAGAGTACTAGATACAACAATGTACATAACTGAAAGATAAATAGATACCGCACAAAACCCACCTATCAGCAAAAAGCTAGTACGCCAACTGTAGGGGTATCTATGTCAAAAGATGCAAGAAAGCAGCCTGCCGCGACTACTTCGAAGGGCAACCTGCAAACACTATGGCACAACGGGGGTGAGTTGCCAACTCGTGATTAGTAGATAACATATAAAGGTAATCGCGAGTATGCACGTGCTGCGATACTCTATCCTATGCCAACAGATAACACCTATATGATGAACTATATGAGCAGTAATCATGCATCAAGTACGATCTAACAACATCTCTAAATGATAAGCAGGGTATGCAATAATCGTGCATAGCATATGAAATCTAATGGCATCTATATAGAATGAGCAGGGTATGCAATAATCGTGCATAGCATGTGTACTCTATCAGGTACAACAGATACAGGATGAGATATAAAATACTGAATGCTGAGCATGGGAATAATAATATCTACATGGAATATCAACGTGGAAAATAATCGGTGTCCATCCATATGCCAAAATCCTGTAAGTCTCATAGAATCATGGGTGCCTAGCATCGGCACACTAAAATATCATGAATCATCGTGTCTAGCATCGACACGCAAATCCTCAAGTATCGGGCTCCGTCTGCGAAATCGGCCCTCGGCCCCGGCAGTACGGATTGTCCCGTATCCATCTCTCATCACTGGTCAGTATCCTCCGGATAACCGCCAGGTCCAACCAATCACTGGTAGGTAGTAGTCCCTCCGCCGGGCTCTCTGTCTAACAATACGAGTCTTCTTGCTCCGGGGTACTGTAACGGGTCCACCATGTACCCGCAATCGGTGCCTACCGCTCCTCGAATCGGGTATACTCACACAAGCTCTCTGGAACCGAGAAAACTCATGGTGGACGCACTGAAATATCATATCAAGGGTAACCGGGTTTTTAAAACAATTACATATTCTCTTTTGAAATATCCACGGTTCCCAAATCCAGAAATATCATGGAAACAACATATCTCAATGCGAAAATCCATGCAAGTATGAAGATATCATTATATGTGTGCACTGGTATGAATATACAGTGTGCATGTGCGCAAGTATGAAGATATCAATATATGTGTGCACTGGTATGAATATACAGTGTGCATGTGCGCAGGTATGAAGATATCAATATATGTGTGCACTTGTATGACTATACAGTGTGCATGTGCGCAGGTATGAAGATATCAATATATGTGTGCACTGGTGTTAGTTATATGTATGCCCTAGAGGCCATTACTGTACATAGGATGTATATTGTAGTGGATGCTGGGACATATATAGGGAGGACTTTCTTGCTCGACATGATAGTATGCTATCTGGTTACTCTTTACCTTAACGTGTATACTGATTGCCTCTCTGTTACATGTTGGTAAAGCCCTTAGGATGTGTACTTGACTACCTGGACTATGATGCGGATCATACCAGTGGGGACATGGTAGTCTATAAGTACATCCTTCAAGGTCCCTAGTCGTGGGTGTATCGAGACGGGGCATCGATATACCAGTGTAGACTAGCGTATACCTTCTCGACCCATACAGATGGGCGATGGATGATCCCATATCCATTGGTGTTTGACATCAGAGATGATATACGGGTGCTCAGTAGAGACTGGGTACACTGGACGGACTCGCCGAGAACTCCCAGATGGTATTATACCTCACGTCAGATGGTAGTTCTCTGGTGACACTGGTACATGTTAGTCTGTAGACCCGAGATTGTCATAGAGTCTTGTGTGATTCCCACTGTGCTTTGATTTCCACCTTACCACGTCCAAGAGGGCGTGCAAAACGGTGGCTTTTGGGTACAGTCCCGAATCACATGGAGGCAATGAGCGATAGGAGGGGATTCGTCTCTCCCGGTATAGGGAGTTGATGTTGCACTGTGTTCGATTGGCTATAACCGGAAATCCCTGGCCAGGGTTGCTGAGATTTACTGGTAAGTGTTACCAGTAGTTTCTCGAACTGTTATAGACCTCATATCGACACGACTTATCGAGTTATTGGGGTCTGACGTTTACCACCCCTAGGCGAGATATGCGACATATCAGACGAACAGACCGGACTATACGGTAAGTGTTACTGGTTGGATTCACAGGAGTATGTGCGGGCTTTCTCGTCGATCTTCTGATCGCTCAATACCCGGGTGGCCGTTACGTTTAGCAGACCGATTGCGGCTTGTGGGTGTTTGATATGATCATCACCTGCTGCCGGCGTATTGACGAGTCTTTAGAGTCCTACACAGAGGTTTCCTGGCTCAAGCGAAACGAAATAGGAGCGCATATGAGATATGTGCGGGACCGAGAATAATGCGTGTATGTGATACCGTATTCCATTCTCGCGATGAATGTATCGAATGGTTGTATGTGATATAACCTAGTTATCGATTCAAGGATTGATTCGATAAGCCGATACATTGCATACTAGTCGGTTATATGCGACATGACCGGATCATTGAATCAAGTGTTGATTTAATGATTTAATGTATAATTATATATTTGATATATTACTTTGCATTAACTAGTATTGGTTCACTTTAAATGGATTTTTTCACTTCATGTGCACATTGTGTATATGATATATTTTAGTGCACAAGATTGTATCATGTTTGATGATACATGCTCACTTGGGTTTGTGTAAAGAATTAAACCATGGTTATATGAGTGGTTAGGGTTTTGTTTGTTTGTTTATTTATTTATTTTGGAAAAGAAAATGATATGGTGGCTTTCTTTGTTTGCTTGTTGAAGCTTCATGAAGCTTTGAACAAGTCCACCATATTTGTCGAGGCAACACAAGATCAAGCTCCAACTTCACCAAGCCATGAAACTTGTGAAGAAAACACCCTATACTACTTGGCAAGTGGTAGAGGATGAAGAAATAGGAAGTGGGTTCACTTTAGAATTGGATTTCTCACTCATTTCATCAAGTCACCATTGATGGTTGCAAGCTTTTCTTCTTGAAGAAGAAGAAGATAAGTATATGATAAGTTATTTTAAAAATGGGAAATAATATCAATACTTATCATATGGCAACAATGATTAGGTGTAGAGAATAGACTATGGTTAGTGGGAATGGTTAGGGTTAAGCATGAGACAAATATGGTGGACTTGTTTAAAGCTTCATGAAGCTTCAACAAGCAAACAAAGAAAGCCACCATGTATCAGAGCAAGGTTTCGATCCTGGGCCCATAACCCACAGGTCCCAGGATCGAAACCTTGCTCTGATACATGGTGGCTTTCTTTGTTTGCTTGTTGAAGCTTCATGAAGCTTTGAACAAGTCCACCATATTTGTCTCATGCTTAACCCTAACCATTCCCACTAACCATAGTCTATTCTCTACACCTAATCATGGTTGCCATATGATAAGTATTGATATTATTTCCCATTTTTAAAATAACTTATCATATACTTATCTTCTTCTTCTTCTTCTTCTTCTTCAAGAAGAAAAGCTTGCAACCATCAATTGTGACTTGATGAAATGAGTGAGAAATCCAATTCTAAAGTGAACCCACTTCCTATTTCTTCATCCTCTACCACTTGCCAAGTAGTATAGGGTGTTTTCTTCACAAGTTTCATGGCTTGGTGAAGTTGGAGCTTGATCTTATGTTACCTCGACGTAGATCATCTTCGGCATCGTAGTCGATGACCTAGCCCGCCCATCTCTCCGATGAAGCCGATGCTAGAGTCCGGGATCCGATATGGACAGCGATGGGACTTCATCATGGAGCCTAGGAGGTGGAGGACCGGATCTACAAAGGTTGTAGCCTCTTTCTTTTAGTTAAGTTGTTAACTAGCTTCTTGTATCGCCTAAACTCTAGTCAACGAATCCATATTAGGGTTTCTCGGCACTTGTAAAATTTGAAATTGGCATGGTTGATGCCTTGTGAGACCTCATTAGCGTGCCTAGGAACCCTACAGTGGTATCAGAGCCTAGCTAGAGCCTTAGGCGAAATGTAGACGACGTTTGAAATCCGAACGAACATCGAAACCCTAACTCTAATTGCTCTCTGGACATTTTTTAAAACAGAGAGATTTTCTATATTAAAAATATGCAGAAAATTAAGCAGGATCTTATATGAATTACTGTGAAATACGGGGGCCTGATTCAATTAAACCACCGTGGAACCGCGGCACGAGCCTGGCATGTGCGGCGGTTCCGCGGCCGTACGGTCTTCTCTTGCATTGAGTTTTGCACAGTAATTCCTATTTTCTGGTGCTGAGTTTTCTGGGAATTTTTAATTTGCACTCAAGAGCTGAGTTTTCTGGGATGTTTTGGGGCTTCGATGATTCGATCGAAAATTTCAAATTTTGTCTATGTGCTTTTCCGGGTAATTTTTGAATATGTTAAAATGTTCGACCTGATATAAATACCCAATTTTTCCCCTGCCGGAAAATTTCCAAGTGTTGGATTTTTCCGTAGTTTAAAGACGTTCTAAGTAGTGCAAGTAATGCGATGGACCCTCTAGAAGACATCAAACCTTAACTCGATTATGTGACCGTCTTGAACTGCCCTTTGAACCTTCGGGTTTGGGGCAGTACGGCGTGCCACATGTGAGGCATTGGCTTGACCCTTCTACGGCTGGACCGTTGGTACTGAGGCATGAACTGTATGTTTTTAAACTTGTTTCATGTGTTGAGCTGTTTCGGGAAAACTTGGGTGCTCGATTGTTCGATCGGAAAGTTTAACATTTTCTGTTTATCTGGAATGTGATACAATAATTAGAATTCACAAATAGTTATGAGATAACTGAATGAATGTTATAAATCTAGCGGTTTAGTCTCACTTGATCGGTTGCCACGGAATTTTGATGTGATCAAAAGTCCGTCGCAATCACGTAGCGTACGCGGATACTCGCCGGTAAACTTTATAGACAGCTACACCCCTTAGCCTCGACCAAGTGACTGTAGGAGAATCCCGTCGCCGAAAGCATCCGTTCGGGTGCTCGCGGCAGCGGTGTTTCGCCTTGGTGCACTTCGTCGACGGTATCGGGGGTGCGGCCGCCTACTAAAGTTTGCGACGAGCATTCGATTAGTTTTTCGGGAATCTTGTTGAATTGCCCGACTTTATATTGAAAAGTGTTTTCGATTTTGAGACTAAAATGCGGGGTTTATAATTGTTAGGCATGCGATGTCTAAGGAATTCATTTGATTAGGCATGCGATGTCTAAAGAGATTGCGGATTCCAACTGTTGTAGTTTTACACTTTCTTTTCTGTGACCGTAAGTGTAATATGTGATATCGCCGGTTTCGTTGCTATATGTCAACGACAATTGGGATGCGCATATTTACTTACGTTGATGACATGTGATGTTATGTGTTGCTGGATATGTTATATTGGATCGTCGTGTTTGAATAGCCGGGGGTTTTTATGTGAGATGAGTGTTTTTCCTTTTCATTCATGTAAAAACTTGTATGTAATATTATTTTATTGGGGCACTTCCAGGTTGCGGAAGATGTCACCGTTTGTATATTATTTACTTTTCCGCACTAGGATAGACCCAAGGAGGAGGGCACAAGTAACCGGGTTCTGGAGTCCAGTGGGAGACCAACTCGAGGAGTCGAGTCCGGGTCTCCTAACTCTAGAATTGGTAGGGTTGCTTGCCGCTCTCGTAGGGGTCTAGGGGTTTGGGTTTTGGCTATTCATCGCGACCGTGGAATCCGTGTTTTATACTGGCTCGTATTGAAAACACGGACGTCCTAGTATATCCAATATTTCATATGATTCTTCTGCTGCGCTATCTGTGATGTGATCATGTGATGTTCTGTGATAGATACAGTATATAGTATATATGATATATTATATAGACGTTACTATGTTTTACACCCGCGCTAGCCCTGCCCCGCTCTGCCGTTAGTTACCTAACCTAACGGTGCACGAGGGGACATCGAGGCGAATGCGGATGGCATAAGTGTACGTCGTATTTATCTGTGATGTTTAGGTACTTTAATGATGGGACTTCATTAATGTGATTAATGAAAGTAAAAGAAACCTAAAGATGTTGTAGAATCGAATTTCAAAAATAAAACAGGTAGCTACAGTTTTTGCTTTGCACAGCGGTATATATGATATATCCTGCACCTTATATGAGGAAAGGACCGAGATCCCTTCACCGGGAGTGACTCCTTTAGCAATAACTGGCAGATGCTACATACTCGGTTTGTTTTTTGATTGCTTTTAAGAGTTCTGTTTTGCACAGTGATATATATGATATATCCCGCACCTCATTCGACGAGGAAAGGACCGACGATCCCTTCACCGGGAGTGACTCCTTTAGCAAAACTAGAAAAGCCTAAAAAACACTCCATTTCAAAATTCATTCGATCCTACAACGATATCAAGTTCATTACGCAATAGGTTTTCAGAAAAACCTGTCGTAGCCCTCCGTCATTTCAGATAAGTCCTACTTAGTATTCGTGCTACGTTTGTTGACTTCCGTCAAGGCGTAGTGTGCGGTAGCTAACTAGTATTTATCTGCTTATGCATATGATGCAGATTGGATTAGGGTAGTCGTGCGACCTTGTTGACCTCCGTCAAGGGTCGTGCTGGTGGGTTTGATTCAATCAAGAAATGACGGGTTGAACTTGACTTGTAGCCTATGGTTTGTTGACCTCTGTCAAGGTCATAGGGTGCTAGGGGCAAAATTATCGGGAATTTCAAGTGTTGAAATTTGCAATGAGATTGCATACCTTCTATGAGATAGTTGGATCCCGATACCCGCTGCGAGTAATTGTTACTCCTGGGAGAGTTTTACACATTACAATTAGCCAATCAAGTAGGTGTCTAGAAAGGTGTCAACGAGGTTACGCCTCTGGGAAAACGAGGTTTACATTAATTAGGTCCGTGCGAAAGCACGGGGCACCTCCCTCAAAGTACCGACACTGGCCTGGCTGAAAGATTGGCGAACTTGTACCGTGTAATTAATCCCGGCTAGTCTTTCCTTTTAGGGTTTGAAGGAAGATTTGATAAAAACAGTGGGAGCCATCCTGATTAGATAAAATAATAACCAATCTGATCTTCCAAGAGCATACGCTGAGTGTTTTCTTCTCTCTCTCTCCAGGTAGCGACCATGTCATGCCTTAATCAAGATAATAACACGGAATATTGACCGAACCCGCTTGTTATACTGAGCTGGGGAACGTTGGTCCCGCTCCAACTTATAATTGTTATAAGACAGAGCAGGAAATAGGGGATTACCTGAATTCCCGTGCCGCCCAAACGAAGAGAGTGCATGCTGATGCATCATCTTCGGGTATGTTCATTATAAAGAACTGTTTCTCAATGTCCTTTACGTCCTGGGTATATGATACCAGATCAGGATCCCTGATATGTAATCTGTTACATAGGGCTACAGATAGGTAGAGAACTGAGAACGGGTGATAAGTTTCATGAGGCAGAAAACGGGGCAAGTGTTGCAGCCAAGTCTGTCGGTAACTGTCTCCCTGTATTACCAATACATTGATTCTGAACGAATGTTATTAGATACCGAACCTGATATACAAAATTATATCAGTCTCTTTATTAGTAAAGAAATGATAAAATTTTGTATTGTTGGATAATGTTTTGAACATTGCCTATATCAAAAGTTGATCGGTTCAGGCACGATATCTAAAAGCATTGATGTTCTAAATCAAACTACAGTTCTTAGTATATAGAACACATACAAGAGGAAGAGTTCAGAAATGAACGAATCCTTCTTGAGGCATTGTAGACTAGGTCATATCAATGCGACCCGACTGGCTGAAGTTACATTTAGATGCATATTTAAATTAGTTTGAATTTACATCTTGTGAAACTTGCCAGTCATGTCATAGATATAAGATGACCATAGCTCCGTTTACTGAAAACAGAGAAAGAGTTAGTGAACTCTTGGGATGATACATGTTGATGTATGAAGGTCCCCAGTCTACACATGCTAAGACCGGTTCTTTGTATTTCATTACATTCTCTGATAATCTCTCAAGATTCAGACATATGTTCCTGTTGAAACACAAGTCCGAACCTTTTGAGATATTCAAAAAATATAAGTTAGAAGTAGAGAACCAAAACGGGTATAAGTATTATGTCCTTTGATGTGATCAGGGAGGAGAATACTTGAGCACGGAAATCCTGTATTATTCTAAAGGAGAATGAGATTCTCTCTCGGCATTACTCCTCCGTATACACCATAGCACGATGGTATATCGGGGCGGAGCAATCACTCACTATATGATAAGGTGTGCTCTATGATGAGTACTACTGAGTTACCTTTTTCCTATTGGGTGTTATGCACTTGAGAAGTTGCATACCTATTGAATAGGGTTCCAATCAAATCAGTTGCCTACCGCTTCATATGTGATATGGAAAGGGAAGAGCCCATATCTTAAGTTAGTTAAGATTTGGGGTTGTCCGGCCTTTGTCTAAAAGCAAAATCCGGACAAGCTCGAGGCAAGGTATGTTATGTAGAACTGGAAATGTTCCAGCTATACAAACTGCAGCTGATGATTTGACAAAACCAAAGGATTCAATAGTTTCCAACGAACCTCAGCCTCTCCGCCGATCTAGTAGGGTTCCTCACCCACATGAGAGATACTTCGGTTTCTCTATGACAGTGGGAGCGAGGAATGCATCATGAGATGATGACCCAACTAGTTTCGAGCTGGCCATCAGGAGTGAAACTCTGTAAGAATGGCTGGATGTTTATCGATCTGAGATGGAATCCTTATACACCAGCAAAGTATGGACTTTGGCTGCTATATCTGAAGGGTTAAATCCCCATCAGGAGCAAGTATATCTTGAGAAGATTACTTGGTGTAGATGGAAAAGTTGAGACTTTCAAAGCTAGACTTGTTAAAAGTTTGCATCATTTACCAGGCGTGGATTATGATGAAACCTTTTTCAAGTAGTTATGCTTAAGTCCATCCAGATCCTACTTGCCACGGCTACATACCATGACTACGATATCTGGCGGTTGGGTGCCAGGACTGCTTTTCTAAATGATGTTTTAGAAGAGTGCGTCTATAAGTACACAGCCACAGGGCCTCGTAGACAGTGGGAGCAGCGGTTACGTGTGCAAGATGTTTTATGTGATAAAGCAGGCATCGCGGAGTTGGAACGTCTGTTTTGATGAGTTAGTCAAAGAGTTTGACACCATCAAAATGGTAGATGAACCTTGTATATACAAAAAGGTAGTAGGGAGTATGGTACTGATCCTCGTAGAGTACGTGGATGACATACTCTTGATAGGGAAGTAGTTTCCTATGCTACGCTCGATCAATCTCCGCTTATCATAATGATTCTCCATATAGGATCAAAAATGATACCTACTAAATCCTGGATTTTGGATCTATGAGATAGATCTAATTGGATGTTAGGAATCTCACTGGTAGTAGTGAGATGGTATCAATCAATCTTGGGGAAAATCACTGGAAGTGTTCCAGGGTGATAAAGACGACTGAATGTCAGTCACAGGCATTGTCTTTACCCTTAGTAAAGGGACGGTATGTTGGAAGAGTTCCAAGCTAGATACCGTGGCATACTAGACGATAAAGGATGGATACATCGCTCCTTAAGATGCTACCAAAGAGGAAGTCTGGGTGTATATTAGTTCATGAGATGAACTTAGTTCCTCCCATTGTGTGACAATGGAGTTGTGGCTTATGCCAAGGAACACCCGTCCCATCAGTGATCCAGACATATTCTAAGGCAGTATCACCTGATCATGGAGATGGATGATCTCCAAGGTGATCGAGGTTAGGAGAGCAGACTCAGAGGACAACACGGCGGATCCACTCACAAAGGCCTTTTCCCAGAGAGAGATTTTTATGGGATGGTTGAGTATGAGATACTACAACCACTGCTACAGAAGGCCCTAGTGCAAGTGGGAGATTGTTAGTTATATGTATGCCCTAGAGGCCATTACTGTACATAGGATGTATATTGTAGTGGATGCTGGGACATATATAGGGAGGACTTTCTTGCTCGACATGATAGTATGCTATCTGGTTACTCTTTACCTTAACGTGTATACTGATTGCCTCTCTGTTACATGTTGGTAAAGCCCTTAGGATGTGTACTTGACTACCTGGACTATGATGCGGATCATACCAGTGGGGACATGGTAGTCTATAAGTACATCCTTCAAGGTCCCTAGTCGTGGGTGTAACGAGATGGGGCATCGATATACCAGTGTAGACTAGCGTATACCTTCTCGACCCATACTGATGGGCGATGGATGATCCTATATCCATTGGTGTTTGACATCAGAGATGATATACGGGTGCTCAGTAGAGACTGGGTACACTGGACGGACTCGCCGAGAACTCCCAGATGGTATTATGCCTCACGTCAGATGGCAGTTCTCTGGTGGCACTGGTACATGTTAGTCTGTAGACCCGATATCGTCATAGAGTCTTGTGTGATTCCCACTGTGCTTTGATTTCCACCTTACCACGTCCAAGAGGGCGTGCAAAAAGGTTGCTTTTGGGTACAGTCCCGAATCACATGGAGGCAATGAGCGATAGGAGGGGATTCGTCTCTCCCGGTATAGGGAGTTGATGTTGCACTGTGTTCGATTGGCTATAACCGGAAATCCGTGGCCAGGGTTGCTGAGATTTACTGGTAAGTGTTACCAGTAGTTTCTCGAACTGTTATAGACCTCATATCGACACGACTTATCGAGTTATAAGGGTCTGACGTTTACCACCCCTAGGTGAGATATGCGACATATCAGACGAACAGACCGGACTGTACGGTAAGTGTTACTGGTTGGATTCACAGGAGTATGAGCGGGCTTGCTCGTCGATCTTCTGATCGCTCAATACCCGGGTGGCCGTTACGTTTAGCAGACCGCTTGCGGCTTGTGGGTGTTTGATATGATCATCACCTGCTGCCGGCGTATTGACGAGTCTTTAGAGTCCTACACAGAGGTTTCCTGGCTCAAGCGAAACGAAATAGGAGCGCATATGAGATATGTGCGGGACCGAGAATAATGCGTTTATGTGATACCGTATTCCATTCTCGCGATGAATGTATCGAATGGTTGTATGTGATATAACCTATTTATCGATTCAAGGATTGATTCGATAAGCCGATACATTGCATATTAGTCGGTTATATGCGACATGACCGGATCATTGATGTTAGTTATATGTCTGCCCTAGAGGCCATTACTGTACATTGGATGTATATTGTAGTGGATGCTGGGACATATATAGGGAGGACTTTCTTGCTCGACATGATAGTATGCTATCTGGTTGATCTTTACCTTAACGTGTATACTGATTGTCTCTCTGTTACATGTTGGTAAAGCTCTTAGGATGTGTACTTGACTACCTGGACTATGATGCGGATCATACTAGTGGGGACATGGTAGTCCATAAGTACATCCTTCAAAGTCCCTAGTCGTGGGTGTATCGAGGCGGGGCATCGATATACCAGAGTAGACTAGCGTGTACCTTCTCGACCCATACAGATGGGCGATGGATGATCCCATATCCATCGGTGTTTGACATCAGAGATGATATACGGGTTCTCAGTAGAGACTGGGTACACTGGACGGACTCGCCGAGAACTCCCAGATGGTATTATACCTTACGTCAGATGGCAGTTCTCTGGTGACACTGGTACAGAGTAGTCTGTTGACCCGAGATCGTCATAGAGTCTTGTGTGGTTCCCACTGTGCTTTGATTTCCATCTTACCACGTCCAAGAGGGCGTGCAAAACGGTGGTTTTTGGGTACAGTCCCGAATCACATGGAGGCAATGAGCGATAGGAGGGGATTCGTCTCTCCCGGTATTGGGAGTTGATGTTGCGCTGTGTTCGATTGGCTATAACAGGAAATCCCTGGCCAGGGTTACTGAGATATACTGGTAAGTGTTACCAGTAGCTTCTCGAACTGTTATAGACCTCATATCGATACGACTTATCGAGCTATTGGGGTCTGACGTTTACCACCCCTAGGCGAGATATGCGACATATCAGACGGGCAGACCGGACTGTACGGTAAGTGTTACTGGTTGGATTCACAGGAGTGTGAGCGGGCTTGCTCGTCGATCTTCTGATCGCTCAATACCCGGGTGGCCGTTACGTTTAGCAGACCGCTTGCGGCTTGTGGATGTTTGATATGATCATCATCCGCTGCCGGCGTATTGACGAGTCTTTAGAGTCCTACACAGAGGTTTCCTGGCTCAAGCGAAACGAAATAGGAGCACATATGAGATGTGTGCGGGACCGAGAATGATACCAGTATGTGATACTGTATTCAATTCTCGCGATATGTGACATTGATCGGTTATATACGATATAGCCGGGTTATCGGATCAAGTGTTGATTCGATAAGTTGCGACTGATGATATTAGCCGGTTATATGCGACATGACCGGATCATTAAATCAAGTGTTGATTTAATGCATAACTATATATTTGATATATAAGTTTGCATTAACTAGTATCGGTTTACTTAAGATGGATTTTCTCACTCGGGTATACACATTGTATATGTGATATACTTTTGTGCACTCGATTGTATCATGTTTGATGATGCATACAAAATTGGTTTGTGTAAAGAATTAAACCTAGGTTAAGTAAATGGTTAAGGTTTCTATTTATTTGTCCATTCATTTATCTTTTTATTTTGGAAGAAAATGAAATGACAAAAGAAAACAAAATGGTTTTGTTCTTTCTTTCTTTCTTTCATGAAGCTTGATGAAGCTTCATGAAGCTTTGACCATATGACCATTTTGTCTTCAAGCTTAACCCTAACCATTCTTTTAACCTTAGTAAATTCTCTACACCTAACTATAGTTAATGTTATGATAAGTATTCTTTTTCTTTATTATTCTAATTAACTTATCATATCATTATCTTCTTCTTCTTCATCTTCTTCACTTGAAGAAAACCATTCTTCATCAATGGTGATTGATGAAAACAAGTGAGAAATCCAATTCTAAAGTCTACCCACTTCCTATTTCTTCATCCTCTACCTCTTGCCAAGTAGTAGAGTGTGTTTTCTTCACAAGTTTCTTGACTTGGTGAAGTTGGAGCTTGATCTAGCGATGCCTCGACGTAGATCATCTTCGGCACGTCGTCGATGACCTAGCCCGTCCATTCTCCGATGAAGCCGACGCTAGAGCCCGGGGTTCGACTTAGACAGCGAGGAGACATCATTGCGGAGCTATGGAGGTGGAGGACCGGATCTACAAAGGTTGTATTTCCGTTTACTTATAGTTTAGTTGTAAACTAGTTCGCTTTTTCGCCTAAACTTCTAGCCAACGATCTAGTCTAAGGTTTCTCGGCACCGTATTTTTTGAAATTTGCATGGTTGATGTCTTGTGAGACCTCTTAGGAGTGCCTAGGAACCCTACAGTGGTATCAGAGCCTAGCTAGAGCCTTAGGCGAAGTCCCGACGGAGTTAGAAGTCCGATCGACCCAAAACCCCGACTAGAAAAATGCTCTCTGGACAATTCTGTAAAATGTGGATTTTTGTAGATTAAAAATATGCAGAGAAATGTGCAGGAAATTCTAAGAAAAACTGCATAAAACGACAGCCTAATTCAACAGTACGGCCGCGGAACCGCGGCGTTGACCCCCTTGTGCGGCGGTTCCGCGGCCGTCTGTGATGATCAGGCTTTGAGGTTTCTTCAGTTGTTTCTGTTGGTGTTTCTTGTGTGTTCTGGATGTTTTTAATATTTATTCCAGAGTTTTATTTTCTGGGTTGTATTGGGGACTCGATGTATCGATCGGATTGTCGAATTCTGTCTGTGTGCTTTTCCGGATAATCTTAGAATATGTTAAAAGTTCGACCGGATATAAATACCCACTTTTTCCCCTGCCGGGAAATTTCCAATTGTTGGATTTTTCCGTAGTTTAACGACGTTCTAAGTAGTGCAAGTAACTCGATGGACCCTCTAGAAGACAACAAAACTTAACTCGATTATGTGACCGTCTTGAACTGCCCTTTGAACCTTCGGGTTTGGGGCAGTACGGCGTGCCACATGTGAGGCATTGGCTTGACCCTTCTACGGCTGGACCGTTGGTACTGAGGCACGAACTGAATGTTGTTAGATTTATTTCATGTGTTGAGAAGTATCGGGAAAACTTGGGTGTTCGATTGTTCGATCGAAAAGTTTAGCATTTTCTATTTATCCGGAATGTGATACAATACTTGGAATTCACAAAAAGTTATGAGATAACGGAATGAATATTATAAACATAGCAGTTTAGTCTCACTTGATCGGTTGCCACGGAATTTTGATGTGATCAAAAGTCCGTCGCAATCACGTAGCGTACGCGGATACTCGCCGGGTAAACTTAATAGACAGCCTCACTCCATAGCCCCGACCAAGTGACTGTAGGAGAACCCCGTCGCCGAAAGCATCCGTTCGGGTGCTCGCGGTAGCGGTGTTCTGCCTTGGAGCACTTTGTCGACGGTATCGGGGGTGCGGCCGTCTACTGAAGTTTGCGACGAGTATTCGATTAGGATGTCGGGAATCTTGTTGAATTGCCAGACTTGATATTGAAAAGTTTTTTCGATTTTGAGACTAAAATGCGGGGTTTATAATTGTTAGGCATGCGATGTCTAAGTAATTCATTTGGTCAGGCATGCGATGTCTGAGGTGGTTGCGGATTCCAACTGTTGTAGTTTTACACTTTCTTTTCTGTGACCGTAAGTGTAATATGTGATATCGCCGGTTTCGTTGCTATATGTCAACGACAATTGGGATGCGCATATTTACTTACGTTGATGACATGTGATGTTATGTGTTGCTGGATATGTTATATTGGATCGTCGTGTTTGAATAGCCGGGGGTTTTATGTGAGATGAGTGTTTTTCATTTTCATTCATGTAAAAACTTGTATGTAATATTCTTTTATTGGGGCACTTCCAGGTTGCGGAAGTTGTCACCTTTTGTATATTATTTACTTTTCCGCACTAGGATAGACCCAAGGAGGAGGGCACAAGTAACCGGGTTCTGGAGTCCAGTGGGAGACCAACTCGAGGAGTTGAGTCCGGGTCTCCTAACCCTAGAATTGGTAGGGTTGCTTGCCGCTCTCGTAGGGGTCCAGGGGTGTGGGTTTGGCTATTCATCGCGACCGTGGAATCCGTGTTTTATACTGGCTCGTATTGAAAACACGGACGTCCTAGTATATCCAATATTTCATATGATTCTTCTGCTGCGATATCTGTGATGTGATCTTGTAATGTTCTGTTATAGATACTGTATATAGTATATATGATATATTATATAGCCGTTACTTATGTTTTACACCCGCGCTAGCCCTGCCCCGCTCTGTCGTTAGTTACCTAACCTAACGGTGCACGAGGGGACATCGAGGTGAATGCGGATGGCATAAGTGTACGTCGTATTTATCTGTGTTGTTTAGGTACTTAAATGATGGGACTTCATTAATGAGATTAATGAAATAAAAGAAACCTAAGATGTTGTAGAATCGAATTTCGAAATAAAACAGGTAGCTACAGTTCTTGCTTTGCACATCGGTATATATGATATATCCTGCACCTTATTCGATGAGGAAAGGACCGAGATCCCTTCACCGGGAGTGACTCCTTTAGCAATAACTGGCAGATGCTACACACTCGGTTTGTCTTTTGATTGCTTTTAAGAGTTTTTGCTTTGCACAGTGATATATATGATATATCTCGCACCTCATTTCGACGAGGAAAGGACCGACGATCCCTTCACCGGGAGTGACTCCTTTAGCAAAACTAGAAAAGCCTAAAAAACACTCCATTTCAAAATTCATTCGATCCTACAACGATATCAAGTTCATTACGCAATAGGTTTTCAGAAAAACCTGTCGTAGCCCTCCATCATTTCAGATAAGTACTAGTTAGTATTCATGCTACGTTTGTTGACTATGTTAAGGCGTAGTGTGCGGTAGCTAATTAGTGCTTATCTGCATAAGCATATGATGCGATTGGATTAGGGGAGTCGTGCGACTTTGTTGATTATGTTAAGGGTCGTGCGGGTGGGTTTAATTCAATCGGGAAATGACGGGTTGAACTTGACTAGCACTTATGATTTGTTGACTATGTTAAGGTCATATAGCTGCTAGGGGCAAAATATTATCGGGAATTTCAAGTGTTGAAATTTGCAATGAGATTGCATACCTTCTATGAGATAGTTGGATCCCGATACCCGCTGCGAGTAATTGTTACTCCTGGGAGAGTTTTATACATTACAATTAGCCGATCAAGTAGGTGTCTAGAAAGGTGTCAACGGGGTTACGCCTCTGGGAAAACGAGGTTTACATTAATTAGGTTCGTGCGAAAGCACGGGGGACCTCCCTCAAAGTACCGACACTAGCCTGGCTGAAAGATTGGCGAACTTGTAGTGTGTAATTAATCCCGGCTAGTCTTTCCTTTTAGGGTTTGAAGGAAGATTTGATAAAAAGCAGTGGGAGCCATCCTGATTAGATAAAATAATAACCAATCTATTCTTGCAAGAGCGCACGCTGAGTGTTTTCTTCTCTCTCTCTCCTGGTAGCGACCATGTCACGCCTTAATCAAGATAATAAAACGGAATATTGACCGAACCAGCTTGTTATACTGAGCTGGGGAACGTTGGTCCCGCTCCTACTTATAATTGTTATAAGACAGAGCAGGAAATTGGGAAATACCAGAATTCCCGTGCCACCCAAACGAAGAGAGTGCATGCTGATGCATCATCTTCGGGTGTGTTCATTACAAAGAACTGTTTCTCAGTATCCTCCGCATCCTGGGTATATGATACCGGATCAGGATCCCAGATATGTAATTTGGTACATAGGGCTACAAAAGGGTAGAAAAACTGAGAACGAGTGATAAGTTTCATGAGGCAGAAAACGGGGCAAGTGTTGCAGCCAAGTATGTCGGTCACTGTCACCCTGTATTACCAATACATTGTTTCTGAATGAATGTTATTAGATACCGAACCTGATATACAAAATCATATCAGTCTCTTTATTAGTAATGAAATGATAAAATTTTGTATTGTTGGATAATGTTTTGAACATTTCCTATATCAAAAGTTGATCGGTTCAGGCACGTTATCTAAAAGCATTGATGTTCTAAATCAAACTACAGTTCTTAGTATACAGAACACACACAAGAGGAAGAGTTCAGAAATGAACGAATCCTTCTTGAGGTATTGTAGACTAGGTCATATCAATGCGACCCGACTAGCTGAGTTACATTTAGATGCATATTTAAATCAGTTTGAATTTACATCTTGTGAAACTCGCCAGTCATGTCACAAAGATATAATGACACCAGCTCTGTTTATTGGAAACAGAGAAAGAGTTAGTGAACTCTTGGGACTGATATATGATGATGTATGTAAGGTCTCCTGTCTACACATGCCAGGACTGATTCTTTATACTTCATTATATTCTCTGATAATCTCTCAAGATTCAGTCATATGTTCCTGTTGAAACATGAGTCCGAACCTTTTGAGATATTCACAGAATATAAGCGAGAAGTAGAGAACCAAAATACGGGTAAAAGTATTATGTCCTTTGATGAGATCAAGGAGGAGAATACTTGAGCACGGAATTCCTGGATGATTCTGAAGGAGAATGAGATTCTCTCTCAGCATTACTCCTCCGTATACACCATTGCACGATGGTATATCGGGGCGGAGCAGATACACCCTATTTGATATGGTGTGCTCTATGATGAGTACTACTGAGTTACCTTTTTCCTTTTGGGAGTTATGCACTTGAGAAGTTGCATACCTACTAAATAGGGTTCAAATCAAATCAGTTGCCTACCACTCCATATAAGATATGGAATGGGAAGAGCCCATATCTTAAATCTGGTTAAGATTTGGGGTTGTCCGGCCTTTGTCTAAAAGCAAAATCCGGACAAGCTCGAGGCAAGGTATGTTATGTAGAACTGGAAATGTTCCAGCTATACAAACTGCAGCTGATGATTTGACAGAACCAAAGGATTCAATAGTTTCCAACGAACCTCAGCCTCTCCGCCGATCTAGTAGGGTTCCTCACCCACCTGAGAGATACTTCGGTTTCTCTATGACAGTGGGAGCGAGGATTGCATCATGAGATGATGACCCAACTAGCTTCGAGCTGGCCATCAGGAGTGAGACTCTGTAAGAATGGCTGGATGCTTAGTGATCTGAGATGGAATCCTTATACACCAACAAAGTATGGACTTTGGTTGCTATATCTGAAGGGTTAAATCCCCATCAGGAGCAAGTATATCTTGAGAAGATTACTTGGTGTAGATGGAAAAGTTGAGACTTTCAAAGCTAGACTTGTTAAAAGTTTGCATCATTGACCAGGCGTGGATTATGATGAAACCTTTTTCAAGTAGCTATGCTTAAGTCCATCCAGATCCTACTTGCCACGGCTACATACCAAGACTACGATATCTGGTGGTTGGGTGTCATGACAGCTCTTCTAAAATGATGTTTTGGAAGAGGGCGTCTATAAGTACACAGCCAGAGGGCTTCGTAAACAGTGGGAGCAGCAGAAACGCGTGCAAGATGTTTTATGTGATAAAACAGGCATCGCAGAGTTGGAACGTCAGTTTTGATGTAGTAGTCAAAGAGTTTGACATCATCAAAATGGTAGATGAACCTTGTATAAACAAAAAGGTAGTAGGGAGTATGGTGGTGATCCTCGTAGAGTACGTGGATGACATACTCTTGATAGGGAAGGAGCTTCCTATGCTACGCTCGATCAATCTCCGCTTATCACAATGATTCTCCATATAGGATCAAAGTGATACCTCCTAAATCCTGAGTTTTAGATCTATGAGATAGATTTAATTGGATGTTGGGATTCTCACTAGTTGTAGTGAGATGGTATCAATCGATCCTGGGGAGAATCACTGGAAGTGTTCCAGGGTGATAAAGACGACTGAATGTCAGTCGCAGGCATTGTCTTTACCCTCAGTAAAGGGACGGTATGTTGGAAGAGTTCCAAGCTAGATACCGTAACATACTAGACGATAAAGGCTGGATACATCGCTGCTTAAGATGCTACCAAAGAGGCTGTTTGGATGTATATTAGTTCATGAGATGAACTTAGTTCCTACCATTGTGTGACAATGGAGTTGTGGCTTATGCCAGGAACCCCCGTCCCATCAGTGATCCAGACATTTTCTAAGGCAGTATCACCTGATCATGGAGATAGTTGATCTCCAGGGTGATCGAGGTTAGGAGAGCAGACTCAGAGGATAACACGGCGGATCCACTCACGAAGGCCTATTCCCACAGAGAGACTTTTATGGGATGGTTGAGTATGAGATACTACAACCACTGCTACAAAAGGCCCTAGTGCAAGTGGGAGATTGTTAGTTATATGTATGCCCTAGAGGCCATTACTGTACATTGGATGTATATTGTAGTGGATGCTGGGACATATATAGGGAGGACTTTCTTGCTCGACATGATAGTATGCTATCTGGTTGATCTTTACTTTAACGTGTATACAGATTGTCTCTCTGTTACATGTTGGTAAAGCCCTTAGGATGTGTACTTGACTACCTGGACTATGATGCGGATCATACTAGTGGGGACATGGTAGTCCATAAGTACATCCTTCAAAGTCCCTAGTCGTGGGTGTATCGAGACGGGGCATCGATATACCAGAGTAGACTAGCGTGTACCTTCTCGACCCATACAGATGGGCGATGGATGATCCCATATCCATCGGTGTTTGACATCAGAGATGATATACGGGTGCTCAGTAGAGACTGGGTACACTGGACGGACTCGCCGAGAACTCCCAGATGGTATTATACCTTACGTCAGATGGCAGTTCTCTGGTGACACTGGTACAGAGTAGTCTGTTGACCCGAGATCGTCATAGAGTCTTGTGTGGTTCCCACTGTGCTTTGATTTCCATCTTACCACGTCCAAGAGGGCGTGCAAAACGGTGGTTTTTGGGTACAGTCCCGAATCACATGGAGGCAATGAGCGATAGGAGGGGATTCGTCTCTCCCGGTATTGGGAGTTGATGTTGCGCTGTGTTCGATTGGCTATAACAGGAAATCCCTGGCCAGGGTTACTGAGATATACTGGTAAGTGTTACCAGTAGCTTCTCGAATTGTTATAGACCTCATATCGACACGACTTATCGAGCTATTGGGGTCTGACGTTTACCACCCCTAGGCGAGATATGCGACATATCAGACGGGCAGACCGGACTGTACGGTAAGTGTTACTGGTTGGATTCACAGGAGTGTGAGCGGGCTTGCTCGTCGATCTTCTGATCGCTCAATACCCGGGTGGCCGTTACGTTTAGCAGACCGCTTGCGGCTTGTGGATGTTTGATATGATCATCATCCGCTGCCGGCGTATTGACGAGTCTTTAGAGTCCTACACAGAGGTTTCCTGGCTCAAGCGAAACGAAATAGGAGCACATATGAGATGTGTGCGGGACCGAGAATGATACCAGTATGTGATACTGTATTCAATTCTCGCGATATGTGATATTGATCGGTTATATACGATATAGCCGGGTTATCGGATCAAGTGTTGATTCGATAAGTTGTTACTGATGATATTAGCCGGTTATATGCGACATGACCGGATCATTAAATCAAGTGTTAATTTAATGATTTAATGCATAATTATATATTTGATATATAAGTTTGCATTAACTAGTATCGGTTTACTTAAGATGGATTTTCTCACTCGGGTATACACATTGTATATGTGATATACTTTTGTGCACTCGATTGTATCATGTTTGATGATGCATACAAAATTGGTTTGTGTAAAGACTTAAACCTAGGTTAAGTAAATGGTTAAGGTTTCTATTTATTTGTCCATTCATTTATCTTTTTATTTTGGAAGAAAATGAAATGACAAAAGAAAACAAAATGGTTTTGTTCTTTCTTTCTTTCTTTCATGAAGTTTGATGAAGCTTCATGAAGCTTTGACCATATGACCATTTTGTCTTCAAGCTTAACCCTAACCATTCTTTTAACCTTAGTCAATTCTCTACACCTAACTATAGTTAATGTTATGATAAGTATTCTTTTTCTTTATTATTCTAATTAACTTATCATATCATTATCTTCTTCTTCTTCATCTTCTTCACTTGAAGAAAACCATTCTTCATCAATGGTGATTGATGAAAACAAGTGAGAAATCCAATTCTAAAGTCTACCCACTTCCTATTTCTTCATCCTCTACCTCTTGCCAAGTAGTAGAGTGTGTTTTCTTCACAAGTTTCTTGACTTGGTGAAGTTGGAGCTTGATCTAGCGATGCCTCGACGTAGATCATCTTCGGCACGTCGTCGATGACCTAGCCCGTCCATTCTCCGATGAAGCCGACGCTAGAGCCCGGGGTTCGACTTGGACAGCGAGGAGACATCATTGCGGAGCTATGGAGGTGGAGGACCGGATCTACAAAGGTTGTATTTCCGTTTACTTATAGTTTAGTTGTAAACTAGTTCGCTTTTTCGCCTAAACTTCTAGCCAACGATCTAGTCTAGGGTTTCTCGGCACCGTATTTTTTGAAATTGGCATGGTTGATGCCTTGTGAGACCTCTTGGGAGTGCCTAGGAACCCTACAATTTGATCAAGTGTTGATTTAATGATTTAATGTATAATTATTTATTTGATATATTACTTTGCATTAACTAGTATTGGTTCACTTTAAATGGATTTTCTCACTTCATGTGCACATTGTGTATATGATATATTTTAGTGCACAAGATTGTATCATGTTTGATGATACATGCTCACTTGGGTTTGTGTAAAGAATTAAACCATGGTTATATGAGTGGTTAGGGTTTTGTTTATTTATTTATTTATTTATTTATTTTGGAAAAGAAAATGATATGGTGGCTTTCTTTGTTTGCTTGTTGAAGCTTCATGAAGATTTGAACAAGTCCACCATATTTGTCTCATGCTTTACCCTAACCATTCCCACTAACCATAGTCTATTCTCTACACCTAATCATGGTTGCCATATGATAAGTATTGATATTATTTCCCATTTTTAATAACTTATCATATACTTATCTTCTTCTTCTTCTTCTTCAAGAAGAAAAGCTTGCAACCATCAATGATGACTTGATGAAATGAGTGAGAAATCCAATTCTAAAGTGAACCCACTTCCTATTTCTTCGTCCTATACCACTTTCCAAGTAGTATAGGGTGTTTTCTTCACAAGTTTCATGGCTTGGTGAAGTTGGAGCTTGATCTTGTGTTGCCTCGACGTAGATCATCTTCGGCATCGTAATCGATGACCTAGCTCGCCCATCTCTCCGATGAAGCCGATACTAGAGTCCGGGATCCGATATGGACAGCGAGGGGACGTCATCATAGAGCCTAGGAGGTGGAGGACCGGATCTACAAAGGTTGTAGCCTCTTTCTTTTAGTTAAGTTGTTAACTAGCTTCTTGTATCGCCTAAACTCTAGTCAACGAATCCGTATTAGGGTTTCTCGGCACTTGTAAAATTTGAAATTGGCATGGTTGATGCCTTGTGAGACCTCATTAGCGTGCCTAGGAACCCTAAAACTGGTATGAATATACAGTGTGCATGTGCGCACATATGAATATATCAATATATGTGTGCACTGGTATGAATATACAGTGTGCATGTGCGCAGGTATGACGATATCAATATATGTGTGCACTGGTATGAATATACAGTGTGCATGTGCGCTTGTATGAAGATATCAATATATGTGTGCACTGGTATGAATATACAGTGTGCATGTGCGCAAGTATGAAGATAATATATGTGTGCACTGGTATGAATATACAGTGTGCATGTGCGCAGGTATGAAGATATCAATATATGCGTGCACTGGTATGAATATACAGTGTGCATGTGCGCAGGTATGAAGATATCAATATATGCGTGCACTGGTATGAATATACAGTGTGCATGTGCGCTGGTATGAAGATATCAATATATGGGTGCACTGGTATGAATATACAGTGTGCATGTGCGCAGGTATGAAGATATCAATATATGCGTGCACTGGTATGAATATACAGTGTGCCAAGTGCGCAGGTATGAAGATATCAATATATGCGTGCACTGGTATGAATATACAGTGTGCATGTGCGCAGGTATGAAGATATCAATATATGTATGCACTGGTATGAATATACAGTGTGCATGTGCGCAGGTATGAAGATATCAATATATGTGTGCACTGGTATGAATATTCAGTGTGCATTTGCACGGGTATGAAGATATCAATATATGTGAAGTCATGACAATCATCAATGATGCAGCAATCAAACGATATGTATAATGCGTAGCAATCCTATAGTGCGAGTGTCATGGCAATCACTAACGGTGTGGGTGTAGCATACAAATCGCGCTCGTGCAGCTTTAACCGTCAGTGACCATGCAGTGTTCTATACAACCATTTCTATATGCAATAATAAGGTATGCTACTAGTCCATATGAACATCTACGACTAAATATTCTGACGCGCCCTGACGCTTAACGCCATACGGGCGATTTCCCCGTAGATGTTAAATCTACTCACCTGGTCGTGCGCTACTCGTAGCCGACCACATGCTTCCCTTTCTTGGCGGCGTCCGACGTACCCGCCTGTGAACCTGGAATAACACAAGGAATCCATATATATAAGCAAAATTCTACAAAACGCGATATCGAAACAAAACGAGAAACTCGTGTCGCGAATTAACGCGCGTGTGTACGATACGCTGAAACGTGTGTATACGCGTCTAAAACTAACCCGACACGCCGCGACACGCTGGATCACAGAACCCACTCACGTATCGCGCGTATCGCGCGAACTAAACGTACTAGAAAAGCGATATATCGTCCCAGATTTTGCTAGAGGTGAAATCTCACAAAATTGCACATACCAAAACACTGGAAAACACAGCAGGCTACCCTAGGAAAAACTCCAACACCCCAACCCCCTACCTAGCCGCAATTTGCGGCCAGAACTAATAAAACGGCGGCCAAACAGTAAAATTTGGGGTTCGTGCTTGGTGTGAGTGTTCTATGTCCAGTATACATGCTCCAGTTTTACCATATTTTATCTGAAACAAACGGGTCTATAGCAGATCACAGAAAGGTGAAATTTCACTTTAAAACGCTAAATTTTGCACAAAAAGGAAATCTAGGGTATTTTAGTGTAATCAGGAGTTAATCTCAGTTAAGGTGACCCTAATAACACTTAAATAGGCTAGGTTAACCAATAAAATCATCACTTTGGACAAAACCCCACACAAATCACCATATTTAGCACTAAACTCACTATTTAACACAAACCGAAGCTAATTCTACACAAGTTTAGCAAACTAGGAATGAGTTCAGAGATTATACCTCACTCATGACCCTAGGCAAAAGGAGAAGGATAAGAAGGGGAAGAAGAGCTGCTGCAGTTGCTGGGGCTGCTGCTTGCTACAGCTGCTACTGCTGCTGTTTGCTGATGCTGTTGCTGCTACTGCCTTTGCTGCTGCTGCCGCTTGCTTCTGCAGCTGCTGCTTCTCTTGTTGCTGCTTCCTCTGCTACTAGAGCTGCTGGTGAGTGTGTGTGTGAGAGAGTGAGAGAGTTGTGAGAATGAGAAAGAGGAGAGAAATGAGAGCACAAGTCAAAACCCTCCCCTTCTCTCTCTCTCTCTCTCTCTCTCTCTCTCTCTTCATTTAATGAGCATGGCAAGGCCATCATGCCCCATTCTCACACTCTCTCTCTCTCTCTCACCAAGTCAACCAATTTCAAATGATTACCCATTTTAAAAAAAAAACAAACTTAAATAAAAACCCAAATAACTTAATTCAAATATTATTAGCTTAAGGAAAAATGGTTAGTTCACCATGGTTGCTAATCATGGCCTAACCCCATTTTAACCCTAGTTTACATGCACAAGTGTGTGCAAACCTAGAAAAATTCTAATAAAATATTCATTAAATAAGATAAAATATTTGAAACTCAATTTGGTAAACTTTTTATTAAAAACCATATATTAAAATATAATTAACCGCTAAACACATCCTAAGGTGTTACAATCTTCCCCCTTAAAGAAATTCGTCCCCGAATTTAAAAATACAAAGCTACGCATACCTTCAAAGATATGAGGGAACTCCTTCCGCATCTCGCCCTCGGCCTCCCAAGTGATCTCTTCACCATCCGGGCTGCGCCAAAGCACCTTCACTGATGGCAAGACCTTCGATCGAAGTTTATTCACCTGCCGGTCCAATATTACGACTGGCTGCTTGGTGAACGAAAGATCGCGCTCGAACTAAATGGTCTGGTGCTGAATTAAGTGAGAAAGGTCATGAAGGAAATTGCAAGGTATCGACATGAAAATACGGGGTGAATACTCAATAATCTGGGTGAAAGTGCCAAATTAAAGGCAACGAAACTGACTCGCCTTAAGGATCTTAAAAAGACCTACTATCCTAGAATAAGCTTCCCAAAACTCAACATGTCATTATCGGAAAAATCCGTAGGAATACATGATCTGCCACTGCGCACTCGAATCTGCGACCATCTGGGTCGGCATATGACCTCTGTCCGAAATGGCAATTTTCATCCTGACCTAAAACAACCGGATCATCTCCGAAGTCTCTAGACAAGCTGAGGTCCAAAAATCCTACAACGCGGAGTTAGAAAAACAGACTGGTGATTGACACGACCTAACCCCTAAACCTAAAGGTTGCTAATTGGAGTGTCTCCTGATAACAGCTATCGAAGGAGAACCTTAACAATGGCGAGTGACGATCCCCAATTGCCGACAACAATTAACACATACGCAAAAACTTAACAATATACCATTGTAAGTCCACGTTGCCCACCCCGGTGCTTGCGGGGAGGCGGAAAACGGAATAAAAATCGGATTTTTATGAGCTTAGGCAACATGGACTATAGCTAGAAGGATCTTTGCTAAACAAAAACTTGCTAAAGCTAACTAGTAACTAGCTAAGTGCTAGAAAGGTTATACCTTGGGCTTTAAGTCCTCTCTCCTTGCTCCTTGGAATGGTGGAAGGAGGTCACCTTGGTCGTCTTCTCACGTCGAAGAAAGATCCACCTGAAAGCCTCAACCTTTGGCTTCAACTCCAAGCTAGAAGTAACTAGGGTGCAAGAAGTGCTAATACTTGAATCCTAGATGAGAGTAGAGAAGATCAAGAGTGGGTTTTTCTCAAGCTCAAGTGTTTCTCAATACATGAGAGGGGAGAGCTTGAGGGAGAGGAAGAACAAGAGAGAGAAATGAAATGATAGAATGAGAAATAATGTGAACCATTCTCACTAATATGTGTGAATTATTGTAATTAGAAAATTAGCTAGATAATTGTCATGGTTAATCAAGACATGACCATTATCATTTCAATTTGCAAGGATCAAAAAGCATCTTCCAAAAGAAATGATGATGGTCAAAGTGTCAACCATAGTCAACATGTCAAGGAGGTCAAATGGTCAACAACTCAAGGAGGTCAAATGGTCAACAACTATAACCATGCACAATTATAAAACTAATATCAATTAACAATAATACACACATAAGCATTAGGGTTAATAAAATGACAATAGTCATTAACCCTAATCAAAGTCCTCTCCCCGTGTCTCAAGCAACTGTGCATACGCACCCGTATTCATGATCCGAGGAACACGAACACAATGAGAAAAACCAATCCCAAATCATATACTAGGATCCGGCTTAAACCAAAGCCCGCTAGTATAAACTGTCCGGACAGCAAACGTGCACAAGTGCGCGGATGTGAACGAACCCTGTCGCAAAACCATGCGACCTCTACTCATTTTGCCTAAAGGCGAATAGCTCTCTGTGTGGGACTCTAAAGACTCGACACTACGCTGGCAGTGGGTTTAACCACAGACCGCAAGCGGCACTAGCTGTACGCAACGGTCCCCAGGTAGATGTCGATAAGAAGACTGACGAGGTGAACCCCATCTGAACTCCTACTGAGCCTGTATGTGACAATCTCCGTACAGTCCGGTCTGTTCGTCTGATACATCGCATGGCGGGCCTAGGGGGCGGTGAACGTCAGTCCCCTAATAGCGGTACAAGTCGTGTCGGAGTGTAGCCCAGAACACCCTGAGATAACACTGGAAACCTACCAGTATATATCGCTTGCCCTGGCCAGGGACTACTCGTGTAATGGCTCTCCTGGACACAGCGCGATGTCAACCCCCAATACCGGGAGAGACGAATCCTGTCTAACCGTCACTGCCTCCAAGTGCTTCGGGACTGCACCCAAAAACTACCTGTTTGCACGACTCCTTTGAGCCGTGGTAGGGTAGTAATCAAAGTGCAGTGGGAACACACTCGAGGCGTAGTGACAGTGTCAAGTCAGCGGACTAAGCTGTACTCATGTCACCTGGGAACTAATAACTGACGATAGGTATAATACCAACCAACAGTTCCCGACGAGTCTTGTCCAGTGTACTCGTAACCTAACGAGCACCCGTATACTTTCCCAAGTACGACGTACTGACGGCTGTGGGACAGACCGTCTCCCACACTGGGATGAGAAGCGCATACGCTAGTCTACTCCGGAGTATCGTTGCCCTGTCTCGATAGTCCAACGACTAGGGACCTGTATAAGGATGTGCTTATAGATCACCCAGCTCCCACGAGTGTGAGCGCCATCACAACGCTGGTAATCAAGCAAAGATCCTAAGGGCTCTACTAATATGTATATCAGCAATATGCTAAAAGAAACACATGCACATATTAAAGCAGAGACAAACCAAGTAGCATACTACCATTTCGAGCAAGATTGTATATACAACTGTGAATATCCCAACCTTCCATCAAGTAATATACAAACTAGTATGATACAGTAATGGCCTCTAGGGCATATACACTAACAATCTCCCACTTGCACTAAGGCCATGTACTGGCGTATCGAAGACCTATCATCTCGATCAGCCGCTCGAACTGAGTCTGGGGTAGGGCCTTCATGAGTGGATCTGCAGTGTTGTTCTCCGTATTAACTCTCTTCACCTCGATCTCCTGGCGATCTATGATCTCCCTGATCAGGTGATACCGCCTCAAAATGTGCCTGGACTTCTGATGGGACCTGGGTTCCTTCGCTAAAGCTATAGCTCCGTTGTTGTCGCAATACAGCGGTATTGGATCAACAATGGTAGGAACCACCTGAAGCTCCGTGAGGAACTTCTTCATCCAGACAGTTTCCTTTGCGGCATCGCAAGCAGCTATGTACTCCGCTTCCATAGTTGAGTCAGCAACGGTCTCCTGCTTGGAACTTTTCCAGCAAACCGCCCCTCCATTGAGGGTAAAGACATAACCCGACATGGACTTGGAGTCATCCTTGTCACTCTGGAAGCTGGAGTCAGCAAAGGCCTCAAGCTGGAGGTCTTTTCCGCCATACACCAAGAACATCTCCTTAGTCCTTCTCAGGTACTTGAGAATGTTCTTTACCGCTATCCAGTGTTTCTCCCCTGGGTTCGACTGATACCGGCTTACAACGCTCAATGCGTATGCTACATCTGGTCTGGTACACAACATCGCATACATTATAGAGCCTACCGCAGAAGCGTAGGGTATAATAGACATGCGATCCCTCTCCAAATCAGTCTTGGGAGACATCTCTTTGGAGAGGGTGATCCTGTGACAAGCCGGTAGATTACCGCGCTTGGAATCTTCCATATTGAATCTTTTCAGTATGGTGTCGATGTACCTTGACTGTTAGAGTCCCAACATCCTCTTAGATCTATCACGATAGATCTGGATCCCCAGAATGTAGTTGGCATCGCCCATGTCCTTCATGGAGAACCACTGCGACAAGAATCCTTTGACTGACTGTAGCATAGGAATATCATTTCCTATTAGGAGAATGTCATCCACGTACAAGACGAGGAATACCACAGTTCTCCCTACAATCTTACTGTAAATGCATGGTTCATCTGGGTTTTTGATAAAGTCGAATTCTTTGACAGTATCATCAAAGCAGATGTTCCAACTCCGCGATGCCTGCTTAAGTCCATAGATGGACTTTAGCAACTTGCACACTCTACCGCTGCTCCCACTCTGATTGAATCCCTCCGGCTGATCCATATAGACGCACTCTTCCAAATTTCCATTTAGGAAAGCCGTCTTTACGTCCATCTGCCAGATTTCATAATCGTGGAAGGCAGCAATGGCAAGAAGGATCCGAATGGATTTCAGCATAGCCACTGGAGAAAAGGTCTCGTCATAGTCCAAACCAGGTCTTTGACGAAAACCCTTTGCAACAAGTCTAGCTTTATAGGTTTCAACCTGCCCATCTACACCAATCTTCTTTCTGAAGATCCATTTGCAGCCTACGGGTTTTACCCCTTCTGGAGCAAAGTCCAAAGTCCAAACTTTGTTGGTGTACATGGACTCCATCTCGGCCCGCATTGCATCCAGCCATTTTACCGAGTCGCCGCTCTAGATGGCTTGTTGGAAGTTAGTAGGCTCACCATAATCCATGGTGCAATCCTCTCTATCCCCGTCTATGAGAAAACCGTAGTATCTCTCGGGCGGATGAGACTGCCTACTACTCCTGCGGAGTGGCGCTGGGATGTCCGGTTCTCTTGAAACCTCTGGTTCTTCCAAGCTTTCAGTAATAGCTTGTGGTTCTGGAATTTCTTCCAGTTCTATTGCGCTCCCACTTATCTGATTTTCTAAAAATTCAGTTTCCAAGAAGTGGGTATGCTGAGAAACAAAAACCTTTTGTTCCTCTGCGGAATAGAAAAGATACCCCCTGGAGTTCTTTGGGTATCCCACAAACTTACACAGTACTGAGCGTTCCTCGAGCTTGTCCGCATGCTGCTTTTTTACAAAAGCTGGACATCCCCATGTCTTAAGGTACTTGAGACAGGGTTTCTTCCCACTCCACATCTGATATGGGGTGGTAGGCACAGTCTTGGTTGGAGCCTTGTTCAAGAGATATGCTGCTGTTTCTAGCGCATAACCCCAGAAGGATCGCGGTAACTCAGCCTTACTCATCATGGAACGAACCATATCCAATAGGGTTCGATTCCGCCTTTCCGATACACCATTGTGTTGTGGTGTGTATGGAGGAGTAAGCTGAGAGAGAATTCCATTCTCTTTTAAGTAGCCCAGAAACTCGGCACTTAAGTATTCACCACCTCGATCAGATCTTAGTGTTTTGATACTTTTGCCTGTTTGTTTTTCAACTTCATTCTTGTATTCTTGAAATTTCTCAAAGGCCTCGGATTTGTGCTTCATCAAGAAGACATGCCCATACCTAGAGAAATCATCTGTGAAAGTAATGAAGTATGAATAACCACTTCGCGCATGTGTAGACATTGGAACACACACATCACTGTGGATGAGTCCCAAGAGCTTGCTTGCTCTTTCTCCGTGTCCAGTGAACGGAGTCTTTGTCATCTTTCCCTTGAGACAAGATTCACAAGTGGCATAAGACTGATACTCAAACGGATTTAAGTATCCCTCTTTATGTAACTTTGTTAACCGTGTCTCATTAATGTGACCAAGTCTACAATGCCATAAGAAAGCCTGATTTGTTTCCGGAGACTTTCTTTTAAGTGTGTTCTGGACACTGAAGATCTGAGCTTGATTCAATACGTATATACCGTTCTGTAATGTACCTGACCCAATCAGAACTTGATTTAGGTGGATGTTAACTACATCGCTTATAAAAGTAAAATCATATCCTTCCTTAGAAATTAAGGATACATATATGATATTGCAAGTCGCACCTGGTACATAAAAACAGTTACGCAGAATCAATATCTGCCCAGTTGTCAGTCCTAGATGATATTCCCCTACGGATTCAGCATACATGCTCATTCCGTTAGCAACCCTGAGAGTCATATCACCTTTCCTGATAACCCTACGGTTTCTCAAAGCCTGTAACGAGTTACAGATATGAGATCCTGATCCGGTATCCAATACCCAGGAAGTAGGGTTAACTGACATACAGTTCTCTATAACAAACACACCCGAAGCCGAAGCCACAACATGCTTCGAATTCTGGCTACTGGCTTTGCAAGCCCTACAATCCTTCTGTCCATGTTCATTCCCGTAACAATAGGAACATCCCTCTTTTACTGCATCCATTCCTGAAACTTCTGCCTTTCTCTTTCTTTCTACTTCCCTGGTTTCCTTCAGGGTAGTAGGTAGAGACTGTTGAAATAAGTCAGCATCTGACCCGTTCTTCAACGTGGTCTTCAGGTCCGAGAGCTCAAAAGAGCTGGTCTCTGTAAGGACGTTGCCCCTTACAGATGACCCGATAGCCAACCTCACTGGAAGCAATTCGTTCGAGGTCTCATATCTTGCGATACGAGATTGCTCTCCATATAAAACTTTGTTATGGAGGAAGATAGAAGCTGAGTCCATCTTCTCGTGCTGCCTCTGGTATATACCATCAACTGAGGCTAACACGAGGCACTCGGCTTTCGCACAGTCTTCTTTCGATGTCCTACGGATATCAATATCCGTGACAGGGGAAACTGGACTTGAGACGGCATGGGTGGGATCAGTCAAGAGGTGTCCCAGCTTGTCCTGGGCAATGGACATCTGGACAGACCTTTGCCAGTCATAACAGTCAGATTCAGTCATCTTATTATCTAGATGTAACCTAGGTGCGGTCATTGGGTCGCTGCAGTTAAGAGAGAGAGAAGAAAGCACTTAGCATGATGCTCTTGCAAGTTTAGATTGGTTTTTAATTTATCTAAACAGGATGGCTCCCACTGTCTCTCGAATCCATTCTCAAACCGTAAAGAAAGGATTAGTCAGGATCAATCCCACCGTACAATACTTGCTTAACCGTTCAGCCAGGCCAGTGTCAGTACTTCGAGGGAGGTTTTCCAACGCTTTCGCGAAGTTCCTTAATTAAGTAACCTCTTTTCCCTGTGGGCGTAGCCCCGCTAACACCTTTCTAGACACCTACTAAGTTTATAGCATTGATCGTTAAGTGAGATTTTTCCCGAGGAGTAGCATATACTCACAGTAGGATCGGGATCCAAATATCATTGCGTGATAAAACCGAAGGAATCCTACCAGAATCATCACACTCCAAATGGTATGCAGCGCTAGCAAGTTTCAGTACTTATGAAACTCCCGATGTGGATTTTTGCCCCATGCTCTTATGACCTTGACGAAGGTCAACAAATCATAAGTCACATGTCAAGTTCTACCCGTCATTATCCAGGTTAATTTGAACCCACCCGTACATACCCTTGACGAAGGTCAACAAGGTAGTACGACTGTCCCAAACCAACGCATCTATCTATGCAACATATGAACACCCAACAGCTACCAATCACTATGCCTTGACGAAGGTCAACAAACCTGGCTTGAATACTATTGAATATCCATACGAAATGAGGGAGGGCTACGAATGGTTTTGGCAAAACCGTGAACGTAGAGAACTTGATATAATCGATGGAACGAAATAGCTTTTAAAAGGAGTGGTTCAAGCTCCGCGTTTAAAAGTTTAGTTTTGAAAAGAACCGAGTGGTTTTCAAAGTGTTCCAATCGACTTTTACTTGGTTTATTTTCTTGCATTAGTTCTTTTAATGCGTCCCATCATTTAATCCTACCATTGCAGAAAACAACCAAAATATGACGTACGCTTATGCCATTCACATTCTCCACGGGGCCCCGTCATCACCCGTTAGGTTACTTAACTAACGACAGAGCGGGGGCTGGGCTAGCGCGGCTGTAAAACATAAGCAACGCCTAAATAGTTATCATATATAAATATATAGCAATGATAGACATTACAGATCACAGATGAATACATTGGATATACTAGGAATCCGCAATCCGTTCGAGCCTGCAACGAAAAGAGGATTACACCGTCGCGGTGAATAGCCAATACCCCACCCAAGACCCCTACGGGTGCGGCAAACTACCCGCCAAGTACCCGAAGCGAAGCAACCTCCCTCACCACCGTGAGTAGGCCACTCGGCACTTCGAGATACCCGGTAGTTTGTGCACCCCTCCATGGGTCTATCCTAGGAGCAAAAACAGTAAAAAGAATTATACAATGACGGCTACAACCCCGACCCGGTTGTGCGGCCAAATAAATAATAATATTACATCAATTTACATGTTACAAATGAATGAAAGAAAAGCAACACTCATCTCACATCCACCCCGGCTATTCACCCGCGACAATCCAACCCATTCATATACACAAACCAGTATCAATCACAGATCACAGATATGTATAACCCCGACTAATCGACATATAGCGATTAGCCGACGTTCAATACATGCAAACATCACAGATATAACCTTTGTAGTCAAAGTGTATTGAAGTTCCGAAAAAAAAACCGGATTTATAGGCCCCCAAAAATAAATTTCTACTCTGGAAAATCTGGGCACATATAAGATATCTTAAAAATCCTAAAACCAAGCCAGAGATACACTGCACCAAACTCGACCCAGTGAAGAGCCAACTTGGCCGCGGTTGCGCGGCAATAGCTTGCTATTGCCGCGGAACCGCAGCTCCTTGGTCGAGTCACTGGACCGGGTTTGGTGATTATCTTCAAAAAACCATGAGACGATTTTAGCAATATAACAAATTTTGTTTTGACCAGAAAAAAATTTAACAGAAACTTAGGGTTTCGCAAACTTGGTTTTTCGATTTTTACGTTTCGAACTTCGATACACTTCACTACTTAGCTAGTTTATGTTTAGTTAGGCTCTGATACCGCTGTAAGTCCACGTTGCACACCCCGGTGCTTGCGGGGAGGCGGAAAACGGAATAAAAATCGGATTTTTATGAGCTTAGGCAACATGGACTATAACTAGAAGGATCTTTGCTAAACAAAAACTTGCTAAAGCTAACTAGTAACTAGCTAAGTGCTAGAAAGGTTATACCTTGGGCTTTAAGTCCTTCTCTCCTTGCTCCTTGGAATGGTGGAAGGAGGTCACCTTGGTCGTCTTCTCACGTCGAAGAAAGATCCACCCGAAAGCCTCAACCTTTGGCTTCAACTCCAAGCTAGAAGTAACTAGGGTGCAAGAAGTGCTAATACTTGAACCCTAGATGAGAGTAGAGAAGATCAAGAGTGGGTTTTTCTCAAGCTCAAGTGTTTCTCAACACATGAGAGGGGAGAGCTTGAGGGAGAGGAAGAACAAGAGAGAGAAATGAAATGATAGAATGAGAAATAATGTGAACCATTCTCACTAATATGTGTGAATTATTGTAATTAGAAAATTAGCTAGATAATTGTCATGGTTAATCAAGACATGACCATTATCATTTCAATTTGCAAGGATCAAAAATCTTCTTCCAAAAGAAATGATGATGGTCAAAGTGTCAACCATAGTCAACAAGTCAAGGAGGTCAAATGGTCAACAACTCAAGGAGGTCAAATGGTCAACAACCATAACCATGCACAATTATAAAACTAATATCAATTAACAATAATACACACATAAGCATTAGGGTTAATAAAATGACAATAGTCATTAACCCTAATCAAAGTCCTCTCCCTCTGTCTCAAGCAACTGTGCATACGCACCCGTATTCGTGATCCGAGGAACACGAACACAATGAGAAAAACCAATCCCAAATCATATACTAGGATCCGGCTTAAACCAAAGCCCGCTAGTATAAACTGTCCGGACAGCAAACGTGCACAAGTGCGCGGATGTGAACGAACCCTGTCGCAAAACCATGCGACCTCTACTCATTTTGCCTAAAGGCGAATAGCTCTCTGTGTGGGACTCTAAAGACTCGACACTACGCTGGCAGTGGGTTTAACCACAGACCGCAAGCAGCACTAGCTGTACGTAACGGTCCCCAGGTAGATGTCGATAAGAAGACTGACGAGGTGAACCCCATCTGAACTCCTACTGAGCCTGTATGTGACAATCTCCGTACAGTCCGGTCTGTTCGTCTGATACATCGCATGGCGGGCCTAGGGGGGCGGTGAACGTCAGTCCCCTAATAGCAGTACAAGTCGTGTCGGAGTGTAGCCCAGAACACCCTGAGATAACACTGGAAACCTACCAGTATATCTCGCTTGCCCTGGCCAGGGACTACTCGTGTAATGGCTCTCCTGGACACAACGCGATGTCAACCCCCAATACCGGGAGAGACGAATCCTGTCTAACCGTCACTGCCTCCAAGTGCTTCGGGACTGCACCCAAAAACTACCTGTTTGCACGACTCCTTTGAGCCGTGGTAGGGTAGTAATCAAAGTGCAGTGGGAACACACTCGAGGCGTAGTGACAGTGTCAAGTCAGTGGACTAAGCTGTACTCATGTCACCTGGGAACTGATAACTGACGATAGGTATAATACCAACCAACAGTTCCCAACGAGTCCTGTCTAGTGTACTCGTAACCTAACGAGCACCCGTATACTATCCCAAGTACGACGTACTGACCGCTGTGGGACAGACCGTCTCCTACACTGGGATGAGAAGCGCATACGCTAGTCTACTCCAGAGTATCGATGCCCTGTCTCGATAGTCCAACGACTAGGGACCTGTATAAGGATGTGCTTATAGATCACCCAGCTCCCACGAGTGTGAGTGCCATCACAATGCTGGTAATCAAGCAAAGATCCTAAGGGCTCTACTAATATGTATATCACCAATATGCTAAAAGAAACACATGCACATATTAAAGCAGAGATAAACCAAGTAGCATACTACCATTTCGAGCAAGATTGTATATACAACTGTGAATATCCCAAGCTTCTATCAAGTAATATACAAACTAGTATGATACAGTAATGGCCTCTAGGGCATATAAACTAACAAGAACAACTGAGCAAACTGAGTATAACCGGACGACAAGCATCTGAATGGAGTCACACCCTGACTAAACCTGGGTAGACACCATAACGAAATTTGTGGAGACCTGCTCCCATTCCCTCTTCGGAACGGTTAAAGGTTGCAACTCTCCAGCCGGTCTAAGTTGCTCAACCCAAGCACACAACTAAACAGACACCTTGAAACGAATCCCGAGACTTCTCTTTTTTCCATCCCTGCCCACCCGTAACTATCTCACAAGTCACGTTAAATGTTGGCGGGACTTGAATGAGTACAGAGAGTTGACCGATGTGCCTGCTCTAGGATTTCACGTCTCTACCCAATAATATTAGGTACACAAACGCGTCCCTAAACTTAGCACACCCTTATCACAAATCAAGGACTCCGAATCATTACCCAGCCGAACATGCTCATGTATTTCTGACGAACGAGCGTCGGCGGGCAGTGTCTCGCGAAAGTGATTAAAGAAAAGTGGTCGGGCGCGGACATGAGCAAGCTGTCCCCTCCGTAGAGACGAATTTAAGCTGTACTCAACGATCGCACAAGAACTGTAAATCTGCAGAGGACTATCACAACAATCAAAATCCGCTGCAGGAAGATGTACATTAAACTCTGGTGGTCCGTGAAAATCTGACACGACTCTCGAACAAGTAGTGTCTCTAAATCTCCAACGCAAAACCAACGCGGCCATCTCCAGATCATGAGTGGGATATCCTTCTCGTACTTCCTCCAAATGTAGGGAAGCAAAAGCGATAACTCCATTGTGTCACCTCGGTACACATTCGAGCCCTACTCACGAAATATCACAGTTAAACCACAAGGTCGCCCGAACCAAAAAGCAAAGAAAGAACTGATGCAGTTGTTAACCGAAACTTCAACTGCCGAAATTCCGTACACAAGCCTCAGTCCAAAGAAGAGAAACCTCCATTCCGGTCAATTTAGTCAACGGTGCAGCACTACACTAGCAATCCTGCCCGAAACGGCGGTAAAGACCTGCTAAGCCAAAATCTGCGGACCTCCGTCCTGCTCACAAGTCTGGGCCTAAGCTGTACGGCCACGTTCATCCTTGGAACCATACAAAACCGTCTCCGTAACTACAAGACCTAGGAGTCAACACAAACAGCCTGAAGGAACACTCCGAGAATCTAGCAACCCGCTGGGGCTCTCACAGTATCTGCAAAACAGATCCTCAAGTGCCACTCTTATCCCTCAAGACACATTAAATAGGCCAGAATGTCGTAGATAACACAACAATAACTGGTCGAGGGACGGACTGAAGAAATCCGGTTTATCGCATCTACGAATGTTGCTAGGGCATTGGTGAATCCAATGACACACCAATACACACAAAGACCGTAGCACGCACAAGGAAGTTTTCGGAATGTCATCACTCCGAACCCGCAACAATGATGACCTGATCCCAAACAAACTTAGAAAAAAAGTCTCGCACTCTGACGCTGATCGAAGAAATCATCAATGCGAGGTAAAGGATACCTATCCGCACCGTAAGCCGGTTCAATTGACGATCCATCAATACACAGCCCCATCCTTTTGTCTTTCTCCTTGACGAACAGAAATTGGAGCTTCCTAATGCGAAACACTTAGACGCACGAAACTCCCGCAACAAACAACTCTGCAGCAGATCCTTAAGCTCCTTAAGCTTCGCCGGCTCGTCTGGAACAACGTCGGAAAACTCTCGCACAAAAGAAAACCGGCCCAACAAACCAACTGTGGCTACGGTATCACGAATGGATGCCAAGAATCCACGACATCTCCTTAAAAGCCGACTAGCGAGAAAGGCTGAATTCAAGCTGTGAGAGGCGGCACAACTATCCACCTGCACAACAAGAACTGACTCGTCGGGGAAAACAAAACCTAATTGTTTCCTCACGGTAATCCACAATGCCTAGCATGTAGCTAACCAGTCCGTGCCTAGGAGAACACCAAGTCCAATATCTCTTGAAGGATCAAAACGACAGACGAATCTCCTATCCGATTGGCACACGACCGAATTACGTGTCGCGTAATAAAAGAATCGCTGACAGAATTTAACACAAAAAACGGCTGATCTACCTAGCACGACTCTCGTCCTAAACTCGGCACGAAGTGTGTGGAAACGTACGAGTGCGTGGATCCGGATCAAACAATACGTGTGCAACAAAAGGACATACTGAAAGAGTACCTGAAACCACAGCATTGGACGCCTGCGCATCCTGATGAGTCGAAGCGAAAAGTTGTGCCTGCCCTTCACCTGCTACTGACCGAACTCCTCCTCTACTAGACCGACCCCTTTGAGCGAACCTTCCGCGTCCACGACGTCTCAGAATACGAACCTGACGTGGTGCTAAGGAACAATGCCTGACGAAGTGTTGAAGGCTTCCGCATCGAAAACATCCACGCGCTGACTGATGACCTTCCTGGGGATGAGAGCCAAACGACTGTCCTCGTCCTAAGCCTCTACTCTGGGCTGGTACACCAGTACGATTCCTCAACTGTTCCGAAACTCTCACGGTCTCTGGAAGACGTGTCTCGTAAACTGGGGCTGCCTCTACTGGTGCTATGTAGGTGACGGAATACTGCATGATGACCGCAAGGAACAATTGGGTAACAGGGGTGACAACTTCCTGTCACTGCACTCGAACGGCCTCCACCAATGAGCTCATCGTCTGGCGCAAGTCCTGCATCTCTGCCACTAGTCTAGCGATCTGATCTGTCGTAGGAGGAACAATCTGCTCTGGTACAACAGGGGTACTACCCGGATCAGTCCTCGTCTCAGATGAATCAACTCGAATCTCGACTCTCACGGCTGCTCTCTGCGCCCTCGTAGTCCTTGGCGGCATAATGGCTGAAAAGAAAGTAGGTACACCAGTACGATTCCTCAACTGTTCCGAAACTCTCACGGTCTCTGGAAGACGTGTCTCGTAAACTGGGGCTGCCTCTACTGGTGCTATGTAGGTGACGGAATACTGCATGATGACCGCAAGGAACAATTGGGTAACAGGGGTGACAACTTCCTGTCACTGCACTCGAACGGCCTCCACCAATGAGCTCATCGTCTGGCGCAAGTCCTGCATCTCTGCCACTAGTCTAGCGATCTGATCTGTCGTAGGAGGAACAATCTGCTCTGGTACAACAGGGGTACTACCCGGATCAGTCCTCGTCTCAGATGAATCAACTCGAATCTCGACTCTCACGGCTGCTCTCTGCGCCCTCGTAGTCCTTGGCGGCATAATGGCTGAAAAGAAAGTAGGATTCGACGAGGATACGGAAATCGAATCATAAGGATGTATACAATCATGAAGGAATTTCAATCAATAAGTCCTAAGGTCGCTTAGGCGGAGTACCGTGTTATGAGTATGCCGCGGAACATACGCACGCTACACTCTGCTGCAGCTACCTACTCCATCATACCAGGGTCATCCTACACTCCGAAGGTAAAACCTACGCTCTGATACCAACTTTGTCATGACCCAAAGTTTGGCCCGTGACCAGCACTTAACCACGCAACGTCTACAGGCGTAACGCGACTAAGTAAGCCGAAACCCAGAAATCAAACCTGTTAAAGTATAGTGTCTAAACATTTAATAGGAACATTTGCTAAAAAGTTAAGAAAACCTCAAGTAGACAATCACCACGGTAATAATATACGACGCCGTAGCGAAGAAAAGAGCAATAAGTGGAAAAACATCACACAAGATAAGAACCGCATAAGTAAAGTCGGCTCATAGCGAGCTCGACACCAGAGTACAAAATAATGTACATCGTCCTCACAACTGGTCTCTAAGTTAATACATAAGTGGTAGATGGAGAGTACTAGATACAACAATGTACATAACTGAAAGATAAACAGATACCGCACAAAACCCACATATCAGCAAAAATCTAGTACGCCAACTGTAGGGGTATCTTTGTCAAAAGATGCAAGAAAGCAGCCTGCCGCGACTACTCCGAAGGGCAACCTGCAAACACTGTGGCACAACGGGGGTGAGTTGCCAACTCGTGAGTAGTAGATAACTTATAAAGGTAATCGCGAGTATGCACGTGCTGCGATACTCTAACCTATGCCAACAGATAACACCTATATGATGAACTATATGAGTAGTAATCATGCATCAAGTACGATCTAACAACATCTCTAAACGATAAGCAGGGTATGCAATAATCATGCATAGCATGTGAAATCTAATGACATCTATATAGAATGAGCAGGGTATGCAATAATCGTGCATAGAATGTGTACTCTATCAGGTACAACAGATACAGGATGAGATATAAAATACTGAATGCTGAGCATGGGAATAATAATGTCTACACGGAATATCAACGTGGAAAATAATCGGTGTCCATCCATATGCCCAAATCCTGTAAGTCTCATAGAATCATGGGTGCCTAGCATCGGCACACTAAAATATCATGAATCATCGTGTCTAGCATCGACACGCAAATCCTCAAATATCGGGCTCCGTCTGCGAAATCGGCCCTCGGCCCCGGCAGTACGGATCGTCTCGTATCCATCTCTCATCACTTGTCAGTATCCTCCGGATAACCGCCAGGTCCAACCAATCATTGGTAGGTAGTAGTCCCTCCGCCGGGCTCACCGTCTAACAATACGAGTCTTCTTGCCCCGGGTTACCGTACCGGGTCCATCATGTACCCACAATCGGTGCCTACCGCTCCTTAAATCGGGTATACTCACACAAGCTCTGTGGAACCGAGAGAACTCATGGTGGACGCACTGAAATATCATATCAAGGGTAACCGGGTTTTTAAAACAATTACATATTCTCTTTTGAAATATCCACGGTTCCCAAATCCAGAAATATCATGGAAACAACATATCTCAATGCGTAAATCCATGCAAATATGAAGATATCACTATATGTGTGCACTGGTATTAATATACAGTGTGCATGTGCGCACGTATGAAGATATCAATATATGCGTGCACTGGTATGAATATACAGTGTGCATGTGCGCAGGTATGAAGATATCAATATATGCGTGCACTGGTATGAATATACAGTGTGCATGTGCGCAGGTATGAAGATATCAATATATGCGTGCACTGGTATGAATATACAGTGTGCATGTGCTCAGGTATGAAGATATCAATATATGCGTGCACTGGTATGAATATACAGTGTGCATGTGCTCAGGTATGAAGATATCAATATATGCGTGCACTGGTATGAATATACAGTGTGCATGTGCGCAGGTATGAAGATATCAATATATGCGTGCACTGGTGTGAATATACAGTGTGCATGTGCGCAGGTATGAAGATATCAATATATGCGTGCACTGGTTTGAATATACAGTGTGCATGTGCGCAGGTATGAAGATATCAATATATGCGTGCACTGGTATGAATATACAGTGTGCATGTCCGCAGGTATGAAGATATCAATATATGTGTGCACTGGTATGAATATACAGTGTGCATATGCGCGGGTATGAAGATATCAATATATGTGAAGTCATGACAATCATCAATGATGCAGCAATCAAACGATATGTATAATGCGTAGCAATCCTATAGTGCGAGTGTCATGGCAATCACTAACGGTGTGGGTGTAACATACAAATCGTGCTCGTGCAGCTTTAACCGTTAGTGACAGTGCAGTGTTCTATACAACCGTTTCTATATGCAACAAGAAGGTATGCTACTTGTCCATATGAAATTCTACGACTAAATATCCTGACACGCCCTGACGCTTAACGCCATACGGGCAATTTCCCCGTAGATGTTAAATCTACTCACCTGGTCGTGTGCTACTCGTAGCCGACCACCTGCTTCCCTTTCTTGGCGGCGTCCCACGTACCCGCCTGCGAACCTGGAATAACACAAGTGATCCATATATATAAGCAAAATTCTACAGAACGCGATATCGAAACAAAACGAGAAACTCGCGTCGCGAATTAACGCACGTGTGTACGATACGCTGAAACGTGTGTATACGCGTCTAAAACTAACCCGACACGCCGCGACACGCTGGATCACAGAACCCACTCACGTATCGCGCGAATTAAACGTACTAGAAATGTGATATATCGTCCCAGATTTTTCTACAGGTGAAATCTCACAAAATTGCACATACCAAAACACTGGAAAACATAGCAGACTACCCTAGGAAAAACCCCAACACCCCAGCCCCCTACCTGGCCGCAATTTGCGGCCAGAACTAATAAAACAGCGTCCAAACAGTAAAATTTGGGGTTCGTGGTTGGTGTGTGTTCTAGGTCCAGTATACATGCTCCAGTTTTACCAGATTTTATCTGAAACAAACGGGTCTATAGCAGATCACAGAAAGGTGAAATTTCATTTTAAAACTCTAAATTATGCACAAAAAGGAAATCTAGGGTATTTTAGTGAAATCAGGAGTTAATCTCAGTTAAGGTGACCCTAATAACACTTAAATAGGCTAGGTTAACCAATAAAATCATCACTTTGGACAAAACCCTACACAAATCACCATATTTAGCACTAAACTCACTATTTAACACAAACCGAAGCTAATTCTACTCAAGTTTAGCAAACTAGGAATGAGTTCAGAGATTATACCTCACTCACGACCCTAGGCACAAGGAGAAGGAGAAGAAGGGGAAGAAGAGCTGCTGCAGTTGCTGGGGCTGCTGCTTGCTACAGCTGCTGCTGTTGCTGTCTGCTGACGCTGTTACTGCTACTGCCTTTGCTGCTGCTTGCTTCTGCAGCTGTTGCTTCTCTTGTTGCTGCTTCCTCTGCTGCTGGAGCCGCTGGTGAGTGTGTGTGTGTGTGAGTGAGAGAGTTGTGAGAATGAGAAAGAGGAGATAAATGAGAGCACAAGTCAAAGCCCTCCCCTTATCTCTCTCTCTCTTCATTTAATGAGCATGGCAAGGCCATCATGCCCCATTCTCACTCTCTCTCTCTCTCACCAAGTCAACCAATTTCAAATAATTACCCATTTTAAAAAAAACAAACTTAAATAAAAACCCAAATAACTTAATTCAAATATTATTAGCTTAAGGAAAAATGGTTAGTTCACCATGGTCGCTAATCATGGCCTAACCCCATTTTAACCCTAGTTTACATGCACAAGTATGTGCAAGCCTAGAAAAATTCTAATAAAATACTCATTAAATATGATAAAATATTTGAAACTCAATTTGGTAAACTTTTTATTAAAAACCATATATTAAAATATAATTAACCACTAAACACATCCTAAGGTGTTACAACAAAATACGGACCTCCTAGATATCCTGTATTAAATGTGCTTCTGCTGTTTATATTATGTGATGTGATCATTTAATATATATCTGAGACAAATGCAATATTATATATATGATATATAATAGACGTTGCTTATGTTTTGCACTCGCGCTACCCCCGTCCCGGTATGCCGTTAGTTAAGTAACCTAACGGTGCATAACGGGACAAAGTGACGAATGCGAGTGACATAAGCGTACGTTATATTTTCGTTTCTTTCTGTGATGGCTTTAGGACTTAAATGATGGGACTACATTAATGAGATTAATATAAAGATAAATAAACCTAAAAAGATATTGTAGAATCGGATTTGAAACACACTCGGCCTTTTATGAAAAAGCAAGTTTCAAAATGCGGAGCTTAAGCCACTCCTTTTAAACCCATTGGATTCTACAACGATATCAAGTTCAAAGCGTTAAAAGTTTTCTTAAAAACTATCCGCAGCCCTCCGTCATTTTAGAAAATAGAGTACTTAGTATTCGTGCTGCGTATTTTGACTTTAGTTAAGGCGCAGTGTACGGTAGCTAAGTGATGTCTTCCTACACTGCATATGATGCAGATTAGTTAGGACATTCATATGATTATGTTGACTTTAGTTAAGGGTCATGTGGGTGGGTCCAGTTAATCATGAAATGACGGGAAGAACTTGACTAGTACTTATGATATGTTGACTATAGTTAAGGTCATGAGTACTAGGGGTAAAAATTATATCGGGAATTTCAAGAGTTGAAATTTGCAATGAGATTGCATACCTTCTATATGATAGTAGGATCCCGATCCCATTGTGAGCAAAAGTTGCTCCCGGGAGAGTTTTACACTTTACAATTAGCTAACCCATTAGGTGTCTAGAAAGGTGTCAAACGGGGCTACGCCTCTGGGAAGACAAGGTTTATTTTAATTAGGTCCGTGCGAAAGCACGGCGAACCTCCCTCAAGTACCGGCACCGGCCTGGCTGAACGGTTAGCGAAGTTTTAGAATGTAATTAATACCGGATAGTTTTCTTTTTAAAAGCTTTTAAAGAAAAATTGATAAAAACAGTGGGAGACATCGATTAGACAAGATAATAACCAATCTGATCTTTGCAAGAGGTTTCGCTGAGCGTATTCTTTTCTCTCTCTTAATGGCAGATACCAATGATAGGACTCAAGCTTCTACTAGACAAAAATAAACTGAATGGGACCAATTGTAAAGACTGGCTGAGGAATCTCAACATTGCCTTGACTTATGATAAGGTATCATATGTCCTCACGGCTTCAACCCCGCCCATCCTAGGTCCTAAACCTTCAGTTGCGGATAAGGAAATCCGCAAGACATGGGACGCTGACTGTGCCATGGCTAAATGCCTCGCGCTTGCATCGATGGATAACACACATCAGAAGCAGCACGAGAATATGAACGTACAAGCCATATTCCTCCATACAAAAGAGTTGTATGGAGAGCAATCTCGCTTATTACGATACGAAGCATCCAGAAAGCTGTTTCAGATGCGAATGGCCCCTGGCACAGCAGTAGGAGACCATGTTCTGAAGATGATAGCTCTCATAGAAGAGCTTGAGGACCTTGGGTGGAAAATGGATAATGAGCAATATACGAATATTATTCTGCAGTCTCTCCCCTCCACCTTTGCTCAATTTATAGTTAACTTCAACATGCACCACATGGAGAAGGGACTTCCTGAACTCCTTAATATGTTAAGGAGTGCAGAGAGCACGCTGAAGTCAGTGAAGACTCCCGTTTTGTATGTTGGGCCATCTTCCTCCTCTCGCCTAAAGACTAAGGCCAAGGGAAAGATGAGGAAGAACCCACCAAACCTAAGGGTGGAGTTAAAAAGGTTAAGGGGAAAGACAATTCCAAGGTTCGGGAATCGGGGAAAGGAGAATGTTTCCACTGCAAAAAGATGGGAAACTGGAAGCGGAATTGTACTGAGTACCTTGAACTCAAGAAGAAGCATGGTGATGCTTCAGCTTCAGGTGTGTTCGTAATTGAAAACTGTTTTTCTATTAACTCTGCTTCCTGGGTATTAGATACCGGTTCGGGTTCTCATATTTGCAATTCTGTGCAGGCGTTGAGAAATAGCAGAGTTTTGAAGATAGGTGATCATACTCTCCAAGTTGGAAATGGTTCTAATGTAAATGCAGTTTCAGTAGGAGAGTATCACCTAGGGTTGCCGTCGGGTTGTATATTGGTTTTGAACCCATGTTATTTTGTGCCAAGTATGCTTTGTAATATTATATTCGTTTCTTTGTTAGACAATGAAGGATATCATTTTGCTGTGCAACACAATGTTATGAACATTAGAATTAATCAAGAGTTGATTGGTTGTGGTACACTTAATAACGGGATATACGTCCTCAATCAACACACAGTTTTCAACACACAAGTAAAAGAAAATTTTCAGATATAAATGAAGCTTTTCTTTGGCATTATAGACTTGGTCATATTAATGAAACAAGACTAAACAAGCTTCATAAAGATGGATATTTAAATTCTTTTGAGTATAAATCTTATGCTACTTTCCAGTCTTGCATCAAAGGTAAAATGTCCAAAACCCCGTTTACTGGACACGGAGAAAGAGCTACTGAGCTCCTAGGCCTCATACATAGTGATGTATGTGGGCCAATGTTTACACATGCAAGAGGCGATTTTTCTTACTTCATAACTTTTACTGATGATTTCTCAAGATTCGATCATGTGTTTTTGATAAAGCATAAGTCTGAAGCTTTTGAGAAATTCAAGGAATACAAACTTGAAGTAGAAAACCAAACAGGAATGAGAATCAAGATACTTCGATCAGATCGATGTGGAGAGTACTTAAGTACCGAGTTCTTGGACTTCCTAAAAGAGAATGGGATTCTCTCTCAGATCACTCCCCCTTACACACCACAACACAACGGTGTGTCAGAGCGGAAGAATCTTACTCTATTATATATGGTACGATCCTTGATGAGTGATTTTGAGTCGCCCCTCTCGTTTTGAGGGCATGCATTGGAAACTGCAGCTTTTCTGTTAAACAAAGTTCCAACCAAGACCGTGTCTACCACTCTATATGAGATATGGTATGGGAAGAGACCATCTCTTAAAAGAGTTAAGATTTGGGGTTGTCCGGCTTTTGTCAAAAAGCAGAATCCAGACAAACTCGAGACACGATCGGTCAAATGTATATTTGTGGGATATCCAAAAAATTCGTTTGGGTATCTTTTCTACCACAAGAAGGAACAAAAGGTGTTTGTTTCTCAGTATGCCACATTTTTAGAAAATGAGATTTTTCCAAATGATACTGATGGCAATGTGGTAGATCTAGAGGAGGTTCTAGAAACACAAGTTACAAATGGCGACTTGGTTGAACCTGATGTTGTAACAGAATCGAATGAACCTCATCCACTCCGTAGATCTGGTAGGACTTCTCGCCTACCGGAGAGATACTACGGTTTTCTTATTGATGTTGATAGAGAAGATTGCATCATGGATGATGATGATCCTGCCAGTTTTCATCAAGTTATCACGAGTGGTGACTATGTGAAATGGCTGGATGCCATGAGATCCGAAATGGAGTCCATGTACACCAACAAAGTATGGAATTTGGGGGATGTACCCTCCGAGATAAAACCTGTAGGCTGCAAATGGATCTTTAAAAGAAAGATCGGTGTAGATGGACAAGTGGAGACCTATAAGGCAAGGTTGGTAGCGAAAGGTTTTCGTCAAAGACCAGGTTTGGACTATGACATGCTTAAATCCATTCGGATCCTACTTGCTATTGCTGCTCACTACGACTATGAAGTCTAGCAGATGGACGTTAAAACTGCATTTCTAAATGGTGATTTAGATGAATGCGTTTATATGGATCAGCCAGAGGGCTTCATTGACAGTGGGAGCAGCGGAAAAGCATGTAAGTTGCTTAAATCCATTTATGGATTAAAGCAGGCATCGCGGAGTTAGAACATCTGTTTTGATGATGTTATCAAAGAGTTTGATTTCATTAAAAATCCAGATGAACCTTGTGTTTATAAGAAGACTGTAGGGAAATTTGTCACATTCCTCGTATTGTACGTGGATGACATACTTCTTATAGGAAATGATATTCCTATGCTACAGTCGGTCAAATCATTCTAATCACAAAGGTTCTCCATGAAGGATCTGGGTGATGCCACGTACATATTGGGCATACGGATCTAAAGGGATAGATCCAAACGGTTATTGGGATTGTCCTAAACCAAGTACATCAACACCATCCTAAAGAGGTTTAGTATGGAAGACTCCAAGCGGGGTGCCTTACCCGCTTGTCACGGAGTCACTCTCTCCAAGGACGATTGCCCAAAGTCTGATAAAGAGAGAGCTCGCATGAGCATTATTCCCTATGCTTCGGCAGTAGGATCGATAATGTATGCGAGTTGTGTACACGCCCAGATGTAGCTTATGCACTTAGTGTAGTAAGCAGGTATCAGTCAAACCCAGGGAAGAATCACTGGACTGCTGTGAAGAACATTCTTAAGTACTTGCGAAGGACTAAAGAATTTTTCTTGGTGTATGGTAACAGGGATCTCTAAATGGAGGCCTTTACCGATTCAAGCTTCCAGAGTGACAAGGATGACATCAAGTCTATCTCAGGGTTTGCATTTACCCTCAATAGAGGGACGGTAAGTTGGAAGAGTTCCAAACAGGATACCGTTGCAGACTCAACGATGGAAGCTGAGTACATTGCTGCAAATGATGCTGCCAAGGAAGCCGTCTGGATGATGAAGTTCATTTCGGAGTTAGGAGTAGTTCCAACCATTATTGATCCAATACCTTTGTATTGTGACAATAATGGGGCTATGTCGTTGGCCAAAGAGCCCAGGTCCCATCAGAAGTCCAGACACATCCTGAGGCGATATCATGTGATCCGTTGATCGCCACGAGATCGAGATTAAGAGAGTAGATACAAAGAACAACACTGCGGATCCATTCACCAAGGCCCTACCTCAGCCGCAGCATGAGCGACTTTTTGAGATGTTGGATATGAGATACGCCAATAATTGGTCTTAGTACAAGTGGGAGATTATTGGATATATGTATGCCCTAGAGGCCATTATATGATAGTGTGTGTACTGATGTGTGTGTGTGTGTGTGTGTGTGTGTGTGTGTGTGTGTATATATATATATATATATTCATAGGACAGTCTTGTTCGACATGATAGTTTGCTATCTGGTTTCACTTTATCATATGTTCACTTGATCATGTTTTTACTCATTTGGTACATGTTGATAAAGCCCTAAGGATATTGGCTTGACTACTGGGATTATGATGTAGATCATACTAGTGGGACACCTGTAGTTTATAAGCATATCCTTGAAATGTTCCTAGCCGTGGGTATATCGAGACAGGGCATCGATATTCCAGTGTAGACTAGCGTATACCATTCTTGTTCCATATGATGGGCGATGGATGATCTCATATCCGTGTGGTGTGGTGACACCAAAGATTTTATACGGGTGCTCAGTGAGACTGGGTACACTGAACGGACTCACCGAGAACTCCTATGTGGTATTATATCATACGTCGGATAGCAGTTCTCAGGTGACACTGGTACAGGTTAGTCTGTAGACCCGAGATCGCCATAGAGTCTTGTGTGTCCTCCCACTGTATCTTGATCTCCACCCTACTACGGCTCTACTGAGTCGTACAAATAGGTGGATTTTGGGTACAGTCCCGAGGCATATGGAGGCAATGAGCGATAGGAGGGGTTTCGTCTCTCCCGGTATTGGGGGTTGATGTTGCGCTGTGCACGATTGGCTATAACAGGAAGTCCCTGGCCAGGGTTGCTGAGATATTACTGATAAGTGTTATCAGTAGTTTCTTGATCTGTTGTAGACCATATACCGGCATGACTTATTGGGTTATTGGGATCGACGATTCCATCCCTAGACTCGATATGCAGCATATCTGATGAAGAGACCGGACTGTACGGTAAGTGTTACCAGTTGGATTGACGGGAGTTTTGACAGGTTCGCTTGTTCGTCTTCTGATTGCTCAATACCCGGGTAGCCGTTACGTTTAGCTGACCGCTTGCGGCTTGTAGATATTTGATGTGATTATCACCTACTGCCGGCGTATTGACGAGTCTTAGAGTCCCACACAGAAGTTTCCTAGCTCAGGCAAAACGATGTGGTGTGCATATGAGATATGCGCGGGAACTCGATTAAATACGTGTATGAGATACCGTATGTTAATCGGGTGTTTACTATTGGTCGGGTCGTATGTGATATGACCGGTTTATTAAATCAAATGTTGATTTAATAATGACTTTTAGCTCACTTTTATTAAACCATATTCTTTTGGTGGATGCATGCATGTATATGTACATGTTGATGTGCATACACACATACATACATGCATATATATAATGGTTGTTGATATATAGAAGATGGCAATGCAAGACTCACATGGTTCATATTAATATATAGTTTTTGTTTTAAGTTAAAAGATAAAGGAAATTAACTAATGACTCATTTTTTTTACAAATGACTCATAGTTTCTACACACTTCTTTGTTTGACCATTGACTTAATCTTGGTTAATTTCCTTTATTCTTTAACTCATCACAAAATATCTAGATATTTATATTAACCATGGTTTGTTGTGAGAGTTTCTCACATATATATCCTTTTGTTTTATTTTTAAAATAGAAGAATTATCATTATCTTCAAAAAGCTTTGCCATCTTCATCTTCCTCCTTCTTCAAGATCTTTTGAGATTTGTTTAGAGTGAGGAAAAGAAAAAAGAGAGGGTTTTTAAGTGACAACATAAACCACTTCATCATCCTACACATCTCTAGCTCTCTTGTGTAGGGTGTTTGCTCCACCGATCTGAAAGATCAAGTGAAGCAACAAGCTTTGAGCAAAGGACTTCGGGTGGATCGTCGTGGACTCGGAAGTGTTCAAGAGAGCATTTCCAAACTCTAGGAGATCCAAGGAGTCACCCTAGGAGGTCTACAAAGGTTGTAGTTTCTCCACTTAGTGATAGATTAACTTTTACATGTGATACTATTAGTTGTTACTCAATATTTCTAGTTCGATTCCTGGTTAAGTTTGCTTAGCACCTCTTAAAATCAAAGTTGTGGCATGTATGATGCTTCCAAACCCTATATGAGGTGATAAGGAAACCCTACAATCTTGCATTAATCTTTGTTAATGCGGTCCCATCATTTACAGCCTATCATTGCAGTAAAAGAAACGAAAATACAACGTACGCTTATGCCATCCGCATTCGCCACTGGGCCCCGTCTAACACCGTTGGGTTACTTAACTAACGCCAGAGCGGGGGCTGGACTAGCGCGGGTGAAAATCAGAAGCAACGTCTACTAGATATAATATATATATATATATATATATATATATATATATATATATATATGCATTCATCTCACGCAATAATAGGCATTTCAGATCACAGATGAATATATTGGATATATTAGGAATTCCGTGTTTCGTTTAAACCTGTAACGAAAGACGGATTCCACGGTCGTGATGAATAGCCAAACCCCACCCCAGACCCCTACAGGCGGGGCAAACTACCCGCCAAATCCCCGAAGTGATGCAACCTCCCTCAGTAAAATGAGTAGGCCACTCGGCACTTCAAAAAACCTGGTAGTTTATGCATCCCACCTTGGTTCTATCCTAAGAATAGAAAATAGTAAAAAGAAATAATATACAACAGTGGCTACAACCTCAACCCGGATGTGCCCCGCAAAATAATAATACATCACTTTTACAAATTACATTGAATGAAAGAAAAGAAAACACTCTTCTCACATTCCCCGGCTATTCATCCACGACGATCTAATAAAATTCATATACACAAACCATCACAGATCACAAATATGTGCAACCCCCAACTAATCGACGTATAGCAATTAGCGGAGGTTTACGAACACATATATCAAACACAGAAAACCCGATTAGCTAAAGTACATAGAATTTCGATCGATTATCCAAATTTGAATCTACCCTAAGTACAACACTGTACACAAAAGATCCTGGCCAGAAACAAAATATCCCAAATATCACAAATTACCAATATAGACGCACTGTAGAAAATCGGGCCGAGTCACCCTTGACTCGGCTGCGGAACGGCGGCCAAACGCATGGTTTAGACACGTTTCCGCGAAGGTCATGAGGATTCAGGCACCCAATTTTCTCCAGTAGTCTCCAAAAACCCTGCACGTATTTTTAAGGCCCCTGAAATGATTTTTGGACCAGTTTAAAAAATCGACAGAAAGTGCAATTTTCGAACGTGATTTTGGGATTTTTTCACCGATCAAATTTCTAACACTTTGCTAACTAGCTAGTTAAGGTTTTGTAGGCTCTGATAGCACTGAAATCCGATTTCGCACACCCCGCGGTTCGCGGAGAGGCGGAATTTTCAAAAACGATAATGTTTACTATGCAACACCGGCTAAAACTCCAGGATCTTTACTAAAACCTTAACTAGCAAATCTATCTAGAGGTTTAACTACTCAGTTAGAATGGTTATACCTCTAAGATCGAGTCCTTCGGGTCTTCTAGTGTTCCTATCCAAGGCTCCTCGGTGATCGGATCGGGCTTGCTCCATCGGCCTTCTTGCGTCAAAGATGATCCACCGCGAGAGAATTTGCTCCAAGCTTAACTAAGTTAGATGGTTCACTAAACCAACTAGCCTAAGAGATGTAGAAAGTCTAATGGATAGTAGTGTCTCACTAAACCCTTGTCTCACAACAAATGTGAAGGTTAGGGTTTAGTTCTAGAGGAAGAAGGAGATGGAGGAAACCTAGAGAGCTCATGAGGAGAGCAACTCAAGAAAATCTCAAGCGAGAAGAATGAACCATCAAGGGAAACTAAGTTTAGAGAATGGCTAAGTGTTTTCTCAATTATTCAAGCATGCAATATTTCTTAATAAGAAATACCACCCATGCTTGAATAGTAAGTCCAAACAAATATAATAATACTTGAGACATTCTTCACACCATGCCTCACAAAGTCTCCTCCATTTCCACCTCATTAATCCATTTAAATAAATGGATAAAACTAATAATGAGATGGCACCTTCTAGAAGCATGCCTTGACAAATTACAAGAATGCCCCTCTCGTATATACATACCCGTATCCGTATTCCGAAAAATACGGATACACTGAGACGATAACAATCCAATAATACAATACTAGGATCCGGATTAAACCAAATCTTACTAGTATTGACTGCCCGATCAGCATCCGTGTACAAGTACACGTACGTGATCGAAGTCCAGTCGTAAAACCATACGACGTCTACATCAATTGCCTGAAGCAGGGAAACCCTCTGTCTGAGACTCTAAAGACTCGACAGTACGCTGGCAGTAGGTTTAACCACAAGCCGTCAGGGGTACTAGCTGCACGTAACGGCTACCCAGGTATCTGTCGATAAGAAGACCGATGAGCAAACTCACCCGGACTCCTACTGAGCCTATCGGTGACAATCTCCGTACAGTCCGGTCTGTTCGTCTGAGATACTCGCATATCTGCCTAGGGGGATGGTAAACGTCAGACCCCTAACAAAGTGATAAGTCGTGCCGGTGGAGAGCCCAATACACCATGAGAAACTACTGGAGTACCTTACCAGTATTTCTCGACTGCCCTGGCCAAAGACTTTGTGTAATGGCTTTCCGAACGCTGCGCGATATCAACCCCCAATACCGGGAGAAACGAATCCTATCTAATCGCTACTGTCTCCAAGTGCTTTGGGACTACACCCAACTACTATCCATTTGCACGACTCCTTTGAGCATGGTAGGGTAGTAATCTAAGTGCAGTAGGAACACACTCGAGACAAAGTAGCGATGGAAAGTTAACGGACTAAGTTGTACTCATGCCACTTGGGAACTGCTACCTGACGATAGGTATAATACCAATAATCAGTTCCCGACGAGTCCTGTCTTGTATAACTCACAACCCAGTGAGCACCTGCATACCTTCTCCAGTACGTCGTACTAATGGCTGTGGGACAGATCATATCCCCTGCTGGGATGAGAAGCGTATACACCAGTCTACTCCGGAGTATCGATGCCCCGTCTCGATAATCCAACGACTAGGGACCTGTATAAGGATATGCTTATAGACTACCCAGCTCCCACAAGTGCGACTGCCATCACAACGCTGGTAGTCAAGTAAAGATCCTAAGGGCTCTACCAATATGTATAAGCAATATGCTAAAAGAAACACATGCACATATTGAGGTAGAATCAAACCAGGTAGCATACTACTATATCGAGCAAGACTGTTATTATAACTGTGAAATATCCCAAGCATCCAATATGTAATATACAATCTAATATGATATAATAATGGCCTCTAGGGCATATATCACTAACATTATGTACACGCTCTCTTCTAAATCACCATTTAGAAAAGCGGTCTTGACGTCCATCTGCCAGATTTCGTAGTCATGGTATGCAGCAATGGCAAGTAGGATCCTGATTCACTTAAGCATAGGGACAGGAGAAAAGGTTTTATCATAGTTGACATCTGGTTTTACCCCTTCAGGAGCAACTTCCAAAGTCCATACTTTGTTGGTGTACATGGATTCCATCTCAGATCGCATAGCATCCAACCATTTCACAGAGTCTCCACTTGTGATGGCCTGCTCGAAACTAGTTGGGTCGTCATCTTCCATAATAGAATCCTCTCTCCTACTATCTACGAGAAAACCGTAGTATCTCTCAGGTGGATGAGGAGCCCTACTAGATCTGCAAAGTGGCTGAGGTTCATCGGGGACTATTGAATCCTCCGGTTTCTACCAAATTGTCAGTTATAGTTTGTGTACTTCTTCCAGTTCTACTTCATTGCCATTAATTTCTTTCACAAGAAATTCTTTTTCTAAAAAGGTGGCATTCCGAGAAACAAACACCTTTTGCTCCTCGGTGTTGTAGAAGACATACCCTCGCGAATGTTTAGGATATCCTACAAACTTGCACAGAACTGACTTTGCCTTGAGCTTATCCGGATTTTGCTTTTTAAAATAAGCCGAACAACCCCATATCTTAACTTGTTTAAGATAGGCAACGGATTTGGTCGGAACTCTATTCAATAGGTATGCAGCTATCTCAAGTGCATAACCCCAAAAGAAAATAGGCAACTCAGCATTACTCATCATAGAGCGCACCATATCTAATAGGGTGGGATTCCTCCGCTCTGAAACTCCATTGTGCTGTGTTGTATACGGAGGAGTAAGCTGAGAGAGATTCCCATTCTCTTTTAAGTAGTCTCTGAGTTCCGTGCTCAAGTATTCTCCTCCCCGATCAGATCGAAGAATTTTAATACTTTTACCCATCCAGTTCTCAACTTCGTACTTATATTCCTTGAATTTCTCAAAAGATTCAAATTTGTGTTTCAACAGGAACACATGTACGAATCATGAGAGATTATCGGTGAATGTAATAAAGTACGAGGAACCATTCCTGGCATGTGTAGACATAGGACCGCATACATCACTATGTATCAGACTCATGAGTTTAGTAGCTCTTTCTCCGTGTCCAGTAAACAGAGTTTTGGTCATTTTACCTTAGAGACATGAATGAAAAGTTTCATAAGATGAAAATTCGAACTGATTCAAATTTCCATCTTTATGGAACTTTGCTAGTCTTTTCGCATTGATATGACCTAGTCTACAATGCCACAAGGGGGCTTCGTTCATTTCTGAACTTTTCCTCTTGTGTGTGTTCTGTACGTTTAGAATTGTAGTTTGATTTAGAACGTATATACCATTATACAACGTACCATACCCAATCAACACTTGATTTAGGAAAACATTCATAATATTTTTGGTACGAAATAACAGTCGTTCAGAATCAATGTATTACCATTTGGTAACACTAGGTGATATTCGCCAACTGCTTTGGCTGCAACAATTGCACCATTCCCTTCTCTGAGAGACATATCACCATTTCCCAGTTCTCTACCACTCTTTAGCCAATGTAATAAATTATATAGGTAGGATCCAGATCCGGTATCCAATACCCAGGACGTAGAGCAAACTGAGAAACAGTTCTCGGTAACGAGCACACCCGAAGAAGATGCATCAACATGATTATTGTAGCATTCTGAAAATTTAGAAATAAATAAAATTAATTTATAATAATATGATATATCGCAAAGTTGTTAAAAACAAATAAGTCAAGTTTCATAAGTTCTATGTAAAACAATTTAAATAAAATTTTTAGTATGCAACATAAATAAGTTATAAGGGTTTTAGTGATAATTTCAGCTTCATTTTAATAAAATGTGTGTCTTATAATAAACTAAGTTGTGAGGGGTTTTTAGGTAAAGTTTAGGATTTTTGTGCAAATGGAAAATTGTTAGGGGTGTAAATGAAAAAGTGATAGAAAACATTTAGCTCAGAATTTAATTGTAAATTAAAACAAAATTAAAGGATAATGCAAGCACACATCTTGCTTGCATGCACAAACTCATCTCACATCTCCTCCTTGCATGAAATGAGCACCCTTCAACCCTCGACACCTCTTTCTACCACCTCACCCTTCCTTCTTCTCATATATAGGATATGTTTAGATCATAGTTAATTAAGAATTCTAAAAATTTCTGAAATCAAAATAAAAATAAAGAGAAAAAGAAAGAACAAGAGGAAGAAGAAGATGAAAGAAGCTATGTTCTAGGTTTTCTTCACCATCAAGCTAGGAGGGGCTTAACATTTTGAAGGGGTTATTCCAACAACTATTTGGAGGGTAAAATTCTTAAACACGGTAGGAGATTCAAGTTCTGTATCTTAGTTTAAATTGAAATGAACAATGTCCTATAAATTCGTATTTTTGTCCAAACTAGGCTCTGTGTAAATCTGCTTTTGTTTGGAAGATAATAAACTTAAGAAAACAATGCTAAAATGATGTATGTAACACCTAGAGCAACCCATAGGATCACGAACCAGAGGGCTCAGATTTGGGCCGGCGACCAATATGGTAATTCCGGTGACGCCGGTTTTGTAGGTGGCTAGGTAGTTTTGGTTGGTTGGGTGTATTTCAGTGTATCATTTTGGCTATTTTGGTGTTGTTTAAATAAATTAGTTTCACTGCAGATAGAATCTGGAAGCGTATATCGGAAATGATATCTTAAAACACCAAATCCGACACGATTAAAACGCATCGCGATTTAAATTCTGTAGCGATGCAGGTTAGGGTGAAAATCCAGTAAGGTTAAGTGTTTAATAGCTCGATATAGTTGTATACAATATAACTAGTACGTGGGAACGGGTGTTTTTCTTTTCCGTCATGTCGGAGTAGCCGTTTACTTATATAAATTAAATTGTGATATTAGATTCGAATACGGGATTTGCGGAGGCAGCAAGGAAAGGGAAAGGATTGGCAATTCCTGAATAGATTCGACGTTTTCCTGTGAGTACATTAAACATCTACCGGGGAATTTTGTAAAGATGGCATTTTACGCCCGTAGTTGTATTTAAATAAATGAATTATTTGATTTGCTAAATTAACAATATGTATTCATAAGTCACCCATATCTTGCTTAGTTGCTAGAACACTACACAATTATCGACGAGTCATACCACGTGCACATCTTATATGTTACACACACCTCGTCGATATTACCATGTCACTTTTACACTTAGCAAAATTCTTATTAAAATGATTCATATCGTATCATACACACCGATAAATAGTAGTAAATTGCATCATTAATATCATGTTTTAGTATTTCATGTTGATATAACAGGTAAACGTATTATTGAGGATTTATGGTTTTGAGTTTTGAATACTATTACATAAATCCAGAGATTTTCATGATTGATGTGTCATGTCCACCATGAGAGGTTTTATGATTTGTTTTTGTTTCGGACCGAGTGGGGGAGATATACGGTCGCGGATTTTACGTTATCCATACTGAGTGGGGGAGATATACAGTTGGATACATGGTGGACCCGGTCGAGACCGAGGGGCAGGATAGCCACATTGAGGCGGGTGAGCCTAGCGAGGTTACTCGATACCGGATATAGTGGTAAAAATACGGCGTATATCTAGAGGATAACGACCGGTATTGTTGATCTCAGGATCATTCGAGGAATGATGTCTGTGAGAAATGTAAATTTTGTGTCGATGATGGACACGAGGAAATGAATTTTATTGGGAATAAATGATGAGATTTCAGTTTGGACTATGAGGTTCATGTTATAGATTCTTGATTTTTACATATAATCATACATTATACTTGTTCACATCTCGGTTAGTATGATCGCCATATTTACATAATTAACCGTTATATGTTAGTTATATTCACTGAGTTGGCAACTCACCCCGTTGTGCTACAGTTCCTTGCAGGGCTAGAGTAGACGGTTAGCTGCGGTGCAAATATACTTTTGCATCTTTATCACATCTTTTGATAGGTGGGTTACATATGTAGTAACCTTCTCTTTTGGTATTGTATTTTGTATCTAGAAAATCTCCATCAGACCTGTATATGACTTAGAGTGAGAGATGATATGTATATTATTGACAGTTGAGATCGTTTAGTTCTATAAATTGTGGTTTCTTTCTTTATGTTTGAAATTCGTGTTGATGTCCTATATGCTGAGATTTTATTTTCCGTTGTTGATATTGTTGATCCCAACTAGGGGTGCAACCAAACTTAACACCTTATACTTGGCTAATATTTTAACTTCATAACATGTGATTTTTACTTAAAAATTAAATTTTCTATATAAAGAATTTCGCAAAAAGGATTTTGATCTTGGTTTTCGGCTTACTTGGACTGTGTGCATATCTTTAGATATGATACAATCTAAGTGCAGGTCACATCCAAACTTGGGTCGTGGCAATTATTCTTTGTTTGGTTGGCGTGGGAATCCTGATATTCCCCTTTTCCTTTCTCAGACTTATGACAGTCATAAGATAGAGCGGAACCTAGCCCAATATAATAAGTGGGTTCGGTCAATACATCCATATTATTATCTTTATTAAGGAGTGTCATTGGTCGCTACCAGGAAAGAGAGAGAAGGATAATCACTTTTATGTGCACTCTTTGCAAGATTAGATTGGTTATTATCTTATCTAATCAGGATGGCTCACACTTTTTTTATCAAATCTTCCTTCAAACCCTAAAAGGTAAGATTAGCCGAGATTAATTACACCCTACAAGTTCGCCAATCATTCGGCCATGCAGGTATTGGTACTCCGAGGGAGTCTCCCCATGCTTCCGCTAATAACCTCGTTTCCGCAGGGGCATCACCCCGTTAACAATTTTCTTAGACACCTACTTGATCAGCTAATTGTAAAGTGGAAAACTCTCCCAGGAGTAGCTCTTACTCGCAGTGGGTATCGGGATCCAACTATCATATAGAAGGTATGCAATCTTATTGCAAATTTCAACACTTGAAATTCCCGATAATTGTTTTTACTCCTAACGTCCTGTGGCCTTGACGAAGACAACAAACCATAGGCCGCTAGTCAAGTTCAACCCATTCATTTGTTGATTGAATTAAACCCACCCGTACGACCCTTAACTATGGTCAACAAAGCCGTACGACTACCCTAGTCCAATCGCATCACATGCTGCAGATAAGCACTAATCAGCTACCGCACACTATGCCTTGACGAAGGCCGACAAACGTAGCACCAATAAAGGAGTGGTTTAAGCTCCGCTTTTAAAATCGAGTAGTTTTCAAAAACAAACCGAATAGCTTTTACTAGCTTTTGCTAAAGAGGTCACTTCTGGTGAAGGGATCTTGGCTCTTTCCTCATCGAATGAGGTGCTGGATATCCATCAAGGAATACAACTATGCTAAGAAAGAACTACAGAAGCTATGATGATAAACCGAGTGGGTTGTAGCATTTGCGAATTGTTAGTTATGTGTATTCTCTAGAGGCCATTATTGTACATATGATGTATATTATAGTGGATGATTGGACATATATAGAGAGGACTTTCTTACTCGACATGATAGTGTAAGTCCACGTTGCCCACCCCGGTGCTTACGGGGAGGCGGAAAACATAATAAAAATCAGATTTTTATCAACTATAGGCAACATGGACTATGCTTTAAGGATCTTTACTAAACAAAAACTTGCTAAAGCTAACTTGAAAGTAGCTAAGTGGTAGAAAGGTTATACCTTTGGTCTCTTAGTCCTTCTCTCCTTGCTCCTAGAAGTAGTAGAAGGAGGTCACCTTGTCGTCTTCTCCCGTCAAAGAAAGATCCACCCGAAAGCCTCAACCTTTGGCTTCAACTCCAAGCTAGGAGTAACTAGGGTGCAAGAAGTGCTAATACTTGAACCCTAGATGAGAGTAGAGAAGATCAAGAGAGGGTTTTTCTCAAGCTCAAGTGTTTCTCAACACATGAGAGGGAGAGAGCTTGAGGGAGAGGAAGAACAAGAGAGAGAAATGAAATGATAGAATGAGAATAATTGAACCATTCTCACAAGTATATGTGTATTATTTTAATTAAATAATTAGCTAGATAATTGTCATGGTTAATCATGATATGACCATTATCATTTCAATTTGTGAGGATCAAAAAGCATCTTCCAAAAGAAATGATGATGGTCAAAGTGTCAACCTAGGTCAACAAGTCAATAAGGTCAAATGGTCAACATCCATAACCATGCACAATTATTTAAACTAATTATCAATTAACTATAACACACACATAATCATTAGGGTTAGTAAAATGACAATGGCCATTAACCCTAATCAAAGTCATCTCCTTCTATCTCAAACAACTGTGCATACGCACCCGCATTCGTGATCCGAGGAACACGAACACAATGAGAAAAACCAATCTCAAATCATATACTAGGATCTGGCTTAAACCAAAGCCCGCTAGTATAAATTGTTCGGACAGCAAACGTGCACAAGTGCGCGAATGTGAACGAACCCTGTCGCAAAACCATGCGACCTCTACTCATTTTGCCTAAAGGCGAATAGCTCTCTGTGTGGGACTCTAAAGACTCGACACTACGCTGGCAGTGGGTTTAACCACAGACCGCAAGCGGCACTAGCTGTACATAACGGTCCCCAGGTAGATGTCGATAAGAAGACTGACGAGGTGAACCCCATCTGAACTCCTACTGAGCCTGTATGTGACAATCTCCGTACAGTCCGGTATGTTCGTCTGATACATCGCATGGCGGGCCTAGAGGGGCGGTGAACGTCAGTCCCCTAATAAGTCGTGCCGGAGTGAAGCCCAGAACACCCTGAGATAACACTGGAAACCTACCAGTATATCTCGCTTGCCCTGGCCAGGGACTACTCGTGTAATGGCTCTCCTGGACACAGCGCGATGTCAACCCCCAATACCGGGAGAGACGAATCCTGTCTAACCGTCACTGCCTCCAAGTGCTTCGGGACTGCACCCAAAAACTACCTGTTTGCACGACTCCTTTGAGCCGTGGTAGGGTAGTAATCAAAGTGCAGTGGGAACACACTCGAGGCGAAGTGACAGTGTCAAGTTAGCGGACTAAGCTGTACTCATGTCACCTGGGAACTGATAACTGACGATAGGTATAATACCAACCAACAATCCCCGACGAGTCCTGTCCAGTGTACTCGTAACCCAACGAGCACCCGTATACTATCTCAAGTACGACGTACTGACGGCTGTGGGACAGACCGTCTCCCACACTGGGATGAGAAGCGCATACGCTAGTCTACTCCGGAGTATCGATGCCCTGTCTCGATAGTCCAACGACTAGGGACCTGTATAAGGATGTGCTTATAGATCACCCAGCTCCCACGATTGTGAGCGCCATCACAACGCTGGTAATCAAGCAAAGATCCTAAGGGCTCTACTAATATGTATAACAGCAATATGCTAAAAGAAACACATGCACATATTAAAGCAGAGACAAACCAAGTAGCATACTACCATTTCGAGCAAGATTGTATATATAACTGTGAATATCCCAAGCTTCTATCAAGTAATATACAAACTAGTATGATACAGTAATGGCCTCTAGGGCATATACACTAACAATCTCCCACTTGCACTAAGGCCATGTACTGGCGTATCGAAGACCTATCATCTCGATCAGCCGCTCGAACTGAGTCTGGGGCAAGGCCTTGGTGAATGGATCTGCAGTGTTATCCTCTGATGCAACTCTCCGGACCTCGATCTCCCGGCGATCCACGATCTCCCGATCAGGTGATACCGCCTTAAGATGTGTCTGGATTTCTGATGGGATCTGGGTTCCTTCGCTAAAGCTATAGCCCCGTTGTTGTCGCAATACAGAGGTATTGGGTCAACAATGGACGGAACCACCTGAAGTTCTCTCAAGAACTTCCTCATCCAGACAGCTTCTTTTGCGGCATCAGATGCAGCGATGTATTCCGCTTCCATCGTCGAGTCTGCAACGGTTTCCTGTTTGGAGCTCTTCCAACACACCGCCCCTCCATTGAGGGTGAAGACAAAACCCGACATGGACTTGGAATCATCCTTGTCACTCTGGAAGCTGGAGTCAGCAAAGGCCTCAATCTGCAGGTCTTTTCCGCCATACACCAAGAACATCTCCTTAGTCCTTCTCAGGTACTTGAGAATGTTCTTTACTGCTATCCAATGTTTCTCCCCTGGGTTTGACTGATACCTGCCTACCACACTCAGTGCATAAGCCACATCCGGTCTGGTACACAACATCGCATACATTATAGAGCCTACCGCAGAAGCGTAGGGTATAATAGACATGCGATCCCTCTCCAAATCATTCTTGGGAGACATCTCTTTGGAGAGGGTGATCCCGTGACAAGCCGGTAGATTACCGTGCTTAGAATCTTCCATACTGAATCTCTTCAGTATGGTGTCGATGTACCTGGACTGTGAAAGTCCCAATATCCTCTTGGATCTGTCACGGTAGATCCGGATACCCGTAATGTATGAGGCATCACCCAGGTCTTTCATGGAGAACCTGTGTGACAAGAACCCCTTGACAGATTGTAGCATAGGAATGTCATTTCCTATTAAGAGAATGTCATCCATGTATAAAACGAGGAATACTACAGTTCTCGCTACAAATCTATAATAGATGCATGGTTCATCTGGATTTTTGATAAAGCCAAATTCCTTGACCGTCTCATCAAAACAGATGTTCCAACTCCGCGATGCCTGCTTTAGTCCATAAATGGACTTAAGCAACTTGCACACCTTTCCACTGCTCCCACTCTGAATAAAACCCTCTGGCTGATCCATATAGACACACTCTTCTAAATGACCATTTAGAAAAGCTTTCTTTACGTCCATCTGCCAAATCTCATAATCGTGGAAAGCAGCAATGGCAAGAAGGATCCGAATGGATTTCAGCATAGCTACTGGAGAAAAGGTTTCGTCGTAGTCCTAACCAGGTCGCTGACGAAAACCCTTTACAACCAGTCTAGCTTTATAGGTCTTAACCTGTCCATCTACACCAATCTTCCTTTTGAAGATCCACTTGCATCCTACGGGTTTTACCTCGTCTGGAGCAATGTCCAACGTCCATACTTTGTTGGTGTACATGGACTCCATTTCGGTCCGCATTGCATCCAGCCATTTTACCGAGTCGACGCTCTGAATGGCTTGCTGGAAGCTAGTAGGCTCATCACAGTCTATGATGCAATCCTCTCTATCCCCGTCAATGAGAAAACCGTAGTATCTCTCGGGCGGATGAGACTGCCTACTACTCCTGCGGAGTGGCGTGGGAATGTCCTGATCTTTCGAACCCTCTGGTTCAACTAAGCTTTCAGTAATAGCTTGTGGTTCTGGAATTTCTTCCAGTTCTATTGTGCTCCCACTTAATTCTTTTTCTATGAACTGGTGTTCTAGAAAGTGGGCATGGCGAGAAACAAGGACTTTTTGTTCCTCTTCGCAATAGAAGTAATATCCCTTGGAGTTCTTTGGATATCCCACAAACTTGCACTGTACTGAGCGTGTCTCGAGCTTGTCCGCATGCTGCTTTTTTACAAAAGCTGGACATCCCCATGTCTTAATATGATTAAGATAGGGTTTCTTCCCACACCACATCTGATATGGTGTAGTAGGCACAGTCTTAGTTGGAACCCGGTTCAAAAGGTATGCAGCTGATTCTAGCGCATATCCCCAAAACGATCGCGGCAACTCAGCGTTACTCATCATGGACCGTACCATATCTAATAAGGTTCGGTTCTGTCTCTCCGATACACCGTTATGTTGCGGAGTGTATGGAGGAGTAAGCTGAGAGAGAATTCCATTCTCTTTTAAGTAACCTAGGAACTCGGCACTCAAGTATTCACCACCTCGATCAGATCTCAGTGTCTTTATACTTTTGCATGTTTGTTTTTCTACTTCATTCTTATATTCCTGGAATTTTTCAAAAGCCTCGGATTTATGTTTCATTAAGAAGACATAACCGTACCTTGAAAAGTCATCCGTAAAAGTAATGAAGTAAGAATAACCGCTTCGCGCATGTGTAGACATTGGACCGCACACGTCGCTGTGTACGAGTCCCAAGAGCTCACTCGCTCTTTCTCCGTGTCCAGTGAACGGAGTCTGTCATCTTTCCTTTGAGACAGGATTGACAAGTTGCATACGATTGATATTCGAAGGAATCCAAATATCCTTCTGTGTGTAACTTAGTCAACCTTCTCTCATTGATGTGATCCAGTCTACAATGCCATAAGAAAGTTTTATTGATTTCTGAAGACTTTCTTTTGTGTGTATTCTGGACATTGAAAATCTGTGGTTGGTTTAATACGTATATACCGTTGTTCAATGTACCTGACCCAATCAAAGCTTGATTAAGGTGAATGTTCACTACATTACTTACAAATGCAAATTCATAACCTTCTTTAGATAATAAAGATACAGAAATGATATTACATGTTGCATTTGGTACATAATAACAACTACGCAAAACCAAAAAATGTCCATCTGACAATCCCAGGTGATAGTCCCCCACGGCCTCAGCATCCATGCTAGCGCCGTTCGCAACTCTGAGGGTCATGTCACCTGCCTTCAAAACTCTACGCTTTCTCAACGCCTGCAAAGAATTACAGATATGAGATCCTGATCCGGTATCCAATACCCAGGAAGTAGAGTTTATCGATAGACAGTTTTCAATAACATACACACCTGAAGCTGAAGCTACAACTCGCTTCAAATCCTGTGTTCTGGCTCTCCAAGCCTTGCAATCCTGTTTCCAGTGACCACTTTTGTGATAATAGAAGCATTCTTCCTTCCCCACTAGCTTCCCCGCTATCTTTGTTTCTTTACCTTTTCCCTTCGTATCCACTTTACCGACACCTCCTCTTGGTTTGGCGGGGGCTTTCTTCTTCTTACCCTTGGCTTTCGCCTTGGATCTAGAAGAGGAAGATCCTCCTACAAACAAAGCGGATGTCTCCCTACCTTTCTGTAGGGTGCCCTCAGCACTCCTCAACATGTTCAGAAGTTCGGAAAGTTCTACCTCCTTTCCTTGCATGTTGAAGTTAAGAATAAACTGGGCGTAAGTGGAAGGAAGGGACTGGAGAATCAGATCAGTATTGAGTTCATTCTCCAACGTGGTCCCAAGGTCCGCGAGCTCCTCAATGTAGCCAATCATCTTAAGCACGTGTTCCGCTACCGATGATCCGATGGCCAACCTTGCCGAAAATAGCTTCTTCGACACTTCGTATCTTGCGATACGAGACTGCTCCCCATACAGTTCTTTTGTATGAAGAAATATGGACTCAAGGTCCATATTCTCGTGCCTCCTCTGATGTTCATTGTCCATCGAGGCTAATACGAGGCATTTGGCCTTCGCGCAATCTATCTCCCATGTCTTACGGATTTCCTTATCCGCGACGGTGGAGGTGGGACCTGGGACAGGGGGAGCTTTTGTGGTAAGGACATACCCCAACTTGTCGTAAGTGATTGCCATCTTGACATTCCTGAGCCAATCTTTGTAGTTTGGCCCTGTCAATATGTTTTTATCTAATAATAACTTAAGTCCGGTCATCTTGAATGGTCGCTGCAATTAGGAGAGAGAAAAGAAACACTTTAGCATGATGCTCTTGCAAGTTTAGAGTGGTTTTTAATTTGTCTAAACTGGATGGCTCCCACTGTCTCTCGAATCCATTCTCAAACCGTAAAGAAAGGATTAGTCAGGATCACTCTCACCGTACAATACTTGCTTAACCGTTCAGCCAGGCCAGTGTCGGTACTTCGAGGGAGGTTTTCCAACGCTTTCGCGAAGTTCCTTAATTAAGTAACCTCTTTTCCCTGTGGGCGTAGCCCCGCTAACACCTTTCTAGACACCTACTAGGTTTATAGCATTGATCGTTAAGTGAGAGTTTTCCCGAGGAGTAGCATATACTCATAGTAGGATCGAGATCCAAATATCATCGCGTGATAAAACCGAAGGAATCCTACCAGAATCATCACACTCCAAATGGTATGCAAAGCTAGCAAGTTTCAGTACTTATGAAACTCCCGATGTGGATTTTTGCCCCATGCTCTTATGACCTTGACTTTGGCCAAAATATCATAAGTCACATGTCAAGTTCTACCCGTCATTCTCCTGGTTAATTTGGACCCACCCGTACCTACCCTTGACTTTGGCCAAAATGGCAGCACGACTGTCCCAAACCAACGCATCTATCTATGCTGCACATGAATACCCAATAGCTACCAATCACTATGCCTTGACTTTGGCCAAAATACATAGCTTGAATACTTTTTGACCATTCATGTGGAATGACGGAGGGCTACGGATGGTTTTGGCGAAACCGTGAATGTAGTGAACTTGATCTAATCGATGGAACGAGATAGCTTTTAAAAAGAGTGGTTCAAGCTCCGCGTTTAAAAGTTTAGTTTTGAAAAGAACCGAGTGGTTTTCAAAGTGTTCCAATCGACTTTTACTTGGTTTATTTTCTTGCATTAGTTCTTTTAATGCATCCCATCATTTAATCCTACCATTGCAGAAAACAACCAAAATATGACGTGCGCTTATGCCATCCGCATTCGCCACGGGGCCCCGTCATCACCCGTTAGGTTACTTAACTAACGACAGAGCGGGGGCTGGGCTAGCGCGGCTGTAAAACATAAGCAACGCCTAAATAGTTATCATATATAAATATATAGCAATGATAGACATTACAGATCACAGATGAATACATTGGATATACTAGGAATCCGCAATCCGTTCGAGCCTGCAACGAAAAGCAGATTACACGGTCGCGGTGAATAGCCAAATACCCCACCCAAGACCCCTACGGGTGCGGCAAACTACCCGCCAGTACCCGAAGCGAAGCAACCTCCCTCACCACCGTGAGTAGGCCACTCGGCACTTCGAACTACCCGGTAGTTTGTGCACCCCCTCCATGGGTCTATCCTAGGAGCATAAACAGTAAAAAGAATTATACAATGACGGCAACAACCCCGACCCGGTTGTGCGGCCAAACAAATAATAATATTACATCAATTTACATATTACAAATGAATGAAAGAAAAGCAACACTCATCTCACATCCATCCCGGCTATTCACCCGCGACAATCCAACCCATTCATATACACATACCAATATCAATCACAGAGATGTATAACCCCGACTAATCGACATATAGCGATTAGTCGACGTTCAATACATGCAAACATCACAGATATAACCTTCATAGTCAAAGTGTATTGAAGTTCGAAAAAATATACGGAATTATAGGCCCCAAAAATAAATTTCTATTCTGGAAAATCTGGGCACATATAATATATCTCAAAAATCCTAAAACCAATCCAGAGATACACTGCACCAAAATCGAGGCAGAGAGGAGACAAGAAGGCCGCGGTTGCGCGGCAATAGCTTGCTATTGCCGCGGAACCGCGGTTCTTTGGTCAGATCTCTGGCTCGTATTTGGTGGTTATCTTTAAAAAACCCTGAGACTATTTTAGTAGTATAACAAATTTTGTTTTGACCAGAAAAATTTTTAACAGAAACTAGGGTTTTTAAAAACTCGGTTTTTGGAATTTTCGGTTTCGAACTTCGTTACACTTCACTACCTAGCTAGTTTATGTTTAGTTAGGCTCTGATACCATCGTAAGTCCACGTTGCCCACGCCGGTGCTTACGGGGAGGTGGAAAACATAATAAAAATCGGATTTTTATCAACTATAGGCAACATGGACTATGCTTTAAGGATCTTTACTAAACAAAAACTTGCTAAAGCTAACTTGAAAATAGCTAAGTGGTAGAAAGGTTATACCTTTGGTCTCTTAGTCCTTCTCTCCTTGCTCCTAGAAGTAGTAGAAGGAGGTCACCTTGTCGTCTTCTTCCGTCAAAGAAAGATCCACCCGAAAGCCTCAACCTTTGGCTTCAACTCCAAGCTAGGAGTAACTAGGGTGCAAGAAGTGCTAATACTTGAACCCTAGTGTCACGACCCGAAAGAGCACGTGACTGGCCCTGGAACCCTATGAAGCCTATAGGACTCCATCTGATCCAAGTAAGCCAAAAGCCCAGAAATCTAAAACCATTTAAAAGTAAATAAGGAAAACTTGTTTTTAGAAGTAAAGAAATCGTGTTTCAAAAATCCAAGTTTTTAAATAACTAAGCCGAATATGTATTTTAAAAATGTGTAACTTTTCCTGAAAAATTTCGGCAGAGTTTCCTTTGTAAAAACTGGCCCCGAACGGGGTACAACAAGAATAATATATATAACATGATAAAAGGCATCCCCAAGCGGGAGCTAGCTCTTCGTCAATCGACGGTCACAACCACGCGAGCAATAATAATATAAAACGCCAAAGGGCGAGGATCAAACTCAAAAGAAACTCAAAACAGCTAGAAAACCGTAATACTACAAGCGCGACTCTAAGGTCGAAATAAAACAACACTGTTTTCTAAGTCTGAAACAATAAACAAGTTTTGGTTGATGGAAATTCTAGATACAATAAATGATACATGAACAATGGCGGTTCTGATACAAAAGAACCCACCTATCCAAGCAAGTCACCCATAAGGAAGCAGTGTGCCAGAAATGCCGCTATGGAATCTGTACGGCAAAAACCTGCAAGGACTGGGGCACAACGGGGGTGAGTTGCCAACTCGTGAATAGAAAATATCTACAAGCAGAGATCGAATGCATGACCCATCCTAGGTCAATACGATCAGATATAAATAAACCTCAATATGAATAAAGCTGAAGCATGCTAAACTGGCAATGTAATCTCTACATGAGTGTAATGCCAAGTGCTCGTGCTAGTGCCTCAGGTAATAGCATGTCATGAATATGAGGTATGATCAATGTAATCAAATCTGCACACACGTGGATCCCGTCCACTCGTCACCCAATGACAATAACCATCATGCAAGTAAATATCATGAAACCTGTGCATGGAAATATGAGGATATAACCCACCCGTGTCCCTCGCGACACGTCAAAATCATGGAACCGGAGTGCCCAGCATCGGCACTCGAAAACATCATGAAAACTGTGCCCAGCATCGGCACATAAATCCTCATATATCGGGCTCCGTCAGTCCGGATCGGCCCGCGGGCTCTGTCTGCGGTATCGGCCCTTGGCCCCGGCAAGACGCCCAAATCTATCCATCGACTCTGGTCAGTATCCTCCGGATAACCGCCAGGTCCAACCAATCACCGGTAGGTACTCGCCCGCCTCCAGGCTCAATCGGCAAAGCTCATCGATCATCTTGCCGAGGGGAACCATACCGGGTCCACCATGTACCCGCAATCGGCTCATCCACTCCTCGATTCGGGTTTCACATGTCGCTCTCAGCACCGAGAAAACACATGGTGGACGCACTGAAATATCATGTCAAGGGTAACCGGGTTTTTAAAGCAATGACATATTCTCTTTTGAAACACTCTCGGTTCCCAAATCCAGAAATATCATAGAAACAACATATCTCAATGCGTATAATCAAAAGCATGAAGTATGCGACATGTAAAGGAAGGTATGCATATCATCATGTCATGCAAGGATCATATACTGAATGCAATAGTACTACAGTGTAGTGACATGGCAATTATCGATGATGAGTGTGTGAGCCGGCAACAAGTGTACGTGGAACATATGCATCATCGATAATGGTGCTGGTGTCCTAGCAGCATGACTGAAATATAACCACAGTACAAGCGATGCGATGCAAATAGCATGAATATGCGGAATCGAATAATCAACGCAAAAGTAAAGAATCTACACCAATCTGTACAAGTCATGCAGGGGTGCCATTTGAAATAAGACGAATCAGGGCTTTTGGAAAAACAAGGGCTACGGTGTTTTAAGAAAAGATACATCATTTGAAAATATCCGTATGACCCTTCTGCCTATCTTTAAAATATCCCCGATTCGTTAGTTTGAAATAGGTATGACTCGGTCCAGTCTAATGTCTACTAAGTAATCTAGACAGGAGGGGTAAGAAACCACCTAATCTGAGTCAATATATATAGATATGATAGTCGGTGATCCCGCCTCAATAACATATCGTAAGATATCCTCGAGTCATGAGTGCGGATCTATCATCAATATCGGCTCGTACGGTAGATCGTCGTACGGCATCCCAATAGCTGGGTAGGGATCAATGTCACAGTACCTCATCACATATCAGGTATCACTATCATCAGATCGCATAATCTGGGGTACTACTCTAAGTCTAGTACAAATCGATACCATCTATAAAAATATGAATGCGGGTAAAGCACATGTCCAAAGGCCCGCTAAAACTATCATATCGCACCTCGAAGACAAGCTATGTCACATCGCCGATCTCACGGCCTCACATCAAGTATCATCTCAAACCACGTATCATCCTCAAATCCCGTATATAAACACATAGTCCCATACCCATGTGTAGATATACGCACCATCATATGCACTCTAATAAATGAAAGAATGAATGCAAGTATGTGTGTAAATGTATGTGTGAGTGCAACCACTACTCTAGGGTTCGCACTATACTAAACCAATATATTCTTATCATCAAAATATCATTATTACCATCAATAACCCTAAACAACACATAATAAATATTCGTGTGTATACGTATTCGTATACATCACCACGGACTGCGGGGGTGCTATACGCCATCCACCCGACTTCTCCCCGTAGATATAAATCTACTCACCTTGCTTCTCGTGTGCCAAAGCCGATGTCGCTATCTTCACCTCCTTTGCCTCAACATCACGCGGGGTACCTACAAGTATATCACAATGCTAAAGCACATGAAAATCACATCGGAAACCAAAATAGCACACGCTACCCGCATAGGTAAAAACCTATCGACTCGCATGTAAACACAATCAAAATCCACTTGTCGTTGATGTCCAAACGCCACCCGACAGGAATGAATCACCAAATACCAAAATCCATGCTAAAACAAGTCCCAAATTATACACCAACATAGGAAAATCAACCCAGATTTCACCCTAGATGGAATCAGTCAAAACTAGACATACTCAGGGTCAAAACTAGAGGAAATGGGGGCATGCACAGAAAACGAGGCAATTCCTTAAAATACCTTATTTTAGAATTTTCCATAATTTTTCCCCATTTATCTGTATTTAATTATACCAGAATATTAAAATATTCATTAAAATAATATTAAATTATAAAATTTCCCAAAAATCATATTTTATTATTTTGAAGACGTTACAATCTACCCCCCTTAAAGAAATTCGGTCCCCGAATTTAAATTTAAACCCCCAAATGCTAAAATATTTCAATACAAATTCTAAGTCATCGGGGCTCCGAAATCATCTATACATAAAACATCATAGCGCAATGCATGCGCATGAGTACTCAGTAGATAACTCAAAAGCAACACTCCATCAAGCATCTCGCGATCATCGGAGTCATGGTAAAGACACAAATGTCAAATCCAATACAAAACCAATATGATATGGATCAGACTATACATGTAGACATCCAATCTATACATGTAAATAGCTGATGCAAATGTATGCCAAATCTTTTTAAGTCGCTGTGCGATGCGCGTAACACTGCACAGTGGCGGACGTTTCTCATAAGAAAATAACTACATATGTGTATATATATCCTTTGTTTAATAGGTACGTTCCGCCGTTTTGAAAACAGTTTAGAAGGGTTTCCTTGTTTTTAAAACGTTTCGTGTCATATCGGACACGTAGGTATATACTGATACTATAGCTCGCTTTTCGAAAATCCCTTCGATAACTATCGATGCATGCAAAATATATCCAGGTACTGCCCACTGACTAGTCCTGCTCAGTATGAAAGCAAATATCCAACATCATAAAAATGTACTGCTCCAAAAGGAATAAATCCCAAAAATCACATAACACCACCCTGTGCGTCTGGTGCGCACGGAAATCAAAATCCATATATGCGCTAAACATGTGCACAAAACAACATCTAGGTGCAACGGGTGTGCACGAAGCATCTGTCACAGGCAACATGTGTGCCTGACAGCCAAAACAGGTGCATCTGACATGCACGAAGAATCTCGATTTAGTGCATCTGGTGTTCCCCAAAATCGTATCTCAAAACATGCGCCCAACATGCGCGAAAATCCAAATCGGTTCATCCATCATGCACGAATGAAAATCTAGACCCTGCGCACTCGATATGCACGGAATCACAAAATCCAATAGCAACGTCGAATATGCGTAAGTCCAGTCAAAAGCACGGAGTGCAAGAATCCACATCAATATCACAATCAAAATCGACATACCGAAAGGCATCAAATCGAAATCAGGTGCAATCGTAATGCACAAAATATAAATCCGGTGCAACAAAGGCACGAAATATAAATCTGATGCGATAAACGCAAGAAACATAAAACTGGTGCATCCCATGCACAAATACCAAGCAATAACTCAAATACGTAAGCAGCAACACCAAGTGTACCCAGATATAAGAAAATCATAAACCTGTGCAGCTGCGTGCACAAAACACATATCGATGCACTACGAGCACATATAAGCTATACCGAGTGCAAAATCAAAACACTAAAAGTACATGAAACTCTGCTGGAAGCGTAAATCAAATCACCGGCATAAAATAGGCATGAAATCGCAATCAACAGCTCAAGAGTAATAACTATGTACAAGGTATAAATACCCAGTAGGTGCAACCATGGTGCACAAAATCAAATATCATGAAACTCAGTCATCAAGACTAAATCATGCGAATAGATCGTCCAAAATACCGAAATCCAAAGCAACGGATACGTGATAATCAAATCACAAAATCACAAATCATAATTACCGTCGTCGGTATACCCTCCTTCAGGGTCGAGAAGGTACCGGTACATCCGATGCTAACGGCGCAAGATATCTACTTGCCTCTTGCTCGCGGCTGGCGTCCTCTGCCTCTGGTTCCTGATCTTTCCTGTAGATTACCAATCTCGCAATCTACCGGCTCATCGGCCCGGTCAGGAGTGCTGACAGGAACGATTCCGTTCTTGCACTTCCCTGGTCATCTCTCGGTCAATCCTCACGACCGCTCGTAAAGCAGCACATCTCTGGCGCCGACCTCGGGTCCTCTGAATGCATATCACATCCGATCCTGGGTGCAACTCTTATTGCAGCAGTGTACTGGAAGGAATCCTACTCAAGGTCTCTTCTGATCTTGCCTAAGCCAAACTGTAAGGAGGCTGGTACTCTGGCGTAATCTTTTCTCGCTCTCTGGACCTCTGCGTCCTTAGTACAACATCTCCTCGGAAGCTGGTCGCATCTCTGCGCCTCTGTATGCATGTCCGGCCTTTAATCTTAACGGGGTGTAGTAACAGCTCGTCTGTCTCTCGCACGAACTTCTTGTCCCTCTTGTCTGTATCATCGACCATTCGACGTCGCGTCTTTATCTGCACACTGCAATGTCCTCGGCTACGGTCCACCCGAAGTCTCTAACACGGACTCGAAATCACGAACTCAGTATCTTCATCACTCAGTAGAAGATATCTAGCCGAACACGTCCTCAGCGTGCATATCGCATCTCTGATGTCAGCGGAGTGGAACGTCATCTCGTCGAAATCTCGTGCGAACTCTTTACTCCACCTTGCTCCACTATCGACTGATTCGGACTCATCTCATCATGGCTACACAGACTGCGCTCCGACGGCTATGCTCGTATCTGGAGTCTCCCAAGCAGTGTCCCATCACATGATATCCGAATGATGTCGAATCATCCGATCTACTCGTCAGAACCTCACAATCCCCTCAAGAGCTCAACATCTCGGGTACAGTTTAATAGTATCGAGTACATGCCACAGCGTCGGTGGTCCAGCCGTAGAAGGGCAAACCTAAGCCTCACTAATGGCGCCGAGGAACTGCCGCAAACCCTAAGGTTCAAAGGCTTTCACACGGTCATTAAGTCGAGTTAGGGTTTCATTCTTCTAGAGGGTCCATAGAATCACCTGCATGTCTTTCCGTATACTTTAAACTTGGAAAATGGGTTCCTGACCTTCGATCGTCTCAATCGACTCTCAACGAGTCTGCGTGAAGTCGCCTCTAGCTGGAATCAATCTATCTGATGACCTCGCATCGGGGTAAGCGAACGAACCACATGTCCTAGTCATTAATCCTCGGTGACTAGCGACTCACTATCACATCTCTAAGAATATGCTCATGCTGCAGTAGCTCCAATCATCTGGGCGATATCTCATCACTCGCAGCAACAACTGGCTCATTCGTCGGTACGCTAAGCAGCGCCTCAACCATCATGAATAAGCGATACATCAACGATCATCACATCCTGGCTGGCCTCTATCAGTGGCTCAATCCTCTGGTACCGTCCGGTACATCCTAGAAATCTCACAGCAGCGATCTGTCAAACGCCCATAGTGCGGAAACACAAAATACGAAGCCTCAATGCAACCGTATGTCTCTGGAATCACGCCCCGGTCAGTCCTCGTCCGCGACGAGCTCATGCTGACAACTCGAGCCGTAGCTCACTCTGTCCGTGCAATCGCGGCAGCAAAACCATAACCAGTATCGATGAAGATAGATCATAGGAAGGAATATGACACAATGCAAGGAAATGTACAACCTAAGGTTTCTTAAGCGGAGTGGCGTGTCGTAAGTATGCCGCGGAACATACCCACGGTACGTCACTCTACTTTAGTCACCTATTCCATCAACCAAGGGTCATCCTACACGACGAAAGTTCGGGTCTAATACCCTCTCGACCAAGTCTAAGTTCCGTAAGGTCAAGCCTAAGTTCCTTATATAGATAACGCCCTAGGCTCCACATAGTCAAACTTAGACTCGAACCAAGGTCAACCTAGCGCTCTGATACCAACTTTGTCACGACCCGAAAGAGCACGTGACTGGCCCTTGAACCCTATGAAGCCTATAGGACTCCATCTGATCCAAGTAAGCCAAAAGCCCAGAAATCTAAAACCATTTAAAAGTAAATAAGGAAAACTGGTTTTTAGAAGTAAAGAAATCGTGTTTCAAAAATCCAAGTTTTTAAATAACTAAGCCGAATATGTATTTTAAAAATGTGTAACTTTTCCTGAAAAATTTCGGCAGAGTTTCCTTTGTAAAAACTGGCCCCGAACGGGGTACAACAAGAATAATATATATAACATGATAAAAGGCATCCCCAAGCGGGAGCTAGCTCTTCGTCAATCGACGGTCACAACCACGTGAGCAATAATAATATACAACGCCAAAGGGCGAGGATCAAACTCAAAAGAAACTCAAAACAGCTAGAAAACCGTAATACTACAAGCGCGACTCTAAGGTCGAAATAAAACAACACTGTTTTCTAAGTCTGAAACAATAAACAAGTTTTGGTTGATGGAAATTCTAGATACAATAAATGATACATGAACAATGGCGGTTCTGATACAAAAGAACCCACCTATCCAAGCAAGTCACCCATAAGGAAGCAGTGTGCCAGAAATGCCGCTATGGAATCTGTACGGCAAAAACCTGCAAGGACTGGGGCACAACGGGGGTGAGTTGCCAACTCGTGAATAGAAAATATCTACAAGCAGAGATCGAATGCATGACCCATCCTAGGTCAATACGATCAGATATAAATAAACCTCAATATGAATAAAGCTGAAGCATGCTAAACTGGCAATGTAATCTCTACATGAGTGTAATGCCAAGTGCTCGTGCTAGTGCCTCAGGTAATAGCATGTCATGAATATGAGGTATGATCAATGTAATCAAATCTGCACACACGTGGATCCCGTCCACTCGTCACCCAATGACAATAACCATCATGCAAGTAAATATCATGAAACCTGTGCATGGAAATATGAGGATATAACCCACCCGTGTCCCTCGCGACACGTCAAAATCATGGAACCGGAGTGCCCAGCATCGGCACTCGAAAACATCATGAAAACTGTGCCCAGCATCGGCACATAAATCCTCATATATCGGGCTCCGTCAGTCCGGATCGGCCCGCGGGCTCTGTTTGCAGTATCGGCCCTTGGCCCCGGCAAGACGCCCAAATCTATCCATCGACTCTGGTCAGTATCCTCCGGATAACCGCCAGGTCCAACCAATCACCGGTAGGTACTCGCCCGCCTCCAGGCTCAATCGGCAAAGCTCATCGATCATCTTGCCGAGGGGAACCATACCGGGTCCACCATGTACCCGCAATCGGCTCATCCACTCCTCGATTCGGGTTTCACATGTCGCTCTCAGCACCGAGAAAACACATGGTGGACGCACTGAAATATCATGTCAAGGGTAACCGAGTTTTTAAACCAATGACATATTCTCTTTTGAAACACTCTCGGTTCCCAAATCCAGAAATATCATAGAAACAACATATCTCAATGCGTATAATCAAAAGCATGAAGTATGCGACATGTAAAGGAAGGTATGCATATCATCATGTCATGCAAGGATCATATACTGAATGCAATAGTACTACAGTGTAGTGACATGGCAATTATCGATGATGAGTGTGTGAGCCGGCAACAAGTGTACGTGGAACATATGCATCATCGATAATGGTGCTGGTGTCCTAGCAGCATGACTGAAATATAACCACAGTACAAGCGATGCAATGCAAATAGCATGAATATGCGGAATCGAATAATCAACGCAAAAGTAAAGAATCTACACCAATCTGTACAAGTCATGCAGGGGTGCCATTTGAAATAAGACGAATCAGGGCTTTTGGAAAAACAAGGGCTACGGTGTTTTAAGAAAAGATACATCATTTGAAAATATCCGTATGACCCTTCTGCCTATCTTTAAAATATCCCCGATTCGTTAGTTTGAAATAGGTATGACTCGGTCCAGTCTAATGTCTACTAAGTAATCTAGACAGGAGGGGTAAGAAACCACCTAATCTGAGTCAATATATATAGATATGATAGTCGGTGATCCCGCCTCAATAACATATCGTAAGATATCCTCGAGTCATGAGTGCGGATCTATCATCAATATCGGCTCGTACGGTAGATCGTCGTACGACATCCCAATAGCTGGGTAGGGATCAATGTCACAGTACCTCATCACATATCAGGTATCACTATCATCAGATCGCATAATCTGGGGTACTACTCTAAGTCTAGTACAAATCGATACCATCTATAAAAATATGAATGCGGGTAAAGCACATGTCCAAAGGCCCGCTAAAACTATCATATCGCACCTCGAAGACAAGCTATGTCACATCGCCGATCTCACGGCCTCACATCAAGTATCATCTCAAACCACGTATCATCCTCAAATCCCGTATATAAACACATAGTCCCATACCCATGTGTAGATATACGCACCATCATATGCACTCTAATAAATGAAAGAATGAATGCAAGTATGTGTGTAAATGTATGTGTGAGTGCAACCACTACTCTAGGGTTCGCACTATACTAAACCAATATATTCTTATCATCAAAATATCATTATTACCATCAATAACCCTAAACAACACATAATAAATATTCGTGTGTATACGTATTCGTATACATCACCACGGACTGCGGGGGTGCTATACGCCATCCACCCGACTTCTCCCCGTAGATATAAATCTACTCACCTTGCTTCTCGTGTGCCAAAGCCGATGTCGATATCTTCACCTCCTTTGCCTCAACATCACGCGGGGTACCTACAAGTATATCACAATGCTAAAGCACAAGAAAATCACATCGGAAACCAAAATAGCACACGCTACCCGCATAGGTAAAAACCAATCGACTCGCATGTAAACACAATCAAAATCCACTTGTCGTTGACGTCCAAACGCCACCCGACAGGAATGAATCACCAAATACCAAAATCCATGCTAAAACAAGTCCCAAATTATACACCAACATAGGAAAATCAACCCAGATTTCACCCTAGATGGAATCAGTCAAAACTAGACATACTCAGGGTCAAAACTAGAGGAAATGGGGGCATGCACAGAAAACGAGGCAATTCCTTAAAATACCTTATTTTAGAATTTTCCATAATTTTTCCCCATTTATCTGTATTTAATTATACCAGAATATTAAAATATTCATTAAAATAATATTAAATTATAAAATTTCCCAAAAATCATATTTTATTATTTTGAAGACGTTACACCTAGATGAGAGTAGAGAAAATCAAGAGAGGGTTTTTCTCAAGCTCAAGTGTTTCTCAACACATGAGAGGGAGAGAGCTTGAGGGAGAGGAAGAACAAGAGAGAGAAATGAAATGATAGAATGAGAATAATTGAACCATTCTCACAAGTATATGTGTATTATTTTAATTAAATAATTAGCTAGATAATTGTCATGGTTAATCATGATATGACCATTATCATTTCAATTTGTAAGGATCAAAAAGCATCTTCCAAAAGAAATGATGATGGTCAAAGTGTCAACCTAGGTCAACAAGTCAATAAGGTCAAATGGTCAACATCCATAACCATGCACAATTATTTAAACTAATTATCAATTAACTATAACACACACATAATCATTAGGGTTAGTAAAATGACAATAGCCATTAACCCTAATCAAAGTCCTCTCCCTCTATCTCAAACAACTGTGCATACGCACCCGCATTCGTGATCCGAGGAACACGAACACAATGAGAAAAACCAATCTCAAATCATATACTAGGATCCGGCTTAAACCAAAGCCCGCTAGTATAAATTGTTCGGACAGCAAACGTGCACAAGTGCGCGAATGTGAACGAACCCTGTCGCAAAACCATGCGACCTCTACTCATTTTGCCTAAAGGCGAATAGCTTTCTGTGTGGGACTCTAAAGACTCGACACTACGCTGGCAGTGGGTTTAACCACAGACCGCAAGCGGCACTAGCTGTACGTAACGGTCCCCAGGTAGATGTCGATAAGAAGACTGACGAGGTGAACCCCATCTGAACTCCTACTGAGCCTGTATGTGACAATCTCCGTACAGTCCGGTCTGATCGTCTGATACATCGCATGGCGGGCCTAGGGGGCGGTGAACGTCAGTCCCCTAATAAGTCGTGCCGGAGTGAAGCCCGGAACACCCTGAGATAACACTGGAAACCTACCAGTATATCTCGCTTGCCTGGCCAGGGACTACTCGTGTAATGGCTCTCCTGGACACAGCGCGATGTCAACCCCCAATACCGGGAGAGACGAATCCTGTCTAACCGTCACTGCCTCCAAGTGCTTCGGGACTGCACCCAAAAACTACCTGTTTGCACGACTCCTTTGAGCCGTGGTAGGGTAGTAATCAAAGTGCAGTGGGAACACACTCGAGGCGAAGTGACAGTGTCAAGTCAGCGGACTAAGATATACTCATGTCACCTGGGAACTGATAACTGACGATAGGTATAATACCAACCAACAGTCCCCGACGAGTCCTGTCCAGTGTACTCGTAACCCAACGAGCACCCGTATACTATCTCAATTACGACGTACTGACGGCTGTGGGACAGACCGTCTCCCACACTGGGATGAGAAGCGCATACGCTAGTCTACTCCGGAGTATCGATGCCCTGTCTCGATAGTCCAACGACTAGGGACCTGTATAAGGATGTGCTTATAGATCACCCAGCTCCCACGAGTGTGAGCGCCATCACAACGCTGGTAATCAAGCAAAGATCCTAAGGGCTCTACTAATATGTATAACAGCAATATGCTAAAAGAAACACATGCACATATTAAAGCAGAGACAAACCAAGTAGCATACTACCATTTCGAGCAAGATTGTATATATAACTGTGAATATCCCAAGCTTCCATCAAGTAATATACAAACTAGTATGATACAGTAATGGCCTCTAGGGCATATACACTAACAGATAGTATGCTATCTGGTTGCTCTTTGTCTAAACATGTAGACTTGTATTGTGATACTGTCTTGCTCTCACATGTTGATAAAGCCCTTAGGATGTGTACTTGACTACCAGGACTATGATGGAGATCATACTAGTGGGGGCCAGGGTAGTCCATAAGTACATCCTTTAATTGTTCCTGGTCGAGGGTGTATCGAGACAGGGCATCGATATTCCAGAGTAGACTAGCATATACGTTTTTTGACCCATATGATGGGCGATGGATGATCCCACATCCATTGGTGTTTGACATCAAAGATGGTATGCGGGTGCTCAGTGGAGACTGGGTACACTGAACGGACTCGCCGAAAACTCCTAGTTGGTATTATACATATCGTCAGATAGCAGTTCTCTGGTGATATTGGTACAGATTAGTCTGTAGACCCGAGATCGTCATAGAGTCTTGTGTGATTCCCACTGTGCTTTGATTTCCATCTTACCGCGTTCAAGTGAGCGTGCAAAACGGTGGCTTTTGGGTACAGCCCCGAATCGTCTGTTGCAACCTCCTGTCGCTGCGCTCGAATGGCCTCAACTAATGAACTCATCGTCTGGTGCATGTCCTGCATATCTACCACAAGCCTAGCGAGATGATCTGCCGAAGGAGGATCCATCTGCTCCTGTGCAACAAGTGTGCCATCCTGGTCAGTTCTCGTCCTACCCGAGTCAACTCTGACCTCGGCCCTCGCTGCATCACTCTGAGTCCCCATAGTCATCGGCGGCAAAGGCTATAAATGGAAAAGGATTCGATAAGAACACGGAAATCGAATCACAAGGATATGTATCATCAAGAAAGGAATTTCAAGAAATTTGTACATAGGTCACTTTAGGAGGAGTACCGCATCGTGAGTAAGCCGCGGACATACACACACTACGTTACTCTGCTTAAGCTACCTACTCCATCATACTAAGGTCATCCTACACTCCGAAAGGTAAAACCTAGCGCTCTGATACCAACTTTGTCACGACCCGAAATTGGCACGTGACAGCCCTTAAACTACGCAACGTCTACAGGCGTAACGTAATTTAAGTAAGCCGAAAACCCAGCAATCTAAACCATAAAAAGTAGTAAGAAAAAATAGCAAATTTTAAAAGTTTTAAATCTCAACCCAAATTCTTTAAAGTCCCAATTTTATTTTCTTTAAAATTTTGGCAGCACCTCCTTTGTAAAAACCGACCCCAAAAATGGGTACAACAAAGATAAAAGTAAAGCATCCCCAAACGGGAGCAAATACACGCCCAAAGGCAGATAACAACCACAACAACAGATATACGACGCCGTAGCGAAGAAATAAAAGACGATATAAATAAAACTGCATAAAAAACCTCCAAGTCACAAAATAGAATACAATATCGTCCTCACTCTCTACAAGATAATGGTAGATGGAGAGTACATGATACAATGAATATATAATGAACAACATGAACGGATAACCATAAACCCACCTAAAGCATAACTGCACACTGTGAGCCGAAGCGGTATCCACAGCAAAAGATGATAAGATAGATGAATAGCCTGCCTCGACTACTCTGGGAAACAACCTGCAAAACACTGTGGCACAACGGGGGTGAGTTGCCAACTCGTTAATAGTAAATAACATATGCAGGTAATCGCAAGTATGCACGTACAGTGCGAATCTAACATAAGCAACCAATAGCAATAAAAGGTCATATGAATGCAACGGTCATGAAAGGTACACTAGCAGGTACAACTAATACTTGAAGCAATAATAATATAACAATCTTTATGCAATAATCATGTAAGGTACTCTATCAGGTACTACTAATACATGAAGCAATGATATGAAAATTTATATATGCAACAATCATGAAGGTACTCTATCAGGTACTACTAATACATGAAGGAATGCATAAACAATAAATGCGAAGTACGGGATGAAACATGTCATTTCCACGGAATCCTGATATCGTGATAGGACCAAAGTCCATCAAGACAATCCAAATCCCAAATTCCTCAAATCAGCCCCCAAATTGGCTCTCATTTCATGAAGTCTCACAAATCCTGAATATACAATATCAAGTAAATCTCATATATCCTGAATGTACAAAATCAAGTAAATCTCATATATCCTGTATCCAATACCAAATGAATCTAATATACCCTGAATCCAATATCAAGTGAACCTCAAATATCCTGAATCCCATATCAAGTGAATCTCCTATATCCTGAAAAGTATATTTGCATGAATGAGTATGACGATGTATATGAATTGATATGTATACATATATATTAGCGTCCCATTCAACTAAGATATATATATATATATATATATGCATATATAACAGCGTCTCATTCCACTATTTTATATACTTAGGAGTAAAATATCATGAAACCAATGTGTCAAGCATCGACACAAAAATACTGATCTATCAGGTGCTGTCACCATGACTGGCCCCTGATAGGTATGTAGCATACGCTATTCCGAAAACCCGAGTGCCCAGCTTCGACCCTCGTCTTTCGACATATCCATACGTACATGACTCCCGTGGGTATCCCTACGATAACCGCCAAGTCATAGGTAATGTCTTTGGTAGGTATGGTTCCCCTGTCAGGCTCAATCGGCAAGGTCCTTCAATCGTCTTGCCCCGGGTACCTCCGGGCCCACCATGTACCCTCACACGGCCCACGACGCTCCTCGCATGGGGTATATATATCAGAACCAATAAAACTCATGGTGGCTGCAGAAATATCATATCAAGAGAAACCGAGTTTTTCAAATAATGCATAATTTTATGAAACTACCACGGTCCTCAAATCCAGAAAACATCATGAAAAATCCATATCTGAACGCGAAAATCCATGAATATAATATATGCAAATAAAACTGTAATGCGAGCATATAAAGGAAAAGCCGCTATTTAACTGCAACAAGTTAAAATATATATCATACGGTTTCTAATTTCTCCAAGTCTATATAACATCAAATAAAGATAAACATGAAGCTATAGTCAGATATATGTGTAGACATAAAGGTATAGCAATGTATAAGAATCTACCTATCAGTAATGATGTAATATACCCTCCGGGTATAAGTGAAGTATGTATGCAAGGATACAAGTAACTATGTCATTATGTGTGTATGTACCAATCGTTGATGGTACAATACCCTATAGGTATACAGGTAACTAGCATGTAAGCATGTCAAGGCATATGTGTAAGCATGTAGGTATACAGGTATGCTATATGTCATATGCAACAAGGAATATGAATCAATGTCTCAATGTCCCTAACCAAACAATATCATATAGGTATGTGTGTTGTGCGTGTCATGGCAATTTTTGACGATGTGTGTGGTATACAATCAGTGCTCATGCAACATGAGCCGTCAATAATTATGCAGTTTCCTAAGAGTACAATTCCAATCACAACAAGTAACTAAGAAATAAGGTGTATGCGCAACTCTATATATGAAATAGAATATGCAACAATATTATAACATCTCTAGCCCAGACGCATAACGCCATGCGGGCGATTCCCCTGTAGATATTAAATCTACTCACCAACGCTCCTGGCTAAGTAAAGCCAACCACCTGTTTCTACTTCTTCGCAGCGCCCGAAGTCCCCGCCTGCGAACCTAAAACATAAAACAACAAAGCAAGTATATATATTAGCAATAGACCCAAAACACGTACAAACTACGCGGACCAACGCGAAAACACAAACATACTCTCAAGTGTACGTATTGTAGCTAACGTGCATAGCGACACTACGAAACCAACTCAAGAGCAACAGAACACAACGACACGAACCGTATCGGATAACGTAATGCGTGAAACGAAACACAAGAAAACGCAAAGTGGTCCCAGATTTTTCTATACTAACAATCTGTAAAAGTTGCAGGTACCATGAGACCACAAACAACCCCAGAGACCCCTACACCAAAACCCAAACCCTAACTCCCTAGTCTGGCCGCAAATTATGGCCAGAAGCAATATAATTGCGGCCGTACCAAAAGGAAAGGGGCTCGTATTTTGAGGGTAGGTTCTAGGTCACTACACTAGTGTTAGTTATATGTATGCCCTAGAGGCCATTACTGTACATTGGATGTATATTGTAGTGGATGCTGGGACATATATAGGGAGGACTTTCTTGCTCGACATGATAGTATGCTATCTGGTTGCTCTTTACCTTAACGTGTACACAGATTGTCTCTCTATTACATGTTGGTAAAGCCCTTGGGATGTGTACTTGACTACCTGGACTATGATGCGGATCATACTAGTGGGGACATGGTAGTCCATAAGTACATCCTTCAAAGTCCCTAGTCGTGGGTGTATCGAGACGGGGCATCGATATACCAGAGTATACTAGCGTGTACCTTCTCGACCCATACAGATGGGCGATGGATGATCCCATATCCATCGGTGTTTGACATCAGAGATGATATACGGGTGCTCAGTAGAGACTGGGTACACTGGACGGACTCGCCGAGAACTCCCAGATGGTATTATACCTCACGTCAGATGGCAGTTCTCTGGTGACACTGGTACAGAGTAGTCTGTTGACCCGAGATCGTCATAGAGTCTTTTGTGGTTCCCACTGTGGTTTGATTTCCATCTTACCACGTCCAAGAGGGCGTGCAAAACGGTGGTTTTTGGGTACAGTCCCGAGTCATATGGAGGCAATGAGCGATAGGAGGGGATTCGTCTCTCCCGGTATAGGGGGTTGATGTTGCGCTGTGTTCGATTGGCTATAACAGGAAATCCTTGGCCAGGGTTGATGAGATATACTGGTAAGTGTTACCAGTAGTTTCTCGAATTGTTATAGACCTCATATCGACACGACTTATCGAGCTATTGGGGTCTGACGTTTACCACCCCTAGGCGAGATATGCGACATATTCGACGAACAGACCGGACTGTACGGTAGTGTTACTGGTTGGATTCACTGTAGTGTGAGCGGGCTTGCTCGTCGATCTTCTGATCGCTCAATACCCGGGTGGCCGTTACGTTTAGCAGACCGCTTGCGGCTTGTGGGTGTTTGATATGATCATCATCTGCTGCCGGCGTATTGACGAGTCTTTAGAGTCCTACACAGAGGTTTCCTGGTTCAAGCGAAATGAAATAGGAGCGCATATGAGATATGTGCGGGACCGAGAATAATGCGTGTATATGATACCGTATTCCATTCTCGCGATGAATGTATCGAAAGGTTGTATGCGATATAACCTAGTTATCGAATCAAGGGTTGGTTCGGTAAGCCGATACATAGGATACTAGTCGGTTATATGCGATATGACCGGATCGTTAAATCAAGTGTTGATTTAATGATTTAATGTATAATTATATATTTGATATATTGCTTTGCATTAACTAGTATTGGTTCATTTTAAATGGATTTTCTCACTTGAATTGTGCAAGTTGTATATGTGATATACTTTTGTGCACTTGATTGTATCATGTTTGATGATACATGCTAACTTGAGCATGTGTAAAGATTAAACCATGGTTGTGTAATGGTTAGGGTTTTCCTTTCATTTTCTTATTCATTTATTTATTTATTTATTCTTTTTGGAAAAATGATAAGCATTAAGAGAAAATGGTGGCTTAATTTGTTTTCTAGTTAAAGCTTCTTGAAGCTTTGACCAAAGTCACCCTTTTGTCTCATGCTTAACCCTAACCATTACCACTTACCCTAGTTTAGTCTCTACACTTGACCATGGTTGGTAAATGATAAGTATTATTATTATTTTCATTTTACATAATACTTATCATAACATCTTCATCTTCTTCTTCTTCTTCTTCTTCACTTGAAGAAAACCTTTCTTCATCAATGGTGATTGATGAAATAGAGTGAGAAATCCAATTCTAAAGTCTACTCACTTCCTATTTCTTCATCCTCTGCCTCTTGCCAAGTAGTAGAGTGTGTTTCCTTCACAAGATTTCTTGACTTGGTGAAGTTGGAGCTTGATCTAGCGATGCCTCGACGTAGATCATCTTCGGCACGTTGTCGACGACCTAGCCCGGTCTTTTCTCCGATGAAACCACCGTGAGAGTCATGGTTCGATTTGGACAGTGGAGAGGACTTCATTGCGGAGCCGGGGAGGTGGAGCACCGGATCTACAAAGGTTGTATATCCGTATTCTTGTAGTTAAGTGTTAACTAGTTAGCTTTGTCGCCTAAACATCTAGCCAACGATCTAGTCTAGGGTTTCCCGGCACCGTTTTTTTGAAATTGGTATGGTTGATGCCTTGTGAGACCTCTTGAGAGTGCTTAGGAACCCTACAGTGGTATCAGAGCCTAGCTAGAGCCTTAGGCGAAGTCTAGACGGAGTTAGAAGTCCGATCGAACCAAAACCTAACCCGGAAAACGGCTCTCTGGACTTTTTTGTAAAATGTGGATTTTTGTAAATTAAAAATATGCAGAAAAATCAGCAGGCGATTTTATGGGTTACTGTAAAATTCGAGTCCATAATTACATCATTCCGCCGCGGTTCCGCGGCACGAGCTTGGCTCGTGCGGCGGATCCGCGGCTGTTTTGTCGTTTTGTTCATCGAATTTTGCACCATAATTAATATTTTTTAGTGCTGGTTTTCCTGGGAATATTTTAATATTTATTCCAGAGTTTTATTTTCTGGGTTGTATTGGGGACTCGGTGTTTCGATCGGATTATCTAATTTTGTCTATGTGGCTTTCCGGGTATTTTTGAATATGTTAAAAAGTTCGACTGGACAATAATACCCAATTTTTCCCCTGTCGGGAAATTTCCAATTGTTGGATATTTCTATGGTTTAAAGACGTTCTAAGTAGTGCAAGTAACACGATGGACCCTCTAGAAGACAACAAACCTTAACTCGATTATGTGACCGTCTTGAACTGCCCTTTGAACCTTCGGGTTTGGGGCAGTACGGCGTGCCACATGTGAGGCGTTGGCTTAACCCTTCTACGGCTGGACCGTTGGTACTGAGGCACGAACTGAATGTTTTTAGACTTGTTTCATGTGTTGATCTGTTACGGGAAAACTTGGGTGTTCGAATGTTCGATCGGAAAGTTTAACATTTTCTAATTATCCGGAATGGGATACAATAATTGGAATTCACAAAAGTTATGTGATAACTGAATGAATGTTATAAACATAGCAGTTTAGTCTCACTTGATCGGTTGCCACGGAATTTTGATGTGATCAAAAGTCCGTCGCAATCACGTAGCGTACGCGGATACTCGCCGATAAACTTAATAGACAGCCTCACTCCATAGCCCCGACCAAGTGACTGTAGGAGAACCCCGTCGCCGAAAGCATCCGTTCGGGTGCTCGCGGCAGCGGTGTTCCGCCTTGGTGCACTTCGTCGACGGTATCGGGGGTGCGACTGTCTACTGAAGTTTGCGACGAGCATTCGATCAGTTTTTCGGGAATCCTGTTGAATTGCCCGACTTGATATTGAAAAGTGTTTTCGATAATGAGACTAAAATGCAGGGTTTACAATTGTTAGGCATATGATGTCTAATTAATTCATTTGGTCAGGCATGCGATGTCTGAGGTGGTTGCGGATTCCAACTGTTGTAGTTTTACACTTTCTTTTCTGTGACCGTAAGTGTAATATGTGATATCGCCGGTTTTGTTGCTATATGTCAACGACAATTGGGATGGACATATTTACTTACGTTGATGACATGTGATGTTATGTGTTGCTGGATATGTTATATTGGATCGTCGTGTTTGAATAGCCGGGGGTTTTTATGTGAGATGAGTGTTTTTCATTTTCATTCATGTAAAAACTTGTATGTAATATTCTTTTATTGGGGCACTTCCAGGTTGCGGAAGTTGTCACCCGTTGTATATTATTTAGTTTCCGCACTAGGATAGACCCAAGGAGGAGGGCACAAGTAACCGGGTTCTGGAGTCCAGTGGGAGACCAACTCGAGGAGTCGAGTCCGGGTCTCCTAACTCTAGAATTGGTAGGGTTGCTTGCCGCTCTCGTAGGGGTCTAGGGGTGTGGGTTTGGCTATTCATCACGACCGTGGAATCCGTGTTTTATACTGGCTCGTATTAAAAACACGGACGTCCTACTATATCCAATATTTCATATGTTTCTTCTGCTGCGATATCTGTGATGTGATCATGTGATGTTTTGTGATAGATACAGTATATAGTATATATGATATATTATATAGCCGTTACTTATGTTTTACACCCGCGCTAGCCCTGCCCCGCTCTGTCGTTAGTTACCTAACCTAACGGTGCACGAGGGGACATCGAGGCGAATGCGGATGGCATAAGTGTACGTCGTATTTATCTGTGATGCTTAGGTACTTAAATGATGGGAATTCATTAATGAGATTAATGAAATAAAAGAAACCTAAGATGTTGTAGAATCGAATTTCAAAATTAAAACTGGTAGCTACAGTTCTTGCTTTGCACAGCGGTATATATGATATATCCTGCACCTTATTCGATGAGGAAAGGACCGAGATCCCTTCACCGGGAGTGACTCCTTTAGCAATAACTGGCAGATGCTACACACTTGGTTTGTCTTTTGATTGCTTTTAAGTGTTTTTGCTTTGCACAGTGATATATATGATATATCCTGCACCTCATTCGACGAGGAAAGGACCGACGATCCCTTCACCGGGAGTGACTCCTTTAGCAAAACTAGAAAAGCCTCAAAAACACTCCATTTCAAAATTCATTCGATCCTACAACGATATCAAGTTCATTACGCAATAGGTTTTCTGAAAAACCTGTCGTAGCCCTCCGTCATTTCAGATATGTACTGGTTAGTATTCGTGCTGCGTTTGTTGACCTCTGTCAAGGCGTAGTGTGCGGTAGCTGATTAGCGCTTATCTGCATAAGCATATGTTGTGATTGATTTAGGGTAGTCGTGCGACCTTGTTGACCTCTTTCAAGGGTCGTGCGGGTGGGTTTACTTCAATCAAGAAATGACGGGTTGAACTTGACTAGCAGCCTATGGTTTGTTGACCTCTGTTAAGGTCATAGGACGCTTGGGGCAAAATATTATCGGGAATTTCAAGTGTTGAAATTTGCAATATGATTGCATACCTTCTATGAGATAGTTGTATCCCGATACCCGCTGCGAGTAAGAGTTACTCCTGGGAGAGTTTTACACATTACAATTAGCCGATCAAGTAGGTGTCTAGAAAGGTGTTAACGAGGTTACGCCTCTGGGAAAACGAGGTTTACATTAATTAGGTTCGTGCGAAAGCACGGGGGACCTCCCTCAAAGTACCGACACTGGCCTGGCTGAAAGATTGGCGAACTTGTAGTGTGTAATTAATCCCGGCTAGTCTTTCCTTTTAGGGTTTGAAGGAAGATTTGATAAAAAGCAGTAGGAGCCATCCTGATTAGATAAAATAAAAACCAATCTATTCTTGACAGAGCGCACGCTGAGTGTTTTCTTCTCTCTCTCTCCTGGTAGCGACCATGTCACGCCTTAATCAAGATAATAATACGGATAATTGACCGAACCCGCTTGTTATACTGAGCTGGGGAACGTTGGTCCCTCTCCAACTTATAAATGTTTTAAAGACAGAGCAGGAAGTTGGGAAATACCAGAATTCCCGTGCCGCCCAAACGAAGAGAGTGCATGCTGATGCATCATCTTCGGGTGTGTTCATTACAAAGAACTGTTTCTCAGTATCCTCCGCATCCTGGGTATATGATACCGGATCAGGATCCCAGATATGTAATTTGTTACATAGGGCTACAAAAGGGTAGAAAAACTGAGAACGGGTGATAAGTTTCATGAGGCAGAAAACGGGGCAAGTGTTGCAGCCAAGTCTGTCGGTCACTGTCATCCTGTATTACCAATACATTGATTCTGAATGAATGTTATTAGATACCGAACCTGATATACAAAATCATATCAGTCTCTTTATTAGTAAAGAAATGATAAAATTTTGTATTGTTGGATAATGTTTTGAACATTTCCTATATCAAAAGTTGATCGGTTCAGGCACGTTATCTAAAAGCATTGACGTTCTAAATCAAACTACAGTTCTTAGTATACTGAACACACACAAGAGGAAGAGTTCAGAAATGGACAAATCCTTCTTGAGGTATTGTAGACTAGGTCATATCAATGCGACCCGACTAGCTTGAGTTACATATAGATGCATATTTAAATCAGTTTGAATTTACATCTTGTGAAACTCGCCAGTCATGTCACAAAGATAAGATGACCATAGCTCTGTTTATTGGAAACAGAGAAAGAGTTAGTGAACTCTTGGGATGATACATGTTGATGTATGTAAGTCCCCTGTCTACACATACCAAGACCGGTTCTCTATACTTCATTACATTCTCTGATGATCTTTCGAGATTCAGACCTATGTTCCTGTTGAAACACAAGTCTGAACCTTTTAAGATATTCACAGAATATAAGTTAGAAGTAGAGAACCATAATACGGGTATAAGTATTATGTCCTATGATGAGATCAGGAAGGAGAATACTTGTGCACGGAAATCCTGGTCTATTCTATAGGAGAATGAGATTCTCTCTCAGCATTACTCCTCCGTATACACCATAGCACGATGGTATATCGGGGCGGAGCAATCACACCCTATATGATAAGGTGTGCTCTATGATGAGTACTACTGAGTTACCTATTTCCTTTTGGGAGTTATGCGCTTGAGAAGCTGCATACCTATTGAATAGGGTTCCAATTAAATCTGTTGCCTACCGCTTGATATGTGATATGGAATGGGAAGAGCCCATGTCTTAAGTTAGTTAAGATTTGGGGTTGTCCGGCCTATGTCTAAAAGCAAAATCCAGACACGCTCGAGGCAAGGTCTGTTAAGTAGAACTGGAAAGGTTCCAGCTATACAAACTGCAGCTGATGATTTGATAGAACCAAAGGATTCAGTAGATTCCAACGAACCTCAGCCTCTCCGCCGATCTAGTAGGGTTCCTCATGTTAGTGTTTATGCCCTAGAAGGCCATTACTGTATCATACTAGCTTGTATATTACTTAATGGAAGCTTGGGATATTCACATGTATATAACAGTCTTGCTAAACATGGTAGTATGCTACTTGGTTTTTCTATCTTAATATGTGAGTGTACGTATTGATAGAGCTCTTAGGATCTTGCTTGTCTACCAGCGTTGTGATGGCAGTCACACTAGTGGGGGCTGGGTAGTCTACAAGCACATCCTTATTCAGGTCCCTGGTCGATGGATTATCGAGACAGAGCATCGATACTCCGGAGTAGACTGGTGTGTACGCTTCTCATCCCAGTTGGGGAGATGGTCTGTCCCACAGCCGTCAGTACGTCGTACTGGAGATAGTATACAGGTGCTCGTTAGGTTACGGGTACACCGGACAGGACTCACAGGGAACTGTTGGTTGGTTTGATACCAGTCGTCAGTCAACAGTTCCCAGGTGACATGAGTACAGCGTAGTCCGCAGACTTGACACTGCTACTTCGCCTCGAGTGTGTCCCACTGTTCTTAGATTGCTACCCTACCACGGCTCAAAGGAGTCGTGCAAACAGGTAGCAGTTGGGTGCAGTCCCGAGCACTTGGAGGCAGTGGCGGTTAGAAAGGATTCGTCCATCCCGGTATTGGGAGTAGATATCGTGCTGTGTCAGAGAGCCATTACGCAAAGTCCCTGGCCAGGGCAAGCGAGATTTGCTGGTAGGTTCCAGTAGTTTCTCAGGGTGTAATGGGCTTCCCTCCGACACGACTTATACCGCTATTAGGGGACTGACGCTTGCCGCCTCCCTAGGCCCGATATGCGATAGTCTTGGACGAACGGACCGGACTGTATGGAGATTGTCACATCAGACTCAGTAGGAGTTCGGATGGGTTTTCTCATCGGCCTTCTTATCGACAACTACCTGGGGACCGTTACGTACAGCTAGTGCCACTTGCGGTCTGTGGTTAAACCCACTGCCAGCGTAGTAGTCGAGTCTCTAGAGTCCCACACAGAGAGTTTTCTACTCCAGGCGAAACGATATAGAGGTTGCATGGTTTTGCGACAAAGGGTTCGGACGCATACGTGCGTTTACGCGCGTATGACTTTCGGACAGTTTTTACCAGTCGGCTTTGGTTTAAGCCAGTTACTGGTATCCGGTTATTGGATTTTTTCAGTCTAAAGTTTTTCCGTATTTTTGCGGATTGGAGGGGCGTTCTCGTAATTGTACGAGAAGCTTCTAGAAGATGTGACTAAGGAGGTTAAGGTGACATAAGCTTTGGATAAGATTAGTGAGTCATGAGGGTGATTCATCATGATCATTAATGCACCATAAATGCTTAATGACTCATGTTAATGAATCACCTCTTTTCATTTATGAAGCATGCTTATTCATTTCTATTATTCATTATTCTTTAATAAGAATGCTTCATAATATATTATGATACACTCTCTCTCATCTCATTATCTCATCTCACATTCTCTCTCCTCAAGCTCTCATCTTCAAGAGACTAATCCTTAATCCTCATGTGTTGAGATCAAAGGTTTAGTTAGACTTAAACATCCATTACCTTCACTCTATATCATCCTTTCTTCTTTGATTAGCAATCAAAGTAGATTAGTTACCTCAAGTTAGAGGTGTAGCTTGGTGTTTTGCTCTCGGGTGGATCGTCTACTACCTAGAGAAGGTCGAGGAGAACAAAAGAGGACACAAAGACGAAGGGCCGGTTTCATTAGGTATAATCCCTAAACACAATTGAAAAGAAACTCTTTGTGTACGGTTATTTATAGTTTAGCTTCGATTCAAGCGGTTAGTCGATGTTCGTTCTTTAAACTTGATCGATCTTGAAAATTCCGCCTCCCCACAAGTACTGGGGTGTACTACATCGACTTACTGTGGTATCAGAGCCTCGCTAAACACTAAATAACTTAATTGCAAATTTGTACGAATTTCGAACGGAAAAACGAAGCCGGAAAACCCTAAAAAATGCAAGTTTCTGTCGAAATTTAAATGATGTCCAAAAATTTTTCAAGTGAGTTCAGAGTGCTTGACATGACACCAGTAGAACACCCAAGAAAAACAGTCGTCTGAATCGCCCAACTCGCCGCGGAACCGCGGCCTCAGCCTACTGAGTCGCCGCGCTTCCGCCGCCGAGTTGGCGAGTCAGGAACCGAGTTTTCTTCTGTTGCTTCTCTGTGTAATTTGGGGTTTTCTGGAATATTTAATATTTGCTCAGGTTACTGTTTAACAGAGCAGATTTTGGAGCAATATTGATGTTGTTTAATCGATCGAAATTATACAGTATTTGCATATTGGATTATATCTGTGATTGTTTAATGTGTTCGTAAACCTCCCCTAACTGCTAGTATGTCGGTTGGCAGGGGGTTGCACATTTCTGAAATGGTTATATCTGTTTGTGCATATAAACTGTATTGGACTGTTGTGGTGTATAGCCGGGGTTAGCAATGGGTTATTGTTTAATTCATTTGTTGTAAATGTAATTTGTTGTAATATTATTTTTGCGGGGCACTTCCAGGTTGCGGTCGTAGCCACCGTTATATTATTTCATTTTACTGTTTTTGCTCCTAGGACTGACCCAAGGTGGGGTACACAAACTGCCGGGCGGGTAGTTTGCCGTACCCATAGGGGTCGAGGGTGGGGTAACAGCTATTCATCACAACTGTGTAATCTGTCTTTTCTTGCAGGCTCAAAAGAAATACAGATTGCTTGCAAATCCAATATTGTTTATCTGTGTTCTGGAATGAATATCATTGCGTCAGACGAATGTAAAATATCTATATTTATTGTAGCTATTTAGACGTCACTTATGTTTTACACCCGCGCTAGCCCAGCCCCCGCTCTGTCGTTAGTTAAGTAACCTAACGGGTGATGACGGGACCCCGTGGCGAATACGGATGGCATAAGAGGACGTTGTATTTTCGTTGTTTTCTGCAATGATAGGTTAATGATGGGACGCATTATCTATAATGCAAAGTAAATAAACCAAAGTTTTAAATCGTTGGAACAATTTAAAAGAAACCACTCGGTTATTTTTAAAACAGATATTTTTAAATGCGGAGATTTAACCACTCCTTTTAAAAGCTATCAGGTTCCTTCGGTTATATCAAGTTCACTACGTTCACGGTTTCGCCAAAACCATTCGTAGCCCTCCGTCATTTCATCTGGGTATTCAGTAGTATTCAAGCTATGTATTTTGACCTAACGCCAAGGCATAGTGTTTGGTAGCTGCTGGATATTCATTTGTTGCATAGATAGATGAGTTAGTTTGGGACAGTCGTATTATCATTTTGGCCGAACGTCAAAGATATATACGGATGGGTTCAAATTGACAAGATAATGATGGGTAGAACTTGACATGTGACTTATGACATTTTGACCTAACGCCAAGGTCATAAGAGCATGGGGCAAAAACTTATATCGGGAATTTCTAAAGAAACTGAAATTTGCAAAGAGATGCATACCATTTGGAGTTTGATGAATGTTGGTAGGATTCCTTCAACATTATCATACGATGATATTTGGATCCCGATCCTACTGTGAGTATATGATACTTATCAGGATATTCGTCACTTAACGATCAATGCTATAAACCTAGTAGGTGTCCAGAAAAGTGTCAGCGGGGTTACGCCCCCAGAGAAAAGAGGTTATTTAATTAAGGAACTTCGCGAAAGCGTTGGAAAACCTCCCTCGAAGTATCGACACCGGCCTGGCTGAACGGTTAAGCAAGTATTGTACGGTGAGAATAGTCTTGGCTAATTCTTCTTTTATGGTTTGAGGAAGGATTCGAGAAACAGTGGGAGCCATCCAGTTTAGATAAACTAAAAACCACTCTAAACTTGCAAGAGCATCATGCTAAAGAGTTTTCTTCTCTCTCTCCTAATTGCAGCGACCCTGAAAATGACTGGACTTAAGTTACTTTTAGAGAAAAATATACTGACGGGGCCAAACTATAAAGATTGGCTGCGGAATGTCAAAATGGATTTGACCTATGACAAACTGGGGTACGTCCTCACCGCTACGGCACCTGCTGTCCCTGGTCCCAAATCCAGCAATGCGGATAAGGAAATCCGCAAAACCTGGGATTTAGATTGCGCGAGAGCCAAGTGCATCGTGATTGCCTCGATGAACAATGAACATCAGAGGAGGCACGAGGATATGTCCCTAGATGGCATATTTCTCCATACAAAAGAACTTTATGGAGTGCAATCTCGTATAGCAAGATACGAGACCTCTAAGAACTTGTTTCGAGCGAGGTTGGCTGCCGGGTCATCGGTAGGTGAACATGTCCTACAGATGATCAGCTATATTGAAGAGCTCGCAGACCTTGGGACGACTTTGGATAATGAGCTCTATACAGACCTTATTCTCCAGTCCCTTCCTCACACCTACGCCCAGTTTATCCTGAACTTCAACCTTCAAAGAAAAGAAGTTGAACTTCCGGAACTCCTGAACATGTTAAGGAGTGCAGAGGGCACCTTGAAGACATCAAGGGAAACACCCGCTATGTTTGTTGGCAGTTCATCTTCTTCCGGGTCCAAGGCTAGGGCCAAAGGAAGGAAGAAGAAGGCCGCACCCAGACCTAGAGGAGGTGTTAGTAAGGTGGGAGGGAAGGGAAAGAAAAAGAAAGCAGTACCGATAGTTGGCCAGGATGAGTGCTTCCATTGTCACAGGAAAGGGCACTGGAAGAAGGATTGCAAGGCGTGGAACGCCAAGAACCAGGAACCGAAGCAAGCTGTGGCTTCGACTTCAGGTGTGTTTGTAATTGAGAATTGTCTGTCGATCAACTCTACTTCCTGGGTATTGGATACCGGATCAGGATCTCATATTTGCAATTCATTGCAGGCACTGAGAAACCATAGAGTGCTGAAGGAAGGTGATATGATCCTCAGGGTTGCTAACGGAGCTAGCGTGGGAGCTGCGTCCGTCGGGGATTATCACCTAGGATTGACGAGTGGACACATTTTGGTTTTACATAACTGTTATTTTGTACCCAGCTTAACGTGTAATATCATATCAGTTTCCTTGTTATCAAATAAAGGTTATGATTTCACGTTTGTAAGAGATGTTGTCAACATCCACCTTAATCATGGTTTGATTGGGTCCGGTACTCTAAATAACGGCATATATGTTTTAAACCAACTCCAAATTTTCAATGTCCAGAACACACTAAAAAGAAAGTCTCCAGATTTAAATAAAGCTTTCTTATGGCATTGTAGACTGGGTCACATCAATGAGAGAAGGTTGACTAAGTTGCATAGAGAAGGATATTTGGACTCGTTCGAATATCAATCTTATGACACTTGTCAATCTTGTCTCAAAGGAAAGATGACAAAGACTCCATTCACTGGACAAGGAGTAAGAGCGAGCGAGCTCTTAGGACTCATACACAGTTATGTATGCGGTCCAATGTCTACACATGCGAGAGGTGGTTTTTCCTATTTCATTACTTTCACGGATGATTACTCAAGATACGGATTCATTTATCTGATGAAACATAAATCCGAGGCTTTTGAGAAATTCCAAGAGTATAAGAATGAAGTAGAAAACTAAACCGGCAAAAGTATAAAGACACTTAGATCTGATCGAGGTGGAGAATACTTGAGTACCGAGTTCCTAGGTTACCTAAAAGAGAAAGGAATTCTCTCTCAGCTTACTCCTCCGTACACTCCACAGCATAATGGTGTATCGGAGAGACGGAATCGAACCCTATTGGATATGGTACGATCCATGATGAGTAATGCTGAGTTACCGCGATCTTTCTGGGGACATGCGCTAGAATTAGCGGCATATCTTTTGAACATGGTACCTACCAAGACTGTGCCTACCACTCCATATCAGATGTGGAGTGGGAAGAAACCCCATCTACAGTATATAAAGATTTGGGGATGTCCAGCTTTTGTTAAAAAGCAGCATGTGGACAAGCTCGAGGCACGATCAGTAAAGTGTTTGTTTGTGGGATATCCAAAGCACCCCAGGGGATATCTATTCTATTACGCAGAGGAACAAAAGGTATTTGTTTCTCGTAATGCCCATTTTCTAGAACATCAGTTTTTAGAAAAGGAATCAAGTGGGAGCGAAATAGAACTGGAAGAAATTCCAGAACCACAAACTGCTACTGAAAGTTTGGTAGAACCAGAGGTTCAAGAAGAACAGAACATTCCCGCACCCCTCCGCAGGAGTAGTAGGCCGTCTCATCCGCCTGAGAGATACTACGGTTTTCTCATAGACGGGGATAGAGAGGATTGCATCATAGATGATGATGAACCTACTGACTTCCAGCAGGCCATCCAGAGCGGCGTCTCGGTACGATGGCTAGATGCAATGCGGACCGAGATGGAGTCCATGTACACCAACAAAGTATGGACTTTGGACTTTGCTCCAGATGGGGTAAAACCCATAGGATGCAAATGGATCTTCAAGAAAAAGATTGGTGTAGATGGACAGGTGGAAACCTATAAGGCTAGACTTGTTGCAAAGGGTTTTCGTCAAAGACCTGGTTTGGACTATGACGAAACCTTTTCTCCAGTGGCTATGCTCAAATCCATTCGTGTCCTTCTTGCTATTGCTGCCTTCCATGATTATGAAATCTGGCAGATGGACGTAAAGACGGCTTTTCTGAATGGAAATTTAGAAGAGAGCGTCTATATGGATCAGCTAGAGGGTTTCAATCAGAGTGGGAGCAGCGGGAAAGTATGCAAGCTGCTTAAGTCCATTTACGGACTAAAGAAGGCATCGCGGAGTTGGAACATCTGTTTTGATGAGACAGTCAAAGAATATGACTTTATCAAAAATCCAGATGAACCGTGCATATATAGTAAAGTAGTGGCCAGAAGTGTCGTATTCCTCGTCTTGTACGTGGATGACATTCTATTGATAGGAAATGACATTCCTATGCTACAATCTGTCAAAGGATTCTTGTCACACAGGTTCTCCATGAAAGACCTGGGTGATGCCTCTTACATTCTGGGGATCCGGATCTATCGTGATAGATCTAAGAGGATGTTGGGACTTTCACAGTCCAGGTATATCGACACTGTACTGAAAAGATTCAGTATGGAAGATTCTAAGCGCGGTAATCTACCGGCTTGTCACGGAATCACCCTCTCCAAAGAGATGTCTCCCAAGACTGATTTGGAAAGGGAACGCATGTCTATTATACCCTACGCTTCTGCGGTAGGCTCTATAATGTATGCGATGTTGTGTACCAGACCAGATGTAGCTTACGCACTGAGCGTGGTAAGCCGGTATCAGTCAGACCCAGGGGAGAAGCACTGGATAGCAGTAAAGAACATTCTCAAGTACCTGAGGAGGACTAAGGAGATGTTCTTGGTTTACGGCGCAAAAGACCTCAGGTTGGAGGCCTTTGCTGATTCCGGCTTCCAGAGTGATAAGGAAGATTCCAAGTCCATGTCGGGTTATGTCTTTACCCTCAATGGAGGGGCGGTGTGCTGGAGGAGCTCCAAGCAGGACACCGTTGCTGACTCGACGATGGAAGCGGAGTATATAGCTGCTTGCGATGCCGCAAAAGAAGCAGTCTGGATGAAGAAGTTCCTAACAGAACTTCAGGTTGTTCCTACCATAGTTGATCCAATACCTCTGTATTGCGACAACAACGGAGCTATAGCTTTAGCGAAGGAACCAAGGTCCCATCAGAAGTCCAGACACATCTTGAGGCGGTATCACCTGATCAGGGAGATCATTGATCGTCAGGAGATCGAGGTTCGGAGAGTTGCTTCAGAAGAGAACATTGCTGATCCATTCACGAAGGCCCTTCCTCAGATTCAGTTCGAGAGGCTACTCGAGATCATTGGTCTACGATATGCCAGTACATGGCCCTAGTGCAAGTGGGAGATTGTTAGTGTTTATGCCCTAGAAGGCCATTACTGTATCATACTAGCTTGTATATTACTTAATGGAAGCTTAGGATATTCACATGTATATAATAGTCTTGCTAAACATGGTAGTATGCTACTTGGTTTTTCTATCTTAATATGTGAGTGTACGTATTGATAGAGCTCTTAGGATCTTGCTTGTCTACCAGCGTTGTGATGGCAGTCACACTAGTGGGGGCTGGGTAGTCTACAAGCACATCCTTATTCAGGTCCCTGGTCGATGGATTATCGAGACAGAGCATCGATACTCCGGAGTAGACTGGTGTGTACGCTTCTCATCCCAGTTGGGAAGATGGTCTGTCCCACAGCCGTCAGTACGTCGTACTGGAGATAGTATACAGGTGCTCGTTAGGTTACGGGTACACCGGGCAGGACTCACAGGGAACTGTTGGTTGGTTTGATACCAGTCGTCAGTGAACAGTTCCCAGGTGACATGAGTACAGCGTAGTCCGCAGACTTGACACTGCTACTTCGCCTCGAGTGTGTCCCACTGTTCTTAGATTGCTACCCTACCACGGCTTAAAGGAGTCGTGCAAACAGGTAGCAGTTGGGTGCAGTCCCGAGCACTTGGAGGCAGTGGCGGTTAGAAAGGATTCGTCCCTCCCGGTATTGGGAGTAGATATCGTGCTGTGTCAGAGAGCCATTACGCAAAGTCCCTGGCCAGGGCAAGCGAGATTTGCTGGTAGGTTCCAGTAGTTTCTCAGGGTGTAATGGGCTTCCCTCCGACACGACTTATACCGCTATTAGGGGACTGACGCTTGCCGCCCCCCTAGGCCCGATATGCGATAGTCTTGGACGAACGGACCGGACTGTATGGAGATTGTCACATCAGACTCAGTAGGAGTTCGGATGGGTTTTCTCATCGGCCTTCTTATCGACAACTACCTGGGGACCGTTACGTACAGCTAGTGCCGCTTGCGGTCTGTGGTTAAACCCACTGCCAGCGTAGTAGTCGAGTCTCTAGAGTCCCACACAGAGAGTTTCCTACTCCAGGCGAAACGATATAGAGGTTGCATGGTTTTGCGACAAAGGGTTCGGACGCATACGTGCGTTTACGCGCGTATGACTTTCGGACAGTTTTTACCAGTCGGCTTTGGTTTAAGCCAGTTACTGGTATCCGGTTATTGGATTTTTTCAGTCTAAAGTTTTTCCGTATTTTTGCGGATTGGAGGGGCGTTCTCGTAATTGTACGAGAAGCTTCTAGAAGATGTGACTAAGGAGGTTAAGGTGACATAAGTTTTGGATAAGATTAGTGAGTCATGAGGGTGATTCATCATGATCATTAATGCACCATAAATGCTTAATGACTCATGTTAATGAATCACCTCTTTTCATTTATGAAGCATGCTTATTCATTTCTATTATTCATTATTCTTTAATAAGAATGCTTCATAATATATTATGATACACTCTCTCTCATCTCATTATCTCATCTCACATTCTCTCTCCTCAAGCTCTCATCTTCAAGAGACTAATCCTTAATCCTCATGTGTTGAGATCAAAGGTTTAGTTAGACTTAAACATCCATTACCTTCACTCTATATCATCCTTTCTTCTTTGATTAGCAATCAAAGTAGATTAGTTACCTCAAGTTAGAGGTGTAGCTTGGTGTTTTGCTCTCGGGTGGATCGTCTACTACCTAGAGAAGGTCGAGGAGAACAAAGGAGGACACAAAGACGAAGGACCGGTTTCATTAGGTATAATCCCTAAACACAATTGAAAAGAAACTCTTTGTGTACGGTTATTTATAGTTTAGCTTCGATTCAAGCGGTTAGTCGATGTTCGTTCTTTAAACTTGATTGATCTTGAAAATTCCGCCTCCCCACAAGTACTGGGGTGTACTACATCGACTTACACCTCACCCACCTGAGAGATACTTCTGTTTCTCTATGACAGTGAGAGCGAGGATTGCATCATGAGATGATGACCCAACTAGCTTCGAGCTGGCCATCAGGAGTAAGACTCTGTAAGAATGGCTGGATGCTTAGAGATCTGAGATGGAATCCTTATACACCAACAAAGTATGGACTTTAGTTGCTATATCTGAAGGGTTAAATCCCCATCAGGAGCAAGTATATCTTGAGAAGATTACTTGGTGTACATGGAAAAGTTGAGACTTTCAAAGCTAGACTTGTTAAAGGTTTTCGTCATCGACCAGGCATGGATAATGATGAAACCTTTTCCAGTGGCTATGCTTAAGTCCATCCAGATCCTACTTGCCACGGCTACATACCATGACTACGATATCTGGCGGTTGGGTATCATGACAGCTCTTCTAAAATGATGATTTAGAAGAGAGCGTCTATAAGTACACAGCCAGAGGGCTTCGTAGACAGTGGGAGCAGCGGAAACGTGAGCAAGATGCTTTATCTAATAAAGCAGGCATCGCGGAGTTGGAACATCTGTTTTGATGGATTAGTCAAAGAGTTTGACATCATCAAAATGGTAGATGAACCTTGTATAAACAAAAAGGTAGTAGGGAGTATGGTGACGTCCTCGTAGAGTACGTGGATGACATACTCTTGATAGGGAAAGAGTTTCCTATGCTACGCTCGATCAATCTTCGCTTATCACAATGATTCTCCACATAGGATCAAAGTGATACCTTCTAAATCCTGAGTCTTCATCTATGAGATAGATGTTATTTGGATATTAGGAACCTCACTAGCAGTAGTGAGATGGTATCAATAGATCCTGGGAAGAATCACTGGAAGTGTTCCAGGGTGATAAAGACGACTGAATGTCGGTCGCAGGCATTGTCTTTACCCTCAGTAAAGGGACGGTATGTTGGAAGAGTTCCAAGCTAGATACCGTGGCATACTAGACGATAAAGGCTGGATACATCGCTACTTAAGATGCTACCAAAGAGGCTGTTTGGGTGTATAATGGTTCATAAGATGAACTATGTTCCTCCCATTGTGTGACAATGGAGTTGTGGCTTATGCCAAGGAACGCAGGTCCCATCAGTGATCCAGACATATTCTAAGACAGTATCACCTGATCATGGAGATGGTTGATCTCTAAGGGATCGAGGTTAGGAGAGTAGACTCAGAGGACAACACGGCGGATCCACTCACGAAGGCCTATTCCCAGAGAGAGACTTTTATGGGATGGTTGAGTATGAGATACTACAACCACTGCTACAGATGGCCCTAGTGCAAATGGGAGATTGTTAGTTATATGTATGCCCTAGAGGCCATTACTGTACATTGGATGTATATTGTAGTGGATGTTGGGACATATATAGGGAGGACTTTCTTGCTCGACATGATAGTATGCTATCTGGTTGCTCTTTACCTTAACGTGTACACAGATTGTCTCTCTATTACATGTTGGTAAAGCCCTTGGGATGTGTACTTGACTACCTGGACTATGATGCGGATCATACTAGTGGGGACATGGTAGTCCATAAGTACATCCTTCAAAGTCCCTAGTCGTGGGTGTATCGAGACGGGGCATCGATATACCAGAGTAGACTAGCGTGTACCTTCTCGAACCATACAGATGGGCGATGGATGATCCCATATCCATCGGTGTTTGACATCAGAGATGATATACGGGTGCTCAGTAGAGACTGGGTACACTGGACGGACTCGCCGAGAACTCCCAGATGGTATTATACCTCACGTCAGATGGCAGTTCTCTGGTGACACTGGTACAGAGTAGTCTGTTGACCCGAGATCGTCATAGAGTCTTGTGTGGTTCCCACTGTGCTTTGATTTCCATCTTACCACGTCCAAGAGGGCGTGTGTGGTTCCCACTGTGCTTTGATTTCCATCTTACCACGTCCAAGAGGGCGTGCAAAACGGTGGTTTTTGGGTACAGTCCCGAGTCACATGGAAGCAATGAGCGATAGGAGGGAATTCGTCTCTCCCTGTATAGGGGGGTGATGTTGCGCTGTGTTCGATTGGCTATAACAGGAAATCCCTGGCCAGGTTTGATGAGATATACTGGTAAGTGTTACCAGTAGTTTCTCGAATTGTTATAGACCTCATATCGACACGACTTATCGAGCTATTGGGGTCTGACGTTTACCACCCCTAGGCGAGATATGCGACATATTCGACGAACAGACCGGACTGTACGGTAGTGTTACTGGTTGGATTCACTGGAGTGTGAGCGGGCTTGCTCGTCGATCTTCTGATCGCTCAATACCCGGGTGGCCGTTACGTTTAGCAGACCGCTTGCAGCTTGTGGGTGTTTGATATGATCATCATCTGCTGCCGGCGTATTGACGAGTCTTTAGAGTCCTACACAGAGGTTTCCTGGCTCAAGCGAAACGAAATAGGAGCGCATATGAGATATGTGCGGGACCGAGAATAATGCGTGTATATGATACCTTATTCCATTCTCGCGATGAATGTATCGACAGGTTGTATGCGATATAACCTAGTTATCGAATCAAGGGTTGGTTCGGTAAGCCGATACATAGGATACTAGTCGGTTATATGCGATATGACCGGATCGTTAAATCAAGTGTTGATTTAATGATTTAAGTATAATTATATATTTGATATATTGCTTTGCATTAACTAGTATTGGTTCACTTTAAATGGATTTTCTCACTTGAATTGTGCAAGTTGTATATGTGATATACTTTTGTGCACTTGATTGTATCATATTTGATGATACATGCTAACTTAAGCATGTGTAAAGATTAAACCATGGTTGTGTAATGGTTAGGGTTTTCCTTTCATTTTCTTATTCATTTATTTATTTATTTATTCTTTTTGGAAAAATGATAAGCATTAAGAGAAAATGGTGGCTTAATTTGTTTTCTAGTTAAAGCTTCTTGAAGCTTTGACCAAAGTCACCCTTTTGTCTCATGCTTAACCCTAACCATTCCCACTTACCCTAGTTTAGTCTCTACACTTGACCATGGTTGGTAGATGATAAGTATTATTATTATTTTCATTTTACATAATACTTATCATAACATCTTCATCTTCTTCTTCTTCTTCACTTGAAGAAAACCTTTCTTCATCAATGGTGATTGATGAAATAGAGTGAGAAATCCAATTCTAAAGTCTACCCACTTCCTATTTCATCATTCTCTACCTCTTGCCAAGTAGTAGAGTGTGTTTCCTTCACAAAATTTCTTGACTTGGTGAAGTTGGAGCTTGATCTAGCGATGCCTCGACGTAGATCATCTTCGGCACGTTGTCGACGACCTAGCCCGGTCTTTTCTCCGATGAAACCACCGTGAGAGTCATGGTTCGATTTGGACAGCGGAGAGGACTTCATTGCGGAGCCGTGGAGGTGGAGCACCGGATCTACAAAGGTTGTATATCCGTATTCTTGTAGTTAAGTGTTAACTAGTTAGCTTTGTCGCCTAAACATCTAGCCAACGATCTAGTCTAGGGTTTCTCGGCACCGTTTTTTTGAAATTGGCATGGTTGATGCCTTGTGAGACCTCTTGAGAGTACCTAGGAACCCTACAACTAGGTCACTGTGATGGGAAATTTTGCAACAATTACCTGGTTTGATAGCAGATCATCCGAGACCCAAAAACAACACTAAAAATACGATATTTGCATGAAACGATACATAACGCTATCTAAACTGAAACTACAAGACTACACAACACTAAAAAGACTTAACTAACAGATAGAGATCATTACCTATCTAAAAGAACTCAATGATCCTAGCTTTCCAAGCTCCAAGGCATCCAAGAGGCAAAACAAGTTCAAAGATGTGATTTTTGTGAGTTTTGATGAAGTTTTGAGATGGATTTGTGAAAGTTTAGTGATGAAGTGATAAGTGTTCAGTTGAGGGAAGTGAGGAATGAGAAAATAATGCTAAGAGAATAAGTGTGAGAGATAATGAGAGAAAATAATAAAGAGAAAGAGAGAGGTGAGAGTAAGAGGTGAGTGCACTCTTGCATTAAAACACCATTAATGTATTCATACACCACCAAGCCACCTCTTCTCTCCAAAAAAAATATCTCTCTTCTCACACAAAAAAATCTAGGATAACGGTTAAGGATAAGATTAAAACAAGGATCAGGATAAATCAAAGGATTAGGTTAAGGGTTAAGTTGTCATGGTTGCTAAGAACAAGATTACACAAACACACAAATCCTCACATTAACGTGCACACATGCGTGCATGCCCATAACAAATGATATAAAATAATAATTAAATGATATAAAATGTGAGGAACCCGAATTGGTAAACTTTTTACCAAAAACCCGCATTAACGTCTAAACTAACACTAACCGAAATCTAAGGCGTTACAATCTCCCCCCTTATAAAAATTCATCCCCGAATTTAAAATTCTCACTAAGCGTACCTTCAAGGAGATGAGTGCAAAACTCACAATTCTCGCTCGCAGCCTTCCAAGTGATCAGCTCACTATACGGCTACGCCCAAGAAAACCCTCCACAGATGGCAAGACCCTTGGCCGAAGTTTCTCCACCTGCCGAACCACTAACACAATTGGATGCCAGTGAGCGAAAGATCGCTTCCCAATTAAATGGTCTGGTGCCGAATCATGTGAGAAAGGTCATGAAGGTATTTGCGAAGTATCGACACAAGGAATATGGGGTGAATACTCAATAATCTGGGCGGAAGTGCCAAATTATAAGCAACGGAACTAACTTGCTTAAGGATCTCTAAAGGACCTACAATCCTGGGATAAGCTTCCCAAAACTCAACACATCATTCATCGAAAAATCCGTAGGAATACATGATCTCTCACCGCGAACTCAAGTCTGCGACCACCACGGTTGGCATAAGACCTCTGTCTGCACTGGGCTGTTCTCATCCTGACCTGAATCATCTGGATCATCTCTGAAGTCTCAAGACTAGCTGGGGTCCAAAAATCCTACTCACGCAGAGTCAGAAAAACAGACCGGCAATCGACACAACCCACCAAACAAAACCTAAAGGTTGCAAATTGGAATGTCTCCTGATAACAGCTATCGAAGGAGAACCCTAACAATGGAAAGTGACGATCCCAACTGCCAAAAACAACTAGTACGTACGCACAAGCATATCCTCCAGAGTCGGTATAGCCCGCTCTCACAAAACCATCATCCTGCGGATGGAAAAACGGAGCTAAGCTCAGCCAGTACCCAAGGCTACCTGAAGCTCCTGCCCAAGACGGCAAACGAACAGGGTGCCTCTATTGGATACAACGCATGAAGGAACTCCGTGCAAACGCACAACTTAACAAAGAAAAACTGAGCAAACTGAGCATAACCGGAAAACAAACACCAAAATGGAGTCACACCCTGTCTAGACCTGGGTAGACACCACAACGAAATTCATGGAGATCTGTTGCCATTCCCACTCTGGAACAGTTAAAGGTTGCAACTCTCCAGCCGGTCTCAGGTTGCCATTCCCACCCGAAATTCGCACGTGACGGCCCTAATACTACGCAACGCCTCCAGACGTAACGCAGTAAAAGAAAGCCAAAACCCAGAAATCTAAACCATAAAAATACGGAAAAGATAATAAAAAGTTTTTGAAACATTTGAAATCACAACCCAAATTCTTTAAAAGAGTCCAATTTTTCTTTAAAATTTTGGCAGCACCTCTTTTGTAAAAGCTAGCCCCAAAAATGGGTACAACATAAATATAAAGTAAAGTATCCCAAACGGGAGCAAATCCACGCCCAAAGGCGGAAAACAACCACCACAACAAATATACGACGCCGTAGCGAAGAAATAGAAGACGATAGAAAGGAAACTGTATAAAAGACAACAAATCCAACATAATATACAACATCGTCCTCACCAAGTCTCTAAGTCAATATGAAAATAGTAGATGGAGAGTACAGGGATACAACGAATATACAATACAACGAATAACCACAAAACCCACCTAAGCAAGCTGCACACTGTGAGCTGATGCAGTATCCGTAGCAAAAGATGATAGATGAATAGTCAGCCTCGACTACTCTGGGGAACACTCTGTAACACCTGTGGCACAACGGGGGTGAGTTGCCAACTCGTGAATAGTAAATAACATATGCAGGTAATCGTAAGAATGTACATACAGCATGAATCTAATATATGACAATTGCAGTAATAACAGGTCATGAGTACGAAATAATGGAAAGTACACTAACAAGTACCACCAATATATAAAGCAATAATGATATGACAACAGTATGCAATAATCATGCACTGGGGATATGAGAAAGTAAATGTGCAACACTCATGAAAGGTACACTCATAGGTACTCCTAATACATGGAACAGTGCACAAGTATATAAAGATGAGGTATGGAGTGAAATATGTCTTTTCCATGGAATCCTGACATCGTGGTAGGATCACAATCCAGCAAGACAAATCAAAATCCCAATTCCTCAAATCAGCCCCCAAATTGGCTCTCATATCATCTAAGTGTCACATCGCCTCAACTGCATAATATCAAGTATATCTCGCATATGTATCGAATGTACAACATCAAGTAGATCTCACCTATCTAGTATGTACAATATCAGGTATATCTCACATATATCAAATGTACAACATCAAGTGGATCTCATATACCTCGTATGTACAATATCAAGTATATCTCACATATCTCGAATGTACGACATCAAGTATATATCACATATATCGAATGTACAACATAAAGTGGATCTCACATATCTCGTATGTACAATATCAGTATATCTCACATATATCAAATGTATAACAGCAAGTGGATCTCACATATCTCGTATGTACAATATCAGTATCCAATCCCAATGAATCTCTTAAGTCCCAAATCAAATCTCCAACACAGTTCTAACATCCTAATATAATGTCATAAATAAATATGATGAGGGCAATACACATATATTAGCGTCCCATTCCACTAATATTGGTGTAAGAGTATATATAACAGCGACTCAATCCCATGTTATATATACAAAAGAGTAATTGGAAATATCATGAAACCAATGTGCCAAGCATCGACACAGAAATGCTGATCCATCAGGTGTTGTCTCCATGACTGGCCCCCTGATAGGTACGTATCATACGCTATCCCGAAAGCTCGAGTGCCTAGCTCTGACCCTCGCCTCTCGACGTATCCATACGTACATGACTCCCGTCGGTATCCACTCGATAGCCGATGAGTCAATGGTCCTGTCACCAGAAAGTATGGTTCCCCTAAGCCTCATCGCCTAGCACCGCGATGTCGACTCACACAGCGACAACGTTCTTGCTTCAGGGTACCTCCGGGCCCCACCATGTACCCATACACGGATCCCTCCTTTCCTCGCATAGGGTATATATATCAGCACCGATAAATCTCATGGCGGCTGCTAAAATATCATATCAAGGAAACCGGGTTTTTCAATGTATGCATAATTTCATGAACTACCACGGTTCCCAAATCCAGAAAACATCATGAAAAATCCATATAACAATGCGATAATCCATGAATAAAGTATACGCAACATAAAAACTGTAATGAAAGCGTATAAAAGAAAAGCATAGCATTCACCAGATATAAATGAACACATGAATGGTATAGTAGAAATATAGGTATCTACCTATATGATGATGTGATATACCTATCAGGTATAAGTAAAGTATAAAATGCAAGTACACCTGTAGCTATGTCCTTAGGTGTGTATGTACCTATCACTAATGGTACAATACCCTATAGGTAAATAGATAATTGTATGTCAATGTGATATGAAATATGAATCAATATCACAATGTCCCTAACCAAGCAATATAACATCTATAAGTGGTTATGTGTGTGACATGGTAATTATTGACGGTGTGTGTAGTATACAAACAGTGCTAGTGCAACATAAATCGTCAATAATATGTGCAGTGTCCTACTACTACTAGTCCAGGCACACTACAATCTAACTAATAGGGTAAATGCGCAATTCTAAACATGACATAGAATATGCGACAATGTAAATATTTCTAGCCCAGACGCATAACGTCATACGGGCGATTCCCCTGTAGATGTTAAATCTACTCACCAACGCTCCAAGCTAGGTGAAGCCTACCACCTGTTTTCCCCTTGTCGTAGCGTCCGAAGTCCCCGCTTGCGAACCTAAAATTTCATAAACACATCACATAAGCATATATTCTACAATGACGAAAAGACAACGAAACGCGACGAAAACGCCCGGAAAATTACACTGCGCGCTTAGCGCATCTATCGCGCACGATACCGGCCAAAACCCTAATTGGGGTCGCTAAACTACAAAACACCAATTCTGGACCCCGATCGTCCCGATCGCGCAACACAACACAAAAATTACGAGGAATACACTGGATATAATCTCGTAACTACCAAAAGAACCCTACGTCGGAAAAACCCCGAAATCTAGTAAGCAATCTATCGCAATATATCGCACTAGATTCAAGATAACACAAATCTAACAATTACAAATACCTTAAAATAGCTTAACTAAGCTATCTAAACCAATCCTATATTTTTAAACTTTCTTAAATAAGTTTTAGCAAAAATCTAGTAAGCAATTTTGCTTAATTAAACAAAATGCTTATTAACAAATTTTAACACTTTCTACTAGATTAATCTTTTCCAAAACACAATTTAACACTTGAATTAAAAACTAATCACTTAATCAAAATTTAACCATAACATGAATTTCTTAAACCAAATATAATGAATTAATCATGAATTAAAAGCTAAATTAAGCACTTAAATAGCTATCTAAATTAGCTAGTTTTAAGATTAAAGCTAGTATAAAAAGATTAATGTAAGAATTATACCTCCCCAAGAACACCAAAATGAAGCTTAATCCATCATCTTAGCATCAAAACCCAAGCTTGTTGAAGAACCAAGAAGGATTAGTGAAGGAAAAGATGGTTTTATATTTATTTAGGATTTTTGTGGATTTATTTTGGAATTTTTCTTGAAGAATTTTGAAGAAATCATGAAGAAATGAGCTTGGGAAATATTTTGGACAGAAATTAGAGATAAGGGTCGGTCATGGGGGTGAGGGGGTATTTTTGTGAATAATTTATGAGGAAATAGCTAGGAAAGAGTGTAAATAAAATAAAAAATGCTATTTTTGCCATCTTTCACTCTTTTCTTTTCTTTTTAAATCCAAACCATTAGTCACCAAAAAAATCTAGATATTTAAAAAGAACCTTCTAAAATAATTCTAGTGACAAAATTAATTTATTCACAAAATAAAAATTTTCTCGATTTACGTGCACAAAATACCGCTTAAAATATTATTTTATTTGGGAAAAAAAACTATCTGAACCAAAACCTCCCAAATACTCCCAAAGTTCGCGCACAAGCTTTATTTTGGCCAAATTAGGTGTCGGTAAGCTTATACGGTCGTTTAATCGAAATCGGGTTAAAACGGGAAAAACCGACAATTTTGCCCTAAAACGGGAAAATTCGCAAAACGATTTCTGAAACGTTACAATCTCCCCCCTATAAAAATTCGTCCCCGAATTTAAAATTTTCACTAAGCGTACCTTCAAAAAGAGGATTACTAAACTCTCATATCTCGTTCGCAGCCTCCCAAGTGATTACCTCACTATACGGCTACGTCCAAGAAAACCCTTCACAGATGGCAAGACCCTTGACCGAAGTTTCTCCACCCGTCTAGCCATTAACACAATTGGCTGCTGGTGAACGAAAGATCGCATCCAAGCTAAATGGTCTGGTGCTGAATCATGTGAGAAAGGTCATGAAAGAAATTGCAAAGTATCGACACAAGAAATACGGGGTGAATACTCAATAATCTGGGTGGAAGTACCAAATTAAAGGCAACAGAACTAACTCACTTTAAGGATCTGGAAAGGACCGACAATTCTGGGTAAGCTTCCCAAAATTCAACACGTCCTTCATCGGAAAAATCCGTAGGAATACATGATTTCTTACAGCGAACTCGAGCCTGCGATCACCATGGTCGGCATAAGACCTCTGTCCGCACAGGACTGTCATCATCCTTACCTGAAACAGCTGGATCATTTCCGAAGTCTCTAGACTGGCTGGGGTCCAAAAATCCTACTATGCAGAGTCAGAAAAACAGACTGGAGATCGACACCACCTAACAAACAAAACTTAAAGGTTGCCAATTGGAATGTCTCCTGATAACAGCTATCAAGAAGTATCCTAACAATGGCGAGTGACGATCCCAACTGCCGCAAACAATTAACACAAACTTACAACAAGACAAACACCTTGAAACGAAACCTGAAATTTCTCTTTACATTCCTGTCCACCCGTAACTATCTCACCAGTCACGTCAATATTGGCGGAACTTGAATGAACATAGAGAGTTGACTGATGTGCTTGCTCTAGGATTTCATGTCTCTACCCGATAACATCAGGTACACAAACGCATTCCTAACTTAGCACAACCTTGTCACAATCACAGACTCCGAATCAAAAGAAAGAACGGATGCAGTTGCTAACTGAATCTTCAACTGCCGAAAACTCTGCACACATGCCTCAGTCCAAAGAAAAGAACCTACTTTCAGGTCAGTACAGTCAACGGTGCAACAATACGCTAGTAATCCTGCACGAAATGGCGGTAAAAACCTGGTAAGCCCAAAATCAAAGGACCTCCGTCCTGCACACAAGTCCGGGCCTAAGCTGTACGGTCTCGATCTCCTTCGGAACCATACGAAACCGTCTCCCGTAACTACAAGACCTAGGAGTCAACACAAACAAGCCTGAAGGAACACTCCGAGAATCTAGCAAACAGCTGGGGCCCTCCCAATGTCTGCAAAACAAATTCTCAAGTGCTGCTCTTGTTCCTCAAGATACAAAGTATAGACCAGAATGTCGTCAAAACACAACAGCAACTGGTCGAGGAACGGCCTGAAGAAATCTGGTGCATCATAACTACAAATGCTGCTAGGGCATTGGCGAGTCCAACGACACCACCAAAACACAAACTGCCCATAGCACGCACAAAAACAGTATTCGGAATGCCACCACTCCGAACCCGCAACAATGATGACCTGATCCCAAACAAACTTAGAAAAATTCTCGCACTCTGGAGCTGATCGAAGAAATCGTCAAAGCGAGGTAAATGATACCTAACCGCACCGTAAGCCAGTTCAATTGACGATCTATCAATCCACAACCACAATCTGTCGTCTTTCTCCTTGACGAATAGAAATAGGAGCTCCCAAAAGCGAAACACTCGGACACACAAACCTCCTAACAAACAACTCTGCAGCAGATCCTTAAGCTCCCTGAATTTCGCTAGCTCTCCTGGAATATCGTCGGAAAACTCTCACACGATAAGTACCCGGTCCAACAATCCCACTGTGGCTCCGGTATCTCGAATGAACGCCAAGAATCCACGACATCTCCTCCAAAGCTGACTAGCAAAAAAGGCTGAATTCAAGCTGTGAGAGGCGGCACAACTATCCACCTGCACAACAAGAACTGACTCGCCGGGAAAACAATTCCTGACTGTTTCCACACGGTAGTCCACAGACACCTAACACGTAGCTAACCAATCCATGCCCAGGAGAACGTCAAATCCAACATCTCTAGAAGGATCCAATGACGGCAAAATCTCCCCACCGATTGGCATACCACTGAAATACGTGTCGTGCAACAAAAGAATCGCTGACAGAAGTGAACACAACAAAACGGCTGATCTAACTAACACGGTCCTCGTCCCAACCACGGCACAAAGTGCGAAAAACCAATAAGTTCATCAAAGAACATGAAAAAGGATACCTGAAAACTCTGCATTGGACGCCTGTGTGTCCGGATGAGTAGAAACAAACTCTCGTGTCTGCCTTCTACCCGGAACTGTCAAAACTCTTCCTCTGCCAGACTGACCCCTCTGAGCGAACCTTCCACGCCCACGACCTCTTAGAACACGACTCTGACGCGGCGCTAAAGAACAACCCCCGATGAAGTGGTGAAGGCTCCCACATCGATAGCATCCAATATAACGCTGCTGACCCTCCTGGGGATAAGAGCTGAACGTCTGTCCACGTCCTATGCCTCTGCTGCTCCCGCGATGGTCACAAAATGTATCTCGACGACTAGGCCTCTGTCCCTGGACTGGCACACCTGTACGGGTCCTCCACTGTCCTGGAACTCACAAAGTCTCTGGAATATGTGTCTCATCGACTGGGGCTACATCCACTGGTGCTACGTAGGTGACAGACTGCTGCATGCTGATCCCAAGGAACAACTGAGTAACAGGGGTGCCAACCTCCTGTCGCTGCGCTCGAATGGCATCAACCAATGATCTCATCGTCTGGCGCAAGTCCTGCATCTCTGTCACAAGCCTAGAGAGCTGATCTGTCGAAGGCTGAACCGTCTGCACCTGTGCAACAAGAGTGCCATCCTGGTCAGTGCTCGTCTCACCCGAGCCAACTCTGACCTCGGCCCTCGCTGCACCACTCTGAGTCCCCATAGTCATCGGCGGCAAGGCTATAAATAGAGATAGGATTCGATAAGAACAAGGAAATCGAATCACAAGGATATGAATCATCAAGGAAGGAATTTCAAGCAATTTGTACTTAGGCACTTTAAGCGAAATACTGCATCGTGAGTATGCTGCAGACATACACACACTACGTTACTCCGCTTAGGTTACCTACTCCATCATACCAAGGTCATCCTACACTCCGAAAGGTAAAACCGCGCTCTGATACCAACTTTGTCACGACCCGAAATTGGCACGTGACGGCCCTAATACTACGCAACGCCTCCAGACGTAACGCAGTAAAAGAAAGCCAAAACCCAGAAATCTAAACCATAAAAATACGGAAAAGATAATAAAAAGTTTTTGAAACATTTGAAATCACAACCCAAATTCTTTAAAAGAGTCCACTTTTTCTTTAAAATTTTGGCAGCACCTCCTTTGTAAAAGCTAGCCCCAAAAATGGGTACAACATAAATATAAAGTAAAGCATCCCAAACGGGAGAAAATCCACGCCCAAAGGCGGAAAACAACCACCACAACAAATATACGACGCCGTAGCGAAGAAATAGAAGACGATAGAAAGGAAACTGTATAAAAGACAACAAATCCAACATAATATACAACATCGTCCTCACCAAGTCTCTAAGTCAATATGAAAATAGTAGATGGAGAGTACAGGGATACAACGAATATACAATACAACGAATAACCACAAAACCCACCTAAGCAAACTGCACACTGTGAGCTGATGCAGTATCCGTAGCAAAAGATGATAGATGAATAGCCAGCCTCGACTACTCTGGGGAACACTCTGTAACACCTGTGGCACAACGGGGGTGAGTTGCCAACTCGTGAATAGTAAATAACATATGCAGGTAATCGCAAGAATGTACGTACAGCATGAATCTAATATATGACAATTGCAGTAATAACAGGTCATGAGTACGAAATAATGGAAAGTACACTAACAAGTACCACCAATATATAAAGCAATAATGATATGACAACAGTATGCAATAATCATGCACTGGGGATATGAGAAAGTAAATGTGCAACACTCATGAAAGGTACACTCATAGGTACTCCTAATACATGAAACAGTGCACAAGTATATAAAGATGAGGTATGGAGTGAAATATGTCTTTTCCACGGAATCCTGACATCATGGTAGGATCACAATCCAGCAAGACAAATCAAAATCCCAATTCCTCAAATCAGCCCCCAAATTGGCTCTCATATCATCTAAGTGTCACATCGCCTCAACTGCATAATATCAAGTATATCTCGCATATGTATCGAATGTACAACATCAAGTAGATCTCACTATGTAGTATGTACAATATCAGGTATATCTCACATATATCAAATGTACAATATCAAGTGGATCTCACATATCTCGTATGTACAATATCAAGTATATCTCACATATCTCGAATGTACGACATCAAGTATATATCACATATATCGAATGTACAACATCAAGTGGATCTCACATATCTCGTATGTACAATATCAGTATATCTCACATATATCAAATGTACAACAGCAAGTGGATCTCACATATCTCGTATGTACAATATCAGTATCCAATCCCAATGAATCTCTTAAGTCCCAAATCAAATCTCCAGCACAGTTCTAACATCCTAATATAATGTCATAAATAAATATGATGAGGGCAATACACATATATTAGCGTCCCATTCCACTAATATTGGTGTAAGGGTATATATAACAGCGACTCAATCCCCTGTTATATATACAAAAGAGTAATTGGAAATATCATGAAACCAATGTGCCAAGCATCGACACAGAAATGCTGATCCATCAGGTGCTGTCTCCATGACTGGCCCCCTGATAGGTACGTATCATACGCTATCCCGAAAGCTCGAGTGCCTAGCTCTGACCCCCGCCTCTCGACGTATCCATACGTACATGACTCCCGTCGGTATCCACTCGATAGCCGATGAGTCAATGGTCCTGTCACCGGAAAGTATGGTTCCCCTAAGCCTCATCGCCTAGCACCGCGATGTCGACTCACACAGCGACAACGTTCTTGCTTCAGGGTACCTCCGGGCCCCACCATGTACCCATACACGGATCCCTCCTTTCCTCGCATATGGTATATATATCAGCACCGATAAATCTCATGGTGGCTGCTAAAATATCATATCAAGGAAACCGGGTTTTTCAATGTATGCATAATTTCATGAACTACCACGGTTCCCAAATCCAGAAAACATCATGAAAAATCCATATAACAATGCGATAATCCATGAATAAAGTATACGCAACATAAAAACTGTAATGAAAGCGTATAAAAGAAAAGCATAGCATTCACCAGATATAAATGAACACATGAATGGTATAGCAGAAATATAGGTATCTACCTATATGATGATGTGATATACCTATCAGGTATAAGTAAAGTATAAAATGCAAGTACACCTGTAGCTATGTCCTTAGGTGTGTATGTACCTATCACTAATGGTACAATACCCTATAGGTAAATAGATAACTGTATGTCAATGTGATATGAAATATGAATCAATATCACAATGTCCCTAACCAAGCAATATAACATCTATAAGTGGTTATGTGTGTGACATGGTAATTATTGACGGTGTGTGTAGTATACAAACAGTGCTAGTGCAACATAAATCGTCAATAATATGTGCAGTGTCCTACTACTACTAGTCCAGGCACACTACAATCTAACTAATAGGGTAAATGCGCAATTCTAAACATGACATAGAATATGCGACAATGTAAATATTTCTGGCCCAGACGCATAACGCCATGCGGGCGATTCCCCTGTAGATGTTAAATCTACTCACCAACGCTCCAAGCTAGGTGAAGCCTACCACCTGTTTTCCCCTTGTCGTAGCGTCCGAAGTCCCCGCTTGCGAACCTAAAATTTCATAAACACATCACATAAGCATATATTCTACAATGACGAAAAGACAACGAAACGCGACGAAAACGCCCGGAAAATTACACTGCGCGCTTAGCGCATCTATCGCGCACGATACCGGCCAAAACCCTAATTGGGGTCGCTAAACTACAAAACACCAATTCTGGACCCCGATCGTCCTGATCGCGCAACACAACACAAAAATTACGAGGAGTACACTGAATATAACCTCGTAACTACCAAAAGAACCCTACGTCGGAAAAACCCCGAAATCTAGTAAGCAACCTATCGCAATATATCGCACTAGATTCAAGATAACATAAATCTAACAATTACAAATACCTTAAAATAGCTTAACTAAGCTATCTAAACCAATCCTATATTTTTAAACTTTCTTAAATAAGTTTTAGCAAAAATCTAGTAACCAATTTTGCTTAATTAAACAAAATGCTTATTAACAAATTTTAACACTTTCTACTAGATTAATCTTTTCCAAAACACAATTTAACACTTGAATTAAACACTAATCACTTAATCAAAATTTAACCCTAACATGAATTTCTTAAACCAAATATAATGAATTAATCATGAATTAAAAGCTAAATTAAGCACTTAAATAGCTATCTAAATTAGCTAGTTTTAAGATTAAAGCTAGTATAAAAGGATTAATCTAAGAATTATACCTACCCAAGAACACCAAAATGAAGCTTAATCCATCATCTTAGCATCAAAACCCAAGCTTGTTGAAGAACCAAGAAGGATTAGTGAAGGAAAAGATGGTTTTATATTTATTTAGGATTTTTGTGGATTTATTTTGGAATTTTTCTTGAAGAATTTTGAAGAAATCATGAAGAAATGAGCTTGGGAAATATTTTGGACAGAAATTAGAGATAAGGGTCGGCCATGGGGGTGAGGGGGGTATTTTTGTGAATAATTTGTGAGGAAATAGCTAGGAAAGAGTGTAAATAAAATAAAAAATGCTATTTTTGCCACCTTTCACTCTTTTCTTTTCTTTTTAAATCCAAACCATTACCCACCAAAAAAAAATCTAGATATTTAAAAAGAACCTTCTAAAATAATTCTAGTGACAAAATTAATTTATTCACAAAATAAAAATTTTCTCGATTTACGTGCACAAAATACCGCTTAAAATAATATTTTATTTGGGAAAAAAACTATCTGAACCAAAACCTCCCAAATACTCCCAAAGTTCGCGCACAAGCTTTATTTTGGCCAAATTAGGTGTCGGTAAGCTTATACGGTCGTTTGATCGAAATCGGGTTAAAACGGGAAAAACCGACAATTTTGCCCTAAAACGGGAAAATTCGCAAAAGAATTTCTGAAACGTTACATGTACACCGAGCTCCACCTCGAGCCGAGGTAACTAGGGTTAAGAGATTGCTAATCTAGAAGCCCTAGGTTGTGTAGAAGTGATGAAGGGATGGTTTTGTCTTTGTGGGATCTTTATCTCTCAACACATGAGATCAAAAGATTAATCAAGAGGAGGAAGAAGAAGGAGGAGCAACAACCATGGTTCATTTCTTTTCTTCTCACTTGAAAAACTAAGAGAGAGAGTGAGAAAGAAATTATGATACAAAGAAAAGTAACCATGGTTGCAATAATGTGAAAACAATATCATTACTAATCCCATCAAGATAAAGTTTGATGGCTACATTGAAATGACCATTATCATAATCCAAAAGAAAAAGAAAATGAAAAGAAGAGTGTAGATCCCTCTTGAAAGTCAATGGTCAACACGGTCAACCGGTCAACAAAGTCAAGAGAGGTCAACGGGGTCAAATGGTCAATGCAATTAGCCATCATAAAATTATCACTAAAAAGGATTAGTAAATGATATCCGCGGCTCATAATGGTTTTGACCAAACGAACTATCAAAACCCTAATGAGTCCTCCTCAAAATGGTTTTGACCGAATCAACTGTCAAAACCCTAATGAGCCTGCCACATAACGGTTTTGGCCGAACCAACTGCCAAAACCCTAATGAGGCACCTCCTCCTTCACCGCTCCGGAAAACTGTGCATACACACCTGCATCCGTATTCCGTAGAATGCGGATGCACAGAAGACAAAACAAATCCATCCGTGCAATACTAGGATCAGGCTTAAACCAAAGCCCACTAGTACTGCCTGCCCGAACACCATACGCACACAAGTGTACGTAAGTGATCGCACCCCTGCCGTAAAACCATACGGCCTCTACACGTTTCGCTCAGTGCAGGGAAACTCTCTGTGTGGGACTCTAAAGACTCGACACTACGCTGGCAGTGGGTTTAACCACAGACCGCAAGCGGCACTAGCTGTACGTAACGGTCCCCAGGTAGATGTCGATAAGAAGGCCGATGAGGTAAACCCATCCGAACTCCTACTGAGCTTGTATGTGACAATCTCCGTACAGTCCGGTCTGTTCGTCTGATACATCGCATGGCGGGCCTAGGGGGACGGTAAACGTCAGTCCCCTAATAGCGGTACAAGTCGTGTCGGAGTGAAGCACAGTACACCCTGAGATAACACTGGAAACCTACCAGTATATCTCGCTTGCCCTGGTCAGGGACTACTCGTGTAATGGCTCTCCTAGACACAGCGCGATGTCAACCCCCAATATCGGGAGAGACGAATCATGTCTAACCGTCACTGCCTCCAAGTGCTTCGGGACTGCTCCCAACTACTACCTGTTTGCATGACTCAGTAGAGCCGTCGTAGGGTAGTAATCAAAGAACAGTGGGAACACACTCGAGGCGAAGTGACAGTGTCAAGTCAGCGGACTAAGCTGTACTCATGTCACCTGGGAACTGATAACTGACGATAGGTATAATACCAACCATCAGTTCCCGATGAGTCATGTCCAGTGTACTCGTAACCTAACGAGCACCCGCATACTATCTCAAGTACGACGTACCGACGGCTGTGGGACAGACCGTCTCCCGTGCTGGGATGAGAAGTGCATACGCTAGTCTACTCCGGAGTATCGATGCCCTATCTTGATACTCCCACGACTAGGGACATGTATAAGGATGTGCTTGTAGATTACCCAGCCCCCACGAGTGTGATCGCCATCACAACGCCGGTAATCAAGCAAAGATCCTAAGGGCTCTACTAATGCGTATAGGTGATATAATAAATAAACACACATGTACACATTAAAGCAGAGACAAACCAAGTAGCATACTACTATATTGAGCAAGATTGTCTGTACAACTGTGAAATCCCAAGCTTCCATCAAGTAATATACATACTAGTATGATACAGTAATGGCCTCTAGGGCATATACACTAACAATCTCCCACTTGCACTAAGGCCATGTACTGGCGTATCGAAGACCTATCATCTCGATCAGCCGCTCGAACTGAGTCTGGGGTAAGGCCTTCGTGAATGGGTCCGTTGTGTTGTCCTTTGTGTCCACTCTCCGCACCTCGATCTCCTGGCGATCAATGATCTCCCTGATCAGGTGATACCGCCTTAAGATGTGCCTGGATTTCTGATGGGACCTTGGTTCCTTCGCTAAAGCTATAGCCCCATTGTTATCGCAATACAAAGGTATTGGGTCAACAATGGATGGAACCACCTGAAGTTCGCTAATGAACTTCTTTATCCAGACTGCCTCTTTTGCGGCATCGCTTGCAGCAATGTATTCAGCCTCCATCGTCGAGTCTGCGACGGTATCCTGCTTGGAACTCCTCCAACATACCGCCCTTCCGTTGAGGGTAAACACAAAACCCGAGACGGACTTGCTGTCATCTTTGTCACTCTGGAAGCTTGAATCGGTAAAGGACTCGACCCTGAGGTCTCCATTACCGTAAACCAGGAACATCTCCTTAATCCTTCTTAGGTACTTGAGAATGTTCTTCACTGCTGTCCAATGGTCCTCCCCTGGGTCTGACTGATACCGGCTCACCGCGCTCAGCGCGTAAACTACATCTGGTCTTGTACATAGCATCGCATACATTATAGATCCTACCGCCGAAGCGTAGGGTACAGTGCTCATGCGAACCCTCTCCTCGTCAGTCTTAGGAGACATCTTCTTGGAGAGGGTAATTCCGTGCAATGCGGATATGTTACCGCGCTTGGAATCCTCCATACTAAATCTCTTTAGTACGGTCTCTATGTACCTGGACTGCGAAAGTCCCAGTAGTCTCTTGGATCTATCTCTATAGATCTTGATCCCCAGAATGTACGAGGCATCACCCAGGTCCTTCATGGAGATCCTTCATGACAAAAATAGCTTGACCGATTGTAGCATAGGAATATCATTTCCTATCAAAAGAATGTCGTCCACATACAAGACTAGGAATACGACAGTTCGTCCTACAATCTTCTTATAGACACAGGGTTCATCTTCGTTCTTGATGAAATCAAATTCCTTGATTACCTCATCAAAACAGATGTTCCAGCTCCGCGATGCCTGCTTTAATCCATAAAAGGATTTAAGCAACTTGCACACCTTCCCGCTGCTCCCACTGTCTACGAAACCTTCTGGTTGATCCATGTAAACGCACTCTTCCAAACAACCGTTTAGGAAAGCCGTTTTAACATCCATCTGCCAGATTTCATAGTCATGGAAGGCAGCAATGGCAAGTAGGATCCGAATGGATTTGAGCATAGCCACCGGAGAAAAAGTTTCATCATAGTCCAAACCAGGTCTTTGACGAAAACCTTTTGCAACGAGTCTAGCCTTATAGGTTTCCACCTGCCCATCTACACCAAGTTTCCTTTTGTAGATCCATTTGCATCCAACGGGTTTTACCCCAGGTGGAGCAATATCCAAGGTCCACACTTTATTGGCGTACATGGACTCCATTTCGGATTGCATTGCTTCCTGCCACTTATCAGAGTCTCTACTGATAATGGCCTGCCTGAAACTGGTAGGGTCATCTTCTTCCAAGATGCAATCCTCTCGATCCCCGTCTATGAGAAAACCGTAGTATCTCTCGGGGGGATGAGAAATCCTACCAGATCTGCGGAGTGGCTGAGGTTCGTTTGGGGTTATTGAATCTAGCGGTTCCTCCAAATTTTCAGTTACATTTTGTGGTCGCTGAATTTCTTCCAGTTCTACCGAACTCCCACTAGTTTCTTTTGCAAGAAACTCCCTTTCTAAAAAGGTAGCATGGCGAGATACAAACACCTTCTGTTCCTCAGTGTGGTAGAACAGATATCCTAGTGAGTCTTTAGGATATCCCATAAATTTACACAGAACTGACCGTGCCTCTAGCTTGTCCGGTTTCTGTGTTTTCACATAGGCCGGACAACCCCATATCTTAAATCGCTTAAGATACGGATTTCTTCCACTCCATATTTCATATGGAGTCTTAGGCACTGATTTGGATGGAACATAATTCAATAGGTATGCCGCTGTCTGAAGCGCATGTCCCCAGAATGAAAGAGGTAACTCAGCACTACTCATCATGGAACGAACCATATCCAATAGGGTATGATTCCTCCGCTCCGATACACCGTTGTGCTGTGGTGTATAAAGAGGAGTAAGCTGAGAGAGAATACCATTCTCTTTTAAGTAATCTAGGAATTCCGTGCTTAAGTACTCCCCTCCTCTATCAGACTGGAGGATCTTAATACTTTTGCCAATCTGGTTCTCTACTTCCTTTCTGAATTCCTTGAATTTCTCAAAAGCTTCAGATTTGTGTTTCATCAGATACACATATCCGAACCTAGAGAGATCGTCAGTGAATGTGATGAAGTAGGAGAACCCACCCCTTGCATGTGTAGACATCGGACCACATACATCACTGTGTATGAGTCCCAAGAGCTCTGCTGCTCTTTCTCCATGTCCGGTGAACGGAGATTTGGTCATCTTCCCTTTGAGACAGGACTGACAAGTTTCATAAGATGAAAACTCGAACGCATTCAAGAGTCCATCTTTATGCAACTTACTCAGTCTTTTCTCTCCGATATGACCAAGTCTACAATGCCACAAGTAGGATTCATTCGTATCTGAATTCTTCCTCTTGCGTGTGTTTTGTATATTGAGAACTGTATTCTGATTTAGAACGTAGATACCATTACACAGTGTACCCTCTGCAACCAGTACCTTATGAAGGTAAATGTTCATGATATTCTTATCAAGAACAAAGTTATATCCATCTTTATCGAGTAAAGAAACTGATATGATGTTGCAAACCATGGAGGGTACATAGTAGCAATCGTTCAAAATTATAGTCTTGCCATTTGGCAATACTAGGTGATATTCACCGACGGCTGCCGCATTAACTTGTGCTCCGTTCGCTACTCTGAGCGACATATCACCCGGTGCAACTTTCCTACTTTTTCTCAGTCCCTGCAATAAATTACAGATATGAGATCCTGATCCGGTATTAAGTACCCAGGAGGTAGGGCTGACCGTAAAACAGTTCTCAATTACAAGAACACCTCAAGTAGATGCAAAACCATGCTTCTTCTTCAACTGGGTATCCTGGAAATCCATACAATCCCCTTTCCCATTCTCATACTCATGACTGTTGTCACAAGTTAGAGCTGAACCAACTTTCCCCAGTCCCGAATAAGAATTCGGATCGGTCAAGCGATACATTTTATTATCTTGATTAGGGCGTGAAAAGGTTGCTGCCTGGAGAGAGAGAAAAGAAACACTCAGCGTATGCTCTTGCAAGATTAGATTGGTTTATTAGTTTATCTAACCAGGATGTCTCCCACTGTTTCCTCAGATTCTTCTTAAAACCTTTTTAAAAGAAGAACTAGTCAGGATTTAATTCACGTCACAATACTTGCTTAACCTTTCAGCCAGGCTAGTGTCGGTACTTCGAGGGAGGTTTTCCAACGCTTTCGCGAAGTTCCTTAATTCAAGAACCTCTTTTCCTTGGGGGCGTAGCCCCGCTAACACCTTTATAGACACCTACTAGGTTTATAGCATTGATCGTTAAGTGAAATAATCTCCCGAGAGTAATCCAACTCATCAGTGGGATCGGGATCCAACTGTCATTGTGTGATAACCTAGATGGAATCCACTCTAGTCACCACACTCCAGAAGGTATGCTAAATCTGCAAGTTTCAGTACTTTTGAAACTCCCGATGTGGTTTTTGCCCCTAGGACCCAAGTGATCTTGACGGAGTCAACAAATCAAAGAGTCATAGCCAAGTTCAACCTGTCATTATCTGGATTGCATTAAACCCACCCGCATAACCCTTGACGGAGTCAACAAGGTTATACGACTGTCCTAATCAATCCCATATACCGATACAAACAAGCAGCACTTAGCTACCGTACACTACGCCTTGACGGAGTCAACAAACGCAGCACGAATACTAAGTGTTACTTGTAAGAAATGACGGAGGGCTACGGCTGGGTTTTTGGTGAAAAACCCGTTAACGTAATGAACTTGATATCGTTGAAGGAACCTGGTAATCTTTTTGAAAATATAGTGGCGAAAACTTTTGCTAAAGAGGTCACTCCCTGTGAAGGGATCTCGGCTCTTTCCTCGTCGAATGAGGTGCAGGATATTCCAAACCGAATACCTCGATGCAAAGCAAGAATAATCGACTATAGTGAAGTTATTACCCTGACGCAAACTTTTGTCCAAGGGGTCACTCCCGATGAAGGGATCTCGGCCCTTGCCTCGTCGACTGAGGTGCTGGGCATTCATAACCGAATACCTCGATGCAAAACAAAAATTGAACGTCCTTGCAATAACAGCTTTTTGAAAAACTTGTTCCAACAACGTCTTTTAGGTTTATTTTCTTGCATTAGTTCTTTTAATGCGTCCCATCATTTAAATCCTACCATTGCAGAAAACAACCAAAATATGACGTACGCTTATGCCATTCGCATTCGCCACGGGGCCCCGTCATCACCCGTTAGGTTATTTAACTAACGACAGAGCGGGGGCTGGGCTAGCGCGGCTGTAAAACATAAGCAACGCCTAAATAGTTATTATATATAACAATATAGCAATGATAGCCAATTCAGATCACAGATGAACACTTTGGATATACTAGGAACCCGCGATTCGTTCGAGCCTGCAACGAAAAGCGGATTACACGGTCGCGATGAATAGCCAAAACCCCACCCAAGACCCCTACGGGTGCGGCAAACTACCCGCCAAGTACCCGAAGCGAAGCAACCTCTCTCAACGCCGTGAGTAGGCCACTCGGCACTTCGAGATACCCGGTAGTTTGTGCACCCCCTCCATGGGTCTATCCTAGGAGCAAAAACAGTAAAAAGAATTATACAATGACGGCTACAACCCCGACCCGGTTGTGCGGCCATACAAATAATATTACATCAATTTACAAATTTATTACATGAATGAAAGAAAAAGAAACTCTCATCTCACATCCATCCCGGCTATTCATCCGCGACAATCCAACGAGTTCATATACACAAACCATCAACAACACAGATCACAGATATGTATAACCCCCACTAATCGACGTATAGCGATTAGTAGACGTTCAATACACAAATAACATTACAGATATAACCATTAGCCAAAGTCTACAGAACATCGACCAAAAATACGAATTTTTGAGCCCCAAAAACTAATTTTGCTTTCTGGAAAATCTGGGCAGAAAAGTCATATACCAAAAATCCTAAAAACCCACCAGAAACAAACTGCAACAAAAATGATCCACGGCCGAGTCAACTCGGCCGCGGTTCCGCGGCAGAAGCAAGCTTCTCCCGCGGAACCGCGGTGAGTTGGTCGACTCGTGCGATCATTTTTCTTGCCTGTTCTAATAAAAGCCTGAGCCGATTTTTAAGACATAATTTATTCTCTTTTGAGCAGAAAAAAAATCGGCAGAGAATCAGGGTTTCCGGGGTGTTTTTTCGGTTTTTCGTTCGGTCGATGTTCTAAACACTTTGCTAACATGCTAGGGTGTGTTTAGTTAGGCTCTGATACCACTGTTAGGTCCACGTTACCTCTCCCGGTACTTTCGGGTTTGCGTAAACGGTAAAACAAAAATTTTTCTGGACTTGGCAACATGGACCGTAAAAGCCGGATCTTTGCTAAACAATACACTAGCATCCTAACTAGAGATTTATCTACTCGGTTAGGGGTCATCCCTCAACTTGAACTACTTCTCTTCTTGTTGTTCTTCTCCTTGCTTGCACCGAGGGTTGATCCGGACTTTGGTCACCTCCGCGGCCTCCTTGAGTCGAAGACGATCCACCCGAGAGATGTACACCGAGCTCCACCTCGAGCCGAGGTAACTAGGGCAAAGAGATTGCTAATCTAGAAGCCCTAGGTTGTGTAGAAGTGATGAAGGGATGGTTTTGTCTTTGTGGGATCTTTATCTCTCAACACATGAGATCAAAAGATTAATCAAGAGGAGGAAGAAGAAGGAGGAGCAACAACCATGGTTCATTTCTTTTCTTCTCACTTGAAAAACTAAGAGAGAGAATGAGAAAGAAATTATGATACAAAGAAAAGTAACCATGGTTGCAATAATGTAAAAACAACATCATTACTAATCCCATCAAGATAAAGTTTGATGGCTACATTGAAATGACCATTATCATAATCCAAAAGAAAAATAAAATGAAAAGAAGAGTGTAGATCCCTCTTGAAAGTCAATGGTCAACACGGTCAACCGGTCAACAAAGTCAAGAGAGGTCAACGGGGTCAAATGGTCAATGCAATTAGCCATCATAAAATTATCACTAAAAAGGATTAGTAAATGATATCCACGGCTCATAATGGTTTTGACCAAACGAACTGTCAAGACCCTAATGAGTCCGCCTCAAAATGGTTTTGACCGAATCAACTGTCAAAACCCAAATGAGCCTGCCACATAACGGTTTTGGCCGAACCAACTGCCAAAACCCTAATGAGGCACCTCCTCCTTCACCGCTCCGGAAAACTGTGCATACACACCTGCATCCATATTCCGTAGAATGCGGATGCACAGAAGACAAAACAAATCCATCCGTGCAATACTAGGATCCGGCTTAAACCAAAGCCCACTAGTACTGCCTGCCCGAACACCATACGCACACAAGTGTACGTAAGTGATCGCAGCCCTGCCGTAAAACCATACGGCCTCTACACGTTTCGCTCAGTGCAGGGAAACTCTCTGTGTGGGACTCTAAAGACTCGACACTACGCTGGCAGTGGGTTTAACCACAGACCGCAAGCGGCACTAGCTGTACGTAACGGTCCCCAGGTAGATGTCGATAAGAAGGCCGATGAGGTAAACCCATCCGAACTCCTACTGAGCCTGTATGTGACAATCTCCGTACAGTCCGGTCTGTTCGTCTGATACATCGCATGGCGGGCCTAGGGGGACGGTAAACGTCAGTCCGCTAATAGCGGTACAAGTCGTGTCGGAGTGAAGCCCAGTACACCCTGAGATAACACTGGAAACCTACCAGTATATCTCGCTTGCCCTGGCCAGGGACTACTCGTGTAATGGCTCTCCTAGACACAGCGCGATGTCAACCCCCAATACCGGGAGAAACGAATCCTGTCTAACCGTCACTGCCTCCAAGTGCTTCGGGACTGCTCCCAACTACTACCTGTTTGCACGACTCAGTAAAGACGTGGTAGGGTAGTAATCAAAGAACAGTGGGAACACACTCGAGGCGAAGTGACAGTGTCAAGTCAGCGGACTAAGCTGTACTCATGTCACCTGGGAACTGATAACTGACGATAGGTATAATACCAACCATCAGTTCCCGACGAGTCCTGTCCAGTGTACTCGTAACCTAACGAGCACCCGCATACTATCTCAAGTACGACGTACCGACGGCTGTGGGACAGACCGTCTCCCGTGCTGGGATGAAAAGCGCATACGCTAGTCTACTCCGGAATATCGATGCCCTATCTCGATACTCCCACGACTAGGGACGTGTATAAGGATGTGCTTGTTGATTACCCAGCCCCCACGAGTGTGATCGCCATCACAACGCCGGTAATCAAGCAAAGATCCTAAGGGCTCTACTAATGCGTATAGGTGATATAATAAATAAACACACATGTACACATTAAAGCAGAGACAAACCAAGCAGCATACTACTATATTGAGCAAGATTGTCTGTACAACTGTGAATATCCCAAGCTTCCATCAAGTAATATACATACTAGTATGATACAGTAATGGCCTCTAGGGCATATACACTAACAAAAACGATTAAGGAAAAGTGGATTGGCGTAGACATGAGCAAGCTGTCCCCTCAGTAGATGCGAACTTAAGTTGTACTCAACGATCGCACAAGAACTGTAAATCTGCAGAAGACTATCTCTGAACTGCGCACAACTGGGACAACCTAACCCCGGGCCTACGACTCCAGCATCAGCCACCACAATCGCCTTGCCACGGGTAATAAAGGACCTCACCAACACAATCCTCCACAAGCTCCATCCAACGGCGCTGTCTCAACAATCAAAACCCACTGCAGGAAGATGTACATTAAGCTCTGCTGGTCCGTGAAAATCTGACACGACTCTCCGAACAAGTAGTATCTTCAAATCTCCAACGCACGACCACCGCGGCCATCTCCAGATCATGAGTGGGATATCCTGCTCGTACTTCCTCCAACTGTCGGGAAGCAAAAGCGATAACTCTATAATGCTATATCAACGAAAAATCGAGCCCCACTTGCGAAACATCACAGTAAAACAACAAAGTCGCCCAAACCAGAAAACAAGAAAGAACTGGTGCAGTTGTCAACCGAGTCTCCAACTGCTGAAAACTCCGCACGCATTCCTCAGTCCAAAGAAAAGGAACCTCCTTTCCGGTCAGTTCAATCAACGGTGCAGCGATACACTAACAATCCTGCACAAAACGGCGGTAAAAACCTGCTAAGCCCAAAAATCTGCGGACCTCCGTCCCGTACACAAGTCTGGACCAAAGCTGTATGGTCTCGATCTTCCTCAGAACCATACAAAAACCGTCTCCCGTAACTACAAGACCTAGGAGTTAACACAATCAAGCCTGAAGGAACACTCCGAGAACTTAGCAAACCGCTGGTGCCCTCCCAGTGTCTGCAAAACAAATCCTCAAGTGCTGCTCACGTCCCTCACAACTCATGGAATAGACCAGAATTTCATCAATGACACAACAATAAACTGGTCAAGGAACGGCCTGAAGAAATATTGTTCATCATATCCACGAATGCTGCTAGGGCATTGGTGAGTCCCACGACACCACCAAAACACAAACTGCCCGTAGCACGCACAAAAGCAGTCTCCGGAATGTCATCACTCTGAACCCGCAACCAATGATGACCTGATCCCAAACAAACTTAGAAAAAGTCTCGCACTCTGGAGCTGATCGAAGAAACGTCAATGCAAGGTAAAGGATACCTATCCGCACCGTAACTCGGTTCAATTGACGATCTATCAATATACAACCTCAATTGTCGTCCTTCTCCTGACGAACAGAATAGGAGCTCCCCAAAGCAAAACACTCAGACGCACAAGCCCCCCCAACAAACAACTCTGCAGCTGATCCTTAAGCTCCCTAAGCTCCGCCAGCTCATTTGGAACAACGTCGGAAAACTCTCGCACGATCGGAACCCGGTCCCACAAACCCATTGTGGCTCCGGTATCACGAATGAAAGCCAAGAATTCACGACATCCTCTCCTTAAAAGCCGACTAGCGAAAAAGGCTGAATTCAAGCTGTGAGAGGCGGCACCACTGTCCCCCTGCACAACAAGAACTGACTCGTCGGGAAAACAAAACCTGATTGTTTTCTCGCGGTAGTCCACAGACGCTTAGCACGTAGCTAACCAGTTTGTACCCAGGAGAACGTCAAATCCAACATCTCTAGAAAGATCACAACGACGGACGAATCTCTATCTCTTATCTGATTGGCACACGACTGAAATACGTGTCGCGCAACAAAAGAATCGTTGACAGAAGTTAACACAACAAACGACTGATCTAGATAACATGACTCTCGGCCCAACCACGGCACAAAGTGTGTAAAACGAACAAATGCATCAAAAGAACATACGAATTAAGAATACCTGAAAACTCTGCATTGGACGCCCGCGCGTCCCGATGAGTAGAAGCAAACTCTGGTGTCTGCCCCCTACCCGCAACTGGCTGAAATCATCCTCTACCAACCTGTCCCCTCTGAGCGAACCTTCCGCGTTCACGACCTTTCTGAATACGACCCTGACGCAGTGCTAAGGAACAATTCCTGATGAGGTGATGATGGCTCCCGCACCAGAAACATCCACGCGGTGGCTGCTGACCCTTCTGGGGATGAGAGCTGAATGACTGTTCTCGTCCTAAGCCTCTGCTACTCCCGCAACGGTCAAGAAATCTGTCTCGACGACTACGCCTCTGTCTCTGGGCTGGTACACCGGTATGAGTCCTCTACTGTTCCGGAACTCCCAAAGTCTCTGGAAGATGTGCCTCATCAACTGGAGCTGCATCCACTGGTGCTGTGTAGGTGACGGAATGCTGTGTACTGATCACAAGGAACAACTGGGTAACAGGGGTGGCAACCTCCTGTCGCTGCGCTCAAATGGTCTCAACCAATGAACTCATCGTCTGGTGCATGTCCTGCATATCTGCCACAAGCCTAGCGAGATGATCTGTCGAAGGAGGATCCATCTGCTCCTATGCAACGAGCGTGCCATCCTGGTCATTCTTCGTCCTACCCGAGTCAACTCTGACCTCTGCCCTCGCTGCATCACTCTGAGTCCCAATAGTCATCGGCGGAAAAGGCTATAAATGGAAAAGGATTCGATAAGAACACGGAAATCGAATCACAAGGATATGTATCATCAAGAAAGGAATTTCAAGCAATTTGTACTTAGGTCACTTTAGGCGGAGTACCGCGTCGTAAGTATGCCGTGGACATACACACACTACGTTACTCTGCTTAAACTACCTACTCCATCATACCAAGGTCATCCTACACTCCGAAAGGTAAAACCTAGCGCTCTGATACCAACTTTGTCACGACCCGAAATTGGCACGTGACGACCCTTAAACTACGCAACGTCTACAGGCGTAACGCAATTTATGTAAGCCGAAAACCCAGCAATCTAAACTATCAAAAGTAGTAAGAAATAATAGCAAATTTTAAAACTTTGAAATCTCAACCCAAATTCTTTAAAGCCCCAATTTTATTTCCTTTAAAATTTTGGCAGCACCTCCTTTGTAAAAACCAACCCCAAAAATGGGTACAACAAAGATAAAAGTAAAGCATCCCCAAACAAGAGCAAATACACGCCCAAAGGCGGAAAACAACCACCACAACAGATATACGACGCCGTAGCGAAGAAATAAAATACGATATAAATAAAACTGCATAAAAAACCTCCAAGTCACAAAATAGAATACAATATCGTCCTCACATCAAGTCTCTAAGTCATACAAGATAATGGTAGATGGAGAGTACATGATACAACGAATATACAATGAACAACATGAACGGATAACCATAAACCCACCTAAAGCAAAACTGCACACTGTGAGCCGAAGCGGTATCCGCAGCAAAAGATGATAAGATAGATGAATAGCCTGCCTCGACTACTCTGGGAAACAACCTGCAAAACACTGTGGCACAACGGGGGTGAGTTGCCAACTCGTAAATAGTAAATAACATATGCAGGTAATCGCAAGTATGCACGTACAACGCGAATCTAACATAAGCAACCAATAGCAATAAAAGGTCATATGAATGCAACAGTCATGAAAGGTACACTAGCAGGTACAACTAATACATGAAGCAATAATAATATGACAATCTGTATGCAATAATCATGTAAGGTACTCTATCAGGTACTACTAATACATGAAGCAATGATATGAAAATGTATATATGCAACAATCATGAAAGGTACTCTATCAGGTACTACTAATACATGAAGGAATGCATAAACAATAAATGCGAAGTATGGGATGAAACATGTCATTTCACGGAATCCTGACATCGTGGTAGGACCAAAGTCCATCAAGACAGTCCAAATCCCAAATTCCTCAAATCAGCCCCCAAATTGGCTCTCATATCATGAAGTATCATAAATCCTGAATGTACAATATCAAGTAAATCTCATATATCCTAAATGTACAAAATCAAGTAAATCTCATATATCCTGTATCTAATACCAAGTGAATCTCATATACCTTGAATCCAATATCAAGTGAACCTCAAATATCCTGAATCCCATATCAAGTTAATTCCCCTATATCCTGAAAAGTATATTTGCATGAATAAGTATGATGATGTATATGAATTGATATGTATACATATATATTAGCGTCCCATTCCACTAATATATATATATATATATGCATATATAACAACGTCTCATTCCACTGTTATATATACTTAGGAGTAAAATATCATGATATCAATGTGTCAAGTATCGACACAAAAATACTGATCTATCAGGTGCTGTCACCACGACTAGCCCCTGATAGGTACGTAGCATACGCTATTCCGAAAACCCGAGTGCCCAGCTTCGACCCTCGTCTTTCGATGTATCCATACGTATATGACTCCCGTCGGTATCCCCACGATAACCGCCGAGTCATAGGTAATATCACCGGTAGGTATGGTTCCCCTGTCAGGCTCAATCGGCAAAGTCCTTCAATCGTCTTGCCCCGGGGTACCTCCAGGCCCCACCATGTACCTTCACACGGTCCACGACGCTCCTCGCATGTGGTATATATATCAGAACCGATAAAACTCATGGTGGCTGCAGAAATATCATATCAAGAGAAACCCGGTTTTTCAAATAATGCATAATTTCATGAAACTACCACGGTCCTCAAATCCAGAAAACATCATGAAAAATCCATATCTCAATGCGAAAGTCCATGAATTTAATATATACAACATAAAACTGTAATGCGAGCATATAAAGGAAAAACCACTATTTAACTGCAACAAGTTAAAATATATATCATACGGTTTCTAATTTTTCCAAGTCTATATAACATCAAATAAAGGTAAACATGTAGCTATAGCCAGATATATGTGTAGACATAAAGGTATAGCAAAGTATAAGAATCTACCTATCAGTAATGATGTAATATACCCTCCGGGTATAAGTGAAGTATGTATGCAAGGCATACAAGTAACTATGTCATTATGTGTGTATGTACCTATCGCTAATGGTACAATACCCTATAGGTATACAGGTAACTAGCATGTAAGCATGTCAAGGCATATGTGTAAGCATGTAGGTATACAGGTATGCTATATGTCATATGCAACAAGGAATATGAATCAATGTCTCAATGTCCCTAACCAAACAATATCATATAGGTATGTGTGTTGTTCGTGTCATGGCAATTGTTGACGATGTGTGTGGCATACAATCAGTGCTCATGCAACATGAGACGTCAATAATAGTGCAGTGTCCTAAGGATACAATTCCAAGCACAACAAGTAATTAAGAATAAGGTGTATGCGCAACTCTATATATGAAATAGAATATGCAACAATATTATAACATCTCTAGCCCAGACGCATAACGCCATGCGGGCGATTCCCCTGTAGATGTTAAATCTACTCACCAATGCTCCTGGCTAAGTAAAGCCAACCACCTGTTTCCACTTCTTCGCAGCGCCCGAAGTCCCCGCCTGCAAACCTAAAACATAAAACAACAAAGCAAGTATATATATTAGCAATAGACCCAAAACACGTACAAACTACGCGGACCAACGCGACAACACAAACGTACTCTCAAGTGTTCGTATTGTAGCTAACGTGCATAGCGACACTACGAAACCAACTCAAGAGCAACAGAACACAACGACACGAACCGTATCGGATAACGTAACGCATGAAACGAAACACAAGAAAACGCAAAGTGGTCTAAGATTTTTCTATACTAACAATCTGTAAAAGTTGCAAGTACCATGAGACCACAAACAACCCCAGAGACCCCTACACCAAAACCCAAACCCTAACCCTAACTCCCTAGTCTGGCCGCAAATTGCGGCCAGAAGCAATATAATTGCGGCCGTACCAAAAGGAAAGGGGCTCGTATTTTGAGGGTAGGTTCTAGGTCACTACACTAGGTCACTGTGATGGGAACTTTTGCAACAATTATCTGGTTTGATAGCAGATCATCCGAGACCCAAAAACAACACTAAAAATATGATATTTGCATGAAACGATACATAACGCTATCTATACTGAAACTACAAGATTACACAACACTAAAAAGACTTAACTAACAGATAGAAATCATTACCTATCCAAAAGAACTCAATGATCCTAGCTTTCTAAGCTCCAAGGCATCCAAGAGGCAAAACAAGTCCAAAGATGTGATTTTTGTGTGTTTTGATGAAGTTTTGAGATGGATTTGTGAAAGTTTAGTGATGAAGTGATAAGTGTTCAGTTGAGGAATGAGAAAATAATGCTAAGGGAATAAGTGTGAGAGATAATGAGAGAAAAGAATAAAGAGAAAGAGAGAGGTGGGAGTAAGAGGTGAGTGCACTCTTGCATTAAAACACCATTAATGCATTCACACACCACCATTCCACCTCTTCTCTCCAAAACAAATATCTCTCTTCTCACATAAAAAAATCTAGGATAAAGGTTGAGGATAAGATTAAAACAAGGATTAGGATAAAGCAAAGGATTAGGTTAAGGGTTAAGTTGTCTTGATTGCTAAGAACAAGATTACACAAACACACAAATCCTCACATTAACGTGCACACGTGCATGCGTGCCCATAACAAATAATATTAAAATAATAATTAAATGTTATAAAATATGAGGAACCCGAATTGGTAAACTTTTTACCAAAAACCCGCATTAACGTCTAAACTAACACTAACCGAAATCTAAGGCGTTACGCTCAAGCGAAACGAAGTAGGAGCACATATGTGATATGTGCAGGACCCAGATTAGTATGAGTATGTGATACCGTATTCCATTCTCGCGATATTTGTATAGTTCGGTTATATATGATATAGCCGGCTTATCGAATCAAGTGTTGATTCGATAAATTGATATATATGATATTAGTCGGTTATATGTGATATAGCTGGATTATTGAATCAAGTGTTGATTTGATAATTTAATGTATAATTGTATATTTGATATACTAGTTTACATTAACTAATATTATCTCACTTAAATGTTTCTTTTTCTCACTTGTGACACATTTAATATATATGTGATATATGTTATTGTGTCATGCTTGGTTATACATGCAACATGGGTGTATGAGACTTACACCATATTTAAGATAATATTAAGGTTTTTATTTATTTAAGTAAGTCAAAATTGAGTGGAAATTTGTCATTGTTGGAAGCTTGGTGAAGCTTGTGATGACCATTGACTTAGTCCACTAATTTTGTTTTGCCTTAGATATTTATTAACCTAACCATTATCTAAAACCATGGTTATGTCTCTACAAGGGTTATATGAGATATTTCTCATCCATGGTTGCCATTCACTCTCTCATCCATTATTTGCTTCATCTTCTTCATTGAGCTCTCTAGATTTCTCAAGGTGAAGAAATAGAGTGAGAAAATTAATTCTAAAGTGAGCAAAAATCCTACTTCATCATCCTCTACGAGATTAGCAATTTATTTTATGGTGTTAGCTTCACTAATCCCTAATTAGTGAAGAGGTAGCTTTGGTTGGTGTCTCCTCGACGTTGATCATCTTCGGCCTCGAAGACTTAGTGCAAGTTTGTTCCTTTCATCTTGTGGAGCCATCCTAGAGTCCGGAAGATCACTACTTGGAGCGAAGGGACTACTACAGAGAGCTATTGAAGTGAAGGACCGGTCTACAAAGGTTGTATTCCATATTCACTTAGATGTAAAGTTGTTTACATGTTGTATTGTCTAATTCTCAAGTTAAGATTCTAGGGTTAGGGTTATGTAGCATGGCAATTTTTGAAAATGGCGTGGACGATGTCTCCCGAAACCTTGTTGTCGTGCTAGGTAACCCTACACTAGTTTTGCTAAAGAGGTCACTCCCGGTGAAGGGATCTCGGCTCTTTCCTCATCGAATGAGGTGTTAGATATTCATCAAGGAATACCACTATGCAAAGAAAGAACTAGAGATACCTTTTTAAAAACTTTTGATTCTACAACATCTTTAGGTTTCTTTTCTTTTCATTAATCTCATTAATGAAGTCCCATCATTTAATGTTTCCTAAACATCACAGAAAAATGAAACGAAAATAGAACATATGCTTATGCCATCCGCATTCGCCACGGAGCCCCGTCATGCACCGTTACGTTACTTAACTAACGGTAGAGCGGGGGCTGGACTAGCGCAGGTGCAAAACATAAGAAACGTTTATTATATATCATATATATAATATAGCATTCGTCTCACGCAGTTATATGATCACATCACAGAACACAGTAGCAGAAGTCAACATATAAAATATTAGATATACTAGGAGGTCCGTGTTTTAAATTTAGCCAGTAATGAAAAACACGGATTCCATGGTCGTGATGAATAGCCAAACCCACATCCCTAGAACCCTACGAGAGCGGCAAGCAACTCTGCCAATTCTAGAGTTAGGAGACCCGGTCTCGACTCCTCAAGATGGTCTCTCACTGGACTCTAGAACCCGGTTACTTGTGCTCCCCGCCTTGGGTCTATCCTAATGCGGAAAATTAAATAATATACATCAAAGGTGACATCATCCTCAACCCGGAAGTGTCCCAATAAAAGAATATTACACACAATTTTTACATGAATGAAAATGAAAAACTCTCATCTCACGCAAAAAAAACCCGGCTATTCAATCACGACGATCCAATATAACATATCAGCAACACATAACATTACATGTCATCAACGTAAGTAAATATGCGTATCCCAAATTCCGTTGACATATAGCAATGAGATCGGGGATACCCCACATATTACATTTACGGTCGCAGAAAAGAAATGAAAAACTGCAATATTTAGAATCCGCAAATACCTTACACATCATAAACCCGGAATATCTCATATTCCGAATTTCATGCCTAACTTATAAACCTTGCATTTTAGTCTCAAACTGAAAACTCTTTTCAATAAGCAGTCGGATAATTCAACAAGATTCCCGACTGTGTGATCGCGTACTATACGCGATTGCGACGGAGTTTTGATCCGAATCAAAACTCCGTGGCAATCGATCAAACGAGACTAAACGGCTAGATTTACAATATACAAACTAGTTTTCACAAAACTAATTATTGTGGATTCCAAATATTGTATCACATATCATCATCATCTATATGACGCTAAACATTTCGATCGATTTATCGAACACCCAAAAATCCAGAGATCTCAACAACTTGAGTCTCATCAAAAATACCCATAGAGTGCATGATGACAAAATGGAGCAGCACAAGAGAAACTACACATCAACTCCACTAACTTGTGGCAGAACCGCGGCTAAACATGGGGTTTGACCACGGTTCCGCGGCCGTTTGAAGGAGTTGTGTCCTCGAATTTCTTGAGGCTCCATCAAAAACCCTGCACGATTTTTTGCATATTTTTAATCTGAAAATTTTCAACTTTTGAAAAATCGACAGAAACTTGCTAAAATTGTGATTTCGAAACTCGATCGAACACTTTAACATCGTAAAGATATCCCTAATGTTCTATCTTGGCTCTGATACCATGAAAGTCTACCCTAGCACCACCAAGAGGTCAAAACTGGCATCAAGCATGCAACATTAATATTTTGGGGTGCTAAGCTAGACTAACCTAGGATCAAACTAGATAATTAGGGTTAACTATGATGATATCACAAAACCTAGCTAAGAGAAAGATGCTACAACCTTTGTAGACTATGTCCTTCTCTTCTAAAGCTCCGGATTGTAGTCCACGCGACTCCTCTAGGCTCCACTTGAAGGTTGAACGAACTTGCTTCAATGACCTTCATGCCGAAAATGATCCACCCGAAATCCACTAATCCAAGCTACCTCTTCACTAAACTCTTTAGTGAAGGAAACAGACTACACCAAAGAGCTAATCTAGTGTTGGATGGTGAAGTATGGGTGTTGTTTGCTCACTAAGGTTCTCACAAGCTCAAGGTTTCACAACTCATGTGAGGGATTGAGCTTGGAAGAGGTGGGGAAGAAGATGGAGAGAGCTAGAGTGGAGAACTCATCTCATGAGCTCAAGTGAGAAAAAAATTAGAACAAGTCTAGAATCCAAGTGTTGAATGGCTTTACCAATTTACTTCACTTATTGAAGCATACAATTCTTACCAATAAAGAATTGTCACCATACTTCAATAGTGTGAGGTAAATGAATAAAAAATGCACAAGCCATATGCTACACCCATTCCACCAAAAGTCTCCCTATTTTCCACCTCATTTTCTATTTCACAAAATAGAAAATCCTTGCTATGCTTCATATATATATATATATATATATATATATATATATATATATATATATATATATTATGAAGAATAATTAGTGAGCTAATAATATTAGTTAATATATAATTATATCAAATATAAATATATATCATATTATTAAATCAACACTTGATTTAATAATCCGGTTATATCACATATAACCGATTAATATCATTTATCTATATATCACATTATCAAATCAACACTTGATTCAATAATCTATTTATATCACATATAACCTAACCGATAACAAATAACCGCCAGATTAGAATACGGTATCACATACTCGTATTTAATCTGGCCCCCCACACATATCATCATATGTGCCCTACTTCGTTTCGTTTGAACCAGGAAACTTCTATGCGGGACTCTAAAGACTTGTCAATACGCTAGCAGTAGGTGATGATCACATCAGTCACCTACAAGCCGTCAGCGGTACTAGCTGGACGCAACGGCTACCTAGGTATTGAGCGAATAGAAGATCATCAAGCAAGCTTGTCCAAACTCCCATGAAGCCTATAAGTAACACTTACCGTACAGTCCGGTCTCTTCATCTGATATGACGCATATCGAGTCTGGGAGTGGTATCATCAGACCCCAATAACTTGATAAGTCATTCCGATATGTGGCCTATAACGGTATAAGAAACTACTGATAACACTTACCAGTAAATCTCATCAACAGCCCTGGCCAGGGACTTCCTGTTATAGCCAATCGAGCATAGCGCAACATCAACTCCCTATACCGTGAGAGACGAAACCCTTCCTATCGCTCATTACCTCTATATGAATAGGGACTGTACCTAAAATCCACCTGTTTGCACGACTCTTTTGAGCCGTGGTAGGGAGGAAATCAAAGCACAGTGGGAACCACACAAGACTCTATGACGATCTAGGGTCTACATGTAAGTCCATGTTACCTCTCCCGGTTCTTTCGGGCTTGTGGAAATGACGAAAAACAATTTTTTTCGGTAAAGGTAACTTGGACTAGAAACACGGATTTAGGCTAAACTACACACTAGCAACCTAACTAGAGAGTTCTCTACTCGGTTAGGGGTTATACCTCACTTGAACTCCTTCTTCTTGGACTCTTTGTAGTGGTGGGATGGTGCTTTCCTCGTCGCCCTCCTTCGTCAAAGATGGATCCACCTGAGGGCTTCAACCTTGGGCTCCTTTCTCGATCTCGAAAGAACTAAAGTATCCGGCTTGCTAGACCTTCTACCTTAGAGTAAGTAGAGTGTGGTTAAGGGTGTTTTTTATCTCAAGGAGATGTTTCTCAACACATGAGATTTGCTCTCCTTGAACTAGAGGAGAAAGAAGATGAAGAGAAGAGAGAGAAACAATATGATAGAATGAGATGGTATTTTACAACCATAACATATATGTGATTTATCTAATAATAATAAATCACAAGATCATTAGGGTTTGGAAAAAGACGACTGTCAACTGTGCATACACACCCGTTCCAAAACCCTAATGAAAAACCTCTTCCTCCGCCTCAATCAACTATACATACACACCCGCATTCATGTTCCGAGGAACATGAACACAATGAGATAAAACTAACCCCAAAGCATATACTAGGATCTGGCTCAAACCAGAGCCCGCTAGTAATGACTGTCCGGACACCAAACGTGCACAAGCGCGCGGATGTGAACGAACCCTGCCGCAAAACCATGCGACCTCTACTCTGTTTTGCCCAAAGGCGAATAACCCTCTGTGTGGAACTCTAAAGACTCGACACTACGCTGGAAGTGGGTTTAACCACAGACCGCAAGCGGCACTAGCTGTACGTAACGGTCCCCAGGTAGATGCCGATAAGAAGACTGACGAGGTAAACCCATCTGAACTCCTACTGAGTCTGAATGTGACAATCTCTGTACAGTCCGGTCTGTTCGTCTAAGAACATCGCATGGCGGGCCTAGGGGGGCGGTAAACGTCAGTCCCCTACTAGCGGTACAAGTCGTGTCGGAGTGTAGCCCAGAACACCTGAGATAACACTGGAAACCTACCAGTCTATCTCGCTTGCCCTGGCCAGGGACTTTGTGTAATGGCTCTCCTAGACACAGCGTGTTATCAACCCCCAATACCGGGAGAGACGAATCCTGTCTAACCGTCACTGCCTCCAAGTGCTTCGGGACTGCACCCAAAAACTACATGTTTGCACGACTCCTTTGAGCCGTGGTAAGGTAGTAATCAAAGTACAGTTGGAACACACTCGAGGCGAAGTGACAGTGTCAAGTCAACGGACTAAGTTGTACTCATATCACCTGGGAACTGATAACTGAAGATAGGTATAATACCAACCAACAGTTCCCAACGAGTCCTGTCCAGTGTACTCGTAACCTAACGAGCACCCGCATACTATCTCAAGTACGACGTACTGACGGCTGTGGGACAGACCGTCTCCAAAGCTGGGATAAGAAGCGCATGCGCTAGTCTACTCCGGAGTATCGATGCCCTGTCTCGATAGTCCTGCGACTAGGGACCTGCATAAGGATGTGCTTATAGATTACCCAGCCCCCACGAGTGTGACTGCCATCACAACGCTGGTAATCAAGCAAAGATCCTAAGGGCTCCACTAATGTGTAAAGACGATATGCTAAAAGAAACACATGCACACATTAAAGCAGAAACAAACCAAGTAGCATACTACCATTTTGAGCAAGAATGTCAATACAAGGTGAATATCCCAAGCTTCCATCAAGTAATATACAATCCAGTATGATACAGTAATGGCCTCTAGGGCATATACACTAACACTACAGACTAATTTGTACCAGTGTCACCAGAGAACTGCTATCTGACGATAGGTATAGTATCATCTAGGAGTACTCGGCGAGTACTTTTCGGTGTACCCATTCTCTAATGAGCGCCTGTGTACAATCTTTGATGTCAAACACCTTTGGATATGGGATCAACCATCGCCCAATACAGGGTCAAGAAACGTACACACTAGTCTACTCTGGAATATCGATGCCCTGTCTCGATATTCTCTCGACTAGGAACAATTGAATGATGTGCTTGTGGACTACTCAGGTCCCAGTAGTATGATTCATATCATAGTCCTGGTAGTCAAGCCAACATCCTAAGGGCTTTATCAACATGTATATGAGAGACAAAATAATAATACCAGTGAACATGTTAAGATAAAGACAACCAGATAGCATACTATCATGTCGAGCAAGAAAGTCCTCCATATATTGTTAGTTATATGTATGCCGTAGAGGCCATTACTGTACATACGATGTATATTGTAATGGATGCTTGGACATATATAGGGAGGACTTTCTTGCTCGACATGATAGTATGCTATCTGGTTGTACTTTATCTTAACATGTACTCTGATTGTCTCTATATTACATGTTGATAAAGCCCTTAGGATATGTACTCGACTACTGGGACTATGATGAGATCATACTAGTAGGGCCACGGTAGTCGACGAGTACATCCTATAACTGTTCCTAGTCGAGGGTGTATCGAGACAGGGCATCGATACACCAGAGTAGACTAGCGTATACGCATCTTGACCCATATGATGGGCGATGGATGATCCCATATCCATCGGTGTTTGACATCAAGGATGGTGTACGGGTGCTCAGTAGAGACTGGGTACACTGGACGGACTCGCCGAGAACTCCCAGATGGTATTATACCTCACGTCAGATGGCAGTTCTCCGGTGACACAGGTACAGAGTAGTCTGTTGACCCGAGATCGTCATAGAGTCTTGTGTGATTCCCACTGTGCTTTGATTTCCATCATACCACGTCCAAGAGGGCATGCAAAAAGGTGGCTTTTGGGTACAGTCCCGAATCACATGGAGGCAATGAGCGATAGGATGGGATTCGTCTCTCCCGGTATAGGGAGTTGATGTTGCGCTGTGTTCGATTGGCTATAACTGGAAATCCCTGGCCAGGGTTGCTGAGATTTACTGGTAAGTGTTATTAGTAGTTTCTCGAACTGTTATAGACCTCATATCGACACGACTTATCGAGCTACTGGGGTCTGACGTTTACCACCCCTAGGCGAGATATGCAACATATCAGACGACGAGACCGGACTGTACGGGAGTGTTACTGATTGGATTCACAGGAGAATGTATAGGCTTTCTTGTTGATCTTCTGATTGCTCAATACCCGGGTGGCCGTTACGTTTAGCAGACCGCTTGCGGCTTGTGGGTGTTTGATATGATCATCACCTACTGCCGGCATATTGACGAGTCTTTAGAGTCCTACACAGGGGTTTCCTGGCTCAAGCGAAACGGAGTAGGAGCACATATGTGATATGTGCGGTACCGAGATTAATACGATATGAGTTACCGTATTCTATTCTCGTGATTCGTGACATTGATCGGTTGTATGCGATATAGCCGGGTTATCGGATCAAGAGTTGATTCGATAAGTTGTTACACATGATATTAGTCGGTTATAACCGGGTTATTAAATCAAGAGTTGATTTAATAATTTAATTTATAATTATATATTTGATATATTACATTACATTAACTAGTATTAGCTCACTTATGATTTATTTTCTCACTAGATTGTGCACATTGTTTATATGTGATATATGCAAGTGTACATGTTTGTATCATGCTTGATGATACATACAAGATGGGTGTATGAAACTTATATCAAGTTTAGGTTAATTTAGGGTTTACTTATTTCCTTAAGAATAACAAAAGAGAGGAGACTTTAGTCAATGTTATCAAGCTTGTAGAAGCTTGTATGCAACATTGACAATGTCAACTCTTTTATCATTCCTTAGGATATTAGTTAACCCAACCCTTAACCTCATACTTTGGTTAATTCTCTACATGAGTTAAGCATGAGTGCTTAACTCAACCATGGTGCAATAATTCATTGGATAAGTTTTCATTTGGATGAATTATTCATTAGACTTCTTCTTCTTCTTCATTCAACAAAAAGCTTTCTAGCTTCAATGGAGTTTGAGAAAAAGTGTGAGAAAATCAATTCTAAAGTGAGCCCACCTCCTACTTCTTCATCCTCTACCACTTGCCATGTAGTAGAGTGTGTTCTCTTCATAAAGTTCATGACCAAGTGAAGGAATAGCTTGAGTTAGTGTCTCCCCGACGTAGATCATCTTCGGCCTCGAAGTCATCGAAGCAAGCACGTTCGTTCTTCTTGTGGAGCTTCTCTAGAGTCCGGAGTTCACGATCGCAGCGAAAGGGACATCTACACGAAGCTTAAGAAGTGAAGGACCGGATCTACAGAGGTTGTAATCCCTCTCACTTAGTGTTAAAGAGTTTAACACGCTTGTTTTCACCTAAACTCTAGTTTAAAGATCCGACTTTGGGTTGTTCGGCACGGCTAAATTTTTAATCGGGCATGGTTGATGCCTCGTAGACCCTTATGCGTGTGCCTAGCAACCCTACATATATATGTCCAAGCATCCACTATGTCATACAATAATGGCCTCTAGGTCATGCATATCACTAACAAAGTTTAGATTGGTTATTAGTTTATCTAAACATGATGGCTCTCATTGTTTTCTCGAATTCTCCTTCAAACCATAAAAGAAGAATTAGTCGGGATTAATCGCACCCTACAAGTTTCTTGTCTTTCTTCCATGCCAGTGTTGGTACTTCGGAGGGAGGTCCTCCGTGCTTTCGCATGGACCCAATTAAATATCCCTGTTTTGCCTGAGGCATAGCCCCGTTAACACCTTTCTAGACACCTACTTGATTAACTAATTGCAAAGTGAAAATTTCTCCCTAAGAGTAGCTGATACTCACAGTTGGATCGGGACCCAACTATCATCATGTGATAATTTTGAAGGAAACCTACCAAAACTACCACACTCCAGAAGGTATGCAACACCAGCAAGTTTCCTGTATGTTTGAAACTCGCGATGTGGTTTTTGCCCTAAACGCTTATAACCTTGACGAAGGTCAAAACATCATAAGTCGCAAGTCAAGTTCAACCCGTCATTGTCCAGATTAATCTAGACCCATTCGTACAAGCCCTTGACGAAGATCAAAATAGTTGTACGCATGTCCTAAATTAATACATCTATCTATGCTACAGATAAGTACCCGCTAGCTACCAAACTCTATGCCTTCACGAAAATTAAAACACATAGCATGAATACTAGTTGATACTTATCTGAAATGACGGAGGGCTTCGGCTGGTTTTGGTGAAAACCATGAATGTAATGAACTTGATATAGTCGAAAGAGCCAAATAGCTTTGAAAATGAGTGGTTTAGGGTCCACTTTTAAAAGTTGTTTTAAAAGAAAACCGAGTGGTTTCGTAATTTTTCCAATGACGTCAAATTTTAGGTTTGTTTCTTTGCATTAATTGAGATTAATGTGCTCCCATCAATTAACCTTATCACACTAGAAAAGAACGAAAATAGAATGTACGTATATATACCACCCGCATTCGCCTCGGGGCCCCGTCATGTACCGTTAGGTTACTTAACTAACGACAAATCGGGGGCTGGACTAGTGCGGATGCAAAACATATACAACATTTATTTATATATAAATATATATAACCATTCTTCACAGACATGATAAGCATCACAAACCGAGAAAACTCATGGTGGACACGAAATATCATATCACGAGAAACCGCGATTTTAAAACAATGCATAATTTCCTTTGAAATATAACCGCGGTTCTCAAATCCAAAGATCTCATGAAAACAGCATCTCAATGCATATAAGCATAAAGTACAATATATGCAAACAAAGAACAGTAATGTAAGAATATCAAGTATATCATGTAAGCATGTCATGTAATAATTACTGAACAATAAATGTACTTTACAGTTAAGAATAATACCGTGATATAGCAGTTCTACTGTGTAAGTGGCATGGCAATTACCGATGATGAATGTGGGAGCCGACGAATCTGTGTAACTGTAACATGCGCATCATCGGTAATAGTGCATGTGTACTAGTAGACAAAGCCATATGCAGGTAAGTACTGAGAGTATAGTACGTATGTTACAGGGAAAAGATGCAGTCTAAGTATGAACTGTATAAGGTACACAGCTACACCTGAATTCATCAATATACACCATATCTATCAAGGAGTTTAGAAATCAAAGATTCTCCGAATCAAGACAATCCAAAAGTCGGCGATCCAGAGTAGACTAGCGTATACGTATCTTGACCCATATGATGGGCGATGGATGATCCCATATCCATCGGTGTTTGACATCAGAGATGGTGTATGGGTGCTCAGTGGAGACTTGGTACACTGGACGGACTCGCCGAGAACTCCCGGATGGTGATATACCACACGTCAGATGGCAGTTCTCCGGTGAAACTGGTACAGGGTAGTCTGTAGACCCGAGATCGTCATAGAGTCTTGTGTGATTCCCACTGTGCTTTGATTTCCACCTTACCACGTCCAAGAAGGCGTGCAAAATAGTGGCTTTTGGGTGCAGTCCCGAATCACATGGAGGCAATGAGTGATAGGAGGGGATTCGTCTCTCCCGGTATAGGGAGTTGATGTTGTGCTGTGTTCGATTGGCTATAACTGGAAGTCCCTGGCCTGGGCTGATATAGAGATTTACTGGTAAGTGTTACTAGTAGTTTCTCGACCTGTTATAAGCCTCACATCGACACGACTTATCGGTTACTGGGGTCTGACGTTTACCACCCCTAGACTTGATATGCGACATATCAGACGAAGAGACCGGACTGTACGGGAGTGTTACTGATTGGATTCACAGGTGAACGTACAGGCTAGCTTGTTAATCTTCTGATCGCTCAATAACTGGGTGGCTGTTACGTTTAGCTGACCGCTTGCAGCTTGTGGGTGTTTGATATGATCATCACCTGCTACCGGCGTATTGACGATTCTTTAGAGTCCTACACAGAGGTTTCTTGGCTCATGCAAAACGGAGTAGAGGCACATATGTGATATGCGCAGGACCGAAGATAATGCGATATGAGATACCGTATTATATTCTCGCGATATTTAGATATGAACCGGGTCATCGGATCAAGTGTTGATTCGATGAATCGGTACATGATATATTAGTCGGTTATATTCGATATAGCCGGATTGTCGGATCAAGTGTTGATTCGATGATTTAATGTATAATAATATATATGATATATTGTATTACATTATCTAATATTGGCTCGCTTTATTATTTCATTTTCTCACCGGATAATACATTGATATATATGCGATATATGTTAATTGTATTATTTTATTTTGTTGCAAATATATAATATATATGTGATATATATTATTGTGACATGATATGATTAATAATGGAACTTGATTAGTGGAGATTAAGCAAAGTTAGGGTTTGATTAGGGTTAGCTCCTTCTTGCACCATCTAGAAGCTTTCCTTTTGTCAAGTGTAAGATATTATGGTTGATATTATCTTATGACTCATTATCTAACCTAACCAAACCCTAGCCCTAGTTTATTCTCTACAAAGGTTAACCTTCTCATCCTTAATCATGGTTCCATAATCAATCATATATTCTTTTCTACTATTCATCACAAAAGGATGATCTCTTTTATTCATCATCTTCTTCTCTCTTAAGCTTTGAGAAAGCTCACTAGATTTCCTTTTTGTGATGTTTTCATGTGAGAAATTGATATAAAAAATAGCATAAATACTACTCCGTCATCCTCATCTAATCTAGCCTATTAGATTAGGGTGTTCACCTCTTTAGAGTGAGAGAGCTTGAGTTATAGCAACTTCGACGTAGATCATCGGAGAAGCGGAACACTACAAGCTAGCATGGATCGTTCGAGTCGTGGAGCCTCTCTTGAGTCCGGGAGATCGTGGATCACGGCGAAGGGACTTCTACTCGGAGCTTATGAAGCGAAGGAGCGGACTACAAAGGTTGTAATCCCTCACACTTAGTAGTAAAGATGTTTACTTGCATGTTAAACCCTAATAATCTAGCAAAGATCCCGGCTTTGGGTTGTTCGGTACGTCTAAAATTTTATTCGGGAATGTTTGATGCCTTATGAACCCTCACAAGAGTGCCTAGGAACCCAACAGTGGTATCAGAGCCTAGCTAGAGTATTAGGCGACACGTATACGAAATTAAAATTCCGATCGAACCCGATACAACGAAATAGAACCCCTCTCTGGAAATTTTGTAAAAATGTGATTTTTTCTGCATTAAAAATACTCAAAAAAATCAGCAGGGAATTCTAAGAATTATCATGAAATACGAGACCACAATTCCATGAAGTCACCGCGGAACCGCGGTGGGAACCTGCTTCCCGCGGCGGTTCCGTGGCCGATCTTTGGGATTGCGACACGTGTCTTCAGGGTAATATCCGTAGGTGCTTGATGCTGCATCTGGGTATTTTTAATCTGTCTCAAGTGTTGAGTGTTCTGGGGTTTATTTTGTAATCGTTGATTCGATCGGAAAATTTAATTTTGTTATGTTTTCCGGATATTTAGAAACTGTTAAAATGTTCGAGCGGATATCATTAACTCACTTTTTCCCGGCATGAAAAACTTTCAAGTGTTGAATTTTTATCGGGTTTAAATATTTCGGAAAAACGTACAAGTAACACGATGGACCCTCTAGAAGACAACAAACCTTAACTCGATTATGTGACCGTCTTGAACGGCCTCTAAACCTTAGGGTTTGGGGCAGTACGGCGTGCCACATGTGAGGCGTTGGCTTGACCCTTCTACGGCTGGATCATCGGTACTGTGACAGTTTCTGGGATTATTTGAACTCCGCTCAAGTGTTGAGCTATTTAGGAAATTTTGGGTATTTGATTATCTGTTCGGAAAGTTTAATACTGTCTATTTATCTGGAATGTGATACAATATATGGAATTCATATAGTTAGGCATGAAATGCGAAGTATGTGATATTTCGGATTTACGATGTTTAAAGTGATTGTGGATTCCAAATATTGTAGTTTTATAATTTCTTTTCTGTGACCGTAGGTGTAGTATGTAGTTGTATTGCCGGTTTTCGTTGCTATACGTCAACGACGATCGGTGTATGCATACTTACTTACGTTGATGATATGAGATATTATGTGTTGCTGTGATATGTTATATTGGATCGTCGTGTTCTGAATAGCCGGGGGTTTTATGTGAGATGAGGGTTTTTATTTTCATTCATGTAAAATTCATTTGTATGTAATATTCTTTTATTGGGGCACTTCCGGGATGAGGTTGATGTCACCAGTGTATATTATTTACTTTTCCGCATTAGGTAGACCCAAGGAGGGGAGCACAAGTAACCGAGTTCTAGGGTCCAGTGGGAGGCCATCTCGAGGAGTCGAAACCGGGTCTCCTAACCCTAGAATTGGTAGTGTTACTTGCCGCTCTCGTAGGGGTCTTAGGTTGTGGGTTTGGCTATTCGTCGTGACCGTGGAATCCGTGTTTTATACAGGCTCGTATTGAAAACACGGACGTCCTAGTATATCCAATATTTCATATATGTTCTTCTGCTGCAATGTTCTGTGATGAGATCATATTACTGTCTGAGACGAATGCTTATACTATATATATATATGCTGATATATAAATATTGCTGCTTTCGTTTCTTCTGTGATGCTTAGGAAGCATAAGCTGATGGGATTTTATTAATGAGAATAATAAAAAGAAAAGAAACCTAAAAGATGTTGTAGAATCAAAACTTTATAAAAAGGGTAGCTACAGTCTTGCTTTGCATAGCGGTATATATGATATACCCTGCACCTTATTCGATGAGGAAAGAGCCGAGATCCCTTCACCGGGAGTGACCTCTTTAGCGAAACTGGCAGATGCTACAAACTCGCGATTTAGTTTTTGACAGCTTATATAGTTTTTGCTTTGCACAGCGGTATATATGATATACCCTGCACCTTATTCGATGGGGAAAGAGCCGAGATCCCTTCACCGGGAGTGACCTCTTTAGCGAAACTAGAAAAGCCTCAAAAACACTCCTTTTCAAAAACTACTAGATTCTACGACGATATCAAGTTCATTACGCTCAGGGTTTTCTGAAAAACCTGCGTAGCCCTCCGTCATTTCAGATAGAGACTAGTTAGTATTCGTGCTGCGTTTGTTGACCTTAGCCAAGGCGTGGTGTACGGTAGCTAATTAGCATTTATCTGCTAAAACATGAGATGTTATTGAGTTAGGGTAGTCGTACGACTTTGTTGACTTTAGCCAAGGGTCGTACGGGTGGGTTTAATTCAATCAGAAAATGACGGGTTGAACTTGACTAGCACTTATGATTTGTTGACCATAGCCAAGGTCATAAGTTGTTAGGGGTAAAAGCATTATCGGGAATTTCAAGTGTTGAAATTTGCAATGAGATTGCATACCTCCTATGAGATAATTGGATCCCGATACCCACTGCGAGTAAGTGTTACTCCTGGGAGAGTTTTACACAGGACAATTAGCCGATCAAGTAGGTGTCTAGAAAAGTGTTAACGGGGTTACGCCTCTGGGAAAATGAGGTTTACTTTAATTAGGTCCGTGCGAAACCACGGGAAACCTCCCTCAAGTACCGACACTGATCTGGCTGAAAGATTGACGAAATTGTAGGGTGTAATTAATCCCGGCTAATCTTACCTTTTAGGGTTTGAAGGAAGATTTGATAAAAACAGTGGGAGACATCCTGATTAGATAAGATAATAACCAATCTAATCTTGCAAGAGCATACGCTAAAGTGTTTTCTTCTCTCTCTCTCCAGGTAGCGACCATGTCAGGCCATAATCAAGATAATAATATGGATGTATTGACTGAACCCGCTTATTATACTGAGCAGGGGAACGTTGGACCCGTTCTTTCTTATAAGAGTTATAAGACTGAACAAGGAATAGGAGAATATCTGGATTCTCACGCCGCCCAAAAGAACATGCATGTTGATGCATCTTCTTCAGGTGTGTTAGTTATTGAGAACTGTTTCTCAGTTCACCCTACGTCCTGGGTATTAGATACCGGATCAGGATCCCACATATGTAAATTGTTATATGGGCTACGTAAAGGTAGAGAACTGGGAAAAGGTGATCATTCCGTTCATGTAGGGAACGGTGCAAGTATTATAGCCAAAGCAGTTGGCGAATATCACCTAGTATTACCAAGTCGTAATACACTGATTCTGAATGAGTGTTATTATATACCGAACATGATGTGCAACATTATATCAGTTTCTTTATTAAGTAAAGAAGGATATAATTTTGTAGTAAAGGATAATGTTATGAACATATTCCTAAATCAAAAGTTGATTGCATCAGGCTCATTACATAATGGCATATTCATTCTCAATCAAAATACAGTCCTCATTATACAAAACACACACAAGAGGAAAAGTTCAGAAATGAACGAATCCTTCTTATAGCATTGTAGACTTGGTCATATCAATGCGACACGACTGGCTAAGTTACATAAGGATGGATATTTGAACCCGTTCGAATTATCATCTTATGATACTTGCCATTCATGTCTCAAAAGTAAAATGACCAAAGCACCGTTTAGTGGACACGGAGAAAGAGTTACCGAACTCTTAGGACTGGTACATAATGATGTATGCGGTCCCATGTCTACGCATGCCAGGAACGGTTCTTCCTACTTCATTACATTCACTGACGATCTCTCAAGATCCGGATATGTGTTCCTGATGAAACGCAAGTCTGATGCTTTTGAGAAATTCAGAGAATATAAGCACGAAGTAGAGAACCAAACGGGCAAAAGTATTAAGATTCTTCGATCTGATCGAGGAGGTGAATACTTAAGCAACGAGTTCCTAGATTATCTAAAAGAGAATGGGATTCTCTCTCAGCTTACTCCTCCTTATACACCACAGCACAACGGTGTATCAGAGTGGAGGAATCGCACCCTATTAGATATGGTGCGCTCTATGATGAGTACAGCTGAGTTACCTATTTCCTTCTGGGGGTATGCGCTAGAGACAGCCATATACCTATTGAATAGAGTTCCAACTAAATCTGTGCCTACCACTCCATATGAGATATGGAATGGGAAGAGACCGTCTCTTAAAAGAGTTAAGATATGGGGTTGTCCGGCCTATGTTAAAAAGCAAAATCCGGACAAACTCGAGGCACGATCAGTTCTTTGTAAGTTTGTAGGATATCCAAGCAATTCGTATGGATATGTATTCTACCACAGTGAACAACAAAAGGTGTTTGTTGCTCAACATGCCACCTTTTTAGAAAAGGAATTTCTTGCAAAAGAAATTAGTGGCGATGAGGTAGAGCTGGAAGAGGTTCCAGCAACAAAAACTACAACTGAAGATTTAGTGGAACCAGAGGATTCAGTAGTACCCGACGAACCCCAGCCTCTCCGCCGATCTAGCAGGGTTTCTCATCCACTTGAGAGATACTAAGGTTTTCTCATTGATGGTGGAAGAGAGGATTCCATCATGGAAGATGATGACCCGACTAGTTTCGAGCAGGCCATCACAAGTGGTGACTCTGTGAAATGGCTGGATGCAATGCGATCTGAGATGGAATCCATGTACACCAACAAAGTATGGACTTTGGAAAATTCTCCTGAAGGGGTAAAACCCATTGGGAGCAAGTGGATCTTTAAAAAGAAATTTGGTGTAGATGGAAAAGTTGAGACTTTCAAAGCTAGACTGGTAGCAAAGGGTTTTCGTCAACGACCAGGTATGGATTATGACGAAACCTTTTCTCCAGTGGCTATGCTTAAGTCCATCCGGATCTTACTTGCCATCGCTGCATACCATGACTACGAAATCTGGCAAAGGGATGTTAAGACCGCCTTTCTAAACGGTGATTTAGAAGAGTGCGTGTACATGACTCGGCCAGAGGGCTTCGTAGATAGTGGGAGCAGCAGAAAGGTGTGCAAGCTGCTTAAATCCATTTATGGATTAAAGCAAGTATCGCGGAGTTGGAACATCTGTTTTGATGTTGTAGTCAAAGAGTTTGACTTCATCAAAAATATAGATGAACCTTGTATCTATAAGAAGGTAGCAGGGAGTAAGGTTGTCTTCCTCGTATTGTACGTGGATGACATACTCTTGATAGGAAATGATATTCCTATGGTGCAATCAGTCAAGCTCTTCTTATCACAAAGATTCTCAATGAAAGATCTAGGTGATGCCTCCTGCATATTGGGAATCATGTGTTAGTTATATGTATGCCCTAGAGGCCATTACTGTACATACGATGTATATTGTAATGGATGCTTGGACATATATAGGGAGGACTTTCTTGCTCGACATGATAGTATGATATCTGGTTGTACTTTATCTTAACATGTACTCTGATTGTCTCTATGTTACAAGTTGATAAAGCCCTTAGGATATGTACTCGACTACTGGGACTAAGATGAGATCATACTAGTGGGGCCACGGTAGTCGATGAGTACATCCTATAACTGTTCCTAGTCGAGGGTGTATCGAGACAAGGCATCGATACACCAGAGTAGACTAGCGTATACGCATATTGACCCATATGATGGGCGATGGATGATCCCATATCCATCGGTGTTTGACATCAAGGATGGTGTACGGGTGCTCAGTAGAGACTGGGTACACTGGACGGACTCGCCGAGAACTCCCAGATGGTATTATACCTTACGTCAGATGGCAGTTCTCCGGTGACACTGGTACAGAGTAGTCTGTTGACCCGAGATCGTCATAGAATCTTGTGTGATTCCCACTGTGCTTTTATTTCCATCATACCACGTCCAAGAGGGCATGCAAAAAGGTGGCTTTTAGGTACAGTCCCGAATCATATGGAGGCAATGAGCGATAGGAGGGGATTCGTCTCTCCCGGTATAGGGAGTTGATGTTGTGCTGTGTTCGATTGGCTATAACCGGAAATCCCTGGCCAGGGTTGCTGAGATTTACTGGTAAGTGTTATCAGTAGTTTCTCGAACTGTTATAGACCTCATATCGACACGACTTATCGAGCTACTGGGGTCTGACGTTTACCACCCCTAGGCCAGATATGTGACATATCAGACGACGAGACCGGACTGTACGGGAGTGTTACTGATTGGATTCACAGGAGAATGTACAGGCTTGCTTGTTGATCTTCTGATCGCTCAATACTTGGGTTGCCGTTACGTTTAGCAGACCGCTTGCGGCTTGTGGGTGTTTTGATATGATCATCACCTACTGCCGGCGTATTGACGAGTCTTTAGAGTCCTACACAGGGGTTTCCTGGCTCAAACGAAACGGAGTAGGAGCACATATGTGATATGTGCGGGACCGAGATTAATACGATATGAGATACCGTATTCTATTCTCGCGATTCGTGACATTGATCGGTTGTTTGCGATATAGCCGGGTTATCGGATCAAGTGTTGATTCGATAAGTTGTTACACATGATATTAGTCGGTTATAGACGGATTATTAAATCAAGAGTTGATTTAATAATTTAATGTATAATTATATATTTGATATATTACATTACATTAACTAGTATTAGCTCACTTATGATTTATTTTCTCACTAGATTGTGCACATTGTTTATATGTGATATATGCAAGTGTACATGTTTGTATCATGCTTGATGATACATACAAGTTGGGTGTATAAGACTTAGACCAAATCAAGGTTAAATTAGGGTTTACTTATTTCCTAAAAAATATCAAAAGAGATGAGACTTTGGTCAAAGTTATCAAGCTTCATGAAGCTTGAAGAAACATTGACAAAGTCAACTCTTTTGTCATTCCTTAGGATATTAGTTAACCCAACCCTTAACCTCATACCTTGGTTAATTCTTTACATGAGTTAAGCATGATAGCTTAACTCACCCATGGTTACATTATTGAGGTAGAGATAATTCATATGATGATATTATTCTTTCTTCTTCTTCTTCATCAAGCTCCTTGAAAAAGCTTTCAAGCTCTAATGGTGCTATGAGGAAAAATGTGAGAAAATCAATTCTAAAGTGAGCCCACCTCCTATTTCTTCATCCTCTACCACTTGCCATGTAGTAGAGTGTGTTCTCTTCACAAAGTTCATGACCTAGTGAAGGAATAGCTTGAGTTAGTGTCTCCCCGACGTAGATCATCTTCGGCCTCGAAGTCATCGAAGCAAGCACGTTCGTTCTTCTTGTGGAGCTTCTCTAGAGTCCGGAGTTCACGTTCGCAGCGAAGGGGACATCTACACGGAGCTATTAAAGTGAAGGACCGGATCTACAAAGGTTGTAATCCCTCTCACTTAGTGTTAAACTGTTTAACATACTTGTTTTCGCCTAAACTCTAGTTTAAAGATCCGGCTTTGGGTTGTTCGGCACGGCTAAATTTTTAATCGGGCATGGTTGATGCCTCGTAGAACCTTGTGAGCGTGCCTAGCAACCCTACAGTGGTATCAGAGCTAAGCTAGAGTTTTAGGCGAAGTCTAGGCGAAGTTTAAAGTCCGATCGAACTCCGAATACCCGGTTTATACCCCTCTCTGTACATTTTCTAAAAATGTAATTTTTTCAGTATTAAAAATACTCAGAAAAACAAGCAGGAAAAACTAAGAATTACTGTGAAGTACGGCCCACTAATTCGCTCACATGACCGTGGAACCGCGGCCAAACCAAGGGTTAGGCGGCTGTTCCACGGCCAAAATATTGAATTAGTCCCTGAAATTTCATATATTTATTCTTAGGTCCTTTCTTGTTATTTTTTTCTGGGAATTTTTTAATTCCACTCAAGTGTTGAGTTTTCTAAGGTTGTATTAGGGACTCGTTGATTCGATCAGATAATTTAACTTTGTTTAGTTTTGTCCGGATAATTTTTAGAAACTGTTAAAAAGTTCGAACGGATATCAATAACTCACTTTTTCCCCTGTCGGAAATTTTTTCAAAAGTTGGATTTTTTCTCGAGTTTAAGAACGTTCTAAGTCGTGCAAGTAACGCGGTGGACCCTCTAGAAGACAACAAACCTTAACTCGATTATGTGACCGTCTTGAACTGCCTCTAAACCTTAGGGTTTGGGGCAGTACGGCGTGCCACATGTGAGGCGTTAGCTTGACCCTTCTACGGCTGGACCATTGGTATTGTGGCATATGATGGATGTTTTTAAACTGGTTTCAAGTGTTGAGATATATTGGGGAAATCTTGGGTGTTTGATTATTCGATCGGAAAGTTTAACATTGTCTATTTATCTGGAATGTGATACAATAATTGGAATCCACAGGTAGTTATGAGATAACTAATTTGAATGTTATAAATCTAGCACTTCAGTCTCAAATGATCGGTTGCCACGGAATTTTGATGCGATCAAAAGTCCGTCGCAATCACGTAATGTACACGGATACTCGCCGGGTAAACTTAATAGACAGCGACGCCCCATAGCCCCGACCAAGTGACTGTAGGAGAACCTTGTCGCCAAAAGCATCCGTTCGGGTCCTTGCGGCAGCGGTGTTCCGCCTTAGTGCACTTCGTCGACGGCATCCGGGGGTGCGACCGTCTACTAAAGTTTGCGACGAGCATTCGATCAGGATGTCGGGAATCTTGTTGAATTGCCCGAATTGATATTGAAAAGAGTTTTCGATAATGAGACTAAAATGTGGGGTTTATAATTGTTAGGCATGCGATGTCTAAGAAGGTTGCGGATTCCAACTGTTGTAGTTTTACACTTTCTTTTCTGTGACCGTAAGCGTAGTATGTGGTGTATCGCCGGCTTCGTTGCTATACATCAACACAATCGGGATACGCATACTTGCTTACGTTGATGATATGAGATATTATGTGTTGCTGTGATATGTTATATTGGATCGTCGCGTTTTGAATAGCCGGGGGTTTTATGTGAGATGAGAGTTTTTCTTTTTCATTCATGTAAAATTCAATTGTATGTAATATTCTTTTATTGGGGCACTTCCGGGCTGAGGATGATGTCACCATTGTATATTATTTACTTTTCCGCATTAGGTAGACCCAAGGCGGGGAGCACAAGTAACCGGGTTCTAGGGTCCAGTGGGAGACCATCTCGAGGAGTCGAGACCGGGTCTCTTAACCCTAGAATTGGCAGTGTTGCTTGCCGCTCTCGTAGGGGTCTAGGGATGTGGGTTTGGCTATTCATCGCGACCGTGGAATCCGTGTTTTATACAAGCTCGTATTAAAACACGGACTTCCTAGTATATCCAATATTTCATATATGTTTTTCTGCTGCAATGTTCTGTGATGAGATCATATTACTGCCTGAGACGAATGTTTATATTATATATATGAGATATATGTTATATTGCAGATTTCGTTTCAAATGTGATGCTTATGAAGTATATTAAAATGGGACTTCATTAATGAGATTAATGAAACTAAACGGAACCTAAAGATGCTGTAGAAACTTGTTTAAAAACTGGTAGCTCTAGTTCTTGCTTTGCATAGCGGTGTTCCTTGCAGAACATCCAGCACCTTATTCGATAAGGAAAGAGCTGAGATCCCTTCACCGGGAGTGACCTCTTTAGCGAAACTAGCAGATGCTACAAGCTCGGTTTATCTTTTGATTGCTTCTATAGTTCTTGCTTTGCATAGCGGTGTTCCTTGCAGAACATCCAGCACCTTATTCGATGAGGAAAGGGCCGACGATCCCTTCACCGGGAGTGACCCCTTTAGCAAAACTACAAAAGCCTCGAAAACACTCCATTTAAAATCACTCGATTCTACAACGATATCAAGTTCATTACGCAAAGGGTTTTCATAAAAACCTGTCGTAGCCCTCCGTCATTTCAGATAAGTCCTACTTAGTATTCGTGCTACGTTTGTTGGCCTGCGTCAAGGCGTAGTGTGCGGTAGCTAACTAGTATTTATCTATTTATGCATAAGATGCAGATTGGATTAGGGTAGTCGTGCGACTTTGTTGGCCTGCGTCAAGGGTCGTGCGGGTGGGTTTAATTCAATCAAGAAATGACGGGTTGAACTTGACTAGCGCACTGTGGTTTGTTGGCCTGCGTCAAGGTCATGGGATGCTAGGGGTAAAATATTATTGGGGATTTCAAGTGTTGAAATTTGCAATGAGATTGCATAGCTTCTATGAGATAGTTGGATCCTGATACCCGCTGCGAGTAAGAGTTACTCCTGGGAGAGTTTTACACATTACAATTAGCCGATCAAGTAGGTGTCTAGAAAGGTGTTAACGGGGTTACGCCCCTGGGAAAACGAGGTTTACTTTAATTAGGTTCGTGCGAAAGCACGGGGGACCTCCCTCAAAGTACCGACACTGGCCTGGCTGAAAGATTAGCGAACTTGTAGCGTGTAATTAATCCCGACTAGTCTTTCCTTTTAGGGGTTGAAGGAAGATTTGATTAAAACAGTGGGAGACATCCTGATTAGATATATTAGATAACCAATCTAATCTTGCAAGAGCATACGCTGAGTGTTTTCTTCTCTCTCTCTCCAGGTAGCGACCATATCAAGCCTTAATCAAGATAATAATACGGATATATTGACCGAACCCGCTTGTTATACTGAGCTGGGGAACGTTGGTCCCGCTCCAACTTATAATTGTTATAAGACAGAGCAGGAAATTGGGGATTACCAAAATTCCCGTGCCGCCCAAACGAAGAGAGTGCATGTTGATGCATCATCTTCGGGTATGTTCATTACAGAGAACTGTTTCTCAGTATCCTTTACGTCCTGGGTATGAGATACCGGATCAGGATCCCGCATATGTAATCTGTTACATGGGCTACAGAAAGGTAGAGAACTGAGAACGGGTGAAAAGTTTCATGAGACAGAAAACGGTGCAAGTGTTGCAGCCAAGTCTGTTGGTCACTATCACCCTGTATTACCAGAATACATTGATTCTGAACGAATGTTATTAGATACCGAACCTGATGTACAACATCATATCAGTCTCTTTATTAGTAAAGAAAGGATATAATTTTGTATTGTTGGATAATGTTTTGAACATTTCCTATATCAAGAGTTGATCGGTTCAGGCACGTTATCTAAAAGCATTGACGTTCTAAATCAAACTACAGTTCTTAGTATACAGAACACACACGAGAGGAAGAGTTCAGAAATGAACGAATCCTTCTTGAGGCATTGTAGACTAGGTCATATCAATGCGACCCGACTAGCTAAGTTACATTTAGATGCATATTTAAATCTGTTTGAATTTACATCTTGTGAAACTTGCCGGTCATGTCACAAAGATAAGATGACCATAGCTCTGTTTATTGGAAACAGAGAAAGACTTAGTGAACTCTTGGGATTGATATATGCTGATGTATGAAAGTCTCCTGTCTACACATGCCAAGACCGGTTCTTTGAACTTCATTACATTCTCTGATGATCTCTCAAGATTCAGACATATGTTCCTGTTGAAACACAAGTCTGAACCTTTTGAGATATTCACAGAATGTAAGTTAGAAGTAGAGAACCAAAATACGGGTATAAGTATTATGTCCTTTGATGAGATCAAGGAGGAGAATACTTGAGCACGGAATTCCTGGACTATTCTAAAGGAGAATGAGATTCTCTCTCAGCATTACTCCTTCGTATACACCACAGCACGTCGGTGTATCGGGGCGTAGCAATAGCACCCTATGTTATATGGTGTGCTCTATGATGAGTACTGCTGAGTTTCCTATTTCCTTTTGGGAGTTATGCACTTGAGAAGCTGCATACCTATTGAATAGGGTTCAAATCAAATCAGTTGCCTACCACTTCATATGTGATATGGAATGGGAAGAGCCCATATCTTAAGTATGTTAAGATTTGGGGTTGTCCGGCCTATGTCTGAAAAGCAAAATCCGGACAAACTCGAGGTAAAGTCAGTTCTGTGGAAGTTTGTTGGATATCCCAAGCATTCGTAAGAGGATATCTTCTACCAAACAGAGGAACAAAAGATGTTTTGTTTCTCAGCATGCCACCTTTGTGAAAGGGAATTTCTTGTGAAGAAATTAGTGGTCATGAGGTAGAATTGGAAGGAGTTCTAGCTATACAAACTACAGCAGATGATTTGGTAGAACCGAAGGATTCAATAGTAACCAACGAACCTCGGCCTCTCTGCCGATCTAGCAGGGTTCCTCATCCACCTGAGAGATACTTTGGTTTCTCTATGACCGTGGGAGCGAGGATTGCATCATGAGATGATGACCCAACTAGTTTAGAGCTGGCCATCAGGAGTGGGACTCTATAAGAATGGCAGGATGCTTAGTGATCTGAGATGGAATCCTTATACACCAACAAAGTATGGGCTTTAGTTGCTTTATCTGAAGGGTTAAATCCCCATCAGGAGCAAGTATATCTTGAGAAGGTTACTTGGTGTACATGGAAAAGTTGAGACTTTCAAAGCTATGCTTAAGTCCATCCAGATCCTACTTGCCACGACTACATACCATGACTACGATATCTGGTGGTGACTGCTTTTCTAAATGATGTTTTAGAAGATAGCGTCTATAAGTACACAGCCAGAGGGCTTCGTAGACAGTGGGAGCAGAAGAAACGTATGCAAGATGTTTTATGTGATAAAGCAGGCATCACGGAGTTGGAACATCTGTTTTGATGTAGTAGTCAAAGAGTTTAACTTCATCAAAATGGTAGATGAACCTTGTATATACAAAAAGGTAGTAGAGAGTATGGTGGTGATCCTCGTAGAGTACGTAGATGACATACTCTTGATAGGGAAGGAGTTTCCTATGCTACGCTCGGTCAATCTCCGCTTATCATAAGGATTCTCCATATAGGATCAAAGTGATACCTCCTAAATCCTGGGTTTTGGATCTATGAGATAGATCTGACTGGATGTTAGGATTCTCACTAGTAGTAGTGAGATGGTATCAATCGATCCTGGGGAGAATCACTGGAAAGGTTCCAGGGTGATAAGGACGACTGAATGTCAGTCGCAGGCATTGTCTTTACCCTCAGTGGAGGGACGATATGTTGGAAGAGTTCCAAGCTAGATACCGTGACTTACTAGACGATTAAAGGCAAGATACATCATTACCAAGGATGCTACCAAAGAGGCAGTCTGGATATATAAGTTCATGAGATGAACTTCGTTCCTACCATTGTGTGACAATGGAGTTGTGGCTTTTGCCAAGGAACCCCCGGTCCCATCTGAAATCCAGATATATTTCTTAGGCAGTATCACCTGATCATGGAGATGGTTGATCTCCAGGGAGATCGAGGTTAGGAGAGTAGACATAGAGGACAACAGCGCGGATCCACTCACAAAGGACTTTTTCCCAGTAGAGACTTTTATGGAATGGTTGAGTATGAGATACTTCAACCGCAGCTAATTGTTGGGTATATGATACCACAACAGATGGCCCTAGTGCAAGTGGGAGATTGTTAATTATATGTATGCCGTAGAGGCCATTACTGTACATACGATGTATATTGTAATGGATGTTTGGACATATATAGGGAGGACTTTCTTGCTCGACATGATAGTATGCTATCTGGTTGTACTTTATCTTAACATGTACTCTGATTGTCTCTATGTTACATGTTGATAAAGCCCTTAGGATATGTACTCGACTACTGGGACTATGATGAGATCATACTAGTGGGGCCACGGTAGTCGACGAGTACATCCTATAACTGTTCCTAGTCGAGGGTGTATCGAGACATGGCATCGATACACCAGAGTAGACTAGCGTATACGCATCTTGACTCATATGATGGGCGATGGATGATCCCATATCCATCGGTGTTTGACATCAAGGATGGTGTACGGGTGCTCAGTAGAGACTGGGTACACTGGACGGACTCGCCGAGAACTCCCAGATGGTATTATACCTTACGTCAGATGGCAGTTCTCCGGTGACACTGGTACAGAGTAGTCTGTTGACCCGAGATCGTCATAGAGTCTTGTGTGATTCCCACTGTGCTTTAATTTCCATCATACCACGTCCAAGAGGGCGTGCAAAAAGGTGGCTTTTGGGTACAGTCCCGAATCACATGGAGGCAATGAGCGATAGGAGGGGATTCGTCTCTCCCGGTATAGGGAGTTGATGTTGTGCTGTGTTCGATTGGCTATAACCGGAAATCCCTGGCCAGGGTTGCTGAGATTTACTGGTAAGTGTTATCAGTAGTTTCTCGAACTGTTATAGACCTCATATCGACATGACTTATCGAGCTACTGGGGTCTGACGTTTACCACCCATAGGCGAGATATGCGACATATCAGACGACGAGACCGGACTGTACGGGAGTGTTACTGATTGGATTCACAGGAGAATGTACAGGCTTGCTTGTTGATCTTCTGATCGCTCAATACTTGGGTTGCCGTTACGTTTAGCAGACCGCTTGCGGCTTGTGGGTGTTTTGATATGATCATCACCTACTGCCGGCGTATTAACGAGTCTTTAGAGTCCTACACAGGGGTTTCCTGGCTCAAACGAAACGGAGTTGGAGCACATATGTGATATGTGCGGGACCGAGATTAATACGATATGAGATACCGTATTCTATTCTCGCGATTCATGATATTGATCGGTTGTATGCGATATAGCCGGGTTATCGGATCAAGTGTTGATTCGATAAGTTGTTACACATGATATTAGTCGGTTATAGCCGGGTTATTAAATCAAGAGTTGATTTAATAATTTAATGTATAATTATATATTTGATATATTACTTTACATTAACTAGTATTAGCTCACTTATGATTTATTTTCTCACTAGATTGTGCACATTGTTTATATGTGATATATGCAAGTGTACATGTTTGTATCATGCTTGATGATACATACAAGTTGGGTGTATAAGAATTAGACCAAATCAAGGTTAAATTAGGGTTTACTTATTTCCTAAAAAATAACAAAAGAGATGAGACTTTGGTCAAAGTTATCAAGCTTCATGATGCTTGAAGAAACATTGACAAAGTCAACTCTTTTGTCATTCCTTAGGATATTAGTTAACCCAACCCTTAACCTCATACCTTGGTTAATTCTCTACATGAGTTAAGCATGATAGCTTAACTCACCCATGGTTACATTATTGAGGTAGAGATAATTCATATGATGATATTATTCTTTCTTCTTCTTCTTCATCAAGCTCCTTGAAAATGCTTTCAAGCTCTAATGGTGCTATGAGGAAAAATGTGAGAAAATCAATTCTAAAGTGAGCCCACCTCCTACTTCTTCATCCTCTACCGCTTGCCATGTAGTAGAGTGTGTTCTCTTCATAAAGTTCATGACCTAGTGAAGGAATAGCTTGAGTTAGTGTCTCCCCGACGTAGATCATCTTCGGCCTCGAAGTCATCGAAGCAAGCACGTTCGTTCTTCTTGTGGAGCTTCTCTAGAGTCCGGAGTTCACGATCGCAGCGAAGGGGACATCTACACGGAGCTATTAAAGTGAAGGACCGGATCTACAAAGGTTGTAATCCCTCTCACTTAGTGTTAAACTGTTTAACATACTTGTTTTCGCCTAAACTCTAGTTTAAAGATCCGGCTTTGGGTTGTTCGGCACGGCTAAATTTTTAATCGGGCATGTTTCATGCCTCGTAGAACTTTGTGAGCGTGCCTAGCAACCCTACATCATGATCTATAGAGATAGATCTAAACGGATACTGGGATTGTCCCAATCCAGGTACATTGACACCATACTAAAGAGGTTTAGTATGGAAGAATCCAAGCGTAGGAACCAACCCACGATCTCTGGACTCACTCTCTCCAAAGAGATGTCTCCCAAGACTGATTTGGAGAGAGCTCGCATGCAAGGGATACCCTATGCTTCGGCAGTAGGCTCTATCATGTATGTGATGCTATGTACCAGACCTGATGTAGCATACTCACTAAGTGTAGTGAGTCGGTATCAAGCAGATCCAGGAGAGAGTCACTGGACAGCTGTGAAGAACATTCTCAAGTACTTACGAAGGACTAAAGAGATGTTCTTAGTGTATGGTAACGGAGAACTCCGGTTGGAGTCCTTTACCGATTCCAGCTTCCAAAGTGATAAGGACGAATCTAAGTCACACTCGGGATTTGTCTTTACCCTCAATGGAGGGGCGGTATGTTGAAAGAGCTCCAAACAGGATACCGTTGCAGACTCGACGATGGAGGCTGAATACATCGCTGCCAACAATGCTGCCAAAGAGGCTGTCTGGATGAAGAAGTTCAATAGTGAACTTGGTGTGGTTCCATCCATTGAGCATCCAATACCTCTGTATTGCGATAACAATGGAGCTGTGGCTTTAGCCAAGGAACCCAGGTCCCATCAGAAGTCCAGACATATTCTGAGGCGGTATCACCAGATCAGGGAGATAGTTGATCGCCGGGAGATCGAGGTCAGGAGAGTAGATACGAAGGACAACACTGCGGATCCACTCACGAAGGCCATTCCCCAGATTCAGTTTGAGAGATTATTCGGGATGCTAGGTATGAGATACTACAGCAGCTGGCCTTAGTGCAAGTGGGAGATTGTTAGTTATGTATATGCCCTAGAGGTCATTGTTGTACATATGATGTATATTATGATGAATGCTTGGATATATATAGAGAGGACTTTCTTGCTCGTCATGATAGTATGCTATTTGGTTTCACTTTATCTTAATATGTTGACTTGTACTGGTTTACTGTCTTACTCTCACATGTTGATAAAGCCCTTAGGATCTGTACTCGACTACTGGGACTATGATGAGATCATACTAGTGCAGCCATGGTAGTCGATGAGTACATCCTATAATAGTTCCTAATCGAGGGTATATCGAGACAGGGCATCGATACACCAGAGTAGACTAGCGTATACGTATCTTGACCCATATGATGGGCGATGGATGATCCCATATCCATCGGTGTTTGACATCAGAGATGGTGTATGGGTGCTCAGTGGAGACTTGGTACACTGGACGGACTCGCCGAGAACTCCCAGATGGTGATATACCACACGTCATATGGCAGTTCTCCGGTGACACTGGTACAGGGTAGTCTGTAGACCCGAGATCGTCATAGAGTCTTGTGTGATTCCCACTGTGCTTTGATTTCCACCTTACCACGTCCAAGAAAGCATGCAAAACAGTGGCTTTTGGGTGCAGTCCCGAATCACATGGTGGCAATGAGCGATAGGAGGGGATTCGTCTCTCCCGGTATAGGGAGTTGATGTTGTGCTGTGTTCGATTGGCTATAACTAGAAGTCCCTGGCCAGGGCTGATATAGAGATTTACTGGTAAGTGTTACTAGTAGTTTCTCGACCTGTTATGAGCCTCACATCGACACGACTTATCGGTTACTGGGGTCTGACGTTTACCACCCCTAGACTTGATATGTGACATATCAGACGAAGAGACCGGACTGTACGGGAGTGTTACTGATTGGATTCATAGGAGAACGTACATGCTAGCTTATTGATCTTCTGATCGCTCAATACCTGGGTGGTTGTTACGTTTAGCTGACCGCTTGCAGCTTGTAGGTGTTTGATATGATCATCACCTGCTACCGGCGTATTGACGATTCTTTAGAGTCCTACACAGAGGTTTCTTGGCTCAGGCAAAACGGAGTAGAGGCACATATGTGATATGCGCAGGACCGAGGATAATGCGATATGAGATACCGTATTATATTCTCGCGATATTTAGATATGAGCCGGGTCATCGGATCAAGTGTTGATTCGATGAATCGGTACATGATATATTAGTCGGTTATATTCGATATAGCCGGATCGTCGGATCAAGTGTTGATTCGATGATTTAATGTATAATAATATATATGATATATTGTATTACATTATCTAATATTGGCTCGCTTTATTATTTCATTTTCTCACCGGATAATGCATTGATATATATGCGATATATGTTAATTGTATTATTTTCTTTTGTTGCAAATATATAATATATATGTGATATATATTATTGTGACATGATATGATTAATAATGGAACCTGATTAGTGGAGATTAAGCAAGGATAGGGTTTGATTAGGGTTAGCTCCTTCTTGCACCATCTAGAAGCTTTCCTTTTGTCAAGTGTAAGATATTATGGTTGATATTATCTTATGACTCATTATCTAACCTAACCAAACCCTAGCCCTAGTTTATTCTCTACAAAGGTTAACCTTCTCATCCTTGACCATGGTTCCATAATCAATCATATATTCTTTTCTACTATTCATCACAAAAGGATGATCTCTTTTATTCATCATCTTCTTCTCTCTTAAGCTTTGAGAAAGCTCACTAGATTTTCCTTTTGTGATATTTTCATGTGAGAAATTGATATAAAAAGATAGCATAAATACTACTCCATCATCCTCATCTAATCTAGCCTATTAGATTAGGGTGTTCACCTCTTTAGAGTGAGAGAGCTTGAGTTATAGCAACTTCGACGTAGATCAACGGAGAAGCGGAACACTACAAGCTAGCATGGATCATTCGAGTCGTGGAGCCTCTCTTGAGTCCGGGAGATCGTGGATCGCGGCGAAGGGACTTCTACTCGGAGCTTATGAAGCGAAGGAGCGGACTACAAAGGTTGTAATCCCTCACACTTGGTAGTAAAGATGTTTACTTGCATGTTAAACCCTAATAATCTAGCAAAGATCCCGGCTTTGGGTTGTTCGGCACGTCTAAAATTTTATTCGGGCATGTTTGATGCCTTATGAACCCTCACAAGAGTGCTTAGGAACCCAACACATATCACCTTTCATTCTCATATATAGGTACATATATATATCTCTTGTTATATCTATATCAATCTCACATCATATCTCATCAATCTCATAACATATCTTGGCATAAGTATCTATGTTTTTATATCGCCTCACATCCTCATATCAAGCATATCCGCTCATGTTATCTTATTTCATCATATCCTCATATCAATAGATACCGTGTCTTACTTGTCCTCTGTTCAATTATATATCTATATATCGCTTCACATTATTATCAATATATCAATCCGAGTCATCTCATATTTATCATATCATCTCATACTAAATCTTTTGTTTATATCCGTAAGTTCATAGCATAGGTTTCTCTAAATTATATTCTATATATCGACTTTCCATTTCAATGGTTGCGAGGGTACTATACGCCATCCACCCGACTTCCCCCGTAGATATAGATCTACTCACCTGCAACATCCTTGCTTAGTCGTGTTAGTTATATGTATGCCCTAGAGGCCATTACTATACATAAGATGTATATTGTAGTGGATGCTTGGACATATATAGGGATGACTTTCTTGCTCGATATGATAGTATGCTATCTGGTTACTCTTTACCTTAACGTGTACACTGATTGTCTCTCTGTTACATGTTGGTAAAGCCCTTAGGATGTGTACATGACTATATGGACTATGATGCGGATCATACTAGTGGGGACATGGTAGTCCATAAGTACATCCTTCAAGGTCCCTAGTCGTGGGTGTATCGAGGCAGGACATCGATATACCAGAGTAGACTAGCGTATACCTTCTCGACCCATACAGATGGGCGATGGATGATCCCATATCCATTGGTGTTTGACATCAGAAATGATATACGGGTGCTCAGTAGAGACTGGGTACACTAGACGGACTCGCCGAGAACTCCCAGATGGTATTATACCTCACGTCAGATGGCAGTTCTCTGGTGACACTGGTACAGGTTAGTCTGTTGACCCGAGATCGTCATAGAGTCTTGTGTGATTCCCATTGTGCTTTGATTTCCACCTTACCACGTCCAAGAGGGCGTGCAAAATGGTGGTTTTTGGGTACAGTCCCGAATCACATGGAGGCAATGAGCGATAGGAGGGGATTCGTCTCTCCCGGTATAGGGAGTTGATGTTGCGCAGTGCTCGATTGGCTATAACAGGAAGTCCTTGGCCAAGGCTGCTTTAGGGATTTACTGGTAAGTGTTACCAGTAGTTTCTCGACCCGTTATGAGCCTCATATCGACACGACTTATCGAGCTACTGGGGTCTGACGTTTACCACCCCTAGGCAAGATATGCGACATATCAGACGAACAGACCGGACTGTACGGTAAGTGTTACTGGTTGGATTTACAGGAGAGTGAGCGGGCTTGCTCATTGATCTTCTGATCGCTCAATACCCGGGTGGCCGTTACGTTTAGCAGACCGCTTGTGGCTTGTGGGTGTTTGATATGATCATCACCTACTGCCGGCGTATTGACGAGTCTTTAAAGTCCTACACAGAGGTTTCCTGGCTCAAGCGAAACGAAATAGGAGCGCATATGAGATATGTGCCGGACCGAGAATAATACCAGTATGTGATACTGTATTCTATTCTCGCGATCTGTATCATTGGACGGTTATATGAGATATAGCCGGGTTACTGAATCAAGTGTTGATTAGATACATTGATACACTTGATATTAGTCGGTTATATGCAGTATGACCGGATCATTAAATCAAGTTTTGATTTAATGATTTAATGTATAATTATATATTTGATATATTACTTTACATTAACTAGTATTTGTTCACTTAAGATTGATTTTCTCACTTGATTGTGCACATTGTATATATGATATATGTTTGTGCACTAGTTTGTATCATGTTTGATGATCCATGCAAACTTGGGTGTGTATGCTTTAAGCCATAGTTTAGGTTAATGGTTAAGGTTTTATTTATTTATTTAATTATTTAATTTGGCAAAAACCAAAATGGTGGCTTTATTTGTTTTCTTGCTTGAAGCTTCATGAAGTTTCTTTTAAGCATCTTTGAAAATTCTAACCATTTTGTTTTATGCCTTAATCTAACCATCAACCTAAACCCTAGTTTATTCTCTACACAAGTTTACTCACCTATGGTTGCTAAATGATAAGATTCACTTGAATTTTCTTTCAACTTAATTCTTTTTCTTACTTCTTCTTCTTCTTCATGAAGAAAAGAAGAAAGCTTTCTTGAATTATTTCAAGTGTTGAAATCAAGTGAGAAATCCAAATCCAAAGTGAACTCACTTCCTATTTCTTCATCCTCTACCACTTGCCATGTTGTATGGGGTGTTTTCTTCACATGTTTCATGACCTAGTGAAGATGGAGCTTGAGTTTGAGTCGCCTCGACGTAGATCATCTTCGGCATCGAAGTCAACGACCTAGCCCGATCATTTCTCCGACGAAACCATCGCTAGAGTCCGGGATTCCGATGGTCGCAGCGAAGGGACGTCATCACGGAGCTTTAGAAGTGGAGGACCGGATCTACAAAGGTTGTAATCCCTTTTACTTACTAGCAAAGTAGTTTGCTTGCATAGTTTTCGCCTAATCTCTAGTTAACGATCTTACATAGAGTTGTTAGGCACATAAAAATTTGAATTTGGCATGGTAGATGCCTTCTGGAACCTCTTGAGTGTGTCTAGGAACCCTACAGTGGTATCAGAGCCTAGCTAGAGTTTTAGGCGAATTGTAGACGAAGTTAGAGATCCGATCGAACCCCGAAACCCCGATCAAAACCCTTCTCTGTACATTTTTTCAAATTGTGGATTTTTGTGAATTAAAAATGCTCAGAAAATTAAGCAGGAAAATATAAGAATTGCTGTGAAGTACGGACCCCTAACTCAAAAATTTGACCGCGGAACCGCGGCTAAACCAAGGGTTTGGCGGCGGTTCCGCGGCCCAAATTGTGAATTAGTCCCTCAAACTTCACATATTTATTCTTAGGTCCTTTCTTGTCATTTTTTTCTGGGAATTTTTTAATTCCACTCAAGTGTTGAGTTTTCTAGGGTTTTATTGGGGACTCGTTAAGTTGATCGGATAATTTAACTTCGTTTATGTTTTTCCGGATATTTTAGAAACTGTTAAAAAGTTCGACCGGATATAAATACCCATTTTTTCCCCTGCCGGGATATTTCCAAGTGTTGGATTTTTCCGTAGTTTAAGAACGTTCTATATAGTGCAAGTAACGCGATGGACCCTCTAGAAGACAACAAACCTTAACTCGATTATGTGACCGTCTTGAACTGCCCTTTGAACCTTAGGGTTTGGGGCAGTACGGCGTGCCACATGTGAGGCGTTGGCTTGACCCTTCTACGGCTGGACCGTTGGTACTGTGGCATGAAGTGGATGTTTTAAAACTTATTTCATGTGTTGAGCTTTTCGGGAAAACTTGGGTGTTTGATTATTCGATCGGAAAGTTTAAAATTGTCTATTTATCTGGAATGTGATACAATATTTGGAATCCACAAATAGTTATGAGATAACTGAATGAATGTTATAAATCTAGCACTTTAGTCTCACTTGATCGGTTGCCACGGAATTTTGATGTGATCAAAAGTCCGTCGCAATCACGTTGCGTACGCGGATACTCGCCGGGTAAACTTAAAAGACGGCCACACCCTATAGCCCCGACCAAGTGACTGTAGAAGAACCCCATCGCCGAAAGCATTTGTTCGGGTGCTCGCGGCAGCGGTGTTCCGCCTTGGTGCACTTCGTCGACGGCAACCGGGGGTGCGGCCGTCTACTAAAGTTTGCGACGAGCATTCGATCAGGATGTCGGGAATCTTGCTGAATTGCCCGACTTGATATTGAAAAGAGTTTTCGATAATGAGACTAAAATGCGGGGTTTATAATTGTTAGGCATGCGATGTCTAAGGAATTCATTTGGTTAGGCATGCGATGTCTAAAGGGGTTACGGATTCCAACTGTTGTAGTTTTACACTTTCTTTTCTGTGACCGTAAGTGTAATATGTGATATCGCCGGTTTCGTTGCTATATGTCAACGACAATTGGGATGCGCACATTTACTTACGTTGATGACATGTGATGTTATGTGTTGCTGGATATGTTATATTGGATCGTCGCGTTTTGAATAGCCAGGGGTTTTATGTGATATGAGAGTTTTTATTTTCATTCATGTAAAATTTATTGTATGTAATATTCTTTTATTGGGGCACTTCCGGGTTGAGGTTGATGTCACTATTTGTATATTATTTATTTTTCCGCACTAGGATAGACCCAAGGAGGAGAGCACAAGTAACCGGGTTCTAGAGTCCAGTGGGAGACCAACTCGAGGAGTCGAGTCCGGGTCTCCTAACTCTAGAATTGGTAGGGTTGCTTGCCGCTCTCGTAGGGGTCTAGGGGTGTGGGTTTGGCTATTCATCGCGACCGTGGAATCCGTGTTTTATACAGGCTCGTATTGAAAACACGGACGTCTTAGTATATCCAATGTTTCATATGTTTCTTCTGCTGCGATATCTGTGATGTGATCATTTGATATGATGTGATGGATACTATATATAGTATATATGATATATTATATAGACGTTACTTATGTTTTGCACTCGCGCTAGCCCTGCCCCGCTCTGTCGTTAGTTACCTAACCTAACGGTGCATGAGGGGACATCGAGGCGAATGCGGATGGCATAAGTGTACGTCGTATTTATCTGTGATGTTTAGGTGATTTAAATGATGGGACTTCGTTAATATGATTAATGAAAGAAAAGAAACCTAAAAGATGTTGTGGAATCGAATTTTCTAAAACAGGTAGCTACAGTTCTTGCTTTGCATCGCGGTGTTCCTTGTAGAACATCCTGCACCTTATTCGATAAGGAAAGGGCCGAGATCCCTTCACCGGGAATGACCCCTTTAGCAATGACTGGCAGATGCTACACCCCTCGGTTTGTCTTTTGATTGCTTTTCTAGTTCTTGCTTTGCACAGAGATATATATGATATATCCTGCACCTCATTCGACGAGGAAAGAGCCGACGATCCCTTCACCGGGAGTGACCTCTTTAGCGAAACTAGCAAAAGCCTCAAAAACACTCAATTTTAAAATCATTTGATTCTACAACGATATCAAGTTCATTACGCAATAGGTTTTCTGAAAAACCTGTCGTAGCCCTCCGTCATTTCAGATAAGTTGTATATAGTATTCGTGCTACATTTGTTGGCTTTCGTCAAGGTGTAGTGTGCGGTAGCTATATGCTGCTTATCTGCTGCATATGATGCGATTGGATTAGGGTAGTCGTACGGCTTTGTTGGCTTTCGTCAAGGGTCGTGCGGGTGGGTTTAATTCAATCAAGAAATGTACGGGTTGAACTTGACTAGCGTGCTATGGTTTGTTGGCTTTCGTCAAGGCCATAGCACGTTAGGGGCAAAATTATCGGGAATTTCAAGTGTTGAAATTTGCAATGAGATTGCATACCTTCTATGAGATAGTTGGATCCCGATACCCACTGCGAGTAATTGTTACTCCTGTGAGAGTTTTACACATTACAATTAGCCGATCTAGTAGGTGTCTAGAAAGGTGTCAACGGGGTTACGCCTCTGGGAAAACGAGGTTTACTGTAATTAGGTCCGTGCGAAAGCACGGGGAACCTCCCTCAAAGTACCGACACTGGCCTGGCTGAAAGATTGGCGAACTTGTAGCGTGTAATTAATCCCGGCTAGTCTTTCCTTTTAGGGTTTGAAGGAAGATTTGATAAAAACAGTGGGAGCCATCCTGATTAGATAAAATAATAACCAATCTGATCTTGCAAGAGTGCACGCAGAGTGTTTTCTTCTCTCTCTCTCCTGGTAGCGACAATGTCACGCCTTAATCAAGATAATAATACGGATGTATTGACCGAACCCGCTTGTTATACTGAGCTGGGGAACGTTGGTCCCGCTCCAACTTATAATTGTTATAAGACAGAGCAGGAAATAGGGGAATGCCAGAATTCCCATGCCACCCAAACGAAGAAAGTGCATATGATGCATCTCCTTCGGGTGTGTTCATTACAAAGAACTGTTTCTTTGTATCCTCTACGTCCTGGGTATTTGATAACCGGATCAGGATCCCAGATATGTAATCTATTATATAGGGCTACAGAAAGGTAGAGAACTAAGAACGGGTGATAAGTTTCATGAGACAGAAAACGGTGCAAGTGTTGCAGCCAAGTCTGTTGGTCACTGTCACCCTGTATTCCAAATACATTGATTCTGAACGAATGTTATTAGATACCGAACCTGATATACAAAATCATATCAGTCTCTTTATTAGTAAAGAGGATATAATTTTGTATTGTTGGATAATGTTTTGAACATTTCCTAAATCAAGAGTTGATCGGTTCAAGCACGTTATCTAAAAGCATTGACGTTCTAAATCAAACTACAGTTCTTAGTATACAGAACACACACAAGAGGAAGAGTTCAGATATGAACGAATCCTTCTTGAGGTATTGTAGACTAGGTCATATCAATACGACCCGACTAGCTAAGTTACATTAAAATGCATATTTAAAACAGTTTGAATTTACATCTTGTGAAACTTGCCAGTTATGTCATAAAGATAAGATGACCATAGCTCTGTTTATTGGAAACAGAGAAAGAGTTAGTAAACTCTTGGGATGATACATATTGATGTATGTAGGTCCCCTGTCTATACATGCCAAGACCGGTTCTTTGTACTTCATTACATTCTCTGATAATCTCTCAAGATTCAGACATATGTTCCTGTTGAAACACAAGTACGAAGCTTTTGAGATATTCACAGAATATAAGTTAGAAGTAGAGAACCAAAATACGGGTATAAGTATTATGTCCTTTGATGTGATCAGGGAGGAGAATACTTGAGCACGGAAATCCTGGACTATTCTAAAGGAGAATGAGATTCTCTCTCAGCATTACTCATCCGTATACACCATAGCACTATGGTATATCGGGGCGGAGCAATCACACCCTACAAGATATGGTGTGCTCTATGATGAGTACTACTGAGTTTCCTATTTCCTTTTAGGGAGTTATGCACTTATGAAGTTGCATACCTATTGAATAGGGTTCCGATCAAATCAGTTGCCTACCACTTCATATATGATATGGAAAGGGAAGAGCCCATATCTTAAGTTTCTTAAGATTTGGGGTTGTCCAGCCTATGTCTAAAAAGCATAATCAGGACAAGCTCGAGGCAAAGTCAGTTCTGTGAAAGTTTATTGGATATCCCAAGCATTCGCAAGGGAATATCTTCTACCTAACCGAGGAACAAAAATGTTTTGTTTCTCAGCATACCATCTTTGTGAAAGGGAATTTCTTGTGAAGAAATAAGTGGACATGAGATAGAACTGGAAAGAGTTCCAGCTATACAAACTGCAGCTGCTGATTTGGTAGAACCAAAGGTTTCAATAGCAACCAACGAACCTCAGCCTCTCCGCCGACCTAGTAGGTTTCCTCACCCACCTGAGAGATACCTCGATTTCTCTATGAAAGTGGGAGCGAGGATTGCATCATGAGATGATGACCCAACTAGTTTCGAGCTGGCCATCAGGAGTGGGACTCTGTAAGAATGGCTGGATGCTTAGCGATCTGAGATGGAATCCTTATACACCAACAAAGTATGGACTTTGGTTGCTTTATCTGAAGGGTTAAATCCCCATCAGGAGCAAGTATATCTTGAGAAGATTACTTGGTGTACATGGAAAAGTTGAGACTTTCAAAGCTAGACTTGTTAAAGGTTTGGATCATAGTCCAGTTGTGGCTAATGATTAAACCTTTTCTGGGGCCTATGCTTAAGTCCATCCAGATCCTACTTGCCATGGCTACATACCATGACTACGATATCTGGCGGTTGGGTGTCATGACTGCTTTTCTAAATGATGTTTTAGAAGAGAGAGTCTATAAGTACACAGTCAGAGGGCTTCGTAGACAGTGGGAGCAGCGGAAACGTGTGCAAGATGTTTTATGTGATAAAGCAGGCATCGCGGAGTTGGAACATCTGTTTTGATGTGGTAGTCAAAGAGTTTTACTTCATCAAAATGGTAGATGAACCTTGTATATACAAAAAGGTAGTAGAGAGTATGGTGTTGATCATCATAGAGTACGTGGATAACATACTCTTGATAGGGAAGTAGTTTCCTATGCTACGCTCGATCAATCTCCGCTTGTCACAATGATTCTCCATATAGGATAAAAGTGATAACTACTAAATCCTGGGTTTTGGATCTATGGGATAGATCTAATTGGATGTTAGGACACTCACTAGTTGTAGTGAGAAGGTATCAATTGATCCTAGGGAGAATCACTGGAAAAGTTCCAGAGTGATAAGGACGACTGAAAGTCAGTCACAGGCATTGTCTTTACCCTCAGTAGAGGAACGGTATATTGGAAGAGTTCCAAGCTAGATACCGTAACATACTAGACGATTAAAGGCAAGATACATCGCTACCAAAGATGCTACCAAAGAGGAAGTCTGGGTGTATATTAGTTCATGAGATAAACTTCGTTCCTCCCATTGTGTGACAATGGAGTTGTGGCTTATGCCAAGGAACGCCCATCCCATCAGTGATCCAGACATATTCTAAGGCAGTATCACCTGATCATGGAGATGGTTGATCTCCAGGGGATCGAGGTTAGGAGAGTAGACTAAGAGGACGACACGGCGGATCCACTCACCAAGGCCATTTCCCAGAGAGAGACTTTTTTGGGATGGTTGAGTATGAGATACTACAACCACTGCTATCAGATGGCCCTAGTGCAAGTGGGAGATTGTTAGTTATATGTATGCCCTAGAGGCCATTACTATACATAGGATGTATATTGTAGTGGATGCTTGGACATATATAGGGATGACTTTCTTGCTCGATATGATAGTATGGTATCTGGTTACTCTTTACCTTAACGTGTACACTGATTGTCACTCTGTTACATGTTGGTAAAGCCCTTAGGATGTGTACTTGACTACATGGACTATGATGCAGATCATACTAGTAGGGACATGGTAGTCCATAAATACATCCTTCAAGGTCCCTAGTCGTGGGTGTATCGAGACAGGGCATCGATATACCAGAGTAGACTAGCGTATACCTTCTCGACCCATACAGATAGGCGATGGATGATCCCATATCCATTGGTGTTTGACATCAGAGATGATATACGGGTGCTCAGTGGAGACTGGGTACACTGGACGGACTCGCCGAGAACTCCCAGATGGTATTATACCTCACGTTAGATGGCAGTTCTCTGGTGACACTGGTACAGGTTAGTCTGTTGACCCGAGATCATCATAAAGTCTTGTATGATTCCCACTGTACTTTGATTTCCACCTTACCACGTCCAAGAGGGCGTGCAAAACGGTGGTTTTGGGTACAGTCCCGAATCACATGGAGGTAATGAGCGATAGGAGGGGATTCGTCTCTCCCGGTATAAGGAGTTGATGTTGCGCAGTGCTCGATTGGCTATAACAGGAAGTCCTTGGCCAAGGTTGCTTTAGGGATTTACTGGTAAGTGTTACCAGTAGTTTCTCGACCCGTTATGAGCCTCATATCGACACGACTTATCGAGCTACTGGGGTCTGACGTTTACCACCTCTAGGCAAGATATGCGACATATCAGACGAACAGACCGGACTGTACGGTAAGTGTTACTGGTTGGATTCACAGGAGAGTGAGCGGGCTTGCTCGTTGATCTTCTGATCGCTCAATACCCGGGTGACCGTTACGTTTAGCAGACCGCTTGCGGCTTGTGGGTGTTTGATATGATAATCACCTACTGCCGGCGTATTGACGAGTCTTTAGAGTCCTACACAGAGGTTTCCTTGCTCAAGCGAAACGAAATAGGAGCGCATATGAGATATGTGCAGGACTGAGAATAATACCAGTATGTGATACTGTATTCTATTCTCGCGATCTGTATCATTGGACGGTTATATGAGATATAGCCGGGTTACTGAATCAAGTGTTGATTCGATACATTGATACACTTGATATTAGTCGGTTATATGCAGTATGACCGGATCATTAAATCAAGTGTTGATTTAATGATTTAATGTATAATTATATATTTGATATATTACTTTACATTAATTAGTATTTGTTCACTTAAGATTGATTTTCTCACTTGATTGTGCACATTGTATATATGATATATGTTTATGCACTAGTTTGTATCATGTTTGATGATCCATGCAAACTTGGGTGTGTATGCTTTAATCCATAGTTTAGGTTAATGGTTAAGGTTTTATTTATTTATTTATTTATTTATTTATTTATTTATTTAATTTGGCAAAAACCAAAATGGTGGCTTTATTTGTTTTCTTTCTTGAAGCTTCATGAAGTTTCTTTTAAGCATCTTTGAAAATTCTAACCATTTTGTTTTATGCCTTAACCTAACCATCAACCTAAACCCTAGTTTATTCTCTACACAAGTTTACTCACCCATGGTTGCTAAATGATAAGATTCACTTGAATTTTCTTTCAACTTAATTCTTTTTCTTTCTTCTTCTTCTTCTTCATGAAGAAAAGAAGAAAGCTTTCTTGAATTATTTCAAGTGTTGAAATCAAGTGAGAAATCCAAATCCAAAGTGAACCCACTTCCTATTTCTTCATTCTCTACCACTTGCCATGTTGTATAGGGTGTTTTCTTCACAAGTTTCATGACCTAGTGAAGATGGAGCTTGAGTTTGAGTCGTCTCGACGTAGATCATCTTCGGCATCGAAGTCAACGACCTAGCCCGATCATTTCTCCGACGAAACCATCGCTAGAGTCCGGGATTCCGATGATCGCAGCGGAGGGACGTCATCACGGAGCTTTAGAAGTGGAGGACCGGATCTACAAAGGTTGTAATCCCTTTCACTTACTAGCAAAGTAATTTGCTTGCATAGTTTTCGCCTAATCTCTAGTTAACAATCTTACATAGAGTTGTTAGGCACATAAAAATTTGAATTTGGCATGGTAGATGCCTTCTGGAACCTCTTGAGTGTGCCTAGGAACCCTACAAGTCGAAGTCAATGAACTTCTTGATCTCCTTCGTCGTCTCGGAAGTCCATGCGAAGGTACCTACAATCAACACACATCGTAATGATATTAAAACCAAGTCCAAAAACCGATACGGCACACGAAGTGCTCATAGATTAGAACCTATAGCCTACGCATGCAAGAACAACCAAATAACCCTCATCGTTGATATAGGAACGTCCAACGACCAAGTCCATACTCAAATACCAAAACCAAGTTTTCAGAAATCGGAAACCCGAAATCAGCAACAAGGGAAAACACTTCTAGATTCTACCCTAGGTCAAATTAGGACATTTTGCACATAGGGTAGGTCTAGATATCAGATAAAGGAACTATGGACCAAGCCTGGGGCCCACAAACCTAATCCAGGCCGTAACTTGTGGCCATATGGTATTTATTTGCGGCCAGAAATTGGAGTTGGGGTCTCGAGTCTCTGGGGAAAATTCCTAGTTTCCTGCATGTCTCACTGTGTTGGGAACTTATTTTATAAAGCTCTCGGGTCATAGCAGATCCTACAGTGTCATCACAATTCACCCAGAAACCGATATCGGGAAAATTCTAAGTTCGTGTTTTGGGGTTCTAGTCTCAAGTTTGTCCAGAATTATCATCACTAAGGGTTTGTAAACACTCATTAAACCTCAATTACATCTCTATTAGTCTATTTATCCACTAACACATTCTAGAAATTTCCAAAGTCGCTGATCTAACTAAATCGGACACTAAACATGATTAGGAGGTCAAGAAACTTTATAATATGAAGGATGGTGAGGTTATACCTCTTGGAGGAACTGAAGAAAATTCCAAGATGGTTGAAAGTCCTCAAAATCCAAACTTGAGCTTGTTAGGGGGTGTAGGATGAGGTGGTGCACATTTTTTGTGAAGGTGACATGAGGTTTTGAGGTGGTTTTATGGTAGAGGAGGTGGAGGACGAGGATGAAGATGATGAAGGAATGAAGGATGAGGGAAGAGAAAAAATGAAGTGAAGAAGAGATGCTGCCATGGTTGTAGAGATAATGACCTCTCTCTCTCTCTCTCTTGTCCCATGCCCTCTTGTCCCCATCTCACAAATATCTTTTTCTTTTCTTTTTCTCATTTTTCCCTTCCCTTTTCATTTTAAACCAAATACCACAAATACAAATGAAACAACATGCAACAACTATAACATGTTATGGTGCACTAGCCATGGTTATTTAAAAGATGGATTTGGCTTAATCATGATTAGTAGTGCATTAATCAAGTTTAAAATAAACTTGCGTATAATTAATTGCATAATTATTTATAAAATGTCCAAATCCAATAAATGCCTTTATAATAAATAATTCATATTAATATCCAATTATTTTCCAAATATTGGTATATAATTATACCATTTTACGAAAACCCCAATTCATAATCAAATAGTTTTCGTGAAATATATTATTTTATTATTTAAATTCCAAAAATAATATTTTATATTTTTGAAATGTTACAGAAGCGCGAAGTAGCAAGAAGCATAGCCAAGTGTTCGGTGTGTCAGCAAGTGAAGGCTGAACATCACAGAACCGCTGGTCTACTTCAGCCGTTACCAATCCCAGAATAAAATGGCAGCACATTACCATGGACTTCGTGACGGCCCTTCCTCGCAGCACGAAGGGTAACGACGCGGTATAGGTTATTGTGGATCGATTCACCAAGTCGGCTCACTTTATTCCATTTCGAGTTAGCCAATCTACCGAGACGTTAGCAAAGAAGTATATGGAGGTAAGCATAAATCTAAAGTAAGATTTAAACTTTCAAGATGTACTATATTTGATACCTATGAACTCATGCAGGAGATCGTGAGATTACATGGAGTACTGGTTTGCATCGTCTCCGATCGTGATACCAGATTCCGATCACAATTTTGGTAGAGTCTGCAAGCTAGCCTCGGAACGAGTCTGAATTTCAGCACGACTTATTACCCACAAACAGACGGACAGTCCGAGCGAACAATTCAGATTTTAGAAGACATGCTAAGAGCTTGTATGTTAGACTTCAGAGGTTCGTGGAAAGATCACCAACACCTTGTGGAGTTTTCATACAACAACAGCTATCAGGCAAGTACTGGAATGGCACCATTCGCAGCACTCTACGGACGGAAGTGTCGTTCACCACTGAGTTGGGACGACATTGGAGATCGTGAACTCTTTGGACCAGAGATGATCGTGGCAACTGTGGATGTGGTTCGCATAATCAACGAAAGGATGCGCATAGCTCAAGACAGACAGAAGCATTGGCAGATGCAAAGCGGCGACATCTGGAGTTCCAACCGGGAGATCATATTTTCTTAAAGATATCTCCAAATAGAGGAGTGATCCGTTTTGGCAAGAGGGGTAAGCTAAATCCAAGATACATAGGACCGTTTGACATCCTCGAACGTGTTGGAGAAGTGGCATACCATTTAGCACTATCACCCTCATTGGAAGGAGTGCACAACGTGTTCCACATATCCCAGCTAAGACGATATGTGAGCGACCCCAGCCACATACTTGATCACTCCGAGCTCACAGTACAGAATGATCTGACTTGCGAGCAACAACCCGTTGAGATCCTGGACGAAAGGTGAAGACACTACGGAACAAGGAATTAAACTTGGTCCGAGTGATGTGGAGAAAAGATTCACCTGGAGAATCAACATGGGAACGAGAAGAAGACATGCGTGCAAGATGCCCTTACTTATTCGAAAATTAGTCCCTATGTAAATGTAAATTTCGAGGACAAAATTTTTATAAGGAGGGTAGAATGCAACAACTCTAAAATCTTGTACGGAAATTTTACTGTTAATATACAAGAAATGAGTTTATAGCCTGAGTTTGAGTTATAAGTCAATTTTGTTAAATAACAGAAAGAAAAAACTTGTAGCTAACTGGTAAAGCCTTGCACTGCTGTGACGTAGCCCTTGTGTTCGATCCCCATCAGACCCATTATTTTTTCTAAAATTTTTTTAAGTTTTTGGAAGCCCAAAAGATTGCACGTGCAATACACGGGCAAATGAAAAGTTCAGAAAAATCAAACAGACACAAAATGGGGTAAATACAATTTTGATCAAATGGCACGAATCTCGAGGCAGAACCCTTGAGATCGACCGGCCAAATGCCCAATAAGACTGGCGGGGATGGTCAAGATGGGGCCAAATTGTCCCGGGCTTTGCACACACACCCCTTCACCTACCCCTAACTCCCCTGCACTGTTTGATTTTCCTGCAATCAAACAGAGACCCTTCAATTCATAATTTATCACAATTTTAATACTTTTTAATCCACCATTTTAATTCCCAAATCCTAATTCTCCACTATAAATACCACCCTACACTTTGGCTCAACATCATTATGAAATTTCTAGTCAAAACTCTCAAAAATTTTCTAAGTATAAGTGGAGTAAAGAGGAGTTAACAAGCGGTCAACTTCCGGCGAATAATCGAAGCAACATCCGAAGCTCCCGCGACACCACGATAACACTCTCCTCTTCTTCTACCTTTTCTTAGCATAATCAAATAGTAAGTCCCTCCTAAACTCCCTTTCTATTCTTTGAATTTCTTTTTAATCAAAATCGGTAAAAGTGGAGTTAATACCGATATATTTTTTCTAAACTCAAGAAACTCAACGTTTTCTTATATATTGTTCATCTATATTCTTACACAATACTTGTAATCATAATACCAATGTTTAGAATAAATTTTAATCAAGAATATCATGTAAAATAACTTTAATTTAACTTTTTCATTAAAATACCATAAACTTTAATATTATCTCTTTTAGTTTTGTTAAAACTGTATCTTTAGGAAAAAATTCATGGGGTAACGACCTACCCCTCACGTACACTCTTGTTTCATAGCACAATACCTTTTTGTATGAATTTTTGTATGAAGAAAATATTACATTAAAATACCACTTACTTTAAAAACCGGTTTTCTTTTAAAACAGTATTTCGATTCCTTTGCGATTATGCCTCTACAACCCTCTTTAGAGGACCCGCTAATGGATGGTGTGGATTATCGCATATCGTTGGGCTAGTAGAGTGAGATGCAGACCTCCTCATGGAGCATTCGGTCTCGAAAGGTTTTAAATACAGTTTTTAAGAAAAACGAATTTTCTAAATAATTAAAGAAATTTTAATTTTTAATAATTATATAAAAATTACAAATCGTTATTTTCCAAATATAATAAACTTATTTTTTTAAATGATAGATTAACAAGTTTCAATAAAATACCATTAAATTACCAAAAGACAACTCTTTTCAATAAAATACCATGAACTTCAAAAGTTAATTGTTTATCACTAAAATACCTCAAATCCTTTAAACTCATGCTAATGAAAACCCTAATAATATAAATAACCCCTAAAGATTTATTTTTAACTATATTATAATATTTTTTCATAAAACCCTTTCGAATTATATAAAACAAGTAAATATAGGTTTAAGCGCGATCAATTCTCTTGAGGCCTAGGGAGCCGGAGAAAGTGAGTGCTTGCCTATTTAAGGTAGACGACATAATGGAGTTATCAATGGTAATTATCTTAGAAAAAGACACAAATCCTGCCGTCCATGTGCAGCAGTTACCGATGGCTCCCGAACCTAATTCAAGATCCAAATCTGTAACATTTCAAAAAAGATAAAATGTTAATTTTGGGAATTTTTATAATTTAATATTATTTTATTGAATATTTTAATATTTTGGAATTATTAAATACAAATAAATGGGGAAAATTTTTGGAAAATTCTAAAATAGGGTAAATTAGAGAATTATGACATTTTAAAGTTTTTGTGATTAATTTGACACTAATTTAGTGTTAATCGCGATTAAAAATCGCTAATCGGTTTTTAGCTTTTTGTGCAACACATGCACATATCACTTTTTCACACTTGTGCATTTTCTTGCCATGCTTTTCATTTGGGTTTACTATTTGAGTGAGAAGGGTTTTAAAAGGAAAAAGAAAAGGAAAAGAATAAAGAAATGGGTAGTTGGTGAGAGAGAGAGGTATGGGCTTCATTGACTAAGGACTTAACCATTTCTCCCCTCATTTCCCTCCCTCTTCTCCCTTCTCCTGCTGCTGCTCCTGCACCTCCTTTCCCTCCCCTCTTCAAGCTCCAAAACACCTCTAAAACAACCCCAAAACCCAATCTCCATTTCATTAAATGTGTGCACAATCCCTAGATCTACACTTGGTGCTAAAGAAGCAAGGATTTTGGCCACTAGGGGCAACTCAAGAAAATTCTTGAGTTGCCAAATGAGGTATTTTCTGGACCTTAAACTTAGTTTATGCATTTCCTTTACCCTCATATTAAGATCGAATCGATATTGTGTGATATTGTGGACTTGTGGATAACCTAGTTAGGGTTGTGATGATTTATGGGTTGTAATATGGAATTGAGGTCAGTAGAGGTTATACCATCACCCTAGTGTATGAATTGGAAACCCAAAACCTGAAGCTTAAACCATAATACGGATTTTAGAAACCGATATCGGGGAATTTATGAAATCTGTGAAGGGTATATTGAATCTGCTATCACCCGAGACACCCTAAATTAAATTGATTGGACAGTGACACGTGCAGGCACCCAGGAAGCTAACCCCGAGACCCCAGCTCCCACTTCTTCTTCCCGGCCGCCAATTTATCCCCATTGGCCGCAAATTGCGTCCTGGGTCCCACCATTTTGGCTCGTATTGGTTCTGTAGCTCCTACATGTTCATGTTAGACCCCTGATATATATAGATTTGTATAAAGTGACCTAGGGTAAAATCTGGGACATATTTCCTAAGTTGCTGTTTTAGATTCATGTTTCCGTATTCCGTATTTTTAATTCTGCAATTGTGGATTGTGTTTTGCCTCGACTATTTGGCGTTTATACGACGATATAGAGGATGTGTTGATGGTTTTGTAGGCGTGCCATGGGTTTTAACCTATAGGCCTCTTATCGTATCATTTTGGATTTCATGTGCCGTTTTAGCTTTGATTTGGTTTTAATGCGCATATACGATATTTTGATGTGTAGGTACCCCATGAAGACTTCGGGACGACAAGCAAGCGCGTGGCGACGTCCACAAATGAAGACGCTAGGTGAGTAGATTATATCTACTGGGGGAAGTCGGGTGGATGGCGTATAGCACCCCCGCAGTCCGTAGTTGTTATTATATATGATAGTTAGGTGTATTATGGATAGTGTAGGGTTAGAAGTGACTAGTGTAGTTCATAGTCGCGAACCCTAGAATAGAATTACACCTACACGCACACCCTTGCATATTATTTATACTGGCACTGTGTTGATGATATTGGATGACTTTGGAGATGAGTCAATGATATTGGGCTTTGTGCCGCGAGATCGGTGATGTGATATGATTCGTATTTGGGATACGAAATGTGATTCTTGCGGGCTTGGGATGTGTGTTTACCCCCGCATGCATACTTTATTGATGGTATCGATTTATACTAGACATAGAATAGTACCCCAGATTATATGATATGTTGATAGTGATACCTGAAGTGTGATGAGATAGTGTGATATTGACCCGTACCCAGCTATTGGGATGCCGTACGACGATTTACCGTATGAGCTTTACATTGATGATAGATCCGCACTCATGACTTGAGGATGTCATATGATATACTGTATCGTACGCGATACTATTGAGGCGGAATCACCGACTATTATATCTATATATATATCGACTTAGATGTTAGGCGGTTTCAATACCTGTAGCTCAGCTTGTTAGTTCAGCTGTATAGTTTAGTGTAGTTGTTAGATTAGATTAGACTCCTACCTATTTCAAAACTAGCGGGTCGTGGGTATTTTAAAAGACAGGTCAAGGGATCTACGGACATTTCAAAAGGCGTATCTTTTCATAAAAACACCGTAGCCCCTATTTTCAAAACCCCATGATTCGTGATATTTCAAAGGGCACCATTTGTAGGACTTATATTAGATTAATGCAGATTAGTTATAGTTGCGTCTAGATTCAGCTCCCACTTTTTTTGTGGTTCGCTTTGCATCGCATTCTTATATTATGTTTCTTACTCCATTATTGATATCATACTGTTAGGACACCGGCACCATTACCGATGTTACGTAGGTACCACGTACACTTACTTGCCGGCTCACACACATCTTCATCGGTAATTGCCATGTCACGTACACCTTAGAAAATACTATTGCTTGACATAACCTATTAGCTAATAGTTTAGACATTGTAGTTATTACCTGCTACTTCATGCATACTGATATTCATTGTTATGCCGCATTCATGGATTCTCATGCATATATTCACTATTTTACGTGTTACTGAGGTTTTGGATTTGGATTTCCGTGAGATTTTCTGGATTTGGAGGAAAACCGCAAAAACACAGATAAACATTTTCTCTCTTTTAAAATAAAAAGTGCGGTTTTCCCATGATGTATGAGTCGTCCACCATGAGTTTGCTGATGGATTTGGAAACCCGATTCGAGGAGACGGATGAACCGTTTCGGGTACATGGTGGACCCGGTGCGGTACCCCGGGGCAAGATGAATGTGGTGATGACGTTGAGCCTGGCAGGGGAGCACTACCGACCGGTGATTTTACCTGACGCGTCGGATATCCGGAGGATACCGTCGTGGTCTTGAGATTGATGGTAGGGGCCGGTCTGGACTGACGGTGCCCTAGATTTTGTGATTGGGATACAGAGATATCGGGATATTTGGATTACGTTTTGTGCCGATGTTAGGCACTGTTTTATGCTGATTTCATTATGATACCTCATTTTAAAAATACAAAGGAAATCTCACTAAAGTATGAAAACAGTTTCTTCATTTACATGTATTATGTTCTCATGCATTCATACCTCATTCTTATGTTATATTGCTACCTGAGGCACTGACACAGGCACAGGAGATTACACTCGGGTTAGATATTTACCCTAGCCTTGTTATAGGCTGCATGTTTTATATTGAGGATTTTGTACTGATCGTTTTGACCTAGGATTATGTCTTGCGTTCGGTTTCTGCTTGTAGTTATTCTCTATTCACGAGTTGGCAACTCACCCCCGTTGTGCCACGGTTCTTGCAGGTTTTGCCGTACAGGTTCCTTTGCGGCATTTCTGGCACATTGCTTCCTTGCGGGTGAATTGCATTTGGTAGGTGGTTCCTTTTACATCAAAACCACCATTGTACTTATATTATTCTTTGTATCTAGAATTTCCATCAACCAAATTTGTTTATTGTTTCAGACTCAGACTTTAGTGATGTTTTATTTGGCCTTAGAGTCGCGCTTAGTAGTATTGCGGTTTTCATGCTTACTGTGTTTCTTTTGGATCGATCCTCGCCTTTCGGCGTTGTATATTATATTGCATGTGTGGTTGTGACCGTCAATTGACGAAGAGCTAGCTCCCGCTTGGGGATGCCTTTTATCATTGTATATATGTTATGCTTGTTGTATCCCGTTCGAGGCCAGTATTTACAAAAGAAACTCTGCCGAAATTTTTAGAAAAGACTTTACCTTTTAAAAATGCACCTTCGGCTTAGTTATTTAAAAACCTCGACTTCAAACATATTTTCCTACACTTCTTTAAACCAGTTTTCTTCACTTACTCTTAAAATGGTTTTAGATTTCTGGGCTTTGGCTTACTTGGATCAGATGGAGTCCTATAGATTTCATATGGTTCGAGGGCCAGTCACGTGCTCTTTCGGGTCGTGACAAAGTTGGTATCAAAGCGCTAGGTTGACCTTGGTTCGAGTCTAAGTTTGACTATGTGGAGCCTAGGGCGTTTATATATATACGGAACTTAGACTTAGTCGAGGGGGTATTAGACCCGAACTTTCGTCGTATAGGATGACCCTTGGTTGATGGAATAGGTGACTAAAGTAGAGTGACGTACCGTTGGTATGTTCCGCGGCATACTTACGACACGCCACTCCGCTTAAGGAACCTTAGGATGTACATATTTTCGAGATCAGTGATTCTCTTTATATCCATGATTATACATCCATTTGAGATCCCCGATTCTATTAGTCCATGATCATACCTTCATTGATGATGTTCCTTCTTATGATCGTGTATCCACTCTGGATTTGTTGTTTCCTTTCTTGCCATTGATCTTCTCTCTTCGATACTCGATTGAGGTTCCTGTCGCCATGTTTGAGCGCAGTTTGGGCTGCTGCTAGGGTTACGGTCAGTGCGAGCTCGTCTGGTACGAGGGCTGACCATTGTGTTTTCTGGTGACATGGGAACGTCTCGAGTTAGTATTGATGACTGTGACCTCAAGTGGAGGCGAGTGCTTAGTTTTGCACCGGATGATCGGGCCATTGTTAGAGCTGCCAGTTGAGAGAGGACTGTTGATGTACATCATACCTCAGAGATTATGATGTCGCCTACCGTGCAGACAGAGGGACCAGCTGTTGCTGAGATTGACGGGATGTCGCTTTCGGAGCTTACGAGCTTAGATTGTCGGAGCTTCCAGACAGATATGAGACAGATTATAGCTAGTCTACTCGATTTGAGAGACGAAGGTGATTCGTCCGATTTATGCACCGGAGCGGGCCCAGTTGAGTTGAAGATTTCCAGTGTGGAGAGTCTTACTCAGATCTAGGGCAGACCGATTCAGAGATGACCGCCAATGCGTCGTCTTTCCTGGAGGATTGAGGCGCTGTTCGGCGTGCAGGTGAATGAGCCAGTTGCTGCTGCAAATGACGAGATATCGCCCAGATGGTTGGAGCTGCTGCAGCGTGAGCATATACTTAGAGAGATGATAGCGAGTCACCAGTCACCTGAGGATGAATGACTAGGACATTTGGTTCGTCCGTTTACCGATGCGAGGTCATCAGATAGATTGATTCCAGTTAGAGACGACTTCACGCAGATTCGTTGAGAGTCGATTGAGACGATCGAATGTCAGGAGCCCATTTTCCAAGTTTAAAATATACGGAAAGACATGCAGGTGATTCTATGGACCCTCTAGAAGAATGAAACCCTAACTCGACTTAATGACCGTGTGAAAGCCTTTGAACCTTAGGGTTTACGGCAGTTCCGCGGCGCCATTAGTGAGGCTTGGGTTTGCCCTTCTACGGCTGGACCACCGACGCTGAGGCATGTACTCGATACTATTAAACTGTACTCAAGATGTTGATCTCTTGGGGGATTATAAGGTTCTGACGAGTCGATCGAATGTTTCGACATCATTCGGATATCATGTGATGGGATGCATTGCTTGGGAGACTCCAGATACGAGTATAGCCGTTGGAGCATAGTCCATGCAGCCACGATGAGACGAGTCCGAATCAGTCGACATTGAAGCAGAGTGAAGAAAAGAGTTCGTAAGAGATTTCGACGAGATGACGTCCCACTCCGCTGACATTAGAGATGTGATACGCACCCCAGAGGCGTTGTATATGGATATATCTTCCAGAAAGAAGCGCGATAAGTATGCAGCCGTTCTGGAACAAGAATTTTCTTCAGCAAGGGATGATGACTTCTGGGCAATTCGGCAGGGATGAGATTTGAGAGAGACTTCGACATGACCTTTCTGGAATACTATACGAGAAGACCTGACCCAGGAGTGGTCATATTGCGCACAACCAGCAGGCCAGAGTTAGCATTGTCGACGAGGTAGTTGACCAGATTCGGATAAAGGAACTTACCCAGATGCGTTGCGAATCGATCAAGGACGGACGAGTATTGAGTATTCCTCCGATGGTTGGGACGTGTTCCCGAGGGCCTGTTCGGCCTGACATCTTCTACAGAATGATGAAGCTACAGAGTACGCGATTTCGAGTCCGTGTGAGAGACTTCAGATTGACCGTGGCCGAGAACAGTGCAGTGCGTAGATATGCATGGCGTGACGTCATAGTGGACGACGATAGAGACAGGTGGAACCAGAGGTTCGGGCGAGACGCTGACGAGCTGTCATTGCTTCCCGTCGAGACCAGAGGTCAGATATGCTTACAGAGGCATTGGGATGCAACCAGATTCCGAGAAATATTGTGCTGAGGACACAGATGTCTATCGAGTGAGAAGAGATTATGCAGGAGAGCCAGCCTCTGTACAGTTCGGCATAGGCAAGATCGGAAGAGACATTGAGCAGGATTCCTTCCAGGACATTGCTGCAATGATGTTTGCACCCAGGATCAGATATGTGACGTGCATTCAGAGAGCCAGAGGCCGACGCCAGTGATGGGCTGCCTCACGAGTGGTCGTGAGGATTGACCGATAGGTGACCAGAGAAGTGCTAGAACGGAATCGTCCCCGTTAGCACACCTGACAGGGCCGATGAGCCGATTGACTGCGAGATAGGTAATCCTCAGAGAAGATAAGGACCCAGAGTCAGAGGGCGCCAGACCGTGAGCAAGAGGCAAGTAGATATCTTGCGCTGCTAGCAGTGGATGCACCGACTCCTTCTCGACCTCGAAGGAGGAACTACCGACGACGGTACTATGATTTATGATTTTGTGATTCGATTATCACGTATCCGTCATTTTGGATTTCGGTATTTTGGGCGTTCTGTTTGCATGATTTAGTTTTGATGACCGAGTTTCATGATATTTGTTTCATGCACCCACTGGATATTTATATTTTGCGCATAGTTATTACATTCGAGGTTTTGATTGTGAATTCACGCCCACCTTATACAGTGATTTGATTTACACTTCCAGCAGAGTTTTCATGCACCTTTAGTGTTTTGATATACGATTTTGGTGCACGCCAGATGCACTAAATCGGGATTCTTCGTGCATGTTACATGCACCTGATTTGGTTGCTGTCAGGCACACACGTTGCCTATGACAGATGTTTCGTGCACACCCGTTGCACCTAGATGTTGTTTTGTACACCTGTATGACACATATATGGATTTTGATTCCTTGCGCACCAGACGCATAGGATATTCTCTATGTATTGATGTCTTCGGAGCCCCGACAAATTGGAGTATTACAAAAATTGTTTTAGTATTGGGGGTTTAAATTTAAATTCGGGGACCGAATTTCTTTAAGGGGGTAGATTGTAACATTTCAAAAAAGATAAAATGTTAATTTTGGGAATTTTTATAATTTAATATTATTTTATTGAATATTTTAATATTTTGGAATTATTAAATACAAATAAATGGGGAAAATTTTTGGAAAATTCTAAAATAGGGTAAATTAGAGAATTATGACATTTTAAAGTTTTTGTGATTAATTTGACACTAATTTAGTGTTAATCGCGATTAAAAATCGCTAATCGGTTTTTAGCTTTTTGTGCAACACATGCACATATCACTTTTTCACACTTGTGCATTTTCTTGCCATGCTTTTCATTTGGGTTTACTATTTGAGTGAGAAGGGTTTTAAAAGGAAAAAGAAAAGGAAAAGAATAAAGAAATGGGTAGTTGGTGAGAGAGAGAGGTATGGGCTTCATTGACTAAGGACTTAACCATTTCTCCCCTCATTTCCCTCCCTCTTCTCCCTTCTCCTGCTGCTGCTCCTGCACCTCCTTTCCCTCCCCTCTTCAAGCTCCAAAACACCTCTAAAACAACCCCAAAACCCAATCTCCATTTCATTAAATGTGTGCACAATCCCTAGATCTACACTTGGTGCTAAAGACGCAAGGATTTTGGCCACTAGGGGCAACTCAAGAAAATTCTTGAGTTGCCAAATGAGGTATTTTCTGGACCTTAAACTTAGTTTATGCATTTCCTTTACCCTCATATTAAGATCGAATCGATATTATGTGATATTGTGGACTTGTGGATAACCTAGTTAGGGTTGTGATGATTTATGGGTTGTAATATGGAATTGAGGTCAGTAGAGGTTATACCATCACCCTAGTGTATGAATTGGAAACCCAAAACCTGAAGCTTAAACCATAATACGGATTTTAGAAACCGATATCGGGGAATTTATGAAATCTGTGAAGGGTATATTGAATCTGCTATCACCCGAGACACCCTAAATTAAATTGATTGGACAGTGACACGTGCAGGCACCCAGGAAGCTAACCCCAAGACCCCAGCTCCCACTTCTTCTTCCCGGCCGCCAATTTATCCCCATTGGCCGCAAATTGCGGCCTGGGTCCCACCATTTTGGCTCGTATTGGTTCTGTAGCTCCTACATGTTCATGTTAGACCCCTGATATATATAGATTTGTATAAAGTGACCTAGGGTAAAATCTGGGACATATTTCCTAAGTTGCTGTTTTAGATTCATGTTTCCGTATTCCGTATTTTTAATTCTGCAATTGTGGATTGTGTTTTTCCTCGACTATTTGGCGTTTATACGACGATATAGAGGATGTGTTGATGGTTTTGTAGGCGTGCCATGGGTTTTAACCTATAGGCCTCTTATCGTATCATTTTGGATTTCATGTGCCGTTTTAGCTTTGATTTGGTTTTAATGCGCATATACGATATTTTGATGTGTAGGTACCCCATGAAGACTTCGGGACGACAAGCAAGCGCGTGGCGACGTCCACAAATGAAGACGCTAGGTGAGTAGATTATATCTACTGGGGGAAGTCGGGTGGATGGCGTATAGCACCCCCGCAGTCCGTAGTTGTTATTATATATGATAGTTAGGTGTATTATGGATAGTGTAGGGTTAGAAGTGACTAGTGTAGTTCATAGTCGCGAACCCTAGAATAGAATTACACCTACACGCACACCCTTGCATATTATTTATACTGGCACTGTGTTGATGATATTGGATGACTTTGGAGATGAGTCAATGATATTGGGCTTTGTGCCGCGAGATCGGTGATGTGATATGATTCGTATTTGGGATACGAAATGTGATTCTTGCGGGCTTGGGATGTGTGTTTACCCCCGCATGCATACTTTATTGATGGTATCGATTTATACTAGACATAGAATAGTACCCCAGATTATATGATATGTTGATAGTGATACCTGAAGTGTGATGAGATAGTGTGATATTGACCCGTACCCAGCTATTGGGATGCCGTACGACGATTTACCGTATGAGCTTTACATTGATGATAGATCCGCACTCATGACTTGAGGATGTCATATGATATACTGTATCGTACGCGATACTATTGAGGCGGAATCACCGACTATTATATCTATATATATATCGACTTAGATGTTAGGCGGTTTCATTACCTGTAGCTCAGCTTGTTAGTTCAGCTGTATAGTTTAGTGTAGTTGTTAGATTAGATTAGACTCCTACCTATTTCAAAACTAGCGGGTCGTGGGTATTTTAAAAGACAGGTCAAGGGATCTACGGACATTTCAAAAGGCGTATCTTTTCATAAAAACACCGTAGCCCCTATTTTCAAAACCCCATGATTCGTGATATTTCAAAGGGCACCATTTGTAGGACTTATATTAGATTAATGCAGATTAGTTATAGTTGCGTCTAGATTCAGCTCCCACTTTTTTTGTGGTTCGCTTTGCATCGCATTCTTATATTATGTTTCTTACTCCATTATTGATATCATACTGTTAGGACACCGGCACCATTACCGATGTTGCGTAGGTACCACGTACACTTACTTGCCGGCTCACACACATCTTCATCGGTAATTGCCATGTCACGTACACCTTAGAAAATACTATTGCTTGACATAACCTATTAGCTAATAGTTTAGACATTGTAGTTATTACCTGCTACTTCATGCATACTGATATTCATTGTTATGCCGCATTCATGGATTCTCATGCATATATTCACTATTTTACGTGTTACTGAGGTTTTGGATTTGGATTTCCGTGAGATTTTCTGGATTTGGAGGAAAACCGCAAAAACACAGATAAACATTTTCTCTCTTTTAAAATAAAAAGTGCGGTTTTCCCATGATGTATGAGTCGTCCACCATGAGTTTGCTGATGGATTTGGAAACCCGATTCGAGGAGACGGATGAACCGTTTCGGGTACATGGTGGACCTGGTGCGGTACCCCGGGGCAAGATGAATGTGGTGATGACGTTGAGCCTGGCAGGGGAGCACTACCGACCGGTGATTTTACCTGACGCGTCGGATATCCGGAGGATACCGTCGTGGTCTTGAGATTGATGGTAGGGGCCGGTCTGGACTGACGGTGCCCTAGATTTTGTGATTGGGATACAGAGATATCGGGATATTTGGATTACGTTTTGTGCCGATGTTAGGCACTGTTTTATGCTGATTTCATTATGATACCTCATTTTAAAAATACAAAGGAAATCTCACTAAAGTATGAAAACAGTTTCTTCATTTACATGTATTATGTTCTCATGCATTCATACCTCATTCTTATGTTATATTGCTACCTGAGGCACTGACACAGGCACAGGAGATTACACTCGGGTTAGATATTTACCCTAGCCTTGTTATAGGCTGCATGTTTTATATTGAGGATTTTGTACTGATCGTTTTGACCTAGGATTATGTCTTGCGTTCGGTTTCTGCTTGTAGTTATTCTCTATTCACGAGTTGGCAACTCACCCCCGTTGTGCCACAGTTCTTGCAGGTTTTGCCGTACAGGTTCCTTTGCGGCATTTCTGGCACATTGCTTCCTTGCGGGTGAATTGCATTTGGTAGGTGGTTCCTTTTGCATCAAAACCACCATTGTACTTATATTATTCTTTGTATCTAGAATTTCCATCAACCAAATTTGTTTATTGTTTCAGACTCAGACTTTAGTGATGTTTTATTTGGCCTTAGAGTCGCGCTTAGTAGTATTGCGGTTTTCATGCTTACTGTGTTTCTTTTGGATCGATCCTCGCCTTTCGGCGTTGTATATTATATCGCATGTGTGGTTGTGACCGTCAATTGACGAAGAGCTAGCTCCCGCTTGGGGATGCCTTTTATCATTGTATATATGTTATGCTTGTTGTATCCCGTTCGGGGCCAGTATTTACAAAAGAAACTCTGCCGAAATTTTTAGAAAAGACTTTACCTTTTAAAAATGCACCTTCGGCTTAGTTATTTAAAAACCTCGACTTCAAACATATTTTCCTACACTTCTTTAAACCAGTTTTCTTCACTTACTCTTAAAATGGTTTTAGATTTCTGGGCTTTGGCTTACTTGGATCAGATGGAGTCCTATAGATTTCATATGGTTCGAGGGCCAGTCACGTGCTCTTTCGGGTCGTGACAAAATCAGTTTACAAGAGTCTGACTCAGTCTGAGTCCAATTCAAATCTGAATCCAATATCAAATATGAATAATTGAACATGAACATGAATACTTGAATCAAACAACAATATCAAACATGAATACTTAACCGAACCATGATTATAACTTGACTTGACTACTTGATTACATCCTGAACATGACTACTTGAACAACTTGTATCCATGGTTTCGACAAGACTTGTAATTATAGTCTAGACAATACATTACGCGGGGATAACGGGGTAGATTGGTACGGAACGTATAACGTGGCATGAGAGGTCACTTAAAAGAAACCTACATGAATTCTCGTGCCGTTGTCCCGTGGATTATGACGGGGCCTTGTACTACATGTTACATTGGTCCACGGGGTAAGATGGACTCCTCTAATATACACGAATACCTTCTGTATCAAGTTACAAACAACCATGTTATAATAACCATCATATACCAGTAACCAATCATACACAATTCATTTCATATATTGTCTTCCCATTCTTCTTTTGGGACTTACCGATGTTGGGTTATGCCAGCGCCCTGGCTATCGAACCGTGGCCGATTGCAGAACAAAAATTTGTGAAACTGGTGCTAGAACAACCCGATAACCCGGATTGACCCTTAAGCCCTAGATAACAAAATATGCAAAGGATAAGTTATAATGGTTATACCGAATGATCCGTGTCCTTCGGCCCTGAACCATCATCCTAAGCTCCTAGAGGTCTCCTTGATCAAGCTTGATCTCCGGTCTTCCTCCATCGAAGATGATCCACCCGAGAGTCTATGAAACGAGCTCCAACCTCATATCCGAGGTAAGTAGGGTACCTAGATCACTACAGTAGATACCGTAAAAGAAGTAGAAAGTGATTAAGGATTAATTTGTCTCAAGACACCCTAGGTTTCTCAACACATGAGACAATTAGGTTAGAGTTAAAAGAAGAAGCCATTGGAGAATGAGAGTGTGAAGCAAAGAAAAAAACTTGTCTTGAAAATGGCTAAGTGTTGTCAGTTATTTGTGTGAGCATGGTAGCAACTAAAGAAAACAACTTAAGAATAAATATCTCATCACAAATATCTCATAACACTCAAAATATCAAGCATGGCTTATTTTGTCAAGTATGAGTCACACTCAATGAGTCATGCTTGAACAAGTGTGATAAAGTGCTCATCCTCCACCTCATTAACCTTTTAATCCAAAAAGGTTAAAACCAAAATGAGGTGGCATCTTCTAGAAGTAACTTGTAATAAATTACAAGAATACCCCACATCCGTATATACATACCCGCATCCGTATTCCGAAGATTACGAATATAATGAGACGAAAATAATCCAACAATATAATAGTAGGATCCGTCTTAAACCAAAGCCCACTAGTATTATCCGTCTGAATCATGATACGTGCACAAGTGCGCGTATATGATTGAACCCTGCCATAAAACCATAGGGCCTCTACATCGTTTCGCCCAAAGCAGGGAAACCCTCTGTGTGGGAATCTAAAGACTCGTGAATACGCTGGCAGTGGGTTTAACCACAAGCACGTCAGCGGCACTAGCTATACGTAACGGCTACCCAGGTATTGTGTAACGTTTCAAAATAATAAAATATTATTTTTGGGAATTTTTATAATTTAATATTATTTTAATGAATATTTTAATATTCCGGTATAATTAAATACAAATAAATGGGGAAAAATTATAGAAAATTCTAAAATAGGGTATTTTATGGAATTATGCCAATTTTAAGTTTTTATGATTAGTTATATGCTAATTTAGTGCTAATCGCGATTGAAAATCGCTAATCGGATTTTTAGCATTTTTGTGCAAAAATGTGCACATAGCATTTTCCACACTTGTTACATATTTTGAGGATATGGTTGCTTAGGGTTTGCAATGGAGTGAGAAGGAAAAGAAAAAGAAAAGATAAAGGTTTCATGAGAAAGAGAGAGAGAGAGAAGTCAACCTTCACTTTTAAACCATACTCCCATCAATTCCCTTCTCATTTTCTCTCCCCTCTTCAAGAAGAGCTGCTGCTGCTCCTGCTCCCTCTTCAAACTAGATCCACCATGAAATCCACCCCAAAACCCTATTCCCATTTCACAAAAAGTGTTCCCGAGCTCACTAGCTACACATTGAACCCAGCAAGAATGGATTTGGAGGACTTTGAGCAACTCAAGAATTTTCTTGAGTTGCCAAAGAAGGTAATTTCTGCACCCCTAGTTTAGTATTTCAATTCTTATTGCATCCATTCTAGTTTCATATCGATATGGTGTCGTTTTGTGGACTTTGGAGAATTCCAGTTAGGGTTTAGGGTTAGACCTGAAATCAAAAGTGAAATTGAGGCTTGTGGTGACCCTAGAACCCCTGATGTGATGTGTTATTGGACCAAACCTGAAGCTAAAACCCAGAATACGGATTTAGTGAATCGATATCGGGGAAAACAGTAAATCTGGGAGTGTATTTAGGAATCTGCTATCACCCCGAGACCCCTAAAATAAAATTGAGTTGACAGTGAGATGTGCAGACATCCTGGAACCACCACACCAAGCCCTAGCCCCTAATTCCTTGCTTGGGCCGCAGTTTTAATCCCTCTGGCCGCAAATTGCGGCCAAAGTAGGTTGAAACCCCTTCGTTTTTGTTCTGTAGCCTTTTACCCTATAAACTTGACCCTGGGTATGTGCAATTTTGTCTGATTCCATCTAGGGTAAAATCTGGGTTGATTTTCCTATGTTGGCGCATGAATTACGACTTGTTTTAGCATGGATTTTGGTATTTGGTGATTCTTTTCTGTTGGGTGGCGTTTGGACGTCAACGACAAGTGGATATTGATCGTGTTTACATGCGAGACGATAGGTTTTTACCTATGCGAGTAGCGTGTGCTATTTTGGTTTCCGATGTGATTTTCATGTGCTTTAGCGTTGTGATATACTTATAGGTACCCTATGTGATGTTGAGGCGAAGAAGATGAAGATGGCGACATCGGCATCGGCACACGAGAAGCAAGGTGAGTAGATTTATATCTACGGGGAGAAGTCGGGTGGATGACGTATAGCACCCCCGCAGTCCGTGGTGATGTATACGAATACGTATACACACATATATTTATTATGTGTTGTTTAAGTTTATTGATGGTAATAATGGATTATTGATGATAAGGATGTATTGGTTTAGTATAGTGCGAAACCCTAGAGTAGTGGTTGCACTCACACATACACGTACACATATACTTGCATACATTCTTTCTTTTATCTGTGCGCATTTGGAGGTGTGTATATCTACACATGGGTATGGGACTATGTGTTCATATACGGGATTTGAGGCCTTGAGATTCGGCGATATGACAGAGTTCGTATTTGAGATGCGGCATGATGGTTTTAGCGGGCCTTTGGGCATGTGTTTTACCCCGCATTCATATTTATATAGATGGTATCGATGGTACTAGACTTAGACTTCTACCCTAGATTATGTGATATGATGGTAGTGATACCTGATATGTGATGAGATGAATGTGATATTGACCCGTACCCAACTATTGGGATGTCGTACGACGGTTTACCGTACAAGCTTTATATTGATGTTAGATCCGCACTCATGACTCGAGAATGTTATATGATATACTGTATCGTACGTGATACTATTGAGGCGGGATCACCGACTATTGTATATATATATGTATATATCGACTCAGATTTAGGTGGTTTCCATACCCCTCCCGATTGACTTGATAGTTGGGTCCGTAGTTCGCATAGTAGGCGTTAGACTAGATCCGAGTCATACCTATTTCAAAACTAACGAATCGGGGATATTTTAAAGATAGGCAAAAGGGATTCTACGGATATTTTCAAACGACGCATCTTTTCTTAAAACACGTAGCCCTTATTTTACCAAAAACCCCGATTCGTCTTATTTCAAAAGGCAAGGCTGCATGATATATTTATTGAGGTAGATTCTTTACTGTTGCGTTGATTATTTGATTCCGCATATTCATGCTATTTGCATTGCATTGCTTGTGTTTATTGATATATTACAGTCATGCTGCGAGGACACCAGCACCATTATCGATGATGCGTATGTTCCACGTATACTTGTTTGCCGGCTCACACACTTCATCATCGATAATTGCCATGTCACTACAATGTAGTACTGTTGCATTCAGGATATGATTCTTGCATGACAGACTGATATGCTTACATTTCTCTTACATGTCACATACATCATGCTTTCTGATTATACGCATTGAGAGTTGCTGTTTCCATGATATTTCTGGATTTGGGAACCGTGGGTATTTCAAAAGAGAATATGTCATTGCTTTAAAAACCCGGTTACCCTTGATATGATATTTCAGTGCGTCCACCATGTGTTTTCTCGGTGCTGAGAGCGACATGTGAAACCCGATTCGAGGAGTGGACGAGCCGATTGCGGGTACTGGTGGACCCGGTATGGTTCCCCTCGGCAAGATGATCGATAGACCTTGCCGATTGAGCCTGGAGGCGGGCGAGTACCTACCGGTGATTGGTTGGACTTGGCGGTTATCCGGAGGATACCGACCAGAGTCGATAGATGGATATGGGCGTACTGCTGGGGCCGAGGGCCGATTCCGCTGACGGAGCCCGTGGGCTGATCCGGACTGACGGGGCCCGTTATATGAGGATTTACGTGCCGATGTTTGGCACAGTTTTCATGATGTTTTCGAGTGTCGATGCTGGACACTCCGGTTCCATGATTTTGACGTGTCGCGAGGGACACAGGTGGTTTATATCCTCATATTTCCATGCATATGCTGATGATATTTATATGCATGATGGTTATTGTCATTGGGTGACGAGTGGACGGGATCCACGTACATGCAGATTTGATTACCTTAATCATACCTCATATTTATGATATGCTATTACCTGAGGCATTGGCACGAGCACTTGGCACTACACTCATGTATAGAGATTACATTGCCACTTTAGCATGCTTCAGACTTATTCATATTGAGGTTTATTTATATCTGATCGTATTGACCTAGGATGGGTCATACATTCGATCTCTGCTTGTAGATATTTTCTATTCACGAGTTGGCAACTCACCCCCGTTGTGCCATAGTTCTTGTAGGTTTTTGCCGTACAGATTCCATAGCGGCATTTCTGGCACACTGCTTCCATATGGGTGACTTGCTTGGGTAGGTGGGTTCTTTTGTATCAGAACCGCCATTGTACCTGTACTATTCATTGTATCTAGAAATTCCATCAACCAAAATCTGTTTATTGTTTCAGACTTAGAAAATCAGTGATGTATTATTTCGACCTTAGAGCCGCGCTTGTAGTTTTATGGTTTTCTGGCTGTTTTGAGTTTCTTTTTGGGTTTTGATCCTCGCCCTTTTGGCGTTGTATATTATTATTGCTTGCGTGGTTGTGACCGTTGATTGACGAAGAGGTAGCTCCCGCTATGGGATGCCTTTTATCATTTCATATATATTATTCTTGTTGTACCCCGTTCGTGGTCAGTTTTTACAAAGGAAACTCTGCCGAAATTTTCAGAAAAGACTACATATTTTTAAAAATGCATTTTCGGTTTAGTTATTTGAAAAACTTTGATTTCAAACATGCTTTCTTTACTTATTAAAAACCAGTTCCTTTATTTACTCCTTAAATGGTTTTAGATTTCTGGGCTTTTGGCTTACTTGGATCAGATGGAGTCCTATAGACTTCATAGGATTCAAGGGCCAGTCACGTGCTCTTTCGGGTCGTGACAAAGTTGGTATCAGAGCGCTAGGTTAACCTTGGTTCGAGTCTAAGTTTGACTATATGGAGCCTAGGGCGTTTATCTATATACGGAACTTAGGCTTTACCTTACGGAACTTAGACTTAGTCGAGGGGGTATTATACCCGAACTTTCGTCGCATAGGATGACCCTTGGTTGATGGAGTAGGTAGCTTGAGTAGAGTGACGTACCGTACGTATGTTCCGCGGCATATTTACGACACACCACTCCGCTTAAGAAACCTTAGGATGTACATTTCCTTGCACAGTATTATATTCATTCCTATGATCTATCTTCATCGATATTGGTTGTGATTTTGCTGCCACGATTGCACGGGCAGAGTGAGCTACGGCTCGAGTTGCGTCAGCTTGAGCTCGTCGTGGACGAGAACTGACCAGGGCGTGTTTTCAGAGACATACGATTGCATATAGAAGCGTCGTCTTATTGTGTTTTCGCGCCATGAGCGTTTGACAGATCGCTTTTACGAGATTTTCCAGACGTACCGATCGGTACCAGAGGATTGAGCCACTGATAGAGGCCAGCCAGGATGTGATGACCATTGATATATCGCTTATTCATGATGATTGAGGCATTGTTCAGCGTACGGACGAATGAGCCAGTTGTTGCTGCGAATGATGAGATAGCACCCAGATGATTGGAACTACTGCAGCTTGAGCATATACTTAGAGATATGATGGTGAGTCGCTAGTCACCGATGATGAATGACTAGGACATGTGGTTCGTTCGCTTACCCCGATGCGAGGTCATGAGGTAGATTGATGCCAGCTGGAGACGACTTCACGCAGATTCGTTGAGAGTCAATTGAGACGATCGAATGTCAGGAACCCATTTTCCAAGTTTAAAGTATTCGGAAAGACATGCAAGTAATTCTATGGACCCTCTAGAAGAATGAAACCCTAACTCGACATAATGACCGTGTGAAAGCCTTTGAACCTTAGGGTTTGCGGCAGTTCCGCGGCGCCATTAGTGAGGCTTGAGTTTGCCCTTCTACGGCTGGACCACCGATGCTGTGGTATGTACTCGATACTATTAAACTGTACCCAAGATGTTGAGCTCTTGGGGGATTATGAGGTTCTGACGAGGCGATCGGATAGTTCGACATCATTCGGATATCATATGATGGGACACACCGCTTGGGAGACTCCGGATACGAGTATAGCCATTGGAGCGTAGTCCATGCAGCCATGAGTAGACGAGTCCGAATCAGTCGACATTGGAACAGGTGGAGTAAAGAGTTCGCATGAGATTTCGACGAGATGACGTACCACTCCGCTGACATCAGAGATGCGATACGCACGCTGAGGACATGTTCGGTTAGATATCTTCTACTGAGTGATGAAGATACCGAATTCGTGATTTCGAGTCCGTGTGAGAGACTTCGGATGGACCGTAGCCGAAACATTGCAGTGCGCAGATAGAGACGTGACGTCGAAGTGGACGATGATATAAACAAGCGGGACAAGAAGTTCATGCAAGATACAGACGAGCTGTTACTACTCCCCGTTAAGATTAAAGGTCGGATATGCATACAGAGGCGCTGGGATGCGACCAGCTTCCGAGTAGATTTTGTACTAAGGACGCAGATGTCCAGAGACAGAGAAAAGATTATGCCAGAGTACCAGCCTCCGTGCAGTTTGGCTTAGGCGAGATCAGAAGAGACCTTGAGCAGGATTCCTTCCAGTACACTGCTGCAATAAGATTTGCACCAGGAGCAGATGTGTGATGTGCATTCAGAGGACCAGAGGTCGGCGCTAGAGATGTACTGCCTTATGAGTAGTCGTGAGGATTGACCGAGAGATGACCAGAGAAGTGCCAGAACGGAATCGTTTCCGTTAGCACACCTGACAGGGCTGATGAGCCGATGGATTGCGAGATTGGTAATCCACAGGGAAGATAAGGAACCAGCGGCAGAGGATGCCAGCCGCGAGCAAGAGGCAAGTAGATATCTTGCGCCGCTAGCATTGGATGTACCGACACCTTCTCGACTTCGAAGGAGGATATACCAACGATGGTATTTTTGATTTGTGATTTTGTGATTCGATTATCACGTATCCGTCACCTTGGATTTCGGTATTTTGGGCGTTCTGTTTGCATGATTTAGTCTTGATGACTGAGTTCCATGATATTTGATTTTGTGCACCATGGTTGCACCTACTGGGTATTTATACCTGGCGCATAGTTATTACTCTTGAGGTATTGATTGTGATTTCATGCCTATTTTATGCCGGTGATTTGATTTACGCTTCCAGCATAGTTTTCATGCACTTTTAGTATTTTGATTTGATTTGTGCACGCTGATGCACACGGTTGTGAGATTTTCCATCGCGGTACATCCGATTTTGATTAAGCCGCATTGTATATCGTCGATTTTGACCCTGATATTGATGATTGATTCTTGCACTCCGTGCTTTTGATTGGACTTACGCATGTTCGGCGTTGCTATTGGATTTCGTGATTCCGTGCATGTTGAGTGCGCAGGGTTTAGATTTTCATTCGTGCACGATGGATGCACCGATTTGGATTTTCGCGCATGTTGGGCGCATGTTTTGAGATACTATTTTGATGCACACCAGATGCACTAAATCGAGATTCTTCGTGCATGTCAGATGCACCTGATTTGGCTGTCAGGCACACACGTTGCCTATGACAGATTCTTCGTGCACACCCGTTGCACCTAGATGTTGTTTTGTGCACCTGTATGGCACATATATGGATTTTGATTTCCGTGCGCACCAGACGCACAGGGTGGTGTTATGTGCATTTTTGGGATTTATTCCTTTTGGAGCAGTACATTTTTATGATATTTGATATTCGTTTCGTACTGAGCAGGACTAGTCAGAGGACAGTACCTGGATATATTTTGCATGCATTAATAGTTATCGAAGGGATTTCCAAAAACCGAGCCATAGTCTCAGCATATATGCCTACGTGTCCGATATGACACAAAACGTTTTAAAAACAAGAAAACCATTCTAAATTGTTTTCAAAACGGCGAAACGTACATAGTAAACAAAAGATATATACATATATGGTTATTTTCTTATGAAAAAACGCCCGCCACTGTACAGTGTTATGCGCATCGCACAGAGACTTAAAAAGATTTGGCATGCATTTACATCAGCTATTCACATGTATAGATTGAATGTCTACATGTATAGTTCCGATCTATATCATATTGGTTTTGTATTGGATTTGACATTTGTGTCTTTACCATGACTCCGATGATTGCGGGATGCTTGATGGAGTTTTTCTTTTGAGTTATCTGCTCAGTACTCATGCGCATGCATTGCGCTATGATGTTTTATGTATTGATGATTCGGAGCCTCGACGACTTGGAATTTGTATCGAAATGTTTTAGTATTTTGGGGTTTAAATTTAAATTCGGGGACCGAATTTCTTTAAGGGGGTAGATTGTAACGTTTCAAAATAATAAAATATTATTTTTGGGAATTTTTATAATTTAATATTATTTTAATGAATATTTTAATATTCCGGTATAATTAAATACAAATAAATGGGGAAAAATTATGGAAAATTCTAAAATAGGGTATTTTTATGGAATTATGCCATTTTTAAGTTTTTATGATTATTTATATGCTAATTTAGTGCTAATCGCGATTGAAAATCGCTAATCGGATTTTTAGCATTTTTGTGCAAAAATGTGCACATATCATTTTCCACACTTGTTACATGTTTTGGGGATATGGTTGCTTAGGGTTTGCAATGGAGTGAGAAGGAAAAGAAAAAGAAAAGATAAAGGTTTCATGAGAAAGAGAGAGAGAGAAGTCAACCTTCACTTTTAAACCATACTCCTATCAATTCCCTTCTCATTTTCTCTCCCCTCTTCAAGAAGAGCTGCTGCTGCTCCTGCTCCCTCTTCAAACTAGATCCACCATGAAATCTACCCCAAAACCCTATTCCCATTTCAAAAAAAGTGTTCCCGAGCTCACTAGCTACACATTGAACCCAGTAAGAATGGATTTGGAGGACTTTGAGCAACTCAAGAATTTTCTTGAGTTGCCAAAGAAGGTAATTTCTGCACCCCTAGTTTAGTATTTCAATTCTTATTGCATCCATTCTAGTTTCATATCGATATGGTGTCGTTTTGTGGACTTTGGAGAATTCTAGTTAGGGTTTAGGGTTAGACCTGAAATCAAAAGTGAAATTGAGGCTTGTGGTGACCCTAGAACCCCTGGTGTGATGTGTTATTGGACCAAACCTGAAGCTAAAACCCAGAATACGGATTTAGTGAATTGATATCGGGGAAAACAGTAAATCTGGGAGTGTATTTAGGAATCTGCTATCACCCCGAGACCCCTAAAATAAAATTGAGTTGACAGTGAGATGTGCAGGCACCCTGGAACCACCACACCAAGCCCTAGCCCCTAATTCCTTGCTTGGGCCGCAGATTTAATCCCTCTGACCGCAAATTGCGGCCAAAGCAGGTTGGAACCCCTTCGTTTTTGTTCTGTAGCCTTTTGCCCTATAAACTTGACCCTGGGTATATGAAATTTTGTCTGATTCCATCTAGGGTAAAATCTGGGTTGATTTTCCTATGTTGGCGCATGAATTACGACTTGTTTTAGCATGGATTTTGGTATTTGGTGATTTGTTTCTGTCGGGTGGCATTTGGACGTCAACGACAAGTGGATATTGATCGTGTTTACATGCAAGACGATAGGTTTTTACCTATGCGAGTAGCGTGTGCTATTTTGGTTTCCGATGTGATTTTCAAGTGCTTTAGTGTTGTGATATACTTATTGGTACCCTACGTGATGTTGAGGCGAAGAAGATGAAGATGGCGACATCGGCATCGGCACACAAGAAGCAAGCTGAGTAGATTTATATCTACGGGGAGAAGTCGGGTGGATGGCGTATAGCACCCCCGCAGTCCGTGGTGATGTATACGAATACGTATACACACATATATTTATTATGTGTTGTTCAAGTTTATTGATGGTAATAATGGATTATTGATGATAAGGATGTATTGGTTTAGTATAGTGCGAAACCCTAGAGTAGTGGTTGCACTCACACATACACGTACACATATACTTGCATACATTCTTTCTTTTATCTATGCGCATTTGGAGGTGTGTATATCTACACATGGGTATAGGACTATGTGTTCATATACGGGATTTAAGGCCGTAAGATTCGGCAATATGACAGAGTTCGTATTTGAGATGCGACATGATGGTTTTAGCGGGCCTTTGGGCATGTGTTTAACCCCGCATTCATATTTATATAGATGGTATCGATGGTACTAGACTTAGACTTGTACCCTAGATTATGTGATATGATGGTAGTGATACCTGATATGTGATGAGATGAATGTGATATTGACCCGTACCCAGCTATTGGGATGTCGTACGACGGTTTACCGTACGAGCTTTATATTGATGTTAGATCCGCACTCATGACTCGAGGATGTTATATGATATAATGTATCGTACGTGATACTATTGAGGCGGGATCACCAACTATTGTATATATATATGTATATATCGACTCAGATTTAGGTGGTTTCCATACCCCTCCCGATTGACTTGATAGTTGGGTCCGTAGTTCGGATAGTAGGCGTTAGACTAGACCAGAGTCATACCTATTTTAAAACTAACGAATCGGGGATATTTTAAAGATAGGCAAAAGGGATTCTACGGATATTTTCAAACGACGCATCTTTTCTTAAAACACGTAGCCCTTATTTTACCAAAAACCCCAATTCGTCTTATTTCAAAAGGCAAGGATGCATGATATATTTATTGAGGTAGATTCTTTACTGTTGCGTTGATTATTTGATTCCGCATATTCATGCTATTTGCATTGCATTTCTTGTGTTTATTGATATATTACAGTCATGCTGCTAGGACACCAGCACCATTATCGATGATGTGTATGTTCCACGTACACTTGTTTGCCGGCTCACACACTTCATCATCGATAATTGCCATGTCACTACACTGTAGTACTGTTGCATTCAGGATATGATTCTTGCATGATAGACTGATATGCTTACATTTCTCTTACATGTCACATACATCATGCTTTCTGATTATACGCATTGAGAGTTGTTGTTTCCATGATATTTCTGGATTTGGGAACCGTGGGTATTTCAAAAGAGAATATGTCATTGCTTTAAAAACCCGGTTACCCTTGATATGATATTTCAGTGTGTCCACCATGTGTTTTCTCGGTGCTGAGAGCGACATGTGAAACCCGATTCGAGCAGTTGACTAGCGGATTGCGGGTACATGGTGGACCCGGTATGGTTCCTCTCGGCAAGATGATCGATGGACCTTGACGATTGAGCCTGGAGGCGGGCGAGTACCTACCGGTGATTGGTTGACTTGGCGGTTATCCGGAGGATACCGACCAGAGTCGATAGATGGATATGGGCGTACTGCTGGGGCCGGGGGCCGATTCCGCAGACGGAGCCCATGGGCTGATCCGGACTGACGGAGCCCGTTATATGAGGATTTACGTGCCGATGTTGGGCACAGTTTTCATGATGTTTTCGAGTGTCGATGCTGGACACTCCGGTTCCATGATTTTGACATGTCGTGAGGGATACAGGTGGTTTATATCCTCATATTTCCATGCATATGCTGATGATATTTACATGCATGATGGTTATTGTTATTAGGTGACGAGTGTATGGGATCCACGTACATGCAGATTTGATTACCTTAATCATACCTCATATTTATGATATGCTATTACCTGAGGCACTGACACGAGCAATTGGCACTACACTCATGTATAGAGATTACATTGCCACTTTAGCATGCTTCAGACTTATTCATATTGAGGTTTATTTATATCTGATCGTATTGACCTAGGATGGGTCATACATTCGATCTCTGCTTGTAGATATTTTCTATTCACGAGTTGGCAACTCACCCCCGTTGTGCCACAGTTCTTGCAGGTTTTTGCCGTACAGATTCCATAGCGGCATTTCTGGCACACTGCTTCCATATGGGTGACTTGCTTGGGTAGGTGGGTTCTTTTGTATCAGAACCGCCATTGTACCTGTACTATTCATTGTATCTAGAAATTCCATCAACCAAAATATTTTTATTGTTTCAGACTTAGAAAATCAGTGATGTATTATTTCGACCTTAGAGTCGCGCTTGTAGTTTTATGATTTTCTGGCTGTTTTGAGTTTCTTTTTGGGTTTTGATCCTCGCCCTTTGGCGTTGTATATTATTATTGCTTGCGTGGTTGTGACCGTCAATTGACGAAGAGCTAGCTCCCGCTTGGGGATGCCTTTTATCATTTCATATATATTATTCTTTTTGTACCCCGTTCGGGGTCAGTTTTTACAAAGGAAACTCTGCCGAAATTTTTAGAAAAGACTACACATTTTTAAAAATGCATTTTCGGCTTAGTTATTTGAAAAACTTTGATTTCAAACATGCTTTCTTTACTTATTAAAAACCAGTTCCTTTATTTACTCCTTAAATGGTTTTAGATTTCTGGGCTTTTGGCTTACTTGAATCAGATGGAGTCCTATAGACTTCATAGGATTCAAGGGCCAGTCACGTGCTCTTTCGGGTCGTGGCATATTGAGCGAAAGGGAGGCCGACGAGCAAACTCATTCTGAAACCCCTACTGAGCCTGACAGTGACAATATCCGTACAGTCCGGTCCGTTAGTCTATGAGTATCGCATATCGAATCTAGGGGGGTGGATAAAGTCAGACCCCTGATAACGTGACATCTAGTGTCGGTATGAAACCCATCACCACCTGAGAAACTACTAATCTTTGATCAGTAATTCTCGACTACCTTGGCCAAGGATTTCTGGTGATGGCCACCCGTGCACAACGCGACATCAACCCCCAATACCGGGAGAGATGAATCCCCTGACGATCCACTCACTGCCTCCATATGGCTCGGGACTGTACCCAACTAAAACCTGTTTGCACGACTCTTTTGAGCCATGGTAGAGTTGCAATCAAAGCACAGTGGGAACTCACATGAGACAAATGACGATCTTAGGTCGATAGACTAACCTGTACACATGTCATCTGGGAACTGCTATCTGACAATAGGTATAATACCAACTAGCATGTTCCCGGTGAGTCTGTCCGGTGTACTCATAACAAATGAGCTCCTGTATATATCTTAGGTGAACAAACTGACACAAATGGCTTGTGAGATCGGCCACCTCCCCTCGTTGGGGTCTCGATCAGTATACACTAGTCTACTTCTGAGTATCGATGCTCAGTCTCGAAACTCCCACGACTAGGGACATTTAAGGATGTGCTTATAGACCACCCAGCTCTTACGTATATGATCGCCATCATACTTCAGATAGTCAAGCAAGAATCCTATAGGCTCTATCAACATGTAATAGTGATCTGTAATGTTACCTAAAGCATATATGCGATGATAAAGATAAACCGGATAGCATATTATCATCTCGAGTAAGACTGTTATATTCGTATAGGTCCTCCCTCAATCATCACAATCGCGTGCCTGCGATCCAATAATTGACTTGAGGGCATTATAGCCAACAATCTCCCACTTGCACTTAAGGTTAATTATTGCGATGTCGCATACTCACAGCCCGTGTGATACCGGACACCCAACTTCACTACTAATCAGTCTAACAAATCTCGTTTGTTAAACTATTGTGTTCGAGAAATAGCCTCAGTGAGTGGATCCGCTCCGGTGTTTCTTTCTGTATCTCTCAATATCTCAACTTCGCGGAGAAAACTATCTTCCGAAATGAGCAATACATGTCTTAGAATATGTCTGGATATATGATGGGACCCAGTTCACAAATGAACTCTAAATCCAGCAAACTTCTTAGACTGTATCGTCCACTAAATTTAATCAGTATCCTGCGCCATGCCTTCCTCAGTATCTGCTTGGAACACCTGTCCAAACTACTGCCCCTCAAAAGAGTGAAAACTATAACTCTGACAGTCGCTCTGTCATCCAGGTCACCTTGGAAGCCTGCAATGATAACCGTCTCCCGAAGGAGGCTGCCGTTACCATATCCTTAGAACATCCACCTATGTTCATAAACCGCTTCCCAACGTTTCTCCAGGATTGGATTAATATATAAACTTATTCCAGCTAGTGCAAAAACAACATCTGGTATGGTACTTGACTGTTGGAGATAGTGCCCTCAGAGTCAACTATTGGATCACAGGCACGTGATTGCAATGATTGAGGGAGGACCTATACCGGTAGAACAGTCTTACTCAAGATGATAGTATGCTATCTGGTTTATCTTTATCATCGTGTACTGCTTTAGGTGACCTTACAGGTCACTATTGCGCGTTGATAGAGCCTCTAGGATTCTTGCTTGACTGCCAGCAGTATGAGGGCGATCATATACGTGGGAGCTGGTAGTCTATAAGCACATCCTTAAAAGGTTCCTAGTCGTGGGAGTTTCGAGACAGGGCATCGATACTCCAGAGTAGACCAGTGTATACAGTCGAGACCCCGACGAGGGGCGGTGGCCGGTCTCACAAGCCACTAGTGTCAGTTGGTTCACCTAAGATGTATACAGGTGCTCATTGGGTTATGAGTACACCGGACAGGACTCGCCGGGAACATGCTAGTTGGTCTTATACCTGACGTCAGATAGCAGTTCCCTGGTGACATGTGTACAGGTTAGTTCATCGACCTGAGATCGTCATTTGTCTCGTGTGAGTTCCCACTGTACTTTGATTACTACCCTACCACGCTCAAAGGAGACGTGCAAACTGGTTTTAGTTGGGTACAGTCCCGAGCCACATGGAGGCAGTGAGCGGATCTGCAGGGGTTCGTCTCTCCCGGTATTGGGGTGAGGTCGCGCTGTGTCTAGGAGAGCCATTACACGAAGTCCTTGGCCAAGGCAGGAGATTTACTGGTAGTTATTCCAGTAGTATCTCAGGGTGTTCTGGGCTACACTCCGACACGACTTGTACCGCTTTTGGGGGTCTGACTTTTACCAACCCCTAGGCCCGCCATGTGATACTCATAGACGAACGGACCGGACTGTACGGATATTGTCACAGACAGGCTCAGTAGGGTGTCAGGATGAGTTCGCTCATCGACGTCCCTTCTGGTCAATACCTGGTAGCCGTTACGTATGGCTAATACCTCTGACGTGCTAGTGGTTAAATCCACAGCCAAAATATTGACGAGTCTTTAGAGTCCCCCACAGACCGTTTCTCAAGTTTCGGGCGAAATGCTGTAGAGGCCGTATGGAGATATGGCAGGGTTCGATCAGATACGTGCGGTATTTCATGGATCATGATCGGACGGATAATACTAGCGGGCTTTGGTTTAAGACGGATCCTAGTATTGTACAGTGTAGATTCTGTCTCATTGCATTTGTATTCAGTCGGAATACAAATGCGGGTATGTATATACAGTAGCGGGTTTTTCCTGTAATTTATTACGGGATCGTTTTTCTGAAGTAGCCAGTTTGCATTCCGTTTCGGCCATTTTCCTTTGTATCTTTCCTTGGCTGAAAATTGGTGGAGGAGGGCTTATTTGCAATTGTGCAAATTAGCATTGTGGTGGGTGGTCTTTGCATATTGTTGCTTCATGATGATTGTACCTTCATTTGACTTCTTCACTCATCATTGCTTGACTTTGTATGATGAGAAGAGTGATGGGTTTTGGAGTGAGGATTTTGTTGTAATGATCATTTCTTCTCATCATCACCTTTTCTCTCTCTTGCATGATGGCTTCCCCTCTTGACTTTTCCACTCTCCCATTCCTTGGAGGAAAGGGGGCCGGCCACACTTGGGAGGGAGAGTGAGAGAGGTTCATTTTTGTGTGGGATTTTTCTTCATCTCATTTTCTCTACTTGCCACAAAAATTCCATATCTCCAAAATAGTTCATTTCCTCCACCAAAATTCAACTTCTTACATCCCCAAGAGACAAAGAGCACTACACTTATTCTACAGCAATTCTTGGACACGTTGACTCGCCAACTTCGTGCCCGAGTTGCCTCGGTCCAGAGGTGGGAGCCCGTAAAAGAACCCGGCGATGTGGTTCCCTTCCGACGAGGAGATGAAGACCGGAGATTCCGCGGGGAGATCGGGACGACGACGAGAAGACCGAAGGACACGGATCGCTCGGTATATCTCTCTACCCCTTCTCTAGTTAGCTAGGATTAGCTTAATGGCCCAATCCGGGTTTACAGTGCGCGGTGGTGCCGGTTTATAAGTTTCGTAAAATTATCGTTTCCGCATTCCGGCGTCGGATTGACGGCCGGGGCGCCGCTGTGCACTTACATTAACATCTAATGATTGACTCAATTGCTTAAGCAAGTGATATGCCAATCATGAAAACCCCTCTCCCCTTTAGTCTATAAGACATCCTTTAGAGAGGGTGACTCCATCACCTGCAGGTACACCACCATGCCAGGAGTCGTCCATTCTAAAACACCTTTAGAATTGTGTCAAAGTACCCAAATTGGGAAACTTCCCAAATCTAGATCAAAAACCATAGATCTAGTAACCAGAATGCCTGATATTATATCCATATCCTATGTGGAGAAACAACTGTGTGACAACCACAGTATAACCGATCGTAGTATAAGAATTTCACTTCCTATAAGGTGCATGTCATCCAAATACCAGGACATTACACCCTACTACCTTCTTACCAGATCCATCTCCGATTCTGATGAAGTCAAAACCTATGACTGTCATATCAAAAATAGATGGTCTATCTACGCTATATGCGCTTTAGTCTATAAATAGACATAAGCTACTTGCTCTCTATGCTTCCGCTGCTCCCACTGACTACAACAACCCTCTGGTAGAGTCATATACACGTGAATTTCTAAAGCTCGTTTAGAAAGACGTTATACTCATCCTCCTGCCGGATTTCATAGTCTAGAACAGCAGCAATGGTAAGTCTGGGTAAACAAGAACCTCCCTGTTACCGTTTTTAAGAAGACCGAAGTACCTCTCGGGTGCCTGAGGTTACCCTCCATATCTGCGGAGTGGCTAATGGAATGTCAAATCCAATTGAATCTTTAAGTTCTATTAAATTTTCAGTAATCGTTTGTGGTTTTAGAATCACTTCCAGTTCTACCATACTCCCACTAATGTTTTCTGAAAAGAATCCATTTTACTAAAATTGGTGGCGAGTCAAGAACAATATCACTATTGATCTTCTAGATGGTAGAAAGTTAATCCTCATCATAGCCCAGGATAACCCACAAACAGCCATTACTGAAATGTGCCTTGAGTTTATCCGGAGTCTGGTTTCAAGCATAAGTCGGACAACTCCATATACCTCAACATCGTCAAGATACGATCCATTCTATATATAATATAGAAACATAGGCACTAATTTAATTGGAACCAGATTCAAATCATGCAGCTGTTTTCGGTGCATGTCAACTAAATGGAAGGAGGCCAATCAGCGTTACTCAACTAGGAGTGTATCCAAATTTGAGTAACCTGAAAAAGAAGCATGTTCTCAAAACCATTACTATCAATGGAATACCAAACACAAGTATCTATATCTTCGATCACCTTGAAGAATTCTGATACTTGCAACATATGGTTCTGTAATTTATTCTTTTACCTATAACTTCTCAAAACTTGGACCTTGTGTTTCATCAAAATACTTGTCTAAAAATGGAAAAGTCACAAGTAAACAGAATATAGTACGAGCACCAGCCCCTTTGTCCTAATGGATACTGGACAACATACAATACTTTGTATAATTCCCCTGAGTTTAATAACTCATACCATGTGCGTCTTGGGTTGAAAAATTGTACCATGGTTAAGAATAATTACACCGTTGTTGAATGCTCCTTACCTAACCATCAACTGATATAGGTAAATGTCATAAACATAATTTCAAAAATTTATATCTCACTTTATAAAATAAACGTACAGATATATCAGTTTGAAATTGGTGCATAACTACGGATATTCAAAAAAATTATTTGGCGTCAGGAAAAAACCCAGGTGATTTCCTCAAATATCACCAATTACAATGAATTCCGATATAATGAGGATATAATCACCCAATTCCCAATATCTTACTCCCACTCATCATCTGTAATATTATTCAGATGTGAGAAACAAATCTGGTAAATACATACCCTGGAGTAAGGATCTAATTGGGAAATCAGTTTTCAATTAACAACGCATAGTGAAACTGAAACATGAAAATGTTTCGAAGGGGTATCCGGGTATTCCTAGTAACTCCTCTTCCATTATCCAGATTCATGACTGTAACCGTATATTTCCTTGCCATCTCTCCAATCCGCTTATTTGTCTTTACTCATTACCTTCTGTACACCACACTTATACTAATTGATTTTCTTCCTTACCTACCTTTCGGCACCAGCCTATGGTTTGGAAGAAAACTATACAATAAGCGTAATAGGTGTATCCTCCTAAAAATCAGAAGCCCTCGCAACCTGAGAGAATGTAATGATAAAAGACAGCCTGAATAATCATATTCAATTTCTCCTGAACCGGAGAAATACAAAGGTGAAGTAGGAGTGGCGGTGATATACGCGGGTTCGTCGTGAATGATAGCATTCGCAATTTACTTTTCCGTCTTTCTAATCCCTTTATTTGTCTTTACTTATTATCTTCTGTATACCACACTTAGGCTAATTGGTTGTCTTCCTTCCCTACCTTTCGGCACCAGCCTATGGTTTGGAAGAAGACTATCCAATAAGCACAATATGTGTACTCTCCTAATACCATGAGCCCTCGCAACCTGAGAGAAGATAAAGGGAAAAGACAACCGGATAATCCTATTCAATTTCTCCAGAACCGGAAACCATCCTCGAATCTGAAACAAGTTTCTTCGAGTTCGTATGTAATTATACGATGATCAAATCCAATAAAAAGGGATCTTCGTAGTAATACGGAGTGTTCCGGAGAAATGCAAAGGGTAATATAGGAGCGGCAATGATTTATGCGACTATGACAATCCAATAGCCAAAGTGTTTTAAGAAGGTTCGGTTAACTTGGTTCATGATTTTTAGTCTAGGATCGGGCCATGGTCGTTGCCAGGGAGAGAGAGAGAGAAAAGAAACACTCAGCATGCACTCTAACCTAGATCAGAATGGTTAATCATTTTATCTAATCAGGATGTCTCCCACTGTTTCCACGAATTCTCCTCTAAACCCAAAAGAAGAATTAGTCGGGATCACCTAAAATCACCCGAGGAGTAAACCAACTCATCAGTGTGAATTGGGATCCAACTATCATCGCATGATAAATTGATGGAATCCACTCAAGTCACCACACTCCAGAAGGTATGCGTACGCCTGGCAAGTTTCCTGTATGTTTGAAACCCCCGATGTGATTTTTACCCCAAGTGGGTCATGACCTTGACAAAGGTCAACAAATCATAAACCACAAGTCAAGTTCAACCCGTCATTATCCAAGATTAATCTAGACCCACCCGTACAAACCCTTGAAAAAGGCCAACAAGGTTATACGACTGTCCTAGATAATCGCAACACTATGCAACAGACAAGCAATATCCAGCTACTGTACACTACGCCTTGACAAAGGCCAACAAACGCGGCACGAATACTAGGTACTACTCGAAAGAAATGACTGAGGGCTACGGCTGGTTTTTAGAGAAAAACTTTTAACATAATGAACTTGATATCGTTGAAGGAACCTAAGTGGTTTTACAAATATATAGTGGCAAAAACTTTTGCTAAAGAGGTCACTCCCGGTGAAGGGATCTCGGCTCTTTCCTCGTCGAATGAGATGTAGGATACTCCAAACTGGATACCACGATGGAAAGAAAAAATAATCGACTACAGTAAAGTTATTACGTTGACACAAACTTCTACTCAAGGGGACACTCCCGATGAAGGGATCTCGGCCCTTACCTCGTGGAATGAGGTGCTGGATATTCATAACCGAATACCACTGTGCAAAACAAAAGAAAACGTTTATAATGCCTGTTTTCAAAATCTTGGTTCCAACAACATCAAATAGGTTTTTTTAATCTTTGCACTGATCAGAATCAACGCAGTCCCATCAATTAATCATGCCAGAAAAGAACGAAAAATATGATGTACGTATATGCCACCTGCATTCGCCACTGGGCCCCGTCATCACCCGTTAGGTTACTTAACTAACAACTGAGCGAGGGCTGAACTAGCGCGGGTGCAAAACATATACAGCATCTACTAGTATATATATAAATATATATTATATTCGTCCCAGGCATGATATAAAGTAATATCTCAGAATCTCAGCCAAGCAACACAGAGTGGTGGATAATCCTGGAGCCTCGGGTTTCATTTGAGCCGCAAATGAGACCCGACGTTCCCTATCGTGTGGATAGCCTGTGCAATGAAAACCTAGACCCCTACGAGCACGGCAAGTTACCCGCCAATCCCAGAAGCGAGGCAATCCCAATCAACAACGTGAATGGGCCACCCAGCACTCCACGGAATCCAGTAACTTGAGCACCCCTCCTTGGGTCAAGCTATACCCCCTACGAGTGCGGCGAATAGCCCGCCAATTCTAGAATGAGGCCCCCTCCGTCTCACCGCCATGAGATGCGGGCCCGTTTCCCTCTAGAACCCGGCTATTCGTGCACTCCACCGCGGGGTAATCCTAGTACAGAAAAGAAAATAAGTACAAGGGTGACATCGACCTCAACCCGGTCGTGCCCCAAACAAATAATATACAAACGGGCAGTGACGGTAGTCCACATGTCGGACGTTCGCCCCGCAATATCAAATGTACAAATGAAACTAAACTATACTACCATTGCACCCAAGCTATCCACCACGACGATCCAACCACAACCACAGCACAACACAGAACATCAACGTGAATGTCGCGTTCGCAAACCCGTCTAAAAGTCATATAGCAATTAGACGGGTTGTACCGCTCTAATGATATTCACGGTCGCAGATAGTAATGTATGTACTGAAAACTATGACATTAGAATTCTGCACACAATTAGCAAACTAAACCAATTTCCAAAACCATGAAAAAAAGGTGAGCTAAAGTTCCAAAACCCGACCGTTTAAAGCCAATTCGGAAGTCCGAATCAAAACAAAACGCGCTCGAACCTTCGCGGGGAGTTAGAAAACAAAATTAACGTCGAGTCGGGGGGCCTAGAGGGGATACCCCACCCCTGTGACAACCACGAAGTGGCCAGGGGGTGAGGCAGACCCGTAACTTCCCAAGGTGGGCCAGTTTCGGGTCCCCACCGCCAAGACCACCTTGTGGTGGCCTTGAGGAGTGGGCCCAGACGTTTGGTCCCCCTAGGGTCTCCCCAGGGTGCCTATGCTCTACCCAGCGGCTTCTCAGTTCAAACCGTGAGCCCGCGGGGTGTGCAAACTTCTCAAAACATCAGTTTTTGGAACTGTTTTTGTCGGCAGTTTTTGCACGACAAAAACGGTGGATTTCTAACGTCGCAATGAGTTAACTAAGGCTTATGGAGTGGCTCTGATACCATGTTGGGTTATGCCACCGCCATGGCCATCGAACCGTGGCCGATTGCGGAACAAAATTTTATGAAAATGGCGCTAGAACAACCCGATAACCCGGATCGACCCTTAAGCCCTAAATAACAAAACATGCAAAGGGAAAGTTAGAATGGTTATACCGAATGATCCGTGTCCTTCAGTCTTGAACCATCATGCCAATCTCCTAGAGGCCTCCTTGATCAAGCTTGATCTCCGGTCTCCCTCCATCGAAGATGATCCACCCGAGAGTCTATGAAACGAGCTCCAACCTCATATCCGAGATAACTAGGGTACCTAGATCGCTACACTAGATACCATAAAGAAGTAGAGGGTGATGAAGGATTAAATTGTCTCAAGACACCTTAGGTTTCTCAACACATGAGACAATTAGGGTGGAGGTAGAAGAAGGAGCCACTGGAGGACGAGAGTGTGAAGCAAAGAAAAAAACTTGTCTTGAAAATGGCTAAGTGTTGTGAGTTATTTGTGTGAGCATGGTAGCAACTAAAGAAAGCAACCCAAGAATAAATATCTCATCACAAATATCTCATAACACTCAAAATATCAAGCATGGCTTATTTTGTCAACTATGAGTCACACACAATGAGTCATGCTTGAACAAGTGTGATAAAGTCCTCATCTTCCACCTCATTAACCTTTTAATCCAAAAAGGTTAAAACCAAAATGAGGTGGCATCTTCTAGAAGTAACTTGTAATAAATTACAAGAATACCCCTCATCCGTATATACATACCCGCATCCGTATTCCGAAGAATACGAATACAATGAGACGAAATTAATCCAACAATATAATACTAGGATCCGGCTTAAACTAAAGCCCACTAGTATTATCTGTCCGAATCATGATACGTGCACAATGTTAGTGTATATGCCCTAGAGGCCATTACTGTATCATACTAGTATGTATATTACTTGATGGAAGCTTGGGATATTCACAGTTGTACAGACAATCTTGCTCAATATAGTAGTATGCTACTTGGTTTGTCTCTGCTTTAATGTGTACATGTGTGTTTATTTATTATATCACCTATACGCATTAGTAGAGCCCTTAGGATCTTTGCTTGATTACCGGCGTTGTGATGGCGCTCGCACTCGTGGGAGCTGGGTAATCTATAAGCACATCCTTATACAGGTCCCTGGTCGTTGGACTATCGAGACAGGGCATCGATACTCCGGAGTAAACTAGCGTATGCGCTTCTCATCCCAGTGTGGGAGACGGTCTGTCCCACAGCCGTTAGTACGTCGTACTTGGGATAGTATGCGGGTGCTCGTTAGGTTACGAGTACACTGGACAGGACTCGTCGGGAACTGTTGGTTGGTAATATACCTATCGTCAGTTATCAGTTCCCAGGTGACATGAGTACAGCTTAGTCCGCTGACTTGACACCGTCACTTCGCCTCGAGTGTGTTCCCACTGTTCTTTGATTACTACCCTACCACGGCTCTACTGAGTCGTGCAAACAGGTAGTAGTTGGGAGCAGTCCCGAAGCACTTGGAGGCAGTGACGGTTAGACAGGATTCGTCTCTCCCGGTATTGGGGGTTGACATCGCGCTGTGTCCAGGAGAGCCATTACACGAGTAGTCCCTGGCCAGGGCAAGCGAGATATACTGGTAGGCTTCCAGTGTTATCTCAGGGTGTTCTGGGCTACACTCCGACACGACTTGTACCGCTATTAGGGGACTGACGTTCACCGCCCCCCTAGGCCCGCCATGCGATGTATCAGACGAACAGACCGGACTGTACGGAGACTGTCACATACAGGCTCAGCAGGAGTGAAGTGGGGTTCACCTCGTCAGTCTTCTTATCGACATCTACCTGGGGACCGTTACGTACAGCTAGTGCCGCTTGCGGTCTGTGGTTAAACCCACTGCCAGCGTAGTGTCGAGTCTTTAGAGTCCCACACAGAGAGATATTCGCCTTTAGGCAAAATGAGTAGAGGTCGCATGGTTTTGCGACAGGGTTCGTTCACATCCGCGCACTTGTGCACGTTTGCTGTCCGGACAGTTTATACTAGCGGGCTTTGGTTTAAGCCGGATCCTAGTATATGATTTGTGATTGGTTTTTCTCAGTGTATTCGTGTTCCTCGGATCACGAATGCGGGTGCGTATGCACAGTTGCTTGAGATTGAGGGAGAGGACCTTGTTTAGGGTTAATGACTATTGTCATTTTATTAACCCTATTGCTTTTGTGTGTATTATTGTTAATTGATAATTAGCTTAATTATTGTGCATGGTTGTTGTTGTTGACCATTTGACTTCATTGACTTGTTGACCAAGTCGACAACTTGACCATTATCATTTCATTTGGAAGATGCTCTTTGATCCTTGCAATTTGCATTAATATTGAAATGATAATGGTCACATCTTGATTAAACCATGACAATTTTCTAGCAAATTATTGAATTAGAATATTACACACATATTAGTGAGAATGGCTCACTAATAATTCATTCTCTCATATCATTTCTCTCTCTTGCTCATCCTCTCCCTCAAGCTCTCTCCCTCTCATGTGTTGAGAAACAAAAAGCTTGAGAAAAAACCTTCACTTGATCTTCTCTACTCTCTTCTAGGGTTCAAGTCTTAGCATTTCTTGCACTCTAGTTACTCCTAGCTTGGAGTTGAAGCTAAAGGTCGAGGCTTTCGGGTAGATCCTTCTTTGACGGGAGAAGACAAGCAAGGTGAGGTCTTTCTACCATTCCGACGAGCAAGGAGAGAAGGACTTCGAGCTCAAGGTATAACCTTTCTACAACTTAGCTAGTTGTTAGTTTGCTTTAGCTAGTTTTCGTTTAGCAAAGATCCTCACAAGCATGGTCCATGTTACCTAAGTCTATAAAAATCCGTTTTTTAATATGTTTTCCGCCTCCCCGTAAGCACTGGGGTGGGCAACGTGGACCTAACATTGGTATCAGAGCCTAACTAAACTTAAACTAGCTAGGTAGTGAAGTGTAACGAAGTTTCGAAACCGGAAAATCCAAAAACCAAACTTTGCAAAACCTTAGTTTCTGTTAATTTTTTTTCTGGTCAAAATGACATTTGTTATACACCAAAAATTATCTCAGGCTTTTGTATAGAAAACCACCAAATACGAACCAGAGAGGCGATCAGAGGAGCGCGGATCCTCGGCAAGAGGAAGCTCTTGCCGCAGAAGCGCGGCCGTCTGGTCCCCTCTCTGCATCGATTTTGGTGCAGAGTGTTTCTGTGTTGGTTTTGGGATTTTTAGGATATGTTATATGTGCCCAGATTTTCCAGAACTAAAATTTACTTTTGGGGGCCTATAAATCCGTATTTTTTTTCGGAACTTCACTACACTTTAACTATATCGGTTATATCTGTGATGCTTGTATGTATTGAACGTCGGCTAATCGCTATAAGTCGATTAGTCGGGGTTATACATCTCTGTGATCTGTGATTGTTATTGGTTTGTGGATATGAATGGATTGGATTGTCGCGGGTGAATAGCCGGGGTGGATGTGAGATGAGCGTTATTTTTCTTTCATTCATTTGTAACATGTAAATTGATGTAATATTATTATTTGTATGGCCGCACAACCGGGTCGGGGTTGTAGCCGTCATTGTATAATTCTTTTTACTGTTTTTGCTCCTAGGATAGACCCATGGAGGGGGTGCACAAACTACCGGGTATCTCGAAGCGCCGAGTGGCCTACTCACGGTGGTGAGGGAGGTTGCTTCGCTTCGGGTGCTTGGCGGGTAGTTTGCCGCACCCGTAGGGGTCTTGGGTGGGGTATTGGCTATTCACCGCGACCGTGTAATCCGCTTTACGTTGCAGGCTCGAACGCATTGCGGATTCCTAGTATATCCAATGTATTCATCTGTGATCTGTAATGTCTATCATTGCTATATATTTATATATAATAACTATTTAGGCATTGCTTATGTTTTACAGCCGCGCTAGCCCAGCCCCCGCTCTGTCGTTAGTTAAGTAACCTAACGGGTGATGACGGGGCCCCGTGGCGAATGCGAATGGCATAAGCGTACGTCATATTTTGGTTGTTTTCTGCAATGGTAGGATTAAATGATGGGACGCATTAAAAGAACTAATGCAAGAAAATAAACCTAAAAGACGTTGTTGGAACAATTTTCAAAAAAAGCTGTTATTGCAAGGACGTTCATTTATGTTTTGCATCGCGGTATTCGGTTGTGAATGCCCAGCACCTCAGTCGACGAGGCAAGGGCCGAGATCCCTTCACCGGGAGTGACCCCTTGGACAAAAGTTTGCGTAAGGGTAATAACTTCACTATAGTCGATTATTCTTGCTTTGCATCGAGGTATTCAATTTGGAATATCCTGCACCTCATTCGACGAGGAAAGAGCCGAGATCCCTTCACAGGGAGTGACCTCTTTAGCAAAAAGTTTTCGCCACTATATTTTCAAAAACTGTATCATGTTCCTTCAACGATATCAAGTTCATTACGTTAACGGGTTTTTCGCCAAAAACCCAGCCGTAGCCCTCCGTCGTTTCTTATAAGTTATACTTAGTATTCGTGCTGCGTTTGTTGACTGTGTCAAGGCGCAGTGAACGGTAGCTAAGTGTTGCTTATTTGCTGGATACAATGTGATTGGTTAGGACATTTGTGTAACCTTGTTGACTGTGTCAAGGGTTATGCAGGTGGGTTTAATGCAATCAAGACAACGACGGGATGAACTTGACTAGGACTCTCTGATTTGTTGACTGTGTCAAGATCACTTGGGTCCTAGGGGCAAAAACCACATCGGGAGTTTCAAAAGAACTGAAACTTGCAGATTTAGCATACCTTCTGGAGTGTGGTGACTAGAGTGGATTCCATCTAGGTTATCACACAATGACAGTTGGATCCCGATCCCACTGATGAGTTGGTTTACTCTCGGGAGATTATTTCACTTAACGATCAATGCTATAAACCTAGTAGGTGTCTAGAAAGGTGTTAGCGGGGTTACGCCCCCAGGGAAAAGAGGTTCTTTAATTAAGGAACTTCGCGAAAGCGTTGGAAAACCTCCCTCGAAGTACCGACACTAGCCTGGCTGAACGGTTAAGCAAGTATTGTGACGTGAATTAAAACCCGGCTAGTTCTTCTTTTAAAAAGGTTTTAAGAAGAATTTGAGGAAACAGTGGGAGACATCCTGGTTAGATAAATTAATAAACCAATCTAATCTTGCAAGAGCATACGCTGAGTGTTTCTTTTCTCTCTCTCCAGGCAGCAACCTTTTCACACCCTAATCAAGATAATAAAATGTATTGCTTGACCGATCCGAATTCTTATTCGGGACTGGGGAAAGTTGGTTCAGCTCTAACTTGTGACAACAGTCATGAGTATGAGAATGGGAAAGGGGATTGTATGGATTTCCAGGATACCCAGTTGAAGAAGAAGCATGGTTTTGCATCTACTTCAGGTGTTCTTGTAATTGAGAACTGTTTTATGGTCAGCCCTACCTCCTGGGTACTTGATACCGGATCAGGATCTCATATCTGTAATTTATTGCAGGGACTGAGAAAAAGTAGGAAAGTTGCACCGGGTGATATGTCGCTCAGAGTAGCGAACGGAGCACAAGTTAATGCGGCAGCCGTCGGTGAATATCACCTAGTATTCCCAAATGGCAAGACTATGATTTTGAACGATTACTACTATGTACCCTCCATGGTTTGCAACATCATATCAGTTTCTTTACTCGATAAAGATGGATATAACTTTGTTCTTGAAAAGAATATCATGAACATTTACCTTCATAAGGTACTGGTTGCAGAGGGTACACTGTGTAATGGTATCTACGTTCTAAATCAGAACACAGTTCTCAATATACAAAACACACGCAAGAGGAAGAATTCAGATACGAATGAATTCTACTTGTGGCATTGTAGACTTGGTCATATCGGAGAGAAAAGACTGAGTAAGTTGCATAAAGATGGACTCTTGGATACGTTCGAGTTTTCATCTTATGAAACTTGTCAGTCTTGTCTCAAAGGGAAGATGACCAAATCTCCGTTCACCGGACATGGAGAAAGAGCAGCAGAGCTCTTGGGACTCGTACATAGTGATGTATGTGGTCCGATGTCTATACATGCAAGGGGTGGGTTCTCGTACTTCATCACATTCACTGACGATCTCTCTAGGTTCGGATATATGTATCTGATGAAACACAAATCTGAAGCTTTTGAGAAATTCAAGGAATTTAGAAACGAAGTAGAGAACCAGACAGGCAAAAGTATCAAGATCCTCCGGTCTGACAGGAGAGGGGAGTACTTAAGCACGGAATTCCTAGATTACTTAAAAGAGAATGGTATTCTCTCTCAGCTTACTCCTCCTTATACACCACAGCACAACGGTGTATCGGAGCGGAGGAATCGTACCCTATTGGATATGGTTCGCTCCATGATGAGTAGTGCTGAGTTACCTCTTTCATTCTGGGGATATGCACTTCAAACTGCAGCACATCTATTGAATCAAGTTCCATCCAAATCCGTGCCTAAGACTCCGTATGAAATATGGAGTGGTAAGAGTTTGTATCTTAAACGTGTTAAGATTTGGGATTGCCCAGCTTATGTCAAAAAGCAGAACCCAGACAAACTTGAGGCACGGGCAGTTTTGTGTAAGTTTGTGGGATACCCAAAAGATTCAAGTGGGTATCTGTTCTACCATGCAGAGGAACAGAAGATAATTGTTTCAAGAAATGCCACATTTTTAGAAAAAGAATTTCTTGTTAAAAACATTAGTGGCAGCACGGTAGAACTGGATGAAATTCCAGAAACACAAACTTTAACAAAAGATTTGGTGGAACCGCTAGATTCAATAACCCCAAACGACCCTCAGCCACTCCGCAGATCTGGTAGGATTTCTCATCCGCCCGAGAGATACTACGGTTTTCTCATTGATAGGGATCGAGAGGATTGCATCTTGGAAGAAGATGACCCTACCAGTTTCAGGCAGGCCATTATCAGTAGGGACTCTGATAAGTGGCAGGAAGCAATGCAATCCGAAATGGAGTCCACGTACGCCAATAAAGTGTGGATCTTGGATATTGCTCCACCTGGGGTAAAACCCGTTGGATGCAAATGGATCTACAAAAGGAAACTTGGTGTAGATGGGCAGGTGGAAACCTATAAAGCTAGACTCGTTGCAAAAGGTTTTCGTCAAAGACCTGGTTTGGACTATGATGAAACTTTTTCTCCGGTGGCTATGCTCAAATCCATTCGGATCCTACTTGCCATTGCTGCCTTCCATGACTATGAAATCTGGCAGATGGATGTTAAAACGGCTTTCCTAAACGGTTGTTTGGAAGAGTGCGTTTACATGGATCAACCAGAAGGTTTCGTAGACAGTGGGAGCAGCGGAAAGGTGTGCAAGTTGCTTAAATCCATTTATGGATTAAAGCAGGCATCGCGGAGCTGGAACATCTGTTTTGATGAGGCAATCAAGGAATTTGATTTCATCAAGAACGAAGATGAACCCTGTGTATATAAGAAGATTGTAGGACGAACTGTCGTATTCCTAGTCTTGTACGTGGACGACATTCTTTTGATAGGAAATGACATTCCTATGCTACAATCGGTCAAACTGTTTTTGTCACAAAGGTTCTCCATGAAGGACCTGGGTGATGCCTCGTACATTCTGGGGATCAAGATCTATAGAGATAGATCCAAGAAACTGTTGGGACTTTCACAGTCCAGGTACATAGAGACCGTACTAAAGAGATTTAGTATGGAGGGTTCCAAGCGCGGTAACATACCCGCATTGCACGGAATTACCCTCTCCAAGAAGATGTCTCCTAAGACTGACGAGGAGAGGGTTCGCATGAGCACTATACCCTACGCTTCGGCGGTAGGATCTATAATGTATGCGATGCTATGTACAAGACCAGATGTAGCTTACGCGTTGAGCACGGTAAGCCGGTATCAGTCAGACCCAGGGGAGGACCACTGGACAGCAGTGAAGAACATTCTCAAGTACCTAAGAAGGACTAAGGAGATGTTCCTGGTTTTCGGTAATGGAGACCTCAGGGTCGAGTCCTTTACCGATTCAAGCTTCCAGAGTGACAAAGATGACAGCAAGTCCGTGTCGGGTTTTGTGTTTGTAAGTCGATGTTCAACACCCCAATACTTGTGGGGAGGCGGAAATATGAATAACAATCAAGTTCTATGATCAAACATCGATTAACCGTACGAATCGTTTGCTATACAAGTTTTAACAAAAGCTTTAGAGTTTTAATCTACTATGCGAAGGGATTATACCAAACGGTTCTAGTCCTTCGTCTTGATGTTCTCTACGGCCTCTTTGGATCTCCACGCCCTCTTCGGCTTTCTTCCGTGATAGACGATCCACCCGAGAACCCTAATCCAAGCTATAACCTCTAAACTTGAGGTTACTTAGTTTCTCTAGTTGCTAAATAGAGTAGCTAAGGTGATGTAGAGATTGGTTATGGAGTAATTAGTCTTTCCTAATCCTTGTTCTCAACTCATGAGAGTAGGATTAGGGTTTGGTGAAGGAGAGAGAACTTGAAGAGAGAGAGTGAGAAGATGATAATGATATTATTATATTGAATAAAGCTTCTCACTTGATATATATGAAACATAATGAATAAGAAAGAAATGAATAATAAGTGAATATTCATCATGTTTCATTTAATCAAGTGTGTGATTCATCATGTGAGTCATTAAGCAATAAATGATGCTTTAATGACATGATGAATCACTCACAATGAGTCACTAATTCAATAAATGAAAATGCCACCTCTCTCTTTATGTCACATCCTTCTAGAAGCTTCTCGGAAAATTACGAGAACGCCCCTCTCATCCGTGAAAACACGGAAAAACTTTAGACTGTATAAATCCAATAACCTGATACTAGAATCTGGCTTAAACCAAAGCCGGCTAGTAAAAACTGTCCGAATGTCGTACGTGCGATCAAACACGTACGCGTCCGAACCTTTGTCGTAAAACCATACGACCTCTATATCTTTTCGCCTGGGTTTGGGATATCTCTGTGTGGGACTCTAAAGACTCGACTACTACGCTGGCAGTGGGTTTAACCACAGACCGCAAGCGGCACTAGCTGTACGTAACGGTCCCCAGGTAGTTGTCGATAAGAAAGCTGATGAGGTAACCCATCTGAAATCCTACTGAGCCTGTCTGTGACAATATCCGCGCAGTCCGGTCTGTTCGTCTAAGAGTATCACATGTACGGTCTAGGGAGGTGGTGGACGTCAGACCCCTAATAACCATACAAGTCGTGTCGGTATGGCTCTATCACCATCCGAGAATCTACTGATCAACCTATCAGTAATTCTCAATTAGCCCTGGCCAGGGACTTATGGTAATGACCAACCGATCACTGTGCGATATCAACTCCCTATACCGGGAGAGACGAATCCCTAACAGTCACTCACTGCCTCCACATGGCTCGGGACTGTGCCCAACTGAAACCTGTTTGCACGACTCCTTTGAGCCGTGGTAGGGTAACAATCAAAGCACAGTGGGAACTCACACGAGACAAATGATGACCTTAAGTCAATGGACTATCTGCACACATGTCACCTGAGAACTGCTATCTGACGTTAGGTATAATACCATCCAGTCAGTTCTCGGCGAGTCCTGTCCGGTGTACTCACATCCAGTGAGCATCTGTATACAATCTTAGGTGAACATCACCAATGGTTGCGGGACCAATCCATTGCCCCTCGTCAGGGTCTAGATATGTATACACTAGTCTACTCCAGAGTATCGATGCCCAATCTCGATACTCCTGCGACCAGGGACATCTAAGGGTGTGCCTATTGACTATCCAGCTCCCACTAGTATGGCTGCCATCACAACGGCGGTAGTCAGACAAACACCCTATGGGCTTTATCAACATATATATATAAATACCAAGTAAAATATATTATACGTTAAGACAAAGTCAAACCAAATAGCGTACTATCATATCAAGCAAGACTGTCATGTACATACATATCCCAAGCTTCCTATACAATGTAGGCCTCTAGGGCATATATATCCAACAATCTCCCACTTGCACTAAGGCCTATGATTGGCGCAATGAGTACTCACTGTCTCTACCAGATCCAGTTGCTTGCGTACCGCATGCCCAACATCTCAAAAAGCCTCTCGAACTGTACTTGAGGAATGGCCTTTGTGAATGGATCTGCCGTGTTGTCTTTTGTGTCTACTCTCCGTATCTCGATCTCCCGACGATCCACGATCTCCCTGATCAGGTGAAAACGCCTTAAGATATGCCTGGATTTCTGATGGGACCTTGGTTCCTTCGCTAAAGCTACAGCGCCATTGTTATCGCAATACAAAGGTATTGGATTGGCAATGGACGGAACCACCTGAAGTTCAGAAATGAACTTCCTTATCCAGACAGCCTCTTTTGCGGCTTCACTAGCAGCTATATACTCAGCCTCCATAGTTGAGTCTGCGACGGTATCTTGTTTGGAACTCTTCCAACTCACCGCCCCTCCATTGAGGGTAAACACAAAACCCGAAATAGATTTAGAATCATCCTTGTCACTTTGGAAGCCGGAGTCGGTAAAAGCCTCTACCTGGAGGTCCTTATTGCCGTAAATCAAGAACATCTCCTTAGTCCTTCTCAGGTACTTGAGAATGTTCTTCACCGCTATCCAATGTTTCTTACCTGGGTCCGATTGATACCTGCTTACCACACTAAGTGCGTAAGCTACATCTGGTCTGGTACATAACATCGCATACATTATTGATCCTACCGCCGAAACGTAGGGTATAATGCCCATGCGAGCCCTCTCTTCATCAGTCTTTGGAGACATATCTTTGGAGAGGGTGATTCCGTGACAAGCGGGCATATTGCCGCGCTTGGAATCTTCCATACTAAATCTCTTTAGTATAGTGTCTATATACCTGGACTGTGAAAGTCCCAATATTTTATTAGATCTATCTCGATGGATCTTAATGCCCAGAATGTATGATGCATCTCCCAAGTCTTTCATAGAGAATTTCTGTGACAAGAAGAGCTTTACTGATTGTAACATAGGGATATCATTCCCTATCAGTAGTATGTCGTCGACGTACAAAACGAGGAAGACTACTGCTCCTTCTACAATCTTCCTATAAACACATGGTTCATCTACATTTTTGATAAAGTCAAATTCCTTGACTGTTTCATCAAAGCAGATGTTCCAACTCCGCGATGCTTGCTTTAACCCATAAATGGATTTAAGCAATTTGCACACTCTTCCGCTGCTCCCTACTGTCTAAGAAACCTTCTGGTTGATCCATGTAAACACTCTCTTCTAGATGTCCATTTAGAAAAGCTGTTTTTACATCCATCTGCCAGATTTCATAGTCATGGAAGGCAGCAATGGCAAGCATGATCCGAATGGATTTAAGCATAGCTACTGGCGAAAAAGTTTCATCGTAGTCCAATCCTGGTCTTTGACGAAAACCTTTTGCTACTAGTCTAGCTTTGTGCGTTTCCACTTGTCCAAATTTACCAATCTTCTTTTTGAAGATCCATTTGCATCCAACTGGTTTTACCCCAGGAGGAGCAACTTCTAAAGTCCATACTTTATTGGTGTACATGGATTCCATTTCGGATCTCATTGCATCCAGCCACTTTACTGAGTCTCTATTTGTGATAGCCTGCTGAAAACTAGTAGGCTCATCATCATCGATGATGCAATCCTCTCGATCCCCATCAAGAAGGAAACCATAGTATCTTTCAGGAGGATGAGAAAGCCTACTAGATCTGCGGAGTGGCGTTGGTTCGTCATGTTCTATTGAAGTCTGAGATTCTTCTAAGTCTTTGGTTACAGTTTGAGGTTCTGGAATTTCTTCCAGTTCTACCGCGCTCCCACTAATTTCTTTTGCAAGAAATTCGCTTTCTAAGAAGACAATGTGACGAGCGACAAACACCTTTTGTTCTTCAGTGTGGTAGACCATGTACCCCCTTGAATGCTTGGGGTATCCTACAAACTTGCACAAAACCGATCGTGCCTCGAGCTTGTCCGGATTATGCTTTTTAACATATACCGGACACCCCCATATCTTGATATACTTGAGATATGGTCTCTTCCCACACCACATTTCATATGGAGTGGTAGGTACAGACTTAGTTGGAACTCTATTTAATAGATATGCGGCTGATTCTAGAGCAAATCCCCAGAAGGAAAGTGGTAACTCAGCACTACTCATCATCGAACGCACCCTATCTAATAGCGTGCGATTCCTTCTTTCTGATACACCATTATGCTGAGGTGTATAAGGAGGAGTAAGCTGAGAGAGTATTCCATTTGCTTTCAAGTATTCAAGGAAACTGGTACTTAAGTATTCTCCACCTCGATCAGATCGAAGTGTCTTGATGCTTTTACCAGTTTGTTTCTCTACTTCATTTTTATACTCCTTAAACTTCTCAAAAGCCTCGGATTTATGCTTTATTAAGAACACATGTCCATACCTAGAGAAGTCATCAGTAAAAGTGATGAAGTAGGAGTGACCACTTCGTGCATGTATAGACATCGGACCACATACATCACTGTGTACTAGTCCCAAGAGTTCGGTGGCTCTTTCTCCGTGTCCGGTGAACGGAGATTTGGTCATTTTTCCTTTGATACATGATTGACAAGTTGCATATGATGAATATTCAAACGAATCTAGATATCCATCTTTATGTAACTTAGTCAACCTTGTTTTATTTATATGACCAAGTCTACAATGCCATAGGAAGGCTTGATTCGAATCTGGAGCCTTTCTTTTACGCGTGTTTTGAATATTGAAAATTTGTGGTTGATTAAGTATGTATATGCCGTTTTCCAGTGTGCCAAACCCAATCAGTTCTTGATTTAGGAGAATGTTCATGACATTTCTTTCAAGCACAAAATTATATCCTTTATTAGACAATAAAGATGCTGATATAATATTACACAACATACTGGGAATACAAAAACAGTTATACAATACCAAAATGTTTCCACTATTCAACCCTAGGTGATATTCCCCTACTGCAACTGCATCCACATGCATTCCATTGCCCATCCGGAGAGTCATATCACCTGCCCCCAGTACTCTACTGTTTCTCAGATCCTGCAAAGAATTACAGATGTGAGAACCAGAACCGGTATCAAGTACCCATGAAGTAGAGTTTACTGAAAGACAATTTTCGATTACGAACACACCTGAAGTAGAAGCAACTGCTTGCTTCATGTCCTTGGCTTTGAAGGCCTGACAATCCTTCTTCCAGTGCCCCTGCTTGTGACAATAGAAACACTCGTTCTTTTCCGCCTTCACCCTTCCTGCCTTGTTCGTTCCCTGCACCTTCTTGACCCCTCCCTTCGGTTTGGTGGCTTTCATCTTCTTCTTCCCTTTAGCTTTCGCTTTAGTTTTAGAAGAAGATGATTGGCCAATATACAGAACGGGGGTCTTCTCCTTTTTCAAGGAGGTCTCTGCTACCCTCAACATATTGAGGAGCTTTGGAAGATCCGCTTCCATTTCGTGCATGTTGAAGTTCAGCACGAACTGAGAGAAGGTGTGGGGAAGGGACTGCAAAATCAAGTCGATGTACAAATCATTCTCTAGCACGCATCCCAGGTTTGCGAGTTCCTCAATGAGGGTGATCATTTTGAGGACGTGCTCTCCAACAGGCGATCCTGGAGCTAACCTCATCTGGAAGAGTTTCCTTGAGGTTTCGTACCTCGCGATACGAGAGTGTTCACCATACAATTCCTTGCAATGGAGGAATATGGATGCAATATCCATACTCTCGTGCTGTTTCTGGAGTTCATTATTCATGGACGCCAGCACGATACACTTAGCTCGCTCACAATCTAGATCCCAGGTTTTACGAACTTCCTTGTCCGCAACTGAGGAATCTGGTCCTGGGATAAGGGGAGGAACAGCGGTGGTAACATATGCAACTTTGTCATAAGTCAGCGCAATATTGACGTTTCTTAGCCAATCTTTATAGTTCTGCCCGGTTAGTATATTCTTTTCAAGTAATAGTTTTAGTCCAGTCATGGTAGCTTCCAGAGAGAGAGAAAAGAAAACACTCAGCATATGCTCTTGCAAGTTTAGATTGGTTTATTAATTTATCTAAACAGGATGGCTCCCACTGTTTCCTCAAATCCTTCTTCAAAACCTAAAAGAAGAACTAGTCAGGATTTAATCACACGTCACAATACTTGCTTAACCTTTCAGCCAGGCTGGTGTTGGTACTTCGAGGGAGGTTTTCCAACGCTTTCGCGAAGTTCCTTAATTAAATAACCTCTTTTCCCTGGAGACGTAGCCCCTCTAACACCTTTCTAGGCACCTACTTGGTTTATAGCATTGATTGTTAAGTGAGAGAAATTCCCGAGAGTATTCCTACTCATCAGTGGGATCGGGATCCAACTATCATTGCATGATGCCCTAGATGGAAGCCACTCTAGTCACCACACTCCAGAAGGTAAGCTAAATCTGCAAGTTTCCTTTATGTTTGAAACTCCCGATGTGATTTTTACCCCAAGCTCTTATAGACCTTGACGTAGGCCAACAAGTCATAAGACGCAAGTCAAGTTCTACCCGTCGTTGTCCTGATCAATTTAAATACATCGTACAAGCCCTTGACGTAGGCCAACAAGGTGTACGTCTGTATTAAACTAATGCATCTATCTATGCAACAAATAGGCACACACACTGCTACCATACACTATGCCTTGACGTAGGCCAACAAGCATAGCATAAATACGATGTGCTGTCTATCTGAAACGACGGAGGGTTACGGCTGGTTTTTGGCAAAAAACCGTTAACGTAATGAACTTGATTTGATCGAAGGAACTATGATAGCTTTTATTAAAAGGAGTGGTTTAAGCTCCGCATTTTAAAATTTGCTTTTTCAAGAAAACCGAGTGGTTTTTAGAAATTGTTCCAACGATTCAGTTTAGGTTTTATTTTCTTTGCATTAATAATAATGCGTCCCATCTTTAACCTATCATTACAGATAACAACGAAAATATGACGTCCTCTTATGCCATCCGCATTCGCCACGGGGTCCCGTCATCACTCGTTAGGTTACTTAACTAACGACAGAGCGGGGGCTGGGCTAGCACGGGTGTAAAACATAAGCGACGTCTAAATAGCTATCATATATATAGATATTTTACATTCGTCTGACGCAATGATATACATTCCAGAACACAGATAAACAATATTGGATTTGCAAGCAATCTGTATTTCTTTTGAGCCTGCAAGAAAAGACAGATTACACAGTTGTGATGAATAGCCATTACCCCACCCACGACCCCTACGGGTGCGGCAAACTACCCGCCCGGCAGTTTGTGCACCCCACCTTGGGTCTATCCTAGGAGCAAAAACAGTAAAAAGAAATAATACAACGGTGGCTACAACCGCAACCTGGATGTGCCCCGCGAAATAATATTACAACTTGTTACAATTACATCAAATGAATTAAAACAATAACCCATCACTAAACCCGGCTAATCACCACAACAGTCCAATACAGTTTATATGCACAAACAGATAAAACCATTACAGAAATGTGCAACCCCCTGCCAACCGACATACTAGTAGTTAGGGGAGGTTTACGAACACATTATACAAACACAGATATAATCCAATATGCAAATACTGTACAATTTCGATCGATTAAACACTTTCAATATTGCTCTAAAATCTGCTCTGTAAAACTGAAACCTGAGCAACAAATAAATATTCCAGAAAATCCCAAATTCAACAGAGAACCCACCCAAGAAAACTGGGATCATGACTCGGCAACTCGGCCGCGGAAGGGCGGCGGATCGGTGGGATCCGCCGCGGAACCGCGGTCGTTTGGTCGAGTCATGGCCCCAAATTTCTTGGGTGTTCTTCTGGTGTCATAACAAGCTTTCTGAACATCCCTGAACAATTTTTGGACTTCATTTAAAATTCGACAGAAACTTGTAATTTTTAGGGTTTTCCGGCTTCGTTTTTCCGTTCGAAATTCGTACAAATTTGCAATTAAGTTAAAACTTGTTTAGCTAGGCTCTGATACCACTGTAAGTCGATGTTCAACACCCCAATACTTGTGGGGAGGCGGAAATATGAATAACAATCAAGTTCTATGATCAAACATCGATTAACCGTACGAATCGTTTGCTATACAAGTTTTAACAAAAGCTTTAGAGTTTTAATCTACTATGCGAAGGGATTATACCAAACGGTTCTAGTCCTTCGTCTTGATGTTCTCTACGGCCTCTTTGGATCTCCACGCCCTCTTCGGCTTTCTTCCGTGATATACGATCCACCCGAGAACCCTAATCCAAGCTATAACCTCTAAACTTGAGGTTACTTAGTTTCTCTAGTTGCTAAATAGAGTAGCTAAGGTGATGTAGAGATTGGTTATGGAGTAACACTACTACAAATAAGGGTTGCCCCTACGGATTTATCGGTAGGGGCAACCCACTGCCCCTACGGATATATACGTAGGGGCGAAAAAAGACCCCGTAGGTGCAAAGGCCGCAGGTGCAAGTTGAGGTCCTGAACTTGCCCCTACGGATAAATTTATGCCCCTACGGATAACTCGGTAGGTGCTATAGCCCCTACGGAGTACCCCGTAGGGGTAATAAAATCATATATTTAATTTTTTTTTTGAATATATTGTATATACCTACGGATATACCCGTAGGTCCTATTTAGTCCTCTACGGATACATCCGTAGGGGATATAAAGTAACCCCTACGGAGTGATCCGTAGGGGCTACTCCCAACACACTGCACTGAGATCGGGGGAAAATATCAGGAAACCTGACATTTTACCCCTACGGATGAATACGTAGGGGATAAACAGTGGCCCCTACGGACATATCCGTAGGGGCACCCCCAACACCCTGCACTGATATCAGGTGGGAAAATATCAGGTTTCCTGATAGTTTGCCCCTACGGATAACGCCGTAGGGGCAACATATATACCTACGGATTAATCCGTAGGTACATATTGTCTGTATTTTTTTTAAAAATGGGCTGCTAGATTTTTTCCCGCCCTGTGCACAATACTATATACATCAATCAAATCATATATTGCAGTATTCATAATCACATCTCACGCATATATATAATATACAAAAGAAACCCAAAAACTGAATATGATATAAATACAAACCAATATCAATATCGTTTCAAAATGTAGTACAATGTGATATAAATAAATACATGTTTCAAAAAATAAGAACCAAAAAGCTACCCTAGTTCGGTCCAGCTCCACCTCCGAATAACATTAAAATAACGCGTGCCTGCTCCTCGGTAAATACACTCTCCAATGCTACAGATAAGGGAGTCTGAGCGGCATGTGGAGCTGGTGTTGTGGTCTGCGCAGCCGCCGTCGAGGTAGTGGCTTGCGGAGCCGCGGCTGCGGGAGTCTGAGTGGGCGGTGGAGCTACAGGAGCTGTCTGCGGAACCGCAGCCGATGTAGTGGCTTGCGGAGCCGCAGCCGAAGGAGATGCATGTGGAGGCTCGGCCGATCTACCCTGTCGCGTCTGGACATAACGTGTGTAAGAAGCGTGTAAGAACTGTGTATTATTCGAATTCGTTTCATTATTAAGTTATTTCGAAACCCTGTTTGGATATCTAGTTTGGAAAAGCGTTGTTTATTTTAATTACATATGTATGTATGATTAATCAAACTTAATTCTAAAACCAAATAAGCTCAAGCTACGTACTAATTATGGATATGTTGATATGTATATAATATGAAATGATATTTTACTATAAAGTAGTATACATACCAGCATCTCCTTCAACTCCTGAACGGTGGCCCTCAAGGTATCCAGTTCCTGATGGACATGCCGGCCACTGGAGACGGAGGAAGTAACCGCCGGGGTGGAGTCCAACCTCATATGGGCCCTGCTAGGGCCCAATCCCCGGCCTCTCTCCCAACCTCCGTGGTGCCCTCCGTGTGCGGCGTCCAGAACTGGGGTCAGCAGCCTCGGATCGTTCTGTCCGGTAAAATCGATCCCCGAGGCCTGGGCCTGCTCAACCACCCGCTCCTACACCCACATTAAGCAGTAAAGTATAAGTATAAAATTTAAACTTGAACCTTCCAAAACTAAAATTTCAAATTTGGGTAGAAAAAATATTAACACTTACGCAGTACTCCTGGGTAGCGACGTCGGGACATCGAAGCTCGCCCGTGGCGGGATCTGTCGAGGTGCCGTGGACGGCAAGATATGCGGACAGCACGCTCGGTGTACCACCTGACGCCACGGTCCGAGATGTCTGCAATATTAGAAAGTAACTCTTAATATTAGAAATATTAGAGAATAACTCTTAATATTGCAGAATATTAGAGAATAACTCTTAATTTACCGATAACTCCATGGCTCGAGTAATGTTCCTCGAGCCACCTGTGTAAGTGGGGCGACCCCTCTTCGCCGACTTCCTGTTCTCCGTATTCTGAGCGGCCTGTTTCTGCACAACGCATTAACATTTAGTTTTCTAATTAAGAAACACAAAGAAATAAATTATATCATAAATAATGAATTAAATTTAAAATACATACTCGTTTGCGTTCGGAGTCGAAATAAGCGCACAATATAGGCCATGTCTCTACGTCGACTCTCGCAAACGCCGGAGTAGATAGGAGGGCCGCTCTCTCTGCCTCGGGGGTCGCTATCCACAGGGAGTAGCAGTCGGCCTTCAGCTCATTCCTGTTGTATCGGACCTTGGCCTGCATGTTCTTCATCAGGCCATTGTACAGAGCATGAAGGTCGAGCACCCTCCCCGGGTGATCAGGGTCGGCTACAGGCTGAAAATCGTAATCCAACTGAAAAAAACACTGTGAGTAGTATACTTGGAACGCTTGGTTCGGAAAGATAAACGGATCGTCCTGACCGTAAAATCGAAGTGTGTTCACACTGGTCAATCCATATTCATCTTTCCAAGTCCCAAGACTGCTTCTCCACCTGTCTGTATCGGTTCGCGGATCGTACCAAGTACAGTGGAATATATAAAAGGGTTCTGATCGTCCGGGATAGTGGATGCCGAGTATACAATTTAAGTACCCATAGTAAATCACACCGTCCGATCCTACCGTCGCAATCCCACTATTCTGAGTGATTCTAGATGTTTCTATGTGCTTAACTTCGAATTTGTATCCAAGGACACCAAATCCTTTGTAATGTGCAACCTCCATACTAGGAAATTGAGCTAAACATCTTGAATCACTCTCAAATGATGCAGACAAGTTCGGATCGTGGATCTAACAAAACAAATTTTACGATAAATACATAACGATACAAGTTTAGATTAAAACCGATAGCAATAAAATGTAATTCGAATAACTTACATGCACTGTGACCCAATCACAAAAATTATCCTGATGGTATTTTTCCAAACGCTCTTCGTTCCAATCAGGATGCCCCTCACGTACCTCGTTAAAATGAGTTCTGTTTTCGACAAATAATTGTGACATTAATATTATGTCATTTCATACACACAAACACAGATATAACAATTAATCCAAAAGAACTTACTCTCTAATTTGTTCAAGACATACGCAATTAAGCAAGATAAACCGGTATATCTTGTTGATAAACATAGTGTCTACCCTCTTATACTCGGCTTTACCATATGGCCCGTCTTGAATTCTTCGTGGTCGGTTAAGCCTTGTCTCAATGTTCTCGTCCAGATAGCGGGAACAAAATGTGGTTGCTTCATCAAGAAGATAACCTTGCATGATAGAACCCTCTGGTCGATTTTTATTGCGTATATACTTCTTAAGAGTGTAAAGGTACCTAATGAGAATATGTTGAATAAATAAACACGGGCATACATGACAAAAATAAATTTATAAATTGCGCGAAACGAAAAATTTAACGTACCTCTCGACGGGATACATCCATCGATATTGTACCGGTCCGGCTAATTTCGCCTCAGTTGCAAGATGAACCGTCAAGTGTATTATGATATCGAAGAATGACGGTGGGAAAATACGCTCAAACTTGCAAAGTATCAACGCAATAGAATTTTCTAGTTTATCCAGCGTCGCAACCTCCAGCGTTTTAGCACACAACTCCCTGAAAAAACAACATAGGTCGTTGATTACCAGACCAACCGAGTCGGGGAGAGAAGTCCTGAGGGCTAATGGAAGAAGGTGCTCCACGATAACATGGTGGTCATGACTTTTCAGCCCATCGATCTTGCCCTTCACAATTTTTATTTTCTTGCTGAATGATCCTGAGAAACCTGTGGGGACTTTCAAATCATGCAACACCTGCAGGAATCTTTTCTTCTCCGGTTGTGACATATGATAAGCGGCATTGGGAAGTACAAACTAGCCCGGTTTACCCGCTACCGGTTTAGGGTGCAGTTCACTTCTTATTCCCCACTCTTGTAGATCCATCCGGGCATTCATGTTGTCTTTCGATTTCCCGTCTTTACACAGAAGCAAGTTAAGTATGTGCTCTGATACTCCCTTCTCTATATGCATGACGTCCAGACAATGACGCACTGAATTTGTAGACCAGTACGGAAGCTCGAAGAAAATGCTTAACTTGTTCCAATATTGTGGTTTGACCTGTCTCGTCGGATCCATCCCGAAGATCACGTTATTGTAACCATCCCATTTAGCAGTCACGTCCTCTCCGGACAATGGGGATGGAGGCCCAAGAAGCTCCTGATGACCATCAAAGTGAACCGTGTCTAACCTATAGGGGTGGTCTGGAGGCAGAAAACGTCGATGGCCGCAATAACAAACCTTCCTGCTAAAATTCAAAAATTTTGATGTTGTGTGTTCATGGCAATGAGGACATGCTTTGTGACCATGTACGGACCAACCTGAAAGCATTCCATACGCAGGAAAGTCATTAATTGTCCACATTAAAGCCGCACGCAGTATGAAGGTTGTATTTGTGTTTGAATCATATGTCTCTACACCATCAATGAACAAAGTTTTCAGCTCCTCAATCAGAGGTCGGAGATAGACGTCGATATTGTTCCCCGGTGAGTTTGATCCGTCGATAAGAAGAGGCATCATAAAGTATGATTGGTCCATAGCCAACCAAGGCGACAGATTATAAATTATCATTACAACGGGCCATGTACTGTGACTTCCAGCCATATAGTTGAATGGGCAGAAGCCATCGGCAGCCAGTCCGAGCCGGACATTGCGAGGATCGCTACTGAATATTGCGTGCCTCCTATCGAAATCCTTCCATGCCGGTGAATCTCTTGGATGGCTCATTTTTTCATTTTCGCTTGGAGGAGCACGGTGATGCCAAATCATTGCCTCGGCTGTTTTCTTGCACCTAAATAGCCTCTGTAGCCTCTGTGTTATGGGAAAATATCGTGCTATCTTCACTGGTATATCAGGCTTCTTATCAGAATCTTTCGGCTTATACCTGGCCTCTCCGCATGTTGGACACTCTTTCAAATCTGAATTCTCTTTCCGGTACAACACGCAATTTTTAGGACATGCTTGAATCTTCTCGCACTTTAGACCCAAATCAGACATCATTTTCTGGGCTTCGTACCAGCTTTCGGGCACATTATTTCCCGGAGGCATAGAATCTTTCAAGAACGAAAGAAGCATTGTGAATGACTTGTTGCTCCATCCATTTAGGCACTTAATTTGGAAAAGTTGGACGAACCATGAGAGGGTGGAATACTTCGCATTCTCATAAATTGGTTTCCTAGCATCATTCATGAAATTTTCATATTTATCCGCACGCGGTCCTTGACCGGAAGGAATGTCATCTTCGGTACGAATAGATTCACCTAGGGCAGCCCTCCACCATATCCTCCATTTTTTCTGATGGAAATAAATTTCCGTATCCTGCCGTATTACCGAATTCTTCTTCTTCTCCTGCCGCATTATCGTGTTCTCCTTCTTCTACCGCAGTACTGCATTCTTCTCCTTCCCCGTGATATTTCCAAATTGAATAAAGTCTAGTAAATCCATATTTTACAATATGAAGCTCTGCCAATTCTACCTTCCGCCAGTACTTATTGCCACATCTATCACACGGACAGAGAATCTTCTCTATTATGATCTTATTATGTGCTCGTGCAAATTCAAGGAAAGCAGCAACTCCTGCGACAAACTTAGGTTGCATACGTTGTTTCCAATCCACATACATCCAGTCCTTAACTCTGACGTACTCATGGGCCATGTTAGACTGAATAACATATAAATTGTAGGTTATGCTGACTATATTGAGAAATATAAGAACGGGATAGTTACTGACAAAGAAGAAAATTCATGTATATGCTTTGTGTGTGCGTTTGTCGTTGAAAAGAATAAATTATCGCACGTTATGTTGACCGATAGACGGGGACTAAGTGGCGCTTTTAGTTTCATATATGGGTATCGATGGGAATATGAAGGTTTCATATTATCATATATTGGTTTTAACCCGAACATCTCGAGTCGCTCTCTGATTATGCGTTTGTATGTATGTGTTCCGGCTGTCGAGGGTAGGCTTCTATCCCATTAAGAATGTATAGAGCGAACGCCCATCACTTGTGCTTTCAACCGTTTCGAGTAAATTTCGGCAGCACCTCCCCGCTGTTCTCCGAGTACACTGTAATAGAATAGATAATCATTTCAAAGCTGTGAAACAACGTTAAAATGAACATCTAATCTATCTTTGTACACGGAGAACCAGCGGAAAGGTACCGACGAAATATCTCGAAACGGATGAAAACACAAGTGAATGAAGGCGTTTGCTTTATACATTCTTAACTTGTCCACACGGGACAAATCTATGGGTTACCATACGATTGAATTTTCTCGTCGCATAGACTATACGACGGTTGTTAGTATCGAGCTATACTGTCCGATATTTAACAACCTTCGTATAGTTCTAGGTCACGACGAGCATCGCACGTATGTTAACCGATAGACGGGGACTAAGTGGCGCTTTTAGTTTCATATACGGGTATCGATGGGAATATGAAGGTTTCATATCATCATCGAGTATCATATATTGGTTTTAACCCGAACATCTCGAGTCGCTCTCTGATTATGCGTTTGTATGTATGTGTTCCGGCTGTCGGGGGTAGGCTTCTATCCCATTAAGAATGTATAGAGCGAACGCCCATCACTTGTGCTTTCAACCGTTTCGAGTAAATTTCGGCAGCACCTCCCCGCTGTTCTCCGAGTACACTGTAATAGAATAGATAATCATTTCAAAGCTATGAAACAACTTTGAAATGAACATCTAATCTATCTTTGTACACGGAGAACCAGCGGAAAGATACCGACGAAATATCTCGAAACGGATGAAAACACAAGTGAATGAAGGCGTTTGCTTTATACATTCTTAACTTGTCCACACGGGACAAATCTATGGGTTACCATACGATTGAATTTTCTCGTCGCGTAGACTATACGACGGTTGTTAGTATCGAGCTATACTGTCCGATATTTAACAACCTTCGTATAGTTCTAGGTCACGACGAGCATCGCACGTATGTTAACCGATAGACGGGGACTAAGTGGCGCTTTTAGTTTCATATATGGGTATCGATGGGAATATGAAGGTTTCATATTATCATCGAGTATCATATATTGGTTTTAACTTGAACATTTAACGTGAATAAGTTTTACGTTTACGTTTCGTTATTAAGAGTTCGAAATTTCATGTTTAGGGTAAATTTTTCTTGCGTTTGTGGTAAAGTTGTACGTTTATGTTGTCATCGAGTATCCTATTGTAATGAACTAGTGTATCCTACTAAATAAATTAGTGCACCATAAACCTAAATAACCCAAATTAACCTAATTAACCACAATTAACCATAATTGTTACCCTAACACAAATTATCACTAATTAACCCAATTTACCCAAATTAACCTAATTAACCCTAATCAACCCAAACTTAACCAAATTTACCCAAATTAACCAAATTAAGCCTAATCAACACCCTAACCTTTTCAAATTATCACTAATTAACCCAAATTAACCCTACACTGCAATTAACCCAAATTAACCATAGCCTCTAACCCTAAACATGACCCTAACCCTAACACTAACCCTAACCCTAAATAGCATAACCCTAACCCTAACTGATTAACCCTAACCACAACCCGGCCAACACCAATCCCAACCCCAACCGAACCCTAATCCCAACCCCAACCCCAACCCCAACCCCAACCAAACCCTTACCCTAACCCCAACCCCAACCCCAACCCCAATCGAACCCTAACCCTAACTGACCCGATGCCACCCCTACCCGAACCCTGATCCCTGAACCCTACCCCTAACATCATCAAAAGAGGGAAATAAAAGTATTAAATTAGAAGTAAAAATTGGAAATTTACTAACCGCGGTGGAGGAGACGACGGAGGAGGCCAGTAGTCGACGATGCGATCGGCGACGAGTCAAGCACGGTTGCGACGTGGAAGTCGACGAGTCAAGCACGGTTGCGGTGGCGAGGTCAGGATGAGGAAGTCGATGGCCGACGAGATCGGGATCGAAACGCGGGAACGGTCGTCGCGAGGCGCGGAAGAATAAGAGAGAAGAAAATTTTGGGAACGGTGAGGAATTTTCTGTGCCTTTTTTTTATTATTAACCCGTATACATGCCCCTACGGACTTACCCGTAGGTTCTTTGTTTGCGGATCCGTAGGGCCAAACAACAAATTATGATTAAATATTTTTAAATTAAAATATAGAAAACCGTAGGGACAACAGTGGGCACCTACGGATTAATCCGTAGGGGCAATAAAAAGTTGCCCCTACGGATTCCTTTATCCGTAGGGGCAACCCCTATTTGTAGTAGTGTAATTAGTCTTTCCTAATCCTTGTTCTCAACTCATGAGAGTAGGATTAGGGTTTGGTGAAGGAGAGAGAACTTGAAGAGAGAGAGTGAGAAGATGATAATGATATTATTATATTGAATAAAGCTTCTCACTTGATATATATGAAACATAATGAATAAGAAAGAAATGAATAATAAGTGAATATTCATCATGTTTCATTTAATCAAGTGTGTGATTCATCATGTGAGTCATTAAGCAATAAATGATGCTTTAATGACATGATGAATCACTCACAATGAGTCACTAATTCAATAAATGAAAATGCCACCTCTCTCTTTATGTCACATCCTTCTAGAAGCTTCTCGGAAAATTACGAGAACGCCCCTCTCATCCGTGAAAACACGGAAAAACTTTAGACTGTATAAATCCAATAACCTGATACTAGAATCTGGCTTAAACCAAAGCCGGCTAGTAAAAACTGTCCGAATGTCGTACGTGCGATCAAACACGTACGCGTCCGAACCTTTGTCGTAAAACCATACGACCTCTATATCTTTTCGCCTGGGTTTGGGATATCTCTGTGTGGGACTCTAAAGACTCGACTACTACGCTGGCAGTGGGTTTAACCACAGACCGCAAGCGGCACTAGCTGTACGTAACGGTCCCCAGGTAGTTGTCGATAAGAAAGCTGATGAGGTAACCCATCTGAAATCCTACTGAGCCTGTCTGTGACAATATCCGCGCAGTCCGGTCTGTTCGTCTAAGAGTATCACATGTACGGTCTAGGGAGGTGGTGGACGTCAGACCCCTAATAACCATACAAGTCGTGTCGGTATGGCTCTATCACCATCCGAGAATCTACTGATCAACCTATCAGTAATTCTCAATTAGCCCTGGCCAGGGACTTATGGTAATGACCAACCAATCACTGTGCGATATCAACTCCCTATATCGGGAGAGACGAATCCCTAACAGTCACTCACTGCCTCCACATGGCTCGGGACTGTGCCCAACTGAAACCTGTTTGCACGACTCCTTTGAGCCGTGGTAGGGTAACAATCAAAGCACAGTGGGAACTCACACGAGACAAATGATGACCTTAAGTCAACGGACTATCTGCATACATGTCACCTGAGAACTGCTATCTGACGTTAGGTATAATACCATCCAGTCAGTTCTCGGCGAGTCCTGTCCGGTGTACTCACATCCAGTGAGCATCTGTATACAATCTTAGGTGAACATCACCAATGGTTGCGGGACCAATCCATTGCCCCTCGTCAGGGTCTAGATATGTATACACTAGTCTACTCCGGAGTATCGATGCCCAATCTCGATACTCCTGCGACCAGGGACATCTAAGGGTGTGCCTATTGACTATCCAGCTCCCACTAGTATGACTGCCATCACAACGCCGGTAGTCAGACAAACACCCTATGGGCTTTATCAACATATATATATAAATACCAAGTAAAATATATTATACGTTAAGACAAAGTCAAACCAAATAGCGTACTATCATATCAAGCAAGACTGTCATGTACATACATATCCCAAGCTTCCTATACAATGTAGGCCTCTAGGGCATATATATCCAACAGTGTTTACCCTCAACGGAGGGGCGGTATGTTGGAGGAGTTCCAAGCAGGATACCGTCGTAGACTCGACGATAGAGGCTGAATACATTGCTGCAAGCGATGCCGCAAAAGAGGCGGTCTGGATAAAGAAGTTCATTAGTGAACTTCAGGTGGTTCCGTCCATTGTTGACCCAATACCTTTGTATTGCGATAACAATGGGGCTATAGCTTTAGCGAAGGAACCAAGGTCCCATCAGAAATCCAGGCACATCTTAAGGCGGTATCACCTGATCAGGGAGATCATTGATCGACAGGAGATCGAGGTGCGGAGAGTGGACACAAAGGACAACACTGCGGACCCATTCACGAAGGCTTTACCCCAGACTCAGTTCGAGCGGCTGATCGAGATGATAGGTCTTCGATACGCCAGTACATGGCCTTAGTGCAAGTGGGAGATTGTTAGTGTATATGCCCTAGAGGCCATTACTGTATCATACTAGTATGTATATTACTTGATGGAAGCTTGGGATATTCACAGTTGTACAGACAATCTTGCTCAATATAGTAGTATGCTACTTGGTTTGTCTCTGCTTTAATGTGTACATGTGTGTTTATTTATTATATCACCTATACACATTAGTAGAGCCCTTAGGATCTTTGCTTGATTACCGGCGTTGCGATGGCGCTCGCACTCGTGGGAGCTGGGTAATCTATAAGCACATCCTTATACAGGTCCCTGGTCGTTGGACTATCGAGACAGGGCATCGATACTCCGGAGTAGACTAGCGTATGCGCTTCTCATCCTAGTGTGGGAGACGGTCTGTCCCACAGCCGTTAGTACGTCGTACTTGGGATAGTATGCGGGTGCTCGTTAGGTTACGAGTACACTGGACAGGACTCGTCGGGAACTGTTGGTTGGTAATATACCTATCGTCAATTATCAGTTCCCAGGTGACATGAGTACAGCTTAGTCCGCTGACTTGACACTGTCACTTCGCCTCGAGTGTGTTCCCACTGTTCTTTGATTACTACCCTACCACGGCTCTACTGAGTCGTGCAAACAGGTAGTAGTTGGGAGCAGTCCCGAAGCACTTGGAGGCAGTGACGGTTAGACAGGATTCGTCTCTCCCGGTATTGGGGGTTGACATCGCGCTGTGTCCAGGAGAGCCATTACACGAGTAGTCCCTGGCCAGGGCAAGCGAGATATACTGGTAGGCTTCCAGTGTTATCTCAGGGTGTTCTGGGCTACACTCCGACACGACTTGTACCGCTATTAGGGGACTGACGTTCACCGCCCCCCTAGGCCCGCCATGCGATGTATCAGACGAACAGACCGGACTGTACGGAGACTGTCACATACAGGCTCAGCAGGAGTGCAGATGGGGTTCACCTCGTCAGTCTTCTTATCGACATCTACCTGGGGACCGTTACGTACAGCTAGTGCCGCTTGCGGTGTGTGGTTAAACCCACTGCCAGCGTAGTGTCGAGTCTTTAGAGTCCCACACAGAGAGCTATTCGCCTTTAGGCAAAATGAGTAGAGGTCGCATGGTTTTGCGACAGGGTTCGTTCGCATCCGCGCACTTGTGCACGTTTGCTGTCCGGACAGTTTATACTAGCGGGCTTTGGTTTAAGCCGGATCCTAGTATATGATTTGTGATTGGTTTTTCTCAGTGTATTCGTGTTCCTCGGATCACGAATACGGGTGCGTATGCACAGTTGCTTGAGATTGAGGGAGAGGACCTTGTTTAGGGTTAATGACTATTGTCATTTTATTAACCCTATTGCTTTTGTGTGTATTATTGTTAATTGATAATTAGCTTAATTATTGTGCATGGTTGTTGTTGTTGACCATTTGACTTCATTGACTTGTTGACCAAGTTGACAACTTGACCATTATCATTTCATTTGGAAGATGCTCTTTGATCCTTGCAATTTGCATTAATATTGAAATGATAATGGTCACATCTTGATTAAACCATGACAATTTTCTAGCTAATTATTGAATTAGAATATTACACACATATTAGTGAGAATGGCTCACTAATAATTCATTCTCTCATATCATTTCTCTCTCTTGCTCATCCTCTCCCTCAAGCTCTCTCCCTCTCATGTGTTGAGAAACAAAAAGCTTGAGAAAAAACCTTCACTTGATCTTCTCTACTCTCTTCTAGGGTTCAAGTCTTAGCATTTCTTGCACTCTAGTTACTCCTAGCTTGGAGTTGAAACTAAAGGTCGAGGCTTTCGGGTGGATCCTTCTTTGACGGGAGAAGACAAGCAAGGTGAGGTCTTTCTACCATTCCGACGAGCAAGGAGAGAAGGACTTCGAGCTCAAGGTATAACCTTTCTACAACTTAGCTAGTTGTTAGTTTGCTTTAGCTAGTTTTCGTTTAGCAAAGATCCTCACAAGCATGGTCCATGTTACCTAAGTCTATAAAAATCCATTTTTTATTATGTTTTCCGCCTCCCCGTAAGCACCGGGGTGGGCAACGTGGACCTAACACACAAGTGCGCGTATATGATCGAACCCTGCCATAAAACCTTACGGTCTCTACATCGTTTCGCCCGAAGCAGAGAAACCCTCTATGTGGGACTCTAAAGACTCGTCAATACGCTGGCAGTGGATTTAACCACAAGCACGTCAGCGACACTAGCTGTACGTAACGGCTACCCAGGTATTGAGCGAAAGGGAGGCCGACGAGCAAACTCATTCTGAAACCCCTACTGAGCCTGACAATGACAATATCCGTACAGTCCGGTCCGTTCTTCTATAAGTATCGCATATCGAGTCTAAGGGGTGGATAAAGTTAGACCCCTAATAACGCGACATCTAGTGTCGGTATGAAACCCATCACCACCTGAGAAACTACCGATCCTGGATCAGTAATTCTCGACTACCTTCGCCAAGGATTTCTGGTGATGGCCACCCGTGCACAACGCGACATCAACCCCCAATACTGGGAGAGACGAATCCCCTGACGATCCGCTCATTTCCTCCATGTGGCTCGGGACTGTACCCAACTAAAACCTGTTTGCACGACTCCTTTGAGCCGTGGTGGGGTAGTAATCAAAGCACAGTAGGAACTCACACGAGACAAATGAGGATCTCAGGTCGATAGACTAACCTGTACACATGTCACCTGGGAACTGCTATCTGACAATAGGTATAATACCAACTAGCATGTTCCCGGCGAGTCTGTCCGGTGTACTCATAACAAATGAGCTCCTGTATACATCTTAGGTGAAAAAACTGACACCAATGGCTTGTGAGACCGGCCACCGCCCCTCGTTGGGGTCTCGATCAGTATACACTAGTCTACTTCTGAGTATCGATGCTCAGTCTCGAAACTCCCACGACTAGGGACATTTAAGGATGTGCTTATAGACCACCCAGCTCTCACGTATATAATCGCCATCATACTGCAGGTAGTCAAGCAAGAATTCTATAGGCTCTATCAACATGTAATAGTGATCTGTAATGTCACCTAAAGCATGTACACGATGATAAAGACAAACCAGATAACATACTATCATCTCGAGTAAGACTGTTCTATCCGTATAGGTCTTCCCTCAATCATCGCAATCGCGTGCCTGCGATCTAATAATTGACTTAAGGGCACTATAGCCAACAACCGAGCGCTAGTTCGCTGACGACATTCCTTTCTATTTCTTACTTTGGAATGTTCGTCAGGAGGACAGGACTCTCAGGAGATCGAGCCCAGCCAGGAGGAGTTGGATCAGATTGCGGCACAGCCAGACTTCTAGCTCTTCTTGTGCTTACTTTTATTTTGTATGCCACTGTTTAGGCACTACTTTATTCATTGTATCTTTCCTTTTCAAAACAGTTGTATGTAAAGATGAATGTAAATAAAGGTTGCTGTTTATTTTAATTCTCTTGTCATTCTTGAGCATTTTATATATATTGCTTAATTACGCTTAACATATTTATTTCTTAGTAAATACGTTACGGCCTGCCACGTCACTGTTTCCGTCTACTGGGAAGCGGGGCGTGACACGAACACAACGTGACATCGACTCCCTATACCGGGAGAGACGAATCCCTAACAATCGCTCACTGGTTCCATATGGTTCGGGACTGTACCCAACAAAAACCTATTTGCACGACTCCGTAAAACCATGGTAGGGTAGTAATCAAAGCACAGTGGGAATTCACACGAGACAAATGACGATCTCGGATCGACAGACTATCTGTACTCATGTCACCAGAGAACTACTATCCGGCGATAGGTATAATACCATCTAGTTAATTTCGGCGAGTCCGTCTAGTGTACTCACCCCTAGTGAGCACCTGTATACAATCTTAGGTGAAACACACCAATAGCTGTGGGACCAACCACCGCCCCTCGTTAGGGTCTAGAAATGTATACACTAGTTGTTAGCTATAGTGCCCTCAAGTCAATTATTGTAATCGCAGGCAGACGATTGTGATGATTAAGGGAGGACCTATACGGGTAGAACGGTCTTACTCGAGATGATAGTATGATATCTGGTTTGACTTTATCATCATGTACATGCATTATGTGGTATTACAGATCACTATTACATATTGATAGAGCCCTAGAATTCTTGCTTGACTACCAGTATTATAATGGCGATCATATACATGGGAGCTGGGTGGTCCATAAGAACATCCTTAAATGTCCCTAGTCGAGGAATTATCGAGACTGGGAATCGAAACTCCGGAGTAGACTAGTGTATACTTTTCGAGATCCCGAAGAGGGGCAGCGGTCGGTCTCACAAGCCATTGGTGTTAGTTGGTCACCTAAGATAGTATACAGGTGCTCATTGGGTTATTAGTTACAGTGGACGGACTCGACGAGAACATGCTAGATGGTCTTATACCTATTGTCAGATAGCAGTTCTCAGGTGACATGAGTACATGTTAGTCTGTCGACCGAAGATCGTCATTTGTCTCGTGTGAGTTTCCACCGTGCTTTGATTACTACATTACCACGGCTCAAAAGAGTCGTGCAAACAGGTTTTAGTTGGGTATAGTTCCGAGCCACATGGAGGTAGTGAGCGGATCGTCGTGGATTCGTCTCTCCCGATATTGGGGGTTGATGTTGCGCTGTGCACGGGTGGCCATCACCAGAAATCCTTGGCCAAGGTGGACGAGAATTACTGATTTGGATCAGTAGTTTCTCAATGGGTGATGGGTTTCACGCCGACACGAAATATCGCGTTATTAGGGGTCTGATTTTATCCAACCCCTAGACCCGATATACGATACTCTTAGACGAACAGACCGGACTGTATGGAGATTGTCACAGACATGCTCGGTAGGGGTAAAGATGAGTTTGCTAGTCGGCTTTCCTTTCGCTCAATACTTGAGTAGCCATTACGTACAGCTAGTGCCGCTGACGTACTTATGGTTAAACCCACTGTCAGCGTATTGATGAATCTTTAGAGTCCCACACAGAGGGTTTTCCCGGTTTAGGCAATATGATGTAGATGACGTATGTTGGTACATACAGGTGTCCGATTAAATATGTGTATAGACAACATAGACTTTAATCGGACAGTTGATAATACTAGCGGTTTAGGATTAAACCGGATTATTAAATCAAGTTTTGATTTAATAATTTAATATATGTTTTTAATATATGTATTCTAGTTTTATTTTTCACTATTCATTTTCTCTCTTGCCTATTCGTATTTTTATATGGATACACGTATATGTATTTCGATACGTATACCGGGTTGTATTCCGTAATTATACGGAATTTATTCTAGAAGATGGATACCTCATTTGTGAATATCCATTTATGAATATTCATGAAATAAGGTGGGGATGAGGTGGCATTGTACATGGTCGAAGACATATAGAGAGAAACGAGCTTCATTATTTTATTGCAAATGGTTATGAGTTTTTATTTGAATGGTTGCAAAAACAATATGAAGCCATTCTTCATTCTGCACTTGATTGATTATAATTCTTTTCTCATTCATTCTCTTATGCCTTCAAGAGTTGCTCATAGCTATTTTTCCTCACCTTCTACTTTGTTTGCTCTCTTAAGCTTAGATTTGAGAGAAAATATAGTGGAAAATTCCTACATCCCCACTTTCCATTTCTAGCGAGTTGGAGCGTCGGTTGCTTCACTAGGTGAAGCCGGAGCTTGGATCGGTTCTTTTAGGTCAATCATTTTCGGCGAAGGAGAACCGGCTTGCAAACGCGAGCCGGAGCACTTGAGAGCATGCTAGAGTCCAACTCAATTGGAATAAATGAAGACGTTATAAAGATTGTGATTTCTATCTTGTTATGGTTCTGGTTTAGATATTTGGTTCGATTCTTGAGTTTTAGTTTCTAGTGCCAAGATATTTTTGTTTTTGAATTCCGCATTTGCCGCGGGTTAGCGGCGTGGGCACTAGGAACCAACGCTAGTCTACTTTGGAATATCGATACTCAGTCTCAATATTCCTACGATATTCTTAGACGAACAGACCGGACTGTATGGAGATTGTCACAGACAGGCTCGGTAGGGGTAAAGATGAGTTTGTTCGTCGGCTTTCCTTTCGCTCAATACCTGAGTACCCATTACGTACAGCTAGTGCCGCTGACATGCTTACGGTTAAACCCACTGTCAGCGTATTGACGAATCTTTAGAGTCCCACACAGAGGGTTTTCCCGGTTTAGGTGATATGATATAGATGACGTATGTTGGTACATACAGGTGTCCGATTAAATATGTGTATAGACAACATGGACTTTAATCGGACGGTTGATAATACTAGCGGTTTAGGATTAAACCGGATTATTAAATCAAGTTTTGATTTAATAATTTATATATATGTTTTTAATATATGTATTCTAGTATTATTTTTCCTTATTCATTTTCTCTCTTGCCTATTCGTAATTTTATACGGATACACGTATATGTATTTCGATAAGTATACCTGGTTGTATTCCGTATTTATACGGAATTTGTTCTAGAAGATGGATACCTCATTTGTAAATATCCATTTATGAATATTCATGAAATAAGGTGGGGATGAGGTGGCATTGAACATGGTCGAAGACATATAGAGAGAAATGGGCTTCATTATTTTATCGCAAATGGTTATGAGTTTTTTATTTGAATGGTTGCAAAAACATTATGAAGCCATTCTTCATTCTGCACTTGATTGATTCTAAGTCTATTCTCATTCATTCTCTCATGCCTTCAAGAGTTGCTCATGGCTATTTTTTCTCACCTTCTTCTTTGTTTGCTCTCTTATGTTTAGATTTGAGAGAAAAGAATAGTGGAAAATTCGTACATCCCCACTTCCATTCCAAACGTGCTTGGAGCGTCGGTTGCTTCACTAGGTGAAGCCGGAGTTTGGATCGGTTCTCTTAGGTCGATCATCTTCGACGAAAGAGGACCGGCTTGCAAACGCGAGCCGGAGCTCTTGAGAGCATGCTAGAGTCCAACCCAATTGGAATAAATGAAGATCTTATAAATGTTGTGATTTCTATTTTGTTATGGTTCTATTTTAGATGTTTGGTTCGATTCTTGAGTTTTAGCTTCTAGTGCCAAGATATTTTTGTTTTTGAATTCCGCATTTGCCGCGGGTTAGCGGCGTGGGCACTAGGAACCAACGCTAGTCTATTTTGGAATATCGATACTCAGTCTCAATATTCCTATGACTAGAGACATTTAAGGATGTGCTTATTGACCAACCAGCTCCCACAAGTACGATTGCCATCACAACACGGTAGTCAAGTAAGGACACTACGAGCTTTATCAACATGTATAAGCGATATGAAATAACAAGTAAAATATATACACATGTTAAGATAAAGTCAAACCAGATAGTATACTATCATATCGAGTAAGATTGTACTGTACATACATACCCCTAGCATCTTATACAATAAAGGCCTCTAGAGCATACATATCCAACATTATCATCTCTGAAAACAATCATCAAAGAATTAGAAAAAACCGATCATTTACATCTATAATCCCATATGGACAACCAAGTAGTTCTTTTTAGCGTTCAGTAGTAGTTCCTTGCAATCGTGGACAACCGAGTAGTTCATACAACAATCGACAAAAACTTACATGCTATATCAATGGTTGTCGTGTCAATGTGCAACAGGCGTGAGGTTGATAGGGGCTGCCCAAACATGAGGAACATGGGGATGATTGGTCACAACGGTGTTAGAACATTTCATAGACATCATAGTATGGTATTGAGATCTTCTATTTTAGTTGGTCGCTATCTTATGCTATTTTCGAGAATTGGTTTTAGTATTAGACAATTCATATTTACAAAAACTTTAATTCATCACAGTAATTAAGCATAATATTATTTTCCGCATAAACTTTTTCTGTTTCGGGCCATTGTCCTCTTGCTAGTAATTATAGAAAATGGATGAGGAAGCTACCGACCTATCAACTAGGTCCATGAAAAAGGCTTGAATCTCGGAAGCTCGGCTCGATAAAACCTTATTCAAATTCGTTTGATAGTTAAACACGTCGAGCTTAAACGTAAATTGAAGCTCAATAAAATTAACAAACGAACATGAATATAGATCGTTTGAGCTCCGTTTTTGTTCAGCCTCGGCTCATTTTAGGGCTTGTGTGGGCTCGAACAATTTAAAGCTTAATTTGTATTTGTTAACATACTAAAGTTTAAAAAAAAATAGGGCCTAGAGAATCACCGTGGGCTCTCTTATGCTCTCTTAGGCTCGTTCGACAAATAAATAAATCGACCTGGAATATTGGCTCATTTAAATAATTGAACCAAATCAAACAACCTAAATGTTGGCTCGTGTAACAGCCTATACTCTCTCGGAAGTTAGTATATTATTCTCAACATGTAAACTTTGATCTAGTAAGGAATGTTTAATGAGAACCGTGGGGATCAATATCATATGAGAGAATTTTCCTTCTGTATTAAACAAAAAGTCAAGTCTGTATGATATTAATACTTTCTTTTTATTTCCTAATTTTATTGAGAATGTTCTGGAAATCGTAAAATTTGCAACTTCTCCGATACCAGCACAAGAATTATCAAAATCACATAAGTTTTTATCGTATGTAAACTTTAGAATCCGTTGATCAAGATAAACCGGTCTTAAATTTTTTTTTTTTGATATATTGTTCCCTTTTGGGCTCTCAAAAATGAGAGTGGGTTTCACAAACTTTGAGAAACTCCAATAGTAATGAAGTTTCATTAAACCTTGGTTCAATAATTTGGAAGTATTCTTAACTCCACTTTGTGAAATTTTCCAATCATTGCCATAAGCATGGTAGCTGCTTCTTCTTCTTCTTCTTCTTCTTCGCTCGATAAAATGGTAGGGTTTGCTATCCTTGTAATCATCCTCAATTGCGGCCATAGTGGCAACATGGAAAATTACAGTACCCTAACTACAAGTCTCTGTTTTGAGAAGAGTGTAAGTGATGCAGCCAAGGTGCTCGACAAAATGCCTCAAGTTCATTTTCCTTTTTCAAAGAGGCAGCTATGGGGAAAATTTTCAAATTTTTATTCAAGAAATGGCTGATTCTAGCAAATTAACCACCTGGGTCTTCAACCAAATGGTCGGTGATGGGTTTTTATTGGTCTTCGTAGCATGCAACACAGCGATGCATGTCATTGACACCGATGAGTGCTTTGTGAGTATACTGTATTTGTCAAATTGCTTGCGCTAACAGTCGTTGGCAAATTTGTTTATAAAGCTTGGTAGGAAGGAATAATCATCTCAACTAATAACACCATAATAATAATTTGTATTGACGGACATTATTGTATACATCAATCTTTATATGACATGCCTTGCAGTAAACATGGACCTCAAAGTGCATCATCTGTTTTGAACTTACGATAATCGCTTATAATCACTTTGTTCCATTAGTAATTCTATGTCATTTCACTACTACAATAAGGGGTTTCCCTGCGGCTTTATCCGTAGGGGAAAAGCATTGCCCCTACGGATATATTCGTAGGGGCTAGAAAATTCTCCGTAGGTGCAATCACCGCATGTGCAAGTTTTCGCCCTGAATATGCCCCTATAGAGTAAAACTTGCCCCTACGGTTTCATGCATAAGGGACTATGTACCTACGGTGTATGCCGTAGGGATAAAATATTTATTTAATTTAGTGCTATATAAAATTAAATACTTGCCCTTACGGATTAAGACGTAGGTCTACATATATGCCCCTACGGGTTCATCCACAGGGGCACGTGTAACTCCTGTTACTGAATCCATAGAGGCAAAATTCAGTTATCCAGCCCCTACGGAGTTAACTGTAGGTCTACATATAAGCCCCTACGGGTGTATCCGTAGGGGCATGTGTAACTCCTGTTACTGTATCCGTAGGGGCAAAATGTCAGATATCATGATATTTTGTCCCTACGGTTAAATATGTAGAGGCAACCTATGGCCCTACGAATTAATCCGTAGGTGCAACAGATGGCCCTACGGATTAATCCGTAGGTACATAATATCAGGGTTTTTTTAAAAAAAAGGGCTTCCTGTTTTTAATCCGTCCTGTGCACAATAATATATACATCATATATATATACATAAATATTCATAATTAACATCTCACGCATAATATATAAAAGAAATAGACACACAGAATACGATATCAGGACAAATCATTGTTCATAAACACATAATACGATTTCAGGATAAATCATCGTTCATAAACAACCACCAACCATTATCGTCCAAAATTTATACAATATGTATTAGATAAGTATATACATTCTCAAAAATATAAATAAAGTTATCCTAGCTCGGTCCAGCTCCTCCACCTCTGATAATCGACGTAATCTGGCGCATCTACTCCTCGGTGCAGCCCTGAGTCGTCAAAAACTTGACCAATGAAGGAGCGGACTGTGCGGAAGTCTGAGCGGGCTGTGGAGCTGCAGGAGTGGTCTGTGCAACCGCGGCCGAGGTAGTGGCTTGCGGAACCGCAACCGAAGGAGATGCATGTGGATCCGCAGCCGAAGTACCCTGTTGCATCTGTTCAATTTTGTGTGTAATAAACGAGTAAGAACTGTGTATTAGTCGAATTAGTTTCATTATCAGGTTATTGCGAAACCCGAATCTAAGATTAATCAAAGTTAATTCTACAACCAAATAAGCTCAGGCTAATAATATTGGATATATTACTATCTATAATATGATATAATATTTTACTATTAAGTAGTATACATACCGTCATCTCCTTCAACTCCTAGACGGTGGTCTTCAAGGTGTCAACATCTTGTTCTAGACGTCGCTCACGGGGGGTAAGGGAAGTAACCGCCGGAGTAGAGCCAACCTTATATGGGCCTTGCTAGGACTCAGTCCCCGGCCTCTCTCCCAACCTCCGTGGTGCCCTCCGTGTGTGGCGTCTAGAACTGGGGTCTGCAGCATCGGATCGTTCTGTCCAGTAAAATCGATCCCCGATGCCTCCGCCTGCTCCACCATCCGCTCCTACACCCACATTAAACATTAAAATATAAGTATATCATTTAAATTTGAACTTTTCAAAACAAAAATTTCAAACATGTTAGAATAAATATTAACACTTACGCAATACTCCTGGGTAGCGGTGTCGGGGAATCGAAGCTCGCCCGTGGAAGGATCTGTCTAGGTGCCGTAGACTGCAAGATACGCGGACAACACGCTCGGTGTACCATCCCGCGCCAGGGTCTGAGCTCTCTGCAATTCGCAAAAAATTTATATATATTATAAAATAACTCTTAATATTACATTATATCACAGTAGGTCTATTATAATTTACTGATAACTCCATGGCACGAGTAATATTCCTCGAGCCACCTGTATAAGTGGGGCGATTCCTCTTCGCCGATTTCCTATTCTCTTTATTTTGATCGGCTTGTTTCTGCACAACACATTCAGATTTAGTTTTCTAATTAAGCAACAAAATAAAATAAATTAAATACTAAACAATGAATTACATTTAAAATACAAAGTTGTTTCCGCTGGGAGTCGAAATATTGGCACAAGAAAGGTCATGTATCTACGTCGACTCTCGTAAAGGCCGAAGTATGTAGGAGAGCCGCTCTCTCTGCCTCGGAGGTCGCCATCCATAGGGAATAGCGGTCGATCTTCAGCTTGTTCCTGTTGTATCGGACCTTTGATTGCATGTTCTTCATCAGGCCATGGTACAAAGCGTGAAGATCGAGCATTCTCTCAAGGTGATCAGGGTCGGGTACATGTTGAAAGTCGTAATCCAACCGCAAATACAAAAAAAAATAATGTTATTAAATTGCAAGTGTTAAATAATAATAAATATATTGGGTAAGTCAAATAAAACTATAAATTAATACCTGAGCCTGATCCCAGAAGAGGGCAAATGAGCGCCGGTGCTGATCGCCCCACTCAATGTGAAGTGGATACTTCTTCACGAGGCGGCTCTCATCCCCCATATACCGGCCGAATCTCTCGGCATAATCGCCGGTATAGCGATATCCAGGGGTAAAGAAAAGGGGGAATGCTGCCTCCCCCTAGCTCTGTCGGGCCTCAGCCTGTCGGACTGATTCAGGCCTCGAGTCCCTTTCTCGGGATGGGGATGCCCTGCATCTATAAGAAATATCAAGACAATCAACATTAAGACAAAGTGATACTAAGAAATCAAGATTTAACGAAAATTGAAATGTGATATAAATACCTCCGGCGACAGAAGCACGAGCCTAGGCCCGGACAGCAGCACGAGCGGGACGATAGTTCCTCCGGTGAGGAACAACCGGTGACCCGAACGTGGACGCATCTCCAACTAGAAAATAAACATCGATAAAATTACATGAAGTTCATGTTTATTCTTAAAGGATATGTAAAATGAATAAATATTTTATATTTATTCATACAAATCTGCAGAATGAGTGGAGCGTATGGAAGTGATGGGAGTGATCACTGCACCACCTACAGCCCGAGATGTAAGTACGTAAGAGCAAAAAGAATGTATGTATATTTATGATATACCATTCTAAATCAATATAAATGCACTATATGATATATAAACATACCTGGAGGTGCGGGAGTGGCCTCTGTCCCTGATGTGGACGCACCACCAACAGCTAGACAATCAAATATTGATAATGTAAGTAATTTGACATGAATATGCATGTATATCTATAATATTACATTCAAAATGAATATGCGTGCAATATACTTAGAGGTGTGGTAAAGTCCACACGGAATGAGGCATCCGAAGGGGTCTCCAATCGGGATGCAAGACCGGCCCTCTGAAGCTCCCTGCGCAGCTCTCCGGACAGCAGAACCGCTCTGCCTCTGCCGGTGCCGCGGCTGGAGCTCCTGCCGCCCCTCGCTGCTCCCGTCGTCGTCATCAAATCTAGATAAAACGGTTCGTGGACGCATTAGACAATCATTACATATGCATGCTATATATGTATAGATCGTAAAATGTGAAGTAATAATATAACATTACCGATAACCTTTTTCGTTTCGTGGACGCATTAGACATATCTACTTGGATTTCATCATCGATATCATTTCTAACTCACGTAACTTCATGATCAGCCGAAAACAACCCGTCTTTCGAAACAGACGGTCGGAGCACTCTAAGTCTTCTCTCTTCTTCATCCTAATCGCTGTCCTCGAATTCTGGGACATCGTAAACATCCCTGGGTTTCCAACGGCATACGACACTCCATTCCGGATGCTTCAAACACTGTGAGTAGTATACTTGGAACGCTTGGTTCGGAAAGATAAACGGATCTTCCTGACCGTAAAATCGAAGTGTGTTCACACTGGTCAATCCATATTCATCTTTCCAAGTCCCGAGATTGCTTCTCCACTTATCCGTATCGGTTCGTGTATCGTACCAAGTACACTGAAATATATAAAACGGTTCTGATCGTCCGGGATATTGGATGCCAAGTATACAATTTAAGTATTCATAATAAATCACACCATCCGATCCTACCGTCGCAATCCCACTATTCTGAGTGGTTCTAGATGTTTCTATGTCCTTAATTTCGAATTTGTATCCAAGGACACCGAATTCTTTATAATATACAACCTCCATATCAGGAAACTGAGCTAAACATCTTGAATCACTCTCTAATGATGCAGAGAAGTTCTGATCGTGGATCTAACAAAACAAATTTTACGACAAATACATAACGATATAAGTTTAGATTAAAACTGATAGCAATAATATGTTATTCGAATAACTTACATGATCTGCAGCCCAATCGCAAAAATTATCCTGATGATATTTTTCCAATCGTTCATCGTTCCAATCAGGATGCTCCTCATGTACCTCGTTAAAATGAATTCTGTTCTCGACAATAAATTATGACATTAATATTATATCATTTCATACACACACAAACACAAATATAACAATTAATCCAAAAAAACTTACTCTCTAATTTTTTCAGGACATGCGTTATTGAGGAGGATAAACCGGTATATCTTGTTGATAAACATAGTGTCTACCCTCTTATAATCGGCTTTACCATATGGCTTGTCCTGAATTCTTCGAGGCCGCTTAAGTCTCGTCTCAATGTTCTCGTCCAGATAGTGGGAATAAAATGTGGTTGCTTCATCTAGAAGATAACCTTGCATTATAGAACCCTCTGCTCGATTTCTATTGCGTATTGATCGCACGCTTTTGGCGTGTCGAGTTTTAAGAGTTCTAAAGTTTACCGCGATCAGGACGGTGTCGCTATGCAGCTAGCCGGTTGAGCACGGGTCGATCCACAGGGAGATGGTTGTATGTCCTTCCTTGTCTTAGACGAGTCAATAAAGAATATGTATGTTTGTTTGATCTAACCTATGTGTTTATTTACAAGTATAAAGTTGTTAAGAAGAAAATACGAGATTGTAAGCTAAAGAAATCCGTACTCGAAACCTTTGAGCCGAGTCTTGACCAATTGAAGCTCGAGCAATCGGCAACAACGTGGATTAGGGGATTTAAGCGCGGTATTCGTGGAATCCAGCTTATTTACCCTTGTCCTTCCGTTCTTGTCTCTTGCTTTCGCCTTCGGCCAAACCGAACGCAACCGGTCGCGGTTAGGAATCACCGTTACCTTGTCAGGGTAGGATGCCTAACGGAGCGCTTGCGTATGGTTTGGGCGGAGTTCAATGGAAAATAACGGGAAAAGAAAAAGAGCAAAGAAATGTTAACTTACAATATCATATGGATTCTTAACAACAACAATAATTACAACATTCACAAAATGAACAAAAGAGAACAAAAAGAAAAGAACAAAGAAAAGAATACAAGTAATTAAGTGCATGAATATAAATTGCAAGTAATTAAAGTGCATGGAAATAAATTGCAAGTAATAAAAAGCGATAAAAAGAACACGAAACTAGGACTCAAGACAATCATGTGATCAATAGTCAACCCTTAAACTTGCAAGCTCAATAAAGAGATTGCAAGATCAAGAGAAGGGTAGAGAACGCATGTGAAATGAAGCGCTAATTCCGCAAGAAAATACGACCCTTGAGATCAATAACTAACCCTTAACCATTCAAGCTCAATGAAGAGGTTGAATGATCAAGAGAAAGCAAGAATCTCAAGGGGAAGAAGAAACAAAAGAGAATGAACAAAAGCCCTCATCTTCATTGATGTTCCACTCAAAAAGCTCTCACTACAAGTTTCATGGAAAAAGAATGAAGAAGAAGAAGAAAAAGAACTAAAACTACAAAAGAATGGACACCAAAGAATGACCCTAAGGCTTGGCAAGTTCTGCTGTATTTATAGGCAGGGAAATGAAACCCTAGGGCAACTACCAGAACCCAAACAGAATGACCAATATACCCCCAAAAATTCTGCAGGTGCGGCGCCAGTACGGCCGCGGATCCGCGGCCTGGACCCCACGTTGGCCGCGGATCCGCGGCTCTACTGTAGATTTAGGGTGTCGTTTTTCCTGTGCTCTCCTGGTCTTCTGTGCTCTGTTATCTGGTTTATGTATTTTCTGAAAATACATTCACATTTCTTCCAGAATTTCTGTTGAGGAAAGGTGGACTTTTGTGGATGCATTTGTCATGATTGCCTCGAGCTCCGCGTAGATTTCTTGGAACTTGTTGTTGCCATTGAGCCTTGTGCATGAAGGTGACATTGATTTGACATTTTGTCTTCCTAAACTGGTATCTGGCAACAAACGGATGAAGAGCGGAGACCGTGTTTTATCTGTGGTTGGCAGGAACCCGGATTTTGTCGTGTTTTCCATGAATTTCACCGTTTTAGAACCGAGAACCTGTATCCTGCAAATATGTAACAAACACGGATTAAAAGCACCTACCTATAAACAACCGAGCGTAAGAATGGACGGTATAAAATGCAGTATTCTGTGATGAACACGTATATACTTTTTAAGAGTGTAGAGGTACCTAAAGAAAAATATGTTAAATAAATAAATACGGGCATACAGGACAACAATATTCCACGTATCTCTCGACAGGATACATCCATCGATATTGTACCGGTCCGGCTAACTTAGCCTCAGTTGCAAGATGAACCGTCAGGTGTATTTTGATATCGAAGAATGACGGTGGGAAAATACGCTCAAAGTTGCAAAGTATCAACGAAATATTACTCTCTAGTTTCTCCAGCGTCACAACATCCAGTGTTTTAGCGCATAATTATCTGAAAAAACAACATAGGTCATTGATTACTAGACCAACCGATTCGGGAAGGGAAGTCCTGAGGGATAATCGGAGAAGGTGCTCCATAATAACATGGTGATCATGACTTTTCAGCCCATCGATCTTGCCTTTCACAATTTTTATTTTCTTGCTGAATGGTCCTGAGAAACCTGTGGGAACTTTCAAATCATGCAACACCTGCAGGAATCTTTTCTTCTCCGGTTGTGACATATGATACGCGGCATTGGGAAGTACAAACTTGCCTGGTTTACCCGCTATCGGTTTAGGATGCAATTCACTTCTAATTTCCCAGTCCTGTAAATCCATCCGAGTATTGAAGTTGTCTTTCGATTTCCCGTCTTTACAAAGAAGCTAGTTGAGTACGTGCTCAGATACTCCCTTCTCTATGTGCATAATGTCCAGACAATGACGCACTAAATTTGTTGACCGGTACGGAAGCACGAAGAAAATGCTTAACTTGTTCTAGAATGGTGGTTTGACCTGTTTTGTCGGATCCATCCCGAATGTCGCATTATTGTAACCATCCCACTGAGCAGTCACGTCCTCTCCGGACAATGGGGCTGGAGGTCCAAGAAGCTCCTGATGACCATCAAAGTGAACAACGTCTAACCTGTAGGGGTGGGCTAAAGGCAGGAAACGTCGATGGCCGCAATAACAAACCTTCCAACTAAAATTCAAAAATTTCAATGTTGTATGTTGATAGCAATAAGGACATGCTTTGTGAGCATGTACGGATCAACCTGATAGCATTCCATATGCAGGAAAGTCATTAATTATCCACATTAAAGCCGCACGCAGTATGAAGGTTGTATTTGTGTTTGCATCGTAAGTTTCTACACCATCAATGAATAAAGATTTTAACTCCTCGATCAGAGGTCGGAGATAAACGTCGATATTGTTTCCCGGTGAGTTTGGTCCGTCAATAAGTAGAGAAATCATAAATTATGATTGGTCTATAGCTAACCAAGGTGACAGATTATAAACTATCATTACAACGGGCCATGTGCTGTGGTTTCCATCCATATAGTTGAATGGGCAGAAGCCATCACTATTGAGTCCGAGCCTGACATTGCGAGGATCGCTACTAAATATTTCGTGCCTCATATCGAAATCCTTCCATGCCGGTGAATCTCTTGGATGACTCATTTTTCCATCTTCACTTGGAGAAGCACGGTGATGCCAAATCATTGCCTCGGCTGTTTTCTTGCACCTGAATAGCCTCTGCAGCCTCTGTGTTATGGGAAAATATCGTGCTATCTTGACAGGTATATCGGGCTTCTTATCATAATCTTTCGGTTTATACCTGGTCTCTCCGCATGTTGGACACTCTTTCAAATCTGAATTCTCTTTCCGATACAACACGCAATTTTTAGGACATGCTTGAATCTTCTCACATTTCAGACCCAAATCAGATATCATCTTCTGGGCTCTGTACCAGCTGTCGGGCACGTTATTTCCCGGGGGTATAGAATCTTTCATGAATGAAAGAAGTATTGTGAATGACTTGTTGCTCCATCCATTTAATCACTTAATCTGGAAAAGTTGGACGAACCATGAGAGGGTGGAATACTTTGCATTCTCATAAATTGGTTTTCTAGCATCATTCATGAAATTTTCATACTTATCCGCATACGGTCCTTGACCGGAAAGAATGTCATTTTCGGTACGAATAGATTCACCTAGGGCAGGTTCTACCATATCCTCCATTTCTTCTCCTGGAAAGAAATTACCGTCTTCTTCTTCTGCTGCATTACCGTTTTCTCTTTCTTCTTCTGCCGCATTACCGTCTTCTCCTTCTTCTTCTGCCGTATTACTGTCTTCTTCTCCTTCCCCGTGATATAGCTAAATTGTATAAAGTCTAGTAAAACCATGTTTAACGATATGAAGCTCTGCAAATTCTACCTTCTATCAGTACTTATTCCAATATCTATCGTACGGGCAGAGAATCTTCTCTATCACGATCTTATTATGTGCGCGTGCAAATTCAATAAAAGCAGCAACTCCTGCGATAAACTTAGGTTGCATATGATGTTGCCAATCCACATACATCCAGTCATTAACTCTGATGTACTCATGAGCCATGTTAGACTGCATAATATATAAATTGTAGGTTATGATAACTATATTGAGAAATCTAAGAACGTGATAGTTACTGACAAAAGAGAAAATCCGTGTATATGCTTTGTGTGTGCGTTTGTCGTTGAAAAGAATAAATTATCGATAATCAAAGTTAGATTTGAGGATACCCATGTATGAGTTGTATTCTATATATGTGTGTTTCAATTTATGATTTCGCTTAAGTGTAGGGTTGTTAGTGTGTATGTGTTATGTGTGCGTTTGTTGTGTATTCGTGTTGTATGTGTGTGCTTCGGCTGTCGGGGGTAAGGCTTCTATCCCATTAAGAATGTATAGAGCAGACACCCATTCGCTTGTGCCGTTTTGAGTAAATTTCGGCAGCACCTTCTCGCTGTTCTTCGAGTACACTGTAATAGAATAGATAATATTTCAAAGCTGTGAAACAACGTTGAAATGAACATCTAATCTATCTTTGTACACGGAGAACCAGCGGAAAAGTACCGACGAAATAACTCGAAACGGATGAAAACACAAGTGAATGCAGGTGTTTTCTTTATACATTCCTAACTTGTCCACACGGGACAAATCTATCGGTTATCATACGATTGAATCTTCTCGTCACATAGACTATACGACGGTTGTTAGTACCGAACTATACCGTCTGATATTTAACAACCTTCGTATAGTTCTATATCATGACGAATATCGAACGTATGTTACCCGATAGACCGAGACTAAGTCGCACTTTGATTTTCATAAATCAGTATCGATGAGAATATGAAAGTTTCATATTATCATCGAGTATCATATATTGGTTTTAACTTGAACATTTAACTTGAATAGGTTTTACGTTTACGTTTCATTATTAAGGGTTCGAAGTTTTTAGTTTAGGGTAAATTTTTCTTGCGTTTACGGTAAAATTGTACGTTTACGTTATCATCGAGTATCCTACTGAATGAACTAGTGCACCCTAAACCCTAACCCAAATTAACCTAATTAACCATAATAAACCCTAACCCTAACCTTAAACCCTAACCCTAACCCTAAATAACCCAAATTAACCTAATTAACCACAATTAACCATAATCGTTACCCTAATACAAATTATCCCTAATTAACCCAAACTTTACCCAATTTACCCAAATTAACCTAATTAACCATAATCGACACCTTAATCCTTTCAAATTATCACTAATTAACCCAAATTAACCCTAGCCTCTAATTAACCCAAATTAACCCTAGCCTCTAACCCTAAACTTGAACCAAACCCTAACCCTAAACCCTAACCCTAACCATATACACTGAACCCTAGCCCAAGTCTTACCCTAACCCTAAGCCTAACTCTAACCGTAATTAATTAACCCTAACTGAACCGAACCCTAACCCAACCCTAACCCTAACCATAAAGTTAAACTGAACCCTAACCCTAACACTAACCCTCACCCTCACCCTAATCAACAAAAACATAAATAAAATAATAATTAGAAGTAAAAAAAATAGAAATTTACTAACCTGTACGTAGCTAGGCCGGCGATGGAGGAGACCGGAGATTGTCGACGACGCAATCGGCGATGAGTCGCAGGCGGTGTCGACGAGGAAGTCGACGGTGATGTCGGGGACGACGAGACGCGCGTGGGAGGGCGGTGGCAACAAGGCGTGGACGGTGGCGACGAGAGACGCGCGCGGGAAATCAGTGATGAGAGAGAGTAATTTTTTGGAAACGAGGACTTTTCTGTGCTTTTTTTATCAATAACCCATATACATGCTCCTACGGATTAACCCGTAGTTTTTCTTTTGCGGCTCCGTAGGGCCAAATAACAAATTACGTTTTAATATTTTTAAATTAATTCTTATGACACCGTAGGGACAACCATGGGGACCTACGGAGTAATCCGTAGGGGCAACCTTTTATTGCCCCTACGGATAACTTTATCCGTAGGGGCAACCCCTTATTGTAGCAGTGTTTTCACAATAAATGCGGTGGATATGCTCCTAAACTCCTTAAATTCTTTACTTCAATGCATGCCTTATTATCTAAGAAAATTGCTGTATATCGTCAAAAATTACTTGATGTTGATTTATTCTAAGCGTGCATGTTTTATACTCATTGTTATTACTTCATATCAAATGCTTGCCTCATGTATATATAGCTTCATGGCTCTTGCTATGAAATTAGAACATTTGACCAGATATCGATGTAAAGGAATGCATATAGGAAGCAATAGTCATTTAATCGGTCAACTAAATATCGTCCCTTTATCCTGTAATCGGTATGAAATCACAACTAATGTTAAACTTCATCCTTTTTGAAGCTCGATTGACCTTTGGAATTCATGGGCAATGACTTGTACAGGAATTTATATTCAAATATGAACTTATCATGGCTATTATGAAATATATGTAGCTTTCATATGCTACTAATACATAAAAGTTCATGTTGGCCAAATGTAATAGAGAATTATTATCACCCATATCATTAGATTCATGCCTAGCCGTAGATTTTTTTAAGAAAATAGCTTAATCTATTTGCTATAAGTATTATTGGGTTCAGGCTATTGGTTATAGATATAGATAGGGCGGTCTCACATGCACAACCCATGCACCTACACAAGCACATATCTCCATACTTTGAGGGCAACCACTGCCTTATGTTTACCCACTCAATGGACAATGGAGAAGAATGCTCTGAACCATACACGCCCTTTTCTCTCTTTTCTTCTCCTCTTTAGCTCTTTCTCCTTTTTCTCATTTCCAAAAATATAAATAAATTATTATGTCGATAGTGACACCGCCGGTGGTGAACAAAACGGCGGTGAAGCCGTTTCGTTCCATTTGCTATGACAACAATTTGGTCACCTCGCAAGGGGTCTTCCTCGGAGATGACCCATTCCAATTTTCTCTTCCAACTTTGTTGCTTGAGATGTCCCTCATTTTTCTTGCCACGAGCGCAATTCATTATATTCTTCAGCGTATCGGCCAACCTCGGGTTGTTTCTCAAATACTTGTAAGTAATGAAGAAAGTTTAATCATTCCTTGAAGTTTTTGAAACTTATATGAATCAAGAGCATGCTACAATGTTAACTGGGGCAGGGGTGAGCAGCCGATCGTTTTGGTTCGATGTTTAATACTAGAATTGAATTGAATCTATACAAATCAAACATCCATAAAGCACACTAATCCTAAATAAACCTCGTTGATTGATTCGATTTCACCTATATATTCTAGTATTATGGAATTGCACGTGTCCTGAAATTGGACAGTTCAGTTTGGAAAACATATTTTAACAATTTAGTTTGCTTTTGCTAGAAAAAAGTTAGAATTAAACTGTAACTTTAAAGAAAAGAAAAAAAATAAGAAAAATAAATATTGATGAAGTCATAGTTAGGGCACGGAAATCTCGCTTTCTTTAAACAAATAGCACCGCGCTGGATGAAATGCAGTTGTTTCAACCAATACAGCAGGCTTTCGGTGAGTCGCCTCCGGGATACAATTGCCACGATCTTCACCATGTCGCTCTACCCTTCTACACAAAGTAAAAGAGTAAGAGCTCTTCACACACCTTTCTCTACCCAATATTTTGATTTTTATAGAGGAAAGTTCTATAAGAAATTGTTGTGTATAAAAGCCATGAGAATAAATCTACATATAGAGCTATGAAAGTGTAACATAAAATAAAAGACGTGAATGAAATAATCGAAGAAAATGATTTTTCAGTTAAAATATCAAACCATTGATTTATTCACCTAATGAAGTCAACAATAGGCTACACCGGCTATATACCTAAGCGTTTAGACATTACGAACAATAATACTCAAGGCCTTCAATTGGTTTAATGGCTATGTTTAATGAAATTAGGTTGCAATGGGTATATAGCTTACCGGTACAAGTATCAACACCTACGATATGTAAGCTTTGAACTTCATGCATAATATACTCATGGCCCGTACAACAACTTAAAGCCAGAAAAATAAAATAAAATAAAATATTTTTGTAATAATTCTAACGGCTTGAGTAAATGATTATTGGTTAACCAATCTTATTCTTTAAAAATTATTTCTAAAACAAGAGCTTGTCATATGTTATGAGATAGATTTAAATTTTTTTCTTCCTGTTTGAGATAAAAGTACATAGATTAATTATTATTAGTTAATTATACTAATTTTGGATATTTGATAGTATAACTAGATATTAGATAATTCACCTTCTTTTATTAAAATTTCCAGTTTCTAGAATGGTTCTCAAACCTATTTGTCATCTTTTCAGGCTTAAAAAGGGCTGTCGGCACAGAACACCTATATAGTTTACCTTCATTAGCGTTTACCCCATAAGTGATTTGTTAGCGCAAAGTCCTCATCTGTTCATCAACCAAAACTCTCAAAACACTCGAAATCTACTCTAAACAGCACAAACATGCTCTAGAAAGACATTAGACAATCGTTTTGAATTGTTTAGAGTAAAGTTTGATTATCTTTTAAGTGTTTTGTTTGATGTGCCGAAGGGGTAGTTGTGCTAATAAATCATTTAAAGGTTGTAAGTGTTATACAGGGAGAAGTACGGTACGGTGTTTTGTTAAATTAACCCTAAAAAGAGAGAGAGAAAAAAAGAACTAACCGAAAACCAAAATCTAACCGAAATGTGCTCACCTTTAGTTTATGTCCAGACAGGCATCATCCTGGGCCCATCAGTGATCGGCCGGAGCCCCGAATTCCGACGCACTCTCTTTCCTGCTCGGTCCGCCTTCATCCTTGACACCCTCTCCCTCATCAGCCTCATCCTTTTCCTCTTCACCATTGGTGTCAAGACCGACCTCTCCCTCCTCAAGAAGCCTGGCAAGCAGGCTGTCGCCATCGGCATCGCCAGCTCTGCTGTCCCCTTCATATTCGCCGTCACCATCTTCTTCACCTGCAAACCTTCCTTCCCCCACGACCTCCAGCGCACCTGGCTCATCCTCTACCTCGCTGAACGCTTATCTCTCTCTTCGTTCCCAGTCATTACTGATGCATTAGATGAGCTAGGGTTGTTGAACTCCAACTTAGGGAGGATTGTTATGTCTGCGACGCTGATAGCTGATATTTGTAGTTGGGTATTGAATGCTGGGATCACTTCGGCAAGGCTGTTCATGAAGGAGAATTCACCGGCAATGGCGGCGGGGTCATTGTTCTCGTTGATGGCATTTTCATTGTTTGTTGTGTATGTTGCACGGCCCATGATGGTGAAGGTGGTGAAAAGGATGCCAAATGGGGAGTTGGTCGGGGAGGGCTGGTTCTTGGTGATGGTTCTCGCGGCGCTGGTGGCTGCGTTTATCACGGAAACTATTGGGTATGTTTACAAATCTCTGATTTGTTTAGATATTTAAGAGAATTGACAAACAAACCAAAATATCAAATAAACAGTTGGGAAATTTTCTTTTTTCTGATGCTTTATATACATAATTCACTTTCTTTTTGGTTGATGAGCATGATTCGTATTTATATTAATAGCATAGAGCCTAAATACACCCAACATCCTGTAATTTTCTTTCCCATGTATCTTGTGATTGACAATCTTTTATTATAGAAAACTCCTATTGTTACTACCAATCCATGAAAATTAAATGAGATTGAATTGAATTGCTTGCATATACAACAGGTACCACCCAACCGTCGGCCCATTCTTACTTGGACTAGCCTTGCCCGGTGGAATGCCCCTCGGAGTAACCCTAAACGAGCGGCTCGAATCCTTCTTGTTAGGGCTGTTCCTGCCCCTATATCTCGTGCTGGCTGGGTACCGCACGAACTTTGCGACAATACGAAGCTTTGCAGCCGTAGGCTACATTGAGCTTGTTGTGTTTGCTTGCTACATTGGGAAGCTCTTGGGAACAATAGGAGTTGCATTGTACTTCAAAATGTCTATGAGGGATGCAGTTACTATGGGGCTTATGTTGAATATTAAGGGGATTATTGAGGTTTCTTTCTACAATAACTGGGGTGATGATGAGGTAATTAGTTCAATTTGATGTTGTTTTTCTCTTTATAACTTTGGATGCTCAAAAAATGCGAGATATTTTTGCGCATTGTCTATAACATTGTTTCTGATATATACGTACATAGGTAGCCACCTCCCAACACTTCTCAGTCCTAATGGTCACCCTCCTCGTCACGACCGGCATCACCACCCCGCTCATCAAACTCCTCTACAACCCTAACGTCCGTTATGTCTCCACCAAACACCGCACCGCCCAAAACCTCAAGCCGAACCACCCGTTCCGTGTCCTCGTGTGCATCCACAACGACGACCATGTGGCCCCCATCATCGACCTCCTCGAAGCCACTGGCCCCACCCCCCAATCCCCCCTCATGCTCTACCTCCTTCACCTCACCGAGCTCGCCGGCCAGGCTGCCTCCGTCTTCCGGGCCCACAAGAAGCCCAAAAAGCCTAGCGCTAACCCATCCCCAACAGATCGGATAGTGAACGCATTCCGGTACTTTGAGAACCAGCATCTGAACAATGCGGTCATGCTTACCCCGTTCGTGGCCATGTCGCCTGTCTCGACCATGCATAATGATGTGTGTTCATTGGCGTTGGACAAGAAGGTAAGGTTGGTGGTGCTCCCGTTTCATAAGGTGTCGGATGGGGCGAGGGAGATGGCAAGGGCAGCACTGCAGAGTGTTAACCGGAATGTACTTGACTTTGCACCGTGCTCAGTGGCGATCATGGTGGATCGTGGAGGTTGGTACCCTACTCATTTGAATTACTATAACATGCAATTACTGGCAATCTTCCTTTTGTGTGTATAGCAGGATAAGGTCATAACTTTATATTAGCACTTATCCACAGCTATACTAGCAAAAATGAGGTGGATTGATACAATTTTATGCAAACTTAACTATATGCATGTTAGGCTAACTTTTTACCTGCATATCATGAACTTGTAGAGTTCTCTAAAAAAGTAGCAATAAACTGTACAAACAACAACAACAACAACTGTGCCTTTTATCCCAAGCATATGGGATAGGCTACATGGACCAACGTGAGAATCACGCCGGGTCCAACACATGAATCCTCGGCCTCCACTCACTCCTATCGAACAATATACTTTCATTGTGGTCTTTGGTAACCATATCTTTTCGTATCACCTCCATCCATGTTTTCTTCGGTCTCCCTTTCGTCCTTTTGACATTGCGTAAATCGATAGTATCCATTCGTCGAACCGGTGCTTTCATAAGTCTGCGTCGCACATGATCAAACCATCTTAGCCGGTTTTCCCGCATTCTCTCCTCCACATGTGCTATTCCAATTTTTGTACGAATATCCTTATTCCGCACCTTATCTTTTCTAGTGTTACCACACATCCAACGAAGCATTCACATCTCCGCCACGTGCATCTTCTTTGTATGATGCTTCTTAGGAGCTCAGCATTCTGTACCATATAATAAGACAGATCGAATAACGCTCCGATTAAAACTGTGTGAACTATAAATAAATACCATGACTTGGTAAATTGCAAGTTAATGCGGTGCACTTTCTATTTCTTTAATGTGATATACCACCTCTTTGTTATGCCACTGTCATTCGACTGACTAACGTTATTAAATTGAAAAAACAATGAAATTTCATGGTATTTGTTTGGATTTTAGTAAGCTCATGGTATTTATTTGTATTAGAATATAAAATATATTCTCTCAACCCTTATCACAATTTCGGAGCTTTTATGTAGTGGAAAGCCATTTCATATGGTATCAGAGCAACCTAGATTCGAATCTTGCCAAGTGCGTATTAAAAAGCGGATTAATTAAAAAAGAAAATACCACTGCGCTAAAGCCCAGGTCTCGACCTAAAAGACCTTCGACCAGAGGGGGCGTATTAGAATATAGAATATAAAATATATTTTATCAACCCTCATCATAACTTTAGAGTTTTGGTGCAGTGGAAAGGACATTTCACAATTTGTAATTCACATAGTTTTAAGATATTTATCTGAAAATCCTTAAAATTTGTTGGTATAACTAATGTTATTAAATTGAAATACAATGAAATTTCACGGTATTTGTTTGCATTTACCAAGTTCATAATATCTTTAATTTCACATAATTTAAGATATTTATGGAAAAAATCCTTAAAACTCTTTTACTTGAACTTTAAGGTTTATTCATGATTAGCTTATCGGCTGAACTTATCTCTCCACAGGTGTAACCTGTGTGCACACAAATCACCTCCTCCAGCGCGCAGTCGTCTACTTTCTCGGCGGGCCAGATGACCGCGAAGCGCTCTCCATCGCCATGCGGATGGCCACAGGCCGAATCTCCCTAACTGTAGTTCGTTTTCGTACAAGGGGAGGGGAAGAAGCGGTCGACGAAGAAGATGAAGAACTAATAGGGGATCTAAGGATGAAGTATAGGGAAGTAGAAGGTGTAGTTTACGTCGAGAAGCTAGTTGCAGATGGTGAAGGGACTATTGGGGTTGTGAGGGAATTGAGTGGGAAGTTTGATTTGGTGATTGTGGGGAGGCGAAAGGGAGCGGAGTCATCGGGAATGATGAGCGGGCTGTCGGGGTGGAGCGAGTGTCCGGAGCTGGGGATCGTCGGCGATATGCTTGCGGCGACAGAGTTCGCGGGGAAGGTGTCCGTGTTGGTGGTGCAGCAGCAGGTGAGGATTGGGGAAGGTAAGGAGAGGGGTGGGTTCAAGGGATGGTGTGGGCTTGGTGGGTGTTGATTAGTTTGGGAAATGTTTGAAGTTTTTATTGGATTTGATTTGGGTTTTGGAGGGAGGGAGAGTTTAGGGGTTTAGGATGTAGATTGAATGTTCAAAGAAAAAAAAATGATCTCGTTTGTTTGTGATAGGTGGAATAAATTAGTTATCCCTCATATATGGAGAGACCTTATGTTCAAACCCAGATCTTTCATATTGGCTACTACTCCAAACCTCACCAATGGGATGCCTCAAGCCTTACAGATTGAGCCTTGCAGATTGAATGTTGTTATTGTAGGTTATGAATTTGTAAATCATTTTAGGGGAGATTTGGTCTTTAGGCTTAAATTTCATTAAAATACCAATAACTATCATTGATTTTAGATAAATGGACTTTTCTAAATTGCAGGTGAATATTGTGACTCCATCGGCTGTAAATAGATGCAATAAATTTTAATCAATTTTTAATTTAACATCGTCTGTTGTTTTCAGTCTTGCCTTTTTTTTTGTGCACTGACCTGTAAGCCTAACCCACGCACACAATGCACTCACGCTTATAGCACAGACAAGCACGCGCACACGGACACCCACCCAGAAGATCCACAAAATTGTTCCGAATGCGTTAAATTGCTGCCACTTCCCCTTGCAGTGATCAAATCTTGGACTCTCCCCAGAAGAGAGTGTCATACCATCTGAGCTATTGCTTATTGGTATCTAGCCTTCTGTTTGTACTATTCGAACTATGGTAATTGGACATCTGAGATATTTAACTGAAAATATTCATAGTTCAGGCAATTTATTTGCAATTTGTAAAATTATTAGTTATTTCTTGAGAAAATGCTGCAAGGTTGTGGCTCTGCAACTGAGCAAGGTTGAAATATTGGCATTTTTAAAAAAAAGTTGATGATGTATTATGATGGAATAAATAAAGATCTTAACTTACTATATGAATACATTTGCATGTTCTCCTGTCCAAATAATATTTTTTTTGGTTTCGAGACAAAAGCAGGGAAGGATGCAGAGAATCAGCAAACTCTACAGCTCACTTCCGAACGTGCAGCTGGGGCTCATGCATGTGTTGATGATTAGAGTGAAGGGATTTGATCATCAAAATTTATATATTTATATATATATATATATATATATATATATATATATATATATAGAATAACGGAGGAAAGAGGCCATAGGAGGGAATTTTCTCCTATGGCGTCGAAAAAATACACCCTCCGTTATTTTTTCCGACGATCGGTATCCATCATTTTCATCGTTATCATCTAAGATGTGGGTATACCAAATTTCATGTGATTCTACAACTTTTCACCATTGATTTAGTGGGTTCAAAATTTACGGTTTACCGACAATATAACTTTTTACATTGCTAAATCAACGGTGAAAAAATTGTAGAATCACATGAAATTTGATGTACCCACATCTTAGATGATAACGATGAAGATAGTGGGTGCCGATCGTCGAAAAAAATAAAGGAGGGGTATTTTTTCGACGCCATAGGAGGAAATTCTCTCCTATGCATCTTTCCTCTATAGAGAGAGAGAGAGAGAGAGAGAGTAATGGAGGAAAGATGCCATAGGAGGGGATTTCCTCCTATTGCCTCTTTCCTCCGTTATCCTCCATTATTCTCACATAAAATTTGGTGTACCCCATATCTTAGATGATAACGGTGAAGATGATGGGTGCCGATCGTCGGAAAACACGATGGATATATATGAGAATAATGGAGGAAAGAGGCAATAGGAGGGAATTCCCTCTTATGGCGTCGAAAAAATACGCCCCATCGTGTTTTCTGACGATCGGAATCCATCATCTTCATCGTTATCATCTAAGTTGTGGGTACGCCAAATTTCATGTGATTCTACAACTTTTTCACCGTTGATTTAGCAATATAAAAAGTTCTATTGTTGGTAAACCGTTAATTTTGAACCCACCAATTCAACGGTGAAAAAGTTGTAGAATCACATGAAATTTGGTGTACCCACATCTTAGATAATAATGGTGAACATGATGGGTTCCGATCGTCGGAAAACACGACGGAGGGTGTATTTTTTTGACGCCATAGTTAGAAATCCCCTCCTATGACATCTTTCCTCCACTATTCTCTCTCTCTCTCTCTCAATATATATATATATATTGTTTGCACAAAAAAGGGATATATATTGTTTGCACAAAAAAGGGACATCCGGTTGGACGAACCGAATAAGGCATAATAAAGAAAGGATAGTTCGGCCCGAATCACTTCGGGCCGAATCGGTAACTTAAGTAACCAGCTCGATATGATCAAAGGAGATACGAAAGATCAGAATGGGATCTTATGAGAGATTTGCAATCAATCAGAAGTCGGTAATTGCGAAACTTAAGCACTAAGCAACGGTATGATTGGTTGAATCAAGGATAATCTAGGGTTTTGAACTATTTCCTAACAAACCTTAGTTCTATAAAAGCAAGAGCTTAAGATGAAAAGCTATCTCTCTCTCAACCAATCAACCAATAATCAATTTTCCTGATTTTAGGACTTCTTAGCCATCCTACCTTAGTTAATGTTGATAGCTTATGCATTTTCATTATCCACTCTCGTCTTGTTTTGATGATAGCTTAAACATGAATAGTCATTTAGTATCAAATGCTTCACTTGGTTTCATTATCGACACTAAACTTTTATACACTTAATATTTAACTTGCATATCGTATATTATATGTATATCGAGTAATATATCGATATCGACATACTTTAGTTGTGTTATATCCTTAGATATCGATATATTATTCACATTCGTTCTTTTAATGATTCGCAATGTGAATATGTATATACATGTGTCCTATATCTTGGTTTTCATAGCACGTATATATATTTGTTATATCAATATCTCTTAGTTTGAACTTGATTTATTTCTTGAAATTGATATACTATTTATGTTCGTGATATCGAAACAATGGATATTTCATATACTTGTGTTTAATATTTTTTTATTTCATAACACTGTATATGATATGCTTGGTCGTTTTGAGATTGAATTTCAGGATATCGGATACTTCATGGCACAAACGTTTAACGGAAGATGGAGTAAAATTGCGCTTAAATGGAATATCTAATGGAGGTTGGAGGATACAGACGAGAGCTTCCCAAATTGCCATATCAAGCTTCATAAAGCTAAGTAGCAAAAGTACAAGACTTGAAGAGTTAAAGCTACGAATAGCGAAGAAGTTAGAAGCCAAATCCGAATTTGAAGCGTCGAAGTCACAGTCCAAGATAATCCAAGATTTGAAGATCAAATGTTTACTTCGAGACGATAGTGAGTGGAGTGGCAAAGATCAAGGAAAATTTGAAGTATTGAAGACAATTGAAGATCAATCGACCAACAAATTCAAACTTCGCTAAAATTTCGAGAGCTTAAGAGTTCAAGGATTCAAGAATCGAAGATTTGCAACAACCGACATTGAAATCTTTGTAAGTACTCTATGGATTATTGATATATCAATTAGAGCTCTTGAACACTTACACACGCTAGCACAAAAGTTTTACAAACATCGGGTTTTCGAGTTTAAAGTTTTCTTATTCTTAAAACCCCAAATTGTTGTTTTTGTGCTTAGACAGACGTCTACCATGATGTTCTGCAGACGTCTGTGCACTGTTCATTTTTTGATATTTGGAAATATCTGAAATCCAGAGAAGACAACAGACGTCTGCAATTCAATTTACCAAACGTTTGATGAAGGATTTGAAAATGGATTTTTTTATACCTTCAGATGTCTTCCAATTGAAGTTCAGACGTCTGCCCAAAAGTCTCTGGTTGGATTTTGTTTATCGACAGACGTTTGCAATTCAATAGGACAGACATCTGCTGAAGCTTTTGAAAAATGATTGTTTATAACTTTATACTTCTGCTCATTGTTTTTCAGACGTTTGTGTTAAAGTCCTGGGTTGAAAATGATTTTGTTATCCAGACGCGTCTGATGCCCAATTTGGAAGACATCTGATGAAGAAATTTTTTGAAAATAAGGCCGTTGGGATTTATTTTGTTAAACCTTCAGACATCTGTCCGATTGTTCTTCAGACGTCTGTCGACACTGAAAAATACCTGATTTGACTTATAACGGCTAGTTTTCTTTCAGGCATATATATATTTGTTTTGCCTATGGTTGTTTTGGCCTCAATTGTTGGATATAGTGCCGTCAAGTCAATTATTGAATCGCATGCGTGCGATTGTGATGATTGAGGGAGGACCTATATGGGTAGAACAGTCTTACTCGAGATGATAGTATGCTATCTGGTTTGTCTTTATCATCATGTACATGCATTAGGTGGCTTTACAGATCACTATTACATATTGATAGAGTCCATAAGATTCTTGCTTGACTACCAGCATTACGATGGCGATCATATACATGGGAGCTGGATGGTCTATAAGCACATCCTTAAATGTCCCTAGTTATGGGAGTATCGAGACTGGGTATTGATACTCCGGAGTAGACTAGTGTATACTTATTGAGATCCCGACGAGGGGCGGTGGCCGGTCTCACAAGCCATTGGTGTCAGTTAGTCACCTAAGATAGTATATAGGTGCCCATTGGGTTATGAGTATACTGGAAGGACTTGCCGGGAACATACTAGTTGGTATTATACCTATTGTCAGATAGCAGTTCCCAGGTGACATGAGAGTACAGATTAGTCTGTCGACCTGAGATCGTCATTTATCTCGTGTGAGTTTCCACCGTGCTTTGATTACTACCCAACCATGGCTCAAAGGAGTCGTGCAAACAGGTTTTAGTTGGGTACAGTCCCGAGCCACATGGAGGCAGTGAGTGGATTTTCGGGGATTCGTCTCTCCCGGTATTGGGGGTTGATGTCGCATTGTGCACGGGTGGCCATCACCAAAAATCCTTGGCCAAGATGGACGAGAATTACTGATTTGGATCAGTAGTTTCTCAGTGGGTGATGGGCTTCATACCGATACGAAATATCGCGTTATTAGGGGTCTGATTTTATCCACCCCCTAGACCCGATATGCGATACTCTTAGACGAACAGACCGGACTGTATGGAGATTGTCACGGACATGCTCAGTAGGGGTTCGGATGAGTTTGCTCGTCGGCCTTCCTTTCGCTCAATACCAGGGTAGCCGTTACGTACAGCTAGTGCCACTGACGTGCTTGTGGTTAAACTCACCGCCAACGTATTGTTGAGTCTTTAGAGTCCCACACAGAGGGTTTTCCTGGTTTAGGAGAAATGATGTAGTAGCCGTACCGAATACGTGCAGGGTTGTAACGCTTCGAAAATCGTTTAGACAGTTTTTCGATAATCGGCAAAATAATCAGTCTTTTCCGTAAAAAGTCAAAATAAGTATTTTTCAATATAGGCCTAATTATACAAAATTTAGATAAGATAATGCTTGAAATTAGTCACTAAATTTTCACTTATAAATTTCTAGTTATTTAAAGTTTTTTCCTTAATTAATTATTTTTAATATTATTTTAAGTTTTTAAAAATACATTAAATTAGTGATAAATACAAATTTAAATGGGTAAATTACACACTTAGGAACCATTATAAACTAAAATTTAGTGTAACAAAAATCGTATCAAGACTTTTCAAGATTTTAGTTCTATGGTTTAAAAATTAAAGCAAAAATGAATTAAAAAGGGACTTTTTTGTAAAAATTGATGTGTTAAGCATTAAATGCATTTGAGAGTGACTTTTTCTTAGAACTTTCCACACTTTTCTCTCACTTTCTCCCCCTCCCACCCCCAGGCCGAGCTTAGCCTGCTGCAGCCCCCCGTTTTCCCCCATTTTCTTGCTTCAAAATTCATGTTAAAATCCACAAAAATCCACAAAATACACAATTTCTTCACTAATTCAAACCTAAACCCTATTCTATCTCTTCCAAAACCCTAATTGGTCTAAAAGAAGGAGAAAAGAGGCATCTTTGGAGGCTAAGTGCAAGGGGATCAACACTTGGAAGGTATAATTTTAATCTAGTTGTTAAATTGGTAGTTTAAATATGCTAATTTGGATTTTTAAAGTGTTAATTTGGTTATAATTTCTTGTTTAGAAAATTCTAGTAAAGGTTTGGAATTTTATTTAGGATTTGAAGCTTTGTAAGTGGGTTATAATTTGTGTTGTGACCATCTAGTAGTTAAAATTGGATGTTTGTGCGATGTTGCGATCGCTATATCGTTAAATCGCGATGTTTGCATCGAAATTTCTATGTCAATGCTTACTAGATTTTCTAAATTCTTAGGAGGTGAATTAATTTCGATATATTGAAGATACTTTTAGCATCTACTATGACTTGTAGGGTGTGCGAATACGGAATTTGGCTTAGTCGGGTTTTAGTTTTGACGGTTGCCTCGAAACGATGATTTTAGTTAAGCTTTTAGCGATTTTCGTGTGTTTTCCGCGCACCGAGTGCACGTTGTGCCTAACTTGTGAGCGTTGATCTTTTCATATTGTGACTTGCGTCCTTTCATGATGTTTAATCTTATGTTGTGTGTTATACAATTTTAGGATCGGTTGCGGAAATATCGGACACGGCGCGCAAAGGCAAAAGCGGTGGTTGGATCAGATTAGCGAGGCATCCGGGTGAGTAGATGTATACATCTATGGGAAAATCGTCTGGATGGCGCAAGGCTCCCCATACTTAGGATCACTTTATTACTTGCAAATTATATGCATAGTTAGTTAGTTAACCATCTCATTCATATACATACCCGTCTAGTTATTCGTTTGCTGGCATTGCATGGACATTTATATACCTATGTATGATATCACCCTTTAGGACACTTACACCATTACCATTAGCTTATGTCGCATGCGCACTATTCATGTGAACACACACGCTTTGGTAATTTACATGTCACGAGCACTTTAGAACCTACTTAGTTTAGTATCACCACTTGCATCATACATGATACATCGAATTGCATAGCATGTACATACTTTACATCATCATCATGCTTATATAAATTCCTAATCAAAAATCAATTGCATATATTTGATATCATAAACATTTATCATATACAACATGTTGGGTATTATGATTTTCTTGAGGATTTCAGTATTGATGAGATTTCTGGATTTTGGGGAAAACCGCAAGAATTTAACAAAAGATTATTATTATCATTTTAAAAATAAAGTTGCGGTTTTCTCGTGATGTATGTATCGTCCACCATGAGTTTTCATGTTTTCTGTTGGATTTCGAGAACCGATTCGAGAAGTGGGTGGACTGTCTCGGGTACATGGTAGGCTCGGTATGGTACCCCGGGGCAAGAAGATCGAGTTGTAGACGATGAGCCTAGCAGGGGAAGACTACCTATCGGTGATGTCTGGCGCGGCGGATATCCGGAGGATACCGACCGTTGTCGTGAGATTTGATGATATGGGCCGATCCGGACTGACGGAGCCCGATGTATTGAGACATTGATATAGTGAGACATTGAGACAGATATATTTCCATATTTGGTGTCAATACTTGACACGGTTTTCAGATGATTTCATTGATGGTACTTTAGCTATTGCACAGATATTCTTTTTCTAAGTTAAGAATGCAGAGCTTATAGTATTTTAAACACTTAAAGATTTTGTAATGATGTTGCATACATGTGCATACATACTAGTGGCATTACATCACATCTAGACATACATGTTGTGACGCATTTGCGTCTTACGATAGCCTTACTAGATGTTATATTCTACTCACGAGCTGGCAACTCACCCCCGTTGTGCCACAGTGTCTTGCAGGTCGGACCCGTCAGCCTTGTAGCGGCGGGCTTATCTTATCATTGGCTCCTTTTGCTCAGACTCGCGACATTGCTCGTAGGTGGGTTGCGAGGACACCTTATCTCTTTTCTTTGTACTATCATTGTATCTAGTATTCTTCATCTACCACTTCTTATTTATATATGCGACCTAGTGATGAGACTGAGAGATTTGTGTATATATGGTTTCTTTGGGGTCGAGCTCACTTGAGCCGACGTTGTGTTTTTCTTATATTTTGCATTTCTTTTTGCTTAATTGCTTGATTCTGCATATATATTGTGTGTGGTTGTGATCCGCCTTGGGCGAAGAGCTATCTCCCGCTTGGGGATATCAATTTGTTATTACAGGTTTATATATCCTGTTGTACCTATTTTGGGGGCTAGTATTTACAAAGGAGACTCTGCCAAAATTTTTGGAAAATTTTGATGTTTTTAAAACGGGGTTAATACAACTTAATTGATTTTAAATTCGTTTTTATGTTAGGTTTTCCTTTACTCTTGTTGATTTTGGTTTAGATTTTCTGGGCTTTGGCTGACTTAGTTTACGTTACGCCTTTAGACGTCTCGTAATCTAAGTGCCAGTCACATTCTGTACTTTCGGGTCGTGACAAAGTTGGTATCAAAGCGTAGGTTTTACCTTTCTGAGTGTAGGACAACTCTTGGTAGATGGAGTAGGTGACTTAAGCAGAGTGGCGTAGCGTGTGTATGTTCCGCGACATACTTACGATATGGTACTCCACCTAAGTAACCTTAGGACATAATTGCTTGTATTTCTCCTCTTGATTCCTTGCATTCCTTGATTCAATTGCAATGTCCTTATCGCTCCTGTTTCTTATTCCAGCTTCGATGCCGCCAAAGACTACGAGAGCTCAGCGGGCTGCCGCTAGGGATGAGCTTCGAGCGGGCTCGTCTGAGGCGAGGATCGAGCGGGATGATACGCTTACCCCTCAGATTCAGATTGATCCGCCCTCTCCAGACCGTATTGCCAGATTAGAGACCGGTATGCAGGAGTTGCGACAGATGATGGGATCTTTAGTTGAGTCCAGTCGGGCACAGAGATCCGAGGACATTCCTTCTACCGCACAGACCACGATTGTACCTGCTGCTCAGACGGTTTCTCCTGCTACTACTGCGACTATCCCCGTGTCACTACTGGAGTTTATAAGGCTGAGACCTCCATCTTTTACCGGTACGGATGTGACAGAGGACCCGCAGGCATTTCTTGATAGGATGGCTAAGATTTGCAGTTCGTTGAGGTGTTCTGATGATAGATGGGTGGAGTTCGTGAGTTTTCGTCTGCAGGGCCTTGCCCATACATGGTACGATTCAGTAGAGAGAGGCCGAGCTGCAGGTCTACCTCCTATGACCTGGGAAAAGTTTACAGCTGCATTTCTTGCCCGTTTCCTTTCGGAGAGAGTTCGAGATGCTCGAGCCCGTAGTTTTGAGTCTTTGCGCAAGACTCCTGGGATGACAGTGTCTGAGTATGATATACAGTTTACCCAGTTGTCTCGATATGCTCCGTACCTAGTAGACACGGAAGAGAAGAGAATAAAGAGGTTTGTGCGAGGGCTTGACACACAACTATTCCTTTCCATCGGCACCCAGCACTTTGACACATACGCAGCCGCGATGGATGCGGCCTTACTTCTGGAGAAGCGCATTTCTGAGACTCCGGTCGTTTCTGGGCCGAAGCGGATTCGTACTGATACGCCAGCCCAGCGGCAGGTGGTTAGACACCATGATAGATTCTTTCCGGGAGATGGTGGCGGCAGAGGATTGAGACAGGGTCAGTTATTTGGTTCATATCCGCAGACCCAGCAGTTGTCGCTAGGATGTTTTCGGTGCGGGAGTCAGTACCATCGTGTCAGAGACTGTACCATGGGGCGCCAGGGCGCGGCGACAGTGCCACATGTGACCTTACCACCCTCACTACCTCCTTAGAGAGCTCTACTTCCTACCCCTGATGATGCTCCACGCCAGGCAGATGCTCCTAGAGGTCGTGGGCGTGGCGGTCCTGTTCAGAGAGGACGAGGCGACAGAGGCAGAGGCAGAGGCAGAGGACAACCAGCTATTAGTGGTGGACAGGCCTGAGTGTTCGCGTTGACTCCTCAGGATGCACAAGTATCCAATGCCGTTGTGACAGGTGCTCTGCCAGTATGTTCTTTTGATGCACGGGTATTATTTGATCCAGGCTCCACACATTCTTATGTATCCACGTACTTTGCACCGAGGTTGGGCCGAGAGTCTTCTTCGTTAGATCAACCGCTTGTCGTTATTACTCCGGTAGGCGAGTCGTTTGTTGCCCGTTTTGTGTACCGATCGTGTCCCGTTCGTATCGGGGAGAGAGATTCTTCAGTTGATTTGATTCTCCTCGATATGCTAGACTTCGACGTTCTTCTTGGTATGGACTGGCTAGCTACCTATTATGCATCTGTGGACTGTCGTGAGAAGGCAGTTAGATTCAGTTTTCCTGGTGAGCCGGTTCTTGTTATTCAGGGAGATCGTAGCTGTCACGACCCGAAAGAGCACGTGACTGGCACTTGAACCATATGAAGCCTATAGGACTCCATCTGATCCAAGTAAGCCAAAAGCCCAGAAATCTAAAACCATTTTGAAGAATAAGTAAAGAAACTAGTTTTAAGAAGTGAAGAAAACATGTTTGAAATCAAGATTTTTAAACAACTAAGGCGAATGTGCATTTTAAAAACAGTACAATCTTTTCCAGAAATTTCGGCAGAGTTTCTTTTGTAAAAAGGGCCCCGAATGGGGTAAAACAAGAATAACGATATATATGCAATGATGAAGGCATTCCCAAGCGGGAGCTAGCTCTTCGTCAATCGACGGTCACAACCACGCAATGATATGATAATATACAACGCCAAGTGGCGAGGATCAAAACCAAAAGAAAGCTCAAAAGTAGCAAGAAAACCGCAATACTACTAAGCGCGACTCTAAGGTCGAATAATACAACACTGTCTCTAAGTCTGAAAGAATATACAAGTTTTGGTTGATGGAAATTCTAGATACAATGGAATAAAATAAATACAATGGTGATTCTTGATGCGAAAGAATCCACCTACCAAAAGCAAGTCACCCGCAAGAAGGAAGTGTGCCAGAAATGCCGCAAAAGAACCTGTACGGCAGAACCTGCAAGAACTGTGGCACAACGGGGGTGAGTTGCCAACTCGTGAATAGAAACATCTACAAGCAGAAACCGAATGCAAGACATAATCCTAAGTCAACAATCAGTAATACAATCCACAAGAGTACATCTGAGTGTAATAAGGTGGCAAGGTAACATCTAAACATGCATGTAGTGCCAGGTACTCAGGTAAAAGCATGTCATCAGTGTAAGGTATGTCTGCATGAAGTAAATATGGTGAAATATCAATGATATCAATACACATATATTAGCGTCCCATTCCACTAATATTGGTGTAAGGGTATATATAACAGCGCCCTCATACCCTGTTATATATACAAATGAAGTATGATAAGTGTAAAACCAGTCTGTATATGATCCATGTCTGTACATGATCCATGTCTGTATATATGTGGAACCCGTCCACCTGTCACCCACTGACAGTAAGCATCAAGTATGCAAGTATGAGGATATAAACAGTGTCATGGAAAAACCTCATGAAAACCCGTGCCTAGCATCGACACGTAAATCCTCATCCATATGGGGCTCCGTCTGCGGTATCGGCCCTCGGCCCCCCTGCAGTACGAGTCAACCCATGTCCATCTCTGGGCTCCGTCTGCGGCATCGGCCCGTCGGCCCCGGCAGTACGCCCATCTCTCGGCTCCAGGCGGTATCCCCCGGATATCCGCCGAGCAAAAGGTAATATCACCGGACAATATGGTTCCCCAGCCGGGCTCATCGGCTCATAGCACATCGACATCTCTTTCTTGCCCCGGGGTACTCCGGGCCCCACCATGTACCTTCGTACGGCCTCGACGCCTCCTCGTAGGGGTATATAAATCAGAACCGATAAAACTCATGGTGGAAGCTGAAATATCATATCAAGGGTAACCGGGTTTCAAAACATTTACATAATCACTTGAAATACCCACGGTTCCCCAAATCCAGAAATATCATGGAAACAAACATCCCAATGCGCATAATCAGAAAGTATGATGTATGTGACATATAAATGAAGTGCAAGTATAACAACATATCATGCAACATGGAATAATGGTATGCACATACAAGGTCATATCCTGATGCAATAATACTACTGTGTGGTGACATGGCATTTATCGATGATGAAGTGTGTGAGCCGGCAAATAGTGTACGTGGAACATACGCATCATCGATAATGGTGCTGGTGTCCTACAGCATGACAATAATATAGCAATGAACATATGCCAACAATGCGAAAAGCATGAAAATGCAGAAATCTAGTAGTCAACACCACAGTGAAGTATCTACAATGCAACTACATCTAAGTAACAGGTCAATCAGGAGGGGTAGGTGTGGAAACCACCTAAAACTGAGTCAATGTATATATATATAGATATATAGTCGGTGATCCCGCCTCAATGTCATATCGTAAGATATCCTCGAGTTATGAGTGCGGATCTATCATCAATATCGGCTCGTACGGTAAATCATCGCACGGCATCCCCAAAAGCTGGGTACAGGTCAACATCTCACTATCTCATCACATAACAGGTATCACTATCGTCAAATCATATAGTCTGGGGGTACTACTCTATGTCTAGTACAAATCGATACCATCAATGAAGTATGCATGCGGGGGTAAACACATATCCCAAGCCCGCAAGAAATCACAAGTCATATCCCACATATGAATCGTATCAAATCACCGATCCCAGGACACCAAGCCCACATCATCAACTCATCTCCCAAGTCATCCCATATGATCAAACACAGTGCAAGTGTAAGTGATAAGCAAGGGTGTGTGTGTATAGGTGTAATTCTATCCTAGGGTTCGCGACTATGACTACACTAGTCATTACTAACCCTAACTATCCATGAAACACCTATAAACACAATAACTGCATAATAAACTATCTACGGACTGCGGGGGTGCTATACGCCATCCACCCGATTTCCCCCTGTAGATATAATCTACTCACCTTGCATCATCATTTGCGGATGTCACCACGTATTTGCTTGTCGTCCCGAAGTCTTCATGGGTACCTACACATCAAATATCGTATATGCGCATTAAAACCAAATCCAAGCTAAAACGGCGCATGAAATCCGGAACGATACGATAAGGGGCCTATAGGTGAGAACCTATGGCACGCCTTCAAAACCATCAATAGATCCTCTATATCGTCGTATAAACGACAAATAGTCGAGGTAAAACGAAATACACCAATGCAGAAATGAAAATACGGAATACGGAAACACGAATTCAAAACGGCAACTTAGGAAATATGTCCCAGATTTTTCCCTAGAAGGAATATGTCAAAACTAGAAGTACCCAGGGTCTAAACTATAGGAAATGGGGCCAGGCACGCAAAACGAGGCAATTCCTCACTGGTCTGGCCGCAATTTGCGGCCAGAATGGGGATTCCGGCGGCCTCAGTTTGGAATGGGGAGCTGGGGTTTGGGGTGTTGGTTCCATTGTGCCTGCACATCTCACTGTCCATCCAATATTATTTTAGGGTTCTCTGGGTAATAGCAGATTCAAAATAACCCTCACAGACTTCACATTTTCCCCGATATCGGTTTCTAAAATCCGTATTTCTGGTTCTAGCTTCAGGTTTTGGGTTCCAATTCATGCACTAGGGTGTTTACAAGTCCTCTACTGAGCTCAATTTCAAATCACAACTCACGTTTCTCTTAAACCCTAACTAGGTTTTCATCATGTCCAAAATATCACACAATATCGATTCTAAACATGCAAAGGGGTATAGGAAAGGCTAAAACTAAGATAATGGTTCAGAAATTACCTCAATTGGCAACTCAAGAATTTTCTTGAGTTGCCCCAAGTGGCCACAATCCAAACTTTCTAGGTCCATCTTGAAGATCTCGAGCATGTGCATCTTTTTTAAAGAAACGAACTAGGGATTTTGGTGTGGTTTTGGAGAAGCTTTTGGGCTTTGAAGAGGGGAGGATGATGGAGGGGAGGCAGCAGCAGCAAGAGGAGAAGGAGGAGGGAAGAAAATGATGGGAGAAGAATGGTTAAGTCCAAGGTCAAGGCAACCCTCACCCCTCTCTCACCTACTCCCATTCTTTAATCTTTTCTTTTCTTTTTCATTTTCCTTTAATCCTTAATTCAAACCTTCTCACCTCAATAGTAAACCCAAATGATAAATCATGGCAAGAAAATGCACAAGTGTAGAAAATGTGATATGTGCAAGTTTTGCACAAAATTGCCAAAAAACCCGATTAGCGATTTTAATCGCGATTAGCACTAGATTAGTGTCAAAATGATCACAACAACTTAAAAAATGTCATAGTTCACTAATTTACCCTATTTTAGAATTTTCCATAATTTTTCATAATTTTTCAAACATTTTTCCTATTTATTTGTATTTAATATTAAAATAATCAATAAAATAATATTAAATTATAGAAATTCCCAAAATTAATATTTTATAATTTTGAAAATGTTACAATCTACCCTCCTTAAAGAAATTCGGTCCCCGAATTTAAATTTAAACCCCCACTACTAAAACAATTTCAGTAATAATCCATTTTGTCGGGGCTCCGAAAAACATCAATACGTAGGGAATATCATAAAAATGTACCGTCCTACTAGAAATCAATCCCCAAAATGTATATGTATAGGAATATCCTGTGCGTCTGGTGCGCAAGGAATCAAAATCCATATATGTGTCAAACAGGTGTAGAAAACAGCATCTAGGTGCAACGGGTGTGCACGAAACATCTGTCGTAGGCAACGTGTGTGCCTGACAGAGAAATCAGGTGCATATGAAATGCACGAAGAATTCCGATTTAGTGCATCTGGCGTGCACCAAAATCGTATATCAAAACACTAAAGATGCATGAAAACTACGCTGGAAGTGCAAATCAAATCACTGAATACGATAGGCATGAAATCTCAATCAATATCTCAAATGTAATAACTCAGCGCAAAATATATAAATATCCAGTGGGTGCATGAAACCAATATCATAAAACTCAGTCATCAAAACTAAATCATGCAAACCGAACGCCCAAAATACCAAAATCCAAAATGACGGATACGTGATAATCGAATCACAAAATCACAAATCATAAATACCGTCCTTGGTAGTTCCTCCTTCAAGGTCGAGAAGGAGTCGGTGCAATCCACTGCTAGCAGCGCAGGATATCTATCTGTCTCTTGCTCACGGTCTGGCGTCCTCCGTCTCTGGATTCTTATCTTCGCTGCGGATCACCTATCACGCGGTCAATCGGCTCATCGGCCCTGTCAGATGTGCTAACGGGGACGATTCCGTTCTGGTACTTCTCTGGTCACCTCTCGGTCAAACCTCATGACCACTCGTAAGGCAGCATATCACTGGCGTCGGCCTCTGGCTCTCTGAAAGCACGTCTCACATCTGACCCTGGGTGCAAACACCGTTGCAGCAATGTCCTGGAAGGAATCCTGCTCAAGGTCTCTTCCAATCATGCCTATGCCGAACCAAACGGAGGCTGGCTCTCCTGCACAACCTCTTCTCGCTCAAAAGATACCCGTGTCCTCAGCACAATATCTTCTCAGAAACTGGTCGCATCCCATCGTCTCCGTAAGCATGTCAGGTCTCTAGTCTCGACGGGAAGCAATGACAGCTCGTCAGTGTCTCACACGAACCTCTTGTTCCAACTGTCTCCATCGTTGTCCACTATGACGTCACGCCAAGCTACTATGCACTGCACTGTCCTCGGCCACGGTCAATCTGAAGTCTCTCACACGGACTCGAAATCGCATACTCTGTAGCTTCATCGTTCTATAGAAGATGTCAGGCTGAACTGGTCCTCGGGAACACGTCCCAACCACAGGAGGAATACTCATCACTCGTCCGTCCTTGATCAATTCGCAACGCATCTGTGTAAGTTCCTTATCCGAACCTGGTCAACTACATCGTCGACAATGCTGAACTCTATCCTGCTGGGTGCGCGCAATACGACCACTCCTGGTCCAGGTCTTCTCGTATTGTTTCCCGAAGGGTCCTGTCGGGTTCTTTTCTCAATTCTCAATCCTGCCGAAATGCCCGGAAGTCGTCATCCCATGCTGAAGCTAAAGCTTTTTCCGGAACGGCTGCATACTTATCGCGCTTCTTTCTGGAAGATATATCCATATACCACGCCTCGGGGTGCATATCACAGCTCTAATGTCAGCGGAGTGGGACGTCATCTCGTCGAAATCTCGTACGAACTCCTTACTTCACTCCGCTCAAAAGTCGACTGATCCGGACTCGCCTCATCATGGCTGCATGTACTGTGCTCCAACGGCTATGCTCGCATCTGGAGTCTCCCAAGCAGTGTCCCATCACGATATCCGAAAGATGTCGAACCGTCCGATCGACTCGTCAGATCCTCATAATCCCCCAAGAGCTCACATCTCGGGTACAGTTTAATAGTATCGAGTACATGCCACAGCATCGGTGGTCCAGCCGTAGAAGGGCAAACCCAAGCCTCACTAATGGCGCCGCGGAACCGCCGTAAACCCTAAGGTTCAAAGGCTGTCACACGGTCATTAAGTCGAGTTAGGGTTTCATTCTTCTAGAGGGTCCATAGAATCACCTGCATGTCTTTCCGTATACTTTAAACTTGGAAAATAGGCTCCTGACATTCGATCGTCTCTATCGACTCTCAACGAACCTGCGTGAAGTCGTCTCTAGCTGGAAACAATCCACCTGATGACCTCGCATCGGGGTAAGCGGATTCACCACACGTCCTAGTCATTTATCCTCGGTGACTAGCAACTCGCTATCATATCTCCAAGAACATGCTCATGCTGCAGTAGCTCCAATCATCTGGGCGATATCTCATCATTTGCAGCAACCACTGGCTCATATGCCTGTACACCGAACAACGCCTCAATCCTCCAGGAAGGGCAATACATAAGCGGTCATCTCCGAATCAGCCTGCTCTAGATCTGAGTAAGACTCTCCACACTGGAAATCTTCAACTCAACTGGGCCCGCTCTGGCGCAAAATCGGACGAATCACCTTCGTCTCTCAAATCGGGTAGACTAGCTACCATCAGTCGCGTATCTGCCTGAAAGCTCCGGCAATCTTAGCTCGTAAGCTCCGAAAGCAACATCCTGTCAATCTCAGCAACAGCTGGTCCATCTGTCTGCACGGTAGGCGACATCACAACCTCTGAGGTATGCTGTACATCAACAGTCCTCTCTCAACTGGCAGCTCTAACAGTGGCTCGATTTACCGGTGCAAGACCAAGCATTCGCCTCCACTAGAGGTCACAATCACCAATACTAACTCGAGACGTTCCCATGTCACCAGAAAACACAAGGGTCGGCCCTCGTACCAAACGAGCTCACACCGGCCGTAACCCTAGCAGCAGCCCAAACTGCGCTCAAACATGGTGACAGGAACCTCAATCGAGTATCAAAAGAGCATATCAATGACAAGAAGGAAACAACAGATCCAAAGTGGATACATGATCATAGGAAGGAACAGCAACAATGAAGATATGATCATGAACTAATAGAATCGGGGATTTCAAATGGATGTATAATCCTGGATATGAAGAGAATCACTGATCTCAAAACAAATGTACATCCTAAGGTTCCTTAAGCGGAGTGGCGTGTCGTAAGTATGCCGCGGAACATACCAACGGTACGTCACTCTACTTTAGTCACCTAATCCATCAACCAAGGGTCATCCTAAAACGACGAAAGTTCGGGTCTAATACCCCCTCGACCAAGTCTAAGTTCCGTAAGGTCAAGCCTAAGTTCCGTATATAAACAACTCCCTAGGCTCCACATAGTCAAACTTAAACTCGAACCAAGGTCAACCTAGCGCTCTGATACCAACTTTGTCACGACCCGAAAGAGCACGTGACTGGCACTTGAACCATATGAAGCCTATAGGACTCCATCTGATCCAAGTAAGCCAAAAGCCCAGAAATCTAAAACCATTTTGAAGAATAAGTAAAGAAACTAGTTTTAAGAAGTGAAGAAAACATGTTTGAAATCAAGATTTTTAAACAACTAAGCCGAATGTGCATTTTAAAAACAGTACAATCTTTTCCAGAAATTTCGGCAGAGTTTCTTTTGTAAAAAGGGCCCCGAATGGGGTAAAACAAGAATAACGATATATATGCAATGATGAAGGCATTCCCAAGCGGGAGCTAGCTCTTCGTCAATCGACGGTCACAACCACGCAATGATATGATAATATACAACGCCAAGTGGCGAGGATCAAAACCAAAAGAAAGCTCAAAAGTAGCAAGAAAACCGCAATACTACTAAGCGCGACTCTAAGGTCGAATAATACAACACTGTCTCTAAGTCTGAAAGAATATACAAGTTTTGGTTGATGGAAATTCTAGATACAATGGAATAAAATAAATACAATGGTGATTCTTGATGCGAAAGAATCCACCTACCAAAAGCAAGTCACCCGCAAGAAGGAAGTGTGCCAGAAATGCCGCAAAAGAACCTGTACGGCAGAACCTGCAAGAACTGTGGCACAACGGGGGTGAGTTGCCAACTCGTGAATAGAAACATCTACAAGCAGAAACCGAATGCAAGACATAATCCTAAGTCAACAATCAGTAATACAATCCACAAGAGTACATCTGAGTGTAATAAGGTGGCAAGGTAACATCTAAACATGCATGTAGTGCCAGGTACTCAGGTAAAAGCATGTCATCAGTGTAAGGTATGTCTGCATGAAGTAAATATGGTGAAATATCAATGATATCAATACACATATATTAGCGTCCCATTCCACTAATATTGGTGTAAGGGTATATATAACAGCGCCCTCATACCCTGTTATATATACAAATGAAGTATGATAAGTGTAAAACCAGTCTGTATATGATCCATGTCTGTACATGATCCATGTCTGTATATATGTGGAACCCGTCCACCTGTCACCCACTGACAGTAAGCATCAAGTATGCAAGTATGAGGATATAAACAGTGTCATGGAAAAACCTCATGAAAACCCGTGCCTAGCATCGACACGTAAATCCTCATCCATATGGGGCTCCGTCTGCGGTATCGGCCCTCGGCCCCCCTGCAGTACGAGTCAACCCATGTCCATCTCTGGGCTCCGTCTGCGGCATCGGCCCGTCGGCCCCGGCAGTACGCCCATCTCTCGGCTCCAGGCGGTATCCCCCGGATATCCGCCGAGCAAAAGGTAATATCACCGGACAGTATGGTTCCCCAGCCGGGCTCATCGGCTCATAGCACATCGACATCTCTTTCTTGCCCCGGGGTACTCCGGGCCCCACCATGTACCCTCGTACGGCCTCGACGCCTCCTCGTAGGGGTATATAAATCAGAACCGATAAAACTCATGGTGGAAGCTGAAATATCATATCAAGGGTAACCGGGTTTCAAAACATTTACATAATCACTTGAAATACCCACGGTTCCCCAAATCCAGAAATATCATGGAAACAAACATCCCAATGCGCATAATCAGAAAGTATGATGTATGTGACATATAAATGAAGTGCAAGTATAACAACATATCATGCAACATGGAATAATGGTATGCACATACAAGGTCATATCCTGATGCAATAATACTACTGTGTGGTGACATGGCATTTATCGATGATGAAGTGTGTGAGCCGGCAAATAGTGTACGTGGAACATACGCATCATCGATAATGGTGCTGGTGTCCTACAGCATGACAATAATATAGCAATGAACATATGCCAACAATGCGAAAAGCATGAAAATGCAGAAATCTAGTAGTCAACACCACAGTGAAGTATCTACAATGCAACTACATCTAAGTAACAGGTCAATCAGGAGGGGTAGGTGTGGAAACCACCTAAAACTGAGTCAATGTATATATATATAGATATATAGTCGGTGATCCCGCCTCAATGTCATATCGTAAGATATCCTCGAGTTATGAGTGCGGATCTATCATCAATATCGGCTCGTACGGTAAATCATCGCACGACATCCCCAAAAGCTGGGTACAGGTCAACATCTCACTATCTCATCACATAACAGGTATCACTATCGTCAAATCATATAGTCTGGGGGTACTACTCTATGTCTAGTACAAATCGATACCATCAATGAAGTATGCATGCGGGGGTAAACACATGTCCCAAGCCCGCAAGAAATCACAAGTCATATCCCACATATGAATCGTATCAAATCACCGATCCCAGGACACCAAGCCCACATCATCAACTCATCTCCCAAGTCATCCCATATGATCAAACACAGTGCAAGTGTAAGTGATAAGCAAGGGTGTGTGTGTATAGGTGTAATTCTATCCTAGGGTTCGCGACTATGACTACACTAGTCATTACTAACCCTAACTATCCATAAAACACCTATAAACACAATAACTGCATAATAAACTATCTACGGACTGCGGGGGTGCTATACGCCATCCACCCGATTTCCCCCTGTAGATATAATCTACTCACCTTGCATCATCATTTGCGGATGTCACCACGTATTTGCTTGTCGTCCCGAAGTCTTCATGGGTACCTACACATCAAATATCGTATATGCGCATTAAAACCAAATCCAAGCTAAAACGGCGCATGAAATCCGGAACGATACGATAAGGGGCCTATAGGTGAGAACCTATGGCACGCCTTCAAAACCATCAATAGATCCTCTATATCGTCGTATAAACGACAAATAGTCGAGGTAAAACGAAATACACCAATGCAGAAATGAAAATACGGAATACGGAAACACGAATTCAAAACGGCAACTTAGGAAATATGTCCCAGATTTTTCCCTAGAAGGAATATGTCAAAACTAGAAGTACCCAGGGTCTAAACTATAGGAAATGGGGCCAGGCACGCAAAACGAGGCAATTCCTCACTGGTCTGGCCGCAATTTGCGGCCAGAATGGGGATTCCGGCGGCCTCAGTTTGGAATGGGGAGCTGGGGTTTGGGGTGTTGGTTCCATTGTGCCTGCACATCTCACTGTCCATCCAATATTATTTTAGGGTTCTCTGGGTAATAGCAGATTCAAAATAACCCTCACAGACTTCACATTTTCCCCGATATCGGTTTCTAAAATCCGTATTTCTGGTTCTAGCTTCAGGTTTTGGGTTCCAATTCATGCACTAGGGTGTTTACAAGTCCTCTACTGAGCTCAATTTCAAATCACAACTCACGTTTCTCTTAAACCCTAACTAGGTTTTCATCATGTCCAAAATATCACACAATATCGATTCTAAACATGCAAAGGGGTATAGGAAAGGCTAAAACTAAGATAATGGTTCAGAAATTACCTCAATTGGCAACTCAAGAATTTTCTTGAGTTGCCCCAAGTGGCCACAATCCAAACTTTCTAGGTCCATCTTGAAGATCTCGAGCATGTGCATCTTTTTTAAAGAAACGAACTAGGGATTTTGGTGTGGTTTTGGAGAAGCTTTTGGGCTTTGAAGAGGGGAGGATGATGGAGGGGAGGCAGCAGCAGCAAGAGGAGAAGGAGGAGGGAAGAAAATGATGGGAGAAGAATGGTTAAGTCCAAGGTCAAGGCAACCCTCACCCCTCTCTCACCTACTCTCATTCTTTAATCTTTTCTTTTCTTTTTCATTTTCCTTTAATCCTTAATTCAAACCTTCTCACCTCAATAGTAAACCCAAATGATAAATCATGGCAAGAAAATGCACAAGTGTAGAAAATGTGATATGTGCAAGTTTTGCACAAAATTGCCAAAAAACCCGATTAGCGATTTTAATCACGATTAGCACTAGATTAGTGTCAAAATGATCACAACAACTTAAAAAATGTCATAGTTCACTAATTTACCCTATTTTAGAATTTTCCATAATTTTTCATAATTTTTCAAACATTTTTCCTATTTATTTGTATTTAATATTAAAATAATCAATAAAATAATATTAAATTATAGAAATTCCCAAAATTAATATTTTATAATTTTGAAAATGTTACAGTAGCGCTACCCTTCCCAGCTTGATTTTTTGTCTTCGCGCTGGTCAGCTCTTAAGGAAATGGTGTCAGGGATTCTTAGCCTATGTTTGTGATACTAGCGCCACAGAGGTCCCGTTGGACCAGATCCCTGTTGTGAGAGAGTTTCCTGATGTATTCCCTGACGAGCTGCCTGGTCTGCCACCAGAGTGAGAGATTGAGTTATGCATCGACTTGATCCCCGGCATGGGGTCTATCTCTATACCGCTCTATCGGATGGCCCCGGCGGAGCTTAGAGAGCTGAAGGATCAGTTACAGGACTTGCTGGATAAAAGGCTTATCCGACCGAGTGTGTCACCTTGGGGTGCTCTCATCCTGTTTCTTAAAAAGAAGGACGGCAGTATGCGCTTATGCATTGATTATCGTCAGCTGAACAGGGTTACTGTGCGGAACAGATATCCCCTACCCCGCATTGACGACTTATTCGATCAGCTCCAGGGTGCAGGGTATTTCTCGAAGGTTGATTTACGGTCAGGTTATCATCAGTTGCGGGTTCGGAAGGAGGATATTCCGAAGACCGCTTTCCGTACACGTTATGGTCATTATGAGTTCTTGGTGATGTCGTTCGGGCTCACCAATGCCCCGGCAGCATTTGTGGACTTGATGAACCGTGTATTCAGGCTGTATCTTGATCAGTTCATCATTGTTTTCATTGACGACATCTTGGTATATTCTTGGAGCCGGGAGGAGCATGAGCAGCACTTACGTATCACTTTGCAGACTTTGAGGGAGCATCAGCTGTTCGCCAAATTTTCCAAGTGCGCATTCTGGCTAGACAGTGTCGACTTCTTGGGTCATGTTGTGACGAGAGATGGTATTTGTGTGGATCCGAAGAAGATCGAGGCAGTGCAGCGTGTAGGGTTACTAGGCACTATCACAAGGGTCTATGAGCCATCATCCATGCCGTATTTAAAATTTCCAAGTGCCGAACAACCTAAAGCGAGGATCTTTGCTAGATAATTAGGGTTAACAAAGCATGTAAACATCTTTACATCTAAGAGAAACGGATTACAACCTTTGTAGTCCATTCCTTCGCTTCATAATCTCCGAGTAGTAGTCCCTTCACCACGATCCATGAACTTCCGGACTCTAGAGAGGCTCTACAAGTCGAACGATCCATGCTTACTTGAAGTCTTCCTTTTCGAAGATGATCTACCTTGAAGAATCTTAAACCCAAGCTTACACTTCACTAAACAACTTATTAGAGAAGTGAACACCCTAATCTAAGTGGCTAGAATAGATGAGGATGATGAAGTAGAAATTTAGCTCTCTTTTATTTTCAATTTCTCACTTTAATTCATCACTTTACAAAAAGCTAGCAAGCTTTTCAAGGAGGAGGAAGAAGAAGAAGTCTTTTGTGATGAATAATGAAATTATTGCTATAGTTACAAATACAACCCTTGAGTTAAGAATGAGTGGCTTAACTCATGTAGAGAATAAACCTAGGGTGAAGGGTTTAGGTTGGGTTAGAAATATCTAAGCAAAATATCTTAACAAAATATTTAAGCTAGAAACAAAATAAAGCTTCTAGAAGCTTCATGAAAAAGCTAACCCAAATCAAACCCTAACTATGTTTAATCTCCACAAATCATGTTGCATTTATAATCATAACTTGTTACAATATTATATATCACATATATAATATATATTTGTAACAAAGGAAAATAATACAACTAACATATATCGCATATATATCAATGTATTATCCGGTGAGAAAATGAATCAATAAAGCGAGCTTATATTAGATAATGTATTGTAATATATCACATATATAATTATACATTAAATCATCGAATCAACACTTGATCCGACAATCCGGCTATATCGCATATAACCGACTAATATAACATGTACCGATTCATCGAATCAACACTTGATCCGATGACCCGGTTATATCACATATACCCGGCCGATATCATATATCGCGAGAATAGAATACTGTTAGTTATATGTATGCCCTAGAGGCCATTACTGTGCATAGGATGTATATTGTAGTGGATGCTGGGACATATATAGGGAGGACTTTCTTGCTCGACATGATAGTATGCTATCTGCTTACTCTTTACCTTAACGTATATACTGATTGTCTCTCAGATTACATGTTGGTAAAGCCCTTAGGATGTGTACTTGACTACCTGGACTATGATGCAGATCATACTAGTGGGGACATGGTAGTCCAAAAGTACATCCTTCAAGGTCCCTAGTCGTGGGTGTATCGAGACGGGGCATCGATATACCAGAGTAGACTAGCGTATACCTTCTCGACCCATACAGATGGGCGATGGATGATCCCATATCCATTGGTGTTTGACATCAGAGATGATATACGGGTGCTCAGTGGAGACTGGGTACACTGGACGGACTCGCCGAGAACTCCCAGATGGTATTATACCTTACGTCATATGGCAGTTCTCTGGTGACACTGGTACAGAGTAGTCTGTTGACCCGATATCGTCATAGAGTCTTGTGTGATTCCTACTGTGCTTTGATTTCCACCTTACCACGTCCAAGAGGGCGTGCAAAACGGTGGTTTTTGGGTACAGTCCCGAATCACATGGAGGCAATGAGCGATAGGAGGGGATTCGTCTCTCCCGGTATAAGGAGTTGATGTTGCGCTGTGTTTGATTGGCTATAACCGGAAATCCCTGGCCAGGGTTGCTGAGATTTACTGGTAAGTGTTACCAGTAGTTTCTCGAACTGTTATAGACCTCATATCGACACGACTTATCGAGCTATTGGGGTCTGACGTTTACCACCCCTAGGCGAGATATGCGATATATCAGACGAACAGACCGGACTGTACGGTAAGTGTTACTGGTTGGATTCACAGGAGTGTGAGCGGTCTTGCTCGTCGATCTTCTGATCGCTCAATACCCGGATAGCCGTTACGTTTAGCAGACCGCTTGCGGCTTGTGGGTGTTTGATATGATCATCACCTGCTGCCGGCGTATTGATGAGTCTTTAGAGTCCTACACAGAGGTTTCCTGGCTCAAGCGAAACGAAATAGGAGCGCATATGAGATATGTGCGGGACCGAGAATAATAACAGTATGTGATACTGTATTCGATTCTCGCGATTTGTGACATTGATCGATTATATGCGATATAGCCGGGTTATCGGATCAAGTGTTGATTCAATAAGTTGTTGCTATTGATATTAGTCGGTCATATGCGATATGACCGGATCGTTAAATCAAGTGTTGATTTAATGATTTAATGTATAATTATATATTTGATATAATACTTTACATTAACTAATATTGGTTCACTTAAGATGTATTTCTCACTTGTTTGTGCACATTGTATATGTGATATATTTTTGTGCACAAGTTTGTACCATGTTTGATGATACATGCTAACTTGAGTGTATGTTTGATTAAACCTTGGTTAAGTAAATGGTTAGGGTTTTAATTTATTTATTTATTTATTCTTTTTGGAAAAGATAAAATGGTGGCTTTATTTTTCTTTCTTTGCTTGAAGCTTCTTGAAGCTTCAAAGCATCTTTGAAAGTCCACCACTTTGTCTTCATCCTAAACCTAACCATTCAACCTAACCTCAGTTTATTCTCTACACCTAACTATGGTTGCAAATATGATAAGTATCATATTATTTCCTATTTTTGATATACTTATCATATATTCTTTTCTTCTTCTTCTTCAAGATGAAGAAAACCTTGCATCCTTTAATGGTGTCTTGAGAAAAAGAGTGAGAAATCCAATTCTAAAGTGAACCTACTTCCTATTTCTTCATCCTCTACCACTTGCCAAGTAGTATAGGGTGTTTTCTTCACAAATTTTCATGGCTTGGTGACGTTGGAGCTTGATCTTGTGTTGCCTCGACGTAGATCATCTTCGGCATCGAAGTCGACGACCTAGCCCGTCCATTTCTCCGATGAAGCCGACGCTAGAGCCCGGGATCCGATGATCGCAGCGAGGGGACTTCTTCACGGAGCTTTGGAGGCGGAGGACCGGATCTACAAAGGTTGTATTTCCGTTTACCCTTTAGTTAAGTTGTTAACTAGCTTCTAGTTTCGCCTAAACTCTAGTCAACGATCCGTATTAGGGTTTCTCGGCACTTGTAAAATTTGAATTTAGCATGGTTGATACCTTGTGAGACCTCATTAGTGTGCCTAGGAACCCTACAGTGGTATCAGAGCCTAGCTAGAGCCTTAGGCGAAGTGTAGACGACGTTAGAAATCCGAACGAACATCGAAACCCTAACTCAAACCACTCTCTGGACATTTTCTGGAATTTGGGAATTTTGTGAATTAAAAATATTCAGGAAAACAAGCAGGGGTTTACAAGAATTACTGTACAAAACGGGACACCTAAATCGTCTAAAGCGCCGCGGAACCGCGGCCCCACCCTGGCTTGGGCGGCGGTTCCGCGGCCAAATTGACGAATCTATCCACGTGGCTTGCACAGTAATTTTTATATTTAAGTGCTGTATTTTCTGGGAATTTTTTACTTACACTCCACTGTTGAGTTTTCTTGGGTTGTTTTGGGGATTCGATTATTTGATCGGATTGTCTAATTTTGTCTATGTGTTTTCTGGATAATTTTTGAATATGTTAAAAATTTCGACCGGATATAAATACCCATTTTTTCCCCTGTCGGGAAATTTCCAAGTGTTGGATCTTTCCGTGGTTTAATAACGTTCTAAGTAGTGCAAGTAACTCGATGAACCCTCTAGAAGACAACAAACCTTAACTCGATTATGTGACCGTCTTGAACTGCCCTTTGAACCTTAAGGTTTGGGGTAGTACGGCGTGCCACATGTGAGGCGTTGGCTTGACCCTTCTACGGCTGGACCGTTGGTACTGAGGCATGAAGTGAATGTTTTTAAACTTGTTTCATGTGTTGAGCTGTTTCGGGAAAACTTGGGTGTTCGATTGTTCGATCGGAAAGTTTGACATTTTCTATTTATCCGGAATGTGATACAATATTTGGAATCCACAATTAGTTATGAGATAACTGAATGAATGTTATAAGCATAGCACTTTAGTCTCGGTTGATTGGTTGCCACGGAATTTTGATGTGATCAAAAGTCCGTCGCAATCTCATAGCGTACGTGGATACTCGCCGGTAAACTTAATAGACAGCCTCACCCCATAACCCCGACCGAGTGACTGTAGGAGAACCCCGTCGCCGAAAGCATCCGTTTGGGTGCTGGCGGCAGCGGTGTTCCGCCTTAGTGCACTTCGTCGACGGTATCGGGGGTGCGGCTGCCTACTAAAGTTTGCGACGAGCATTCGATCAGGATGTCGGGAATCTTGTTGAATTACCCGACTTGATATTGAAAAGTTTTTTCGATAATGAGACTAAAATGCGGGGTTTATAATTGTTAGGCATGCGATGTCTAAGGAATTCATTTGATTAGGCATGCGATGTCTATGGAGGTTGCGGATTCCAACTGTTGTAGTTTTACACTTTCTTTTCTGTGACTGTAAGTGTAATATGTGATATCGCCGGTTTCGTTGCTATATGTCAACGACAATTGGGATACGCTTGTTTACTTACGTTGATGACATGTGATGTTATGTGTTACTGGATATGTTATATTGGATCGTCGTGTTTGAATAGCCGGGGGGTTTTTTTTTATGTGAGATGAGTGTTTTTTCATTTTCATTCATGTAAAAACTTGTATGTAATATTCTTTTATTGGGGCACTTCCAGGTTGCGGAAGATGTCACCTTTTGTATATTATTTACTTTTCTACACTAGGATAGACCCAAGGAGGGGAGCACAAGTAACCGGGTTCTAGGGTTCAGTGGGAGACCATCTCGAGGAGTCGAGTCTGGGTCTCCTAACCCTAGAATTAGTAGGGTTGCTTGTCGCTCTCGTAGGGGTCTAGGGGTGTGGGTTTGGCTATTCATCGCGACCGTGGAATCCGTGTTTTATACTGGCTCGTATTGAAAACACGGACGCCCTGGTATATCCAATGTTTCATATGATTCTTCTGCTGCGATATCTATTATGTGATCATGTGATATGTTCTGTGATGGATACTGTATATAGTATATATGATATATTATATAGGCGCTACTTATGTTTTACACCCGCGCTAGCCCTGCCCCGCTCTGCCGTTAGTTACCTAACCTAACGGTGCATGAGAGGACATCGAGGTGAATGCGGATGGCATAAGTGTACGTCGTATTTATCTGTGATATTTAGGCACTTAAATGATGGGACTTCATTAATATGATTAATGAAATAAAAGAAACCTAAAGATGTTGTAGAATTGAATTTCAAAAATAAAACAGGTAACTACAGTTCTTGCTTTGCACAGCGGTATATGTGATATATCCTGCACCTTATTCGATAAGGAAAGGACCGAGATCTCTTCACCGGGAGTGACTCTTTTAGCAATAACTGGCAGATGCTACAACACTCGGTTTGTTTTTTGCTTCTATAAGTTTCTGCTTTGCACAGTGATATATATGATATATCCCGCATCTCATTCGACGAGGAAAGGACCGACGATCCCTTCATCGGGAGTGACTCCTTTAGCAAAACTAGAAAAGCCTAAAAAACACTCCATTTCAAAATTCATTCGATCCTACAACGATATCAAGTTCATTACGCAATAGGTTTTTAGAAAAACCTGTCGTAGCCCTCCGTCATTTCAGATAAGTCTTGTTTAGTATTCGTGCTGCGTTTGTTGACCTTGTCAAGGCGCAGTGTGCGGTAGCTAACCAGTATTTATCTGCTTATGCATATGATGCAGATTGGGTTAGGGTAGTCGTGCGGCCTTGTTGACCTTGTCAAGGGTCGTGCGGGTGGGTTTGATTCAATCAAGAAATGACGGGTTGAACTTGACTTACGGTCTATGGTTTGTTGACCTTGTCAAGGTCATAGATCGTTCGGGGCAAAATATTATCGGGAATTTCAAGTGTTGAAATTTGCAATGAGATTGCATACCTTCTATGAGATAGTTGGATCCCGATACCCGCTGCGAGTAAGAGTTACTCCTGGGAGAGTTTTACACATTACAATTAGCCGATCAAGTAGGTGTCTAGAAAGGTGTTAATGAGGTTACGCCTCTGGGAAAACGAGGTTTACATTAATTAAGTTCGTGCGAAAGCACGGGGGACCTCCCTCAAAGTACCGACACTGGCCTGGCTGAAAGATTGGCGAACTTGTAGTGTGTAATTAATCCCGGCTAGTCTTTCCTTTTAGGGTTTGAAGGAATATTTGATAAAAACAGTGGGAGCCATCCTGATTAGATAAATTAATTACCAATCTATTCTTGCAAGAGCGCACGCTGAGTGTTTTCTTCTCTCTCTCTCCAGGTAGCGACCATGTCACGCTTTAATCAAGATAATAATACGGAATATTGACCGAACCCGCTTGTTATACTGAGCTGGGGAACGTTGGTCCCGCTCCAACTTATAATTGTTATAAGACAGAGCAGGAAATTGGGGATTACCAGAATTCCCGTGCCGCCCAAACGAGAAAAGTGCATATGATGCATCTCCTTCGGGTGTGTTCATTATACAGAACAGTTTCTCAGTATTCTTTACGTCCTGGATATGAGATATCGGATCAGGATCCCGCATATGTAATTTGTTACATGGGCTACAGATAGGTAAAGAACTGAGAATGGGCGATAAGTTTCATGAGACAGAAAACGGGGCAAGTGTTGCAGCCAAGTCTGTTGGTCACTGTCACCCTGTATTCCAAATACATTGATTCTGAACGAATGTTATTAGATACCGAACCTGATATACAAAATCATATCAGTCTCTTTATTAGTAAAGAAAGGATATAATTTTGTATTGTTGGATAATGTTTTGAACATTTCCTATATCAAAAGTTGATCGGTTCAGGCACGTTATCTAAAAGCATTGTTGTTCTAAATCAAACTATAGTTCTTAGTATATAGAACACACACAAGAGGAAGAGTTCAGAAATGAACGAATCCTTCTTGAGGCATTGTAGACTAGGTCATATCAATGCGACCCGACTGGCTGAAGTTACATTTAGATACATATTTAAATTAGTTTGAATTTACATCTTGTGAAACTTGCCAGTCATGTCACAAAGATTAGATGACCATAGCTCTGTTTATTGGAAACAGAGAAAGAGTTAGTGAACTCTTGGGATTGATACATGATGATGTATGTAAGCTCCCCTGTCTACACATGTCAGGACCGGTTCTTTATACTTTATTACATTCTCTGATAATCTCTCAAGATTCAGCCATATGTTCCTGTTGAAACATAGGTCCGAAGCTTTTGAGATATTCACAGAATATAAGTTAGAAGTAGAGAACCAAAAACCGGGTATAAGTATTATGTCCTATGATAAGATCAGGGAGGAGAATACTTATGCATGGAATTTCTGGACTATTCTAAAGGAGAATGAGATTCTCTCTCAGCATTACTCCTCCGAATACACCATAACACGTTGGTGTATCGGGGCGGAGCAATCACACCCTATATGATAAGGTGTGCTCTATGATGAGTACTACTGAGTTACCTATTTTCTTTTGGGAGTTATGCGCTTGAGAAGCCGCATACCTATTGAATAGGGTTCCAATCAAATCAGTTGCCTACCGCTTCATATGTGATATGGAAAGGGAAGAACCCATATCTTAAGTTGGTTAAGATTTGGGGTTGTCCGGGCTATGTCTAAAAGCATAATTCGGACAAGCTCGAGGTAAGGTCTGTTATGTACAACTGGAAATGTTCCAGCTATGCAAACTACAGCAGATGATTTGGTAGAACCAAAGGATTCAGTAGATTCCAACGAACCTCGGCCTCTCCGTCGATCTAGTAGGGTTCCTCACCCACCTGAGAGATACTTCTGTTTCTCTATGACAGTGGGGGTGAGGATTGCATCATGAGATAATGACCCAACTAGTTTCGAGCTGGCCATCAGGAGTGGGACTCTGTAAGAATGGCTGGATGCTTAGCGATCTGAGATGGAATCCATATACACCAACAAAGTATGGACTTTAGTTGCTTTATCTGCAGGGTTAAATCCCCATCAGGAGCAAGTATATCTTGAGAAGATTACTAGGTATAGATGGAAAAGTTGAGACTTTCAAAGCTAGACTTCTTAAAGGTTTTCGTCATCGACCAGGCGTGGATAATGATGAAACCTTTTCTAAGGAGCTATGCCTAAGTCCATCCAGATCCTACTTGCCACGGCTACATACCATGACTACGATATCTGGCGGTTGAGTGCCATGACTGCTTTTCTAGATGGTGTTTTAGAAGAGTGCGTCTATAAGTACACAGCCAGAGGGCCTCGTAGACAGTGGGAGCAGCGGAAACGTGTGCAAGATGTTTTATAGGATAAAGCAGGCATCGCGGAGTTGGAACGTCTGTTTTGATAGTCAAAGAGTTTGACTTCATCAAAATGGTAGATGAACCTTGTATATACAAAAAGGTAGTAGGGAGTATGGTGGTGATCCTCGTAGAGTACGTAGATGACATACTCTTGATAGGGAAAGAGTTTCCTATGCTACGCTCGGTCAATCTCCGCTTATCACAAGGATTCTCCATATAGGATCAAAGTGATACCTCCTAAATCCTGAGTTTTCATCTATGAGATAGATGTAATTGGATGTTAGGATACTCCCTAGATATAGTGAGATGGTATCAATCGATCCTGGGGAGAATCACTGGAAGGGTTCCAGGGTGATAAAGACAACTAAATGTCAGTCACAGGCATTGTATTTACCCTCAGTAAAGGGACGGTATGTTGGAAGAGTTCTAAGCTAGATACCGTGGCATACTAGACGATAAAGGCTGGATACATCGCTACTTAAGATGCTACCAAAGAGGCTGTCTGGGTGTATATCAGTTCATGAGATGAACTTAGTTCCTCCCATTGTGTGACAATAGAGTTGTGGCATAAGCCAAGGAACGTCCGTCCTATCAGTGATCCAGACATATTCTAAGGCAGTATCACCTGATCATGGAGATGGTTGATCTCCAAGGAGATCGAGGTAAGGAGAGCAGACTCAGAGGATAACACGGCGGATCTACTCACGAAGGCCTATTCCCAGAGAGAGACTTTTATGGGATGGTTGAGTATGATATACTACAACCACTGCTACAGATGGCCCTAGTGCAAGTGGGAGATTGTTAGTTATATGTATGCCCTAGAGGCCATTACTGTGCATAGGATGTATATTGTAGTGGATGCTGGGACATATATAGGGAGGACTTTCTTGCTCGACATGATAGTATGCTATCTGGTTACTCTTTACCTTAACGTGTATACTGATTGTCTCTCTGATTACATGTTGGTAAAGCCCTTAGGATGTGTACTTGAATACCTGGACTATGATGCGGATCATACTAGTGGGGACATGGTAGTCCAAAAGTACATCCTTCAAGGTCCCTAGTCGTGGGTGTATCGAGACGGGGCATCGATATACCAGAGTAGACTAGCGTATACCTTCTCGACCCATACAGATGGGCGATGGATGATCCCATATCCATTGGTGTTTGACATCAGAGATGATATACGGGTGCTCAGTGGAGACTGGGTACACTGGACGGACTCGCCGAGAACTCTCAGATGGTATTATACCTTACGTCAGATAGCAGTTCTCTGGTGACACTGGTACAGAGTAGTCTGTTGACCCGAGATCGTCATAGAGTCTTGTGTGATTCCCACTGTGCTTTGATTTCCACCTTACCACGCAAAAAGGTGGTTTTTGGGTACAGTCCCGAATCACATGGAGGCAATGAGCGATAGGAGGGGATTCGTCTCTCCCGGTATAGGGAGTTGATGTTGCGCTGTGTTCGATTGGATATAACCGGAAATCCCTGGCCAGGGTTGCTGAGATTTACTGGTAAGTGTTACCAGTAGTTTCTCGAACTGTTATAGACCTCATATTGACACGACTTATCGAGCTATTGGGGTCTGACGTTTACCACCCCTAGGCGAGATATGCGACATATCTGACGAACAGACCGGACTGTACGGTAAGTGTTACTGGTTGGATTCACAGGAGTGTGAGCGGGCTTGCTCGTCGATCTTCTGATCGCTCAATACCCGGGTGGCCGTTACGTTTAGCAGACTGCTTGCGGCTTGTGGGTGTTTGATATGATCATCACCTGCTGCCGGCGTATTAACGAGTCTTTAGAGTCCTACACAGAGGTTTCCTGGCTCAAGCGAAACGAAATAGGAGCGCATATGAGATATGTGCGGGACCGAGAATAATAACAGTATGTGATACTGTATTCGATTCTCGCGATTTGTGACATTGATCGATTATATGCGATAAAGCCGGGTTATCGGATCAAGTGTTGATTCAATAAGTTGTTGCTATTGATATTAGTCGGTCATATGCGATATGACCGGATCGTTAAATCAAGTGTTGATTTAATGATTTAATGTATAATTATATATTTGATATAATAATTTACATTAACTAATATTGGTTCACTTAAGATGTATTTCTCACTTGTTTGTGCACATTGTATATGTGATATATTTTTGTGCACAAGTTTGTACCATGTTTGATGATACATGCTAACTTGAGTGTATTTTTGATTAAACCTTGGTTAAGTAAATGGTTAGGGTTTTAATTTATTTATTTATTTATTCTTTTTGGAAAAGATAAAATGGTGGCTTTATTTTTCTTTCTTTGCTTGAAGCTTCTTGAAGCTTCAAAGCATCTTTGAAAGTCCACCACTTTGTCTTCATCCTAAACCTAACCATTCAACCTAACCTTAGTTTATTCTCCACACCTAACTATGGTTGCAAATATGATAAGTATCATATTATTTCCTATTTTTGATATACTTATCATATATTCTTTTCTTCTTCTTCTTCTTCTTCAAGATGAAGAAAACCTTGCACCCTTTAATGGTGTCTTGAGAAAAAGAGTGAGAAATCCAATTCTAAAGTGAACCCACTTCCTATTTCTTCATCCTCTCCCACTTTCCAAGTAGTATAGGGTGTTTTCTTCACAAATTTTCATGGCTTGGTGAAGTTGGAGCTTGATCTTGTGTTGCCTCGATGTAGATCATCTTCGGCATCGAAGTCGACGACCTAGCCCGTCCATTTCTCCGATGAAGCCGACGCTAGAGCCCGGGATCCGATGATTGCAGCGAGGGGACTTCTTCACGGAGTTTTGGAAGTGGAGGACCGGATCTACAAAGGTTGTATTTCCGTTTACCCTTTAGTTAAGTTGTTAACTAGCTTCTAGTTTCGCCTAAACTCTAGTCAACGATCCGTATTAGGGTTTCTCGGCACTTGTAAAATTTGAATTTGGCATGGTTGATGCATTGTGAGACCTCATTAGTGTGCCTAGGAACCCTACAAATACGGTATCTCATATCGTATTATCCTTGGTCCCGCACATATCACATATGTGCTCCTACTCCATTTTGCCTAAGCTAAGAAACCTCTGTGTAGGACTCTGAAGAATCGTCAATACGCCGGCAGTAGGTGATGATCATATCAAACACCCACAAGCTGCAAGCGGTCAGCTAAACGTAACAACCACCCAGGTATTGAGCGATCAGAAGATCAACAAGCAAGCCTGTACATTCTTCTGTGAATCCAATCAGTTACACTACCGTATAGTCCGGTCTCTTCGTCTGATATGTTGCATGTCTAGTCTAGGGGTGGTAAACGTCAGACCCCAGTAACCGATAAGTCGTGTCGATGTGAGGCTCATAACAGGTCGAGAACCTACTGATAACACTTACCAGTAGTACTCTATATCCGCCCTGGCCAGGGACTTCCAGTTATAGCCAATTGAATACAACACAACATCAAATCCCTATACCGGGAGAGACGAATCCCCTCCTATTGCTCATTGCCTCCATGCGATTCGGGACTGTACCCAAAAGCCACCATTTTGCACGCCCTCTTGGACGTGGTATGATGGAAATCAAAGCACAGTGGAAATCATACAAGACTCTATGACGATCTCGGGTATTCAGACTAACCTGTACCAGTGTCATCAGAGAACTGCTATCTGATGATAGGTATATTACCATCTAGGAGTTCTCGGCGAGTCAGTTCAGTATACCCAGTCTCCACTGAGCACCCGTACACCATCTTTGATATCAAACACCGATGGATATGAGATCATCCATCGCCCATCATATGGGTCAAGATGCGTATGCGCTAGTCTACTCTGGTGTATCGATGCCCTGTCTCGATACACCCTCGACCAGGAACAATTATAGGATGTACTCATTGACTATCTTGGCCCCACTAGTATGATCTCATCATAGTCCCAGTAGTCGAGTACACATCCTAAGGGCTTTATCAACATATGAGAGCAAGACAGTAAACTAATGCGAGTCAACATGTTAAAACAAAGTGAAACCAAATAGCATACTATTATGTCGAGCAAGAAAGTCCTCTCTATATATATCCAAGCATCCACTATAATATACATCATATGTACAATAATGGCCTCTAGGGCATATACATAAGTAACAATCTCCCACTTGCACTAAGGCCAGCTGTTGTAGTATCTCATACCTAACATCCCGAAGAGTCTCTCAAAATGTATCTAGGGAATTGCCTTTGTGAATAGATCCGCAGTGTTGTCCTTCGTATCAACTCTCCTGACCTCAATCTCCCGGCGATCAACTATCTCCCGGATCAGGTGATACCGCCTTAGAATATGTCTGGGCTTCTGATGGGACCTGGGTTCCTTGGCCAAAACCACTGCTCTATTGTTATCACAATACAAAGGTATTGGATGCTTAATGGACGGAACCACACTAAGTTCAGTGATGAACTTCTTTATCCAGACAGCCTCTTTGGCAGCATTGTTGGCAGCGATGTATTCAGTCTCTATCGTCGAGTCTGCAACGGTTTCCTATTTGGAACTCTTCCAACACACCGTCCCTCCATTGAGGGTAAAGACAAATCCCGAGTGCGACTTAGTGTCGTCCTTATCACTTTGGAAGCTCGAATCGGTAAAGGACTCCACCTGGAGTTCTCCGTTACCATACACCAAGAACATCTCCTTAGTTCTTCTCAAGTATTTGAGAATGTTCTTCACAGCTATCCAGTGACTCTCTCCAGGATCTACTTTATACCTACTCACTACACTTAGTGAGTATGCTACATCGAGTCTGGTACATAGTATCGCGTACATGATAGACCCTACTGCCGAAGTATAGGATATCCCTTGCATGCGAGCTCTCTCCAAATCAGTCTTGGGAGACATCTCTTTGGAGAGAGTGAGTCCAGAGATCGTGGGTTGGTTCCCACGCTTGGATTCTTCCATACTAAACCTTTTTAGTATGGTGTCAATATACCTGGATTGGGACAATCCCAGTATCCATTTAGATCTATCTCTATAGATCATAATTCCCAAAATGCAGGAGGCATCACCAAGATCTTTCATTGAGAATCTTTGTGATAAGAAGAGCTTGACCGAGTGCAGCATAGGAACATCATTTCTTATCAAGAGTATGTCATCCACGTACAATACGAGGAAGACAACCTTACTCTCTGCAACCTTCTTGTATATACAAGGTTCATCTACGTTTTTGATGAAGTCAAAATCTTTGACTATAACATCAAAACAGATGTTCCAACTCTGCGATGCCTGCTTTAACCCGTAGATGGATTTAAGCAGCTTGCACACCTTTCCGCTGCTCCCACTATCTACGAAGCCCTCTGGCTGAGTCATGTACACGCACTCTTCTAAATCACCATTTAGAAGGGTGGTCTTAACATCCATCTGCCAGATTTCATGGTCATGGTATGCAGCAATGACAAGTAGGATCCGGATGGACTTAAGCATAACCACTGGAGAAAAGGTTTCGTCATAATCCACACCTGGTCGTTGACGAAAACCCTTTGCAACAAGTCTAGCTTTGAAAGTCTCAACTTTTCCATCTACACCAAGTTTCTTCTTAAAGATCCATTTGCTCCCAATGGGTTTTACCCCTTCAAGAGCAACTTCCAAAGTCCATACTTTATTGGTGTATATGGATTCCATCTCAGATCGCATTGCATCCAGCCATTTCACAGAGTCCCCACTCTTGATGGCCTGCTCGAAGCTAGTCGGGTCATCATCTTCCATGATGCAATTCTCGCTCCCACCATCAACGAGAAAACCCTAGTATCTCTCAGGTGGATGAGAAACCCTACTAGATCGGCGGAGAGGCTGGGGTTCGTTGGGTACTACTGAATTCTCTGGTTCCACTAAATCTTCAGTTATAGTTTGTGCTGCTGGAACTTCTTCCAGCTCTACCTCTTTGCCACTAATTTCTTTTGCAAGAAATTTCTTTTCTAAAAAGGTGGCATGTTGAGCAACAAACACCTTTTGCTCCTCACTGTGGTAGAAAAAGTACCCATAAGAATTCTTTGGATATCCCACAAACTTGCAGAGAACTGATCGTGTCTCGAGTTTGTCCGGATTTTGTTTTTTGACATAGGCCGGACAACCCCATATCTTAACTCGTTTAAGATAAGGTCTCTTCTCACTCCATATCTCATATGGTATGGTAGGTACAGATTTAGATGGAACTTGATTCAATAGGTATGCTGCTGTCTCAAGTGCATAACCCCAAAAGGAAATAGGTAACTAAGCAGTGCTCATCAAAGAGCGCACCATATCTAATAGGGTGCGATTCCTCCGCTCCGATACACCGTTGTGCTGTGGTGTATAGGGAGGAGTAAGCTGAGAGAGAATCCCGTTCTCTTTTAGATAATCTAGGAACTCAGTGCTCAAGTATTCTCCTCCTCGATCAGATCGAAGGATCTTAATACTTTTGCCTGTTTGGTTCTCTACTTCGTGCTTATATTCCCTGAATTTCTCAAAATCTTCAGACTTGTGTTTCATCAGGAACACATGTTCGTATCTTGAGAGATCGTCAGTGAATGTAATGAAGTAGGAAGAACCGTTCCTGGCATGTGCAGACATGGGACCACATACATCACTATGTATCAGCCCTAAGAGTTCTGTAACTCTTACTCTGTGTCCACTAAACGGAGTTTTGGTCATTTTGCCTTTGAGACATGATTGGCAAATGTCATAAGATGAAAATTCGAACGGATTCAAATATCCATCCTTATGCAATTTAGCTAGCCATGTCGCATTGATATGACCTGGTCTACAATACTACAAGAAGGATTCGTTCATTTCTGAACTCTTCCTTTTGTGTGTGTTTTGTATATTAAGTGCTGTAGTTTGGTTGAGAACGTACATGCCATTATTTAACGATCCGGATCCTATCAACTTTTGATTTAGGAATATGTTCATAACATTATCCTGTACTACAAAATTATATCCTTCTTTATTCAATAAAGAAACTGATATAATATTGCATATCAGGGTCGGAATGTAATAACATTCGTTCAGAACCAATGTATTACCATTTGGTAACACAAGGTGATATTTGCCAATAGCTTTGGCTGCAAGATTTGCACCATTCCCTACTCTTACGGAATGATCACCCATTCCCAGTTCTCTACCTTTACGTAGCCCACGTAACAAATTACATATGTGGGATTCCGATCCGGTATCTAATACCCAGGACGTAGAGTGATCTAAGAAACAGTTCTCAATAACCAACACACCCGAAGAAGATGCATCAGCACGCTTGTTCTTCGTTTGGGCGGTGTGAGAATGTTAGTTATATGTATGCCCTAGAGGTCATTACTGTACATATGTTGTATATTGTAGTGGATGCTGGGACATATATAGGGAGGACTTTCTTGCTCGGCATGATAGTATATTATCTGGTTACTCTTTATCTTAACATGTACTCTGAATGTCTCTATGTCACATGTTGATAAAGTCCTTAGGATGAGTACTTGACTACCAGGACTATGATGCAGATCATACTAGTGGGGACATAGTAGTCACCAAGTACATCCTTCAAATGTTCCTAGTTGTGGGAGTACCGAGACAGGGCATCGATACTCCAGAGTAGACTAGTGTATGCACTTCTTGACCCATATGATGGGCGATGGATGATCCCATATCCATTGGTGTTTGACATCAGAGAAGGTATACTGGTGCTCAGTGGAGACTGGGTACACTGGACGGACTCGCCGAGAACTCCCAGATGGTATTATACCTCACGTCAGATGGCAGTTCTCTGGTGACACTGGTACAGGTTAGTCTGTTGACGCGAGATCGTCATAGAGTCTTGTGTGATTCCCACTGTGCTTTGATTTCCATCATACCACGTCCAAGAGGGCGTGCAAAAAGGTGGCTTTTGGGTATAGTCCCGAATCACATGGAGGCAATGAGCGATAGGAGGGGTTTCGTCTCTCCCGGTATAGGGACTTGATGTTGTGCTATATTCGATTGGCTATAACTGGAAATCCCTGGCCAGGGTAGCTGAGATTTACTGGTAAGTGTTATTAGTAGTTTCTCAAACTGTTATAGACCTCATATCGACACGACTTATCAAGCTACCGGGGTCTGACGTTTACCACCCCTAGGCGAGATATGCGACATATCAGACGAAGAGACCGGACTGTACGGGAGTGTTACTAATTGAATTCGCAGGAGAGTGTACAGGCTTGCTTGTTGATCTTCTGATCGCTCAATACCTGGGTGGCTGTTACGTTTAGCTGACCGTGTTGGAGATAGTGCCCTTAGTGTCAATTATTGGATCACAGGCACATGATTGCAATGATTGAGAGAGGACCTATACCGTTAGAACAGTCTTACTCAAGATGATAGTATGCTATCTGGTTTATCTTTATCATCGTAAACTGTTTCAGGTGACCTTACAGGTCACTATTGCACGTTGATAGAGCCCTTAGGATTCTTGCTTGACGGCTAGCAGTATGATGGCCATCATATACGTGGGCGCTGGGGTCTATAAGCACATCCTTAAAAGGTCCTTAGTCGAGGGAGTTTCGAGACAGGGCATCGATACTCCAGAGTAGACTAGTGTATACAGTCGAGACCCCGACGAGGGGTGGTGGCCGGTCTCACAAGCCACTGGTGTCAGTTGGTTCACCTAAGATGTATACAGGTGCTCATTGGGTTATGAGTACACCGGACAGGACTCGCCGGGAACATGCTAGTTGGTCTTATACCAGACGTCAGATAGCAGTTCCTTGGTGACATGTGTACATGTTAGTTCATCGACCTGAGATTATCATTTTTCTCGTATGAGTTCCCACTGTACTTTGATTACTACCCTACAACGGTTCAAAGGAGTCGTGCAAACAGGTTTTAGTTGGGTACAGTCCCGAGCCACATGGAGGCAGTGAGCGGATCTGCAGGGGTTCGTCTCTCCCTGTATTGGGGGTGAGGTCGCGCTGTGTCTAGGAGAGCCATTACACAAAGCCCTCGGCCGAGGCAAGAGATTTACTGGTAGGTATTCCATTAATATCTCAGGGTGTTCTGGGCTACACTCCGACACGACTTGTACCTCTTTTGGGGGTCTGACTTTTACCAACCCCTAGGCCCGCCATGCGATGCTCATAGACGAGTGGACCGGATTGTACGGATATTGTCACTGACAGGCTCAGTAGGGTGTCAGGATGAGTTCGCTCATCGACGTCCTATTTGGTCAATACCTGGTGGCCCGTTACGTATGGCTAATACCTCTGACGTGCTAGTGGTTAAATCCACAGCCAAAGTATTGACGAGTCTTTAGAGTCCCCTACAGACAGTTGCTCAAGTTTCGGGCGAAACGCTATAGAGGCCGTATGGGGATATGGCAGGGTTCGATCAGATACGTGCGGTATTGCATGGATCATGATCGGACGGATAATACTAGCGGGCTTTGGTTTAAGCCGGATCCTAGTATTGTACAGTGTAGATTTTGTCTCATTGGATTTGTATTCGGTCGGAATACAAATGCGGGTATGTATATACGGTCATGGGGTTTTCCTGTAATTTATTACGGGATCAGTTTTTTGAAGTTGCCAGTTTGGATTCCGTTTCGGCCAGTTTTCCTTTGTTCCTTCACGGCCGGATTTTTGTGATGGGGGGGCTAATTTGCAAGTATGAAAATTAGCAATTATGGAGGGTGACTTTTGCAAATCAGGGATTATGATGATAATAGCATCTTTGATTCTCTTGTGATCATTTCCTTGCATTAATGAGAAAGGATAGAATGAGAGATTGATGTGAGACTTGCTTTTGGCTTATGGTCACCATTGCTTTTACTACACTCACCTCCCTTCTTGGTTTTTGCTCTCTCCTCTTCATTCTTATCTAAGGGGCCGGCCACTTCTTGGTGAGAGTGAGATTCATTTTAGGTATGAGGAAAATTGTTCATCTCATTCTTTACTTACTACAATATTCCTCACCTCTCTCCAAAGTTCATTCTACCTCCATCAAATGGCAACTTCAAACCCCAAGAGACAAACATTACTACACTTAGCCTACAGCATTCTTGGGCACGTCGACTCGCCAACTTCGTGCTCGAGTTGCCTCGGTCCAGAGGTGGGAGCCCGTAAAAGAACCCGGCGATGTGGTGCCCTTTCCGACTAGAAGATGAAGACCGGAGATTCCGCGAGGAGATCGGAGTGGAGGCCGAAGACCAAAGGACACGGATCGCTCGGTATAGCATTCTACCCTTTCTCTTGTTAGCTAGGTTTAGGTTAATGGTTCTGTAACGATCTAGAAATCGTTTTGTGCTTGTTTCTGTTTTCGGGTGAAATTCGTCGGTATTGTCAGTTTTATACCGATTGCGATCAAACGGCCATATCGACTTACCAGCACCTAGTTTTGAGAAAATAAAGCTAGTGTGCACACTTTGAGAGTATATGGGACGTTTTGGTGCAATTTGAATTTTTCCCATTTTTAATGTTATTTTAATCCGGTTTGCACTTTTCTGGAAATCCTTTCTTTGCAACTTTTCTTTAAAATTTTCCTAAGTAATCTAAACCATAGCATAATGAATGTGTGGCCTAGGATTAAAGGAGGAATAAGAAGAGAAAAGAAAAGAAAAGAAAAGAAAAGAAGGTGCATGAATGTGTGTAGGTGTGTGTGTATGCATTTATTAGCATTTATGATAGGAAATAGCTTGGAAATTGCCTCTCTCTCTCCTCCCTCTTCACTTGGCCGAGCTCCCTCTCATCTCTACTGCCCTTATTCTTTTCCTACCTCATTTCTTGCATAAAACCTTCACAAATCCTAAAAATCTTCACAAGTTATCATAAAAATACCATTTTCTTCACAAAATATCCTTTTTCTTGACTTGGAGTGCTCAAGCTTGGTTCCTTGGCTTCCTTGCTGTAAGTAATTGTTCCTTTACTGTTATTTAGGTATTTTTAGTGTAACTTAGCTTGATAATTGCAGTTTAGATTGTTAAATTAGGATTTGTTGCGAAATATCGTATTTTGGTGTCGGTTTTTGGTTTCTAGAACCTGCTTTGATCCGGAGTGTTTACTGAGAAAATAAACATAGTGGTAGTGTTGTACTAGAGGACCTGGAGCACCACCATCAACACGACCCCCATCTCACCGGCCAGGGCCGGCGACGGCTGAAGGAGGGGCCGGCGACGCCGGCCAGAGTGTGGAGTTAGGGTGTGGGTTTTTGTCAATAGGTGTCTGCTGGGGTTTGGGTTCCTCTGGTCTTGTTGAAATTGTTTAGTTTTCACAGTAGGAAAATCTGGGATCAATTGTGCAGTTTCTAGTGTTTCGTGTTCGTGCGATACGTGTTACGACACGCGTCGTGCCGTTTTCGTGGTTTCGCTCTTAAGCTGTTTTCGTCGTGTCGCTACTCTCGTTAGCCACGATACGAACACTTAAGAGGTGGTTGTGTGTTGTTGTGTCGGTTAGATATAGCTAGTTTGTATTTCGTAGCTATTATTGATATATATATTGCTTGTTGTTTATATGTTGCAGGTTCGCAGACGAGGACTACGGACACTGCTACGGGGGGATTCAGGTGGTAGATTTCTTCTAGCTTGGAGTGTGGGTGAGTAGATTTAACATCTACAGGGGAATCGCCCGCATGGCGTTATGCGTCTGGGCTAGAAACCTTTACCTTTGTCGCATATTCTATATCATGTTTAGAATTGCGCATATACCTTACTGCTTAGTGATAGTTGTGATTGGACTAGTATCCTTAGGACACTGCACTATTATTGACAGCTCAGATTGCGAGAGCACTGATTTGATGCCACACACACCGTCAATAATTGCCATGTCATTCACGACCATATTTTAGAAATGCTATTGTATGGTTAGGAACATTGTGACTTTTGATACATATTTCCTATTGTTATATTAGACTTGACATGCTAGTTCCTGTTTACCTATAGTATGTTGTATCAGTAGGGCTAGATACATATACACCTAGGGGCATGGATACAGGTGTACATGCTTTCCATACTTTACCTATACCTGATAGGTATATCATATCAGCATACAGGCAGGTTTACATGTATTTCATACTTATACCTGATAGGTATATTACATCATCATATTGGTAGGTGTACTCGTATTGCATACTTACTTATACCTGATAGGTATATCACATCATTATATAGGTAGATACCTATATTTCTGCTTTACGATTCATGGGTTCATTTATTATCTGGTGAATGCTATGCTTTACATTTATACGCTTTCATTATAGTTTCATATCGCGTATATTTATTCATGGATTATCGCATTGTTATATGGATTTTTCATGATGTTTTCTGGATTTGGGAACCGTGGTAGTTCATGAAATTATGCATACATGGAGACCCGGTTTCCTTGATATGATATTATAGCATCCACCATGAGATTTATCGGTGCGGATATATATCCTATGCGAGGAGGCGTCGAGAGCCGCATGAGGATACATGGTGGGGCCCGGAGGTACCCCGAAGCAAGAATGTTGTCGGAGTGAGCCGATGTCGCATTGAGGCGATGAGGCCTAGGGGAGCCATACTTTCCGGTGACATTACCAGAGACTCGGCGGATATCAGGGGGATACCGTTGGGAGTCATGTGCGTATCGATACGTCGAGAGGCGAGGGGCAGAGCGAGGCACTCGTGCTCTCGTGATAGCGTATGATACGTACTTATCAGTTTTCTGTGTCGATGCTTGACACATTGGTTTTATGATATTCCTAAATACTCTTGTATATATAACAGGGGATTGAGCCGCTGTTATATATGCCTTTACACCAATATTAGTGGAATGGGACGCTAATATATGTGTATTGCCCTCATCATATTTATATATGTCATTATATTTAGGATGTTAGAACTGTGCTGGAGATTTGACTTGAGACTCATGAGATTCATTGGGATTGGATGATGATATCGTACACACTAGAGATGTGAGGTCCACTTAGTGTTGTACGTATGATATATGTGAGATAGACTGATATTGTACAGACGAGATATGTGAGATCCACTAGCTGTTGTACATGAGATATAGGTGAGATATACCTGATATTGTACAGACGAGATATGTGAGATCCACTTGCTGTTGTACATTTGATATAGGTGAGATATACCTGATATTGTACATACGAGAGATGTGAGATCCACTAGCTGTTGTACATTGGATATTGAGAGATATACAGATACTGTACATACGAGATATGTGAGATCTACTTGATGTGTATATTCGACACTTATGTGAAATACTTGATATTGTGTAGTTTGAAGAGATGTGACACTTAGATGATATGAGAGCCATTTGGTGATTGATTGAGGGATTGTGAATTTGATTGTCTTGCTGGATTGTGATCCTACCACGATGTCAGGATTCCGTGGAAATGACATATTTCACTCCATACCTCATCTTTATATACTTGTGCACTATTTCCATGTATTAGGAGTACCTGTGAGAGTACCTTCATGAGAGTTGCACATTTACTTTCTCATATCCCCAGAGCATGATTATTTCATACTGTTGTCACATTATTATTGCTTGATATATTGGTGGTACTGGTGAGTGTACTTTCCATTATTACGTACTCATGACCTATTATTACTGAAATGGACATATATATTAGATTCATGCTGTACGTTCATTCTTGCGATTACCTGCATATGTTATTTACTATTCACGAGTTGGCAACTCACCCCCGTTGTGCCACAGGTTTTGCTGGAGTTTCCCCAAAGTAGTCAAGGCAAGCTATTCAGCTTTCAGCTACACACTCATCTATCATCTTTTGGGTTGCGGATACCACTTCGCCTGTTAGTGTGCAGTTTTGCCAGGTGGGTTTTGTGGGTATCTGAGATTGTGTGTTGTATATTCGTTGTATATTGTACTCTCCATCTATTACCAGCAGTTGTTATGACTTAGAGACTTGGTGAGGACGATTTGTATATATTGTGGATTTGTGGATTTTATACAGTTCCTTTTCTTTTGTCTCTGATTTCTTCGCTACGGCGTCGTATATCTGTTGTGGTGTTGTTTTCCGCCGTTGGGCGTGGATTTTTGCTCCCGTTTGGGATGCTTTACATTATATTCATGTTGTACCCTTTTTAGGGGCTATTTTTATAAAGGAGGTGCTGCCAAAATTTTACAGGAAAAATGTGGACTCTTTTTAAAGAATTTGGGTTGTGATTTCAAATATTTCCAAAACTTTATATTATCTTTTCTGTATTTTTATGGTTTAGATTTCTGGGTTTTGGCTTTCTTTTACTGCGTTACGTCTGGAGGCGTTGCGTAGTATTAGGGCCATCACGTACCTTTTTGGGTCGTGACAAAGTTGGTATCAGAGCGTGGTTTTACCTTTCGGAGTGTAGGCTGACCTGGTATGATGGAGTAGGTAACCTAAGCGGAGTAACGTAGTGTGTGTATGTCTGCAGCATACTCACGATGCAGTATTTCGCCTAAAGTGCCTAAGTACAATTTCTTGAGATTCCTTCCTTGATGATTCATATCCTTGAGATTCGATTTCCTTGTTCTTATCGAATCCTATCTCTATTTATAGCCTTGCCATCGATGACTACGGGGACTCAGAGTGATGCAGCGAGAGCCGAGGTCAGGGTTAGCTCGGGTGGGACGAGCACTGACCAGGATGGCACTCTTGTTGCACAGGTGCAGACGGATCAGTCTTCGACAGATCAGCTCGCTAGGCTGGTGACAGAGATGCAGGACTTGCGCCAGACGATGAGATCATTAGTTGATTCCATTAGAGCGCAGCGACAGGAGGTTGTCACCCCAGTTACTCAGTTGTTCCTTGGGATCAGCATGCAGCAGTCTGTCACTTACGTAGCACCAGTGGATGTAGCCCCAGTCGACGAGACACGTATTCCAGAGACTTTGCGAGTTCCAGGACAGAGGAGGACCCGTGCAGGTGTGCCAGTCCAGGGACAGAGGTTCAGTCGTCGTGACAGGTTTCGTGCACGGCAGAGGAGTACAAGAGGTGTGAGACGAGGACAGTCGTCTAGCTCTTATCCCCAGGATGGTCAGCAGTTTTCTTCCGGATGTTATCGGTGCGGGAGTTTGGATCATCGGGTTCGAGTTTGTACTGAGCTACGTTGTTGCGAGACAGCTTTACCGCAGAGTGGAGGATATCAGCCAGTTGTGGGTAGGAGGCAGACACGAGGGGTTTGTTTCTACTCAGCCGGACGCCCGGACGTCCAGTGCAGATTTGTCAGGTATCCTTGTTCATGTTCGTTGTTGTACTTGTTGGTTTTTCGCACTTGGTGCCGTGGTTGGGACGAGGATTGTGTTAGTTAGATCAGCCGTTTTGTTGTGTTAACTTCTGTCAGCGATTCTTTTGTTGCGCGACACGTATTTCAGTCGTATGCCAGCTGGTGAGGAGATTTTGCCGTCATTGGATCCTTCTAGAGATGTTGGAGTTGACGTTCTCCTGGGCATAGATTGGTTAGTTACGTGTTAGGCGTCTGTGGACTACCGTGTAGAAACAGTCAGGATTTGTTTTCCCGGCGAGTCAGTTCTTGTTGTGTAGGTGGATAGCTGTGCCGCCTCTCACAGCTTGAATTCAGCCTTTTTCGCTAGTCAGCTTTGGAGGAGATGTCGTGGATTCTTGGCGTTCATTCGAGATACCGGAGCCACATTGGGATTGTTGGGACGGGTAGTTATCGTGCAAGAGTTCTTCGACGATATTCCAGGGAAGCTAGCTAAATTCAGGGAGCTTAAGGATCTGCTGCAGAGTTGTTTGTTGGGAGGTTTGTGTGTCTGAGTGTTTCGCTTTTGGGAGCCCTAATTCTGTTCGTTCTGGAGAAAGACGACGGATTGCGGTTGTGGATTGATGGATTGTCAATTGAACCGGCTTGCGGTGCGGTTAGGTATCTGTTATCTTGTTTTGACGATTTCTTCGATTAGCTCCAGAGTGCGAGACTTTTTCTAAGTTTGTTTGGGGTCAGGTCATCATGGTTGCGGGTTCGGAGTGATGGCATTCCGAATTTTGCTTTTGTGCGTGCTACGGGCAGTTGTATTTTGGTAGTGTCGTTGGACTTGCCAATGTCCTAGCAGCATTTGGGGATATGATGTACCAGACTTCTTCAGGCCGTTCCTCGACCAGTTATTGTTGTGTTTTGACGACATTCTGGTCAATACTTTGTGTCTTGAGGAACAGGAGCAGCTTTTGAGACTTTGTTTTGCAGACATTGGTAGAGCCCAGTTGTTGCTAGATTCTCGGAGTGTTCCTTCATGCTTGTTTGTGTTGACTCCTAGGTCTTGTAGTTACGGGAGACGGTTTTGTATGGTTCCGAGGGAGATCGTGACCGTACGGCTTATGCCCAGACTTGTGTTCGGACAGAGGTCCTTTGATGTTGGGTTTAGCAGGTTTTTACCGCCGTTTCGTGCAGGATTACTAGAGTATTGTTGCACCGTTGACTGTAAAGACCTAGCAAGGAGGGTTCTTTTCTTGAACTGAGGCATGTGTACGGAGTTTTCAGCAGTTGGAGATTCAGTTAGCAATTGCATCAGTTCTTGCTTTTGATTCGGAGACCTTGATTTGTGACAAGGTTGTGCTAAGTTAGGAATGCGTTTGTGTACCTGATGTTATCGGGTAGAAACGTGAAATCCTAGAACAAGCGCATCAGTCAACTCTCTATATTCATTCAAGTTCCACCAGCTTTGACGTGACTTGTGAGATAGTTACAGGTGGACAGGAATGTGAAGAGAAATTTCAGGTTTCATTTCAAGGTGTTATCTTGTTGAGTGTTTCTTTGGTTGGTTGGTTGCGGCAGTTGGGATCGTCACTCGCCATTGTTAGGATACTTCTGGATAGCTGTTATCAGGAGACATTTCAATTGGCAACCTTTAGGTGTAGTCAGGTAGTGTCGATCACCAGTCTGTTTTCTGACTCAGCTTAGTAGGATTTTTGGACCTCAGCTAGTCTAGAGACTTCGGAGATGTTCCAGTTGGTTTAGGTCAGGATGATAGTAGCCCAGTGCACACAGAGGTCTTATGCCGACCATGTTGGTCGCAGACTTGAGTTCGCAGTGGGAGATCATGTATTCCTACGGACTTTGCCGATGTATGACATGTTGATTTTTGGGAAGCTTATCCCAGGATTTAGGTTCTTTTGAGATCCTTTATGTGAGTTAGTTTTCGTTGCCTTTAGTTTGGCACTTCCGCCCAGATTATAGATTATTCACCTCGTTTTCATGGTGTTGATTTTTGGCAAATACCTTCATGACTTTTTCACATGATTCAGCACAGACCATGGTTTGGACTCGATCTTTTCGTTCACAGGCAGCCATGTGTGTAATGGTTCGGCAGGTGAAGAAACTTCGGTCAAAGGTCTTGTCATCTGTGAAGAGTTTCCTTGGACGTAGCTGTATAGTGAGGGGATCACTTGGGAAGCTGCGAGTGAGATTTGGGAGTTTTGTACTCTTCTCTTTGAAGGTATGCTTGGTGAAAATTTTAAATTCGGGGACGAATTTTTATAAGGAGGGGAGATTGTAACGATCTAGAAATCGTTTTGTGCTTGTTTCTGTTTTTGGGTGAAATTCGTCGGTATTGTCAGTTTTATACCGATTGCGATCAAACGGCCATATCGACTTACCAGCACCTAGTTTTGAGAAAATAAAGCTAGTGCGCACACTTTGAGAGTATATGGGACGTTTTGGTGCAATTTGAATTTTTCCCATTTTTAATGTTATTTTAATCCGGTTTGCACTTTTCTGGAAATCCTTTCTTTGCAACTTTTCTTTAAAATTTTCCTAAGTAATCTAAACCATAGCATAATGAATGTGTGGCCTAGGATTAAAGGAGGAATAAGAAGAGAAAAGAAAAGAAAAGAAAAGAAAAGAAGGTGCATGAATGTGTGTAGGTGTGTGTGTATGCATTTATTAGCATTTATGATAGGAAATAGCTTGGAAATTGCCTCTCTCTCTCCTCCCTCTTCACTTGGCCGAGCTCCCTCTCATCTCTACTGCCCTTATTCTTTTCCTACCTCATTTCTTGCATAAAACCTTCACAAATCCTAAAAATCTTCACAAGTTATCATAAAAATACCATTTTCTTCACAAAATATCCTTTTTCTTGACTTGGAGTGCTCAAGCTTGGTTCCTTGGCTTCCTTGCTGTAAGTAATTGTTCCTTTACTGTTATTTAGGTATTTTTAGTGTAACTTAGCTTGATAATTGCAGTTTAGATTGTTAAATTAGGATTTGTTGCGAAATATCGTATTTTGGTGTCGGTTTTTGGTTTCTAGAACCTGCTTTGATCCGGAGTGTTTACTGAGAAAATAAACATAGTGGTAGTGTTGTACTAGAGGACCTGGAGCACCACCATCAACACGACCCCCATCTCACCGGCCAGGGCCGGCGACGGCTGAAGGAGGGGCCGGCGACGCCGGCCAGAGTGTGGAGTTAGGGTGTGGGTTTTTGTCCATAGGTGTCTGCTAGGGTTTGGGTTCCTCTGGTCTTGTTGAAATTGTTTAGTTTTCACAGTAGGAAAATCTGGGATCAATTGTGCAGTTTCTAGTGTTTCGTGTTCGTGCGATACGTGTTACGACACGCGTCGTGCCGTTTTCGTGGTTTCGCTCTTAAGCTGTTTTCGTCGTGTCGCTACTCTCGTTAGCCACGATACGAACACTTAAGAGGTGGTTGTGTGTTGTTGTGTCGGTTAGATATAGCTAGTTTGTATTTCGTAGCTATTATTGATATATATATTGCTTGTTGTTTATATGTTGCAGGTTCGCAGACGAGGACTACGGACACTGCTACGGGGGGATTCAGGTGGTAGATTTCTTCTAGCTTGGAGTGTGGGTGAGTAGATTTAACATCTACAGGGGAATCGCCCGCATGGCGTTATGCGTCTGGGCTAGAAACCTTTACCTTTGTCGCATATTCTATATCATGTTTAGAATTGCGCATATACCTTACTGCTTAGTGATAGTTGTGATTGGACTAGTATCCTTAGGACACTGCACTATTATTGACGGCTCAGATTGCGAGAGCACTGATTTGATGCCACACACACCGTCAATAATTGCCATGTCATTCACGACCATATTTTAGAAATGCTATTGTATGGTTAGGAACATTGTGACTTTTGATACATATTTCCTATTGTTATATTAGACTTGACATGCTAGTTCCTGTTTACCTATAGGATGTTGTATCAGTAGGGCTAGATACATATCACCTAGGGGCATGGATACAGGTGTACATGCTTTCCATACTTTACCTATACCTGATAGGTATATCATATCAGCATACAGGCAGGTTTACATGTATTTCATACTTATACCTGATAGGTATATTACATCATCATATTGGTAGGTGTACTCGTATTGCATACTTACTTATACCTGATAGGTATATCACATCATCATATAGGTAGATACCTATATTTCTGCTTTACGATTCATGGGTTCATTTATTATCTGGTGAATGCTATGCTTTACATTTATACGCTTTCATTATAGTTTCATATCGCGTATATTTATTCATGGATTATCGCATTGTTATATGGATTTTTCATGATGTTTTCTGGATTTGGGAACCGTGGTAGTTCATGAAATTATGCATACATGGAGACCCGGTTTCCTTGAGATGATATTATAGCATCCACCATGAGATTTATCGGTGCGGATATATATCCTATGCGAGGAGGCGTCGAGAGCCGCATGAGGATACATGGTGGGGCCCGGAGGTACCCCGAAGCAAGAATGTTGTCGGAGTGAGCCGATGTCGCATTGAGGCGATGAGGCCTAGGGGAGCCATACTTTCCGGTGACATTACCAGAGACTCGGCGGATATCAGGGGGATACCGTTGGGAGTCATGTGCGTATCGATACGTCGAGAGGCGAGGGGCAGAGCGAGGCACTCGTGCTCTCGTGATAGCGTATGATACGTACTTATCAGTTTTCTGTGTCGATGCTTGACACATTGGTTTTATGATATTCCTAAATACTCTTGTATATATAACAGGGGATTGAGCCGCTGTTATATATGCCTTTACACCAATATTAGTGGAATGGGACGCTAATATATGTGTATTGCCCTCATCATATTTATATATGTCATTATATTTAGGATGTTAGAACTGTGCTGGAGATTTGACTTGAGACTCATGAGATTCATTGGGATTGGATGATGATATCGTACACACTAGAGATGTGAGGTCCACTTAGTGTTGTACGTATGATATATGTGAGATAGACTGATATTGTACAGACGAGATATGTGAGATCCACTAGCTGTTGTACATGAGATATAGGTGAGATATACCTGATATTGTACAGACGAGATATGTGAGATCCACTTGCTGTTGTACATTTGATATAGGTGAGATATACCTGATATTGTACATACGAGAGATGTGAGATCCACTAGCTGTTGTACATTGGATATTGAGAGATATACAGATACTGTACATACGAGATATGTGAGATCTACTTGATGTGTATATTCGACACTTATGTGAAATACTTGATATTGTGTAGTTTGAAGAGATGTGACACTTAGATGATATGAGAGCCATTTGGTGATTGATTGAGGGATTGTGAATTTGATTGTCTTGCTGGATTGTGATCCTACCACGATGTCAGGATTCCGTGGAAATGACATATTTCACTCCATACATCATCTTTATATACTTGTGCACTATTTCCATGTATTAGGAGTACCTGTGAGAGTACCTTCATGAGAGTTGCACATTTACTTTCTCATATCCCCAGAGCATGATTATTTCATACTGTTGTCACATTATTATTGCTTGATATATTGGTGGTACTGGTGAGTGTACTTTCCATTATTACGTACTCATGACCTATTATTACTGAAATGGACATATATATTAGATTCATGCTGTACGTTCATTCTTGCGATTACCTGCATATGTTATTTACTATTCACGAGTTGGCAACTCACCCCCGTTGTGCCACAGGTTTTGCTGGAGTTTCCCCAAAGTAGTCAAGGCAAGCTATTCAGCTTTCAGCTACACACTCATCTATCATCTTTTGGGTTGCGGATACCACTTCGCCTGTTAGTGTGCAGTTTTGCCAGGTGGGTTTTGTGGGTATCTGAGATTGTGTGTTGTATATTCGTTGTATATTGTACTCTCCATCTATTACCAGCAGTTGTTATGACTTAGAGACTTGGTGAGGACGATTTGTATATATTGTGGATTTGTGGATTTTATACAGTTCCTTTTCTTTTGTCTCTGATTTCTTCGCTACGGCGTCGTATATCTGTTGTGGTGTTGTTTTCCGCCGTTGGGCGTGGATTTTTGCTCCCGTTTGGGATGCTTTACATTATATTCATGTTGTACCCTTTTTAGGGGCTATTTTTATAAAGGAGGTGCTGCCAAAATTTTACAGGAAAAATGTGGACTCTTTTTAAAGAATTTGGGTTGTGATTTCAAATATTTCCAAAACTTTATATTATCTTTTCTGTATTTTTATGGTTTAGATTTCTGGGTTTTGGCTTTCTTTTACTGCGTTACGTCTGGAGGCGTTGCGTAGTATTAGGGCCATCACGTACCTTTTTGGGTCGTGACAAAGTTGGTATCAGAGCGTGGTTTTACCTTTCGGAGTGTAGGCTGACCTGGTATGATGGAGTAGGTAACCTAAGCGGAGTAACGTAGTGTGTGTATGTCTGCAGCATACTCACGATGCAGTATTTCGCCTAAAGTGCCTAAGTACAATTTCTTGAGATTCCTTCCTTGATGATTCATATCCTTGAGATTCGATTTCCTTGTTCTTATCGAATCCTATCTCTATTTATAGCCTTGCCATCGATGACTACGGGGACTCAGAGTGATGCAGCGAGAGCCGAGGTCAGGGTTAGCTCGGGTGGGACGAGCACTGACCAGGATGGCACTCTTGTTGCACAGGTGCAGACGGATCAGTCTTCGACAGATCAGCTCGCTAGGCTGGTGACAGAGATGCAGGACTTGCGCCAGACGATGAGATCATTAGTTGATTCCATTAGAGCGCAGCGACAGGAGGTTGTCACCCCAGTTACTCAGTTGTTCCTTGGGATCAGCATGCAGCAGTCTGTCACTTACGTAGCACCAGTGGATGTAGCCCCAGTCGACGAGACACGTATTCCAGAGACTTTGCGAGTTCCAGGACAGAGGAGGACCCGTGCAGGTGTGCCAGTCCAGGGACAGAGGTTCAGTCGTCGTGACAGGTTTCGTGCACGGCAGAGGAGTACAAGAGGTGTGAGACGAGGACAGTCGTCTAGCTCTTATCCCCAGGATGGTCAGCAGTTTTCTTCCGGATGTTATCGGTGCGGGAGTTTGGATCATCGGGTTCGAGTTTGTACTGAGCCACGTTGTTGCGAGACAGCTTTACCGCAGAGTGGAGGATATCAGCCAGTTGTGGGTAGGAGGCAGACACGAGGGGTTTGTTTCTACTCAGCCGGACGCCCGGACGTCCAGTGCAGATTTGTCAGGTATCCTTGTTCATGTTCGTTGTTGTACTTGTTGGTTTTTCGCACTTGGTGCCGTGGTTGGGACGAGGATTGTGTTAGTTAGATCAGCCGTTTTGTTGTGTTAACTTCTGTCAGCGATTCTTTTGTTGCGCGACACGTATTTCAGTCGTATGCCAGCTGGTGAGGAGATTTTGCCGTCATTGGATCCTTCTAGAGATGTTGGAGTTGACGTTCTCCTGGGCATAGATTGGTTAGTTACGTGTTAGGCGTCTGTGGACTACCGTGTAGAAACAGTCAGGATTTGTTTTCCCGGCGAGTCAGTTCTTGTTGTGTAGGTGGATAGCTGTGCCGCCTCTCACAGCTTGAATTCAGCCTTTTTCGCTAGTCAGCTTTGGAGGAGATGTCGTGGATTCTTGGCGTTCATTCGAGATACCGGAGCCACATTGGGATTGTTGGGACGGGTAGTTATCGTGCAAGAGTTCTTCGACGATATTCCAGGGAAGCTAGCTAAATTCAGGGAGCTTAAGGATCTGCTGCAGAGTTGTTTGTTGGGAGGTTTGTGTGTCTGAGTGTTTCGCTTTTGGGAGCCCTAATTCTGTTCGTTCTGGAGAAAGACGACGGATTGCGGTTGTGGATTGATGGATTGTCAATTGAACCGGCTTGCGGTGCGGTTAGGTATCTGTTATCTTGTTTTGACGATTTCTTCGATTAGCTCCAGAGTGCGAGACTTTTTCTAAGTTTGTTTGGGGTCAGGTCATCATGGTTGCGGGTTCGGAGTGATGGCATTCCGAATTTTGCTTTTGTGCGTGCTACGGGCAGTTGTATTTTGGTAGTGTCGTTGGACTTGCCAATGTCCTAGCAGCATTTGGGGATATGATGTACCAGACTTCTTCAGGCCGTTCCTCGACCAGTTATTGTTGTGTTTTGACGACATTCTGGTCAATACTTTGTGTCTTGAGGAACAGGAGCAGCTTTTGAGACTTTGTTTTGCAGACATTGGTAGAGCCCAGTTGTTGCTAGATTCTCGGAGTGTTCCTTCATGCTTGTTTGTGTTGACTCCTAGGTCTTGTAGTTACGGGAGACGGTTTTGTATGGTTCCGAGGGAGATCGTGACCGTACGGCTTATGCCCAGACTTGTGTTCGGACAGAGGTCCTTTGATGTTGGGTTTAGCAGGTTTTTACCGCCGTTTCGTGCAGGATTACTAGAGTATTGTTGCACCGTTGACTGTAAAGACCTAGCAAGGAGGGTTCTTTTCTTGAACTGAGGCATGTGTACGGAGTTTTCAGCAGTTGGAGATTCAGTTAGCAATTGCATCAGTTCTTGCTTTTGATTCGGAGACCTTGATTTGTGACAAGGTTGTGCTAAGTTAGGAATGCGTTTGTGTACCTGATGTTATCGGGTAGAAACGTGAAATCCTAGAACAAGCGCATCAGTCAACTCTCTATATTCATTCAAGTTCCACCAGCTTTGACGTGACTTGTGAGATAGTTACAGGTGGACAGGAATGTGAAGAGAAATTTCAGGTTTCATTTCAAGGTGTTATCTTGTTGAGTGTTTCTTTGGTTGGTTGGTTGCGGCAGTTGGGATCGTCACTCGCCATTGTTAGGATACTTCTGGATAGCTGTTATCAGGAGACATTTCAATTGGCAACCTTTAGGTGTAGTCAGGTAGTGTCGATCACCAGTCTGTTTTCTGACTCAGCTTAGTAGGATTTTTGGACCTCAGCTAGTCTAGAGACTTCGGAGATGTTCCAGTTGGTTTAGGTCAGGATGATAGTAGCCCAGTGCACACAGAGGTCTTATGCCGACCATGTTGGTCGCAGACTTGAGTTCGCAGTGGGAGATCATGTATTCCTACGGACTTTGCCGATGTATGACATGTTGATTTTTGGGAAGCTTATCCCAGGATTTAGGTTCTTTTGAGATCCTTTATGTGAGTTAGTTTTCGTTGCCTTTAGTTTGGCACTTCCGCCCAGATTATAGATTATTCACCCCGTTTTCATGGTGTTGATTTTTGGCAAATACCTTCATGACTTTTTCACATGATTCAGCACAGACCATGGTTTGGACTCGATCTTTTCGTTCACAGGCAGCCATGTGTGTAATGGTTCGGCAGGTGAAGAAACTTCGGTCAAAGGTCTTGTCATCTGTGAAGAGTTTCCTTGGACGTAGCTGTATAGTGAGGGGATCACTTGGGAAGCTGCGAGTGAGATTTGGGAGTTTTGTACTCTTCTCTTTGAAGGTATGCTTGGTGAAAATTTTAAATTCGGGGACGAATTTTTATAAGGAGGGGAGATTGTAACGATCTAGAAATCGTTTTGTGCTTGTTTCTGTTTTTGGGTGAAATTCGTCGGTATTGTCAGTTTTATACCGATTGCGATCAAACGGCCATATCGACTTACCAGCACCTAGTTTTGAGAAAATAAAGCTAGTGCGCACACTTTGAGAGTATATGGGACGTTTTGGTGCAATTTGAATTTTTCCCATTTTTAATGTTATTTTAATCCGGTTTGCACTTTTCTGGAAATCCTTTCTTTGCAACTTTTCTTTAAAATTTTCCTAAGTAATCTAAACCATAGCATAATGAATGTGTGGCCTAGGATTAAAGGAGGAATAAGAAGAGAAAAGAAAAGAAAAGAAAAGAAAAGAAGGTGCATGAATGTGTGTAGGTGTGTGTGTATGCATTTATTAGCATTTATGATAGGAAATAGCTTGGAAATTGCCTCTCTCTCTCCTCCCTCTTCACTTGGCCGAGCTCCCTCTCATCTCTACTGCCCTTATTCTTTTCCTACCTCATTTCTTGCATAAAACCTTCACAAATCCTAAAAATCTTCACAAGTTATCATAAAAATACCATTTTCTTCACAAAATATCCTTTTTCTTGACTTGGAGTGCTCAAGCTTGGTTCCTTGGCTTCCTTGCTGTAAGTAATTGTTCCTTTACTGTTATTTAGGTATTTTTAGTGTAACTTAGCTTGATAATTGCAGTTTAGATTGTTAAATTAGGATTTGTTGCGAAATATCGTATTTTGGTGTCGGTTTTTGGTTTCTAGAACCTGCTTTGATCCGGAGTGTTTACTGAGAAAATAAACATAGTGGTAGTGTTGTACTAGAGGACCTGGAGCACCACCATCAACACGACCCCCATCTCACCGGCCAGGGCCGGCGACGGCTGAAGGAGGGGCCGGCGACGCCGGCCAGAGTGTGGAGTTAGGGTGTGGGTTTTTGTCCATAGGTGTCTGCTAGGGTTTGGGTTCCTCTGGTCTTGTTGAAATTGTTTAGTTTTCACAGTAGGAAAATCTGGGATCAATTGTGTAGTTTCTAGTGTTTCGTGTTCGTGCGATACGTGTTACGACACGCGTCGTGCCGTTTTCGTGGTTTCGCTCTTAAGCTGTTTTCGTCGTGTCGCTACTCTCGTTAGCCACGATACGAACACTTAAGAGGTGGTTGTGTGTTGTTGTGTCGGTTAGATATAGCTAGTTTGTATTTCGTAGCTATTATTGATATATATATTGCTTGTTGTTTATATGTTGCAGGTTCGCAGACGAGGACTACGGACACTGCTACGGGGGGATTCAGGTGGTAGATTTCTTCTAGCTTGGAGTGTGGGTGAGTAGATTTAACATCTACAGGGGAATCGCCCGCATGGCGTTATGCGTCTGGGCTAGAAACCTTTACCTTTGTCGCATATTCTATATCATGTTTAGAATTGCGCATATACCTTACTGCTTAGTGATAGTTGTGATTGGACTAGTATCCTTAGGACACTGCACTATTATTGACGGCTCAGATTGCGAGAGCACTGATTTGATGCCACACACACCGTCAATAATTGCCATGTCATTCACGACCATATTTTAGAAATGCTATTGTATGGTTAGGAACATTGTGACTTTTGATACATATTTCCTATTGTTATATTAGACTTGACATGCTAGTTCCTGTTTACCTATAGGATGTTGTATCAGTAGGGCTAGATACATATCACCTAGGGGCATGGATACAGGTGTACATGCTTTCCATACTTTACCTATACCTGATAGGTATATCATATCAGCATACAGGCAGGTTTACATGTATTTCATACTTATACCTGATAGGTATATTACATCATCATATTGGTAGGTGTACTCGTATTGCATACTTACTTATACCTGATAGGTATAGTCACATCATCATATAGGTAGATACCTATATTTCTGCTTTACGATTCATGGGTTCATTTATTATCTGGTGAATGCTATGCTTTACATTTATACGCTTTCATTATAGTTTCATATCGCGTATATTTATTCATGGATTATCGCATTGTTATATGGATTTTTCATGATGTTTTCTGGATTTGGGAACCGTGGTAGTTCATGAAATTATGCATACATGGTGACCCGGTTTCCTTGAGATGATATTATAGCATCCACCATGAGATTTATCGGTGCGGATATATATCCTATGCGAGGAGGCGTCGAGAGCCGCATGAGGATACATGGTGGGGCCCGGAGGTACCCCGAAGCAAGAATGTTGTCGGAGTGAGCCGATGTCGCATTGAGGCGATGAGGCCTAGGGGAGCCATACTTTCCGGTGACATTACCAGAGACTCGGCGGATATCAGGGGGATACCGTTGGGAGTCATGTGCGTATCGATACGTCGAGAGGCGAGGGGCAGAGCGAGGCACTCGTGCTCTCGTGATAGCGTATGATACGTACTTATCAGTTTTCTGTGTCGATGCTTGACACATTG